>JAPFRF010000007.1:55128323-56378323 GCA_029282475.1 Phrynocephalus forsythii
CTATTTGCTCGTAATATGACAAACATTCCACAATCCCTTTTAAATGACTTTCTGATACAAGAATGCATTCACAACACATAAGGAAATGGAAATGAAAAAGGCTATTATGCTGATAAAGACAAAGGTGAATCAAGGAATAGATCTGTACATTATGACATTTGTCAGTTTCCCAGACAATATTTCCCCCCTTAATCTCTTAAATAAGTGCACATTTTAAAAAGCAGAATAGGCTTAATATAACAGGTGATCAGTTTATACTATCTTCACAGGCTACAGCACTTATTATTAAACATTTGCAAGTTTCTAAGTATCTTTATTCAGATTTTGCCTATAGCTATTTCTGAGAGTCATTAACCCAAATTGTGACCTTTTGTTGTCTTTAAATGTAGAAGTGCTGAGCTCATATCTAAACTTTTGTTCATAATATTCTGCATTGTTTATCGCAGAGAAGTTCTTCCAGCCAGGAATCTTGTAGTTATGAGATTTCACAGGAAATGAATATTAAGCAAAGCATACAGATGTATTCTACAGATGCAAACGTATCCCCTACAAAATCATCTAAATAAAAGTGTCTTGTGAATATTTGCTTTACATTAGAGATGGGCACAATATGAAAAATGAAATGAAAATCATTCTAATTGAATCAGGAAACTGAAGTACCCCCAACACACACACACACACACACACACACACACACACACACACACACACACACACACACACACACACACACACACACACACACACACACACACACACACACACACACAAATGATTGTGTGATTGTGAGAATGTTTCCTAGGGGCACCCCCTTTGAGGGTGAAAATAACTCAGCCTTCTGACCACAAAACCTATCCAAATTTCAGGGGCTTACAAGGAAGAGCTTGGGGAAGTTCCTCAGTTATTTTGGTGCCAGAGATCACTATTTTGGAGTACATATTTTATGTACTTGAAAATAGTACTTACAGTTATGTATCTGCACCAGGATCACTGCAGAGCAAGTTTGACCTCTTCCCTGTAAGGCCGTAAAATTTGAAGCCATTTGGGACGCAGGGGGCAGAAATGTTAATCTCCAAAGGGGTGCCCCTAGGAAAAATTCTAATTGAATGGGATTTGGAAGCCAAGCCAGTGAAGGTGCTAATTGCTCACCCACATTCGGTTTCCCAATTCAATTAGAATGATTTTTTCCTAGGGGCTCCCCCTTTGGAGTTTAATAACTTAGCCCCCTGACACCCTTTCCAAAATTCAGGGGCTTACTGGGAAGAGCTTGAGGATGCTCCTCTGCCATTTCCCCTAGGACAAATCATTTCATTCCCAGAGGGAAAAATTTGTTTTGTTTTGTTTTGTAATGAAACACATTGTGCTATTTTGTTTCATATCAAAATGACAAAACAGCATTTTGTTTTTCATGTTGTGCCCATCTCTAGTGCTGATATATGGCTGCAATCCATATTTTCAAGTACATAATGTCTTGTTACGTTTATGTACTCAGAAATACAGATCACAGCCATGTATTGGCACCAAAACCACAGAGGAGCATCCTCAAGCTCTTCTGTGTAAGCCCCCCAAATTTGGAGAGGTTTGGGTTTCAGGAGGCTGATTTATTAAAATCCAAAGGGGTCCCCCTAGGAAAAAAATAATTCTAATTGAGCCAGGAAGCTGCTAATTGCTCATCCACAGGGGAGCTCTTATCGGTTTCTGACTCAATTAGAAATGATTTTTTTCCCCTAGGGTGACCTCTTTGGAGTTTAATAACAGCCTCCTGAAATCCATCTCGCCAAATTTGGGGGGCTTACAGGAAAGGGTCCAAAGAAGGTACCCTGCAATTTTGGTGCCTTCTAGGACCCAGGGAAGCCATTAACAAATCATTTCATTTTGCTTCATTCCCAAACTACTTTAGAAATGCATTACTAATGAAACAAAATGAAACTACTAAAGAAACAAAGCTAAATGGAGTGGAACACTATATTTTTGTTTCGCGCCCATCTCTAGTTTGCATCATATATAGAACTGCACCTAATACTGTTAAACAGAGGTCCTTCTCCAATTGCTCCTGTTATCCGAACTCGGATAAGAGTTGCCCTTATTGCCTATTGGCCTTGATATGCAGAACATTCTTCAAAGTGAAACTTGTTTAAGGCCAAGTTCAATGTCTCCCAATACCAGGTGAAAAAATACCTTTTTATTTTTATTTGCCCAGGTCTTCCAGTACGTCATCTAAGCTTTTTTTTAAAGTGTTGCCGGTTCATCTGTATTTATTTCACTGGTTATGCCTAACTAGATGCTATAGCTATTTTGCATTGCCCCCCCACGGCGGAATAACCACGCGAGACAGGATGTTGGGGTAAAACTCCGGGCCACTTTATTAACAGGTTATACAACACAACACAACTTTAAACCGGGGCCTGCTGCAGTGCGGGTGGCATTGTCACTCTGGGTCTCCCCGGACCCCCTTACCTGGCAGCCTATCTGGGCGAGTCGCTGGCCCCGATTCCGTCCTGCCCGTGAGCAGGGCGGCCTCGGTCAGCTGGTCCCCTTTCCCCAGCCGGACTGCCCAGGCGCGTCCTTTGTGCCTGCCAGTCCGGTGGGCCCTCCAGGTACATCCATCCCCCCCGGCTTTGTGATCTCCGATCTGCAACGCCGTGAGAGCGGACGGTCCCTTTGGGAACTTGAGACCTGACTCCCTACTGCCTCTCCATACCCGCACTACCGCCCCCCTAGTGGCCAAATCCAATGCCCTACCAGGGATACCCACCACGCCGCAGCAGTATGGGATAGGCGAAAAATCCCCGGGTGCTGATGGCCAATTGCGCACCCGGGTCAAAAATTCCTATCCGGCCCCGAGGCGACCAGACCAGCTCATACTGCTGCATAAATGTGGCGGGTGGGCGGGCAACGTCGGTCGCCGCGGGAAGAGGCCTGGAGCCACGTGGTGAGCCCTTAAATGGGCTCTGGTCTCCCCCTCTGCGAGACCAGGTAGGTCTCGCGCGGCTTCCGGCCTGGGAGGGGGCAAGGAGGCTCCGCACTGCGCAGTCGCGCCGCGGAGCCAGGCTTTGCCCCCCCACGGCGGAATAACCACGCGAGACAGGATGTTGGGGTAAAACTCCGGGCCACTTTATTAACAGGTTATACAACACAACACAACTTTAAACCGGGGCCTGCTGCAGTGCGGGTGGCATTGTCACTCTGGGTCTCCCCGGACCCCCTTACCTGGCAGCCTATCTGGGCGAGTCGCTGGCCCCGATTCCGTCCTGCCCGTGAGCAGGGCGGCCTCGGTCAGCTGGTCCCCTTTCCCCAGCCGGACTGCCCAGGCGCGTCCTTTGTGCCTGCCAGTCCGGTGGGCCCTCCAGGTACATCCATCCCCCCCGGCTTTGTGATCTCCGATCTGCAACGCCGTGAGAGCGGACGGTCCCTTCGGGAACTTGAGACCTGACTCCCTGCCTCTCCATACCCGCACTACCGCCACGGTAGGGGCCTGGCCTTGCCACGGCCCCTACCTACCCCACCAACGAGCCAAAACCTCCAGCAGGCCCCGTTTCAGGTCCGCCAAGAACAACTCCATTCCCTGCTCGGACAAGTGAATCCCATCCTGCCGGTATAATTCAGGGATGGCGGCCACAATTCTAGGGTGACCCACAACAGATCCCAAATGTTGGACTACAGCCCTGCACAAATCCCTATTGATGCCCCTGCGCACCGTGTTCATCACCTGCGGGGCGCACTGTGCTCTCCACTGGCGCCGTGGCACTATGTTGGACCATACCAACTCCACCCGGGGGAAGGCCTTTTTCCAGGCTGTCAGATCCCTGACAATGTCTTGGGCCAACGACTTCCCTGTTTGGGAACCCACGTCGTTGCCCCCCAAATGAACCACCATAACGTCAGGGGGGCGGCCGCTGGCCTCCCTCCGCGCCGTCCGCTCAAACTGGCACCAACGCATGCCCCGGAGCCCCCTCCATTCAATCACTGCCCTTCCCCCCAATCCCAAATTAACTCCCCAGGCCGTTCTGGCTGCATACTTTGCCGCCCAATAAACGTAACTATGTCCAAGTATGAGAACGCGGCACCTGCATCGTCCCGGCCCGGGTCCTGTAGGGAGACAAAACCGAACAATTAACATTGCGGGAGGGGGCGCACATAGGTCTTAAAACGTGCCGACGCCCACCGTCCCAGGGACTTAATTTCCCGCGGCCCGTATCCCAAGGCCGCTGCGGTGGACGCTGCACCGATTCGAAACGAATGAGTCCCAAACTTCATCCCTTCCAGTCCCAGTTCTTCCAGTGCCCGTTGCGTTAGCCTCCAGAACTGGAACTTCGTTAAGGGGCCCCCGTCCGCGTGTCGGAACAGTGGGCCCTCCCCTTCCCCTCGCAAGGCCACGTAGTCACCCATGGCCCGCACTGGGCAGACTTCTTCCCTTGAACAGGGCCCAATGTCGACCTTCTGTCCCCTTGCCCATTGATCGGTCTTTGATCGGCGCACCAGGAACACCATCTTACCTTGCGACTGGTGAAAGTCAGCCCACTGCAGCGCCCGCCCGGATACATCTTGCCTGCCCGCCGCGACCAGCTCGCTGATCCGGAAGGCCCCAAAGAAGGCCACGAGGGCCGCCGCCCTCAGCAAAGCTGCCTCATAGTTATCTCTGCATAGCCTCGCCCATAGCTTGCCCATCCGTGCCAAGATGTTCGGCGTCAGGGGGAACCGGGCATCCGCCTCCCGTCCCCCCGCTTTGGCCCAACCTTCTAACATCTTCCTAACCCGGAAATCCCGGGTCGTGTCTTCACACCCAAGGGCCTTAGCGTGGAAAGCCAACGCGGCCAACCTCCCCTGCATCGTTCCTGGCGTCAGGCCCCTCCTGCGTAAGTACACCAGGTACTGCCGAATGTGGTCTACCGGGGCAGGCCAGGTGGCTGGCAGCTCCATCAGGTCCCGGAAGTTACCAAAGTCCTTGGTCGCGGCGTCGTATCCTCGCCGTGTTCTCGGCGCCAGCGCCAGCTCCAGGGCACCATCCGCCTCCTCCCTCCAATCTGCCATACTTCTTCTGGCAGCCTCTCGGGAAACTCGGCTGCCTCCGGTGCCAGCGCTCTGAAGCGCTCGAGCTGCTGGCGGGAAAGAGCGTCCGCGATGGAGTTATCCAGCCCCGGGACGTGGCGAGCGCGCACCACGATGTTGTACTGGAGCGCTCGCAATGTCAGGGCCCGTACCAACTCCATGACCCTCTCTGATTTGGACGTTAGGTCATTAATGGTGTATACAACGGCCATGTTGTCGCACCAGAAGCGGACGATGGAGTTGGCCCAGTCCCCCGACCAGAGCCACAGGGCCCCCACTATCGGGAACAGCTCTAGAAACGTTAGGTCCCGTGTGACCCCGGCCGCTGCCCAGTCAGGTGGCCAGGTGCCATGGCACCACCTACCTTTCCAGTAGATGCCATAGCCCTGGGATCCCGCAGCGTCGGTCTGCACCTGGAAGTCTGCCCCTAACCTCAGCTCCTCCCTCCAAAAGGACACCCCATTGAACCCCTGCAGAAATTCCAGCCACATCCTGAGGTCCTCCCTCATGCCCGCCGTCACTTTAGTTCTGTGAGCTGGCTTCTTCAAGCCCGCGCATCGCGCCCGCAAAAGCGTCGTATAAACGGTCGGCCAGGTGCCACCACGCGGCAGGCAAAGTTCAGGTGTCCCACCAGCTCCTGTAACTCCCTCAGCGTGGCGCTTTTGCGCCGCAGGAGGGTTGCCACCCTGGCCTTGAGTTCCTCCAGTTTATCCCCCGGCAGCCGACAGGATTGGTTCCAAGTGTCCAGTTCCACCCCAAGAAAAGTGAGACAGGTTGCCGGGCCCTCGGTTTTATCCCCTGCCAGGGGGAGCCCTAATTCATCGGCCAAGGCCTGAAAAGAGCTAAGTAAGAACTGGCATACCCCCGAACCCCTCCTCCTGCAGAAAATGTAATCGTCCAGGTAATGGGCAATACTGCCCATCCCCGTAACATGGCGCAGCTGCCACTCAACAAAGGAACTGAACCGTTCAAAAACTGCACATGATATCGAACATCCAAACGGCAACGCCCTGCCCAGGTAGAATTTCCCCTGAAACTGGAAACCCAACAAGTCAAAGTCATCGGGGTGAACTGGTAAGAGCCTAAACGCGGACTGGATGTCGCATTTGGCCATTTCGGCTCCCACCCCACAAGCCCGGACCATGGCCACTGCTGCGTCAAAGGAGGTGTACCTAACCGAGCATAGCTCATGGGGGATTCCGTCATTAACTGAAGCCCCCTCCGGGAATGACAAATGATGAATTAGCCGGTATTCACCTGGCGCTTTCTTGGGGACCAACCCCAGGGGCGACACCCTGAAGTTGGCCAACGGGGGGTTGTCAAACGGCCCCAGGACCCTCCCCTGACTCACCTCCTTCTGAATCTTTTGCTCCGCTACCCGCTCCATACCCCTCAATGACTTCAAATTGGGTGCCATAACCGCGCACCTGACCCCTTCAAACTGAATACGGAACCCCACAGCGAACCCCTCCGCCAGAAACTGAGCCCCTTCCCTATCCGGGTATAGGGACAACCACCGTTCCAAGACTTTACGGTTGATTGGGCTGGGGCCCTTTTGGGTGGTTTCCTTTGCTGCCCCCCGTTTCCCAGCCTACCGAAGCTGCCCTTGGCCCTAGCGCAGTGGACAGCTGCGTGTTTGGCGCCGCAGACCGAGCATTCATGTCTGAAGCGGCACTGGGCCCAGTTACAGGCACCCTGGCCGTTGAAGTCCCAGCAGACCAGCCGGGGTTGAACCTGCTGGCCCGCCCCCTGGCGGGTGCCTGCTGCCGGGGCCTGGCGCCTAATGATATGCCCGCTGTCAAAGCGGTCTCCCAGTGCTGGGCGCACGGGTGTCATGTACTGCAACCATAGCGGGGGGTATGGCTCGTCCCACCGCAGGTGGGGCTGTGTGGCTGCCCGCATACGAAAACGCTCGTCGTACGTTAGCCAGGCGTACCCCGGGAAATTCACAAAGGCCCTGTAAATCAGGTCCTGGTATTTAATGAGCGACTGCGCTCTCCACGGGTGGGCGTGCAGGACCATGGACATGTAGATACTATAAGCCGGCAACCAGTTAGCCCAGTTGCGTTCCGGCTTGCGCCTCAATCGACGCTCCCGGTCTTTTGCGTCCTCCTTCTCCAGCTCCTTAGGTTCCAGTTCCCTGTTAAGAAGGCTAAACAGGTCTATATAATCCCCTCGCCATATCCGCTCCTTCGTACCCTGAGCCAGGTGATCCCCTAAGGGGGACGCATAATCGGCGTGAGGAAGTGCGGTGTAAGGGACCCCTGTGTAAACAGGGGCCGCCGCCCACCCTTGCGGGCCCCCTGGGGTTGCCCGCCCCCGGGACCCCACCGGGTTGTTGTAGGGGGTTCCATGACCCAGCGCCACCTGTACTTACCGCCCCCTGCTGCCATTGGGACCCTTGCCATACCGTGCATGGGGGGCGCTGCTGGGGCGCCCAGTGGCACCCCATCGGGTTCTGGCCTGTACTTACCTGCTGGGCATACGCCCCTGGGCCTCCTGGTGGCGCGCTGGAATGCGGCCCTCCAAAACCCGAACCCCCAGGCCATCCTGTACTTGCCACTTGCTGCTCGCTGCCCACTGGGCCGGCCGCCCCCCCCTGTGACTGTTGGGGCCCCCCCACTGGCCCCCACGGCCACGCCTCCTGTGCAGGTGTATCCGGGGCGCATGCCAACTCACTGTTGCCCTGAGATGATGCCCCCATCTCAATCATGGGGGAAGGAGCCGGGGGCTCTGCGGCCTCTGTCTCAGCCTGGTCTGCTCTCGCTGTTGCCGCCGCCATCATCCCGTCCTGGCTGCCCGCCAGAGCTAGCCCTGCCGGCACCGGACGTGAGGCTGGTGGTGCCTGGCTCGCCTGGCCCGTCTGTGCCGCGTCTTGCCGGGCCGCTGGTGTGGGCACCTGTGTGATATTGGCCAAACACTGTGTTAGTTTACGCACCAGTAGCCTCCTGCGCGCCCGCCTCCTGGCTTTGGAAGGCCTATCCATACTCCGCCCAGATGATGTCCCCTCTCCTGCCTGCAGATCCCTGCTGGGCCCTCCCTCCAGGGCCTCCATGCGGGCCTCGAGGTGGGCCCATTGCTGCCAGTCCTCCCCATCAGATGAGGACTCAGCCTCGGACAACTCTGGGGCAGGCCGCTTGGCCGGGTGCTTGCCCTTGGGCCCGCCCTTCGGTCTCCTGGGTGCCATACCCCGGTCTCTCTGGGCCGGGTAGGCCAAACGATCGCCTGCGCCTACCCTGCGCTACCCAGAGTATAGTGAGGCCCCGCGCCCCCGGGCCGCCCCCTCGCCCCTTGTGCGGCCCTAGGGCCGACCCCTCGGCCGTCCCTCCCCCAAGCTAGCTTGGGATTCGGGGCCCCCACCCCGCAGGTCGCCGCAGGCCGCGCCTCCCGGTAGTGTCAGTCCCTGGTCCCGGGGATCCCGGGGCCCAAGCCTCCTGCTGCGGCGCCGGGCTTCCAGGCCTGCAGGCCGCGCTAAGGCCGCGGCTGTGGCAAGGGGAATCAAGGGACTGCCGCAGAAGAGGGAAGGGGCACCCTCCCCGGCCCTCCTCCCCCGCTCCGGAGTGGGCCCTTTAGGTCCGGCGGACCGCCGCGGGCCGCAGGGAGAAATCTCCGCTGGCGCCCCTGCCGCGGCCCGTCGGGCCGCCAACCTTCGGGAAGGCGCCGCCGCGCCTCCCCCGATGGGTCTTCCAGCCTCTGCCCACGGCCCCGCGGTTGCCGGCGTGCTGCCGAGCCCGCCGGCCACGGCTCCTCCGTTCCCCGGGTCGTCGGAGTGTGCTGGGGCGCGCAGCCGCCGCCGTTGGCCGCGCCCCGAACTGCCGCCCGCCGCAGGCCTCTGCCCGCCGCCCGACTCGTCGGAGCTCGCCGCCGCGCCGCCACTAAGCCCGATGGCGGCCGCGCGCAGCAGGGCTCCGTGCTTCCTCCCAACGTCGGTCGCCGCGGGAAGAGGCCTGGAGCCACGTGGTGAGCCCTTAAATGGGCTCTGGTCTCCCCCTCTGCGAGACCAGGTAGGTCTCGCGCGGCTTCCGGCCTGGGAGGGGGCAAGGAGGCTCCGCACTGCGCAGTCGCGCCGCGGAGCCAGGCTTTTTCTGTAATTCTTGTGCATGATACAATAACAAATTAATTAAATGAATAATATTGAAAATAATTTAAATATAAAAAACAAATTAAAATAAATGCCCATCTGTGTAGTATAGCAATATTGTTCTTATTTATTACTAACACAAAGGAAAAGAAATAACTATGGCTAGCGAGAACAATAGAGCATATTATACATAGGTGCCATTATACACATGTATAACATGAACCATTAAAGACTCTACCATATAAGCCCAATGGCATCTGGTGCCAGCTGCTACTGATGGGTCATAAGGAATGGGGTAGGTACAGGTGCAGTAGGCAGAGCTGGGGCAAAAGCTACTGTTTACAGACACACAGCAGCAGAGGCAAAGACATGGGCAAAACACAAGGTGCTCACGACCTGGGGTTCAATCCCAGGTAGCAGGCTCATGGTTGACTCAGCCTTCCATCCTTCTGAGGTTGGTAAAATGAGTACCCAGCTTGTTGGGACAGACAATGTGTAGCCTGCATACTTTAATTAAAAACTGTAAACCGCCCAGAGACTACTTGAAGTGGTATAGGGCGGTATATAAGCAGAACACTTTGCTTTTATTTCATGAAGGACACAGAAGTAGATTGGCTTGTGTAACCTGAGACTAAAGTGGAAACAGATTTCATTTGCCATATTGGAGCAGCTGTCCTTGGCATAACCACAAATGTATCCAATTGGGACAAAAATCAATAGAATGTAATGACTTCTTTCCATGTAGTTGTGCTTTGAATTATATCCCAAAGTGGGTTGGCCTGCACTTGTGTTGTTCTTTTTAAAAAAAGCCAATTTCTGAAAAACATGCTTTTGCTAATTCCCATGCAGTCATAAAGCAAACTGTAATATATTTCTGTTCCTCCAAATATTGGAGACAATACTGGACGTAGACAGTTTGAATTACTAGGAAATGGTCTAATTCTCTAATGCATACAACTGTTTCTGCCCCTCATATTCCATGCATTCTGTTCATCTTCTGTCCTGGGGTACCTATAAAATGCCAAATGTTTAATTAAATGTTTCCTCGAACCAGTCATAAAAGACCCAGTATTATGTTTTCAGCTTTACTGCTTTCACCCAAGGGCAGCACTAGGCTTTCAAATGTTTTAAAGTGCCCCCTCTGAGTCTCTTCTGGGTTTTTTTAACTCCAAAAGGCTCTGCACAAAAAAGCCCACATGTTCTCACCCACATAAAATAATACTAAAATTTTCCATTAAAATTCAGCACATGGAGCAGATCATGAGACAACTGAAAAGAAAATATTATTTCTTGCCTTAAAAAAAGATGAAGCAAAAGAAATAAAAGAAACAGGAACAGCTGTACTGTGGTTAATGTTCATTCATTGTTCTCTCCTGACAACAAAACAGTTACAATAAAGAACTCCTGCCTTTGTTCTGCATTAGAAAAAAAAGCATGCTCTCTGATATCAGAATTGTTTGCTACCTTCTAAAGCAGATGCGTATCAGAAAAATGCTACAGGATGATATGGGGGACTGTCAACTCAAAAAGGTATGTCTTGCAGGGAAATATGGAGTGTGTGAAACAGGAGCAGACATTTTCATGTTGTGTAAGATTGCTTCCCCCCTACACACACACACTTGTTTTTATTACATGATGGTGGCTGGTGGATGAGGAGGTATCATCTACAGGGATGGGGTAGGGGTGGGAAATGCCATGGCCTGCACAGCAGAAGGGGCTTTCGGATTCCATGGAAACATGATATCCTCCATTATATTCTATCTTCTGAGGTCTACTTGACATAACTTTCATGATCCAACTGTACATTATTCAGAGTTCATCTATGACACTTACTTCACGTCGATTCTCATCCCGGGAGGAAGTTCGTTGTGTGTTGATGTTGGTCATGGTCACGTGGTCTTCTTCCAGTTCTGTCACTGTTCCTGTGTACACACGAGTGTGATGGATGATACCGGCATGACTATTACCGCACATCCTCATTCCGTGATGAGATGTGAAATTCCATGCCTTTGTTCTCTGGTTTTTTTTTCAGCCCGACCTTCCATTTTTTGCTGTTTCGATTATCCGAAGCCTGGCCTTAAATGCATTATGGAGCAATGTTTGAGGCATTTGTCTTTTAATCCCTCTGCACTGCGTTGCTGACTCCATAGGGAATGTACTGGCGAATGGCACTTTGCAGTCCTGTCACTAGATGGAGAATGGCATGTTGCGTGATGAGCCTTACCTCACGGCCACTTGCCTCGGTACAAGAAGTGTGATGAGCAGATTCCCAAAGCAAGGGAGGGGAATCTCTCACCCCACTTAAATTGCAGTTCAGGGGGCATGGTCATGACGAACTCCCCTCGTCCCACAATGGACGTGCGGTTAGGTTACTTTGTACCGATCCCAAGCGGGACCACAAAGAGCGATGAGATAGACATGAAGTATCAGCCTGTGACAGTATTAGCAAACCTATGGCATGGGTTCCAAAGGTGGCACTTGGAGCCCTTTCTGTGGGCACCCGACATCACCCCTCCACAGCCACCTATATTCAGCTTAAATTGCTGTATTGGCACTTTGCGAACAATTAGTGGGTTTTGAATCGCAGATTGGGTACTCGGTCTCTAAAAGGTTCGCCATCACTGGCCTATGACAAATTCAATCATGCTAGTGTTTCAGAGGCATGATTACAGCACAATGCTGTGCCTGAGCACTCATATTTGCAAGCAAAGTCTGGATTCATCTCCTCATGGCCAAGCACAAAAACTGTGGGTGGTGGGGAATGCTCAAACTGCAGTAATCTAATGTCTTGCAACAGGTAATGAAGTCTTTCTTTTTATGCTGTACTGTGTAAGGTACAGTTTGCTCTTCAGTGGCCTATTTTACTAATGAACCCTTTCTGCTGCTATATGTCTGAAGAAGTGGACGTGTCCACGAAATGTTACATTAAAATATGAAAGTTAGTCTTTACGGTGCCACATGTTTTGTGTTTTTTCTTTTCTTTTCTTTTTGTTTTTGTTTGATTTTTGCTTGAAATTAATGAACCTCTGTACATGGTAATTTTGTAAGTGTAGGGGTGATATGATAATCACTCCTGTATTTGCTTGTTCAGTGTTAATGTGTATGGTGCCAGGAACAATGTACCTGTTTTTATGTTTGTTATTGTTTTGCTTATTTCATGGCATTATTTTATATTCAGTTCTCGCTGAAAAAATATTTAGAACTGCTGGATAGTTCAATGGTTTAGGCATCTGGCTGAAGAAGCAGAGGTTGGGAGCTCAGTTCTTTACTGTGCCTCCATGACAGGAGCTGGACTTGATTATCCATAGGGTCACTTCCAGCTCTGCAGTTCCAAGATTTTTATTATATTATCTCAAGTTTTTAATTTTATTGAATGGCACATTGGGGGCTTTTTCACCAAACATGACCCACATAGTTATAACAAAAAATATTTTCAGTCAAGTATATGGGGATATGAACCCATCAGTATTTGAAAGTGATCACAAATGTCAACCAAATTTTTATGTCAACCTATTTTTAAAAATCACTTTTGCCCACCCAGCATGGAATAAAGAGGCAAGACAAGTTTCAGGGGATTCAAATTGGGCCACAATTTATTGAATGAAATTCACTATCCTGTTGATTTGATCACTCGCCCTTTAAACAAGGGGGGCTGAGTGTAGTGCAAGTTGGCATAGGGTATAGTCCCTTATCATTTCAGGAGGGTGCTGTCCACCTGTTCAGCACCCTCCCAAAGATCACACACGGGGAGCCCTCACACTCTTAAAGTTTTTAAAATATCATGTCTATTACCTTATTTTTCCTAGCTTTCCTTATATTTACAAGATCTCATCTTGAGGGTTGCCCACAGATTAAGAGAATCTTGTATTTTTAACCTAAATTTTCTTACCCCTTGCACTATCCATGAATTGTGACTGATAATGTACTGTAAATCCTCCCGTAAAACCTGAAGAGAATTGGATGGGCAAAAACACAATGCCACTTGGCCCAATCTGAGTGGCAGCCAAAAATTCCCATCTGGCCCTTATACAACTAGCTAATCTCATTCTCTTGATGGGTGGGAGTGAGGGGGAAAATCAAAAGAGACCAGATAAAATGAGGTGAGGCCTTTTAAGGCCTCCAGCCCTTGCAGTCAACCCTGTGGCTTGTGTACATATCACACCTTCCAAGGCAGGCGAACAAAGGAACCCCTCCCGGCACTGAAGCTGGCTGGAGTGACCCTTCTCTTGGTTTTCTCTCGTTCTTTCCAGATAGCCTACAGACATATGTAGGGGAGTTTTTCCTTTCTCTTCTCTAGTATTTTGCTAAGCAGTTGTTATGGAAGTTTGATAGAATTATATCCAAGTAAATCATAGCTTTGGGTTGAAATTCCTGAAATAGATTATGTTAGGAAAGGTCTAGAGATGCATGAGGGAACACAGTGATCCCCCCAAGGAGAACTCCAGCATAAAACATGAAGCAGCACCCACTTTGTATGATCTCCCTGGCACAGTAACTTGTGCATCATACTATGTTAATGGATTGAGGAGAAAGGTTCTCCATATGGTGATGGCATTAAAATTAACACAAGCATTGGGATGCAACAGAGAGATAATATGAAGGGTCATTAAGCACCTCTATAAGATTGCAGTGCAATCTTTAGACCAAGGTTAGGAAAAGATCACTGCAACATCAAATAAATATGATATGTATATGGCCTCTTGTTAACCTCTCTGAAAAAGGAAGTAGACTGCAATCTTTTGGAGCTGTTTAATGACCCTTCTTATAACCCCCTTGCTGGTGCCCAATTCTCATGTTAATTTTTCATGTGCTAAAGTCATCACAAGGTCTATTAACAAATAAATGTCTCCTGTACTTAAAGCCCAATCACAGTACATGTGGCAGGACATTGTTAACAAGCCTTCCTTGAACTTATATCACTAGTTTTGACGAGCCATTATGCTACACTACTGTGGCAAATGGCATTTCCCCCCACCATTGAATTTCATTATCCATTGAAATGTTAATTGCTTGCTAACACTTTGCATGAAAATGAAAGCATTATTCCATGATTTACTTTGTTTTGTTGTGCCTTAAATCCCTACCTTTCATATAACTGTTGCTTTTGATGTGTGCAACACTCCTCAAGGCTGAAAAGGAAGAAGAAAGGGAAAAGGAGGAGGGAGTTTTAACACTGACTGGTTTTATAAAATAAAGCTTATAAGTCTTTTGCTGTGTGGTAAACTTCACAAAACAGTTTACTCATATTTCCATTCTAATGTGTTAGAAATGCAGGCAGAAGACTGAAAATCTGACTGAAGAGCAGCAGGCAGTGTGTTTGTATGGCACTAACATGGTTTTTTTTTAAAGCCTGTTATTAATCTATTATATCTTCAGATAAAGGTGACATCATACATACTTATTTATCAGCAGTGATGAAGGACACAGTAGAATGTGGACAACACAGATAGCTTTTGGGTACTGTAGCTCAATGTTTCTCTTTATTTGTGTGATGAAGCACACCTTCCTTCATATTGTTTGTAAGGAAGAACAGCTTTGCTAGATGGAACAGAGATATCTGCTTCAATTTGCTTTATCTTTGCTGCGGTACTACTAAGCCATCACTCTGTTTTCCTCCTCTGTCGCTACCACTGCTTCTCAGTAACATAAATCAATCTGGATCTAAGGGATCCAGAGATGATAGCTCTAAACCCTATGAGCTTACTTTCACACAAGATACATATACAAATTGTATTAAAATGCTTAGGCTTAAATCCAAGTGCAAGTCTGAACTAGAGTAGACCCAAAGTATAAATGGGATTTTCATAAATCTTTACATTTCAACAATGGGTTCAGTGGGTCTACAACAGCTAGAACAAACAATTGGACTTAGGGCTTTCTTTGCAATTCTATATGTACTTAGAAGTATAGAATCATATCATAGTATCTGCTTTGAAATATCCATGCACAAGATCATGTTCCTTATTACTTTTCTTCTTCTTTGCCCAGTAGATAAGTCAGTACACAAATGAAATCCCCTCCCAGTTGGTGCCCAGATCTCATGATTTTCACACCCACCATAGCCATTTCCAATAAGTCCTTGCTATTGTCCTAGTTTCCATGCTTAACATTCTTGTGTCTAGAAGCATGTGTTCCTCATGTTGTGCATGGATTGTATACAAGTATGGTTATATAAATGGTGTAGGAAAGGTTAATCTGTAAGTTTTACAAGCTATGAATAGATGCAGTGAAATCAATCAACCAATGTGTGACATTACATATCCACCATGTCCACTGGATAAGCTGGCCTTTTATTGTGCAAATAAACAGCAGAAGGAACCAAATGAGATGAACCTTGTGTTACCACACAGTTCTTCTGATTCATGATCAGTTGAGTTTTATAATGCAAATCTGTTCATTATGAGGACTTTAAATTCAACTGGAATGTTCTTAAATGATATTTTGACACTACATTTCTTTGTTCATGTTCAGCTTTACTGTAATGTTGGGTATTACCAGCACATGATCAGTACCACAATCTGCTCCTGATCTCGTTTTTGTGGACAGCATACAGCTTCACCATCTCCTGCTTTTTATTATGTAGTCAATTTCATTTCTATATTGACCATTAGCCTATGTATCTATGTTGCACTGTCTATTCAATTGCTTGACGTATGTTTTTGCAATAAACAGATTATTGGTTTTGATTGAACTTGTCTTGAAGAGGTTGGGCACATCTTAATCTGATTGCTCAACTGTAACCTTTCCACTTAGGGTGATCCTGCTAGGGGACACAGCTGATAATGGAGTTTAATCTCCTGATGGTGTTGAACTCAGCTTCACTGGCATGCTCAAATTGCTTTGCCATATTAAGATGTGCATCCAAGAAGGGCACTTACTTTACCCTTTAAATGTTGGGCAAATGTAAGAAGGTTGCGAAATTTTAAGTGATTTATTATTTTAAATTCAGATAGCCTTTCCCTCCCCCCACACTAAATAATGTATGCAAACTTTACAATTTAAGTTAAATTGCATGGTAGCTTCCCCCTCCCCCACACTGGCTGCCCCAAATCCATTGGTAGCACAATATAATAAAAACCCTCAAACAATCTGACACTATTTATCACAACTATAGCCTGTTCAGAGAGGCCCCACAGTGAATCAGAAAACTGTGGCAGGTTGGGATTAAAGCACTCTGACAGTTGCATGGAGGAAACTTGTACAGTGTCGGTGTGTACCTGAATCAGATTGACATCAACTGTCTGCTGCTCCAGGAACTGTCCCTTATTGTGAGCATGGGGGGGGGGGCAGAATATAAGTAAAGGAAGCTTTTCGGAAAGTAGAAATGCTAATATCACTTTGGAGAAAAAATCTTTGCAGCAGTATTTCTGAAGCAAAAACTGCAGCTTCAGTGTTTTAAATATATATTTAAAATACTAATTCTAATATTAGGACACTACATTTTGAACTACACCTCACAAAACACCCTAGTGGAGATTTTAGACCAACATATCCCGAAGAACAAAGGTTCTCAACCCATTATATATTATTATGCAATTCGTTTTTAAAATCTGGATTATGAATGTAGGATATTGTGCTTCCCTACCCACAATTCAAAAAGTCAGGAAATGGCCTGATATTATTGTACAATATTGTGACCATATCGGAAGCAGGAAAAAGGATGCCAAGCAAAGGGGAGCCTGAATGTTGACAACACCAAGAGCGGCATTCTGCTCATTACTAGAGATGGGCACGACTTAGTGGTATTCCCGTTTCCGTTTCTGTTACTCGTATCCGTTACTCTACGGAAACAGTAACGGGAATTACTCCGCCAGACTTCGAGCTCGAACTGACGAACGAACAATTTTGGTCTGATTTGTCGTGCTCGTTCCTTGCATCGCGCGATCGCGCGATGCCACGCGGCACAGAAAAAAAGTTTTTAAAAGTAAAAAACCCGGTTCCTGGCCAAAAAGCAGGTGGAAAAATGCCTGCCGTGCCTCAGGGCACCTACCAGAGGGGTTGTTTCTGGAGGTCCCTGGTCTCCCCCCCCATCCCCCATCCTGGGCTGCTCTGGTGGGACTCGCCGCAGGCTCGCAGCCAGCAAAAAACCCGGTCTCGCCGCCGGCCGCCGCAATTAAAGCGCAAGCAAGCGGCACGGACGGCACAGGAAAAACTTTTAAACTCTCCCCCCACCCATTCCTGGGCCAAAAAAGCAGGCGGAAAAATGCCTGCTTGACTAAGGGCACAGGGCACCTACCGGAGGGGTGGTTTCTGGAGGGGGGTCCCGCCTCCCCCCTGTCCTGGGCAGCCGGACTCGCCATGCCATGCGGTGCGGGTGGGGGATCCAAAACGGGGCGGCAAACGCAATATTGTTTTTGAAATCGTGGTCCAAAAACACACAAGCACAACAGAAACACGCGAAAATTTATAAACTGCCAGATTTTTAACAGTAGCAGTGGGTTTTTTCTTGCAACAAAATGTCTCTCCTCTCCTCCTCTGTCCTCCATTTATTTTATTTTTTTTTATTTTTTTTTACACCTGTGCAATGATGGGCTGGCCGAGTGGCCAGCCATCTGGGAGTGGAAGACCATGCAAATTTTTGGAGCCATCCCACCAATTGCATGGCCACTTGGCCATGGAGACTTCTGGGATGTGCCAAAAAGCCCCCTAAAACCTGCCCTAGCCCCCTAACCCTAACCCTAATCCTTGACTCCTTACTTACCCATATGTCACAGACTGTCTTCTTAGTGGGTCAGAGAGGCACCCAGAGGTGCAACCCACTAGCCCACCATAACCTTACCCGTCACTAGCCTAACCCTAGCCCTTGCACTAACCCACCTTAACCCTAAGCCAGATCTACTTGCATTGCACTACACACAAGTACAATTCCCTTCTTTGTGAGACATGGTGGTGCCAGAGCCTTAGGCATCAACCTATGGCTCTGGGTTCACTGCCATCATTAGTCTCACTGTCTGCAACTGGTATGCGTATCCATATGGCTATGCATGCATTTTGCAGCAGCAGGTGAGGAGGGGGGACCCCCATGTTGAGGTGTCTCTTGGAGCCTGCTTCCCCTTCCTAGTGGGTGAGGATAGGAGGCACCCACGGGTGCCTCCAGGAGCCCGCTTTCCCTTTATAGTGGGCCAGAGGAGGCACCCACCCCACAGAGGTGCCTCCAGGAGCCCGCTCCCCCCCAAAAAACAGTACTAACGACAACGAAAAAACGAAAAAATGAACCGACTAATTTTTGCGAATTTTCGCAAAAAACGGAAATGACCCGAAACGGAACCGGCCCGACTAACGACAACTCGAAAAAAATTTTTTTTCAAGTCGTGCCCATCTCTACTCATTACCATTCACAAAGTTGAATCCATGCAAAAGAAAAAAACTGAATAGGATTCTTGCAAAAAAAAAAAAACCTTAAAATTAAAAAAGAAAAAGAAAAAAGAAGAACCAGATCTTATTGATGCTCATGTATGCTCAAATTCTGCTTTTTTGCAAGGATTTTGAATCACATCCATCACATCATGGGAGATTAAATGGGATGCATATTTCTGAGCCTGCCCCTGTGTACCACACAACCTACACCTGTGATATCCAAGTGAGTTAGTAGTGAATAGGGCAAAAGAAAGCCAACATTTTAGGCTCTCTATACAGCTTTGAGTGCCAACTGCAACCCCAATCTGCCCCTGCAAGGTTAGAAGACAAGTTAGCCACCTTAGAACATTACTGTGGAATCAAAATGTGCTTCTGTAGATCAAAGGCCACTACCTGAGTTCTCTTTTTGAAAAAGAAAATGAAGGTACTCCTGAGAGGTCATTGGAGCTACTCCTGTGTGAGGATTCTACATAAGGTAAAGTCACAAGGATGACAGCCAAAGAGAAAAATGTTTCATTCACTTTCCCCTGGTGTGTGGATATGAGTTTGACAGTTTGTTGTAATGACAAGCTGAAATTAAGCTTGAGTGGATCCACTAACAGCCAGATATGTGATAATAGATTTGTCCTCATTGCTTCTGATGTCTGGCAGCCCCTTGAAAAAGTGACCTCAGGACTGTTCTGTCATTGAGAGTTCTGCCCAGCTCTTGCAAACTGGAGTGAAATTATATAAAGGATTCTGAAGAAGGGAAATGAATCATTCAGCTGCTTACTCTGGGAAAGGAGTCAAGAATGTGGTATGTGTCCTGATTGCTTCAAGGTTCCTTTGTGCGAAATTCTTCTTCAAGAAAAATAGCACAGGGAATCTTGTGAGGCTCTTCAGAAATATCATGGTCATTTTTCCCTGGAAGAAATGCCAGGGTGTGCAGGACCCTAAAATTCCTACACAGAATGACATCTTTTCTGCTCAGGGCTCACTTGGCAAAGGCAGAAGATCCACCAGCCAGTACAGGATTACTCATCCTGTAGAGGAGTAAATGTTCCTGCTCAGGACTCACCAGAAATGACATTAAGCTGCACATAATTTGGAGGTTTTGTTGTAGAAAAATGAGCAAACCCCAAATTAAAAAAAAATCAGACAAGGCAAACTGAGATTGGTAATAAGTCCCCTAGTCTCATTTTTGTGGGAAACTGGGCAATCTCAGGGAGTCTCAGCTTAGTGAGATGCAGAAAATCTCTGAGAATCCAAAGTTTTGTCAATACTCTTCATTGTTATGAACAACAGAAACATTCCTAGATAAGATTTTTTCATACAACATATTATAGATTCACACTAGAGAAAAATGATACAGTGTTATTTATTTATTTATTTATTTATTTATTTATTTATTTATTTATTTATTTATATACCACCCAACTTTCCAAAGGAACTCTGGACTGTTTTGTCATTTCATCAGCTTTTGAAACGTTATGAAACAAAACGGGAAACAAAGCTTCCTTTTCCCTTTGAATATGAAATGTTTCATTACTCAGTAAAATGGCTCCCTTACCCACCAAATCTGGTTCATCTAGGACCTAGGGGAGCCATTTTATAGAGTAATAAATTGTTTTATTATTGTTTCATTTCATTACAATTTTTTACAAAAAAAATCTGCTAAACACACAACAAAACAAACCACTAGTAGACGTGAAACAAAACGAAATGAAATTCTATTTTTCCTGTTTCGTGCCCATCCCTAATTCACACCTGTTTCATTGAGTTCTTTAAGTATTAACAACCTTCCTTAGGAATTAGTAGGGAAATATCAGCTACTACTTACTATTTTGCCTGCTCAAGATTCCAAGCTAATCAGCATCATCTAGTTCTAATGCAGCATTCACTCTGATAGTTTTCCCTCCTCCTTTTTTATTCCTGCAAGCATGATCTTTGTGATACCCAAAATGTCAGCATAATAACTTCTGGCAGGTTATTGCTTCCTGATGGGTGCTAATTCAGGATGTGCTGCTCCCTTGCTCTCCTGTAATGCTTTATCTACAGTGTTAATCAGGAAACACTGCATGACAATTGATGTCATGTAGGAGTAGCACCAATTCAAACTTACATGGACATTACCTCGGCAGTAATATTGCTGAAATATGGAAGAGTTTTCCAATTAAATTTATTGACAGTCAGTCAGCATGATGGGGGAGGGCAGGGGGGAAAGGGCCATCCCTGTCCTCCTCACCATCCCAAGTTCCTCTAGTACATCTTCTTCTTAATTTTAATTGAATATGAAGACATAATATTCAACCCAGTCTCCCACATAAGAGCTTCTGTCCTGTTATGTGACCTCCTGTAGCAGCAGGAAAATATGTCTATGGACAAAAGGGAGAGGAAGAGAGATAGAGTATGCTTAAGTAATGAGAATGAATGATGAGTTCCCCTTCTCTGTTGTACATGCCAAAAATATACACACAGCTGTTGAGTCATAGCTCCTGGGTATAAAGAATGTGACCGGGTATCTGAACGAACGAACGAATGAACAAATGAATGAATGTTGGAAGAGTATATTCAGTAAAGACATGAAGAATAAGAATTTTTCTGTTATTGTTTTAGGCACATTATATTTGTCAATAACACTTCACTTAGAGAAAGATCAGATTACATTATATGACACATTAATGCTGAACACCATGAAATTCCAAAAAGTTCACATACTTTTTCTTGCAATTGTATGTGATTAATGTGCAAGTGTGACTCTGACAGAGATTATTTGACAATTAATAAAATGAGAAAATTAAATATAACTTGTCTTAATGTGTTACACACCCAGACACTCACACCCACATTGGTTTGGGTTATCTTAATTTGGAAGTGTCCATTTGGTTGCTGGTGGTTAGTCTTAACCCTGGATGCCAGGGGTGGGGTCAGATGTTAGGTTTCTGTTCATTGCTATTTTTCCATCTGATAGTATTTTGGTAGTTTATAATCTACTCATAGATTATATCCTGGTATGTCATATATTTGCTTTTAAACTCCTACTTCTTCCTAGCTGGATGTCTTAAATAAGTGATACATGACATGTGAGACCACATTGAGTGTCTTAGCAGCATGTTATTTTGAGTACTTCAAATGTGCTCCAGAATGTTAAGTGAAACTTCAAGAAAACTATATTTAAACCTTTTTTTACCCTCCTAGAGTAATGCTGGGTTGAAAGTTCTTTTCCCCTTTTAGCTCTGTTCTCCGGCTGCAAAAAGCATAGAAGACATATTTTTCAGTTTTGATGGAAGAGTCCTCAGACAGCCAACTCATCTTTTTCTGAGAGATGTAAATCCTTGCTTGTTTCATTCTTGCATGTCAAATAGGAAAGTATAAAAAAAATTATCCTCAGATGAGGGATGGGGAAAATGTTCAGAGCCTCTTTGTGTATTTGCCAGATGGACTTTGGCACATTTCTTTAAGTCCTCCACAATGTGGTGTCTTGTTCTACAGATTATTTAAAAGCAGCAGCATGGGGTGGGTTGTTTATGCTTCTGTTAGCAGTCAGCCTATCCTTTTGTGTATTTGATCCATTTCTGTGCTTAGCATCAGAAAGAGAGAAGGTATTGGAGACATTTGTGCACATTGACAATTCCTGGTCTGGATGTATGAATTTTCATCCTTCTCTAGATATATGCACACAGGTGTGGGCTGGATAATACACAACAGGTGGTTGTGCTATGTTGAGAAACCCTGTCTTGATTTTTTTTAAAAAAAAGTGAAACACTCTTGAGATTATTTTCTCTGGCTTTTAAAGAAATTGTTGCCTCCCATTTTTTAAGAAACATTGTTCATGTAGTAAAATGGCAGCATCACTCTGAGCAATGTCTGTGGAATGATGATAGTACCACTGAAGGGTGATTATGGGGCAGTAAAGTGTTTCCACCTGCAGGCCAAGAAGGCTGCCTCTCCCCACCCCAATAATCAATTTGGAGAAATGTAATATTGCAGGTAACATTGCAATGTAACCACAGAGGCAATATGGTACAATTTGGCCCCAGGCAGGCACAATGCAGCCCCAGAAATATCATCATTACTTTTACTTAGCAGCAGAACAATAAGAGAAGGAATCTTTGTTACTGATAGCAACAAATGTATGCCAGCCCTCTCCCAACCAGTTCATCAGCCAAGAAACATCATGGATTTTCCCTTCCCTTTTCACCCTCCCAAACCTCACAGTGTTCACCACACAAATAAATTCAGATTGAAATTTGTAGTATATCATCATCATCATCATCATCATCATCATCATCATCATCATCATCATCATCATCATCATCATCATCATCATCATAGAACTGGAAGATCCTCAAGTCCATCCTTGTCAAGGAGGCACAGTGGATAATCAAATCCCTAACCTCTGGTTCCACAGCCAAAGCCCTAATCACTGAGCAATCCAACAGTTCTAAATGTGTTGCATCAACAGATATAGATGAGTTTGGAATATTGCCATGGCAGAAGATTCAAACTTTGTTTTTATGACATTAAGTGGACCATGTGAAAAGAAAAATGCCTCCTACCACCTATACAATGTACACAGGAGGCTGTGTTAAAATATTAAACCATGAAGTGTGGGTTAAAGATAGTTCCTGCTACCTCCCGCCTATTCGTAATTATTCTATACCTTCACAATGACTGTAACAGATCTAGTTGTGTTGTGTTGGCACAGAAATTGTCTGTGGCTGGTAATGACTCTCAGAAAAAGCCAAAGCTAAACTTATAAGTAAACAAAAGATTTCCAGCACCAAGAATTTTCTCCTCCAGAAACAAATGCCGAGGAATTATCAAATGTATTATGAAATTGTTCATAATTTGAATGCATACACACCAGCACAGAAACCGGTAAACATTAATTTGACATTTAGGTTTATGAGTTAAGTTTGAGAGCATTGTTATTTCAGAGTACCATGTGTTTAGTTCTAGACTTCTAGTACCTTCAGGCACACAAGTAGTTCCATGATCACAGAATAAGGGCAACTCATATTGATAAGTGCTGTCACCTCAGGCCATCTTTGGCATAAGCAGAAGTAGTTTTATGCAGTGTAGGAGTGTTTGTTCTTTTTGAAAATTACTCAACAGCTCTCTGCAATCAGAGCCAAACTCTTAGAAGCTGGATTCACAAAAAGAAAGGCAACATTTAATTCTCTTTCTCAGTGCTTCTTTAGTGAAATAACTCTACAGCTAATCCATACTGTGCAGCTTAAAAGTGGTTATCTTGCACCCACAAACCATTGCTTTGATTGTATTGGGTAACACCTCCCCATCCAGCTCTTAGTGTTTTATATATGCAAATCCAAAATTGCTGTTATTGTTCAGAAATGCCCTGCTCGGTCACTTGTAGTACTCAAGTATTAACTTGTATTTCAAAATTAAGCATATGTGTTCTCTTTAAAAATAAAAGTTTAATAATGAACTCTCTGTTAAATTTTACAGCATTCAACAAATCTGCTTTCTTAAAGAAACAGATGCAACTATTTAGAGTTATGGAAGAGACAGATATTATAACCATGCAACTGAATGGTAATCAGTCAAGATCAATTCCCAGCATAAATACTGGTGTTCTGTTGGGAATTATCCTGGATCTTCTCTATCTCATTTCATAATCCTGCTGTGTTCCATCAGGAACAAATTAATGCTATTCACTACATTATGTTGAGTATCCAGAAGATGTTGATCAGAATGGTATGGTATTCAACAGGATAGAGCTTCTGATGTACATTCAAGGAGACATTTTCAAGGACAATTAGTAAGAACATGTGTGGTAAGATGTCCCTGATAATGGACATTAGCTTGTGAAATGTCATCTCAGGAAATGTTATGGAAAAAGTAAGAATAGCCAAGAGAGTATTCCGACTCAAATTTTCAAACTGAAGGCTAAAAAGCAGGTGTGAAGAAAATTTTCCCGGTAAGACTTTTGACCATTCTCCATTGGAAAAGAAATTCCCTGTGAACATCATTTCAAAGACAAAAAGTTTTGGTGAGATTGTCGTGTACAAGATTAAGGATTATTGGGCATACCATAACTATGAAGGGTTTCTGTCTTTACTTTCTATGTGTGATAATCTGAAGTCCTGGCTTGTTGTTTTTGTTGTACAGTCGTGAGCGACTCTTCGTGACCCCATGTCCATGGAGTTCTCTTACCAGGAATACTGGAGTGGCTTGCCAGTTCATGCATCAATTAAAGTCTAGAGGAAGATGTCATAAAGCAGGGGTCCTCAAACTTTTCAAACACCGGGCCGGTCCACTACCTCCTAGACACCAATGGGGGCCGGACCACAGTCTCCCCACCCACAAAAAAGCTGACATGGGGAAAAGGGGGAAGGAGGGGCAAGTGGGCAGAGGCCCCCCCACGATCAGCCCATGATCAGTGCATCTCAAGGGCCCCAGCAATGCCTCCTGCTCCAGATCGATGCCTGGAATTTCCATCACTGGGATCCCTCTGCTGCACCTCCTCCTCCTCCCTCTGCTACACATCCTATTCCTCCTTCTCCTCCTCCAGTGGCAGCAAAAGCAAAAAGCAAAGTGTTCTGCTTATATACTGCCCCATACCACTACAAGTAGTCTCTGGGCAATTTACAATTTTAATTACAGTGTGCAGGCTACACATTGCCCCCCCAGCCAGCTGGGTACTCATTTTACCGACCTCGGAAGGATGGAATGCTGAGTGAACCTTGAGCCTGCTACCGGGGATTGAACCCAGGTCGTGAGCACAGTTTTACCTGCAGTACAGGCATTTAACCGCTGCGCCACGAGGCTCCAGCAGCTGGAGTGGTTCTCCTCCTTCCTTCCTTCCTTCATTGCGTCTGGAAGGAGGTGGCAGCCCAGGCAAGCTCAGGCCCCTCATCAGCTCCTAGGATGAGGAGCAGCAGCTGTGGCAATGGCAGCAAGGCTGGTGCCACTGCATGCAGATCCAGCTGTATGCCCTGGCCATCATGCCCTCACTGCACCCTGTAGGGAAAGCTGTCTCCTCTCTTGGCCTGGCCCAGCCTGGCCCGACTTGGTGTGCTGAAAGTGAGGGAGGGAGGGAGCAAGGGCTGGGGAGGAGGGAGGGGAGGCAGGAAAGCCTGCCCACAGTCACCCGCAGCCTGCTCACTGGCCTAGCCCACCCAGGCTGAAGTACTCTGTTGGTTCATCAGCCCACCCATCACCAACTGGGAACAAATGCAGACCCACCAGCCTCCCAGGAACCTGGCCCAGGCAACTGTTGGCCTTCCCTTCCCTTCTTTCTCTGCAACCTCCTGCTTGCTGGTCTCTAGCCCAGTGGTGGTGGCAGCGGCCTCAGCCACCAGCCATGGCTGGGCTCCTTCCTCCCCTCCCTCACTCCACGGAGCAAGGCAGCAGCTCGGAGGGGGCTGGGTAGATGGGAAGTAGCTCCATTTCCCCCTTGGTCACCAACTGTACATCCCTCCATTGGTCCACTGCCATGGCTGCTCCAGCTCGGAAGGCTGGCTGACGCTGCCTCTGCCTGCCCCCTTCCTTCCTCACAACAATAACACAGGTGGCAGCCACACAAGGAAGGCAGGTGGGCAGGGTGGAGGAGGAGCGGAGGGGGTCAGGGCCATGGAAGGAGTGGGAGACTTTGCCATAGCCCTCCCATTTTAAATTGCCCTGCTTGGCTGTACCTGGTGCCTCGACCATCTGGGCAGTGGGGGGGGGGAGCAGGAGACCTTGCCGTGGCCCTCCCACTTTGAACTGTCCCACTAACTAGCATGCTGATCACCTGGGTGGTGGGTAGATGGAGTGGGGGAAGCAACATTGCCCACTGCTTTGAACTGCCTCAGCAATAGAAGCAGCTGTGGAGGCTGGCTTGCTTGAGAAGCAGGGGGTAGGTGAGGGGGGGTCTGTAATGGGGAGAGGGAGAATGAGACAAATGTTACACCAGATTCAAAACTGTAACCAAAAGAAGTCCTATTGGGATGTGAGAATGAAGCAGGAGGCCTGTTTCATGGGGGAATATGATTAGAGGACACACTAAAAAACAGAACCAGCATCATGCATTTTCTGGAGTTAAGTACAGCCATACCCTCCTTCAGAACATATGTACAGTTTACAAAAAAATGGCTACACCATCTGCCCTTGGGGTAGGGAGGCAGAGAGGACAATGATTGCTCTAAAATGTAGCTTTTAGAAGACCTGAAGAAAGCACTGAACATGAGAATGACAAGTCATGAGCAAACACCCTGAGACCCTTTTTTACTTCCTGAGAAATATTTTTGAGATTTTTCTTACTTCCCTACAGAGAGGTCACTATGCAGGGTTTTTTTTTTTTTTTTGCATTTTCAATACTGCCACCTCAATGTCATAGAACAATATTTGTTCTTGTTTTGTAGGAATCAAGATGGCGACCAACTTGCCAACCAAGCTGCTGTTGTTGGCACATCTGGTGACCATGCAAAGCCCAAACATTCTTTGAAGAAAAAGGACAAATAAGAAATTGGGCTACTGCCACTGTGGATGATCAGCCTTTTCTTTTGAAAAGTCATTTTTTCAAAGCTTTACCAAGACATCTCCTACTCTTTGCCCGCAGAAAGAAACTCATATATAATGGTCGTAATTGTTACTCACAACACTTGGTTTCTACTTGGTTTGATACTGCTGCCAACACCATAGACCGGATCGCCCCCAAGCGCCTCCTCCGTTGCCGAGCCCGGCCTTCCCCTTGGTTCACCGGGGAGCTTAGGGCAATGAAGCAGGAGAGGAGGAGACTAGAGCGCAGCTGGAGGAAAACCCGGACGGCATTGAGTAAGGCTGCTGTTGATGCCCAGTCTAGTCGCTATACCATCGCGATAAGGGAGGCTAGAACATCTTTCACCTCCCTGAGAATTGCTGAGGCCTCGAACCGCCAGGCGGAGCTCTTCCGGGTGGTTCGTGACCTCAGCAATCCTAGTCTGGCCAGGCCTCCTCCTACTGAGTTCAGTAGTGAGCAGTTCGCAGCCTTTTTTCGAACAAAAATAGAGGCCATCCGTGCCGGCTTTGACTGCCATCGCCAGTTGCTGGTCCGCCTTCGTCGCCTCGGTTGGATGCGCTTGGGCCTGTTTCCGCTGTCGAGGTCTCCAGGGCTATGGCGCATTGCCGGCCTGCCTCCACCCCTTTCGACCCTTGCCCTGCCTGGCTAATTAGAGCTGCCAGAGGGACCATGGCCGAATGGGCTTCCGCCATCGCCACCGCCTCCTTCAGTGAGGGGGTTTTTCCCTCTCGTCTGAAGGAGACGGTGGTTAAGCCCATTTTGAAAAAACCCGGCCTTGCGGTTGACGATTTAACAAACTATCTCCAATCGCCAATGTCCCGTTTATGGGCAAGGTGATCGAGAGGGTGGCGGCGGTCCGGCTGCAGTCATACCTGGAGGATCGGCAGTGCCTCGATCCATGCCAGTCCGGATTCAGGCCCCGTCGGGGTACCGAAACAGCTTTGGTCGCCCTGCAAGATGACCTTATCGGCCGACAGGGGTTGCTCTACCCTGTTGGTCCTCCTGGATCTGTCAGCGGCCTTTGATACCGTCGACCACGGTATCCTGCTGGACCGGCTCTCTGAGGTTGGGATCGGAGGCTCTGCTCGCAGATGGCTCCGATCCTTCCTGGAGGGCCGGCCGCAGTACTTCAGCATGGGGGAGTTATCGGCCCCTTTGGGTTCTCCCTTGTGGGGTTCCTCAGGGGTCGTCTCTGTCCCCCATGCTGTTTAACATCTACGTAAGGCCGTTGGCGGGGTCATCAGGAGTTTTGGAGTCTGCTGTCATCAGTACGCTGATGACACGCAGCTCTATCTCTCCTTTTCCACCTCTGCTGTGGAAGCTGTTGAAGTTCTCGATGGGTGCCTGGAGGCCGTACTGACCTGGACCGGGGCGAACAGGCTTAAGCTCAACCCCGAAAGACGGAGGTCATGTTCTTTGGGAGCTCGCCGTCGGGTGCGGTGGCCCCCTCCCCTGTCTGGGGGGAGTTTCCCTCCAGCTCGCGGAGAGGGTGCGGAATCTGGGCGTGTTCCTGGACCCGGCGCTTTCCATGGAATCCCAGGTGGCGTCTGTGACCAGGTCCGCCTATTTCCATCTCCGTCGGATCGCCCAGATCCGCCCGTACCTCGACGCGAACTCTCTGAGAACAGTGGTCCAAGCACTGGTGATCTCGAGGCTGGACTACTGTAACGCCCTCTGGGGTTGCCCTTGACTCTTCTCCGGCGTCTGCAGCGGGTACAGAATGCGGCGGCCAGGCTGGTGGCCGGTGTGCGTAGGTACGATCATATAACGCCAGTTCTGGCCCGCCTGCATTGGCTGCCCGTTGCAGCCCGGATTAGATTCAAGGTCTTGGTTTTAGTTTATAAAACCCTCCATGGCTTGGGACCGGACTACCTGACAGAGCGTATCGCTCAGCGATCCACCTCGGCCCGTCCCGTTCGGCAGGCGCGAGCGCACTTGCTGCGGGTCGCCACTCCTCGAGAAGCCCGGAAGTCCAGTACTCGGGCCCGGGCTTTCTCCGTGGCGGCCCCCAGCCTTTGGAATTCCATCCCTCCTGAAGTGCGCTCTGCAGAGTCCCTGCTGGCCTTCCGGAAGGCCTTAAAAACCCATCTCTTCCGGGAGGCCTTTGGCGATTCTTAGTTCTTTCTTTTTTTTTTTTTTTTTTTTTTTTAATCTGCCATTGCCAAGTCTTCTGAACGATATTTTTATCAGAGTTTTATGAGATTGATAGTATCAGGAACACTATCGGGTTTTTAGCTATATTGTGTGTACTGTTTGTCTGTTTATTGTAATTGTTATTGCCATTTCGGCTTTGTAAGCCGCTTAGAGATCTTTTGATATTAAGCGGGATATAAATACAATAAATAAATAAATAAATAAATACTAGGTATATGATGAGCCCTCCTGCAAAGCAAGCTGGCTCAAAGGAAGGAAACACAGATCTTCCCTGTTTGTCCTTTCAATGATAATGTAATCCAGTGTTTCCCAATTGGTGTGTCGTGTCTCCATGGGGTTCTGGGAAATCTACCCAGGGGTTCCAAGGAATCATCTCACCCTTCCTCCTCCAACCTCCCCCACCCAAAGTATCCTACAGCACTCTCTGATGTCTGTGTATGGAGCAAAGAGGGAATCGTGGCCCAGGACTGGGCCTCCTGCCCTCCTCTTCACAAGGCAGCTTTCTCTGTGCATCCTCACCTTTGCAAAAATGACATTCATTTTCCAGAAACTGGTTCTCTCACAGAAATCAGATCAAAAAGGCATTTCTCTGTGCTGGCTGTGCCTGTATCTGAAAGTTGATTTAAAGTTTAAAGTGTTTGTCTTCCTTTCCTGATTAAGTAGCACTGTGGAGGTTATTTTTTAAATATTTCCTTCCTCCCACCAATCAGCTGTTGAGTTTATCTCTCCAATTGCTCTATGCAGCAGCTAGCCCTTAGGTTCCCTGCTTGTTTTCAGAGGGTTCTTTGTTTGAAAACAAATTGATTGGAAGGTTTAAGGAGGGTCTTTAATTCAGGGCAGTGGGCTCTCTGTTAAATAAAAAAAGGAAAGCTCCCCATTACTAATAGCCTTACAAATCATTTTGTTTTGTGATGAAAATTCTTTTAAAAGAATCTGTTATTAATGAAACAAAACAAAATGAAGACTGAAACGAAATGAAACAAAACACTATATTTCCATTTTGTGCCTATCTGTAATCCATATACTTTTAATACTGTAGTATCCAGAAGTGGACACAGAATTCTGGGTAAATCTGAACACAACAGAATAGTGCTAGCACTTCACTTGATATAAATGCCTTATGTCTGTTGAACTGCATTTTTCTGCCCCCTGTTTATATTATGATCTACTAAAACCACTAGAGCTTTCACATACCTACTACTGCCAAGTCAGCTATCATCCATCCAAGATTTTGTGCAACTGTTTTCCCCCTTTGTCTAAATATAGACAAGGAACTCACATTTTCACTGTTGAAACACACTTGTTTGCTTTGTCCCAAATCTTCAATATGCAAAGCTCACCTTGAATCATGTTTCTGTCTTCTGAAGAATTGCCTACTTCTCCCAACTTGATGTCATTGGAAATTTTGATACACCTCCCTTGTTGTGACATACACACCCACACTTTTATTTTCACTGCCACCACCAGTTTCCTGGATCACTTAATAAGAGAGTCTGACACCAAGGTATATATTTTCAAAATTTATTATTCATTGGTTTACAATTAAATATTCAATATCATGTATATAATGATGACTGATTAACTTATATGCTTTATTAAGACATAGTTCACAATACTTCTTATTTATTCACACAGATACTTTTGTTTATGTTTATATATAAATCTTTTTACCAGACCCTAACCAGCCTCAGGCTCTCACTCCTGATTGAAAATTAAATAACTCTCTTTTAGACCTTAACTGCCTTATGACTCTCTGGTTTCTCTCTTTTTACCACAAGGTTCCATGTGTTCATAGTATTTAGCCACACCCGCTAAATATTCATAAATATTCATCATAGTATTTAGCCACACCCGCTATATTCATAACCAACCCTGTTAATCATATCTGTACACCTTCATTTAAGTCATTCATGAAGAGGTGGTATGCTAGCCTCAGAATAGAAGCATCCCAAATGTCATTTTTTCCTGGACTAGAAGGAACTCTTGATTAACACCTTTAAACCAGTTTTAGTTTACCTAAGAGGGTCATCATTTAGCCCAGAGTTTTCCAGTTTGGCTACAAGAGTATTGTTGGGGGCCATGTAAAAAGTCTTGCTGAGATCAAGCCACACTACATGAGCACCCTTGATTATGGTTATCTCTTCTCACATGTGCACACTCATTTCTGTCCTAGGTTGGTTAGAAAATCACTTTGAGATTTACAAGGAGTGGTTGGTATTAATGTCAAGGAGAGTTATCCTTTCTCATATAGAATCTACATACTATTATAGGTGTTTTCATGTTGAAAGGCCTTCAAACTGTTCTACAGCCTATCAAGTTAGAATCATAAAATAATGCTGTTGTTTTTGTTGTTTATTTGTTTTGTAGCAGACAATATTTCTAAGAACTATCAGTGGGGTATGTCTTTACAGATTTACACTATCTATCCATTGGGAAATCACTTTTTTTCTTGGCTTTGATTGTGAGAGCAGTCACCGTGGGCTTTATATATGCACAAAGCAATTTTATTAAACACAGTATTAATCATTTCCCTCTCTTGCCAACAGTATTTTAATTAGTTAAGATAGGTATGATTAATCCCCATTCCCAAGAAAAGAATCCATGTTCTTAAAGTTAATACAAGATATATTTATCAACTGTCTACTGTACAATTAAGCAAATTTTCTTTCTTTTTTAAGCTTCAGAAATGATTTGTTTCATTTTTTCCTTTAAAATCTGGTTACATTCTAATCCTGAAAGATAACCTCCAGCCCACAGTCATGATGTGATCCACAGAAGATGAAAATCAGTTCCACTGAGGCATCTCTCTCTCTTAAGCCTCCCAAGCAATAAGCCAGATAGGTTAAGGAAGAAGAATCCTCAATGTAATATTCGATCATTGGAGATGTCACTATGAACTACAGTGCATTCCTTTTGGGAGGGAATGTGGTATTTGAACCTGGTATTTGAATCTACTAATAGCTGGCACTTGCAGGACAGGATAGGTTGATGGTCTTTGTGTATACTTGCAACATTATCAGCAAAGCTCCTAAATCAGGAAAAGATAAGGCTCTTCCAAAAAACAAATGGAAATAAGAGCAATCACAACTTAATATCAATTGAAACTATATCTTGTGTTTCATTTTAAGGTACACAGAGGGAAAGAGAGAGAGAGAGAGAGAGAGAGAGAGAGAGAGAGATGTCATTTAAGTGATATAGATCTATTTGCTTACTGAGATATCTATTGATGAACCTTGCAAATACAATTTAACAAAGACCGTAGTCATACCTGGGTTTCCTTCATATTTAAATTTCCTGCGTACTTTTTTCGGGAGCGGTCACATGGTTTTTAATGAGCAGTCAGTGTCATCTCTTCTGCGTCGTACCTTCCTATTCTGATTCTGTTCTAACCTGTGTACCACACATTTTGTCCTACTTTGTGGCTCCACTTTCCAAGGCTCCATATTTTAAGCTGGGTAGAAAGGGGAGAAACTGAATTTACTGCATATTTTCAGTGTCCTGTCATTGCAACAGAAGCAAACAAGTAAGCATTTTCGAGTGAAGTTTCTAAACCCAGCCCCTGGCAGTGGTTTAGGAAACTTCATTGAAACTGGTGTTCGAGGGGCGTGGTCGGCCAGGAGCAAAATTTGCTTCTCCTCCTGGTTAGAATGTGATCTTTTACTGCGTAGTTCGCTGACGGGAAACTGTGCAGAAAACGCAGGTATGACCGTGGTCAAAATGAGATTTTTCTCATTCACTGTAACATAACAGGCAACATGAACAATTATAGCAACAAATTTTTTATTCCAGTTATGCTAACAAGTCCTATGCCAGTGTTGGCAAACCTATGGCATGGGTGCCAAAGGTGGTGCTTGCAGCCCTTTCTGTAGGCACACAATATCATCCCTTCACATTTACCTCCATTCAGGTTAAATTGCTCCACTGGCACTTTGCAAACATTTAGTGGGTTTTGAATCTCAATTTGGGCTCTCAGTCTCTAAAAGATTTGCCATCACTGTCCTAGACAATAGCGCCAATACAGAAGTTGCTTGTAGAATTGCAAAGTTTAAGTGTTCCTTTAAATTGAAATTCAGATAAAAATCCAAGACCTATTTCTTCCATGTGTAACATTGTCAAAACTCTAAAATAAAATATCAATGTGATTGTCTGCAAATCATGAATTCACTATGTGGTTTCATCCCTTCAGCACAAATATATAAGAATTATACCTAGAACAAGCTGGCAAGAGGTTTAGCAGTATAAATGGGAATAGTGGCTCCAGTCTCTACAGTTTTTTCTTATTGATTCAAAATCCTTACTCACAACCCTGTTCTTTCTTAATTCCTGGCCTTTGGGCTGAACCAATGTTTCACAGGTGTTACAGAAGAAAACTGTCTTAAAAATGGTTAGCAACATGTTGAGTTAAAAGTAATTTTGGATTCCTTGTGTACCATGCAGTTCAGAAACGATGAAAAACGAATACTGTTGAATAAACATTGCATGAACTTGAACTCTAGAAAGTCAAGAAGTGAAATGGATAGTATATAAACTAGAGATGGTCACGAAATGAAAAATAAAAACCTGTTTTATCATTTCATTACATACCAAATAATTTTGTTGCAAATTATTTGCAACAAAGGATGTATTTTGTTATTAAATGAAACACCATTTTCCATCGAGAAACAAAATTATTCATCCTAGAAGAAGCAAATTTGGTGGGTAGCTTCTTTGCACTCTTTCCTTTCATTCCCCCTAAATTTAGAGAGTTTTGAGATTTAGGGGGCTGAGCTATTATACTCCATAGTGCAGTGTTTTTCAACCACTGTTCCGCGGCACACTAGTGTGCCGCGAGATGTTGCCTGGTGTGCCGTTGGAAAAGCTGAAGAATATCAGCTTTGTGTTCAGCCAAACAGGCCCAGGTTGCGCACTGAATAAAGTATTTTATAATTTTTCATATTTCTGTTTACTTACTATTTCATAATAAAGTAATTATAAAATACTTTCTTTGTGTTTAGTTGATTCCTATTCAAGAGAATTACTTTATATATAGTCAATATATGCACAGAGCTAATTTTTTTAACATTTTCTAATGGTGGTGTGCCTCGTGATTTTTTTCATGAAACAAGTGTGCCTTTGCCCAAAAAAGGTTGAAAAACACTGCCACAGTGGATCCCGCAGGAGAATTATTAAGGGAAGTACTTAATCACTCCCCCATGGGGAAGTGATTAAGTGCTTTCCTTAATAATTACAAATGATTTTCTCCTGGGGGGACCCCATTTGGAATTTAATAACTTAGCCCCCTGAAACCCAAACCTCTCTAAATTTTAGGGGCTTAAAGGGAGGAGTCCAAATAAGCTAATCCCCCCATTATATATCTCTAGGACCCAGGGGAGCCATTATACAGAGTAAGAAATCATTTGTTCCTTTTCATTCTGAAAATCCTTTTAAAAATTCATTAGTAACAAAAACTAAAACAAAACAAAAGGAGAAACTAAATGAAAAAAAACTATATTTTTGTTTTGTGACCACCTCTAATATAAACCTTTTGACTGTTATTTTGCATAGATAGATAGATAGATAGATAGATAGATAGATAGATAGATAGATTGATTGATTGATTGATTGATTGATTGATTGATTGATTGATTGATTGATTGATTGGTGTTCAGACTGGAGACCCTCCTGTGGAGAGTTGGTGGGATGCTTCTTCTACAACAGCTGGTTTTTCCCCCGTTTAATTTTACCAATAGCAGATTTCTTCATGCTCTGCTTAGATAAACATAATTTGCCATAAATATACTACTGGTACCAATAACATTAATGACAGGCAGAAACTGTAGCAAATACCTTAACCTCTGAAGGTCAGCTGACTGCCAACATGCCAGGGGAATAGTTGTATGTTTCCTTTGGATGTCTAAACAGGAAACCCTTCCCTCTCAAATAGCACACACCTTGATATTTGTGTGATGAATGATATGCTCATTGCTGTATGTTCCACATGATATTATTGTTACCTTTCAGTCTGTAATTTATTAAGAACCCCTTCTCCTAGCTTTAATAACAACTGGGAAAAGCCCAAAACAATAAAGGGAAAGGAATACAACAAAATGAAAAGCATCACCTTTCAGAAACCAAATTTACAGTTTTTTCATATGGTGCATACATATTAGAAAAATGAGAAAATTCTGATAGTTAAACTAGTTTCCTGTTACAGTCCCAAATTCTGGAGAACTACTGTTTTGGCTGCATGTGTTTGAAAGAGAGAGACAAAAAAATTAAAAAAAGAGAGAGATAAGTGAAATGAAGTGGGAAGGAAGGGGTGAAGAACAAGCCATGGATTGGCTTGTTAGGGACTCAGATGATCACATCACAACTGTTGCTCTCATGATATCGTGGTACTGAGAGCAACTCAGCATATTATAGAAAGACATCATCTGTGCTACACAATCTGTGAAAGGTGTTCCTTTCTATTTACTGCAATTAAAACATCAGCTCATGGCAGAAGTGGGGAGGGGTCTCGCTTCAAAATTTGAGGGTGATGCCTTCCATGATCCCACTTATTCCTGGCATGACATTTTTAGCAGTTCTCCTGTGTAGTTACCAGTAGCAAATAAGACAGTGGCATTCCAAAGTCTGTAGATTAGTTGCTTAGCAACTATGTAAAACTCATACTATATGCCTCTTATTTAGAGCTTCAGGGATGGAATGTTACTAAGTGCTATGAACAAATGAAAACTCAGAGACTTTGATAGATATAAGGTTCACTCCTTGTTTGACATCTTCCCTGAAATGAAAGAAATCTCCAAAGCATGTTGAATGTGAGTACTGCTATTGTTGTCAAGTAGGAAACAAAGAAATAAGCTCCAAGTCCTATAATAAACTGCAGGTTCCCTGAATCCCAGAGGAAAGCAGAAGGTGAACAGGGTGGTATTATGCTTTTCATACAAAATATGTCTTCTAAATTAAAATATAATAAAGTCTTTTAAGGCATTTTCCTGTAGTTCTTATTTATTTGTCTAGTATATGTGTATGAATTCCATGCTAGTACCCATTTCAGGGAGGCAAAACCTAATTATATGAAATATAATTTAATGTATAAAAATATATCAAGGTTTTTATATGTAAAGCAATGGCTTTGGCCTTTCCACTACAATGATGCTGGACGTTAGGATAAAGCTTATGAAATGATTTTTGACAATATACTAAGTTGATCCAAGTAGTTAAATTTTATTAATAACCCATGAGCACAGAGTTAATAAATAAGCAATAACAAGGCATGAAGAGATGCTTAACAAACATATTTTTGCAGAGAAAAGTGAATGTTGCCAAAGCAGAAGTATAATGCAATTTTAATGTAAATTGTATGATAAATAATTACTTTCCTTTACAGTATATATTAATACTTAATGTAAAAATGCAGGTTGTGCACTCCTGCACTCCTTTCCTCATACTGGTTTTCCCAGCACCTTCTTTTGTAGTAGGGTGTTCATGTGGTTTTTTACCCTCTATACTTACAGTAAAATACAAAAAAATGCCCATAGATACATATGCATGGTGTATAGAAGAAACAGGTTTATGTACTTGTTGTGAGCCCCAACACTAGTCCACATATCACTGATGAAAATAAGGATGAATAAGACTCATAAAAGTAGCTCAAATGTGCAACCTAGTCTGGATGAACTAGTCGAAGGAAAACCATGGGGAAACAGCCTCAACTCCCAAAGCTACCAACCTTATCCCTTGACTACAGATCTTTGGCCTGTCAGCTGCAGTACATTGTACCTCAGATGACTCTGTTCACCAGAGGGTTCAGAAAGCACATTAAGAGTTCTATGAGTGACACAAGTGCAAAAGACAAAGTGTCTGTGCGTGAGAAAGACAGAATCCTACTATATGAGCTCAATCTGTTGTTGATTGTAATTCATCCGCATTGCCAGACTTTTAGGCAAAAATCAAAGAAAATCAAAACAAGACTTGGAGCATTGTAGGTTCCTTCCAATTGAAATTAGGACAAAACAGCCACATATTTGGTAGGGAGCAGTAACAGGACTGAGTTATTACCATAACGCCTGCTTCAACACTTCCCAGAGATATATGGCTAAACAGTGAAAATCAAGATAAGTGGATTAAGTGGATCTTTGTTCTTAATTTCTTGTGTTTGTAGAAGCCTACTGATTGTGGCAAATGATGTGACCGGGCTAGTCTACTAAATAAAATATGCTTAAGGAGGTGTGGGTGGAATGAGGGTAGGCTTTGCAATGACCTGAATGATATTTCAGTTGAAATAGTCAATACTAGCTAAATCATAAATACAATGAAGTATTTGTGGGAAGATTATAACACTATCTCCATCTCTTCAGAGTTGTTTGCTGCAAAGCATTTAAAGTCACTTAAACAATCAACATGATGTTAAATATCTGAAAAAGTACACATATATGGACAGGATACACATTTTAGTAAAGCAAGAAAGTAGATTTGCTATTAAATGTCCTGTGGCATTTGAATAGACATGGGCATGACTCGGCGAAATTTTCATTTTTGTTTCCGTTTTTCGTTTCTGTTACGTAACGGAAATGGTAATGATAATTAAGCCGTCAGAACTCGAACTCGAAATGAAAAAAGAAAAATTTGGTTGGGTTTTTCATTTTTGTTTGAGGCATCATGGTGATCGCACAATGCGAAGCACAGAAAAAGTTTTTAAAAGTTTTTTTTTTAAAAAAACTGACTCCCGGCCAAAAAAGCAGGCGAAAATATACCTGCCTGAGGCTTTGCCACCTACCACAGGGATGGTTTCTGGGGGGTCCCCGGCCTCACCCCCTTCTCCTGTCCTGGGCTGCTTGCACCAGGCTGGGGGGGTCATCCTCATCATCTCGCCATGCCATGTGGTGAGGGGGATCCAAAATGGCGACCACAATTTTTCTTTTGAAATTGTGGTCAAAAAACACACCAAATCACCACAGAAAAATGTGAAATTTATTTATTTTAAATGTCTGAATTTTAATAGTAGCAGCAGTGGGTTTTTTTATAGCAATAAAACGTCGTATTGATTTTATTTTATTTTATTTTATTTTATTTTTTATTTTTTTAGACCTGCCCATTTGGGCTGGGCATGGGATGGGACCATGCAATTTTTTTGAACCATTCCACCAATGGCATCACCAGGTTTTTGACTGACACTTGTCTTGGAGGGCATAAAAAGCCGAGGCACCTTCCAGAAATCGCAGTTGGGTGTATGGATGTGGTTGAGGGAGGAGGGCTGGCTGCTGGTGCTGGTGTGATCCGATCGAGATTGAGGAGGGAGGCTGGAGGCTTTAGGGTTTAAGTTAGGCAGGCAGGGAGGGAATTGAATTTAGAAAATAATTTCTTTGATTCCCTGCAGCTTTGTCTGCTGAAGGGAATAGCAGTTTATTCTTTATTTCTTCTCTGGTTGTTTGTGAGGATTTTTTTCTGATATTGGATAAATGGGGAGGTTCAACTGGGAGTTGGAGGTGTGGCTTTATTTTAAAAATATATTATATACTACCATTTATTTTCTATTTTCCCAACTTCAGTTTGCTTGCACATACACACATTTGGGGTGCAAGCCAAGAACAGAACCTCTATCCTAAGTGATATCCTAACTGCCCACTCGCCTGTCCGCCTGTGCCGCCACCCGCCTGCGGCCCGCGCCGCCACCCGCCCACTCGCCCGCCCCCACCCACCCGCGCCCGCCCCGTGCCTCCCCCTGCCGCTGTTGCCGCCTGCCCATGGCCCCCTGCCGCCAACCCCCCGCCCACTGCCTAGGGTGCAAAAACACCTGGCACCGGCCCTGATTGCAGGATGCCCCTATGCTCTGGGGGAAGTCAAATCGCGCTAAATCACGGTGGAAACAACACATGACAAACGAAATGACGAAACGACAAATTTTTGAAAAATTTCACGACAAACGGAAATGACCCGAAACGGACCCGTTCCGACAAACGAAAACTCGAAACGTCATTTTTTCTGGTCATGCCCATGTCTACATTTGAATATATATATAATATTTATGATGAATGATGATTAATCATATCAACTAAATCAATTAGTTTAAAGACATACAATGACTCAGTGGCTGGAAACCTCTTTGTATAGGGACAGCCTAACATTGTCCCTGTGTACGTGTGCCAGGAATTCCACCCAGGCAATGGCAATCACACAATTTGATTGTGTAATCACTGTGTAGCTCATATTCCGATGGAATGTACAGTGCCTCTGCAGAAATGCTTCATGAGTAGCATTGCCATTTAGGCACAATGAACACAACTGTTTGTGTAATGTTGAGTTCCACAGGCATAGTCACTCAGCACCACTTTAGACCACTGATAAGAAAAAAAAAGAGCCTTCCCCTCCCACACAAAATAAAGAGGTGGGACAAGATGTTGGTTTTAACTGGGCCACACATTTTATCTCATAACATAATATCAGCACCATAACACTAAGAGGGGCCTGGCTTAATGCATCTCGGTTGGAACCCCAGGGTCTCCTGGGACCCATCCAACCAGGCAGCTTAGTGTGACTCACTACCCCCTGATGGCACAGTCAGATAGACAGTGTTGCCTGGGCTGAAAAATTTGTGTACCACCCCCGGGTCCTGAAGCTTTGCTACTGGTTGCTCCAGGCCCAGAGGCATCCCTGCACATCCTCCCCCTGATGCTGTAATCTCACGATCCACAGTGCCCTGGGGTTGGATGGGCATGGATAATTTATTTCTAACTCACCAGATGCCTTTTCACTCCTTCCTGCCATCAGTGTGACCTATTGAAAGAATCCCTAAGTTACACCACCAAGCACCAGTGTGGGACAGGCGAAAAATTCCCGCTCTCAACCAGCCAATCCTGAGAACGGGTAAAAAATTCCTATCCGGCCCCACAAGGTGACCAGTTAGATTCACACTAGTGCCAAGAAATAGCAGTGGGTGGGGGAGGGAATGCCCGAGCAGCAAGAGGCTTCACTTGGGTGAGGAGTCCTGTTATATACAAGCCTCCTTCCCCTCCCCTCACAGGATGCAACCCTTGTATCCAGTCGCATGCTCATTCACGCTATATGGCAAACTGGCCCCATGTACTGGAGGCACCCAGCCGCGGAGCCACCCTCATTGCTGCATATGAGCAACGTCATATGAACAACTTTTTCTTTGTAAGACCATTATATTATGTTCTGCTATGACATCTGAAATCAAGGTTTTTTTTGGGGGGGGGATGAAAACTGGACTGGTTCTTTCTGGTTTACATCAATGGGGGAAAAAACTCATGAATGTTTCATGTAGTTTCATTTTCTGATTATTTTATTAATTTCTAGAGGAAAGCCTCTAAGATCCAAATGCTTCATTTTAAAATATTAATTAAAACAAGACAAGACATTCTATCAGAATAGAATTATTGAAATTTAGATACTGCTCTATATGTATATGCAGGAGGTAGGGGGTATCTTTGACCTGAATGGTTCTTACAGCATAAATTCTGTCAGTTGTCTTCTTGTTCTGCAGAAACAGAACAGATAAGCTGGTGAGTCAGTGGCTGAAGAAGGATCTGAATACAAGCATCCCAGCTATAAGTCTGTGGATTTGATCATATTAATGGCTCCACTGAGGCAGAGCATCTAGTGTTATAATCAACCTTGCTTCTTGCTGCGCTTCAGAGCTACACAGTTCATTTGAAAACAGGGCTGTGCAAAAGTAGTATGACTTGTAGGGAGGATGAAGGAAGAGGCAGCAGGCTCTGCCTGCCTCTTTGCTACTAAGCTTTTTTTGCTTATATGTGCCATGTGACCAAACCTTCATGACTCCATGTCCATGGAGTTTTCTTGGCAGGAATACTGGAGTGGTTTGCCAGTTCCTACTCCACATATGTGCCATAGGTGGGACTAATCTATTATGAAGTTTTCTAGAATGATACATGCAAATAGAACTCTCAATGGATGAGTGATAAAACTCTGAACAAGTTGAAAACAGACGAGTAGGGAAAACAGAACATGATATAACTGGGGTCAATATTCTAAATGAACTTTTAACTGTATTTCATGTAGGGACATGGAGAACAATTGTAATAATAGAGATACAAGATAAAATATATTTATTTTGTAAATGAGGCCATCATGTTTTGGATGTATTATGAGAAGACAAAATCCATTAGAAATGACAATAATGCTAGGAGGAGGCCCTAAAATGACATGCCGCAGCCCAGTAAAGGAAGCTTATAAGAGCTAAGCAGGGCTGTTAATAATACAACTTTTTGGAGATTTTAGAGATCATTAAACCAAAGGATCACCAGTGGCATATAACAGCTACAATAAAAGCTGGTTTCTAAATAAAAATACAAAGTGAATGGGGTTTGTCCTATTTCCAAAGTAAATGTACTTCATACTTGTCTCTTTATGGTTTGAACTGATGGGGTTCCATTTGACACCTATTAGATTTGAAAGGGTTCAGTGCAGAGTTTCTGCATTATAACCACTGGCTTTTATATTTTATATTTTATTTATTTCTTTATATACTGCGCCATCTGACCAATGGTCACTCTTTGTGTTCTTCCTCTTTGAAGAATACAATATTTTCATAACCATAGGCCAAATCTATTCATTATAGCTAATGTGTCAGTTTTCCTGTGTGGGGTTGCAAATAAAATTGAAGGACTAGGAATCTGGAGAACAGGGTTTGAATTCTACTTGGCCATGGAAATTCACTAGGGGAGTGGAAATGGTAAAACCCTCCTTAAATATCTGATTAATCTTGGAAGCCTAATTAGGGTCACTATAAGTCATTTCCCATTTGAAAGCACAGCACAGACAACATGCCATGAGTAAAGATGGGCATGAAATGCTAAAATAGCATTTCGCTTTTCATTCTGTTCTGTTCCATTTCATTTTAAATGATTATTTTTAAAAAATTCATTTCATTTTTGTTTTGTTTTGTTTTGTTGTTTTAACATGTGTGTGTGTGTGTGTGTGTGTGTGTGTGTGTGTGTGTGTGTGTGTGTGTGTGTGTGTGTGTGTGTGTGTGTGTTTCTTGTGCAACTTTTGGGTGTGTGTGTATGTGTATGTGTATGTGTGTGTAGTGCTTGTGCAACTCCCCCACTGAAGTCCTGTGCGCTAGCTGATCGGTGCTGGCTTCAGTGGTGGAAAAAAGTTTAAAAAGCTTTTAAAAGCTTTTGGTGGGTTTTAAAACTTTTTCCCCCTGCCAAAGCAAGTGCCGATCAGCTAGCGTGCAGGGCTTGGGGGGGTTTAAAAACTCCAGGGCATTTAAAACTCCCCCCCCCAGCCCTTCACACCAGCTGATCTGGGCTCAGGTGGGGAAACCCCCTGCTTTCCAGCACCAATCATCTGGTGCACAGGGCTTGGAGGGAGTATAAAATGCTCTGGGCTTTTAAAATGTTCCCCCAAGCCCTGTGCACTAGCTGATCAGCGCTGGGACAGATTTTTTTAAAAAATAAGCCAGCAGTTCCCCCTATTGGGTACACCGAATTGGGTGGGGAAAACTGTGGGCTTTTAAAAAAATTTCCCAACTGAGCACTAATCAGCTGGCTTGTGGGGTTTCAGGTAGGGGAAAAAGTGTAAAAAGCTCACAGTTTCCCTGCGCCTGATCGGTTTCCCATATGAATGCATTGCTTCAATACATTCCTATGGAAAAATGAAAAACGAAAAAGAACAAAATGAAAATTTCTGTTTTGTTTAGTTTCATTTTTCTTTGATTGGTCATTTTGTTTAGAAAAATGAAACAAAAAATCATTTTGTGCCCATCTCTAGTCATGAGAATTCAAAGAATTTGTGATTCAAATTGACCTTCATGACTGAGAAACCAGATGTGTAAATAAAGTTATGCTTAGCTCCCACTGTCTCTAAAGCACAGCAATGAACTTTGCAAGATATAGGAGTTGAGAAAAGATCCTTCAGGGACAAATGGTTATGGAACTCCCTATTCTTTTGATTAATCATTGTAACATTATCTCTTGGCCCTTATTGTCCAATGGATGAGCACTGGGAATTTGATCCAATGCACTGAGAGACCCAAATGCCCCTAAATGCCAAGCAGCAGCTCATTGACTAGTCCCTGAAGATTCTGCCAGGAGGGGCAATCCTCTGGAGACCATGTGGGCATATATCACACCACTATTTTCTGCCATACCAATGCTTCCCTGAGCTAGGCCAGACCACAGCCCTGCACCACATCCTTGTACTAGAATAATTTAATAGCCCGATATATCAGACACCTGTTTGCTGCCCTCATACTTTCCAAATCCAGCTCCAATGCATCAAACTACTACAAGGAGCTGCATTGCTCAGCTACTGCCAGAGCAATGCAGCTGAGACTAATCTGCCCTGGCTATACTGATATCCAACTGAGGTGTCCACTGCCCCAGTTAAGTCTGGATCCTTGTTCACATTGAGAGAAACCAGCTAACAAATCAGAAGACAGTCAGCCAAATTATATGTGAAGGGGGAAAGTGACATGCCAATTAACCCAACAAGAACATGGCTGAAGGTCAGTTAAAATTAAAGTTGCTACCTGCCACCCAGGCAGCCTAATGTGAATGAAAAAGAGGACACAAAAACTGCAGACCTCTGAAATGTCCTATTCAGTCTCAAAAGTAGGTTGGAGGACCAGCCCACACAAACACAAAAAAGAGGAAGGGAAGGTGGGTTCCCAGTGAAAAGGACTCTGAATGCCAGAGCAAAATAATGAGTTTAAGAACCGTTTGGGCTTTTTTAAAAAGAAACTTGTCACATATCAATTTGTCTGCTTTCCTGCCAGTGAGAAGGCAGGCTGGATATCTTCATTGCTGCTCCATCTGAAGGGTAGTTAGGTCCCCTGCCCAGGCACAGTGCAAGTGTATGAAATCACAGTCTACAACAATGTTGGCGAACCTATGCCATGGGTGCCAAAGGTGGCACTCGGAGCCCTTTCTGTGGGCACCCGACATTGGCCCTTCACAGCCACCTGTATTCAGGTTAAACTGCTGTATTGGCACTTTGCAAAAAATTAATGGGTTTTGAATCGCAGTTTGAGCACTCAGTCTCTAAAAGGTTCACCATCACTGGTCTACAAAGTTTTCTGCTATTGCATGGGAAATAGGATTTCATGCCATGTATTGTTATTTTGGTATATGTTCATAACTTATGACTAGAAACCTTCTTCTTCTTCTTCTTCTTCTTCTTCTTCTTCTTCTTCTTCTTCTTCTTCTTCTTCTTCTTTTTTTGCTTCTCCTTTTGTGTCCAAGTCACACTGTTGCCTGCATCATAATAAATAGGCTGCAGAGGAAGAAAAATGTCCTCTCTGCCATAGGTTTTAGTAAGAGTTATTTGTTTCCCATTTAGGAATTGGCAATTAGTTAACCTGCAAATTTAAAGTTGTTTCACCTCGGGCATACATGCTGAAAACTAAATTAACTTGTACGTATTTACATTGAGCCTTTATTCAAAGATACAATTGCACTGATTTCTTACACCTAGCAGCAAGCAATTATTCTACATGCCTTCAATTAAGAATGATAAGTGGGTGTTTGAGAATTAAACTGTGGTGTTTGATGGCTTATTTTCCTATTGTTATTTTATTTTAAGTGTTAAAATGTAAAATGTATGAGGGGATTTCAATGCAAGCTTGACAAAGGTGTATTGCTTTTTTATTGGGTTTTCTTATACTGATCTTTGATGTATGTACCGAAGTACGCCTCAACTAAAAGATTCCAAATCTTGAAATTTATTATTGTCAATAGTCTGCATGACCTTTACTTTAACTGCATCTCGACTGTCAGTAATAATCCAAGGCTGTACTTTCCATGATATAGAAGGAAAGGTTTTGCTTTGCATATTGAATCTCTAGGTCTCCTTGAAATTGTTCAGGAATCATAGTCATTTATTTCTATTGCCAGGGCAAGGTCTATTATGAAAGACAATTTATCTTCACTTGAAGATGAAATGTAAAGAAACTCTGGTCTTTCTCTGATTCAGCTACTAAGTACTGTAGTTTTCTCAAACAAATCAACAAGCTGACACTTAAGCTTATTATGCAAAAGTCCTTCTATCGCTCGCTTATAAGGAACAATATGTAGAGTTCTCTTCATCTATGCAGTATATAATTTTGCAGTATGTAATAAAGCCTTTAATACCTAAATAGACCTTTAATGGTTTCTACATTATTACAACTTTGTTACTTGAGTCATACATTTTACTAAACAAGCTAGAGTACTAGCAGTTTCTGAGAGTCCTTATCAATATAAATGCTAGACCCATTTTACAATAAACCTCATTCAATCTACATCTCCCTTTAATATTACCTGTCTTTAATGCTCTAAATGTGCCTTTTCAGAAAGTAACCACACTCAAAGCACAAAAATATAGAAGAACATGAATGAATTCTAATGCTTGGAGCCACGTATATTCAATACTTCATGATCCTGTCTATTGGTGGGGAAAGTCTGTACCGGTTTTTAATCATTTTTATGTTATTGATATAATCTCTGATAGTGTTTTTCACCCTATATGGGTTTCTTGGAAGAGGCTGAAGTGTTAACCCCCCCCCAAAAGACATGCAGTATAGTAGGCATGTCCAAACTTTGGTCCTCCAGATGTTTTGGACCACAACTCTCACAGTCCTTTGCCACCGGCAATACAGGTTTGGGATTCTGGGAGTTTGGGTCCAAAATATCAAGAGGGCCAAAGTTTGGACATGCCTGCAGTATGGTAAGCTAGGGTCTTTCCAAGGCAGCTTGCCCTTGCTCAACTTTCAAATTTTACCTGAAAAGAAAAAAATGTGACAGAAACATAGATGCAATACTAGTATCATAAATGAAATAAATTAGAAAACATTTGAAATAGAAAAGAAGCAGGTTTTGCTGTTTTAATTTTATTCTCATTTTCTTGTACAGTGAGGCCCCAGTATCTGTGAGGAATACATCTCAGGTCCCCCTGTAGATGTGTGGAACTGTGGATATTAGTGAACCCATTCAAGAGAGTGAAAAAGATGACAAGAGGGGGATGACAAGAGGAGAAAGTAACTGTGCGTGCACACTATGATGGGGTCCAATTGCACTGCAGGTTGTGTTGCAGCAGTGGTGGTGACTGTAGGTAGATGAAGCTTCTGATTCTGGTTCTGCAGATGCAGGGGTCCTCCTGTAATCTGACAGCCAGCCAGTCACATGGAAATTCCAGGATTTCCAATATAAACTGCAAAATCAAATGCCGTCACTGAATTTGTCAAGAATAAAACAAAATATGGAATCAGATTCCTCCCCCCCCCCTTTGCATTATTTGAATGCTGTTGTGGTGTTTGGGCCATGATGTATAAGTGGCTCAAGATGCTGATACAATTGAACCAAGAGCTTTATAAGTCATTTATAAACTAAAACTAAATGTCATTTGAAATCTTTAATTAAAACAATCTCACAAGAAAGGCCATGACAGAAAGCCTCAATTTTTAAATTTTAACATTTGGGATCTGCTACTAGCTGCTCAGAGAGGGATTTTTTTAATTGTTACAGTTAATCTCTGAATAAAAGTACTGTGGGGGCAAAGAGCAGTATGAGCAAACAGCTAAACATCAGCAAAGACATATTTATTATTATTTATTACACATGGACATGACAAGCCAGGGAGTTTTTTTCCCCTCCTGAATTTGGAACTTATAACCTCAGCAAAGTCTATGTATCATCTAATTACAGGGCTGTCCAATTTTGAACAGCCCGTGGCCTGCCTGCTGCTCCTGAAGGCCCAGCAGTTGACTTGTGGTTGTGGCAATGGGGGCGGCAGCAGGGATGGTGGAAGCGATGTCTGTGGCATTGGTCGTCGGTGGGGGTTAGTGGTGCAAAAATTGCAGTGGCAGGGTGGCAGCAGGGATGGTGGGGGCAATGTTGGCATTGGGGGCAGTGGTGGCAGTGGTGGGGTGGGTGGCAGGGGCAGTGATGGGGTTGGGAGTGGTGGTGGTGGGGCAGTGGCAGGGACATGGGGCCCGGCTTGCTGTTCGGTGTTTCTGGCAAGCGGGCCCAGCAAGCTGGCCTGGGCTTGCCTCTGCAGCCACTGTGCACACTGCTGGAACTACACTGGGCACTGCCAGAAAACCGAAATGAGCCCAGCTGGAAAACCCAAACAGGCCTGGGCCCACCACCACCGCTGGAGCCACCACCACCGTTTGAGAAAGTGAGTGAGCCCAGTGCTGGCCTGGGCTCCCAGGCGCTTTGCAGTGAATGAGTGTGTGGGAGAAGAATTTTCCCCAATACGGACCTGGAGAGTGACCTCTGAAGGTGCTATGGGTGACTGGTCACCCATGGTCAATATGTTGGGCAGGCCCATTCTAATATGTTAGTCAAGAGACACTTAGGACACAGTTACACTGTGAAATAAGTCAGGAGCTAGATCAGGGGATCTGAAATTGGCTTAAAGTCACATGGTAGTCATCTGATATTTGAGTCAGTGTGTGTGTGTAAAAATTCAAAAAAAAAAAAAGCATTGCTTCACCCAAAAACATAATTTCAATGCAAAGAGTTCTGCTTATATACTGCCCCATACCACTTCAAGTAGTCTCTGGGCGATTTACAGTTTTAATTACAGTATGCAGGCTACACATTGCCACACCCACACTCCCTAGCAAGTTGGGTTCTCATTTTACTGACCTTGGAAGGATGGAAGGCTGAGTCAACCATGAGCTGGCTACCTGGGATTGAACCCCAGGCCATGAGGACAATTTAATCTGCAGTACAGGCATTTAACCATTGCACCACGAGTCACATTTACTTCCACTATCAGCTAAAATATATCAATCCTGGCTAGTAGCCATTGTCACCTTGCTGAGACAGGAGTGGCAAATTCAGTCCAGACTTCGGCACACTTAGAATCTGCTCACTGAAATCAGTAGGGAGTATGGCAGTTATTATTAACAGGTTTTGCATTAATGTTGAATGCAGACGACAATGTCATTCTCATAGGGCCTTTTCACACAAGCCCTAAGATCTGCTGGCCACTTAAATTCGGACCGGAGATCTTAGGGGTTTGTCGCTGTTCCTGCGTTCCCACCCCCTCCGCACTCCTGGCTGCTGGCTGCGTGAGGGGAGGGAGAAAAAAGAAGAAGAAAAGAATGCCGCTCACCTCCGTTCTGCCGTCCCGGCACTGCATTCAGATCTCTTAAAGGGGTGGGGGGGGCAAAAAAAGAACAAACAGAAGCAAGGAGAGCCGGGCAGTCACTACGTTATATCCGCATCAGGAATTTTCACCTCCAGAGAGCAGGTACATGAAAAGTGTGCTGGGACGCGCTTAGGTGGGCGTGGTCGCACTTAATTATCTGTAAACTCCAGAGCTGGTGGGGAAACAATTTTAAGCTCCAGAGCTGGGAGCCATTTGTGGCGGAGTTTAGGGGTCGTGTACAAAGCACCACCGCATAGTCTGTTAAGGAATATTCTTTCCTTGATTACAGAAGGTGCTCCCCTACATCACCTAATAGTGGAAGGCTACTATTTGAATTAATGGCAGTGCTCTTATCTGTCTATCTCTGAAGGAACAGATGGGAAGAAATCCCTAGGCTACCTTATCTTTAAAGGTAAGCTGATTTTCTAACTGACCTTTAAAGATTTTTCACCTCTGAAAGTCACAAACATCCCCCTCCCTCAAAAAAACAAAAAAACAAAACCCTGTATAGGTAGGAATAATTCTAAGTGAAGATGAATATTCAACCCAACCTGAACAGTTTTCTCTGCTCTTTTTCACAGTCTCTCCGTTTGTTTATTTCATAGTTTATGTTTTGACCCACTCAAAAAAAAAAAAAGTTGTAACAGCATGTCTGCGGCTGTGAGATCTTCAAGTGTCTCTCCCAAGTCTATTGAACTTTAAAAAATGTCAGTTAAAGGTTCACTGCCTTTTGCTCATTCCTCTCAAAATTCGTGGCTCTGTGGCATCGTGTCTTGCTATTTTGTGTGCTTCATGCGCATCACCTTTTATAACCAATTTTCTTTTTATCTCTACCTGTCTTACTTTGTCTTTCATTTCTTTGAAATGTTGAAACTGGATTTACTGTACAGAACTGGAAGCAATTACACATAATGGAGAAGTATGCTTAAGCCTTAGTTCCTGCCATCTCTGCTAATACTACAGTAGCATTTGTGGGGTTTCCCCCCTCATTTGGGATCCATGGAGTGAAATGTGATATAAGATGATCTGAACTGAAGTTTCAGACTTTTCCTGCATACCTGTTTTCTATTTTCCTGTTTTCCAGGCATTTTAAGAGTCGAGTTCTCTTTTGAATTATAAATAATAAATGACATTTCCTGAATCTGATTATCAAAATTTGTCAGAGGCTCTAAAGGATTCTGCAAAGGAATAACTATTTTCAGGTTAATTAAAATCAGAATGGCCACAGGATAGAAAGGAGAGGATCTGGCTGATTTCACTGGAGTTAGACTCTTATACAAGACTGTTGGGATCTCAGCATTCTGCCAAATATTTCAGACTTCCAAAACAAACCTGATATTTGTGATGTTCCATGTAACCCATAGATTTCTTCCATGTTTTCAAAACTATCTTGTATAGGGTAGAATATTGGTGAAACAACTGAAGAAATTGTTGCGAATCGAATTGATTTCAGCACTGGGTTTCTGTCAAGAGACCCAAACATTGGGGGTGGATGAGAGAGTAGGGTCTGTTATTCATCCCATATGAGATCCATATTGGAAGATGGTGACATCATACTGATGCGCCATGACCTGCATCCTGAATCTTCTGTCCTGTAAGAATTCTGAGATCTAGTCAGTGCTCTCTATAAGAAAAGTGGCTTAGGGGTTAAGTAGGATTTTTACTTTTTAAATACTACTTACTTACTTACTTACTTACTTACTTACTTACTTACTTACTTAACATAAGAACATAAGAACATAAGAACATAAGAACATAAGAAGAGCCATGCTGGATCAGGCCAACGGCCCATCTAGTCCAGCTTTCTGTATCTCACAGTGGCCCCACCAGATGCATCTGGGAGCGTACAAGACTAGATATCTGTCTCCTGATACCACTCCCCTGCATCTGGCCCTTGAAGTACCCCGATTTTAAGCCTGGTGATTACACATCTCCATCATGGTTTGTAACCTGTGATGGACTTTTCCTCCATGAATCTGTCCAATTCCCTTTTGAAGGCATCCAGGCCAGATGCCATCACCACATCCTGTGGCAGGGAGTTCCACAGACTAAGAACGTGCTGGGTGAAAAAATATTTTCTTTTGTCTGTTCTTACTCTCCCAGCCCCCAATTTCAGTGTATGTCCCCTAGTTCTGGTATTTTGTGAGAGGGAGAAGAGCTTCCCTCTATCCACTTTATGCATGCCCTGCATAATTTTGTATGTCTCAATCATATCCCCCCTCGGATGCCTTTTTTCCAGACTAAAGAGCCCCAAATGTTTTAGCCTTTCCTCATAAGGGAGGTGCCCCAGCCCAATAATCATTTTAGTCACTCTCTTCTGCACCTTTTCCAGTTCCACTATGTCTTTCTTGAGATGCGGTGACCAGAATTGTACACAATACTCCAGGTGCGGCCTTACTATTGTTTTGTATAATGGCATTATAATGTTGGCTGTTTTATTTTCAATCCCCTTTTTGATAATCCCTAGCATGGAATTAGCCTTCTTCACTGCTGCCATACATTGGGTAGACACCTTCATGGACCTGTTCACCAACACACCAAGAGCTCTTTCCTGATCCATCACGGATAACTCAGAGCCCATGAGTTGATAGATAAAGTTTTGATTTTTTTTTTTTGCCCCAATATGCATTACTTTACATTTGGCTACATTAAATCACATTTGCCATTTTGCAGCCCATTCCCCCAGTTTGGAGAGATCCTTCTGGAGTTCTTCACAATCTTCTCTGGTTTTTACCACACAGAAAAGTTTTGTGTCATTCGTAAACTTCGCCACCTCACTGTTTATCCCTGTCTCCAGGTCATTTATGAACAGATTGAAAAGCACCGGTCCCAGGACAGATCCCTGGGGCACACCGCTATTCACTTCTCTCTTACTTACTTACTTACTTACTTACTTACTTACTTACTTACTTACCCATTTTGCTAGTTTTTATTATAAAATTAGAATCTCTCTACCTACTGTGTACTAAACTTAAAAGGGTAATATAAAGGTGTCAACGCAGCTTCCCTCTCCCTTCCCCCTGGCCGGCTGCCCGACTCACAAGCCTCAGAGCACTGCCTAGGTTATCCTCCATTACCAGCTTTACAGTCTGGGCATGAGACCAGGCTTGCCTTCCCTGCCTCCTCTGGCAGGCAACCACTTTGACAAGGAGGCAAGATGGGGGATTCTTTCTCCTCAGCCAAAGGAAATGGAGAAAGAAAACCCAGACTTCTGTCCAGACTGGTGACAGAGAACAACCCAGGGGGTGCACCCAGACTTGTGAGTGGGTTAGTTGGCTGCCAGGAAGGGAATGTGAGGCATCTGCGGAGTCACTCTGACAGTTTTGTACAAAGTATCCTGAAACAATTCATTCCTGTCTCTACAAATGACTACACCAGGGCTGTCCAACTTTGAACAGGACGAGGTCTACTTTTTCCAGATGAAAGTGTTTGAGGGCTACTACACTAAAACCTCAACTTGTGAATTTTATCTGTTCCAAGCATATGATCATAAGTAAAAAAAAATGTAAGTAGAGCAGCGGTTTCCCATAGGAACGCATTGAAAATCAATTAATCCTTTCTGGAGGGAAGATATTTCAACGCATTCCTATGGTAAGGCTGACCATGCACATGCTTCCTTTACACCTGCTCGAGACGGTGTGGACGGATGCAAGGGAGGCATGTGCATGCTTGCGCAGATTGCCCCTTCTGCTTGCGCAGGCTGCTGGAAGACTTTTTTTAAAAGGTGCACTTTCCCTCCCAACCCGCCTGACTTGACTCTACTTCTCCTCCTGTTTGCCACTGCTGCCGCCACCCATAGCTCTCACTCACCTCTGCCATGTTCGCTGTGCAGCTGGGATGGGCCAAGCCAGCAGCAGGGCAATCACATCGCCACAGTGGCGCAAGGAGGAGGGAATGGCTCAGAAGGGGAGCAGGAGGAGCAGCAGGTCACAGACTCTGTGAGGTGGTTGTGGGGGTGGGAGGAGGATGAGGATGAGGATGGAAGGGTGGGAGGAAAGAATTATCTGGGGTGGAGAAGAGGGGGACGTCACAACGCAAAGGAGGTGGGCACGCCCATGAAGCCCAGCCCTCGCTGTCCCCTCCACTCCCCTTCCTCCACTCTGCACCAACAACTCAATTGGTCACGAGACAGTGGCGTGCCAATCATCTGGCCGGTAGGGAGAGCAGGGGACTGTGCCGTGGCCCTTGAACTGAGACAGTGGGCTGGCAGACTGACAGCTTTGCTGGGGTAGTGGTGGTCCTTGGGGTGGGGAAGGTAGAAGTGGATAACTTATCTCCTCACATTTTTTATTGATGGCTGGCGGGCTACTTTTGAACCCTTCACGGGCTAATGGTAGCCCCCAGTCTACCTGTTGGGCAGGCCTGGACTATACAATCTATAGTGTTTGTAAGAAAGAGAGATAAAAGTAGATTAACTATGTCCTTAATAATGATAATACTATGTTATTCATTAAGTAAGCTGTGGAGAAAACTCTACAGTCTTCTTGTTACTCAGTGCTGCCAAGTTGCCTCAGATACAAAATCCCTTTGAATGAATGACCTCCAAAATGTCTTATCAGTGACAGCTCTGCTTAGCTCCACAACAATTTAATATCAATTTTAATTTCATTTTTGATTTCTCACAAGTTTTCACCCTCATGTCTTACTTTGTTGAAGCAGAAAATCCAAAATCCAGACAACCATGATTAGAGGCAATTTCAGTCATTACAGCCCCCACCCCTTTTTTCTGAAAGTCATAATTTCAGTTAAAGAGAAATGGGAAATATCATCTCTAAGTTATGTTAATTGCAGTAAGAAGCCCTCCATTCAAGCCCTGCACAGAACAAAACAATGTTCTGAGGACATCTTAATATTGGATTCAAATTGGTTCTGCTTTAACTTTTTTTAATACATGAAGTGTTGTTAAACCACTTAAGAAACAAATAGGCATCAAAATGTGTCAATAAATACAGGGCAAAATTCAAAGCCATTGATCCAAAGGCAAAGTTATCTGCCATTCTGCATCCTATTCTGGCAGTATATCTAAGTGGAATTAGGGACAGTGAGTATGGGAAAGCTAGAAGCACAGCTGCTAAAGATATGGACAAAAAGAAGAATTAATCCAAAGTGTTATGGAAGTAGCAGAACTGCCAGTTAGAGGAGGACAAATAGAAAACTTCAATTTAAACTCTGCAAAAAGATGCATAGACTTTAAAATTAGAGACAAAGCATGTTTAGGCATCTCAAAGTGGCAGTATTTGAGGGTTTGCAAAATCTTTAGTCACTGAACATTTAGCACAGAGAAAAACAAGAGCAAAAGACATCTTAAATGGAAGAAGAAAATCTTTTTTTTAAAAAAAAATCTAACAGAAATATATTCAGCTTTAATGACATGTTAGATACTAATGGAGCTTTTTTCAAGATAAGCTTCCATTTTGAACTGTACTAACAAAAGTTTGCTCACTTTCAGTTCCAAAAGAAGATGGGTCTGAAGGCAGGGAAAAGAAAGCTGTGTGTTACATGGAGCCATTTTGGACCCCACTTACAGAGACCCTACTCCAGGGGTGTCCAAATTTTTTGCAACGAGGGCCAGATTTGGTGAGGTGAAAATGTGTGTGTGTGGGGGGGGCTGCTAGAGAATGTAAGATTTCCTCCTTGTTTCTCAGCAAGAGTTCCCTCTGCCCCATAATGCTGCAGCCTCTTGCTCCCAGCTTCTTAGTCATTCTTATATTACAAACTGCTGGACAGCTCAGTGAATTAGGTATCTGGCTGTGGACCCAGAGGTTGGAAATTTGATTCCCCACTGTGCCTCCTTAGATTCTGAAATCAATGGTCCACAGGGTCACATCCATCTCTGTAGTTCTAATACTATTATGATAAAGTTGAACATGACTTGAGTCCTAGTGGGAATTGTGGCAACGACTGTAGTCACTGGGCACCCTTTTCTGCCTGCTACAATATGAAAAACAAAACAAAACAACTAGCAAACAACAGACCAAAAACAAACAAACAGACAAAACCATGTCCCATCAAATTCTGTGTCATCTTGTTAATTGTAAAGAAAAGGTTTAAACACATTTCAGGTCCATCTTTGCAGATTGCCCTCATGTGTGTTTCTACATTGCCCAGATGGAGTTCTGCCCTCCTAATCTCAAGAAATGTGATGATGCCAACCTGTGAAAAGAATCAGTGTAGTGAGTAGATCAAGTGTCCCACCAGGATGCCTAGGTTCATGTCTCTGTTCCACTGTGGAAATTCACTAGACAGGAAGCTGTGATAAACTTCTTTAGCATCTCACATACATTGGTATGAGGGTTGCCCTACGTCAGAAGCAACATGACAGCATGTAACAACAAGAACAAAAACAAGGTGACCTACCAACCTAGCAAGTATACCTGCTGCAAATCACTATACTGCATGTTATTCTCCTGACCAAGAACCATTTGCACTCTGTTGCCATCTTTGAACCATCCTAGACCTCTGGGATCTTTAAACCTTCTTTTGGTTCCTGCATTTGCTTGACAAATACAAAATAAACTAAAAGCTGTTGCAAAATGCAGTCAGGTTGCAACAACCTATCTAAGCCCAGAAATGATGAAGGGGGAGGTAATGAATTTCTAAGATGTTGGCACTCAAATGCAGAAAGGACAGAATCCAAAATAATCCTTCAATTAATATATGATTTGCTTATTTATTAACAGCATTGCAATGCTACCTGCACTCATAATTCCTGAATGTGTGGGGAAAGCAAAAGAGCACTTAAAACTAATAATATAGATTAAAATTTTCAAATCCTTTCCAAGGTTAGAAAAAGAGCTAGCCTTACCCATGGAAACAAATTGTATGCTGTCCTACACTCTCTAGCATCACGATGCCATCATCAGGCAGCTGGAAAAGAGGATGAGGAGGAGATATATGATGCAGGAAAGGCCCATGAGCAAAAGTACCAGCCTGCATTCCATATTCAGTTAAGATTTTAGACAAGCTCTGAAACTGGCCTACATCAATTCTCTCCTATTTATTTATTTATTTATTTATTTATTTATTTATTTATTTATTTATTTGCAATGGGAGTGATTGTGAGTTTTAGGAGTTTAAGGATAAAGCCAGAAAATATTGCATCTGTTTTCTGCAAAAGGGATCCCCCTAGCTAATTGCAAAACTGCTATATGGCATACACTGGCAATATAGGGGTTAAAAAAGGGAAAATAATAAATTGACCTATTGCTGGTGTGCTATGTGCATAGCAGTTTTCCAATTACTGCTGAGTCCTGTGGCACAGTGGTTAAATGCCTGTACTGAAGATTAAACTGAAGGTTCAATCCTAGGTAGCAGGCTCATGGTTGACTCAGCCTTCCATCCTTCCAAGGTCAGTAAAATGAGTATCCAGCTTGCTGGGGGGCAAAATGTAGCCTGCATTACTGTAATTAAAAACTGTAAACCGCCCAGAGACTACTTGAAGTTGTATGGGATGGTATATAAGCAGAACACTTTGCTTTTTATTCGCAATTGAATAACTCAGCCTCCTGAACCCCAAATCTTTCCAGTTTTGGGAGGCTTACAGGGAAGAGCTTGAGGAAGCTCCCCCATTTTGTTCCCTGAAGCAAAAAAGGCAGTTCAGTTCATTTAGTCAGAAAAGAGTTTCTGTCATTTTGTTATGTAACAGCATTTCATTTTTCATTTCATTCCCATCTATAGATACAAGCTTTTAAACTCTAAGCTGAAAGCATCTTTCACCTCTAGAGCGTCCGTTCCTTCAAAACTCCATATCCAAGCCATCAGATTTGAAAACAGAATCTGTGCGTACCTTCTGTTGACCAATCACAAAACAGATGCAATCTAAATTTCGACATGAGGGGATAAAAGACCATACTAAGAAAAATATCATGGAGGGAACTTGAGAGCTCAATTTCTAACAATATACTAACTATATCATTTAGTCTGAGCATGAGTTGCTTGCATTAGCAAATTAATTCATGTAACATGAAGAAATGGCAAGACTCATTAAGTCTTGGATTTTGCTGAACTATTTTAAAAAATAAAATCATTTTGAGACAGTCTGCAACTGTTAGACTAAAAATTGAGGGTCATCTTATGCATGGAAGTAAGCCGACTAGAGAGTAGTGTGGTTGCAAAATTGAAAATTTGGGTTGGAAATGTGTGGGTTGTCTTATTCGAGGGCATCTTATAAATAGGAAAATATGGAACTTATTCAGACATGTTAAGTGCAGTCACTTGGTTCACTAACCAGTAAAGTTTGGCTCAAAACAGCCAACTGCCTGAAGGACTAAGAGACCTCTAGCAGGTTATACCTAAGTAAAAAGGACCAAAATTAAACTCACTATCTCAACACAGCAATGAATATGGAAAACATTTTCTTTTCATATTGGGGGCTTCTGGGTGGCTCTTCTTTTATTTCAGGGATCTTATGTATACCAGAAAGTACATGACCCCCAGAGGTGGGTGGGTTAAGAACTGGAATTTTAGCAAGAAGGAAATTACAAAAGGGGAAAGATTTTACATGAACAGTGTGAGTCAAATAAGACATCTATTAGTTTCAGCACCCTCTTTTTGGAATCCTGAATATTATGGATTTCAGATGCTGAACTGGGATTCCACACACACACACAAATCAACAATGAAAGAAAGAGCCTCTTTCATTTGCATTAACGTGAAGAAACATCTGTACCAAAAAGCATGGGACCATCAGTAGCCAAAACATGACCTCTTCTGCCAGAGATTGTCATGTGTAGTTTCAAGTTCTCAGACTGGATTTTTCAAAAAGTAAGTTGCACCTTGGAAACATTTCTGATACTGGGATAATCTCTGTTCCCTGACATCAATATGAGCTCACTTGGACAGATGCAATGTGGTAAGTAGAAGATCATTGGCAATAATTTCCAGACCATGAAATTTTCTGCTGTCCATGAATAGTATTGCTCGTGCCTAGATTTCGTCCATACCTGAAATTGACCAGAAGGACTAGGAGTGGGGTGAATCATTCAGAAGGGGAAATGGGCATTAGCTACAGGTGTTCAGTGCATTTCAGCCCTGCTGCCTCTGTCAGGCTCCCACTCAGTGGCAGCATCCAGATGAAGCAGGGCAGAGAAGCTCCTCTCTAGTGATGACTGGGGTGACAGGAATTCACTTACAGTTTCACACAACTACTTTATCGTGTTATAACTAAAAACAAACGGTGCATTCCAAGACTCTTTGGGGATTAAAAATGTCTGTCCTTTTTCTGTAGCAGAGAAATATGAATTATGTTCCGCAACATCTGAGTGTAAAAAATGCTAGTCATTTAGACACTGAAGATGGGTTGAATTTGGCTGAGATTAGTGTCATTAAAAGAAGAGCATATCGTGCTAAGAAACAACTAAGCAAAAGCTACTGTTGCTACAGATAATATCTTTCCTAACCTTTTATATCAGGCAGACTTACTCCACGCAATTTAAATTCCATGGTAAATGCAGATATTTTCCCCTCCCCCTTTCCTTTTCTTGTACAGACTTAACAGATATTCTTGGTTGAGAGTAGACAAATTTTATGGCACAGGCAAGAGAAGTGTGACCATCAGAAGGTGAAAACTTTGGTGGCCATTAGGGATGGCCATTTCATTTCGGAACCAGTAGGTTACGAAATGAACCATGAGAGCCCAGGTGGTTCTCAGCACCAGCTGATAATCACAGATTCCATTGCTTTACCTTTCTCTGTCTCACGCAGGGTTAAATTCCAACGAGGAAGCACACTGCAGTGTCATCTTTCCTGCTTTGTGCTGCTGGCCTATCAGAGAGGGAGGCGGGATGATGCCTGTCCCTGCAGAGCTCCTGATTGGCCAGCATCAGAGATCTAGCACAGATGATATCGCAGCATGCTTCCTCCTTGGATTTTAGCCCTGTGCAAGTCAGAGAAAGGTAAAGCAATTGGATCTGCATATATCCTCCGGTTCCAAGGACCACCTGGGCTCGCATGGTTCATTTTGTAATCTACTGATTCTGAAACGAAATGCCCATCCCTAGTGGCCACGTCCAAAATATCCAGTTCATTTAAGTAGTAAGTAGAATGCTGCCACGGTAACCTTGCATACTGTAACATAATTATAGGGCTCAAAGATTTGAAGTAACAGATTAAAAGTAACAAATTCTAATGTACTCCTTTTGAGGTAGCCTCAGTGGCTCAAAGACATTTTAAATGTCCCATGCCTTCCCCCCCCAATGCACCCAATGGGGGAGGGGGAGGTGCAGGGATTTTAAAATGTCTTTGATCCACCAAGACAGCTTCAGTGGCTCAAATAAATTTTAAACAACCTATGCCTTTCTCCCCCAATATGCCAAATGGGGGGAGGTACAGTATATTTAAAGCATTTTCCCATAGGAATTCATTGCTTTTCTATGCATGCCTATGGGAAACCTTACAATTAGCGAAAATACAAAACGGAACAAATGGAAAATTTCCAGTTCATTTTGTTTTGTTTTTCTTTAAAAAATCAGTTCATTTTTCATTTCATTCTGAAATGAAATAAAAAACCAAAAAGGAACAAAAATCATTTTGTGCCCATCTCTGACAACAAAGAGGTTTGTTTAGGTTTATCATTAAGAAATCTACCTTCATGGCCCAATTTATTGGCCACATCAGAACAAATAATAAAATCAAATAATTTTAACACTCCTTTCCTCATTTTTTCATTTTGACAAATTATACATATCCAGATCTATCAGAATCAGATGCTACACACACTCCCCACAAACACTCTCTCTCTATACTGTTTGAGGTGTAAGAAAAGGATCAGAAGATGTCTGAGAAGATCCAGCTGAAGTTATCTGGAAGTCGAGTCATGATGACTGGAAAGAAATTTCCAGTTGCACCAGAAAAGAAGTTCAGTTGTCATGACTCAACTTCCGGATCAGAACATGTGATTCTATGTCATATCCACTCAGAGCACCAGCTCATCTGTGTCATTTATCCTTATGGTAGCAGCTTTTCAAAGTTTCGGAAATTATTCTTCCCAGAAATACTGACTGAGCACATTTTTTATTACAACCATATTGCAAGTTTGTGCTGCAAGATAACTCTCCACAGCAGAGGTGGGGAACTTTGGCATGTTTGGCCAATTTTCCATCCGTGCTTTGTCTGAACTGCCAAAAAGGAAAGGAAGCATTGAAGACACCAGTTGGCATCCAGGCATATCATGCCTTGAAAACACAGGGTTTATGGCATTGGGCACTTTCAGATGTGTGTTTAATTTGCCAGCATCTTGAAGTGGCTTTTTTCTTAAGCTATTTCATGATACTGGCAATTTAAAGAAGAAGGTTCACTTTTGGTTTGGTTCCAGTAATATGACGTGGTGGAAATGAAGCTTAGTGATTCTACCCACATCAAAATAGTTGACACCCCCGGACAGAGGCCAGAAAAGGGTGCATAGGAATGCTCTGGGGGTGAGTTGGTTCAGTCCATCAAATATGTTTCCCAATTGCTATCTTTAGGACCAAGACACCCAATCTCTGCAGTTGACTAAATAGTGGACTAAAATGTGCATGTAGTCAGCCTACTTTATATTAAGTTCCATAACAATATCGTAAAGATGCATTATTCTAATGCAAAAGTTAGTGGCAACAGAATCAACATAGTTTTAAATTTATATTGGTAATGATGTAATATGACAAGTAAATGTGTATCTATTTATCATGTTTTATCATATTAGAATGATAATGATGGTTTTAGAGTTTACTTTCCCTGTTTCCTTTATGGTGGTCATTTGTTTCAACTTATCCTAAAATCCTACAGCTTCAACACTGCTGGATATTGCTTCCCAATGAATTGCATGTCAAGGTGGCAAGGAAGAGAGATAAAGTAGAGGGGAGGAAAAGGAAGAGGAAATGAGTGAGAGGAAGAGTCTTTTTACTGCTTGTTTGCTTGAAAGCACTGCCATACTTAATTTCAAAGTCAGACTTTGGAGAGGATATTTAGGGATTCCAGATTGCCTTAAGAAATTTTGTTTTGTTGTGTAAACAATGTTCTTGAGTAAATCAAGAAAGAGACAGAGAAGGTTAATATCTTCCTACTTTTAGACTTGTAGGTATGTCATGCTTGGTGTATCTGAGGCCCTCCAGATGTTGGTAGTCTCCAGATCACATCTGTCACTCAGCTTGGCCAATGAAGAGGAATGACAAGAACTGAGCAGTTTGAGGTCCTTAGATTTTCCACTGTTGTTACATGACATGCATTACAGCTCAACAAACAATAGATGTGTGTGATCCTAGGGAACCCTTACAGTATGTCTGATAACTACAGTCAGTGGTGTAATGCTACATTCAGAAGTATAGGTACTCATTATGAGAAGCCTCCAGCTATGGCCCCAAGCAAACTCCAACCATCAAGCAGGTGTATTGATCCATTTCAACAAATCAATTCTAGCAGTTTTCACCTGCCACAGGAGCAGTCCCCCACTTTTTTTTTGAAGTGTATGGTTCTTAATAGCTCACTTAAAGCCAGGCTGTCTCCAAATATTTTATGTAACCACAGGGAACATTTCACAATATATTGTTGCTAGAAATGCTCTCTTCTCTTCTCAAAGCATTGTGAAGATTGCAGCTAACCTCACAGGAGACAAGGAAGCTTGTGGGTATGAAGGATGCCATCATCCCTGCTAATCAAAAAGTATTGGGACTCTGACCCGGCCAAACCAGGGTGAATTTTACCACTACAATGTGATATTTCACAGCATAACAAAAAGCAGATAAAAGAACTACAGTATTTGAAACCATTCTAACACATTGGTATGGATGAAAATCATATACTATTATTCACACATCCAGTTTATGTCTTGCAGAGAACATACAAAGAAACTGTCCAAAGACACATTAACATGAAGAGGAAAATAAGCTTGGCAGGCACCATATTATGGCTCCTACACTCTGTGCTTGGGCACTGCTGAAAATAATAACAGCATTTCTTTTGTACATGCCATTTTAAAAGTGACAATGAGTAATTTATAGTCATTTATAGTCAGAATACTCTGGCAGGGTTGTCATATATTGGATTTGACGTGACAACACACAGAGAGAGAGAGAGAAAAAGAAAGAGAGAGAGATGGGGGGAGAGGAAATATTACCAAGATCACCATGTAGTTTAAGCAAGCATAGAGAATAAAAGAGGCATGGGATTCCCCCCCTTCAAATGGAAAGATTAGCTTAGATCATACTAAGCAGGTATGCTTGATGAGCAATGTGGTTAATCCTTACATGTGGATGCAGGGATCAACCAAAGGACATGTCATACCTCAAAGTAACCCTGTTTAGCACAACCTAGACCAATCCAGTCCAGGATAATTTGCTATCTATTCATACCATCAGTGATATAGCAGTTTCTGAATATCTCTGTGCTGTGGGCAGTCAAGATTCATCTGATTTATAATGACCTTAATAGAGGTGATAAGTGAGATATTTTACAAAGGGCAAGATGGCGGCGAGCAGCAAAGACGTTAGCTGAAAGCAGCCCGGCTAGCGTCAAATGTATCCCAGGTCCCAAGAGGGTGTTTCCACTTCAATACCACCCGCTGGGAGCAGAAGATATCCCAGAATCGATCCTGGGCACTCAGGTGTGTTTCCCCCTCCCCGTGAGGGGTTGAAACCGCTGGGGAATTCCCGTGTGGCTGAGACTTTGGAAGATCCGGATGGAGGTTGAGCTGCTTCTACCCTTCCAACCGTGAGTGGCTTCTTTCTACCAGATAGCCCTTTCAAAAATATAAATCAAGCAAACTCACCGAAAATAATCTGCTTCTCTCTAATTACTTCTTCTGCCTAATCGCCATTATCTGCCTCTCAGAAAGGGCTGCGGTTTCACTTTCTCTTCGTTAAAGGGAGATTAACCCTAAAGTATCCGTCTCACTTCTGATACGGTTTTCGGACTCTGTTGGCTTAAAAGTGGGTACAACACGCCATCTACTGGACCTTTCTATGTATGCAACTACACATACATTTCTTGAAAGCAGCAAACCAACTTGAATATGATTAAACTAGCTCTTGTTAATCCATCTGAGACTTTGTAATATTTCTGAGAAGAGGCAACTGATCTCTTCACCACCACAATATAGTAAATACACCACGCTGTAACCTGGATCCTTTCGGTCAGCAGAATCTTTGTATTGTAAACCTCCAGCAATGAGCAAAACTCCATCCATACAAAAAAAGTCTGCTTCTATACCTCCGGCTTATCCAACGACCATGTCTCAGCAATCAAGTCAATCTAGCCAAATCCTAGATGCACTTAACCAGTTGAATCTAATCCAGGCTAAACTGGTATCAGAACAAAGCACTGGGTTCTCTAAATTAAGAGCGGAAATGAAAGAGGGTTTTTTGAATGTGGATACTAAACTAGAAGCCTTTGGTGGACGTTTACAAGCGTTGGAAGAAAATATTAACGTTACCGACTTTCGTTTAGGAGAAATTGAAGCCACAATGGAATCAACAAGCAGACTGGTCCTCATGCAGGAAATCGAAGCCTCCTCCAAAATTTTAAGGATCCAAAACCTCACTGCTGATAAAGATGAAAACCTCTATACTATAGTTGGAGAAAGCCTGGCCACCCTACTCGAGGCACCCGTTGAAGAATTCCTCCATGAGATAGACGTGATCTACCGTCAACCTACAGCTTATACCAGAAGAAACAAACTCCCTCCGGAGGTAATAGTCAAACTAGTCAGAAGATACACCCGAGATTGCATCCTCAAGGTTATCCGAGACAAAGAGGTGGAAATCAATAAATCCAAAGTGACAATATTGAAAGACGTCCCCTGGGAAGTCCGTCAACTGCGAAAAGAATATACATTTCTTACCAAACTTCTGCTGAAGCATGATATAAGATACAAGTGGCTCTACCCCCAAGGCCTGTCTTTTCAATGGGAAGGGAAATTACAGAAAATCGAATCCCACCAGAAAGCTAGAACCTTCGCCAAAAAAAAAAAAAACGCAGGGAAGTTGGGCTATTCTCCCTCCTCCTCTTCACCATCCTCTTCCAAAGGTGAGGATACGACCGATACTCAAACCACCACCAAAGATGACAGCCGAGATAATCAGACCCCTAAACAAGAGACCTCAAAGCATGATCAAGATTCTTATGGCGTAGTGGGAGGTACCAGGCTGAAACACTATCTCAGGCCAAAACCAGGGAAGAAGAAATATCGCTGGAAGTAAAATAAGATGGCCCAGAAAATTCTAACATGGAATATTAATGGATTGAACACCCCACAGAAGTGTCGGAAGACTTTTAATCTCCTTCAAAAACAACAATGTTCAATCATCTGTTTACAGGAAACCCACATATTGAGAAAGCATGGACAATATTTAATCCAAAACAAATTGGGGAATTTATTTTCCACATCAAACAAAGAAAAGAAGCAAAATGGGGTGGCACTATACATTAAACCAGAGCTCTCCCCAACCCTTCTGGAAAAAGATGAATCAGGCAGATGGATCCTTGTCCAGGCAAATATCCAATGTAAAGAAACAATTATTGTTGGTATATACACCCCCAATGATAATCATGGAAGAAAAACCTTTTTTGAAGTACTGGCCTAGAAACTGCTGCAATACGAAAACCATCAGTTAATAATATTGGGAGATTTCAATGCTGTACATATTCCATCTGTAGACAGGAAAACATCAAAAGGGAAAAAATCCAAGACCTCATCTTCCACACTGCCCAAATCGTTCCTGGACATGTCTGACATTTTAGAACTTCAAGATATTTGGAGAAGGAAATATCCACTAAAAAACGGTTTCACCTTTTATTCAAGACAATATGCCTCTTTCTCCCGTATAGATATGTGCTGGGCCACATCCGATCTTCTACTAAATGCAAGGGGTATAGAAACCTTGCCCCGAACAATATCTGATCATAATGCCATTGTATGGACACTGAAATCTTTGGGTAAGCCCAGACACTGGAAAATCAACTCAGCCTTGTGGACGGATAAAGAATTTATTTTAGAAGCAGCCAAAGACTTGAACCTATATTTTGAAATGAACCTGAACAAGGGTACACCACTGAAAACGGTGTGGGATGCCTCAAAGCCCTACTTTAGAGGGTTTGTCATTCAATATATGACAAGACGGAACAAAGAGAGGAAAAAGCAATTTGAATCAATTCTTAATATGATGAAAAAGCTTGAAATGGACTTAATTCACGATCCCCGCAATGAGCAGCTGGACAAAGACTTGGCTTCTTGTAGGCATGAACTAAACCTGATTCTGACTGCAGATATAGCTCACAAAATCAAGTTGGCCAAACTGAATTTTGTGGAAAATGCAAACAAACCAGGCAGATGGTTAGCCTACAGGTTAAAAAAGGTACAATCTCAAAAACTTATATTATCACTCAAAGATAAAACTGGGGAAAATCAGACAGAGCAGTTACAAATCCAAAAAATTATAGAGGCATACTACCAGAACTTATTCAAGTCGGAGACGATCGACAAAGATGCCATCTTTCATTACCTCGAACAAGCCAATTTCCCAAAACTTACTGAAGAACAGAGAGCCCAGACGAATGCTCCTATTACAATGATGGAAATAACAATCACCAAAAAATGAACAAGGCCCCTGGACCCGACTCAATACCGGCTCAATTTTACAAAAAATTCTCGGAGATAGTCTCTGGAAATATGAAAAATCTTTTTACATCCATTTTAGAAGGCGAAGTCATACCAGATTCCTGGAAATTATCACATACGACACTGATTCCTAAAGAAGGGAAATCTAAAGATTTGATACAGAACTACAGGCCACTTGCCCTTCTAAATGTGGATTACAAAATCTTTGCAACCATTTTGGCTAATAGATGGCGGACGATCCTACCCCCTTTGATATCATATGATCAGACTGGCTTTCTTCTGAAAAGGCATCTTCAATCCAACATCAGAAGTTTTCTCAATGTGTTGGAATACTACGAATCCCACCCCGAGAAGCAAGTAGCTTTCGCATTCATTGATGCTGAGAAAGCTTTTGATAACGTATCCTGATCTTTACTTAAAACTCAGTTAGATTATCTACAGTGTGGCCATAGAATGCTGCGAGCAATTGAACAAATCTGTTCCACCCAAAATACCAGGATTGTAGTCAATGGCCATCTTACAGACAAAGTCTACATATATAAAGGTACCAGGCAAGGATGCCCCCTCTCTCCCCTCTTGTTTATACTAACTCTGGAGGTACTCCTTCATGTTATAAGAAAAACTCCTGGTATCCAAGGCCTACAAAGCAAAGGAGAAGTTTATAAGGTACAAGCTTTTGCAGATGATTTGTTGGTAATTATGGAGAACCCCCAGACCTCCTCTTTAGAACTCTTGAAGACTTTGGAGGCATACTCTAAAATTTCTGGACTAAAGGTAAACAGAGAAAAAACATTGTTGCTTACTAAAAGCATGACTTCATCCATGATTGAAAAACTGGTAAATCAATCAGGTTTCCAACATGCTTCTAAGGTAAAATATCTGGGTATTACAGTATCTAATCGTTGTAACTCTTTACTTAAAGATAACTATGTTAATGTTATAAAAACAAAGCTGATTTCGAAACTTGGTCAAGACTCCAGTTATCCTTAATGGGCAGAATTGCTGCAGTTAAAATGAATGTTCTACCTAAACTGCTTTTTTATTTCAATCCTTGCCTATATTACCTAACTTTAAGATCATTACGGATCTGGAAAAAAGTATACGTATATTTATATGGCAAAATAAAAAAGCAAGGATTAAAAATGTCTATCTACAGGATAGAACCAAAACTGGTGGCTTTGCCCTTCCTAATTTAGTATTATACTACAAGGCTGCTGCCATGACCTGGATTAAAGACTGGATTCTGATGACAAATAAAAGAATATTGCAGCTTGAGAGTTATGGCCTAGACAAGGGCTGGCATTATTACATGTGGCATAAGGGTAACATACATACTCTCTTTAAAAAGCATTGGATAAGGAACGCCTTAGTTAAAATATGGTTATCGATTAAAAAACAATTCTACTCTGAAGCACCATTGTGGCTATCTCCGCTGGGAGCGATTTTTAGCTCCCATATAAGTGTAACTCCAAATGCTATAACTTATAGACACCTTCTGAATGTTGACCTTTCATTGAAACCATTAGGGAAATTAGTATCAGAAGGCTATAATTTAGACTGGTGGAAGTATCAACAAATATATTCACACTTCAAAGATCTCACCAAAGAGGGGGGATTTACGACTATTGATACTCCACTTGACAAAATACTTTCCTCTGGCGACTCCAAGATTCTTAGTAAATTTTATAGTATATTGTTAAATGAAAAAATGATTGATACACTGGTCAAAGATACTATGATAAGATGGGCAGAAAACTTTGGTTACTCTATTCATCTAAACAAATGGGACTCTCTGTGGAACACAGTTAAAATATTTAAATCTATTTCTTTTAAGGAAAATTGTTATAAGATGTTCTATAGATGGCATCTCACACCACACCGATTATCCAAGATGTATAATTGCTCACCTAAATGTTGGAAATGTAAATATGATTGTGGTACTTTTTACCATATGTGGTGGACATGTAAAGAGGCAAAGGCATATTGGAAAATGGTAAAACTATTTTTAGAAAGATGTCTGAAAACTAAGATAGAGCTTAGACCAGAACTTTTCTTATTAAATATAGTAGATATAAATATTTCATATGATCAGAGATATGTACTTCACCATGTAATTGTTGCTGCAAGGATACTGTATGCGAAATTCTGGAAAAAACCAAACGTGCCAACAGAGAAGAATTTCCACGAAAAGATAAGAGAATGCATCGAAATCGACAGACTCTCCGGCTATTTAAAGGGAGACTATGATGAGATTTCTCAGAAAAGATGGCAAGAAGTAACAAACCTATTAGTACTGTGATAATATTTGGCGATCTATCAATATGTTATATCACTATTTTTACTTTGCTTGACATATTCAATGTAAATTTTAAAATTGTATCCCCTCCCCTTTGCTTTTTTTCCCTTTTTCCCCATACCACCTCCCTTTCTTCCCCCCCTTAAAAACCCAATAAAATTATTTAAAAAAAAATAAGTGAGATATTTTACCAGGGCTATCCCTCTACACTCCCACTATCAGTTTCCATGTAAGGATTTCAGCCTATATCTCCAAAGGGCTATTGTACTACATCACACTGGATGCAATCTTTCCTGTATTTCTATCTTGTAATTCTTTCTCGGATTTATTTCCTGATTAAATGTGAAGTGTAGTTTCAGTTTGAAAAAGTCACACATTTACCAGAAATGTTGATTAGTTCAGATTTTCACGCTGGCAACAGTAATATTGGTGACATGTGGCTTCCTAGCAATGGCCTTAATTTGTATCACAGCTGGCATCACCTTTAATAAATAAGAATGGGTGCTACATAGTGCTACATAAAAATAAAGGGAAGAATCATGTAGTCCATCCTTCTTAATTATAGAATATTTTGTACTAGGGGAAATCAGGACAGATACTAGCAGGTTTCTTCATTAGGGTTACAGGAGCATAAAAGAATGGTAAGTGTAGTCAAAATACACATAGTACTTAAATGTATAATTACACCTTTTGTTAGTCTAAAATAATATTAATGCAAAAAGGTATGTTAAAAATATCAAGTTAAAACAAACAAAAAACAGGATCTGCGCATATCAATATGATCCTATGATCTTACGATCTATGGTGATGATACTTTTAAACTATCCTAGTCTTAGGATCAAAATTGGGATTGTGTTAATGGTTATGGCATTTTTTTCAAAAGAGATCATATCTAAGGACCAGTCAATCTTTCTTTTTGCAGTCTATGTCACTTCACATGATTTTACATAAGATCTCATTCTGTTTAATTCTGTTTCCTAATTCATCTTCCAGCGAAGGAGTGAATTGCATGCAACTTGCTCCCTGTCCTTGTCAGAAAGAGCACTCAGCACCAATTTTCAATTACTCTGGAACTGCAAACCCAGTAAGAGACCATGGCTCTTTTCACACAACCCCTAAGATCCACTGGCCACTTAAATTCAGACCAGAGATCTTGGGGGTTTGTCACTGTTCCTGTGTTCCCACCCCCTCCGCACTCCTGGCTGCTGTCTGCGGTCTGCCGGGCAGGCAGCATTCCAGTCTCTTAAGTATCTCTTAAAGGGGTGGGGGGGACAACAAACAGAAGCGAGGAGAGCCCGGCACTCACTACGTTACATCCGCATCAGGAATTTTTCACCCCCAGGGAGCAGGTACTTGAAAAGTGCGCTGGGACGCGCTTAGGTGTGCGTGGTCACACTTAATTTTTTGTAAACTCCGGAGCTGGTGGGGAAACAATTTTAAGCTCCGGATCTGGGAGCCATTTGCGCGGATTTTAGGGGTCGTGTGAAAAGGCTCTCATTTAGGTTGTACACATCACTAAAAAGACTGAGAGCACTATCTCACAACCAAAAATGTGCTTATTGAGAAACTCCAGATTTTGTTCTGCATTAGTCACATAATCACTTTCAGAGATCCCACATATGTTCTGTTATTTTTCACATCTGAAATGTTCCCATGGTCAAATCATCTCCAAGAGGAGCGGTCATGAGAGGGAGGTGAGCAGGCATGGAGGAAGGTTTGGCTGGCACACCTATCACTCCCTTCCCTGTGTGAGTGGTGGGCAAGGTAAAATACATATAGTGGAGCTTTCACGCGCTCCAGAACTGAGCCCTCCCCATCACCACACACACCCTCCTTGTCCTTTCCCCATGCTGTTTTGCAAACAGCTGAGGAAAGGACATCCACTCTCCTTCTCTGGTGCGCAGACCCCAGCATACAAAGTGACAGACCTGGCAGTGGGAAAGGCTAGGGCTCTATTTGTTTGATTAGGAAGGCTTCCAGAAAGTCGACAGCTCAATGGCCAGTAGCATAGTGACAAAAGAGGGGAGAAAACCCAGGTTATATGTGCCCCCACAGACTTCTGCCACAGGTAATAACACACATTTCTAACTGGATTAAAAAAATACCCACCATCACCCTTGGGTCTTGGAAACCTTACTAGAACATGGTTAAGTGCGCGTTATTGGGTTTTTTTCCCATGGGGGCATGATTTTTGGAGATACATTTTCTGTAAGTAAGAACCATATCAAAGACATCATGAGATAGCACCCTAAGAGACTCTGCAGTATATAGCATGAGTTTACAATGAGGGGAGTTTACAATGAGGGGAGGAGAGGAGATGTACCTGTTCCTTTTTAGTTTCTTTGAGCACCATATGGCTGAAAGAACTGAAAGTCTTTAATCTGTATTGTTTCCCCTTCAAATGAGTGTGTGTGTGTGTGTGTGTGTGTGTGCACACACACACACACACACACACACACACACACACACACACACACACCATAACATTTAACTGTTGAGGAACACATCACAACTTCAGAAAAGTGAAAAATATAGAGAACAAGCTTCCGTATATAAGAACATAAGAACATAAGAAGAGCCATGCTGGATCAGGCCAATGGTCCATCTAGTCCAGCTTCCTGTATCTCACAGTGGCCCCACCAGATGTGTTTGGGAGTGCAAGAGACTAGATATCTGTCTCCTGATACCACTTCCCTGCATCTGGCCCTTGAAGTTGGAGTTGAGGATTTCCAGAGGTTCAGAGTAACTATAAGTCCACACATGCACCTTGGGAGGTTCACTCTTTCACTGTGCTGCTGTAATTTCACCATTTTGCCAATCCTTTAGTACCTTCTAGGCCCAAGAAAGGCCTCCCCCCCACTGGAAATGAAATCCAGCTTTTGGGGGGGGGGAGCCCTAAAGCAGCCTGGAGAAAAAAATGGCAAAATTATCCCAGGCTTGCTAAAGCAGACTAGAGAGGGACTTTGAGCAATTTCCATTGCAAACTTTTTGGGTTGCTGGAGGGCTAATATTAGGTCAACAAGTGGGGAACAATTTGCCCACTGCTGTTGCAGGAGATAGTTAAATATCTCCAGTTTGATGTTATGTGGTATTAAGTCAGCACCAAATTCAAGTGACTCTAAAAGGGCTTTCAAGGTCAGTAAAATATTTAAGAACTGATTTTACCAGTTCCACAACTAACTAGATAGATAGATAGATAGATAGATAGATAGATAGATAGATAGATAGATAGATAGATAGATAGATAGATAGATAGATAAAAACTCCTTGCAATGGGGCAATTGTGAAATATTTCTTGAACATCTCACATAATCTCAAAAACTTTCATACACGTCCTAATACTGAAGTGACTTGACAGCATAAGGCAAGGAAATAAGACAGCTTCCTCTATGGCTAAAGTCTCAAGCATAACCTTCCATGCAGGGCTGGTGCTAGGTTTTTTTGCATCCTAGGTGAGGGGTGGGGGGCAGCAGCAGGGTGGGGTGGTGGGCAGCGGCGGTGGTGGGACGGGGTGGCAGGCGGGCGGTGGGCGGGTGGCGGTGGCGGGGCAGCAGGGGGTGGCAGATGACGGGGGATGGCTACGGGTGTGGGGGCGGACAGCGATGGGCACGGGGGGTGGGCAGCGATGGGCGCCAGGGCAGTGGGCAGGGGGCGACAGATGGCGGGGGCAGCAGCAGGGGGGTGGCGGGGGCAGCAAGCTGGCCAGCGCCCCCTCTCCATTTTGGCTTCCTAGGCAACTGCCTAGTTCACCTTAATGGACGCCTAGTTCGCCTTAATGGACGTGGCGGCCCTGCTTCCATGTAGTTACTCAGAAAAGCAATAAATGCAATAAGGATGGATTGCAATAAACAAGGAATATGTACATTTTATCATCAGAGATATGTATTTCTGTAAAAAATAGTGCCCCAATAAACAACCCTATATCATACATACTTACTGTAGACAGCTGCTCATGCCATGCCCAAATAAGCTCATTCATAGACCAATCATACTTCTATTCATCTCTAAAACTAAGTAGTCGAGATTGGGTGGAGAGATGGCCTCATAATCCATTCTAGGCTGCTCTAAGGTTCTTGAGGGAACAGTAAAAGGCAGCTGTATTAAATGGTGCTTAAGATCAAGTGGGACCAAACTGCCAAATGCTTTAGTTCCAATAGATGGAGAAGGCTGTACAGCCAGTAATTATCAGCCATAGGTAACCAGTGCGTATATTGAACATAAGAGGCTTGTATGAGTTGTGTCTAAGAATATTGTACTATACTTGCTATTCACACTTCCTTTTAAAAATAAAACAGTGGGAGTAAAATGCTACTCTCACAAAGCTCTTATCAATAGGCAAATACATATGAAAATATAAAATTTAGAATAAAAGCAGAAATGGGGGTGTTAATAAACAAAACAAAACAAAAAGGTTTTCTGATTTTCCAAACCATATTGATTTAGTAAGTGCTTGTCATGGGCAATTTTCACTAAAATTACACGAGGAATATTACCAAGGGCTTGGTACCTTAAAATCTATAAATTTCATGTTCATTGTACCTCCTAAAATCCTATTAATATTTCACTCTTTTTCAAGTTGCATGCAAGGTTGAAAGACATCTTCTCCTTACATGGAAACTCATGCACTGTGGAAGGGCTTTTCTCTGTGCCCACTTTTTGATAAGCAATGACTCTTCCTTAATTGTCCATACAGTGTGAAAGCAAGAGGCTGGGTCAGGCTAATCAGGGTACCTAGGAGGTCCAATATACCATTTGGTTTGATCCTCACATCCCAATGGTTTCTAGACCTCAAATGGCCCTATTTAGTCCACAAACTTTGCTAATATCATGATCTGGATATCAGCCATTTCCGTATATTTTAACTGCTTCCTCAGCTTTTGGGGTAGAGGTTGAGGGAATGGGGTGTGGATTATGTATTGGGTCAGCTTCACCACTTTAAAAAAATGGAAAGCTTACTGCCAGAAGCTTTGTTTGTTCCTAATTGCACAGGTTCTTGACTGGATCTTGAATGCAAGCAAAAACCTCCAGGAAGACATTTTCCATTTGTCTTGTTTTTAAAAATGGGGCAGTAAATATTCACTGCTTTAGAGCACACTTTTATTCCCTCCCTGTCCCTTGTCTTAGAAAATAGACAGGAGCTCCTGTAAAAGGAAACACTCCCCCCACCCCTGTGATAGGGAGACTCAAGGAAAAAAACAAAACAAATCCTGAAGTCTTACTTCTCCATTCATAAATGGGGGGAATCTTAAGTATGTGGGCAGAACAGAAAAGCCACTGGATTTTATATCTGATGTAAGCCCTGTGCTAATGCCGTAGCTAGAAAAACGGGCTCCCTCAGGTTCTAAAATGTCCAATGGTAGAAGCATGTTAGTTCTCTCCACTAGCATCTCACTTATTCTCAGCCTTACTTTGACCGTGCAAACTTAAAATCCCATATCTCTATTGTTTCTCTGCAGAGTAACAACAGAATATTGTTTCTCTGCATGGTAAGAAATATAAATATATGTGAATATTTACTCACATATCAGTGTACCCCTAAAGGCACCCTCACTCCTGAATTCATTGCTATGTTCGTAAAAGAGGAAAATTCTCCTGTTGGTGCCAAGGGAGTATACAGTAAATGTGTACTTTGTGAAGAGTAGTGGAAAGAAAAGTTGTATAAATCCAGGTTCTATTTTTGCCTCCTCCTCCTCCTCCTCCTCCCACCATACATATTCCTAATCAAACTGGTCCCCTGTAATATAAAGGACCTTCTTCCTCATGGACAGATGATTAGATTAGATATGCAGCTGGGGTAACAGTTGTGCTTTTACAATCAGATTTTCTGGAACCTCAAGAATCACCACTTGCTTGATACAGGGATAGCATAATTGTCTGCCTTTGGCCATCGTCACATTCATTTACAGTGTGGTCCAAACCCAAAGATATATAAACTGTAGTGGGTTTGGACTAGTCAGAAGCCTTTTGTGCCAGCACAACTGTCCTTTTGTCAGTACAACTGCCCTGGTGCCAGCTGATCTTGATCTCCTGGCACAAGAGGATCTGCTGGCACAACTTTTGTGCTGGCTGAGATCTGCTGGAAGATGAACTAAAGCTCAAAAAGCTTGGAGATGGGGAGCAGCAGAGAAGGAGCTGTAATGTGACACCCAAATATATGTCAGCACAGACTCACAGCCAGTATGGTAGCAGAAAGTAAGGCTGGGTTCAGGGTAGTCTAAATAATTTCCAGCCATCCTTGGTTAGGTGGTGTCTAGATTCAGCACAGCTTCTGCTGGTTCAATGGCAGCTCAGCCAAACCTTCTTAGCCATCTTGCGTACTTTGAAAATTCACTCTTACTTAGGACTCAGCTACATGTCACATTACACCTGTTTTTTGCATGCTTGAAAGTGATTTAAAAATCCCCATCCCAACGACATACAATTAAGCATGCTTTTTTTCAGCCAGCAAATGAGTTTTTTAAAAACATCCAAGTGGGGGGGTTGTTCATTTTAAATAAATCTTTGTCACTCTTAAAAAAAAAACTAATTTTGCTATGTGCCATTGCCTGTGTCAGAGTAAATCATGTATGTCAGAATCTATGGGCTTTGTTGAAATTGGTGCCAAGTACAATGGTAAAGGTAAAGCTCCCCCCCCCCGACACATGTGTGCTACCCATGTCCAACTCTAGGGGTTGTGCTCATCTCCATTACTAAGTCAAAGAGCCACTGTTGAGCTAGTTCGTGGCCATGTGGACAGCATGGCTGAACTCATTTCTGAGCACTGGTCTGCACATTGGGTTGAGGATATTCTGCAGACCTCTTTGCCCCCATCTATTTCTAATTACAGTTCTGGATCAATTTAGCACTATGCCATCTAATACAATAATTATTACATCTAATATTAAATATTTTTTTAAAAAATGAGTAGACTGGGGGCAGGATGTCATTGTTGGCAGGGCCACCCTCACAGCTGTGCTACAGCTCAAAATTCTTGCTCCCACAACCTCCTCTGGCATATCAGTGAAAGCTGTCTCCTAGGAACCTGCTCTGGTCTGTTCATCCTCCCTGGATTGAAGCAATTTCCTGGAAATCCCCACTCACTATAATGCAGGGGTGTCCAAACTTTTTGCAAGGAGGGCCAGATTTGGTGAGGTGAAAATGTGTGGGGGCCAACTATTCAACTGCATTTGACCCCCGGGCAGGACTTTGGAAAAGTCTCTATAACATGCTAAGAGGCGAGGAGGATGTTGCAGCAACGAAACTAGGAGCGGGTAGGCCTGGCAGGTGGCTGGGGGGTGAGGGGTGGACAGAAGCAGGGAAGGCAGGCAAACTATAAAGCTGCAAGCTAACATCTTCAAACGGTAGAGGGAGGGGCCAGTTGGCGGGGATGCGTGACAGCCTGAGCTGGTGGGGAGAAGAAACCATGGACCACTCAGATTTTGAAAACGGGCTGCATTTGGCCCCCAGGCCTGACTCACTGTTCTGACTCTCTGGACAGTAAAGGAAACTAAAGGGTGCAATCAGCCAGAGAAATAGCTCACATTTTGGACTACTATCCTGGTCAATTCCCAATAATCATTACATGCATGGGATATCATAGACCAAAACAACCCAGATCCATGACCAACCCAGAACTTTTTTTTACCCAGTAGCAAAGCTACTATTTTTGGGCAAAGCTGAAGTGATCCCTGCATGGGGCCCTGCAAATGGTCACTTTGGGGGAGTTGTTCCCAGAAAAATGACCTTTTCCAGTGTGACCATATATTATCATTTCCTGTTGTGTGTTGATACTCTACCATTTTCAGTAAAGATATGCATCTATCACTGGCAACATTAAATACTGGATTAGAAGATCCCCTCATTTCCACTCCTTTATTGTCCTTCTAGTTTTGTCTAACCCAACAATCTGAATTTCCTGAGTTCTGAATAATTAGAAGAATTTTTAAAACTAAAGATTGCTGTGCAGTTTGGAACATGCAGAAGCCTCTTCTGCCATCAGAAATTGCCACATGCCAGCAGAGACGCCTTTGTGCTGGCAATCTCCATTTGTTGGCTGATCTAAAACTTTTACTAGTACAAGGTTCTGCCAGCAGAATTGCTGTGCCAGCCAAGATCTGCTGGTAAAAGATCCCCAAAAAGAAGTGGAGAGGGGGTGGATAGAATGAACTGATTTTCACCAGATCCAAAACCCTTCCAGTCCAGGAACACAGCCAATATGCTCGTAGGAGAATGCCAAGGCGAGGGTAATTCCCACAAACAAAGGCTGGGAAGGGGTTGGATTCAGCACAGCATCATCTGACCTACAGCCATCTTGGCTAGTTAGGAGTACTACTACTAAATAAAAATGTAAATTTATGTTCAAAATCTTAAAACTCCCGAAGTTCTTAACCGATTGGTTTGAAATTTTGACACAATGTTGCATTCACATATGCAGGTGTTTTTCTATATGTACTATTTCTATATGTACTATTATATGGATGTCACACCTGCACCCTCTGTTGGACGTAAAAGCAAGAACAGGAGGGGCAAAAATAACTCCCCACCTTGAAGGCCAGCTTCTTGGACAAGACACAAGAAAACTAAGACAATGGGGAACATGGAGCAAAGAAGGTGCTCCATTCCCTGCCACATCCAACTTGGGCTTCCTTTGACAAGTCCCATGACTTCCCCTGTGCATTTCCTGGGCTTGGAAAAGTGGGAGGTTGACTGGGTGATGGAAGAAAGGAGCCATGAGCCAAGCCCCATGACTTGCCTTGTGCATTTCCTGGGCTTGGAGAAGTGGGAGGTTGGTTGGGAGAGGGGAAAAAGGAGCCATGAGCCTGGGGGCTCTCAATTAATGACCAACATCGTAGAAGCAACAATCTTAACAGAACCTTTCAAAGGTAAAGATGTCCTCATTCCTTGCATTCCTATGATTCCAATGGATATGGCATTTCATTTTAAGAGATTGCAGTCCCCCTCAACAAAGCTCAGGGTCAAGCTTTAGAATTCTGCGGTTTAAATCTTCTCACATGGACAATTATATGTTGCGTGTTTTAGAGTCGGCAAACCACACTTTCTGTATATCTACACAGACAATGGAACAACATAAAATATTGTATAGCCACAAGCATTGTGAAATTAAACATATTAAAAACCTGCACTTTCTCTTTTCTTTCATTTCCATTCAAGTGGACTGAGCCACAGCAACGTGTGGCTGGGTACAGCTAGTTATTTATATGTTTCTTTCCCTCCCCATTATTAATGGGTATAAATGCACCAATAAAACAATGAAAAAATAAAATGCAGGAGAAAAGCACTTGCAGTTTGGCTTGGCCATAACACCTAGAGTCCAGCTGCACTACACAACTGTCATGGTTGGATATCATTTCAACTGTCAAGATAGCTTAGTGATTTAAGTATCTATCTGTGGCACCAGAGGCTGGAAGTTGAGTTCCCCAGTGTACCTCTTTGGCAGGTGTCCCATTCCAGATCTGCAGTTATACAACAACAACAACAACAACAACAACAACAACAACAACAACAACAATTTGCCAATACATCACTGAGTCCTAAACGCTAGTGATTGGTAATGCAAAATCCAGCATAGTTAGCTGTGTGGTTAATAATAATAATAATAATAATAATAATAATAATAATAATAATAATAATAATAATAATAATAATAATAATAATAATAATAATAATAATAATAGAAGACAGACAGGGTTTTGGAGCATAATACCCTGGTTATTGTGATTGTGGAGAAGAAAAAAGTGTGGATCATTGATGTTGCTATACCAGGTGATAGTAGAGTCACTGAAAAACAACTTGAAAAAAATACCAATATCAGGATCTGAAAATTGAACTTCAGAGAATCTGGCATAAATGGGTACCGGTGGTCCCAGTGGTAATCAGCACACTGGGTGCTGCTTGCATAATTCGCCAATGTGCAGTCAAATGTTTGGGAAAGCTTCCCAAATGGGCAGCCAGACTGGTGGCGGGTGTGCGCGAGCTAAGATTCAAGGTCCTGGTTTTGGTTTACAAAACCCTCCATGGCAAGTATTTAGAAGAAATTGGAGTTGACAAAGTCACCATCAGTCAGCTGCAGAAAGCCACCTTACTAGGATCTGCTTGCATAATTCGCCAATACATCACATAGTCCTAAATGTTTGGGAAGCGTTCGACTAGTGATTTGTAATACAAAATCCAGCATAGTTAGCTGTGTAATAATAATAATAAATAGTTTTTGTTGTTATCTTAAGGAATTGTGGGGTTTGGATGTTTGTGAAGTTATTAGAATTCCCTCTGTCTGTTTTTGAGAATATTAGTGCTGTACTTGAGGGGACTGCATTAGAGTTGTCTAGCAGGGAATCCTACATACTGCTAGATTGGAGCAATGGGCCTCAAAGGGGTGTCAATTGTTGGATGTGCCCATCCCACTAGAAGACATGAAATGGTCTTCTGCTTCTGCTTTGTTCAGACTTGTCCATTTACTCCATTGTTTTTGACATATATGGTTCTCAGTATCACCTGGAGGTGCTAGAGGTTGAACTTCATACTAGAAGCTTGTGAAATACTTGCTATGAAACTGAGGTACAGCCCTAGTTCTGCTGAAGAGTATTCACCTCATTGATAACTCTAAATCAGGGCTGTCCAACTTTGAATAGGCCGAGGTCTACTTTTTCCAGATGAAAGTGCCTGGGGGCTACTACACTAAAACCTCTACTTATGAAATTTATCTTTTCCGACCATATGCTCATTAAGTAGAGCAGCCTTTGAACAGCTCCGCTCGGCTGAGACAGTGAGCTGGCAGACCCAGAGCTTTGCTGGGGCAGTGGTTGTCCTTGGGGGGGGGAAGTAGAGGGAGAGAACTTATCCCCTCACTTTTGTTATTGATGGCCGGCGGGCTACTTTTGAACCCTTCACGGGCTACTGGTAGCCCCCAGTCTACCTGTTGGACAGGCCTGCTCTAAATCATGGGAAGAAATTCCAAGAAGGAAAATACTGGAAGTGTCAGATATCAGGAGCCAATCAGATGAAGATGATGGATCTGACAATTCATCTGTGCTTAATACTCCATTTCTTTCTCTTCTTGATCAGCATTTTGTATCCTTGCTTTCTACGTAAATCTCTGTGTGGAAACTGCAAACTGCACAAAATGGTAAGATATATTTCAGATCAATAACAATGCTGTCTATGATGTATTGTTTTCATCTGTGTTCCCTTTTATAATCAGTACAGCCATATTGTATACACAGAGCAAAATGGATTATTTTTAGGATTAAAAATGGTTTAGTGAGTCAAGAAGGATTTCTTCATGATATCTTAGCTTTTATTTTTCACAGATGACTATTTAATCTAAAAGCAGGTCTGTCGTGAGCATGTTAGTAAAATAATTGTTTGCAGAAGCATATGCTTTTTATTTAAATCAATGCAACTTCAGTCCCATGTATTGTTTTGCTGCCAGACTCAATGCATTATCTAATCATAAAAAGCACAGCCTGCCTGCATTGTACAAAAGCCCCATATCCAGGGGCAGTCCTTGAGTACTCCATCTGCATGCATCATAGTAAGAAGAGACCTGCTACAAGGGACAACTATCTTACTTTTGCAAACTTCCAAGAACATAAGCTGAATTGGTGCTTTGGTATTAATTTTGCACTAGAGAGCACATGTATCCATTGAGGAATTAATGAAAAACATACTAAATACTTTTTATGGTAATGCACTAGATATAGGTGTAAGATAGATGAAAGTATAGATCTAGGTAGAATAGCTATAGATATAGAAGGAAATCCCCTCTATCACCAGAGGTGGGGGTCTCAGTCACAGTCTATCTGCTGCTTATCAGGCTGTGCTTTCAACTATACCCAGACAAATAAAAAAGCCTTTACCACCAAGGCCATAGCTAACAACCCATACTTTATGGGTTTCATCTCCTCAGGCCATTGTTCACCTTAAGGCTATTGACTGTCAGTTGCCTAGTGTGCCAAAATGGACAGGGGGCACTGTCCAGACTGCTGCCCCCCCACCGCCCCACCGCCACCAGCCACTGCCGTCCTTCCCCCACCACCTGTTGTTGTCTGCCCGCTGCCCCCTGCCGCCGGCCCCCACGCCGCCGCTACCGCCGCCCCACCCCCCTGCTGCCGCCGCCCCACCCCACCCCGGCACCCCCGGCATCCTACCCCCACCGCTGCCGCCAGCCCGCCCCCACCGCTCCCACCGCCCCCACCCCCGCCCCTCGCCTAGGGCACAAAAATCCCTAGCGCCGGCCCTGTTGACTGTTGTCTACCTAACAAGCCTATCCAGGCCATTGTTCATCTTATGAGCTTATTTCAGATCCGGGTGACAAGAGGTCAAAGTGGACTATAAGATGGAGGACTCTCAACTAGCTTTATTCAGACTGATGAAGCTGTTTGGATGAGCAGCAAAATGTTTCTATCTCTCAAGAAAAAGAAGTCCAGTTGCCATGACTCAACTTCCAGATAAACTCACCTGGATGACTGAGAATCTTCACAGTCATATAGAAGGAGTATTTTTTCATGCTCTTTGTATAATGTATTTCCTCTCTAATACATTATAGAAGTAGACTGACAGCTTGATTGTCAATCTTGATGTGTGCATAACCATACATTATCTAAACATAAAGAAGCACTTCCTATCTTCATTGTACAAAATCCTAGTGGATAGAAGAGTGAACATGTGAAGACTGAGAGCTTGCTAATGCCATTGCTATCTATCATAATTTCTCCCCATCTGTGAGCAAAACATGACAGTCTAAAGCACTAGTTTCCAAACCTGGTTTCCTAGATGTGCTTGGACCATTGCTCCCAAAAATATTGGCTATCGTATCCAATGGGGAAGGCTTCTGTGACCTTTAATCAAATAACATATGAGGAACTAATGTTGAGAGACACTGTCCTAAAGAGAAAAGTCTTCTGTAGCTGGGGAGACTCTCTATGTCCTTTAGAACACTGGAAAATTATGGCAGAATTCTTTCCTAGTCCTATCCATTGATTTTGGGAATGGAAGCTTAGAATTTTTGCCTTCAAAACATGTCATCTTGATTACCTTTTTCCTACCTGTTCATCCACTAGAACTTTGAAGTTGTGGTTTAGTTTGGCCTGGTTTGGTTTGATTTGACTAGGCTTGGCTTTGAAGCAGTCCCACTTGAAGCAAATGAGGTTTGTTGTGAAAGGGAGAGATATCTGGTATTTAAAGCAGTAGTTCACAACCTTGGAGTCCTGCTTCAATTTGTAGTATTATTCATTGTACTTTGCCAATATTCCTGACACGTCTGAGCCACACTGGCTGTGGAAAAGCACAATGTTTCTTTATCAAATTCCCAGCAACGGACTTGTGCATTGCTGAAGCTGTACCATGTCTATTTGTTGTTGTTCAATACAGAAGCAAACCTTAGGATACAAAAAGGCATGGGACAGGAAATACAATAGGCTCCTGCCCTTATCGATTGCCTTTTGCATTCACAGAGAATGAGAAGGAGAGAAATAAGAAAAATGGAGACAGGAGATGGACTGTGTCAGGTCTGCTGTCCCTCCATTTTCACAATCAGTTTTATGGATGTTGATTACATTTTCATGGATCTTTCAATGGCTGCCTTTTGGAGAACATGGTCTGCTTATTTTAATGAAATACAATACACTGCACCGTTCATTATATCAGAGCAGTAAGTTAACTCAATTGTTCCTTTATCTTTTTAATACGTGGAGAGAGGAGAGAAGAAGACATTGTCTTGCAAACCATAGGAGAGAAATAATAATTATAAAGAAGAAGAAATGTGAGGGGTGAGAAGATAACTCTGCAGTGAATTTCTACTGAGAAAAAGAAGGTTGTTCACAAACACTGAATATAATCCAATCCAAAGCATTTAGAAGTCCCGTAACCTTAGGTACCTGCTGGTAGTTTCTGTAGCTTCAGTTTACAGTTCATTTAGCATATAATATTCACATCAACTAGATTTCAGTCATGGGCCAAGGCTGAATAAAATCCAGATATTTCTGACTTATGGATTCCAGTGCCTCAGATTTTCCCTAGACCTCTGTCCAGGTTTGTGGCATTTACGCTCTTCATCATTAGATGTGTTTATTTATTTTTATTTATTTTTACAGCTTATATGCCGCCCACTACCCAAAGGTCTCTGGGCGGCTTACAACAAGGAATTAAAACAGTTAAGACATAAAATATCAATAAATAATTAAAACAACAGCAAAACCTTATACTAAAATCATCACTAAAATTGCCATCAAAGGACCCCAGTCTATGTTGTATCAATTAAAAAACTTCTGGAACAGGAAGGTTTTTACCTGGCGCCGAAATGTCATCAATGTTGGCGCCAGGCGGATCTCACTTGGGAGGGCATTCCATAACTTGGGGGTAGCTGCCGAGAAGGCCCTTTGTCTACAAGCCATCGCTCTCACCTCCTTGAGGGATGGCTCTTTCAAGATTATGCAGAAGGGCTGAAGGTTTAATACTGATGACCAATGATGGAGCATGGAGGTGGAGCCCACATGTTTAAAAGTCTCAGCCTGAGGGTTGTGAAGGTTAGATAAAGAAGAGATAGGGATGTGAAGAGAAGATTAAGAAAAAGTTTAGGGAGACAGATGAGAGAGGTTTGAGAACAGTAAAAGGACAGTTTGAGTGTATCTGCTTAGAGGAACTTTCAATTAAGGGCACACAAGAAAACCTGAAACTGAAACAGCTTGTTCTATCCAATCAATGTTATTTTACTTTATTAACATTACAATTTGACTGGCACTTGGTTATTTCAACTGGGTAACCCTGAATGGTGGCAGCAAGAATAAAAAGAAGGTGTGTACGGGCCAATGAATGGTCCATGAAATGACTGGGGGATCTGTATAGGTAATGCTGCAAGGTTCTTTTAATGCAGAAGGAATCCTGTAAAGCGAAACCTCTGGTTTGGCTCTCACTGATGTCAGAGCTTAATGTGAGAGTACCAATTTTATCTATTTATTTGTGATTCTTTTATTCTTGCTAAACATGCATACCCATAATTTGATGGCACTCACATGGGACAGAAGGAATCTGATAACCAGCAGCCCTAAATCTTCAAACAAAGCATCCTGTATTTTCTAGGGAGTGTGTTTCCAGGCACACTGCACATCTCCACTCACTGCACACTAATGTGGACACATAAATTGAAAGTTTCGGAGGGGGCGCACCGCCATGTTTGCTATAACAATAGCAAAGAACATTGTACTTCCTTCAACACTAAGAAGGTCTATTTGACACAGACTAGATTTGGATCCCCGTATCCAAGGGAGAGAAGTTCAAAACCTGCCCCCACTCCTGAAGATGCTGAAAAACACAGATTATAGTGAATGCTGCTGGAAGAGTGGATGCAATACATACCATGGTCTCTAGAAGCCAGTTCTGGGAACTTCATCATTAGAAAAATGTATATATTGTATATATTTTTCTTTTAACACATTTAATATTAGAGAGGGGCACAACTTGAACTTTTAGTTCATTTTGTTATTCATTATTCATTTCATTACCTAACAAAATGAATAACAAACCCCAGAATATAAAACAAAACAAAACAAACTGGGGGAAAAAACTGGTTCGGTTCAGTTCATTTCATTGATGGCGGCACCGGAGATGTCTCCTACCTGGTGCTGGTCTTCCTGGTCTGGTCTTCCGGGCTGCAGGGAGGAGCAACCAGGAAAAAAAAAAAGCTGACTGGCCGCACTACAGCTATGGCGCGGGCCACATGGTCAGAAGTAAAAAATAAAATAAAATAAAATAAAATAAAATAAAATAAAATAAAATAAATAAAGAAAAAATATTAAAAATAAAAGCAGCACCGACTGGGCCCCAGGGGCCACGCAGTTGGAGATTGAAGGAAAAACAAACAAACAAACAAAAAGATTACCAGCCTGCACTACAGCTGTAGCACGAGCCATGTGGTCAGACCTGGAAGTAAAAAAAAAACACAAATAAATAAAAATACAAATAAATAAATTTAAAAAGGGAGTGCGACCTGGCCCCAGGGGCCATGCGGTCGGTGCTTTAAAAATATCACTAGTACCAGCAGTAGCGGCTCCTCCTGGGACTGCCTGCCTGGCACTGGAGGTCAGGTGGCAGTGACTGCCTTCATGGGCAGGAGGACAGTGGTGGTGCAGGGAGGTGAAAGCACGTGCAACTGGGCCAGGAAAACAGGAGGGCAAGGAGTAGTAGTAGTAGGAGGAAGGCGAGGAAGGCAGAGAAGGTCCGTGGCCAGGCCCCCAAGGCTGCCTGGCCTCAAGACTCCCAGGTGCGCTTCCCTTTCTCCCAGGTTTGCCTGGCATGGTGCGGCTCCATTGAAGGTGATTAGGTGAAGATTAAAACCCGAAGAAGAAAGCCTGCCCCAGGGCACCACCACCAGCAGCAGCAACAGCAGACCCTGTGCATCAGGAGGATCCTCCCTACCTAGAGCAAGGCATGGCCAGGGGTCCGGGGTGGTTGTCCTTTCCTCCCATGCAAAGCAGCTGCTGTCTCCGCTGGCACTGTCTCTGCCAACTGTTTGCAAGCAGCAGCTTTCCCAGCTCAGGGGGAGAGCCCCCCAGCGCAGAGAGAGCAGGAAATGCATCATCACCCTGGGACCGACTGGCCAGCTTCCCTTCCTCCTCATCCTCCTCTTCCTCTCACCCCTCCCCACCCAGGTGGTCGTGTGGCGCGGCTCTCCTCCTGGGCTCTGGCTGTGGTGGGGAGATGCTCGCATGGCTTGCAAGGTAAGGCGTGCTGCCACTTCCCTTCCTTCCATCCACCCCACCTCCCTGGACAAGGTCACTCACCAGCCACCTCGTGCAGCCTCCTTTTGGGGCAGCAGTGGCAGAAGGGGGATTGATCCTGTGGTGGCTCAACCTGACTGGACCCCTCCTCCTGAAGAAACACGAGCCGGGATGGGCACAGCTGGTGCAAGGACCAGGATGCACAATTCAACCACGCTGCCCCCAAATGTGTTGCAAGTGTGTTCCCTGTGGCGGGGGCTTCCAATGCACATCTCTGTAGAAATCCGTTGGCTTGGAAATATCCAGGCAATCAAGCAGCTCCGAGGTGCAGGGGCCAGGATCTGCCGCCGCCACCACCACCACTGAGCCGCCGCCACCGCCAGTAAGAACCTGAGCCAGTTTGGATTGATTTGGGTTCGTACAAATATATTTTTTAAAAAATTGTATGAACCCGAACTGAACCAAGGGTGGGGCCGAACCAGACGAACCCGAACCATGGGTTTTCTGGTTTGTGCCCACCTCTATTCAATATTTCCAGACCGTGGACACATGAATCAGGAAATACTCATCCCGCAGATCCTACTCTATATCCCTCTGGTATAATGTTGTGAAGGCCACTTTCACAAAGACTGTTGGCATAAGTTTTTGAAAATCACAACCCATTTCTTCAGTCTCGTTCTTAATGCCAAATAAAATGTTAGTCTTTAAGATTATAGGCTTTAACTATGAGTGTTTCTATGCTGCAAGTAGTCTCTTTGAATATCTTATAATACTCTCATTTTATACACCTGGTATTTTCTTTCTTTATACCATTTTCCCAATGTCAGCTTTGGTAGATGGAATGGAGTGAAAATATTTGGTTATCCTGCCCTTTACTAGAGTCAAAAAATAAATATTGGGTGAGTCCTTTCTCCATTCTTTCCTGCCAAATGATTTCTGTCTCTCACAAATGCACAAGTTTGATAATGCATCAGTATTCAGCAGAAAAGGATCTCCAATGTAGGTAGGAACAGTAGTATGAGCTTTAGGTGGGTAATTTCCACATTTGCCTGGAATCTGTTCTCAGCTTCATTTTCAATTTCTCCTTAGCTCTCCTATTTCTAGTGTCTTATGCCAGCATCCCTACACTTCTTTTTATATCATTAGTACATGGTCATGTTATAAAAAGAATTTAGGAATAATAATTTGAACAAATTCTTTGTTCTTCTGGCAAGGTCCTGTAAAGGAAAAATATAGAGAAACCAACAGAGACAAGAAATTGATGCAAACAGGACAGGAGATTTATCTAAGCTAAGTGGAAATAACAGTCTTGGAAGACTGGAGGAGCCAAAATTAGATAAGGCATCTCTGAGAGCACAAGAAACATACCTACATTTTTAAGTTTGTAAGATCTTAACCCCAGCAAGAATCAATGGCCTAGAATTTTGGTCCCAATTCTGTACTAGAAATGGGCACAAAATGGAAAAATAGCATTTTGTTTTGTTTCATTCTGTTTCCTTTGCAGTTTCATTTTGTTATGAACAATTTTGTTTAAAAATGCAACAAAATGCAACAATATGAAATAATTCATTATGCTATATGGGTCTGCTCCCCTGGTTCCTAGAGCTACCCAATTTTGTGGGTAGTTCAAATGTCAGGGCAGCAGGCTGGATATCACAATCTGTGTGCAGAGAGTTGGGACCTAGTAATGGATGATGTACCAGTATGATATTGTGGTCCATCTGGGAAGAGATGGGTTGCCAGGTAGATCAGTGAGGAGGAGGATTTGATGGTGATTAGGAAACATCCAATGCAAAAGTCATAAGAATTCAAGAGGATCCGGTAAGATCTGGCTTCTTTAGTTTAAATTTCAGTTTAAATAAAATAGGTTTAGTGGTAAAAGAAGCAAGATATTACCATATTCACCAGCCAATCCTCTCTCTAAATTTAAATAAAAGAGGTTTATGGGCAAAAGAAGCCAAATCTTACTGGATCCTCTTGATTTCATATGATTTTTGCATGGGATTTTCCCAATCACAATCAAATCATCCTCCACACTGATCTATCTGGCAGCCCATCTCTTCCCAGATGGACCACAATATCTTACTGGTAGAACATCCATTCCTACGTCTCACCACTCTGCACACAAATTGCAATTTCCAGCCTGCTGTCCTGACTTCCTAGGATGGTATTGGTATGTTCTGACAAGGTAGTACAAAACATTTCCATACCAAAATAGAAAATGTCATTTTGTTTTCTTTCTTGATGGAATACTTGCTTGCATTTTGTTTTGTTTCGTAATGTTTTGGTATGTACTGAAATAAATGATGAAACAACTTTTTTTTGTTTCATGCCCATCTCTACTCTGTACCTTTGTGGTTACATGTATGTTCACAACTTGTTACATGTCAATGCTTGTGACATCTTTTTTGTACCCTTGAGTTGGCATTTGACACCTCTCTGGACATAGTAACTTCTTTTAAAGAATACTAAATCCATTATGACCCTGATTTGTTTTTGGAGTCTTTTCTAGAGAAGTTTCTATTTCCTTATATTCCTGGAGCTCTAGGTCAAAGTATCTTATTCTTGCAAAGTCTCCTTGCCTGACTGTCCTTGGAGCTGGCTACCTGCTTATGTCTTTCTCCGTTGCCAAAAATACTTCTTGAATATGGAGTCACAGCCTTAGCAGTGAGACATGTTACAGAAATTATAGATTCATAAGATATATTAGTGGACCAATTTTTCATCACTACAATCACAATCTATTTTGAAAACAGCAGGCAGCAGCAGATCAACCGAAGGAATAATTTGTAAAAAGAAAACAAATTGAATACAAGAGCGGCAGGCAAAGTTGTCTGCTGGGCTTCTTCTGGATCAGTCATTTGTAATTTTTCCACTCCTTCAGTTGTGATTGATTCGCCAGCTCAGGTTGTTTTGCTAGCAAGGAAACATCATTCTTTTGTTATGACAAGGAAATGATAGGGTGGGTATAAATTCAACATGAGTCCATAGCTTCTTGATGACCTCTGAGGTCTTCTGTTATCTCTGGGTAGTACTGTTAGATAATTTTCCCCTACTAAGATGCAGGATAGAGTGGCTGTGCCAGGGGGAATTGGCCTCTTTCTTTCTGTTCAGTCTGTCTGGGTTCTGAAAAAAAAAAAAAGATCAACAGCAAAAAAAAAAAAAAAAGACCACCATCATCTGATACAATAGCAGTTCAGGTCATCACCATGACCTGAGTGCTGGGCCAAAGCTAACGAAATGGATTTCAACAGAGGGAAATGTAGGGTACTACATTTAGGTAAAAAAATGAATTGCACAAATATAAGATGGGGGACACTTGGCTGGAGGATAGTACCTGTGAAAGGGATCTGGGAGTCTTGGTGGACCACAAATTGAACATGAGTCAGCAGTGTGATGCGGCGGCCAGGAAAGCCAATGCGATTCTTGGTTGCATCAACAGAACCATAGTGTCTAGATCAAGAGAAGTAATAGTGCCACTCTATTCTGCTCTGGTCAGACCCCACCTGGAGTACTGTGTCCAGTTCTGTGCGCCTCAATTTAAAAAGGATGTTGACAACCTCGAGCGGGTGCAGAGGAGGGCTACCAGGATGGCTGAGGGTCTGGAGGAAATGTCTTATGAGGAACGGCTTAGGGAACTGGGAATGTTTAAACTCTCTAAAAGACGACTGAGAGGGGATATGATAGCTATGTTTAAATATTTGAAAGGCTGTCATATTGAAGAGGGAACAGGTTTGTTTTCCATGGCTTCAGAGACTAGGACTCGGGGCAATGGTTTCAAACTACAGGAAAAGAGATTCCATTTGAACATTAGGAAGAACTTCATGACAGTTAGAGCTATTCTGCAGTGGAATATGCTGCCACGGAGGGTGGTTGAGTCTCCTTCTTTGGAGGTTTTTAACCAGAGGCTGGATGGCCATCTGTCGGAAATATTGTGATGGGGGTTCCTGCATGGCAGGGGGTTGGACTAGATGGCCTTTGAGGTCTCTTCCAACTCTATGATTCTATGATTCAATGATTCAATGATTCTATGATCTCAATTACTATGTATAAATGTGAAAGTCTTGACAGTGAAGAAAAGTGACGGGGGGGGGAGATTCATTCTAAATGTGGTGTTGGAGATGAGGCATACGGATACCATGGAATATAAGCAAGACAAATGAGAGCTACATTATATCTAGTCTGAAACTAACTAAAACAAAACTACCTTATTTTGGAAATATCAGAAGACAACTCAATAGAAAAGTCAATAGTACTTGGAAGTGTTGGATGCAGAAGTAAAACATGAAGATTAGAGATGGGCACAAACCAAAAAAATGGCAATTTGTTTTGGTTCGGTTTGTTTTAGGGTTTGCTTTGGTTTGTTTCATTTTTAACATTTTTTCCAAAATATTTGTTTCATTGGTTCATTTTGTTTGTTATTTGTTTGCAATTTAATCTATTTGACAGCATGCAGGTGGAAAAAACATTTTTAAAAATAAAATAAAAAAACACAGACGTTAACAACAACTGCACAAACTGGACTGGCAGCATCCTCATCCTCATCATCCACATCATCATCATCATCTTCTTCAATCATCAACACATCATCCTTACCAGATGGCAGCAGTGGTGGCAGTGGCGGTGGGGCAATCCTGGCCCTTGTGGCAGGGGCTTTTTTTTAATGCACCAACTGCATGGTCCCTGGGGCCGGGTCAGCACTGGTTTTATTTTTTATATTTTTTCTTTATTTCAAGGTGCCCACCCAGCCACCCCTGGGGCTGGGTCAGCACTCCTTTTTTATTATTATTAGTTTTGATTTATTTTTATTTTATTTTTATTGTATTTTTTTTTTTTTGCGAACCATGTGGCCCGCACTACAGCTGTAGCACAGGCCGGTCAGCTTTTTTTTCTGGTTGACCCTCCCTGCAGCCAGAAAGACCGGACCTCCAGGTAGGACCAGCACCAGGTAGGGGACATCTCCGGTGCCACCATTAATGAACCAAACCGAACCGCACTGAACCATTTTTTTTGTTTGGTTCATTTAGTTCTAAATCCACTCTGAGGTTCATTATTTGTTTCATTATGTAACAAAATGAATAATGAATAACAAAACAAACTAAAAGTTCATTTCATGCCCATTTCTACTGTTGACGATAGTAACTTTTTGAGGTCACACATTTGAGATACCCAGTTGATAACCAAAACCACTCATATACAGTATACCCAGTGTGGTGCAGTGGAAAGAAAAATGGACTAGGACTCAGAAGACTGGAATTTGAATCCCTGCCCAACCATAGAAACTCACTAGGGGCATGGAACCTGTGAAACCACCCCTTAATTATGCCACTCCCATTGAAAACTCTATTACGGTCTCTCTAGTTTGGTTTCAACTTGAAAGCACATAACAAAAACAAAATTTGACCCTGTAAAAAGCTTACACTCATCTATTTGAATAAAGTCTAAACAAAACATTCTATCTTGTTAAACAAAAGGAATGCAATTATTAAGCACAGCTCTATATTTATTCAGTTTACTTAGCACCTGCTATTTAGCATTGATCTTTTAAATGATAATAATGATGGATTATATATAAATTATAATCATTAATAATATATTTGCAATACTCCATTGTATCTTTTTCTGTCTTCTTTGTGCCTTCCATTCCCCTTTCTCCCCAAATGTACTTTAAAAATGCATCCATGACATTTGGAGGGGAATGACAGTGCATGAAATTTTCACATAAGAGAATGACTTCTTCACCGTAAAAAGGAGGCAGTCATTGTGCTCAGAAACACTATTGTTTCTCTCACCCCATTTTAAAGAACTACCATTAAATTAAAAGTGAAAAAGTCAAGTGTACTACTTGCACCTTAGTCTGTGCCTGATTGAAAGCTGGGCATTCACATTTTGAAAGATTATAAAGATAGTACCAGGAGAAGTGCCTATTTCATCTAAAGTGTATCTGTTCTTTTGTGTTATACATTATACATCACAGTGATATTTGAAGGGAGATTTATTATAATATCTGGTGGGAAGCTTTGTACATTTATAATGTAAAGCTTTTATCACACATTCAGAGCATTATTTTAGAATAAATGTGCCCTGCTTCAGTGAGACGAAGCCTCTTTTGCTCAACAAGAGTCTGTATGAACAGAAAGCCAACACTTATACTGCTGGATAGGAGTTGTAATTCTTCCAAGGGAAATCTGGTGTAGAGGATGGCAAGGTGAAGTGTGAGATTTCTTTCTTGAACCATGGCACTGAATTTTGTATGGCTCGGTTAAAAATCTTCTGGTTAAAGATCTTTCTGGCAGCTCTTCCTGTGATTGTCTGAAATTTTAGGTATTTTTAAATGGGTTCACCATCAGAGCATTATTTTGATTCACAGTATATTAAATGTACAAGGGCGGTGGCTTGCTGACAACTTCTGCATTCGCTAAGACACACAGGGTGTTAAAGATGCAAAGGAAGGTTTTGAAATATCTTCCAGGATGCAAAACCACAAAATTGTGAAATTATAGAAATGTTAGAACTAATGTGAAATGTTTGTGTGGCAAGATGTTGAATCAGCAAAGAAGTGTCATTTTAGAAGTATAATTTTAGACATGCACAGAGGAACACCAGGTCAGGTAAAGAAAAAGGAACAACTATTAATGTAACAGCAAGCTGGTTCGAGCTATTTTCCATAAAAGCGAAACTACTGTGGAAGATTCTGGACTCTGGGTATGGCAGGCTAAAGAGTATTTAAGGAAATGTTCTGGACCATTTGAGGATCCATAATCTCTCTGTCAACTGTTAGCGTCACCCAGATTATTTGACCCAAAATGCACTTAGTTCTTGTGTTTGTCTTGCCCTGTGTTAAAAACCTTGTGTGTCTAATAAATACTCAGCATTTATCTCGAGCATGGAAGTGTTATTCTTTGCACCAAAAGGACCAGATTTATTATTGTGACAATTTGTCTGATTATCACCTGTATAATGGAAACATTAGTGGCAGATGCTGGTTGAAAACTTCCTTTTTCAGTTTTAGAGTTGCTCATGATTCACATGCAATAGAATGAATAAAACTCCAAAATTGAAAACGAAGCACTGAATTTGTAGCAATCATCAACTGGCAATGACATCATTCCTATTGTTCAGGCAGAACCCGTGCAAAAGGATTCTGGTCCAGAAACACTTTATCACCACAGCTGTGCATGAACTGACTTCTGAAATTCTCATCCCTATTAGTGGGAGGGAGAAATGGGGAGGGGAAGGAACGAAATTCATAAAATATCACCAGAAGATGGCAAAAAATCTCCAGCATTTTCTCAGTGGAAGGGGGCACTGTTAACTGGGACAGTAGCATAACTTTGATCTCCCTCAGCCTAAGTTAAAGTAGCAACAACAGCCAATGTGATTCTTGGTTGCATCAACAGAAGCATTGTGTCTACATCAAGGGAAGTGATAGTACCACTGTATTCTGCTCTGGTCAGACCCCATCTGGAGTACTGTGTCCAGTTCTGTGCACCTCAGTTTAAAAAGGATGTTGACAATCTTGAATGGGCCCAGAGGAGGGTGACCAGGATGATTGAGGGTCTGAAGGAAATGTCTTCCGAGGAGTGGCTTAGGGAATTGGGAGTGTTTAGCCTTACAAAAAGAAGATTGAGAGGGGATATGATAGCTATGTTTAAATATTTGAAAGGATGTCACATTGAAGACGGGACTTGTTTGTTTTCCATGGCTTCAGAGACTAGGACACGGGGCAATTGTTTCAAACTACAGGAAAAGAGATTCAATTTAAATATTAGGAAGAATTTCATAACAGTTAGAACTGTTTGGCAATGGAATATGCTGCCACGGAGGGTGGTGGGGTCTCCTTCTTTGGAGGTTTTTAAGCAGAGACTGGATGGCCATATGTCAGGAGTCCTGTGATGGGGGTTCCTGCATGGCAGGGGGTTGGACTCGATGGCCCTTGAGGTTTCTGCCAACTCTGTGATTCAATGATTCTGTGATTCTACTATTGACAGGCTGGCTAACACCTTGCATCCTTGCTTCTACCCCTTAATCAAGTATTGCTAGAGAGTTTTGGTGGTGTCAATGGGATCCATCAAACAAATGGCATAGAAATTTTGGGAAAACTTTTGCAAACTAGCCTTAACAGGGTAAGAAAATGGAAATATTAGATAAGATTGGCAATGCTTATAATGCAGCTGCTTGCCTATTAGACATGCAGCCAATATGTATGAGGATAGTATTGGGTCCAGCTGTAAAAAAACTGTGACATTCATGCTATGTCCTTGTTTTTCCTGTACTTTTCCTAAAGATTTACTTTCATTCTCCTATGAAAAATGCTTCCTTTAATGACTCATTCTCAGGTGTTTTTTTTTACAAATTCTTTCTCATATATTTTTAAGATAATCATTGCATTATGCTGCATTTGATTTTTCTTTCCATTGCATTGTCTTTCATCATCTGTATCTTGCCAACAGTTTGCACTGAAGCCCCAAAAGCTTTACCTTCTGATATCTTCCTCTGAGCTTTAATTGATGTGTGGGAAATTGGCAAGACTTTTGGCTGCTACAGAAAAGTTTCTACACTGAAAGACAAGATATGCATGCTCGCGCACTGCTCAGCCACTTAATAAGTCAGGTATGCATAAGAATCTTGAACCTCAATCATGAGGATTTCTCTAAAATGTCTCCTCTGAAATTCTTTCAGAAGGAATTTCTTTTCCACCAACCTAAGAATGGTCAAAATTCCTAGGAGAGCAACTTTTGACATGGCACTAAGACTATTTTGTATGTTGGCTTTGGTCAAGGTTAATCTTGATAATCCTTTGTCAGGAAAGCATTTGTGAAAGATGTGGTAGGCCTAAAAAGTACAATGCAGTTAAATGAGCTGTAATAACCACAGATGGTTTGTGTGTTGGGGGGGGGGGGTAAGGTAAGGTAGAATCCAGAAAGAGGACAGATGGGGTGGGGCTGCCTGATTAGCTGCTTTGTAGGCGCTAAAATTTCATGGCCAAATCCTGACATGAGAAGGCCCTTGATTACTAATTAGAAAATAATATTGCTGTGCATGTAGGTAGAAGTGGGATATAATGTAGATCCCTGCACTACTTAATCTAAACAAATGTTAGATATGCTGCACACTCTATTTAGATACTTTCATTGTCAGGTGTCATTTGGGAGCACAGAGGAATTGGGTAACCAATCATTAAAGGCACCACAGAAAAATCAAAATCAAAATTTCTGCCCTCCAATATTCCTTGCCCTACGATTAATCACCTCACAGACAAAAGCATAGCAATTCCTTATAGTTTAGCTAGCTCCCTAGGATCCATACACAGACATTAGAGATAAGGAGGAATATCCTTAACTAAAGGAATCATCTAAATATCACAGGAGCAATTCCCCTATATCTGTGGAAGTAAATTAACTTTCAACCTTTGGTCCTTGATCTTCAGGCCTTAAGCACAAACTGCTTTCAAATGTGATTTTGCAACTTTGAAAAAAAATCTACCTATATCTCCTCTTTGCAACATTAATGTGCTTTCAGCTCTACAGACAGCTTGGGCGTGTTTATGATCCCAGCAGATGTAGCTTAGCATAATTTGATATATAGGGATACCTCAGGCCTGCACAATTGCATGTGACAATGTGTAAATTGTGTCGGCCAAGTGGCCTCACAGCTGTGGCAGCAGCTACAACAACAGAGGTGTAGGAAAGGGGGAGGAGGAGGAGGGCTAGGCTGTGTGCCATGCACACTCAGCCCTCTCCAGCCTGGCTGGGTGGCCATGTGCACACTCCTTTAAGTAGACCACCGGGGCCCTTGGGGAGATCAAAGTAGACCACAGGGACATTGGGAAGAAAAAAGTAGACTGTAGGCTTTTATTTAGTTCTGATGGCTCATGTGAAGGAGCATTCATGAATCAATTGTGCTTGTCCTCCTTCTGTCCACACCAAATATTTCATATGTGGTAGGAGTGTGCAAGCCCTGGGATCTGTCTTATGTCATGTTATGAGCATCTGTGACAGTTATCAGGACTGCATCTGAACAGGTCCCCAAAGTTAATGCAATAGATAAATTAATCACTGATTTAGTGTATTTATACATTTAGCAAGTAGGACAAAACAGCCTTTGAAATTGTGGGGTGATTTTTTAAAAGTAGTTATATAGATCTTGCAGTCGATAGTGCAAGCACTTTTCCTTTAAGAAAATGACTGAGGTACCATCTGTTAGCCAACATTTTTCTTTCAAAATGTTCCAAATGTACTCTGTGGAGAGAGATCTCTTTTTTGGGGGAGGGGGAGTTCAGATGGTGCCATGCTCACCTGAACGTTTAGCAACAGGTAACCATTTTCGAAAATAATTGCTTCATTGTACCCAAACTTGTCAGATTGCAGTGGTAAGGTGACTGTAGGGAGTGGGGCCGATAGTTTAATATGAATCTTAAATTGGCATCTTTTCCTTTGACTATTCATATTCACTGAAGGAGCTGATTTTCTGTGTAAACATGCACTGTATGAAACCAGTTAGACTCTTAAGGTGCCACAGTATTTCAACACAGATGTCCCCTAAACCATGTGTAACCAGGTAATACAAGAGGGTGTCCATTCTACATCTTCTGGGGACATAAAGGGGGAGAAATATGCAAACAGTTCTAATTCACTGATAATTCCATGTCTATTTAACTCTGAGATTGAAGCATTCGTAATTAACATCTTGGGAGATTTAAGAGGGCATATGCACATATTTGTAGATGCATTAGTATTTGCTGGCAGTGTTCAAACATTTCCAATAAAGTGAAATGTGATTTGGGCCATATGTTTCCTGGTTTCTTAATTGGTAATCATTCTCATTGAGGGCAAGATTTATATTCTGAAAAAGCAGGAAAGGGATAGTAAGGTAAAACACACTGAAGGAAGGGACATATTGGAGAGGTGTCTGCTTCCTAAGGGGGTTACTCATAATGACACATGTACACACTATCTGACAAGGCTGTCATTCACAGGATTATTGGAGAGCAGATGGTGGATTTCGGCTACTCACACATATTTCCTCAGTACAACCTGTCACAGGATCTATTACAGGGACTCCCTAGTGTCTGATAAAGGGTATGTTGTGATGGAATCCTGTGCCAGGAATGGAGGAAGAGTGGCAGAAGCACTGCATCTTCTAAGTCTACTACATTCTCCTCAGTATAATTAATCTATCTGTGTGAAAATCTTTGCAGCTGATGGACATCACAGGGAAGAAAGAAATTCCTTTACTGCAAGGTGGGGGGGAACTGTGTAAGAGAGAGGTTTTACATGTTTTATAAAATACTTACCCATAAGGAAGTAACAAGTAGGGTATCATAGGGCTCATTCCTGGCCACAGTGCTTTTCAACATTCTAATTAATGACTTGTTTCATTAATGTGTGTGTTAATTAATTAATTAATTAATTAATTAATTAATTAATTAATTAATGTTAATGTGTGTGTGTGTGTGTGTGTGTGTGTGTGTGTGTGTGTGTGTGTGTATGCGTGCGCAAACATGTGCAGGGAATGCTTGTTGAATTTCTGGATGACACACAATTGGGTAGAATATCTAAACTATCCATTGGTAGTGTGGTGGTTAAAAAAAACTGTAAATAAAATAAATACATAAATCCATAAATAATACCCTGATATAAAAAAATAAATTCAAAAGTGTCTTGATAGGCTTGAGCATTGGGCTGAAAACAACAGCATGGCATTTAACAGGGATGCAAAGCTCTACATCTAGAAAGGAAAAAAACACACCTAAATGCATATTTACAAGAAGGGGGACCCTTCACTGAGCAATGCTACAAGCAAAATGAATCTTCTGATTGTTGTAGGGCAGCTCTGACCCCCATTCATTGGGGGAGGGGTGCATTTGCCGCCCCAGTCCCGGACTTTGGGCACAAAAACTTCATGCCCATCCGGGTCTTCTTGCCCGGGAATGGGAGTCTATAAGTAGGCTCCCGACCCCTTCCAGGACTGTCAGTCGCGAGATCCTTGGCGGCTTCGGACGCACGCGATCGGTGCACTCCAGCCGGTGCCCCCCCACCCACTGGAGGCTTTTCTCCTTACCGGGGGAGGGCTGCCAGCTTCGTCTGTGCCGCCTTGGATCAGGGCCTCGTGGGGTCCTTTAATTGCTGCTGCCACAGCGGAAGAACGCCCCTGACTGTCAGCGGTGGCAGCGGAGGCTTGCGGCCTCGCTGCACTCCAGCCAGTTTCTTTTAGCTTGACAGGCCACCCATCAGCTGTGCTGCTGATCGGAACCCTGATAAGGGCTTCCACGGCGGTAGCAGCAGCGGCCTCGGCGGCGGCACGGTGACACCTGCTTCAGCGATGCGAGGACACACCTTCTCCTCTGCGGCCCGTGCCTCAGCTGGGCCGCCTGGTTTGCCTGGGGCTGTTGGTGGGAGGGTTTAGTGTGGGTTAGGTAGGAACCCAGGCGGGTTGTTCTTGTCCCGGGAGGGTATTAGTTATGGCTTAGGGCACAGCCCCCAGGGCGGGCAGGGTCATTTGGCCGCCGCAGCCGGCCGCCTTGACTCACACAGTTTTAGCCAGTGGCAGCTCCTCCTGGCCAGGCACCGGGGCCGCCATTTTGGGTGCACGTAGCGATGGCATTTTGTGCCACCCAGCTGTGGGCAGCTCGTTTTGGGGATCCTCGGGCTTCCCTCAGTGGGTGGTTTCCTGGGGTTTTGGAGCCTGCCTTTTGGGTTGGGCTCCATCCCCACAGCTTTTAAAAAAAAAAAAAAACAAAAAAACAGAAGAACATACACACATTTTGTGGTCTATTATAGTACTTTAGGGTACATTGAGCTGAGTTGGTGGCAGCAGCCACCTTACTGTGTACCTTTTGTGTACCTCTTGGCGGCCATTGTGGTCACTGCCATCAGTGGGATACCTTGTTTGGGAATTTGGGTTAATATCGCTTTCCTGGGCCCCGTGTGCATCCTCGGCTGTAATTATGGCGTCCAAAAAGCGCCCGTCCAAATCTAAAGGCAAAGCCCCTGCAAAATGCAGGACAACCCCCCCCCCCCGGTAACCCGGTCCCTCAGCTTTCTGGTTTGTCCTCTGATGAGGAACTCCCTGACTATTTGGCTACTTGGGACAAGCTTAGTCAATTGGAACAGGCTAGGGCACGAGCCAGGGGGCTGGTGGGAGGGGTGAGGGGGGCAGACCGGTTCGAAGCACCAAGGCCCAGAAGCGGGCAGAATTACACAGAATGGGAGAATTAATGATTTCCCACATTGACTTCCTTGAAGGTGAGCTGGCTGCTCTTACTCACCAAGGTGCATCTGCGGCTGCCCAGCTCCAACAGGTGGCCCCTTCCGAGGCGCTTACCATGGGTGCCTTACCTGCTGGTGGAGGGAACGGCAGAGTACCCAGGCATGGCACCCCGGGGGCGCAGGCGGGTCAGGACCTGGCCCTCGACCTTTCCTTCGCTGGCCGCAATCACCCGGCGGGTACAGCGTCATCCTCTGGGACTTTGGCACTGGGTGAGTCTTTGCCACACCACATCTCCACTCCTGCTTGCCCTTGGCCATGGGGACCACCCCCTCAGCCAGCTGTTGTTTCTATTCCGCCTTTGAATTTGGCCCCTTCTGGGGCCGGCATTGGGGCACCTCCCGCTTTAGCTGTAGTTGCGGCTGGGGCCCCATCTGCGCAGGAGCCCTGCCCTGTGGCCAACAGGCTGCCTGTTACACAGGATATAGCTGTGCAAGCTAGCCCTTCAGCCAACACAGCTGTTGTATCTCCATTGTAATTGCCGGAGGGTGACGAGCGCTTGCCCCTGGGGGATCACCTTTCGCAAGCAACCATCAAAAAATTCTCAGTGGTAGCTATGTGGACGTATTTGACCTGTTGAACAGGGAGATTCATAGGGACTCTTTTAAGAGGCTTGATGAGAAAGAGCGGGAGACACTTCACAAATGCAAGCTGGAAAGATGCTGGACTAACTGGCTTTCAGCATTTTTTATCTATGCTGCAATAATTATCAAGGCTCACCCTGAGCGTGCTTTGGCCCTGGTCGAGTAAATTGATACCATTCACAGGGCCCATTTGGAATTCGCTGGTTCGGCATGGTTGCAGTACAATGAATGTTTCCGCCAGCGTGCTGCTCATTCTCCCAGCCTTCATTGGGATGAACCATACAGGCCCCTCTGGATTAAAATCATGTCCACGGACCCCATCTCCGCTGACCACTTTGACAGTGGCCATCTGGTATGCAGAACCAGCCAGCTGGCAGCGGGCCAGGCAGTTCAACCCCGCCTGGCCTGTTGGGAGTTTAACTCCAAGGGCTCATGCAACCGATGCCAGTGCAGATTTAAGCATATCTGCTCCAGCTGTGGGGGCCCATGCCGCTACGCCTGCCCCAAGGGTAAGGGAACTTCACCCTCAGGTGGTGATGACTGTGCCAAGAAAACCCTCCAGGAGTGGGCTCGGTTCCCAAAGGGACCTAGCCCCATCAAACTCAATCCCTTGTGTCAATTGCTTCAACCCTACCCGGACAGGGTGGCCGCCCTGTACCTTCTTCAGGGCTTTCTCTGGGGTTTCCGCATTCCTGCGTTGGGCTCCAGGGCACCCATGTTTGCCAGCAATCTTAAATCCATTAAGGGCTTTGAGGATCTGGTCCGGGACAAGATCAACAAGGAGGTGGCAGAGGGGCAGGTCCTGGGCCCATTCCTTGCTCCTCCCACCCCCCAATTTCGCGTGTCACCTTTGGGCATTGTTCCCAAGAAGACTCTGGCTGAGTACAGGCTTATCCACCACCTGTCCTACCTGGAGGGCTCATCAGTAAATCATAAGATCCCTCATGAGTGGTGTACAGTGTGGTACACTTCTCTTGACATTGCCATCTCCATGGTTAAGACCTGCGGCCCTGGGGCTGAGATTGGCAAGTGTGACATAAAATCGGCCTTTAGGCTCCTGCCTGTCTTCCCAGTGGATTTTGAATTGTTGGGCTTCTCATTTGAGGGCAAATCCCTTTCGGATGCTCCATCTCATGTGCGGCCTTCGAGGCTTTTAGCACCTTTTTGGAGTGGGCTTTTAAAGAGAGGACAGATAGCCATCTTGTGGTGCATTATTTAGATGACTACCTCTTTTGTGGGGCTGCTGACTCCGGTCATTGAGCCTTCCTCATGGTCAAGTTTGAGCGTCTGGCAGCTTACCTGGGGGTCCCTTTAGCTCGGGAAAAGACCGAAGGCCCCTCCACTTGCATCACATTCTTGGGCATCGAATTAGACACCGTCCAGCAGTCTAGCAGACTGCCGGAGGCCAAACTCAGTGTCCTCAGGGTACTGTTGCCCGACCTTCTAGGTAAGCATAAGGTATCCCTTAGGGAACTACAAGTTGTCATCGGCCAGCTTAACTTTGCCTGCCGGGTCATCGCACCTGGTAGGGCTTTTCTTAGGCGGCTTTGCGAAGCCACAGCCGGGCTGAAAAAGCCCCACCACTGTAGGAGGATTTCGGCTGAGATGTGCAAAGACCTCAATGTTTGGTTTAGGTTCTTGTCCCAGTTCAATTGGGTCTCCTTCTGGCGCTCTGAGCTGATATTGCATCTGGGGCCAGTGGTTATGGCATTTTTTACCATAATCAGTGGTGTGCTGGCGTATGGCCGGCCCACTGGGCGGCAGCTGGCATCACCAGGGACCTTACTTTCCTCGAACTATTCCCCATAGTGGGTGCAGTTTGGCTGTGGGCGGAAACTTGGGCCAACACAGCCATCCGTTTCTGGTGTGACAACCAGGCGGTGGTACACGTGGTCAACATCTTGTCGTCTTGATCCCCTCGAGTTATGAGGCTGGTCCGCGCCCTAACCCTTAAATGTCTGGAGCTTAATATAGTGTTTCAGGCTTGCCATGTGCCTGGGGTCAGGAATGAGATCGCCGATGCCCTCTCACGCCAACAGATGGAGTGTTTCTGGCTGCTGGCCCCTCTGGCTTCACCCGAGCCCGTGATCCTCCCCGACGAGGTATGGTCCCTTGGGAAGTAGAAGCCCACCAGGCACTTACACTTGCCCTGGCCCCCAGGACCAGGCGGGCCTACGCGGCCGCCTGCAATGAATATGTGAGCTTTTGCTCCCGGGAGGGCTTTTCTTCATCATGGTCATCCACCCCTGATCAGCTGACTCAATTTGCTGTCCACCTTTATTTTAAGAGATTGGCCCCTTGGACCATTCAAGGTCGGCTGTCTGCATTGGCGTTTTATGCCAAGGCCCAGCACTTTGAGCACCCTTTGGGTGACTTTTTGCTGCAAAAGCTGCTGGAGGGCTGGGCTAAGGAGTGGGACAGGAGGAAGGATGACCGTGCCCCTTTTACGCCAGAGATTTTATCCCGGCTTACAGAGCAGTGGCCAGTAGTTTACGATGGCCCTTTCGAGGCGGCGTTATTCAGGGCAGCTGCGCTAGTAGCTTTCTTTGCCACACTCCATATTAACGAGCTGCTCGCCTCATCCAAGTCTGACTTGTCTTATACAGCCCTCCTTAGATCTGATCTTTGCTGGCTTCCAGAGGTTTTTTTGTTATGTATTTGTAGGTCCAAAATGGACCAATGGGGCAGGGGGCAGGAGCTATTGTTGGGTCCTTGCCATGTTTCTGCAATATGCCCACTTCGGGCACTGCAAGATTACCTGTCCCTTAGGGGTGACACACCCGGTTACCTTTTCATCCATGCGAACAGGACCCCTCTTTCCCGTTACCAGTTCTGGGCTGTCACTGCTGATGCCCTGTCCAGAGATGGTATTGTGGGATGGCATTTTGGCTCCCACTCATTCTGGATCAGGGCGGCCTCCACGGCAGCAGCCCTGGGCTACGATGCAGCTGGCATACAGCGTATTGGCCGTTGGAGGTCGCAGAAGTTTTGAGTTTATGTTCAGCCATTGCCGAAGTTTTAGCTGTTGTCCGAACATTTTAACTTTTCTATCGTTCCAAGATCCGGTATGAAGACAAGAGCCAGAGTGGTCATCTTCGGCCATAGCTTTGTCTTCTGGGCAGCCGAGTATGCTGCAAGCTCTCACTGGGGCCAAGATTTAGGCCTGAGCGCGTGTGCCACCTTGGACTGGCTGGGTTGCAGGGGCATGTTGTGGGCTGAGTTCTGCCACTGGGCATGCCATCTTCCTCTGCATAACCCTCCAGATGTCCTGTTGCTGACCTGTCCTGTCTGCTGGCCGGGAGAAGTTTTGCTCCTCAAGATCCTGCAGGACTTGAGAGAATTTCTGTTTTATTTCCCTAGCACCCACATTCTTTGTTCCGCGTTGATCCCACGCTTAGTGTGGCGGTCAGCCCATGACTCTTTCCTCAGAGCACTCAGAATGGTTAATGGTGAGGTTGCTAGTTTTCTCCTGCATGGACGTGGGTCTGTCATAGCCCACCCGGGTATCTCCGGTCGTGCCCCTCACCTTTACAGAAGAGATGGAGTCCACCTATCTGACCCTGGTTTGGATATTTTCCTGTCTGACCTACAAGGGGGCTGAGGGCCGAGCTGCTCGGCTGGTTGGGGTAAGAGCCCTTGATTCTTATGGTGGCGGGTAGTGCAACTGGTAACCGATTTCAGGTAAAGCTCTAATTAGGTAACCCATTCGGCGATATACAGCCCTTGAATTCAGTCTATCACCATTTGCTATGGCATCAGACAATGATTGTTGGAATACGAATTGAGGCATCTCGAGGGCTGTGCTGGGCTTCCAGATTTGCCCACCCTATCATGATGCTCAACAGGTGGGCAGCTGCTCACCTGGGCAAATTTACCTGTATATTGAGCTTGTTGGCTGAAGTATTGCATCCCATCTCGTTACCAGTTTGCACTACAGCTCAGGTCCCCTTCACAGGTCCTGACTAACCCAGTTAATAAGTTGATAAGTTATAAATAAAGTTGTGGCCCGTTGTACCCAAAAGCTGAAGTTGTCTTGCCTCTTTATTTCCGGGCTTGGGGGGGCAAGGGCAGCTCTGCCCCCCATTCATTGGGGGGAGGGGTGCATTTGCTGCCCCAGTCCCAGACTTTGGGCACGAAAACTTTGCGCCCATCCGGGACTGCTTGCCCGGGGACGGGAGTCTATAAGTAGGCTCCCGCACCCTTCCAGGCCTGTCAGTCGCGAGATCCTTGGCCCCACCCTCCCCCCTTTTGGTCGGAGAATGAGATTAGCTGGTCGCCTTTTGGGGCCGGATGGGAATTTTTGGTGGCTACTCAGATTGGCCGGGAGTAGCCACGCGTTTTCTCCCATCCCATTCTCCTCACCTCGGGGATGGGCTTCTTCCCCTTTGGTCACTAACTTGGCAGGTAGTGCAACTCGTAACCAATTTCAGGTAAAGCTCTAATTAGGTAACCCATTCGGCGATATACAGCCCTCGAATTCTGTCTATCACCATTGGCTATCTCATCAGACAATGATTGTTGGAATATGAATTCAGGCATCTCGAGGGCTGTGCCGGGCTTCCAGATTTGCCCATCCTATCGCAATGCTCAACAGGTGGGCGGCAGCTCACCTGGGCGAATTTACCTGTATATCGAGCTTGTTGGCTGAAGTATTGCATCCCATCTCATTACCAGTTTGCACTACGTCTCAGGTCCCCTTCACAGGTCCTGACTAACCCAGTTAATAAGTTGATAAGTTACAGTATAAATAAAGTTGTGGCCCTTTGTACCCAAAAGTTGTCTCGCCTCTTTATTTCCGGGCTTGGGGGGGGGCAAAGCTGAATATGAGACAACAGTGTGATGTGACTGTAAAAAAGTGCCAAAGCTATTTTAGGTTGCACTAATAGAAGTGTGGTCTTTAAATCCCATGAAGTATTAGTTCCCCCTCTATTTTTCACTGGTTAGACTTCATCTTGTGTTCTGTGTCCAGGTCTAGAAACTGCACCTTAAAAGGATGCTGACAAACTGAAACAAGTTCAGAGGAGGGGAACAAGGATGATCTGGAAAACCAGCCCTATAAGGAAAGAATGAAAGATCTGGGTGTGTTTAGCCTTGATGCAAGAAGACTAAGGGGAATTATGATAGCACTTTTCAAATACTTGAAAGGTTTTCATACTTAGGAGGGAAAAGATCTCTATTGTCCTAGAGTGTAACTTTAGTTACATGAAGCCAGATTTCAGTTGAGTATTAGGAAGAACCTCCACACCATTAGGTCAGACTGACAATGGAACCAATTTTTATAGGAAGTGATGAGTGCTACAAAATTAGCTAGTCACCTGTCAGATTTGTTTTGATTTGGATTCCTACATTGAGCAGGGGGTTGGACTCCCTTGTGGCACAGTGGTTAAATGTCTGTACTGCAGGTAAAACTGTGCTCATGACCTGGGGTTCATTCCCAGGTAGCAGGCTCAAGGTTCACTCAGCCTTCCATCCTTCCGAGGTCAGTAAAATGAGTACCCAGCTTGCTGGGAGGGGGCGCAATGTGTAGCCTGCATACTCTAATGAAACTGTAAACTGCACAGAGACTACGTGAAGTGGTATGGGGCGGTATATAAGCAGAACACTTTGCTTTGCTTTTATAAGCCCCTTCCAACTCCATTATTCTATGATTCTCTGAGTTTATTTGATGAGGATTTTTTTTATCACTCAGAACAAATGGATGACTTGCTAACTGTAAGACCACTAGAGTATCGCTCAGATATTAGTTCTTGGTGGTCCCATCCATCTTAGCAGTGGTGGCTTCTACTTTATGATGGTAGAAATGGGGAAAGAACCAGAAAATAACTATGGTCCTCTAACTTTTATCTAACTAAAATTAGGGAAATACACTCTAATGCATAAATCATTCATTCAGTGTTCTTCTGTTGTTTCACACAAAATAAAACAGGATGCCAGATATTTTTAACACATGTTCTTTGCATTCACAACAGTGTCTAACAATTTGCCGACCTGTTGTGATACCCAAAAGCGATTGCCTGAGGCAATTGATTTCCTCACCCTAATAATGATGGCAATATTACTGTTCTGTTACTGCTTACTACTGTTGCTATTATGTTTCTTTCCTAGAAAGATACTGAAAATAGCAGCTTTTAAGATTTAGATTGGGTAAAGAAATTCAAATATCATAAATCCTTCTTCAGCATCAATGCCTAAACATTTTGGAAAACATACAGAACAAGGGCAGGGGAGGATAGAATTTTTAATGAAATATAAACTCCCTCACTTTGCCTCAGCTCAATCAGATATCAGAAATCAAGGTTCAGAAATGAAAGTGTGTCAGTAGGTAGCCTTATTAAGTCACTATTTCTCAGCTGCCTATATCTTCCCAGGCTATTATGAGGATCAAATTATTCCATCTGTGCTGCTCTGGGCACCTCAAAGGAAGTAACGAAAACACATGTGATGAATAAATGCAAGCTATGAAGCAACCAAGGAAACAATCTCAGAGAAAGTATCTGTCCCCATTTTGTTACCCTACATTTTTCTATACAAACGTTGGTGCAGAAACCTCTTTTGCCACCTCCTGGTGAATATTTTGCCATAAAATGAAAGAAGAATGACTTCTGTATCAACCCAGCTGGAGGCTCTAGAAAAGAATTAATGGTTGTCTGGACTTCTTCGAAGTTAGGCATACATTTTCAATGTTCAACTTTTAATACCTAAGGATATTGAAATTGAATAGAAAAATATTGTAATTTGAAACCTGTGACTGGAAAACCTCTGGGCCGAAGAATCTCTCCTGTTCATATCCAGATGTATGGGTTCTCAAAGGTAAACTTCACAGGGGCCAGCTCCCTGGGACATGGATTAGCATGATTTTTTCATGCCAAAGTTCTGGACGGTTGGGCAAATAAGCCCTGCCCACAAACAGGATCATCACTGGAGCAGCCATTTCTTGGGGATACCTATCGGTCTTGAGTTTAATTTATTGGTTTTATTCAATTATTATTGTAAGCCGCCTTGGGTCCCTTCGGGGAGAAAGGTGGCATAGAAATAAAGTACTACTACTACTACTACTACTACTACTACTACTACTACTACTACTACTACTACTACTACTACTACTACTACTGATATATGGATGGTTCTGTGTTGTTTTTAAAGGAGAGGAGTCTGAATTTCCAAGAATCACTTTTCTATAGGTACTCAGCAGGTGAAACCAATCTATGAATGCATTAAATGCCATCAGCATGCATTTGCTAATGTTACAAGCTGAGAGGGAGCACTCAGAAAATGGATGACCTTTTCCAAATGCTAACTGAGAAAGCCTATAAATGTTGAGCTGATGTATCTATATCAGTATTAGAGATGGGCACGGAACAAACATTTTTTCGTTTCTGTTACCGTTTGTCGTTTCCGTTACGTAACGAAATGACAAACGAAAATTGTGATGAAAATGCAATGAAACGAACAGAACCACAAAAATTGTGGTCGTTACATTTCGTTTCCGTTAATGGCGATGTGCAATGAAATGAGCTGTTTTAAATGTTAAAAAATGCCCTGGACATCCGTAAAAACACAGCGATAATTATTTATATTGTCTGATAATACCTACCAGGGGGTTGGGGTCCTTAAAACGTTTGTTTTTGTCTTCTCCCATCGTGATGCATTTTTCTTTTCCCTTAAAAATGGATGTCACCACCAGTCACAAAATGGAGGCAAGCCATGTGATGGGATCATGTTCAACCAATAGCATGCCCAGGTTGCAGACTGGGTGGGCAGGTCTGGCAGCCACAGAGGGCATAAAAAGCTCTGGCAGCCCCCGTCCTCCTTGCAGTCTCTGGTGGGAGTTAGGGTGGGATTGCTGTCTCTGCAACTCTAGCTTCAGTCCTGCAGCCTCCCTGTGTGTGTGTGTGCTGCGTACCTCTCGGTAAGTACCCTCCCCTGCCCCACAGTGCAGTCACTCTGCGGCTGCCTTGCACCCTGGGCAACGCCTGCCACTGCCTTTGCAGCCTCCCTGCATGCCTAGTCTATACTGTGTCTCTGCCAGCATCCATTTTTTTTAGTGTTTTCCCTCTGGTCTGGGGCGTTGGAGGATGCCTGCGCATGGAAATGCTTTAAAAATCATGCAAAGAGCGGGTAGAAATGACAAATGAAAAAACGAATAACAGTAAGGAAATTTTTCAAAAAATTCCCAACAAATGGAAACGAACCGAAACAGACCTCTCAACGACAAACGAAAAACCGAAACACCATTTTTCTGTTTCGTGCCCATCTCTAATCAGTATTAACATTTTTATATATAAACTTACACACACACATTAAATATGCAATGTAGATAGATAGATAGATAGATAGATAGAGATAGATAGATAGAGAGAGAGAGAGAGAGAGAGAGAGAGAGAGAGAGAGAGAGAGAGAGAGAGAGAGAGAGAGAGAGAGACCTCCTGCTTGTGCTATTGCCTTTCTCATGTTTGAGCTGCTTTCAAATGCAGGGAGAAGGTATGGTAAAATAAGCTCTTTTATCAGCTGAACAAACAAGAAGGTGTTAGGACCAAACCTGCTCCATCTTCACAGGATGCATTTTTAAATCTACCAATGCAGAAGCAGTGAATGTGAAGTATCGTATTACATATCAAGTCTATTCATCATGACCATCTGGTAAGGCCAGGTTTCTAAGATCAGAAAACACTGAATTTATATAAAAGAAAAGGAACACTCCAGTTACTAGTACATTTTGCTCAGAAACTCTCAGCTATTCATAGCAGTTCACATCACTTGGGAGAATATGCATAGTTGTGATCATATAGAGAAAAATTTGTTGTTATCAATGATATCCCCAAAATGGCACCTCTGTACTCAGGTTATATAACATCCGAGGGCCTCTAATATCCAGGAGAGAGTTCTTAAAAGTTCTCTTGCTTCCAACCCACCTCTGGCCAATCAGGAGCTCTATGCTTTGAAGAGCCAATAGAGAGATGATGGTTGTAATTAAGAGAAGGTGCCCATACCATGCAACTCTTTGTTTGAACTGGCCTGAAATTCTAACCCCATCGGACCATGCTGCCCTGTGCATTCCAAGAAGAAGCTTGGTGTCTGTCTTGCCAAGTGAACTTTTAAGAACTCTCTCCTAGCAAATTGCACCCCTTGCCATGTTTGGGCTTCTATACCTGCTTTGAAAAAGAGAGCTTGCTCTCGAAAGTTCAGCAACTTTTTTTCTTCTAGCAGCCTATGAAGGTATCACCCATTAGAGATGGGCACGGAACAAACTTTTTTTGCGTTTCCATTACCGTTTCTCGTTTCCGTTACGTAACGAAACGACAAACGAAAATTGTGATGAAAATGCAACAAAACGAACAGAACCATGAAAATTGTGGTCGTTACGTTTCGTTTCCATTAGTGGCGATGCACAAAGAAATGAGCTGTTTTAAATGTTAAAAAACACCCTGGACATCCGTAAAAATGCAGCAATAATTATTTATATTGTCTGATAATACCTACCGGGGGGTTGGAGTCCTTAAAATGTTTGTTTTTGTCTTCTCCCATCGCGATTTATTTTTCTTTTCCCTTTAAAATGGATGTCGCACCAGACACAAAATGGAGGCAAGCCATGTGATGTGGGATCATGTTGAACCAATAGCATGCCCAGGTTGCAGACTGGGCGGGCAGGTCTGGCAGCCACAGAGGGCATAAAAAGCTCTGGCAGCCCCCATCCTCCATACAGTCTAAGTGGGAGTTATGGTGGGAATGCTGTCTCTGCGACTCTAGCTTCAGTCCTGCAGCCTCCCTGTGTGCGTGCGTGCTGCGGTGAGTCTCGGTGAGTACCCTCCCTTGCCCCGCAATGCAGTCACTCTTCGGCTGCCTTGCACCCTGGGCAATGCCAGCCGCTGCCTTTTCAGCCTCCCTGCATACCTAGTCTATACTGTGTCTCTGCCAGAATCCATTTTTTTAGTGTTTTCCCTCTGATCTGGGGCATTGGAGGATGCCTGCGCACAGAAATGCTTTAAAAATCGCGCAAAAAGCAGGTAGAAATGACAAACTGAAAAATGAAAAACGGTAACGAAATTTTTCAAAAATTTCCCGACAAATGGAAACGAACCGAAACAGACCTCTCAATGACAAATGAAAAACCGAAACACCATTTTTTTGTTTTCTGCCCATCTCTATCACCCATAGTCTAGTTTTGCTTCATCCAGAAAAGGTGACCTAAAATGAAGTCATCAAGGCACTCTGGGATTTCAGATTTCAATGTGCCAGACACCTTGTCCACAATACTCCAGACATCATGATAGTATACAAGCAAGAAATCAAAATTCAAATTGTTGATGTGGTAATACTAGGAACACAAGAGTTAGCAACAAAGAGTTAGAAAAGATAACAAAATATTGGGATTTAGAAATAGAAATTGAAAAGCTATGGAATAAGAAAGCAAGAACAATACCAATAATAATAGATGCCTTGGGTGCAATCTCAAAAGGCCTGGATCAACATCTGAAAACTCTCGGTATTGACAAGATTAACATTGGTCAACTACAAATGGCGACATTATTAGAAACAGCATATATTCTATGAAGATATCTCCAGTCATCCTAGGCTCTTGGAAAGAGCTCTATAAGAACATAAGAAGGGCTGTAACGAAAACACAGCTAGAGAGGGAGTTGGCTCTACCCAGCTCACACAGCTGACCCACAACACGCAGTTATGAATTTAAAACTATGTAGCTGGAAACATTTATTTCCCTTCTCACTGCATAAACAAAATATAGGTTTGTTTCTGTGACTCCCGCCTGACTTGTGAGATTCATGCAAGCTTACCTTAAAAACTCAGGTACTCAGGCACATTACTTGATTAAAAAAAGATTTATTCTATTACAGATATTACTTGCAGCAATATTTCTAATTTAAAAACAAATAACAAGAAACCCTACTCTGACACATGTTTCTTCCTAACCTAAGTGATTCTAATAGAATTAAACGAGAGGCAAAAAGCTTTCTTAAAGAATCACATCTTGGTTAGTCCATGTAACCCTCAGTCTCTCTCCTTCTTCTTCTTCGCCTAACACAGACAGTCCGTCCTTGGAAGAAAATGTCACATGATGTACAAAAGCTAATCACAGGTCACATTCTGGCTTTGCATACTTTGTTGACATTCTTGCATGATAAATGATCTATAACGGAAGTGAGAATTTCTATCTCTGTGTCTTCTTTATTGCAAGATTGTTTTAAACCTATAAAAACCCTTAGAAAGCTTCCATTTGGATTACGTGACAAGAGCCATGCTGGATCAGGCCAAAGGTCCATCTAGTCCAGCTTCCTGTATCTCACAGTGGCTGCACCAGATGCGTTTAGGAGTGCACAAGACTAGATATCTGTTTCCTGATACCACTCTCTTGCATCTGGCCCTTGAAGTACCTCAGTTTTAAGACTGGAGATTACTCATCTCCATCATGGTTTGTAACCTGTGATGGACTTTTCATGGACTTTTCCTCCAGGAATCTGTCTGATCCCCTTTTGAAGGCATCCAGGCCAGATGCCATCACCACATCCTGTGACAGGGAGTTCCACAGACTAACAACATGCTGGGCAAAAAAAAAAAAATATTTTGTCTGTTCTCACTCTCCCAGCCCTCAATTTGAATGGATGTCCCCTAGTTCTGGTATTTCATGAGAGGGAGAAGAGTGTCCCTGTATACACTTTACTCATGCCCTGCATTATTTTGTACGTCTCAATCATATCTCCCCTCAGGCGCCTTTTTTTTCCAGACTGAAGAGCCCCAAATGTTTTAGCTTTTCCTTATAAGGGAGATCCCCCAGCCCAGTAATCATTTTAGTCACTCTCCTTTGCCACGTTTCCAGTTCCGCTATGTCTATTTTGAGATGCAGTGACCAATATTGTACACAATACTCTGGGTGCGGCCTTACTATCATTGTGTACAATGGCATTATAATGTTGGCTGTTTTGTTTTCAATCCCCTTTTTGATAATACCTAGAATGGAACTGGCCTTCTTCACCGCTGCCACACACTGGGTAGACACCTTCACTGAGCTGTCCACCAACACACCCAGATCTCTTTCCTGATCCGTCACAGATAGCTCAGAGCCCATGAGTGGATAGATAAAGATTGGATTTTTTGCCCCAATATGCATAACTTTACATTTTGCTACATTGAAACACATTTGCCATTTTGCAGCCCACACCCCCAGTTTGGAGAGATCCTTCTGGAGCTATTCACAATCTTCTCTGGTTTTTACTACATGGAAAAGTTTTGTGCGTGTCCTCCCCAAACGTGGCCACCTCACTGCATATCCCTTTCTCCAGGCCATCATTGGCCTATTCTTTAATAATAGTAATAATATATATATAATTCTTTAATAATAAATTAATAATACATTAAATAATAATAATAATAATAATAATAATAATAATAATAATAATAATAATAATAATAATAATAATAATAATAATAATAATAATTAAATAAATAAATAAATAAATAAATAATTAATTTCTCACTTCAAACATTTTTAGGGGTTTCTGTGTATGTAGTATTCAGAAGTAGCTCTGGGACTATGCAGCTTGCCCAAGGCCACACAGGCTGACTATTTTCTCTGGAGGAAACATAAGAACTCCCAACCTCAGACTATGCAGACAGACACCAAACTCACTGAATTATCTAGAAGCAAATTAACATATATTAATAAGCTGTTATTATTGTCTTGGAGTACTTCCCACCTTTGGTCCCATCCAACACCATGTATAGCTGTATATAAACCTGCTGCCTAGGCAATGTCCTGGAACAAGTGCACATAGAAAAATTCACATTGAAATAACTGAATTAGTCAAATTTGCGGCAAAATGTCCAATTTGGCTTTTTTTCTTCTGTTCATCTTATAATTGTAAATGTTTTCTGTCTCTTTGTGGCTTAGGTCTAGAGGATCTTAATTACTAAATCAAATAAAATGTTATTTAAAAACAAACAAACAAGGTGTTTCCTAGCATGTTACTCACATAGTATTATATTGTCTTTGTAAAACTAAGGGCCTTTTCACACGACCCCTAAACTCCGCGGCAAATGGCTCCCAGCTCCAGAGCTTAAAATTATTTCCCCACCAGATCTGGAGTTTACAGATAATTAAGTGCGACCACACCCACCTAAGTGCGTCCCAGCGCACTTTTCATGTACCTGCTCTCGGAGGGTGAAAATTCCTGATGCGGATATAACAGTAGTGACTGCCGAGCAGCATTCTTTTCTTTGTTCTTTTTTCTCCCCCTTTAAGAGATCTGAATGCAGCCAGCAGCCAGGAGATGGCGGAGGGGGTGGGAAGCATTCTTTTCTTCCTTTTTCTCCCTCCCTTCATGCCCAGCAAGATCTCTGGTCCGACAAACCCCTAAGATCTCTGGTCCGAATTTAAGTGGCCAGCGGATCTTAGGGGTCGTGTGAAAAGGCCCTAAGACATAGATGAGGCAGCATCCATTCAGTTAAAGGTGGTGTCCTTTGGTTCCTCTATTTGGCTTCTCCTGTGTAGAGTGATGGCAGTAATCTGGATAGCAGGTATGTAACAGTACTGTGATAAATGGAGGATCACAACATGTAGGAGGAAATACCAACCTCCCAGAGGCAACATAGGAAGACTAACTCCTGTTTGGGAGTGTTTGCTGTGTTACCTTTGAGATGGATGGAGCTTAGGGTGCATTGTATGATTGTATATGTTCTCTTGTGGAAGCCAGAGAACACAACAGAATTTCTACTGTGACACAATCCATTTTGTAGAAATGAACCAGAATTCTCCCTGGAAATAGTACACACAGGTTCAGAAATATTCAGTAGTATGAAATTTGAGATTTTCATATCCCTTGTCATTAAAGAGAATTAAGTAAGGGATGCAACACATGAAATGGTAGAGAGCCAAGTCCTATCATTGAACTGATAGAACTGCTAATGTTTTTTTCTAAAGGGGGGGGCAGATATACTCTCACAACAATGACTGCAGTGCCTACATGAAGGTGAGACCTCATCAAGCTGTTGGAAGCGTGGGAAACTAGCTTATCTTATCCTCCTCCTCTTCCTTCTCTACCAGCTACTTACATTTGGAGCCAGCACTCCTGTGCAATGTAAGCAAGGACAGAGCAATCCTGTTGGCTTCTTTCGGCCTGAACTCATCAGTGGTGTGAAGAGTCTCTGACCTTGGAGAAGAAGGGAGCGTATCAGTCACTTGCCATTCTGCAGAATAATAGTGTGCAATACTTTCTGAAGCTTCTAAACACTGAGCAAAGGAGCAATGGCAGGCAGTCCTGCCCAACCTGAATAGAAACATTTCTGTATTTCTGCCTCAATATCCTTGTCTTGAGGAGGAGAATTTCTGACTTTGGTTTTTCTAATATTTATCAGAAAGCAGATGGTCGGAGGTAAGCCAGGTTATTTCAGACTTCTTGTGATGTGCTTAGTGGCACCGGCCCAGCTAGTATGGTACAAAGGAAAAGGCCTATCCCACTGTCAGCCAAATATTTTCCACTTGAGTCATTTTCCCCCCTTCTTGGAGTTGAGCCAGCCCAGTTCAGCTCTTTTGTAGGGAATGAGGAACCAGTATTGATTTCCCATTTAAGCCAATCTTGTGTGAACCCACTGCTGCCTCCCTTGCTATGAATTGGGGATGGGGGTGGGGGAACCAGCTGCAGCATTTCCAGCAGAGAATTGCTTCTTTGAGATAGACCTGTGTGGAATTGCAAATCAGGCAAATAAAAAAGGAGAAAATGGAAGGGCAGATAGGCGCTCCTTTCAGCCTAGATATACAGACAGCACTCCCTTTCTATGAGAGGGAAACAGGGAATTTGCTTGTTAGAGCAAGTGAAGGGGATTCTTATTACGAGCTTCAGCGCTGTTGTCAGCCATAATAATGAATTCTTATCCAGTAGTGGCCTTGGAACAGGCAGGAACTGTAGAGATACATATTTGCAATGTGAAATGGGTGTCACAACCGTTTCAAAGCACATGGACATTTGCAGTCACAGATAGTTTTTATGGAGTTTAACCCCAGACTCTAATGAGCCTCAGAGATTAGCAAAATTTGAGGAATAACAGTTAAGCTGCCCAAATCAATGTGTGTTCAACAGACATCCATTTCCAATTGATTTCTTATTATCTCTCGTGTGAATTTGAACACACTCTGCCGTCTATGCATGAATTTCAAATATCACTTTTAAATATGTTCACATCCTGATCCTGTCTCTGCCTGTAGCTGTCAGAGTGAGTGCCTTTGTTTTCACCATAGAAGCCCCTGCCCCATATTGCCTGAAAAGCAGACTGCCCTATGCTGCTTGCGCCTGAAAAACAACAATTTAATTGCATAACTTAGCCCATGCAAGGCTGTGCCACCATCAAGAACTATAGACGGGCTTTGTGGGTTGCAAGGAGGTACTACTGGTCCCACATCTCTATATATACCTTCCTTGTCCTTTAAAAAAAAAAAGCTTCTGCTGTGCTCTAGCAACAGATGGCTCTGCAGATATTGCCCCATCAGCTCTGTCTGGCAGAGGTAACGGTGAGGGATGATGGGAGTTGGACCTGAAGGCCCACACTTTTCCCATGCCTGCCCAACACCTGAGCTAGTAGTAGCATAGATGGTTCCTGCTACAAGGTGTTGCAGTAAGGAAGGATAGCTTCTGATGTTAAATCCGAGTGTTAGGGGACCACTTGTACCAGCGATGACAACCTTGAAAATGTTTGTAATGTGCGCCCTGCATATTAACTAGTAATAACGTCCCATCTGTTGTCCTCAGTGTTTTGCTGAAACTTCAAAGCAGTATTGCTATTTATGCAGGGTTTGTGGACATCCCATTTAGTTCAAAGACAAATGAAATTGCACAGACAGTCTATTGTTAAAAGAAGGAATACTGTAACTGCTGGAAACATCTGATCTTCGTAGCCAGATATTTCTTACTTCCGGTAGTCTGCAAATTAGCTTGCTTTGTTTTTTTTTTTTTTTTTCAGAAAGTAAGCACAGGCCTTTATTTTCAAGTATGACAGTCTACAGCAGGCATGTCCAAAGTCAGGCCCATGGGCCAAATGCGGCCCATTTTCAAATTTTAAGTGGCCCACAGCTTCTTCTCCCCACCAGCTCAGCCTACCATAAATCCCCGTCAGGTGGCCCCTCCCCATACCAGATAGAGACATCAGCTTGCAGTTTTACAGTTTGCCTGCCCTCCCTGCCTCTGTCCATTCCCCTAGCTCCCTGCCTAGCCTACCCTCCACTGCCTCAATTGCTTCAGTGTCCTTCCCACCTCCTTGCATGTCCTATAGTCTTGTCCAAAGTCTGGCCTGAGGGCCAAATGGGCTGAATGGCCGGCCTCCACACATTTTCACCTTACAAAATCTGGCCCTCCTTGCAAGAAGTTTTGACATCCCTGGTCTACAACATCACCACCATCATCTTAGATCTGCAGATATTGTGCTTCTGTATCCACAGTTCAAAGCACCAGGAAATGGCCTGTTCATGCTTCACAATATCAAGCCCATGTTATCAGCAGGAAAAAGGATGCCAAACTTTAAATAGCAATGGGCAACCTGGATGTTGTCAACACCAATGGCAGTACTCAAGATGGCCTATAGCAGTCATTCTCAATAGGGGTCATAGCACATTTGAAGGGGACCAAAGACTGGAAAAAATTCTTCACACATCTTATAACATTCATGATGGAACTTAATCTTGATTCATCCTCTTGTGCTCACTACCATTCTCACCTATCGAACACCTGCTCCGACAATTGCTTTGTCGTTGGGTGATGCAGCGTTAGCCAATTTTAAAAAGGAGTTGGCTTATTGCTTGGTGTCTCTTTGTGAATGACAATGAATGAAGAATTATATTCTAAAGTACATCTAGATCCTGTATAGATGTAACATCACTTTGGACCAATGCTGTGTTGGAACCAAAATCCTCCATTATCATTTAACCAAATTTGTTATGGAAACCCACAACAGCACTTGAAGGCAATTGTATTTTTACAATCATATTCCACCAGCTGGTGGGCTATTTAGGCATTACAACATGCATTCAGGGCTGAGAAAGGTTACTCCTGGAAGTGCAGTTTTAGGCATTCTGGGAGTTATAATCCAAAGAACATATTTTTCAAGGCTCTATTTACATCCAAATACAGACCTGTACATGAATCTATCTAACACCCTTTTAAATCCACCTTACATTTGACACATTCTAGGTCAGGGATGGTGAACCTTTTTGACACCGAGTGCCCAAACTGTAACTGCAAACCCACTTATTTTTCAGCGAGTGCCAATAAGGCAATTTAGTCTGAATACAGTGGTACACCAGGCAAAAAACACCTTAGATTGAAAATGCACCATGGGGGGAGAAGTGGCAGCGAAGTCCCCTGTTCCCCCCTCCCCAGCCAGAGGATCATCGCCCCCACCGTGCACGTGTGTGTGTGTGGGGGGAGAAAGAGAGATGGAGTCCATTTCCCCCCTCCCCAGCCAGGGGACCATCACCTTGGTGGCAATCAGGGGGAGAAGTGGCAGCTAGTCATCCATTCTGCCCTCCCCAGCCAGAGCATTATCGCCCCAGCCCTCCTCGCAGCTAGCCACCCAGCCACCCAGCCCAGCCACAGGCTGGCTTCAGCAGCACCAGCAGCAGCTGTGGAGATCCTCCAGCGGGTGGGCAGGCTCAGGTGAGGACTGGGACAGGGAGGAAGGGAAGGTGGGAGGCAACCTGGCACCTTAGCAGACCCCCCAAAAAATCAAGGCTGGTGATTCCAGCCTCTGGAGAGGCTGTGGTTGCCCAGCACCCTGCCCCCAAGCCCCACAGAGCCCAGAGCCCAGCGACCCAGCACCTCGGCAGCCCCCAAAATAAATCAAGGGTGCCAGGGCTGAAAAAGCTGTGTGCCAGGTGAAGAAGCAGCTGGGAGGGCAGTGGCAAAGAGGGTTTTAAACTGTCTTTGAACCACCATGGCTGGTGCTTGCTTCGGGGGCTCATAGACAGTTTGAAAACCCTGCATCTTACATGCCCAATGGGAGGGAAAGGCATGGGGTTTTCAAACTCCCTCTCCCTCCTCCCCCCTCTTCCCCACCTTACTCCTTGTCCCCTGGCTTGGCCTCTTCCCCTCCCTGCTTCTTCCCTACTTCTGTTCCTCTGCAAATTCCTCATGGCTGGTCCAGTGGAGGGGGAAGTAGGGGGGCAGAGAGCATGTCACGTGCCAGGTGAAAGCGCTCCGCATGCTACCTTTGGCATGCATGCCATAGATTTGCCATGCCTGTTCTAGGTAGTAGCCCATCCCAGAAAGATAATCAAAACTGGGACAGTACTGGCTATCTGAATATACCAAACAAAATGCCTAGTAGAGCTCCTCTCACACACAAAGAAGTATTCACTGTTCACACTCTATACCACTCAAGTTGTATAGAGTGAAAATGTAGATGACTGTAGATGACTGAAAAGGTAAAACCGTACAGCCTGTTCTGATGTGCAAACAGTCCCACAGAGTTACAAAAAATCTGAAAGACAGAAACCGACAAAAACAAGTGGAAACTGTGATAATGCTGGCATCATTTAGCATCTCCATTTAGGCATTCCAAGAATGAGAAAGACACAGCTGGTGAGGCATTTTTGGCAGGGAAATAATTTAATGAAAGCTGGGGTGAGCCTCAAGGCTTGGATGTGGTAGAGGAACAGAGAAATAAGGAACAAGAAATGTCAACAGGTACAAACTTTTTTTAAAAAAATAATTAACACATAGTCATAAAAATATTACACTTCACTGGGAAAGCTAGCAAAAAATGTATTTTGAATTCAAAATGTCACTCACAACGAAGGGTGGGAGGGGGTTGGGGAATTTTCTGCCTAGAGCCATACTAATTCTTTAATGTGATGGCTTTCCTGTCCAGAAAGGCCTGCAAGCTTTCCAAGCTGCCACACATGGTTGGTGTCTGTGTCTTCATGCCGCTTTCCCTGCAAGGGTCTTGAGTACATTTTCATTTTAACGGGTTCCCAAGTCAAGCATATCTGGCAAAGTCACTCTTTTGAAAAATGAGTCAGATCTCGTCCAAAGGACACTGACATCCCTTTTCATCAGCTGCACTAAAATGGCAAGCAACAGCTAAATGCTACATGAAATGCAAAGCATTCTTATGCTTGCAGATTTAGAAGAGCTTCTTGTGTTTGGGCTTTCCCTGAAAAATTCTTGTGATTGAAAGCCTAACTGTGTTAATTGCATGTCCCCAAATGTGAGAGGACCAGTCATAAGCCCAGTTAATACATTCCTAAAAGTCAGAAGGACTCTGTTCCAAATGACTTTTAAGAAACTACTGAAGACAGGAATTTATAAAGTGGCCTTCAAGACCATAACCCCTGCTACTGTGATCTTTAAGTTTTAGGACTTTTTTCACTATATTGTTTGGATGTGTGGGGGGGAGATGTTTGGAAGGTAGTGTACGTAGGGGTATCTGCCTCTCCATTATCTAAACCACCAAGCATTGTGGGTGGTATAAAGTGGGGTGGTATAAAGGCAAATAAATAAATAAATATCACCTTATGTTCTTTTCTCAGAACGGAATAGCTCAGTAACAAATCTTGAGCCAATGTGTCTCTAGTTCTCTGCTCTTTCTGTGCCTGAGGTACTTTGGTCTTCCCTGACTAGATTCTTTCCCCCCCCCCACTTCTCCCCACACCCCTTAATGTTTTAGTTGAATAAGCCTATGAAAGGAAAGAAGAGAAAAATCCTTCCCAGAAGCCATCTTCCCTGGCAAACATACTGAATACTGATTGAGGACTGAGTGATCACCACACCAAGGAACGTGAAGGAAGGAAAGTGCCTGTCTTCTGAAAAATAATGGGGGGGGGGAGATAAGAGAGGTGAAAAACAACCTCTCAGATCATTCCATTTTTTTTTATCCCAACACCATTTCAGCCACTGAGAATGGCAGTGTAAATCATCAAACAACTGTTTGCTAATGCATTATAGATAGCCATACACAATATGGCAGCTTTATACTTGTGTATTTACCCACTATGAATACAAAACACACTACGAGTGACAGGTAAAGCAGCCAAAGCCTCCGCTCTCTAAAAACATCTGTGTCTGATGAATTATAAATGAGTCTTGTGTCCAAAAGGTACCAAGTAATGCAGATGAAGCCATTGGAGTAAATGAATAAAAGGCAAATAGCTCCTTTTCTCATTCAGTGTACACAGGTATGTTTAGGAACTCACCTCTACAGATTGTAGATGACTGACAAAGCAGATGTGTTTGGTGTGAAGTGCCAGATGCGAACCTACTTGGGTTACCTTGAGTAGGTAAGTGGAGCCATTTAAGTCATACATTCCAAACACATACTTCCATGTCTATGTTTCAAGAACATTATTCCTCCTCTTCTGGTGATTTTTGACTTTTCTTTTTGCTCTCTTTATCCCAAAATATGTGATCAGAAATGGCTGGTCACAAGCTGCTGACATTATTTAGGTAGCCCCTGTTTCCAGTATGTAGAAATGCTGCATTATAGGAGTCTAAAAGTGGTACAATAACTTTTCTCCTCCTCCTCCTCCTCCTCCTCCTCCTCCTCCTCCTCCTTGGAATCTAAGATGTTGTCACTAAAAAAGCTACACCTGCCTCCTCCATTTCTCCCCCTAAGAAAAATACTTCCATTCCTGACATTTCTTTCCTTTTCCTTTACTGACTTACTGTCAATGTGTTTTTAAAATGATTCTGAACTCTCTTAGAGGCATTCTTGAGTTTACCAATTGTTGCTACCCAAGGATCTGTGATACATTTCCATTGCGCTTCAGCCTTCCCAGCTGCCCACACTTTGGAAATCAAGCTCCATGAAAAGCCAGGGGGTGGGGAGGCAGGTGAGTTTTTAATATACAACAAGTATGTACCTTTCATCTGGCTGTTTGGTTTAATCCACCTGATATCTTCTCAGTTTTGGATTCAGGTTAATTTGCTCACATTGGGTTTCTATTGTCAGGTTTGTGCCAAAACTCTGTTAAGTGCTAGGGCTGGTAAATCTCTAGAAGCATTTTATGGGGATGGGAAGTTTTTCAAAGCTTCCAGCTCAGGGCTTTGAGACGAGTGATGGAATAGGGATCACCTTCAAAGTCTACTTTGATCACCTGCCTGACTTGTAGACTGTGGTTACTGGCAATAGTAATGGCCAGGTGTGCAATAATCTATGGTCATTGATCATTCTAGCAAGGGAGCTTTTATACAAGAGGTTTTCGGTAGATTGATTGGCTGGCACAGATGATATATCCCTGCATAGTTATTCTTTAGAAATTTACTTCTGAGGGAATTTATTTTCTAACAAATGTGAATAAGAAAGATCCCCAGAAAAATAATTTGCACAACACTAATAGGTAGTGTTGGTTAGAAGTCCACAGCAGCACACAGGGTTTTGGGCATTGCCAGTGGTATTTGCATTTAGGGGGTGGTAACCCCCAAACCCTCCTTCTAACCTGCTAGCAAGTTCCATAATTTTCAGTGGAACTTGACCCAGAAAAGAAGAGGATCTTAAAAGGCTCAATTCTGATACAGTATACTCTCTAAGAAGGTTTCTAAACATAGTCAAACCAATTATTTGTCCATGTGATTTCTTCTTTGAATTTATTAAAACAGAAACCCTGTGCTCCTTATCAGATAAATTAAAGGCAGCAGGAGGACAACAGCCTTTTATTATCTTTTTTTAATTGGAAGTCATATGTTATATGGCACACTGTTGAAATAGCATGATGTAATGCATCAGGAGAAATCAGTCTGCTATGATTCATCCCAGAATGTAATGCAATAGCAACATTAATTTGCAAAACCTAGCAGTTTAGAAAACTGAATCCAGACAATATGAAATGGGAGAAGGGGTGAAATGGGATTTAAAACAATGCTGACTTTCTTGACGCTGGAGCTGAAATTTCCTGCTGCTTCTCTCCCTTCCTCCTCCCTGTTTATTCATTTGGTTTGCAAATGGGAAATGGTGTGCAATAGAGATGGTTTCATTGGTCTATGCCAGTTCATGTAATTGCCAAACTAATGTTTGGTGCTTCCTAGCCCCACCTCCTCCAGTGAGTGCCTACTCAGACAGTGCAGCCTATGAGTGGGCACCCGCCAGAAGAGGCAGGACTTGGAAGCACCAAACACCTCTTTGGTCACTAAACAAACTGGAACAAACTGCTGAACCAGTGGTTCATGTCTGTCTCTAATGTACACGATAACATTTAGGGTGGCAACCTATTTACCAAGGACTCATTTTGTACAGTCTAGGTAATAGAATTTTGGCACATGCATTGTGGAGGGATAAAACTGATCTGAAATGTTAATAACTGAATAATCACATGCTAATTGAGCAGAACGTAATTGCTCACTACAATATGGCCTCTCCTCCCCCTTCTATACCTGAGCTACACCACCATGAATCTGATGCAACTGAAGAAGATAAAACTCATATGATTGAAATTGGAGGGGGTAATGCCACAAGAAAGCAATCACAGATTACAACTCCATATCCTGACAGAAAGTCCAAAGCTTTGAATTAGTCTGCAAATTATTTTGTATTAGGCTAGCTGAAAAAAGTCCTGTTGCTTAAAATTAGTGTAAATCAACTGCTGGAAATAATTAATTGAAATTAACTAAAATTTCCCCTATCCCCTTGTGCCTTGTGGCACAGGCACAGTGGTTAATTGCATGTACTGCAGGTAAAACTGTGCTCACAACCTGGGGCTCAATTCCAGGTAGCCGGCTCATGGTTGACTCAGCCTTCCATCCTTCCAATGTGGAGCCTGCATACTGTAATTAAACTGTAAAAGACTTGAAGTAATATGGGGCGGTATATAAGCAGAACACTTTGCTTTGCTTTGGGTTCTGAGGGTCCCTAGGACTCATTTTTTTCTCTATGAAAGCTTTTGGCAGCCTTTAATAGGAAATAGGATAGGAATCTTTATTGCCATTGCCTCCTTGCAGGAACAACCAAATTAATGGGGCCCTTTTGACATTTTGGTTGCTTCTAATGCTGAAGCATCTAGCATCATGTTGCACAAGGAAAAAAATAATATCTTCTCAGTGCCGATCAACTACTGCAACAACAAACAGACATGATCCAAAATTATTTGATCCTGGTGTGGCTTTAGCCCTGCTGATATTCTAAAGAATCTTGATCCATGGGTTATGTTTGTGCATGCATGCACGTGTATGCTTCTCTTTCTTTCTTTTTAATGTATGCCAATTACAGTGCATCAGATGTTTAAACTACAGCAAGGTCTAGGCACCAAATGACTTCTGTTCTGCACGGCTACATCATTCTCTTTGTTCTGTTACATTGTATGTCGGTACATAACCTGTACAAAGCCCAGCATGGGAAAAAATAGAAAATCATATTGATTCACAAAGAGAGCATCTTGCTTTTTGTGACTGCCCCCTTCCAAAGTGCATTAGAAAAAGTACTTGGAAGCTGGCAAAACAATCTCTTGAATAAACCACCAATGGGGAATAAACTTGTAATCACAAAGGAGAGCCTGCTGTTCAGTATATCAACAAAAATACATTGGGCCTGTGGCAAACCTAAGGGCAGACATATCCCAGATGGATCAGAGAAGCCTAAATACCTGCAAAGATAAAAATTTAATTAGGAAGACTGTCACTGTGGTGAATAAAAGGGTTCTTTGGTGATTTTTAAAATCCCATTGTTTTCTGCCACTGTGGTGCACTTTTGAAGCCATGGGCCACTCTAGATTGAACTGTGCACTTAAAAAAGACACAGCAGAGACTGAAACAGTTCAGAGGGCGAGATATATCTTCCATCATTGACCAAAACTAGAAATGATCAAAATATATTTCAGTGGAAGCTTTTGTTTTCTTAAGTTTTGAAACACAGGAAAAATTAAAAAGGGAGCATTACTTGGCTCATGCAGTTTCACTTTATGATTATACAGCATGGAAATCAGGATTTCTCAGAGAGCCATTAAAGAGATCTCTGTGTGACTGCTTGGTTGATTTTCAGTTATTCCTTTCCAGTGAAGACCACAGTGACAGCAAGAGAAGTGTCATGGGGCAGCTGGTAAAATGCTGAACTCGGACCAGACCAACGTTCAAATCTTCATTCAGCAATAACGTTCACTGTATGCTTTTGAAAGGTTATTGTTTCAGCTTTAGTCTCACACCAGATCAGACTATTTAACCATGATGGTTACTTCACGTCCTCCCTCGTGCTGAGGTGAACTTGCTTCCAAGTTGAAATCGGTTTTAGTCATGTGACCTAATGCCCCTGTTTCTTTGTACTCACGGGCATGCTGAATGGAACCGGCAGTACTTTAACCGCATGTCCTCAATCTGCGCTGTGCTGGTATTTTTCGAGTGGTTTTCCATATAGTCCTCAGTGTTATACTTTCCCGTTTTTCAGTTTTTCGATTAATCGGTAGCTCTCCATCATGGATTCGCGGCGTGCAAGCGTTTGGAATGTTTTTTTTTTCTTGGGCATTCATTTCATTGCATTGCTCGTAGACAAAGCCCCGTCGACTGCTTTTTCCTCCTTCTGACACTAGATGGCTTCTGGTGTCATGGTTTTCGATGCGGGGTAAGAGAAACCGGACATCCCCTCGGCACAGAATGAGAAGTGGATTGAGGAGATTTCCAAGCTCCAGGACGGGAATATATAACCCCGGTTCTGGCTCAGTTCAGGGGGCATGGTCGGGGCGAACTCACATCAACCCTACAAGGACATGAGGTTCCGTTGCTTTGTACCGGTCACCAGCAGGGCCGCGGACAGCAGCGAGACGGGACGTGAAGTATCAGCCCATGTGGCCTGGTTCCAATCATTCATCTAATAGCTGCATGGGCAGGGCTTATTTGCCAGCCTAGTAGAACTGCCATTGGCTCATTAGGATTACCTGAGCAGAGTGAGGAAGGGGCATTTATTAGGCAGTCCCACCCTGGCTCAGGGCATTTTGAAAGTTTGGCAACCCACCTGCCGATACTCAATGTTAATCCAGTTGCAACTGGTTACATCTGAGCTGGATATGAATTTTGGACCTGTATCTACTGATTCATGTATTCACCAAAAGCTATGGGTAACTTTTGCCTGTCCTACACTGAGAGCCCTATAGGTCAAGGAAAGGGTGATCAATGTGGTGTTGCCACTTGCCACCTAAAATCATGATACTTGGGGTGGCTGGTGGCCATGAAGGTCATCTGAATGTTAGTTGGGGCTGAATGATCTGTCAGCATGAGAATATGGATTGCAGCTTGGCGCTAGCCAGAGAGGATCAGTTTTGTTCCCTGCTCTACAATTGGACCCTTCATAAAAAGTGGCCCTAATTAAACACAACAACTTTGTGTCTCTTTATTTCCAAGGTGGGCTAGCAAAGCTCAGTACTTCCTATTGTGAGTGGTGGTGGTTTTCCAGGTTGCTAACTAAGCTTAGAATATGACTGGCTAATGAGTTTAAAAAACAGTATTTCCAAGCTCTGGTCTTTCCCATCACTTGCTACTTGATCTGTTATACAAAAAATGAATGCCCTTGAGCACTGTCTGAAAAAAATATATACATGATACCCCATGGAACTTTCTCTCTCCATTAGGATCCATTGAATGCCAACTATCCACAAAAAATGGAATTTTGAAATACAAAATATAATAAGTCCTAGAGTTCCTGATAAGGTACGCTCTTCTCCCTCTCACAAAATACCAGAACTAGGGGACATTAACTCAAACTGAGGTTTGGGAGAGTGAGAACAGACAAAAGAAAAATTTTTTTTAACCCAGCTTGTTGTTAATCTGTGGAACTCTCTGTCACAGGATGTAGTGATGGCATCTGACATGGATGCCTTCAAAAGGGGATTGGACACATTCCTGGAGGAAAAGTCCATTATAGGTTACAAAACATGATGGAGATGTGTAATCTCCAGGCTTAAAATCAGGGTACTTCAAGGGCCAGATGCAGGGGAGTGGTATCAGGAGACAGATATCTAGTCTCGTGTGCTCCCAGACACATTTTTGGGGCCACTGTGAGATACAGGAGGCTGGACTACATGGGCCGTTGGCTTGATCTAGCATGACTCTTCTTATGTTCTTATGTTCTTATGTTCTTATGTTAGTTATCAGTTATAACTTATTAGTCTTTGGCGATTGGGCAAAATGCAAGACAATGTGGTAAAAGGACAAAGCAAGAGTGGACAAGGTGTCCATTATATGGTGGGTATTTAAGACTCCAGAGATAGGCTCACTACAATATGTAGTGAGCATGAAATAGAAAGGAGCTGAAAATGGGATAGCAATAAACTAGAAAAATATGGCAAGATAGGCAATAGAATTGGGAGATATTCCTTCCAGTGTACTCTGAAAACACCATGAGAATGCCTTAGAACTGGAGACTGAAAATCCATTGCCCCCCCACTCGAAATGACCAGGCAAGACGGTATGTTGGGGGTAAATGGGCCACACTTTATTAACGCATAACATCATCAACAACAACAACAGGAGGGGCCAGGCATCCATGACTTGGTTGGGTCCAAGGGGTCTCCCGGGACCCCACCAACCGGGCAGCATCGGGCGAGCCATAACCCCCAGGTGGTGCAGTCGTCCGACAGCACCCCACCAGGCCAGTTGGTTTTATTCGATCCTCCCTGCCTGCTGTCACCAACCAGGGCGATTCCCAGTGCAGGGAGGCGTTTGGTCTCCCCCCGCCCCAGCACCGAGACCTCCTGGCCCGCAGTGCTGTGGTTGAGGGGCATTTGGGTCCAGCTGTTAATTGTATGCTCACCGCTGCCCTCCATCAGCTTTTAGCCGCCATTGTGTGACCAATGTGTGAGTCAACATAAACTTTCCAACTCCGAGGTACCAGTGTGGGATAGGCAAAAAATCCCCGCCCTCAATGGCCAATCTAGAGTGCGGGTCAAAAATTCCTATCCGGCCCCAAAGATGGCGACCAGTAAAACTCACACTAGCCCTAACGCGGTGGGTGGGTGGGGAACGCCGGAAGAAGACTGACTGCAGGGTTGGGGGAGGAGCCGCCCTTTATAGGGCGCTCCTCCCCCCCCCATCCGGGACATTCTTGTCCCGTCTCGCCTGCCGTCCTTCTCGCAGGCGGCAAATAGGCTCCGCGGGGCGGACGAGCCGCCGGCGGAGCCCACATTGCCCCCCCACTCGAAATGACCAGGCAAGACGGTATGTTGGGGGTAAATGGGCCACACTTTATTAACGCATAACATCATCAACAACAACAACAGGAGGGGCCAGGCATCCATGACTTGGTTGGGTCCAAGGGGTCTCCCGGGACCCCACCAACCGGGCAGCATCGGGCGAGCCATAACCCCCAGGTGGTGCAGTCGTCCGACAGCACCCCACCAGGCCAGTTGGTTTTATTCGATCCTCCCTGCCTGCTGTCACCAACCAGGGCGATTCCCAGTGCAGGGAGGCGTTTGGTCTCCCCCCGCCCCAGCACCGAGACCTCCTGGCCCGCAGTGCTGTGGTTGAGGGGCATTTGGGTCCAGCTGTTAATTGTATGCTCACCGCTGCCCTCCATCAGCTTTTAGCCGCCACTGCCGAGGGCCTAGCCTTGCTATGGCCCCGGTCACCCATTAAATAGCCACTAACATAGCCAGGCCCCTCCTGCACTCCAGCAGGAACACCTCGGTGCCCATGTCCGTCAGGTGTACACCGTCCGGCCTGCATGGCTCCGTCCTGCGTCCATCGTTCTCCGGGTGGCCCTTCACAGCCCCACAATCCCGGCAGACCGCCCAACAAACCTCTTGGTTTACCCCTCTCCAGGGGTAGTTCCATTTTGTGTGGGTCACAGTTAGCTCTTCCAATCTGGCGCAGACTCATCATTGACCAGAGCACCCTGCAGGCCGTGGACCGGGCCTTTGCAGACGCCACATAGCCCAAATTTGAGAATTAGGGACGTGCCAGTTCGCCTGGTCACCTCCCGTCCCCCCAAGTGCATCGAGGGAATGGCTGTCGAGATGCCCCCCGCAGCCGTCGCTACTCTGGGGCACTCCAGCCACCCCATTCCTCTTGCTCCCCACCACTCCATGGTTGCCCAGTTGGCCTACGTGCACCTTTTTCAGCCTGGTACACATAGCTGTGACCCACCAAACTAATTCTCGCCCGCTATGCGCAGCCTTCCAATCCTGGGAAAACAAAACAACACGTTAAATCACCGGCAACGGCCGCACGCATCTGTAAAAGCTTGAGAGGCCCCACCTCCCAGCTGGCCAAAGGTCAGATCAAGGCCCACCGCTGCCGCTATGAGCGGCCAACTACCCCTTCAAGGAGCTCGGGGCCAGTCCCCTGTGGTGTAGGTAGACCCAGAATCGCTGGAGGTGCTCCGTGGGCTGGGGGGGGCATCAGCCAGGCCTTGGGCGTCTCTAGAGGCAGTGAACTCATCCCACCGGTGCGTCACCCCGCCGCGTCCTGTGGGCACCCGCATGACATAGGGGAGCTGCGCGCCTGGGCCCTGTTGTCTATCTCTATGCCCAGGAAGGCGAGCGCCTGACTGGGCCCTTCGGCCTTTTCCTTCAACTAATGGGAGGCCCCCGCTCACGGGCCAGTGCGCGGAACTGATCCAACAGGGGTCTGCCCCTGCCGGAGCCATTAGGATCCACAGAACGGGTGGGCGTCCAGGTAACGCACTGTACTTTCCCAGCCTGTGGCGTGGCAGAGCCGCCACTCCACGCGTGAGCCGAAGGTCCCCGAAACGGCACAGGATGCCGGACATCCAAATGGGAGGGCCTGGTCTGTGTAGAACCGGTCCCGGAATCGGAACCTCCGCAGCTCAAAGTCCTCCAGGTGAATGGGGACCTCCGCAACTCAAAGTCCCCCGGGTGAATGGGGAGAAGGTGGAAGTTGGACTTAATGTCCCATTTCGCCGTCTACGCCGTCCCCCCGCAGGTGCGCACCATGCGCTTGGCCATAACAATGGACGCGCCCCTGACTGTGCGACACTCCGGTGGTATCCCTTCCTTGCGAGGTACCCCACTGAGATGAGACAGGTGATGGAGTACCTAGAACTCCCCTGCGACTACCTTTGCTACCTAGCCAATCGGGGGCACTCGCAGATTTGGTATTGGTGGCTCTTGGAAGGGGCCGGGGACACGGCCCACCCATACTTCCCCGGGGCTGTCGTCCTCTGCCACCCCTACTGCCATATCCCGGTATTACGGGTTGATTGCTAACCAAGGAATGCGGGCCCCCTTAACGGACTACGAAACCCAAACTCAAAACCTTAAACTAGCACTGTGCTGCTGCCTTAACGGGATATGCTGCCGCCCATTGCCGCAACACCTCCAGCCTAATCGGGCTGGGCCCCTTTTCCAGGGGGTCCTTCCGTACCTCCCACTTTTTTGGGCCCTCCCCCCACCCTGGGCCGTCCTTGTTGGGGGGGGCTCTGCTGCGGCCGGGGGCCAGGTGATGTGCTCCGCAAACGGAACCCCCATGTTTTAAGCGGCAGGGTGTCCTGTTGCATACTCCCTGACCATTGTAATCTCCGCAGACCAGCCGGACCTGAACCGGCCGGCCCGCAGTGCGGGCAGGTGTGTTGGCCGGCCCTGTCCTTATGGTGTGGTCAGTGTCGCCCCTTTCCCCCCATGCCAGCCTAACTGGGGTCCTGAACTGCAACAAATGGGTGGCAGCGGCGCATCCCAATGGACGTAGGGGTCCAGGGCCGCCCTGCGACCAAATTCCGTGTCGTACCGAAGCCAGGTATGGCCTGTACCCTCCAAACAGGCCCTGTATATAATATCTAGGCACTTAAGCATCGCCAGGGCCCTCCCTGGGTGGGCCTGCACGATCAAAAACATAGAATCAGTTAGGCTGGCAGCCATGTTGCCCAGGGGCGTTTCGGCTTTCACCTGCCTGCATCCTTATCTTGTGGGTCCTCCCTGTCCCCTTCCTTGATATCAAGCTCCCGATCAAGTAAGTTTCAGGTAGGCTGCCCGCCGTGTTGCCCCGGAGCGCTCCGGCTTTTCCTGAGCCTGCGCTCCCTAACTTGTGTGTCCTCCCTGTCCCATTCCTTGATATCCAGCTCCCAATCAAGCACGCTGAAGATATCCATGGACTCCCCCTGCCATATTTTTCCCTAGTGGGCTAGGACAAATGATGCCCCAATGGGGAGGCGTAGTCGCGATATGGCATGGCGGCGGCCGCCACCCCGGGTAGCCCGGGGCTGCACCTATCCCCGGAAGTTGGGCAGGCGGCGCCTGGGCTGTTCCCTGCATCGGGGCAGCTACCCCGGCCTGGACTACCTCCCTGCCAAGGCCAAATGATTGTGGGCGCAGTTTCAGGTGCACCCGCCAACTCACTGGGTGCCGGGCTCTCCGTTGCAGGCCTCAGGGGCTGGTCTCGTCCCCCTGGTTCCACTGCCAGGATTTGTCCTTGTCTGCATTCTGTGGGGCCGGTTGTGGTCGCTTGACTGAAGCTAGGGCCTCGCTGCGCCCCACGGCCGGTCCCGGGGCCGCCATCTGCTCGAGCACTGTAAGGCGAGAAGACATATTGGATCATGGCCGTCCGCTGTGCCTGCTGACGTACGCTTGCAGGCTGCGCCCCTGTCCTGGGAGCTGGGCCTGGCTGGGTTCCTGTGCCCACCCCCCGCTTTGCTGCCTCCAACGCCTTAGGGTGAGCCTCCATCTGCACCAAGATGGGCCAGTGCTCATCGCCCGCAACCTCTGCCGCAGGCTGGGCCTGCTGTGGGGGCTGCTTAGCTGCTGCCAGCTTCCCTTTGCCAGTTCTGCCGCCCTTGCCTGGTGCCCTCTCGCACCCCCTGCTTAACATGAGCAATATAGTATATGCAGCCCAAGGCAGTGAAGAGTGTTCCGCCCTCTAAATTGGAGAAGCTACACAGCCATTAACAGAAGAATGGCCCCCACGTAGGAGGGGTAACCGCCCAGGCCCAGAATCAGCAGTACACCTCCATTTGAAGGACAAAGGCCCCTCCTTCAAAGATGAGAATGTACACATATTAGACAAAGCAGAGAGGTGGTTTGAGAGAGGAGTTAGCCTTGAAAATGCCTCCCTCAACAGAGGTGGTGGGCCCCGTCATAGGCCATCTGCTACTCATTCGGCTGTACTTTTCAAAGTACCCCGGCAAATCAAGTAGTCTTACCCCCATGTCGCCGCTAACAACCCCTTCCTGATGAGTTCCAGCACATTAGGCCATTGCTTACCTTAAGGCCATGAACACTAATATCTCCCTAACGAGCCTATTCGGGCTATTCTTCATCTTATGAGTAAATCAGACCAGGGGGCAAGAGGTCAGGCTGACTATAAGGAGGTCTACTTGCACTGGCTGCATTCTGCCCAATGAAGCTGTTTGGCTGGACAGCGAGACGTTTCCATCCCCCAGAAGGAGTCCCGTAGCCTAGACTCAACTCCTAGTTAAACGCACCTGGATGACTGAGAATCTTCACCGACGTACCTCCTGCTTCGGTAATACGGCCCCCTGTGGCTTGGGCTGCTAACTGGGTGGGCCCAGGTAGGCCGGCCCTTGCCGCCTGCCGTCAGGCAGACCCAGTCTGCTCCCCCCAGGCCGACCGCGGCCCAGGGTGTGGGTGGGTGGGGGCCTCCTGAAGCGGGGGGGGGGGAGAGAGCAGATAGTCTCTCCCACCCCCCGGGCCTGGGGGAGTCCCCCTTGCCTAGGCTGTTGGGCCCACCCCTGCCCGGCGGCCGCTAGCCCGTTGATGGGCCTGGACGCCTGGTAAGGCCTAACCCATGCTCCCTGGGTAGGCCGCTCGTGGACCGGGGCCCGTAGGCCAGAGAAATTTTTTCCGCCCGGTTCCCGACCTGCCCTCCTGAGTGAGCGTGCCTGGGCCTCCCTCCCCCCCGAGGCCTGCTGGCTGGGGCCTATAAGGGGCCCGGTTGCTCCCTTGCGTTTGTGCGCGGTCTGCTAAGGGGTAGGACAGTGTGCGGAGCCCACCCGCCAGCCCGCGCATCCCGCCCGGCTTGGCCTGGTAGGCCGGAGTAACTCTCCCGCCAATTTCCGCTGCCCTGCCTGGGCAAGCGTGTTCAGACCCCCCTCCCCCCCGAGGCCTGCTGGCTGGGGCCTAGAGGGGGCCCCGATTGCTCCCTTGCGGTGCGGTCTGCCGAGGGGTGGGAGAGGGTGAGGAGCCCGCCCCCCAGCCCATGCATCCAGCCCGGCTTGGCCCGGCTGCGTCTCTCCCGTCCCCGTCCCCGAGAATTAAAAGGGGGGGGTGGTGAGCTGGCCGGCTCCACACCGCGCCACCCGGGCTCCGCTCATCCTGGGGGGGGAGGGCTGGTGCCGTTCCCTCCGCTTGGCCGCCGCACCGCGGCCGAGACACAGCCGCGCCGCCCTTCTCCATGGCACGGCCGCCGCACCTCCTGCTTCGCCCGGTCGCCACCCCCCTGTTACCGGCCCGTGGAATTGGGAGGGTATGGAGCCGGCCGGCTCCGCCCCGCCCGCCCGGGCTCCACGGCACCACTCACTCTGGGGGGGAGGGCCGATGCCGCTCCCCCCCGATCCGCAGCTGCACCGCAGCCGAGAAGCGGCTGCGCCGCCCTTCTCTGCGCTGCCGCCGCCGCTCCTCCCGACAAGGTGCTGCTGCCGTCGCTCAGCTCGCCGCAGCTCCGCGGCCGCTCCTCCGCCTGGGCTCCCCTGGCCTCATCGGCCCTCGCCCGGCCGGGAAGCGCCGCCGAGCCGCGACCGGAGCTGCCGCCGATGCGGCCTCCAAAGGTGGCGCCAGCCACGTGGCGCCCCGCAAGTCCGGCGCTCGGATGTTGCTCATCCGAACGCCGGAAGAAGACTGACTGCAGGGTTGGGGGAGGAGCCGCCCTTTATAGGGCGCTCCTCCCCCCCCATCCGGGACATTCTTGTCCCGTCTCGCCTGCCGTCCTTCTCGCAGGCGGCAAATAGGCTCCGCGGGGCGGACGAGCCGCCGGCGGAGCCCACATTTGAGTGAAGTTATTATAATAGACTACATGGGTTTAGATTTTTCTGCATTGTAATCTTGTGAAGGAAACTTGAATAATTTTTTTGATTCTCTATAATTTGTTTCCTTTCAGGCCCCTTTTCTTTACACTCTGCTCTATCTATGAACATTGAAAGTATTGATTTTCCTCAAAATTACATATTTGTAATGACAGTGAGAGTGTTGAGGGGAGGATGCAATTTCTAAGGTATGCAGGCCAGACCTGCAGGATCGCTGCAGAAACAGATCCTATTAATATCCACAGAAGTTTAGATTGGCCTTTCTCCCCTCATCCTGTACAGAGAAATATGTTTTGTCAGAATAGCCTTTGTCCATAACCAAATATTAGTTAGGCCAGGCAGTTTACATTTTTTTTAGTGTCTAGGTGGCTTTACATTAAAAGGGTAGGTCATAAATTTATAACTTTTCTTTAAAAAATACCAATGGCCATGATGGTTCAGGGATTCTGGGAATTTCATTTAAAACAAAACCAAAAACACATTTTTAAAGTTCTAAATGTATTTTAATAATAGGAAGTAGAGATGGGCACGACCAGGAAAAATGACGTTTCGAGTTGTCATTTGTTGGGACGGGTCCATTTCGGGTCGTTTCCATTTGCCGAGGAAATTTTCAAAAATTTGTCGTTTCCGTTTGTCGTTTGTCATTTGTCTTGGGGTTGGGGTTGGGGTAAGTGGGCTCTGGAAGTCACCTCTCTGGGTGCCTCTGATGTCTGACCCACTATGAAGGGATGGGAAGGGAAGCGTTTTGCGTAGCCGCCGCGTACCATACATTATGTTAGGGTTGGGGGTAAGTGGCAGAGGCACCTCTCTGGGTGCCTCTGACTCACTAAAAAGAAAAGCATACTGGCGTACTAGCGTACAGGTTAGGGGTAGGGGTAGTGGGCTCTGGCTGGGAGGCACCTCTCTGGGTGCCTCCACTCTGACCCACTAAGAAGGGAAGCGTATCTGCGTACGGATCTGGGTTAGGGTTGGGGTTAGGGTAAGGGCTAGGCTTAGGGTTACGGTTAAGGTTAGGGTGGGTTAGTGGGCTACACCTCTGGGTGCCTCTGACCCACTAAGGACAGTGTACTGGTGTATGGGTTAGGGTTAGGGTTAGGGTTAGGGTTAGTGTTAGTGGGCTTTTTATGCCCTCTGGCACATCCAGAAGTCTCAGTCAAAACCTGGCCATGCGATTGGTGGAATGGGTCCAAAAAATTTGCATGGTCCCATCCCATGGCCAGCCCATCATTGCGCAGGTGTAAACAAATAAAAATAAAAATAAAAATAAAATAAAATAAAATCAATGGAGACGTTTTATTGCAAGAAAAACCCACTGCTGCTACTATAAAAAATCAGGCATTTAAAATACCTAATTTTCAAATGTTTCTGTGCTGCTTTGGTGGGTTTTTGGACCACGATTTAAAAATAAATATTGTGGTCGCCATTTTGGATCCCCCCCCACCGCATGGCAAATGGAGACGACGAGGATGCCCCCCCAGCCTGGTACCAACAGCCCAGGACAGGAGGGGGGAAGGCCGGGGATCCCCCCCAGAAACTACCCCTCTCTGGTAGGTGCCCTCACTGAGGAAGGCATATTTTCGCCTGCTTTTATGGCCAGGAATCGGGTTTTTTAAAAAACTTTTTTTCTGTGCTGCTTGGCATCACGCGATCGCCGCAATACCATGAACGACAACAAAAAATCAGACCCAATTTATCTTTATCGGGTCGGGTTCGAGTGGAGTGGAGTAATTCTCGTTACCGTTACCCGTTACGTAACGATAACGAGAACCAAAAACGGAAACGAGATTTTTGCTGCTCCGTGCCCATGTCTAATAGGAAGGTTGGGGCTACAAGTAGACAAGCAACAGGGTAGAGAGCTTTACTTTAAAATAAATATGATCCAAGGTTTTATAATCCAGAAGTTAATTGTAAGGTAGCATTTGTGAAAGTTAAGTCGTTTTCTGCACATGCCCAAATCATGATGTTGTTTGAAAATGTATCCTAGAGTGCATTTGCTACAAAACCTTAACTGGATGCTTCAGTGATTACAAGAGGTATTGTCCCAAAACTTTGGTTCCAGTTGGGGACAGGTTAAGAACATAAGAACATAAGAACATAAGCAAAGTCAGGCTGGATCAGGCCAAAGGCCCACCTAGTCTAGCTTCCTGTATCTCACAGTGGCCCCACCAGATACGTCTGGGAGCATACGAGACTAGATACACTAGCTGTCTCCTGATACCACTACCCTGCATCAGACCCTTGAAGAACCCTGGTTTTAAACCTAGTAGTGATTACACATCTCCATCATGGTTTGTAACCTGTGATTGACTTTTCCTCCAGGAATCTGTCCAATCCACTTTTGGAGGCTTCCAGGCTAGATGCTATCACCACACCCTGTGGCAGGAAGTTCCACAGACTAACATCATGCTGGATAAACAAAACACTTTCTTTTACCTGTTCTCACTCTCCCAAACCTCAGTTTGAGTGGGTGTCCCCTAGTTCTCGTATTTTGTGAGGGAGAAGAGTTTCTCTCTATCCACTTTACTCATGCCCTGCATTGATTGATTCACTTGTGACCACATGAATAAAGATGGAGACAAATTGAAAAACAAACCACATTTTCTGATGAATTTGGCCAATTCATCAAAATTTATTGATTCCTTTTCTTCATCATCAAGAGTCCCTGGCAAACACAAATTGGCAATTATTTAGCTATTTTTAATTCATTAACTTGTTGGAGAGAAGCCTTCCCTGTCTATCCTCTATGATTCATCAAAGGCTGGTGGAGATTGGGGTTTGATGTACCCCCCAAATAGGCTTTCCCAGGAAAGTTCTCCACAGGCACCAAGAGACTCCAAACTTGCAGATGTCTGAAACCTAATTGTCATCAAACTTAGAAGGTTTATATAGACAATTTGAGAGAGACCCTTCTGCAAGTTTGGTACCTCTAGGTCCTGGGTGGTACTTGGAGTTCTTTGGAGTGCATAGACATCTGAACCACTATAATTATTACCATCCATGCAGGGATTAGAGAGGAGAATCAGAGGAAGCATCCCTGCAAATTTGGAGCATCTAAGATGCCAGGAGGGTCATTTAATAGCATTTTAAAGAGGAGATTCATCTATTCATTGCTGGAAATTCATTGATTCACCAATTCAGCAGCCCCAATGAATCATAAATCACAATGAATCACCATTATTTTAGTTGTCCCCAACTCTATACATGACATATTTTCCATTATGAACTTTTTTTCAGTTCTTGTTAAGACCTAAAGCTTTTGAGTGCTGGTAGGATCATTCCATTTTGGTCCAACACTAACACATATAATTGCTAGAATCAAGCCAAAGCAGCTACCTGGCTGCCCCTTTGCTGAGCACACTTAATCATATGAAGAAATGGGAAACCTCCTGGCTGCTCACCTGCAGAGAAGAAGGAAGGGAAGTTTTACATTCCTTTTTAATTGCTCCAAAAGCATTAAGAGCATTGCTGATGTGCTGCAACAGCAAGCGACAATTAAAAATAAATGGAAAATGTCATCTCCCTTCCCCTTCCAGAGATGTGCAGAAAGAAAATTTGCTGTTTTTCAAGAGCATTGAGCAGCTTAAAGGAAGCATGGAAGGAGGAGACAGGAAGGAAAGTTGATTTGTTTTTGTTTATTTTTTTCTCTTTATAGGGAAACAAGTTGGGTCAAGATTGCCATAAACAGGGTCACTCCAGGTGCATTGTAGTCAACTGTCATCCTGCACCTCCAAGCAACCCTCTTTAGCACAACACAGACCAATCAAATCCAGGATAATTGGGCTGCCTGATCTCACCCTCATTTTAGCAGCAAAAGTAATCTTGCTGCTACTTAATATGCAGACTGCAAAAACACTGACGACTTCTTGCACAAAACCCGTCCCCAGTTTATCTCTGTTTTTGTCAATATCACAACATTTCCACTTTCAAAGAATAGTTACAGGCTCCATTTGACTTGGGAGTGTAATTGATGGGGATGGGGGTTGAATTTGCATGTGGCTTTCAATGTTGACATAATTCTGATATTCTTTCTAGCTAACTTAATTTTATGTTCTCTTGCTCTTTTTTCTTATTTTTGGCCATATTTTGATATTCCAGTCCAAGTATCTCCTTTTTTTTTCATTCTGGAGAGTCTACTGACTGCTACATTAGGCCTCTTTGCTATCTGGTTCATTAGCACCCATGTATTAGCATAAGCAAGTATGGGGGAGATGTCTGCTTCTAATAACGCTTCTAGGCTTGCCTGGAGGAATAATCTAAACATATTATTTCTTGAAACCTCTGACCTAGAGAAAGAGGCCAGACACCATCCTATTAGGCATAACACCACACTAGCAGCTATTCACAAATCTTGGCAGTCCTACAGAAAACCCAGCTCTCCCTCTCCACATTTAATAAGGCTGGTTATCTGGAAAGCCACTTGGGACAAAAAGAACATATCAGACCCATTTCTATCCCTCTTTTTAATTTTCTGTTTTACCTAACTTCTAACAGGACTTTGAAGCTCAGCACTTAAAAGAGAACCATATATAACAGGTCATAAAAATAGACACCAAATTACTTATTTGTAATATTGTTCTAAGATAGAATTGTCTGACAATGTTTTTATTTTGAATATGCAGGTAGAGACGTTTTTACTCATAACCATAGGATGCTAAATAGAAACATCAATTTTTATTTATATCTGAGCTGCTGTTGATAGAATATGGCTCTAAGATCTTTCAGGAGGCTTGTGATCAACATATGTAATATTGTGATATAATTGGTATGATGAAATGTGATAAAATATAAATTCAATAGCAAATATTTGTATTGGTATTGGTACTGGTACTGGTTTTTAGTTTGTTAAATTAAGGCTGTCTAGAAGGCCCCACCTATCTTCCATATAAAAACAGAAGATACATAGATTCAGGTTTAATTCACCCGGTTCTTTTCTGAAGACTTTCTGAATAAATCCTTGTAGATTTCTATATTTTTTACATTTCCTGCTCTCCAAGGAGATCCCAATCCAGAGAATGAATCACACAAGATGAGGCCTGAATGGAAAAGCAGAACAGAATGGTAGTTTTGATCTTTACAGAGAAGCAGAAATTTACAAATGGAAAGTAGCTGCTAACAAACAGAAAGAAGCTGCTAACTGATACACATTACATCGCAATCATATCAGTGCCATTTCTGTTCCCTAGATCTGAATTTGGTGCTGCTCCAACGTCAGGACTCTGATGATTTAATCAGTACCTTAGATTTGCAGCAGGTAAGGCAAGCAAAGTCCATTTTTGAGATAAAGAACATGCTGTCTTCCATCTCACTGAGTTTTTCTTTCTCTTTTCTCACTTCTCATTATGATGTGTGATTTCTAGATTTAACAAGAATGACCAGCAAGTGTGCCAACAAGCTGCCCCTGGGCTTTTTGCTCCATAACCATGTGCCATTAAGCCACTTCTGACCTAAGACAACCCTTTATAGGGTTTTTAAGGTAGAGATTTTCAGAAATGGATCTACCATTCCTTTCTTCTAGAGGCACCTTGGGACTGTACAGCTTTTCCAAGCTACACAGGCTGACATGCTCACAGAAAGCACAACCACTGCTTCTTTGCAGCCAGATACATAAGTTACTTAAGATACTAAGCTAACCAGTCAATTTATGATTACCTTAAAATTCACAAACATTTTTGATGAAATTTGTTTCTACATGTTTTCCCCAAAACAGTGCACATTCGTAATTTTAATTGATGCATACCTAATGTGTGTTAATGATCCACTAAGACATTTCTGTGCAACCCTTGTGGAATTGCCTTACACCTTTTCTTTAATTAAGAAATGATAGGATGAACTCTGACTTCAAATGTAGATGGAAACTTTTCTCACCTAATAAAAACATTGCATTCCAATATGATTATGGGAATGAAGGTGGAAATGAATGAATGAACTCTACACCCAGAATTGCACAAAGATAGAAAGGTCTTTTGGCCTTTCCTGTTTTCTTTTTTAATTTTGAAAGAGATGTCATCATTACATTAGTCCATTGTTCTGATGCTATATGATTATGGCTCAATCCAGGTGGCCAACAAAAGCCTTCTGGCACAATTCTGGAATGGCTGTAGAAGAAAGTTAATTAGCTACCATGAAATTCTGCCCTCAAGTCTCATCACAGCAGTTGTTTTTTGTGAGGAAATCCATTACCTAAACATTATATGGCTCAGATCTGGGAGTGTGAAAAGGTTTGTTGAACTGGAGAGTCTCCCAAATAAATTTTTAAGGCTTTTATTGTGTCTACCATCTGGGACTGCAGCTGTGTTTCTTAAAACAGGTCTTTTTCTTTTAATCTAGACCTGGCAAGGCTGGGGATAAGGCCACATTTCTCTCTCAGAACATGCCATTTAAAATGGCAGAACAAAGGCCAAAGAAAAACATATAGAACAACTTGGAAAAGGATATCGACCAGAAATAGGTCAAGGCCTTCTTTGACCAAATTCTCTCACTAGAAATGTAGATCTTTCTTTCTTTCTTTCTTTCTTTCTTTCTTTCTTTCTTTCTTTCTTTCTTTCTTTCTTTCTTTCTTTCTTTCTTTCTTTCCTCCCTCCTTCCATCCCTCCCTCCCTCCGCCCCCATCCTCCTCCTTCTTAAGAAAGGTAGTTTTCTGAGAGAGATGGGACATTTTATACTTAGGCTTTTGTAAACAACCTGATACACCAGATGATAAAGCAGTGTTGCACTTTGCTCTCCAGCCAGATTGTTTCTTGCAGTGGTTCTCAAACTTGGGTCCCTAGATGTTCTTAGAATACAAGTACCCCAAATCTTTGGCAGCATAGATAGTGGTGAAGACTTCTTTGGCGGGTGGGGGATTGTTAGTCCAAGAACATATGGGGACCCAAGGTTCTGACTGAAATCCTGAGCACCCTGGAAATAATTTGGAATTGGAATGCAATTTATTGTCATTGTATAAATACAACGAGATTAAAAGTGCCATCCAGTCAGTCATTCACACAACCCATCATAAAAATCCGAGACGTAAAATCTACAATTTAAGAACAAACCATCTATACACATACTCCAACATTCACATGCCGAACATCACTTACACTCATTTAAAACTGACATAAAAACCAAACATACACACACAGTGCTACACTCTTTCACCTGGCAACATTAATACCCAATCCATAAAAACTACAATTTAAAAAGAACAACAGCCATACACAATCCCCTATACAATATATATGTAACACATTCAACACTAATATTCCCGTCAAGTTAATTTTTAACAGAATTTAGCATGGTTACTGCTATTGGGTAAAAACTATTTCTGAATCTTTCTGTCCTTGTTCTAATAGATCTATACCTTCTGCCTGATGGTAATGGTAGAAACAGAGAGTGTCCAGGATGAGAAATATCTCCTACAATATTATGAGCTTTCTTAAGACAGCGGGAGCTGTGTAATTCCTCCAATGTGAGGAGTGGGCATCCGATGATCTTCTGTGCCATATTGATAACCCTCTGGAGCGATTTCCTCTGAGCCACCGTGCAACTGGCATACCACACACATATGCAGTATGTCAGTACACTTTCTACTACACAATGATAAAAAGACACCAATAGTCTCTGAGTGATGTTATTCTTTCTGAGCACTCTCAGAAAGTACAGAAAGGCCCACTGAACTCTGTGAGGCTGACTTGTAGTTAAATAGAATGATTCTATACTGAACCATTTCAATGCTTTCCCTACATATTCCTATTAGAGATGGGCATGAATAAAAAAAGGCATTTTGGTTTTTTGTTTGTCACTGAGAGGTCTGTTTCGTTTTGTTTCCATTTTTCATGATTTTTTGGAAAAATAGTGTTTTTTTTTTTTTTTTTTTTCATTTCTACCCGCTTTTGTGTGATTTTTAAACCATTTCCATGTGGGGGCATCCCCCAACACCCCAGACCAGAGGGAAACACTAAAAAAATTGATGCTGGCAGAGACACATTATAGACTAGGTATGCAGGGAGGCTGCAAAGGCAGCGGCGGGCATTGCCCAGGGTGCAAGGCAGCCGCAGAGTGACTGCACTGCGGGGCAGGGTAGGGTACTCACCAAGAGGTACGCACAAATGCACACAGGGAGGCTGCAGGACTGAAGCCAGAGTCGCAGAGACAGCAGTCCCACCCTAACTCCCACCGGGGACTGCAAGGAGGACCGGGGCTGCCAGAGCTTTTTATGCCATCTGTGGCTGCCACACCTACCCATTCTGCATCCTGGGCATGCTATTGGTTGAAATTGTCTAAGAATTTACATGATCCCATCACATGGCTTGACTCCATGTTGTGGCTGGAGTGATGACATCAATTTTGTCATCCTTAAAGGGAAAAGAAAAATACATTGTGATGGGAGAAGACAAAAACAAACGTCTTAAGGACCCCAACCCCCTGGTATGTAATAATTTCAAATAATTATCACATTATTGCTGCATTTTTATGGATGTCCAGGGCCTTTTAATACCCAAGAAATCAATATTAGGCATCTGGGAGCCATTTTGGGTTGATGTCCCCTAACTCCCCTTAAAAGAAAAAAATACAGCAATCTGAGAAAAGACATAAATGCACGTTTTAAGGACCCTGCCCCCCTGGTAGGTATTATCAGATAGTATAAATAATTATTGCTGCATTTTTATGGATGTCCAGGGCGTTTTGTAACATTTAAAACAGCTCATTTCATTGTGCGTCGCCATTAACGAAAACAAAATGTAACGAACACAATTTTCGTGGTTCTGTTCATTTCATTCCATTTTCATCACAATTTTCATTTGTCATTTCATTATGCAATGAAATGAATAACAAATAACGAAACAAAAATGTTCATTTCTTGCCCATCCCAAATTTCTATGGTACCACTTTCTTGTCTGGTGTCCCATATTTATGAGTTATGACCCAATAAGTGCTCTTGGGAGGAGCTTCATCTAGCCATTGTTTTGTAACAGCATCAGGTCAGGCAAGGAGAGAGCAGATGAATGGAAAAGATATGTTCAGTTAAGCTTGCCACTGTGTTTATAGGCAAACAAATTAACTTGCTTTGCCATATTTTTATTTACTGGAATCATTTGCACTGGAACCATACTATCCATACCCCTCCTCTCCAGTTTGCCAAAAGCCATACAGAATCCAGGCCAAAAGGAAGCTGAGCTTAAGCCAACAGAAGACAAAGGAATTTCAGTAAATAACATTGAAATGGAAATTGAGTCCCAGTTACCCAGTTCAGGGTAGGCCTGTGGCATTTGGCTCCCAAAAGGAGGGGGATGGCATCTCTATGCCATTGCTTGTACTGAAAGTGAATGGATTGGTAGTCGAATCTTATATCTTCTCTATTGATGCACAAATGATATGCCAGACTAATTTAGGGTACTTTGGTGAGTTCATATGGCATCCATAACTATGTACTCCAATAGGGATCAAGTTTCATTGGGAAAAAAACATTGGTTCTGTTAAACATCTGCCTCCCAAGGAATTAACTTCCCTTCCCTCTGTTAAGTAGCAGGTCTTGCTTCATGTGAACCTATCACTCTTTCATGTGTCAATACCCATGGTCTGCAATAAAGGGACTGAAGATTAATGGACGGGTTTTTGTAAATAAAATTAAATGGAAAACTGTGGCTGCCGCCTCAGTTCCACCTGACTTGATCTGCTTACACACATAGGAGGATAGCAGATTTCGACATCTTATGATCTAATGTAAATGGCAAAAGTATCAGCCATCTGTTTCTACTTTGTACTTTCAGATTAGATAAATGTTATAAACCTCACAAGCCTCTTGGTCCACCAGACATGCCCACTGTTGCCATAAAGTTCCATGTTGATCTTTGTTAACCAGAAGCTACAGGTAATCTGAGGTTGGAGAGGGATATGAAATGAAAAATAAAACATACCCCTCAGAGACTACATGAATAATTTGAAATGCACCTAAGGTTTTGAAAGCAAGAAGATACACTGTTCCTATAACTTTCTTGTTCAGAAATGGTGAATGAACTAAAGCCCATAGTCCAATTTATCCAGGACAGATGGGAAGTTAGCATGCCATAAAATCCATGAAAAACTGCCTGTTGATGCTGTCTGCTTCAAGCAAATAATTACATAATGATTCCTTCTCATGAGAAGATCCGTGGCTTCAAGTGTGACAGATTGCCTCAAACCTCTAAAACATCCCAAATAAGGATGTTTTTGATCCTTTAAATCAGAATATTAAAGAGGGATATGTCAAGCTAGTGAAGGTAATCACCTTATGAAGTTGCCTTATATTGACTTGGACCATTGGTCTCTGAGACCAGGAATGCTATCTGCCATGACTGTTGTTTTTAGCAAGGCTTCAGGTAGAGAACTTCCAGGGTTTTCTTGAGAGACTTTTACTTGGAAACAAGGAGATCTTCTGTATACAAGGCCAGGCTCTGTGCTCTTATAGACAACAATGACAACAGCAGCAGCAGCAACAAACAAACAAACAAACAAGCAAGCAAGCAAGCAAGCAAGCAAGCAAGAGGCTGTAGACACCAGGAATAAATCTGTCTATTCTAGTTGATGTAACTTTTAATAATTTTATTAATTGATACAGCAGGGGCATGTGATCAATAAAGGGCCCACTTGGAAGCAATTAAGGGTAATTAACTCCTCCAGATAGTAGTTCTGGGGGATTTTAGTTTTACAGTGGTACCCCGACTTATGAAATCAATCTGTTCCTCCAGAAGATGGGCAGTATATAAGTATTAAATAAATAAAAATAAAATAAAATAAAATAAGTTGATTAGCCTGTAAGTCAGGGAGCGATTTCCCATAGGGATGCATTGAAAGTCAATTAATCCATTCCAGATGAACGGATGTCAATGCATTCCTATGGGAAACTGCTTTAAACCACCCACAGCTCCCCCCCATTGGGCACATTGGGGGGAGAAGTGATGGGTGGTTTAATCCACCTGCCACTTCTCCCCCCAATGCGCCCTTGTTTTTTAAGCAAAGTTACATCAACCAGAAGTATGTAATGCTGCTTAATATAGTAAGTTGCAACTAGAGTAGACCCAGCGGGGATTTGATGAGTCAGACCTCCATAAACTCCATTGATACAATCGGCTGACCATAGTTGTGATTTACCATGCTAAATGAGAGGATTTCAGCTATGTCGCTCTTTTCCATTTCAATATACAGTTGGACCCCATATTCATGGGAATTGGTTCCACACCCTGCCATGAATGCTGAAAAGGCGGGACATTATTTTAATAGAGAAGCATGGCCACTCTCTTGGCCAGTTACTGTAACTTCATTGTTAAAAGTATTTGAGGGGAAGATTTGAGGGGGATATGTTTAATATTTTCAGAGTCTGGATAAGTTAACAGCAGATACTGATCCTGTGGATAAAGGGGGTTTATTATATTAGTTAAATTCATATTGCAGTTGGTATTCTAATGCACATATACATCCAAGAATATTAACATTTTCAAAAGATATTTAGAAAACACAATCAAATACTTAGGGTTGTTTTTGTTTGTTTTTTTGTTTGTTTTTGAAATTGACAAGAACTATGATGCAAGCAGAGAGGGAAGAGTTAAAATTCAATGTATACCTAAATTGAAACCAGCACATTAATCCAAGATGTGTAGATCATGTTGTCTCATACAGTTTTGCAAAGATCAAAATATTCAGCCACCAGTATATGCTCTTAGCTTGTCGAATCAAACATTTAGAAAATACAGAATGCTTAGTTGCTGTAAGATCTCAAAAGAGCAGTGTCAAGGTGAAGATTTGGGTCAGCATGGAAAATTCATGGGGTGTGTGCTATATAAAGAAGACCCCTTCCTTGTAATCTCTCAAACCTCAGTTCATACCATTGGTGGGTTGTTTAACTCAAATGGTGTACATCTTTGCAAAGGGCAGATTCAAAAGCATTTTCAGAAGCAATCTTGACTCAAGTGCATGCTCCTGAAATACCTCATTGTTGTTTAAAAGTACTTACATCTTGTCACTGCCTTGAGAGGTCAATGATGTGAATATACTGTACATTTTTGTAAGGCATTTTGTGATGGCATAATGAAATCCACACGACAGGATAAAATAATATGAACCTGTAGTATGACAGACTTGTTAATATTTCTTCAGTATCTTGTTTAAATTACTGTACAACAATGGCAGCATCATTGTTGATTGTCTATATGTCCATCTGGGTTCCTTGGCCATGTCATGTCCAACAGTCTTCAAACATCCAGCAGTGGCACAGGAAATAATGTGGAAGCCTTTTGCTTTTATTATTTTCCTACATTTAATACCCTGCATGTACTTACAGGATACAGTGATACCCCGGTTTATGGATGACTCAGTTTATGTATTTTTCAGATTACGAAGGGAAATCCATAGGAACTACAATGCCCTGGTTTATGAAATTTTTATACAGAAAATCCTTGTTTCGTATTTTCTAATTTCCATGTATTTCATAAGGCATTTTGCCTTTTCCCGCTTTGGCAGTGGTGGCTTTTTGAGACCCAAGTCTAGCTCCTTCAGGGTGCCCAGCATGACAAGAGAAAAGCTGATGTTGGGATGCCTCACCCTGGTGGCTTTTGGGTGCAAAAAGCTACCCCAAAAGCCAGTGGGGCAACTGCTGCAGCACAAGGTGGTGGAAGACAAAAAGCCAAAGTGGGAAAAGCCCCCCACTATGGGCCAGGGGACAACTGTGAAGAGTTGAACAGATAAAATACTATTAAAAATCTTTTTTGCTGACCTCCAGAACAAATTGATTGGTTTTCAATGCATTCCTATGGGAAACCACACTTCAGTTTATAAAATTTTCGCAATACAAAGCATCCTCGAGAACGGATTAATTTCGTAAACTGGAGTATCACTGTATATGTATTTATGTAAAGAAATCTACTATTGTATTCTGAAGAAAACACACTACTGATAATGTCATTTTTAACTCAGGTTTCACCTTGCTATGACCTTCCACTTCTGAGGAGCTAGTATGTTCTTGGTTTGTCAGTCCAGCTCAGAAACATCACTCTGAAACACAATACTGGGCTTTGCTAAGGCTTTCATGGTGTGAAAAATTAAAATGTGTCTGTTGTGTAAGCCGTTGCTTTTAGCTTCCCTAGAATTAACACTGAAGGGCAAAGTAGCTATGGACAAGTTATTTAGCCTTGTGGTACAGTGGTTAAATGCCTGTACTGCAGCTAAAACTGTGCTAATGACCTGGGGTTCAATCCCAGGTAGCAGGCTCATGGTTGACTCAGCCTTCCATCCTTCCGAGGTCAGTAAAATGAGTACCCAGCTTGCTGGGGGAGGGGGGAAGCAATGTGTAGCCTGCATACTGTAATTAAACTGTGAACCGCCCAGAGGCTACTTGAAGTGTTATGGGGCAGTATATAAGCAGATATCACTTCTGCTTTTACAGCAATATCTCAAGGAAAAGTTTGATTTAAACAGGAATATAATTAACTCATACAAAAGTAATGGCTACAAATACCCTTCTTTAGTCTGGGTATTGTTGTCTTATCAATAACAATGGAATAGTAATCTGCCCCCTGCCAGCTAGGTAATAGAATCATGCTAAATCTGTTCATGGTATTTACGAATTTTGATGCTAATATTGTCAGGAAAGACTCTTGGTACATGTCACAACTTCTGCGTATAGAGATGTACACAGGTAGGGTTCTTTTATACTCAATAAATCTTTATTTTTGTAGGCTAACAATTGCATCAGGGGTCCTAAGTGGACACAAAACTTGGAAATTATCAGGAGTAAATAAAAAGTCATTAAAATTAAATGTTACCCAACTTTAGCACAGTAAGACACAACTAGCATAAGCCTATTTGAATCAATTGAATTTGAGAGGAGAGGATGCACCAAATCCACACTGGGTCAACTCTAGTATGACTTAATATGCTAAGCAACAGGATTTCAGCCATTGATTTCTTATTTTAACTCAATGCACTGCCAAGATTTGCTCTATTTCTATTATGCCAGCATAATTAAAGAGGATCCAGGTCGTTGTCTGTTTTGCAACAAATAAGGCAAAACTAAAGTTGTGATCAGATGAGAAGATAGCTCACATTTTGGAACCATTGCCACTGTGTCCAATGTGAGCTATTTCTAAGCAATCACATGTAATATGATCAATAACAATCCAGCTCAATCCCAATTTTTGCCATGCTGGAACATTTTGGTTCCTCTTTTGGAACAGGACTAGAGTGATGCCCATATGTACAGAAGGGTTGTTTCAAGGGAGATTATTCCCAGGAAGTGACCTTTTCTGGGGCAATCAGGTGCAATTTTTTCTCATCATTTATTTGCACCCTAATTAACATCACACTGGAACTTAATATGCTAACAGCTTTTGTAATTTTCCTAGTTTTGAGAAATGCATGGTTTCACTGTTTAGGTGTATTTTGTATTATAAACCAGTGGCTGGTATGTTATGTTTCAACTTATTAGTTGATTTTAAAAGTAAAAAAACTGCAACAAAAAACAAGAGTTACTTTGACAGCTAATAAGTTACTTTTAAATAAGAAAGATGTAAAGAAAAATGTTACTTTTCAAAATTCCAAATAATTCCCCTTGGAGCACTAGTACTAATAATTGTAAAGACAGTATGTAGTTTTTGAAAAACTTTTTTGGAGTTTTGCATAATCACTTTCATGTCTAGACATGATTCTAAACAACTACTCAATGTGAAGATACAGGGTTTTTTTCCTGTCTGAATGTCTTAATGTCTCAATTTTGTTCTACCTGTTTTCTTGGTGTAATGTATAATTTGATAAGTAATATCAATTCCTCTTTGACACCATTTCTTCATATGGAAGCAGTTGCATCCCTTTGAGCATTCAGTTTGTCATTGCTACTATACAGTCTCCTTTTTTAGATGTGGTGACCAGAACTGTGCACTGTATTCCAAGTGTATTTGCACCATTGATTTGTTTGTCTGATGCCTGAGTGAATCTGGCAGTTTGTATAAATGTGCTTCTTCACTCCCCACCCCCAAGGTTTATTCTTTGGCGAAATGTAATGATTGAACCTGGTCAGCCATGTAGGCTAACTCAGGTAGTGTATACTCCTGTACTGGCCAATATAGCAGAAGCTGCTGTGAAATTCCTACATACTTTCTTGTTAAGGTCTTTCCCTCATACTTCAGACTTGTTCACATAACTTTAAACAGTATGGGACTCCTGATTAGTAGTGCTTTTGAATTACTGAAAGACTGTGTAGCATTTAATTAGTCTTTATCTTTACAAGTAATAAAAATGAGTACCTTTTGCTAAAAGAATGCAGTCTCTAGAGTGCCACCAAAAAGAGCACCTTTTTGATTTTCTATTCAAACAGCTATCAAACAGATTGTAATTTTAGCTTCATTATTTCACTAATTCACATTTCTTTAAAAGACACATGAAAAGAAGCTTATAAATATTGCAACAAAGCATCATGGAGTCACAACTAAAAGGGGTTTCAAAGCTGACAGAATGGGATAATACTTTTAAAGAAAACACACAAAGCACATAAACACAAGCTCATACCAGCGGAAACCATGTTGTGTCAACTAGTACATAAATTTAAGCAAACATAGTGGACCTTACCTATGTTTAGCCATCACCATAATGAAATTACCATAACCTGATATTCACAAGGAATTGCACATTCCACTTTCAAAATGTGTGTTCATTGTTTTTCAACCTGTGTAATTGATGAAACCATTATGTTGGAAGCATTTTTGGGAAAATAGTGACCAATGATGGTGAATGTGAAATGCATTCAAACTGGAATGTAGGAGGTCAGACTGAGAGACTTCCTCTGATCTTTCATTCCCCCACATGAAATAATGCCCATTCAGTCATGTTGCAAATAAATGAAAGTCAAATACCACAAAGATATTGATCATATGTGTGCTCTTCTACCCCCTTAATCACTCAGGTTGCCCTGTTTTGAATCTTTTTCATCTCTACAATCATCACAAAGACCCATGTCATAACAATACAACTAAAGACTGGGTAATTCTTTGAACACACATTGAAATATTCTATTAGTGTAAACAGCATCTTGATGTAGAAGAGGTAGCTGTTTTTTTACCCTTTTGTTCTGTCTATATAAGATGTCTAGATTTAAGGAGGTCATTTTTATCAGTTTCTTTCCATACGAGGACAGTTTTTAGCAGCCAATGACCTCTATAACAAGCTGCTATTAAGATGTGGGGGATAGCAGAAACCTTTTTTTAAAAAAGTGGAAAACTTGGGGGCATTGTTTTGTATTCAGGTTTTATGATGCAGTTCTGGGATGAGAAAAATTGATAAAAGGTGGAGTGGGAAGAAGAGGAAGAAGGCTGTATTAAATTGGGAAAGAAAGAAAGAAAGAAAGAAAGAAAGAAAAGAAGGAAGGAAAAGAAAGAAAAGAAGGAAGAAGGAAGAAAGAAAGAAAGAAAGAAAGAAAGAAAGAAAGAAAGAAAGAAAGAAAGAAAGAAAGAAAGAAAGAAAGAAAGAAAGAAAGAAAGAAAGAATTATAATTGCACGGCAGTGCAGCTATAATATTGTGCAACAGAGCTAATCAACATTCTACAGGCAATTCTAAAATAGGGGATGCTCAAACAAACTATTGGAAAAATTTGAAACAGAGATTTAGATCAGCCCCAAATTAGACACATTTAATAGCAAACAGTTTTTTCTTGCTCTGTACCAAATTTGGGAATCTTTGGACAAAGGATTTTCAACTTACAATATTTTAAATATAAAACTAAAATCCCCCAGAACTATCTGGAGGAGTTACCCTTAATTGATTCCAAGTGGGTCCTTTATTGATCACACGGCCCTGCTGTATCAATTATTAAAACAATTGTTTATCAAATATTCACCATAGGCACCTTCATTTGAATATTAAGGCTTTTACTGAAAAGATGGAATTTCACAGAAATATTAGGTTACTGAAAAATAATAACGCATGATTTCCCTCCGTTACTTTATCGGGTCTAAAGCAGGCATGTCCAAAGTCAGGCCCAGGGGCCAAATGAGGTCCATTTTCAAATTTTGTGCGGCCCACGACCTCTTCTCCCCACCAGCTCAGCCTGTCATAAATCCCCACCAGCTGGCCCCTCCCCATACTAGATGGAGACATCAGCTTGCAGTTTTATGGTTTGCCTGCCCTCCCTGCCTCTATCCATGTCCCCAGTCACCTGCCCAGTTACTTGCCCCTGGCTCCATTGCTGCAGCATCCTCCCTGCCTCCTTGCATGTTATACAGACTTGTCCAAAATCTGACCCGGGGACCAAATGCTGCTGACAATTTGGCCCCCACACATTTTCACCTCACCAAATCTGGCCCTCCTTGCAAAAAGTTTGGACACCCCTAGTCTAAAGCAAGCTTCAGAGGCAGGGCCTCTCTACTTCCTTATAGAAACTACATAATTAAGAATTCCATATAGTCCATATACAGAAACCATTCCAGAAAAATATCTTTCTCCTTCTCTCTTTGTCTCCTTCTCTCTGTGTTCACAGCATGGGAAAAACATGTTGGCATAGCAAGGCCTACATCCAAACATATGGCAAAACCAATCTCAGTATGAGTCAGCAGTTTGTATATCTCTTTAAGACCTCACTACTTAAGTAATGGTTCTAGCCTCAAACACTCCACACTCCTCGGCCACGCCCTGACCTGCCTGATGTTGGCGTTTGTTCCAGAGGCATAGAGAGAGTTGGAGAATTACTCCTGATTTATTGCTATGTAAGCTTGTATTTTACTCTTTTGTATTTATAATAAGCAAGGCAGTATATATGTGTATAGCTCCTTATATCTCCTTTTTATGAGCTTTAACACAACTGCTGTTGCCCTATTTTCTATTTTGTATATTTATCTGTACAGACATTCAATGAGTGTTTTATTATTTTCATAGATCATCCCGTCTACCTTTTCCCCTTAGAATATAGAGATAAAGTATATTTTTCATATACGTTTTGTGTCTACGACTCCTCCTTTAATCAGACTGCAGCACATAATATCAAATAATACACCAATCTCCCAGCAATCCATTAATATATCCCAACAAAATAGTCACATGTCCTTTTAGGCCAATCAGAGTTCCCTTCTTCCTGGATGGAATGCATTTTTGACCTTTGCTTACAATCCTTCATGATCTCAGATCTAAGACAGTTCAGGCCTTCATCTCAATATTAAAGATGTTTATGTTTGGCCTTTGAGATAGACTTTCCTCACACTTGGTTTACATTACACTGAGCATGTCTGATACAGACTTGTGAGCAAGAGTTTCATAGGATGATACATTATATACATTTCTTGGGTGAAATATGTGGAGAGTTGCAGGGCAACTAAGGTCACAGAAATAAACACAAAGAAGTATATCTTTAAAAATGTTTCAAAGAAAAAAATAAGCAGAGTCCTGTAGAAAAGGAGATATTTTGCCATGTATAGTCAAGGAATTAGCATACAATTTTGTAAAGCGCATTCAAAATATTTTCCCCTAATTTAAAAAAAAAGGGGTGTGTTTTGTTATAGCACTGTAAACATTCTCTTGGGTAGAGATGGGCACGACCAGGAAAAATGACTTTTCGAGTTGTCGTGTGTTGGAGCCGGCCTGTTTCGGCTCATTTCCGTTTGTCGCGAAATTTTTCAAAAATTTGTTGTTTTGTTTGTCGTTTGTTGTTAGTACTGGTTTAGGGGGGTAGGGTAGCGGGCTCCTGGAGGCACCTCTCTGGGATGGATGCCTCCTCTGGCCCGCCAAGAAGGGAAGGCATTTAGCAGGCTCCTGGAGGCACCTCTCTGGGGTGGATGCCTCCTCTGCCCCCCTACAAAGGGAAAAGGAAGGGTACATGACTGTGTAGCCATTGCGTACCAAGTGGCACTGGCAGAGGCACCTCTCTTTTGGGTGCCTCTAGCTCACCAAGAAGGACAGCATACTGGTGTGCAGGTTTGGAGTTTTTTGGAACTTTGGACTGTGAGTGAGGTCAGAGAAGATTGCCTCTGCTGGGCGCCCTCTGACTCACTAAGAAGGACAGTGTACTTGCATGTAGTGCAATGCGAGTACAGATCTGGCTTAGGGTTGGGGTTAGGGCAAGGGCTAGGCTTAGGGTTATTACGGGTAAGGTTAGGGTGAGTTAGTGGGCTGCACCTCTGGGTGCCTCTGACCCACTAAGAAGGACAGTGTACTGGCGTATGGGTTAGGGGTAGGGTTAGGGTTAGGGCTAGGGTTATAGTGGGCTTTTTATGCCTGACTGGCACATCCCAGAAGTCTCAGTCAAAACCTGGCCAAGTGGCCATGCGATTGGTGGAATGGCTCCAAAAATTTGCAAGGTCCCATCCCAAGGCCAGCCCATTATTGCGCAGGTGTAAAAAAATAATAATAAAATAAAATAAAATAAAATCAATGGGATTGGAGACAGACGTTTATTGCAAGAAAAACCCACTGCTGCTACTGTAAAAATTCAGGCAGTTAAAATACCTAATTTTTGCATGTTTCGGTGTGGTGCTTTGGTGGGTTTTTGGACCATGATTTCAACAAAAATATTGCGGTTGCCATTTTGGATCCTCCCGCACTGCATGGCATGGCGAGACGACGAGGATGCCCCCCACCAGAGCAGCCCAGGACAGGAGGGGGAGGCCGGGGACCCCCCCCAGAAACCACCCCTCTGGTAGGTGCCCTCACTCAGGCAGGCATATTTTCGCCTGCTTTTTTGGCCAGAAATTGAGATTTTTTATTTTTAAAACTTTTTTTCTGTGCCGCTTGGCATCGCGCGATCGCCACGCGATGCCATGAATGACAACGACAAATCAGACCCAATTTATCATTTATCAGTTTGAGTTCGAGTTCTGACGGCTTAATTGTCATTTCTGTTTCCGTTGTGTAACGGAAACGAGGAACAAAAACGGAAACGAGAATTTCGCCAAGTCGTGCCCATGTCTACTCTTGGGATTTTTTTAGAGGAAACAGTGAAATTAGATATCAGTTCCATGTTTGCGTCAATCTGAACGTTTAACTCTGGCATTCAGAAACTAATTAGCTGACTCTTAGTTAATGTTTTAATTTTGTAATTCCTTCACAGGCAAACATGGCTATAAGATTATTGCCTGTAAATGGATTATTTGTCTACCTGTAAAAATGTAGACACAAAAAAATATTTACATCAGAAGAGGTTAATTGATGGAAAAAAAGAGTCAACCTCTGGGATTTTCCTCTGCTTGTCTTTTTGTGAAGACAAGTGAGTTCCAAAGGGTATCCTGTTGTAGACCATATTGACTGCTGACACCAGTCTCATGAACAGCTGGGCTGGGCTTTACTATGTAAAGTTTAGTATCCTTTTTCCTGCTGGCAATGAGGGAACAATATTGTGCAGCAATATCAGACCATTTCCTGGTGTTCAGAAATGGGGATACAGAAGCACAATATCCCACATTCATCAACTGATTTTTTTTTTTAAAAAAACCATATTAATGGAGACATGCTATGTAGTACATAATTTTTGCCATGATCTTCATAAACTTCAGAACCTCAGATTCAGAGCTGATGGCAGTCCCTGCCTGTGGTCTATCAAGGTGAGTATCTCAAACAAAGTTATGCAGAAATATCTACTCTGCCAGTCTGTAGATTGACTCCAATTGGATCGTGAGGAACCCTGCAACTATCATTGGCTTCAAGAAATAAAAGAAGTGGCAATGATATTTTGGCCCTACTGCAATGGTAAACCTAATTCCAGCACTCAATGGACAGTGATTCTTACTGGGATCAGAAGAAAAACAAAACCCCATAATTCTCTAAGTGTGAGCAAACTAAGAAATCCAGCGCATGAGGGTTAAAATTGCTTTATTTGCTAAACAAAAGCACAAACTGGACATGTACTGGACAGAGCTGATGATATTGAAAGGATAATATGGCCATAAAATTACATTTTTATTTTTTATTTTTTTAAAAAAAACATTTCCAATTATTAAGACACACATATTTATACACTCTCTGATCTACCGCATGCTATTGTGGTAAAATCAAAATATAACTCAAGAACTAAAGGAATTCAACACTTCCGTTTCTTTGGTGTCACTGACCTCCACTATTTGTGACAGAGTTCTCTTCTTACAGCATGCATAATTATCTCTTTCATGTATGGCTGAGTCTATGGGCGGTATATAAATCCCACAAAAAATAAATAAATAAATAAATATGCTGAGTTTGAATACAGGGGATCACTACTTTAACCAGAAACCTTATCAAATTTAAAGCTATCATTCCCCCTTGTGCTACTGCAGGTCTACAACCACTTGGAAGTGGTGTGGAATGGGCATTACACTTTCTATCCACTCCAAAGGAGATGCAGGCCTTAAAGACCTAAATAACTTTGGCTCAAAATATCTGGAGTAGCATCTCTCCATATAACAGCTTTCTGGCATCTTCTCTAAGAGAGCTTTAGTGGTTATTAGAGATGGGCACGGAACGAACATTTTTTTGTTTCCGTTACCGTTTGTCGTTTCCGTTACGTAAAGAAACGACAAACGAAAATTGTGATGAAAATGCAACAAAACGAACAGAACCACGAAAATTGTGGTCGTTAAGTTTTGTTTCCGTTAATGGCGATGTGCAATGAAATGAGCTGTTTTAAATGTTAAAAAAATGCCCTGGACATCCGTAAAAACGCAGCGATAATTATTTATATTGTCTGATAATACCTACCAGGGGGGTTGGGGTCCTTAAAATGTTTGTTTTTGTCTTCTCCCATTGCAATGTATTTTTCTTTTCCCTTTAAAATGGATGTCGCACCAGCCATAAAATGGAGGCAAGCCATGTGATGGGATCATGTTCAACCAATAGCGTGCCCAGGTTGCAGACTAGGCGGGCAGGTCTGGCAGCCACAGAGGGCATAAAATGCTCCTCCTTGCAGTCTCTGGTGGGAGTTAGGGTGGGATTGCTGTCTCTGCGACTCTAGCTTCACTCCTGCAACCTCCCTGTGTGTGTGCATGCTGCGTACCTCTTGGTGAGTACCCTCCCTTGCCCCACAGTAAAGTCACTCTGCGGCTGCCTTGCACACTGGGCAATGCCCGCCACTGCCTTTGCACCTCCCTGCATACCTAGTCTATACTGTGTCTCTGCCAGCATCCTTTTTTTTTAGTGTTTTCCCTCTGGTCTGGGGTGTTGGGGGTTGGGAAATGCTTTAAAAATCACGCAAAAAGTGGGTAGAAACAACAAATGAAAAAACAAAAAACGGTAACCAAATTTTTCTAAAAATTTGCGAGAAACGGAAATGAACCGAAACAGACCTCTCAACGGCAAACAAAAACTGAAACACCATTTTTTTGTTTCGTGCCCATCTCTAGTGGTTATAGTCAAGTGGTTACATACTATCCCCACGGTGATGTGGCTGGTGCAATTGATCACTGCAGCTTTTGTATGTCTATCCTCCATGAGAATTCAAATCCTTCGTTTGGCCACTAATTGATGTTCAGTTCATGGACAACTTGTGAGGTAGAATGGGATTGACTCACCCCAAAAATTCACAAGGTACACCCATGCCCCCATCATAAACTGTCACTGGCTCAGTTTACTTTTTTATTTGATCCCATATTTGGGTTTCTTAATCATGATGTTATCCCATTAATATTTTTGATCTTGGTTAATTTAAACACTACTTTCCATAGTATCCAAGCAGCTCACAATAAGTACCGGTTGACAAAATGCATTGCACCTGGAGATGGAAGGATTTTTAAAAAGGTATTGTCACAAAAAGGCAGTTGTGTTTCCAGTTAAAATGCAACAAATAGAAGATAAATTCTAAATTACAATTAAATCAGCAGAACACAAGGTATGGAAAAAGAACAAAAATCAAGATTAACAGGCCATAGAAGAAGAAAAATTAAAACCAATGCTCACTGCTAATGTGGGTCTTGCAGCATCCCCAAAGGCCATAACAAACAGTCTGACTTAAATGCAGTTCAGAAGGGCACAGACTTCTTACCAAGACAAATGCCATTCAGCTGTTTTCTTGCACTTTGCCAAGGGAAAATGACAACATCAAACAAAAATGCTGAAAAGCAGCAGTGGCGATAAATGATATCCTATCCTTCTCAGCCTTCAAAACCACCAATTTATGAATATGGGATATACCCACAATTCAGAAAGCCAGGAAATGTCTCTATATTGCTGCATAACGTTGTGCCAGCAGGGAAAGGGATTCCAAGCTTCATATAGCAAAGGGCAGCCTGAACGTTGACTCCACCAACTGCAGCAGCCAAGGTGGTCTACAGCAGTCATTCTCAATGGGGGTCGTGGTATATTTGAAGAAGACCAAAGACTAGAAACAATTCTTCACACATAACCTTATAAAATTCCTGATGGAACTTATTCTTGATTCATTCTATATTTGTTTTTATGACCATGGCAAAAACAGAGTTGTGAATGGGTGATCTAAGGCAGTGCTCCCCAACCTTTTTGTCCCCACGGACCGGTAAATGTTTGATGATTTTCCGTGGGGGAGATGGGGGTGTGGGGGGGTCGGGCGGGGGAAGGGGAGGGTGTGGGGGTGTGGGGGATGGGGGAGGGAGGAGGGGGAGGAGGGGGTGGGGGGGCTTGGAGCGTGTGCCTTGCGGGGGGCCACGGGAGCGGCGGCGGCGGCGCCGCCGGCTGGGGCATCTTGTGCTCACCCCCGCGTCACGCGTGGGGGAGCCTGGGGCTCCTGGGCGGGCGGCCCCCGCTCCTCCTCCTCCGGCTTCGGCCTTGGGCGGGCGAGTGGGAGGGGGAGGGAGGGAGGCTGGTGGGGGTGGCGTCCCCGCACCCCCTGGAGAGGCCAGTGTCCTTTCTTCAGCCCTCCCCCGACACACACACACACACACACACACACACACACACACACACACACACACACACACACACACAGACACACATCTGGCCACCTCTCAGGGAGGCGGGCAAAGCTCATCCCACGCCGCGCGCGCCTCCCCGCCACCAAGACTTGCCCCCTCCCGCCGGGTCTCCGGGCCGAGAAGGGGAGCCCGAGCGCCTCCCGCCGCCGCCGCCGCCTCCTCTCACCTGCTGCTGGAACTTTTCTGCTCTCCCGGGAGGCGGCGAGGCGGCCGCTGGGGACTGGCGGAACCCGCCCCGCCCGAAGGGGCTCCAACGAGGGCGGTTGCCGCCGCCGCCGCCGCCGGAGGAGCAGCAGCAGCAGCTGGGGCGACAGGCGGGGGGTCGCAGGGGCGGCGGCGACCTGCGGGGGTCGCGGCGGTGGCGAAACACCCAGGCCGGCCCGCGACGCCCCCCGCCGCCCCCAACACAGGTGCGGTCCGGCGGCGGCGGCGGCGCTCCGCCCTGGAGCGCAGCTGCAGGGGGGGCCAAAGGGCGCGCGCCCGGGGGAGGAGGAGGAGGAGGAGGGGGCACCCACCTCCTCTTCCGACCGAGGGGCCCCCACGCTGCGGCGGCGGTGCGTTTCCTGCGCACGCCCCCCTCCTCCCCGCCCGGCCCCGGCGCCCGGCCCCCAGCTTCCTGCTGCTGCTTCTGGTGGAGGGTGAGGAGGAGGAGGGCGGAGGAGGAGGATGCGCCGCTGCCGCCGGCGGGCAGAGGAGGGAGGCAAAGGCGGCGGCTCCTCCTGCGCTCCTCCAGCCTTCCTCCTCCACCGGCGGCCCGCGGGAGAGAAGAGGAGGAGGAGGAGGGCGGCGGAGGAAAAGGGGAGGAGCCTCCCCGGCCTCCCCAGGCGGCCCGGTGCCGACCGGTCCACGGACCGGCACCGGTCCGCGGCCCGGGGGTTGGGGACCACTGATCTAAGGGACAGCCTCTTGTGCTCACTAGCAATCACTTAGTGGAGTGGTGTCCAAACTTTGTCCCTCCAGATGTTTTGGACCACAACTCCCACAGTCCTTTGTCATTGGCAATACAGGCTTTGAGTTCTGGGAGTTGTGGTCCAAAACATCTGGACAGCCGATGTTTGGACACCTCTGACTTAGTGACACCATGTAAGGGAATATTGAGCTGATTCCTTTCCCCATCATTATCTACTTCTTACAAAAATGTGAAGTAATTTTCAGGACTGTTTTTCAGCATGTGTGAATGCTAGTGAACACAAGAAGGTATCCAGTAGATCAATCTGATTGCAAGCAGGTATTGGTGTGAAGAACATAAAGTCCAAATGGTAAGATGGATTTAGCCAAGCATGGTTTTAGATGCAAGCCAAAGAAAGATGCAAGCTGCACTAGAGCCATTGTGTTTTAGAGTCACAACCATGGCAACTGAGGATTGGAATAACCATGTTTGTTATGAAGACATGCACATGTGTTTGGATACAGTGTGAAAAAGCACAAATAAGAAATCACCCTATTTACAGGAGCAGAATTAGAAAGGTTATAAATGAGCTAATTAAATTTGCTCTTTAAAATTGGAGAACAGAACAGCTTTAAAATATAATGACTTTTTCACACAAAAGCATATAATTATTGTTTAATGTGTGTACGAAACAAGAAGCAGTGAAGGCACTTAATGATGAGCAGGAGCAAGTAAATAATAGCAGTGACTGACACTGATGTTGCCAGTGTTATTATTTGATGTAATGGGTTTACATAATAAATTACAGTACCCGTGTTTCCATTTGAACAGGCAGGACCACTCCTTGCATTCAATACTGATGTCTCCACATTATCCCCCCAGACCAGAATAAAGACTCAGCACTAGTGGTTTATGGGTTTAAACTGGGCCACAACTTTATTATTGTTTGAACTTTTAATTAGTAGATACCTGTAATGAAATTAACATGCATTAAACAGATGGGCCTCCCATAGTGCAATTTTAGATTTTGTGAGCCAAATTGTTTGTCTCTCACTGTGACATCATTTATCATCTCCCTGCCAGAGGAGAGTACTGGTCCTAATGACCAGCACTCTTCCCGACAGATGGGTCGCCTTTTAATTCCAGACAGCCACACCCAGCCTTTAAATTTACAACCTGAATATCATATTAATTGCATGTGGGCCTCCTCCTATGCTGTTAGATTATGTTGTACAGCTGCCATGTCTCTTTAAGGGGAAATTATAATTTGACGTCATGGGTGTGAAACTTCCTTGCACTACCTGTCATAGCAAAGGATTTGCTAGGCATCTCCTCCCCCCCCCCATCAAACTGAAAATTTCAGCCTGGAGGCCCATCTTCATGTCACTCAAAAATATGTCCAGGCCCAGATCAGAAAGGTGCACTCCATTTGCCTGATATATTTCTGGAAGGGAAAACTTAATTTCTGAACATGAAATCACTGCTTCCAAACCGTGCCTCACCACTAATCTAACCTCTCCATTGAGGCATCTCCTTGCCTGACCCACAGAATGCAGATCACCACACCAGCCATGGCAACCTTGCTGACCAGACCACATGGGTATAAGGGAACTGTGCTTTAAACATCCTCAAATCTGCAATGATCCTAAGGATCAGATCGTTTCCCTTCACCCTGGTCAGATCATTACCGCCCATTTGGATGAGCAAAACTACAATTGGTGCCTCAGAAGCACAATGGGATGCAGAGAAGACATCCCAGCTCATTCCTTGCAATCTTTTCCACTTAACTAGGGTCACCCAATCCAAGGAGTTGGCTCCATGGTGTATGCCAAGCATATTTAGCTGCCCAAAAACTATAACTGGGACCACCTAGTACCACACGCCAACAGCCAAGGCTTGGAAGAAGCTTCAGAAACACAAACTTAAATACTGGCCACAACTAACACTTTGGTAGTGGCTGTACGTAACATTTATAATGGTTAGATGACCAATGCCCCAATGCTTGAATATCAGCTGCCACATAACCCATGACAGATGCCATTGATGCTGCCCCAGTTCTAATGAGTGGGTATCAAAGTGCCACCCCTGCAACCCTGCTTTGCTCAGGGCATTAGTTGTCCCACTGCCCAAAATTGGTAACATAAGTGGTTCTGGGAAATGTTGTGGTAACATCTGTGTTGCTCCAGAGCTGGCAATAAGGTCTGATAATACTGGTGGGACTGCCACCCCATTAGTGGGCAATGTTGAGTTGCCCTGAATGAGTTCTTCTGTACCTAGGGTCACCACTTGTTCCATAGTGACAGCTGCTGGTACCTGGGGTGGTGCCATCTGGTTACCAGTTGCCCATGGCAACACCCACTTCATTTCTGTGTGGTGTGTACAGGAGTTGTCTCACCTGGCTGCAACCTTGCCACTGAAGCACCAGTTCCAGGTTCATGTTGCATCATGGACAGGTCCAAGACCTCTGGCCAACAGGGGAAGGTTGTGGCAAAAGCTGCACTGGTGTTTCAGGCTGTCATACCCTCTCTGCTGCAGCATTGCCTTCCAGTGATGAGTCCCTTGCAAGGCTGGGCACCAGCACTGGCATAACCACAGCTAACCTGCTGATCTGAGCTAACCTGCATTCGTGGTAGAAGGGCTCCTCTGAATAGCCGAAGTGGCTCGGAGGTGAAAATGGTTCTTGTGGATCTGTCTTGTAAATAGCAACAAGCAATTCCTCCAGAGCCATTGGAGTCTCATTTTGCTGCCTGATCTGCCAATTCAGTAATCTCTAGTCTCTCCCAAGGTTTTGCTGCTGATTGAAAAAAACAGGCTGATGAAGGCAAGGGGTGGGTAGTGGGAAGAGAACAGGAAAACCAAACAAGCAAATTAAAAATCACTTAAAAAGTTCATCAGTTCATTTCATTTTGGCCCGCCATCACTTTTGGTGAACCTGAACCAATCGAAACTGACCTGAACCAACAAACCTGTGATTTTCAATGTACTTCTTGCTTGATGTTTTGATCAATGCCCATTGAGAGATGTACCCTTGCTCTTTTTACCTTCATCCATCAAGCTAACTAATTTTAGGGACTTTGTTGTTAATAAAAGTTGGAACTCAACTTTGACTCAGTATATTATAGAGTTCAACATTTTTGAAAGGTCACCCAAGATCAAAGAAAAAGATGCCATTATGCAGGGCATTATATAGGGCATGGTAAAATTCTTTACATGAGCAAAGGTCATAAGGAAATCTGCAGAAAAACTAAGGGCGAAGAGCTGCATACTAACATCCGTGAACCTCTACATAATCAATATTTCTTTCCTTTGAAGCTAATTTAAGTAAAAGCTATAGCTACATTATACCTTCCCCATCTGCTAACGTTATTTTGAAACTGTTTAAAGTTCTTATATATCAGGATTTCATTGCTGTTAACACATTGCAGGAAGGAGATAAAGTAGCAGAAAAATGTAATGTAGCAAAAAAAAAAAAAATTTTGGAAGGCAGTTTAGGGCAAATACTTCAGAACATTGGCTTTAGATGTGAGCTGTACACAAAACGCTTAGGTATTCTACCTTCTCCCGTTATTGGTCCTTAAATTATAGCCTGTTACAGATCAGGAAGGAAATGTTCCAGGGAACAAATAAGCTAGCTTTCCCCCTTACTAATTGCACCTTTAAAAAACCAATACTCCTCTTCGTCTATACACAGTTTCCTTCCACATATTTAGAAACTGGTTACACTAATGATAAAATTGGATGGAGAGAAATTTGGCTTTTTGCTATTTTGTTATTTTAAAAGCAAATATGTGGAAACTTCTCAGGGAATGCTAACATACTCAGCAGTGGCTTACCACTGGTGGCACTTCAAAATGATGTAGCCTATTCTTCTGGTGGCACTCCAAAACTATGTAGCCTACTCAAGGTTACACAGGCTACTCTTCTATCAGAGGCAGTTTTTTTTAAAAACACACACACACACACACACACACAGAGAGAGAGAGAGAGAGAGAGAGAGAGAGAGAGAGAGAGAGAGAGAGAGAGAGAGAGAGAGAGAGAGAGAAGCCAACCCTTGGTTCTGTGTCAGGTATCTCAACTCACTGAGGAATCCAGTCAGCAGACAAGTTAGAAACTGCAAGTATTCTGGAATTGGGCTTCTGTGTAAAATAAAAAATGTTCAAGGTAAATGATGCCAAAGGACTCCTTGCCAATTATACTACTCTGGGCCTTGTAATTAGATCTATAAGAACATTTTCTATATCTTCACTGAGCTATCAAACTGAATCATGTCCTGAAAAAAAATACCACAGACGATGAGGGGTCTGTATATTATGTCCTGTGTGGAAAATAGAGTTTTACTGTCTGTCTGAAGGAAGTATTGCTGTTCAAATGTTTGAAAAATTGTCAGAATTTTTGCTGTCAGAAATTAATGCATTATATAAAATTGCATTAATAGTTTCTAACCCCTTGCACAAGCTTCCTTTTCTTTTTGTTTGGCTACTGTTCTTCAACTGCTTCTAATTCATTCCACCATGCTAAGTCAGTACTGGGGAAAGTTGTCATCTGAGAGAGAGAGAGAGAGAGAGAGAGAGAGAGAGAGAGAGAGACTGGGGATAAAAGCTATGCAGAACACAGTGGTCTTGCCACTCTATTTGTGTCTCTTTCTTGTTTGAAATATTTGAAGAAATCAGTAAAACTTACAGTGCAATACCATTCCGCTTAACATTTTTCCAGGATGTTCGTAAAAACAAACCAAAGAAACTACTAATAGTAGCAAAGATAGTCCATCAAACTGAGAACTTGTGACGGTCATAGAATATAGCTGACAGAAGGATGTGAGCTCATGACATGCAGCAATAGTAATTTTAGACTGTCCATGCCTGCTATATAAAAATGAGTTCATGGTTATTAGTAAGTAATAGGGTAGCTGTGAAAAAATAACCTTCTGGTGTTCCTGCCATCATGTCAGATTCAATAAGGAAAGAAGATCAAATGCCGCAATTAAGAATAAACCGTGGTGTGATGAGTATTTCTGACAGCATCAGATGAAGACTCTAAATTCTGATATGCACATCTACAATTTCTATTAATCAGAAGTCAACATATTTTGGCCTGATATACTGATTATCATCAATAAGCCACTTTTACTTCCATGTATTTTGATGATCAGACTATTAAATCTTCTATCTATCTATCTATCTTTCTTTCTTTCTTTCTTTCTTTCTTTCTTTCTTTCTTTCTTTCTTTCTTTCTTTCTTTCTTTCTTTCTTTCTTTCTTCAGCAGGGATTTGAACTATGTTCTCCAGAGTACTAGTATGGGTCTGAAGGTAACCTCCATACTTTCCAAGTCAGAGTTAAAACCTCAAATGACCACTGACAAGAGAAAGAGTTTGATTTTCACAAGGTTTGTTGATAAATAAAGCAAGCAAATAAAAACTTTACTTCTAACAGCAAAGGCTAAGAATCTACCTCAATGGGAGGGGGAATGGGTTTTTATATAATAATTCGGTACAGTGGGAGGAGGCAGTGTTATACAAAGAGGGTACAGGAAAACCTGGCAAGGTTGAGTGAAACTTGGAAAAGTCCTAAGTACAAGACAAACAATATAGTGTACAGAAAGAATAAACAGATGACTCTCATTGGCTGTTACTTCCCATCCAGATAGTGCACTGTTGCATTTCATGAAAAATAAAGTGTGACCATGCCCCCCAAAATGTGACACAGCACACCAAAGTTGTACCTGGTCCTTGGGTGCTGTTTTTCCCTATTGATGTTTTGTTCCACCTCTTGTACTGTTACAAGAGGCTGTGGAGGACCACATATTCCACAACATATGTTATTTCCCTTGAACAATCCTTGGTTCCTGTTTATTTTATTTTTTAAAAAAGTTACCAAGTGGGATATTGATAAGGCAGTACTCCCCTGTGAAGTTTGCATGGGTGAAACAGCAACAAAAACACGTGACTGCAACACATTTTATCACGGTATATAATTAGTTACGGTACAAACTGGATGTGAAGTAACGATCATTGTTGACAGTATGGGATAAATTGTTATACAGTAACCCCCACCATTTCATGGATCATGTACTGAGCTCCCACTAATTCATGGGACCAGAGTACATGCTGGGCCCCCCGCTGATTAGTGCTGGGGTTTTCCCCACCCCAGCACCAATCAGTTGGAGAACATCCCCGCCGCTTCCCACAACCCATGCAAAGGCAGCACTGCCCTTGCTGCAGGCACCATTCCTCCCCCAGCCAGCGCCAACCAGCTCTTGGTGCTGGCTTGGGGCCAGCGCTACCCCACAATCTCCATTGAAATGTAATGGCTCAATGCATTTCAATGGAGAATTTTTCCCCATTGGAATAAATTGAGCCAATGTATTCCAATGGGGAAAAATTTCATCATTGAAATGCATTGAGCCAATGCATTCCAATGGGGAAAAATTTCTCCATTGAAATGCATTGAGCCAATGCATTCCAATGGGGAAAAATTCTCCATTGAAATGCATTGAGCCAATGCATTCCAATGGGCAAAATTTTCTCCATTGAAATGCATTCCAAAGGGGAAAAATTCTCCTTGAAATGCATTGAGCCAATGCATTTCAATGGAGATGGCCTCCAACTCCGCTTCCCCCCCTCCCGGGAAAGATCCCCCAACGCCGCCAGCACACGCTGATTGACCACCGCCCCCCAGGCCCCACCTGACCTGCATCCGCATATCATGGATTTTCTGTAATCACGGGTTGGTTGGGTCCTTAACCCCCGCGATAGGTGGTGGTGGGGTTACTGTACAGGTAACACAAACATTGTTTTTTGATCTAGGGTGATGGGTTTAGACAAGGCACAAAGGAAGACTGCATACCTGTGTGTAAGGGACTAGTCCAGGGTAGTCCAGGTGTGCCGATGTCTTGAGGAATTGTCCTGTACATCTCCTGAAGCTGTCCTATTTCCTGGTGCATTCCTGCAGGAGAAAAGGCTTCCCACTATGTTGGTTTTAAGCAGGAGTCCCCAACCTAAGGCCCCGGGGCCAGATGTGGCCCCCCAAGCTGCTGAATCCGCCCCCTGGACCAATTGAAACCCCCACCTACCCCCCTGCTTCCTGAGCAAGCCAGCCTCTGCAGCTGCTTCTGTTGCTGAGACAGTTCAAAGCAGTGGGCTATGTCGCTTTTCCCACTCCCCCCAGCTACTGCCCAGATGATCAGCATGCTTCCCAGCCCTTGCACCCTCCCTCCCTCCCTTGCAGTGCACCACGTTGGAACAGGATGGGCCAGGCCAAGAGAGGAGGCAGCTTTACCTCCAGGTCACAGTAAGGACATGATGGCCAGGGCACACAGCTGGATCTGTGCACAGTGGCACCAGCCTTGCTGCCCTTGCTGTGGCTGTTGCTCCTCATCCTGAGTGGCCACCCAGAAGGTCATGAGGGGCCTGAATTTGCCTGGGCTTCCACCTCCTTCCCAATACAATGAAGGAAGGAAGGAAGGAAGGCCGCTCCAGCCGCTGCCACTGGAGGAGGAGGAGAAGGAGGAGGAAGAGCGGCAGCAGAGGGATCCCAGCGGTGGCACCTCAGGGTGGTGATCTCTAGCAGGAAGCATTGCTGAGGCCCTGGAGACACAACGATCATAGGCAAATCATGGGGGGCTCCGCCCACTTGCCCCTCCCCCTTTTTTCCATGTTGGCCTTTTGGGGGGGACTGTGGTCCAGCCCCCATTGCTGTCTGGGGCGTGGTGGACCGGCCCGCTGTTTGAAAACTTTGAGGACCCCTGCTTTTAAGGATTAAAACATGTTACATTTTATGGCCTGAGATACTTTTCAGCACTATTATTCATCTCTGCAAGCTTGCCTAAGGAATGGGATATTGGGAAAATAAATATTTCATTTTGTGTGTATGCTTGTGTGACTGTAAAGAATTTAATAAACCAGTGCTTTTTAGACTTTTCCGAGTCTGCTGTCTGTCTTTATTTTAGTATGCCCAATTGCAGTTGTGGGCCCTACACTAGTCCATCACTCTATCATCTACCTCACACAGGGAATACCCCAGTGAAGTATACCTTCAGGTAAGTATTACTACCCATTAAATGATTATGTCAAAGAAAATGTTAAATGTGGACATTATGTCTTTCCTTAATGACTAGATGACATTATATCTGGAGATATGACTTGAGGGACTCTAATTTTCCACTTTGGACTATATCACGTCTCAGACTCCACATGATGGAGAACTCATTTTGTAGGTCTTTTTTGTCACCAACACTATCTTTGTGTAGCTTTCCATGGGGGAAAAGGATGTAGTTCAGTAAAAGAACACATTCCTCAAAAGATTGTCTCTTCAGCCTTCAGCACTTCCTGTTATGACTTGGCAGTCATAACAGATACCAACGTGGCCCAGTACCCTCCTCTCTGAACCAGATTGAGTACTTACTGATGGTCACACAGCACCCATGGCCATTGCCATCCTTGGTGCACCAATTGCAGCAGCAGCAGCCCAGACCGTTCTTCCCTGCCTCCCCACATGGTCAACGACTTCACTGCAGGGGTGGGACAGAGTGTGCCTCTGTTCTGCCAGTGAGTGGTCATTTGCACAGGGGAGACAGGGAAAAGATGGCCAGGCTGATGACTTGAATTGAGCTGTAGCTGGGTGTCATCAGCACACTGGTGATACCAGACTACAAGATCCTGGAAGACACCTCTTACAGGTTTTTCATGTATAAGAGAAATAGTATGGGGTATCATGGAACCCTGAGACACTCCACAGGCTAATTAATGATCAAGGTGTTCAACAGGATTCCCCAAGCACCACAGCATTCACAAACTGACAACACGCAAGCAAAGACTTCAGAAGATGACTCCTTTTTTTCATCAGTTCAGCACTTCTCACCCAAGCACAAAGCAATGGTCAAGGCTATTTTTCAACAAGTGTGAATGGTAGTGAACACAAGAGAGTATCCTGAAGACCTTATTGACTGCAGCCATTGGTGTTGCCCACATTCAGGCTGCCCTTTACTATGTAAAGCCTAGTATCCTTTTTCATGCTGGTAACATAAGAAAATATTTTGGGCAATTCATTCATTCATTCATTCATTCATTCATTCATTCATTCATACATACATACATACATACATACATACATACATACATACAATACCCATCTGGCCTAAAAAAAAAAACCCCTTTGTTGTATCATGAGTGCAGAAAATGTCTCACTTTCATAAACTGGAGGGGTTTTGAGTAAATAAATTCTTCCTCTAGCAGTTGTCTTCATGATCTAGATGTCATTCATTGGGAATGGCATTTATTATGGATAGTATTTGGGCAATATGTGAGCAATTTGTGTACAAGTGCAAAATCAAGAAACAAAAGTCATTTCTGGAGCAGACAGGGGCTTAATTCATCTTCTCATATGCTTTCATGTGGTGTTGAATAATGTTGTTGCTTTCTTCCGCCCACCCTCCCTTCCACTCAGATACCATTCTCTGTTTCTTCCTTTTAGCACCTCCTGCTTGCCATTTATTTGCCTTTTACAAATAATCAACCACCCTGAGGGCAGTCCATGCTGCTAAAATTAAATGCAGGCTTATTTCTAGCTCCAGGGAACAATGGATAGGGGGACATGAGACAAGATGAATAATTGGTGAATTGTTTTGTTTCTGACCTTTTTTCCCCCATGATGAAGTAGACATACATTTGGGAGCAGCCCCTAATTAGTCCTTAGCACCAGTGACAGATTGGCCTTTTAAGCACCTGCTGAGTCGCTTGCCTGGGTGATGACCCTGAAATACCTGTGGGTTGCCTTTGGGCATTGGCGGGAGGGGGGACATGTTTGAATGCTTCACATCAGTCTAAGAGAATGCTATGATGCAGAAATGGACTGATGCAGTCCTGCCAGTCCCCAAGGAAACATTATTCACTATGTATTTACAGTTATTGGATTAAAACTTTGTAATGTGTTCTGTTCAATTAATAATAATACCAAGCAGGCAAGAGCTATGAAATGCACTGTGCCTTTTAAAAAGTCTTATATAGGAAAAGACAAGCAGTTTGTCCTAATGAATGCATCTAATTGGTGCACTTTATTATAAAACAGTGGAACAGCATTTTTCACCAGGCAGTTCTATTTGTAACTGGCTGTCTCCAGGATGGCAGGGTATAATAAATGTGCTGCAGACTAGAAATGCTGATTAGCATTTCTGGAATCCCAGAGCATTGTGGTAGCTCTTTGCCATCACAGGAAGATCTTAGCACCCTCTGAGATGAAAGCTGAGTGCAATTACCTGCCAGGATCAACCAGGAGGTCTGGCTTTTGGTCCACCCACCCCCTGCCCCTGGCCCCAGATCCCTGATCTCTAATCAGGCTTTGCAGCTGAACTATATGATCACATATCCTGTTGAAATAACCTTTAGCTCTTTTTAACCTTCCGTGGATTTCAGATAAATGAAGCATGTTGTAATTTCAAAGTACGTGTGTGGGGGAGCCCCAGAATAAAGCACTTCTGTTCTGCCCTCCAGCAACTGACCATGTAAATAAACCATGGCTGAACTCAAATAAGGAACAGGGGAGTCAAAGCCATGCAGCAAAACCAAGATGATTTGGACCAGCTACCTTAGAATGAAGAATGATAACATGCAACAAACATTTAAGATTGTCTTTAATCATGTGCATTTTACAGTGATATGATTTCTTTTTTTTTTTTTACACATAGTATGGACTTCAGCACAGATTTTATTTGACAGAAGAATTTGAAATTTATATTTATTACAGGATGGCAAGTTTTTTTTATTAGTAAAGAAGAATTAAGATGAATGAATAAACACCAAGAAATCATAAAACACTGAAAATGTAGCAAACTAGAACAATTCAGATTGTTGCCACTGACCATCTGGTTTAAAAAAGAGAACAACTTATCATCTGAAGAATAAGAAATTGGGATAGAGCTGCTGTGTCAAATATCATCATGGCCACAGTCATGGCCTGTAGAATTGGGTGCTTTGTATGCCTGAGAGTTTTGTATGCCAGCACAGCACCCCAAGTGTTCCCAACCCTTTCCCCACTGCTGTGGGATGGCTGGTCCATCTATTTGATGTCACAGAGCACTAGGGTCCTTCTGCTTTGGTGGCCTGCCAATTTGGCCAGGAGCTTCACTGCCTTGGCCCTGCCTCCTCTTGCAGCTGACCACTCATCATCTGCATGGGAGAATCCCACTCCTGCCTCCTCCATGGAGTGTTCGTCTGCAGGTGCAGGTGGAAGATAGGGTGGTTTGTTGTGCTGCAGAAGGACTCTTGCATTGTGCAACATCAGGTAACTGGTCCAGGGATCACCTAGGGCACCATGCTGACAGCTTTGTATAAGCTGCCAGACACACAAAAACCCCAGCTAGTTTCCAACAATAAAAGGGAGGGGGGAGAAGGAAGGAGAAGATAAACCCAGAGAGACAGAATTGTATGTCCTTCATGATTCAAAGCAGTTAAATGTTTGCTTCATAGTAGGCGATGAAAATGATAGCATTTTAATATGATGTTTACATAGCAGCACATGACATTTTGTTTTGGCAAAACCTTTCAGATGATCTGTAATATCTTATGATGTGCTGTGATAAGAATTGCAATCTATTGGATGAATTCTCATTCATAATACCTACTAGAGATGGGCACGAAACGAGCGATTTTTCGTTTTCATTTTCATTTTTTTGTTTTGTTACACAATGAAAATGAAACGAAATTTTTTAAAAAACAAAATGAAAACAAAAATGAAACGACCAAATTTGCCGTGTTTTTCGTTTTCGTTGCAGCAGATGCATTGAACTAAAAAGAATGCTAACGAAACAGCAATTTTTCATTTTTGTTTTTGTTTTTTCATTTTGTTACCTAACGAAACAAAAACAATTTTTTTGCAAAAAAAATTACGAAAACGAAAACGAACCAAAACGGACCCCTAAACGACCAAACGACAATCGAAACACCATTTTTTTGAGTCGTGCCAATCTCTAATACCTACCATCTAACCATCAAGCCAATGAGTGGTGGCTTTATTGTTTATGAAGACAGGGTCCCCAAGTCATCACTTACATGGAGTCCTGTTTGCAGCCCAGCAAGGCCTGGCTGTGGAAAAACCTATCTACCCTGCTTTTAAGTCAGAGAAGCTTGATGGCTGGGTTAAGAGTCAAGAGCCAACCAATTGCGTGAAAAGTAGCTTGGGAAATTCAGCTAAGCAGACTGGGGGATAATTCAGAAAATCAGGATTAGGGCTCCAAAACATGTTGAAAAATCTGCTCCAACTCCTCCCACCCCTCCACAAACTATGGGAGTTCAATGCATCCTGGGTACACTTTTTTGCAAAGCGTAATGGAAATTTTGTTATCGGAGGCAGCCTATAGGGAAACTTCATTAACCAAAACTTCCCTATTCCTGGAAATTTCATTATATTATCTGAATTTTCATTAACAGAGGCATTCATTATCCAACGTATTACTGTATATTACTTTAGCCATTGAACCAAACTGATCATATACGTCTCACCAGAGTGGAACCGGGGAGATCCTAAAATACCTCCTTTACAGCGCAAACTAAAAATTTATTTATTTATTTATTTATTTATTTAACTTATATGCCGCCCACTACCTGACACGCTCCTCCCCGTCTTGAAGCATTCTGGACCTTTCAAACTTGAAAAGGTAGGGAGCTGAGGTTTCCTTGCTTTCTTTTGTGTTTTTGCACTGCTTTTCATTGCACTTTGAGCATGAATGACCTGTGGTTTATCTTGGAGCTTTCTTTTGTTAATCTTTGCCCTGCTTTTCATTGCACTTTTGGTGGGAACAGGCTGGGGTTTGTCATCCTGCATTCTTTTGTCCATGTTTGCATTGTGCTGGGGGGGTGGGTGTCCAGCTCTGCATGCTTTAAAGTGCACTTTATAAAGAGGTCTGGTGGGGGAACAGCTTTTATGCCGTTTTTTCGGACCGCCGGAACGGATTCGGTTTCCCATTGATTCCCATGGGAAACTGCATTTTGAATAATGAAATTTTTGAAATGACCCACAGAACAAATTAATTTCATTATCCGAGGTACCACTGTATACTGAGCACATTTGTATGCTGCAAATTCCATTCTTGGCCCTCAACCTGGCATAGGACAGTGGCTGTGCATCAGGAGGATCTGCAAGCAACATATGCAGTGGGAGTTCCTAATGTCAAGCATCAAATATCAGATGCAACTTTTTTCTCCTCCTGGTGGAATGGTAATCCATCTTGGTGGAATTAGCTAACCCACTTGAAAGAACTTTGATTTGATGATCTCAGTGCAGGAGGACCCGACTCTTTGATTTCCTAACAAAAATAGGGGGTTGGGAGTGATTCATATGGCCAGGTGCCTCTGGAGAAACCAGAAGATGAGTCATGCCAATTGGATTTCCTTTCTTGTTAGATTGAAATGCTTTGCTCATCCAACTAGCTTCTTCTATCTGAGGTTGGTTGATAGGCAATCTCCAATGTATGCTTCACATTGGTTTCACTTCACCCTGGTCTGAATATGCTTGTTAGATGGACAATGGCCAGGGGTGTGTGAAAGTCGTGCCTCTTTAGCCCTTCCCACACCCATTAAACATGGGTCACTAGCTTTCCTGTGATATGGTACTGATGTGAAATGGTACTGAATTTTCTGGGGATACATGAAAGGGCAGAATGATAAAAAGTAGATAATTCCTAAATCCTCCAGTTTGTTGAGAAAGGGATTTTCTATATGAATGACCTCCTTGACCCCTCTTTCTTGAATCACCTATCTTCACCATTGATTGTATGTCCTTCAAATGATTCTGGTTCTGAGCTACTGCCTCTCAGACTGAAGAAGTCTTCCAGATAACCTCATCTGGATAACTGAGAGTCTTCACAGACAACTCTGGAGAATATCTCACCTTCATCCTAGAAACATTTGGAACTGGTAGATGATCCTTGTTTTCTCTAAAATAGTTCTGCTGCTGTTATTATCCTCTGTGCTCTTCTCCTGCTGGGAATCTAATTAGCAAGGCCAAAAAGGCTGTGCCCTTACAATGCTGGTAATGAAATCACTAACTAATGATTTCATTGTTGTTGTTTTTCTGTATCCTTATTATATTACTGGAGCTTGCTTTATTGATACTTATTATGTTCTTTTGTGTCTCCAACAGGAGAGTAGTATTATTTTTTCTTCCTACCCTACTTGATGGGAACCACTCTCAGCACACAGTTTATTGAAATACAGCATAGAGATGCAGTGACTGATTGACTGGCATATAACAGTATTATGTAAACCTTATAAAATGGCACAATCTGAATGGAAATAATACATTTGTTGAATTCCTAAGATACATGCCATGCTTTTTTTGTGCAAAACCAATCTCTTTTTTGTTAGCATGATGTCAAATAAAATGGAGATCCTTCAGACAATGATGGGCAGTGCTGTCCTGTTATTAGTGGATTAGTACTAACAAGACAACTGGGGTAACCAGCAAAACCTACTATGATGACTGAGTTTCTGCTGCTGAATGGAAATCCTGACAGTATACTAACATAGGAGCATGCTAATTTTGAATGTATTGCTATTGCCCAAGCTGTGAGCACCATGATGAAATCTTATCCTCTTCTGGCCAACAATAATGCTTGTGCAATAAGCATGATCCTGCTGGCCAGATGTTTCATTCTGTGGATGCTCAGGAGGACTGTGGGAGATATTAAAATTTGTGGAACACCATGCACCAGTAGTATCACTTGGTTGCAATCATTGAAAACATTTGAAACATGAAAGTGGGGCTTCCACAAGCTTTGACCTGTCTGAATTATATATAGTCCCTTAGCCTTGATAGTGTTGGGTCCAGTGCTTTGGGCATGTGGATGATGCTGTGCCCCGACTGTGGAACTCCCTCCCACTAGAGGCCAGGACTGCCTCATAACTGTTGCCTTTCCAAAAACAGGCAAAGACCTTTCTCTTCAGGCAAGCTTTCCCTGAATGATGGTCTACCTACTATGTGTCTTTTATATGAATCTACAGGAACACATAGACTTTGTGTTTATATCTACTTATAACCTTATGGGTTTACACTGACACTATGTTTTCAATATTAGTTTCCATCACCCATAGATTTACATGGAACTTTGCTCCCCATTTACTGCTTGCATTCTTTTGTAGCTTTAATGTAATGTTGTTTATTAATTCTCTAATATGTACCTCAATTCCCTGTTCTCAATACTTGAACATGTCTTAATTGTACTGGACTGTATATTATTCTTCATTCTGTAAGCCACCTTGGGTCCCTTTTCCAAGAAGAAAGGCAGGGTAAAACTACTCTAAAATAAATAAAGTAAATAATTTTTCTAAGCTTGAGTGTCACCTTCCACACAATCCTTCCTACTTTCTATTGTAGAAAGCCTTCGGGAGTCACTATAAGAGTACCTGTAGAAAATGAAGCCTCCGGTCTCTTAACAGCTATTCAATGGCCATGAGTATATTTTCTTCATCTTCATCTTTTCTGTTCTGGTAGGACAAGGAAAGTGAGAGAATGGCAATGCAATATGCTTGCCATTTTAACAGTCTTTTGTACAGAAGCACAGAATGTGAACCTAGAACTGGGATTGTTTTATGCTGTGATTTCAGTAACAATAAAATTGTCTTTGTGTTTCATTTTACAAGGGCATTCTATCAGCAGACATAATAATTTTTTCCTCATTTTGAAACTGCTACACCAGAAAATACAGGTGGCCCTTGGAAAAAGTTTAATGTTGATAGAAGAAAGCTTCAGTTCAAAGAGAGACACTCTCAGGGTTTATAACTCTTCCTTTCCTCTTATATTTCATGTGGCAATCAAAGCTCGATTTCACATTTCTCACTGGTATTTGACTCAAGATTAGAGATGGGCATGAAACAAACAATTTTTCATTTCCATTTTTTTTTTTTGTTTCATTAAATAACGAAATGACAGATGAATTTTGTCTCTAAAATGAAACGAAACGAACAGAAACACCGGAATGTTTGTCGTGCATTTCGTTTCCGTTACTGCAATATGAGTGAATTGCTTAAAATCCTTAAAAAATCACAAAAAATTGAAAGAAATGGTAACAAAATGGTAACTAAACGAACGAAACTGAAAATGAATTTCTGCAAAAATTCACGAAAAACAGAAACAAAATGAAACGGGCCCTCCAAACGACAAATGAAATGCCATTTTTCTGATTCGTGCCCATCTCTACTCAAGATATGATGAAATCATGAAACTCACTACATTAGTTTTGAAGACAATTATTTTGTATTACTTTTTCCCGTTTATGTATTTATTTTACTCACAATGCTAAAATCCAGTAGTAGGTCAAAACTAGAATAAACCCATTGAATCACTGGAACTTGTGGAAGAAGTGTCTCACAATATCCTCAGTGATTCAATGGGTTTGCTTTTGTTGTGGCTTACTATTGGATTTCAGCCGATATATATCCAATACTTCTTAATGTATACCAGTCAGTATCCAGGGGACACAAATTTTACCCATGAACTCAGGACACATGGGACCCAGGATCCATGAAATACATTGAGAGTGCTGTTAGGTTCATGAGACAACTTATAATGAGCATTCCTGGTTCTTCTTTCATTGGCAGCACAGGTAGATCTGTCATTTCTTATATCTTCCTCATATTGGTCAAGTTCATTTCCTGGTAACCAAACTTCAAAGGAAGGTGAAGCAGTGTTTATGAACCCATGGGAAACATGTATTCCTACACTATTTCCCAGTTTGCCCAGTTTCTGTTTTAGTTCACAATTTGATAAATTGGTGAGCAAAATTCAAATTTATCTCCAGAGTTCTCCACATTCTACCTTGGATATCAGTTTGACCTGGGTCCACATTAGATTATGATGGGAGTACAGTGGACCCTTGTATAACAAACAGTTTGTATAACATAAAATTTGTACAACATAAAATTCCAGAGAGAGGGGAAATTTGCTTAACACAATTGCCTATGGGGCGAATCTGTACAACATAAAATGGGATCACTCTGTTTTCAATGCATTCCTATGGAAAATTTGTATAAAGGAAAATTTGCTTAACAGACTTTCTTTTGGAATGAATTAATTCCTTTATACAAGGTACCACTGTATTCCCATTACATTAAAATCTATATTGTTCCACACACATTTTCTATGTGCATTTATTTCTATATACACATTTTTTTCTGAACAGTGTACTCACTTTTGTTGCCAGTGGTTTAGACATTAATGTCTCTGTGTTGTGCTATTTTGAGGGGACAGCACATTTACACTGTTATACAAGCTCTATACTCACTACTTTATATTGTAGCCAAGTGTCATTTCTTCAGTGTTGTCACATGAAAAGATATGCTAAGATATTTACAAAATGTGAGAGATTGTACTCCCTTCTGTGATATACAGTATATGCCCCCCCCATTTTTGAAATGTACATATTTTCAAATTATTTAACATATTTCGTTTATGAACTGGATTGGAAGACTAGGGCCATCTTTGTTAATGGGAGGTGACAAATATATGAATTCTGGTAACAAAACTAACCACAAACTTTAAGAAGATTCTAACAAGTTTTCCATAAATTAAGCTGTCTACCTCTGGGCTTTCATGTCTTGTCCTTTTGGGTCATATATAACATATCTAGAAATTTTCAGTTCTATGCATTGCTTCAATACTTTACTACTAGAGATGGGCACGACCAGAAAAAAATGACGTTTTAATTTTTCGTTTGTCGGAACGGGTCTGTTTCATTCCGTTTCTGTTTGTCATGAATTTTTTCAAAAAATTTCGGTTCAACGTTTCGTTTGTCGTTTCTACCACAATTTAGCACGATTTGACTTCCCAGAGCATGGGGACATCCCACAATGACCCAGAGCAGGCAGAAAACACTTTAAACTGGGTGATGAATAATATATTTAATAAATGTATCATAGCATAAGACTGCATCCTATGCAATAAAGCAAACAAAGTGGGCAGAATGCAATATTTTTTTTTTCTCTTGGTCAACGCTGACTGAACCAGCCACCCTACTTGATCTGGCTGCTTTTATACTTGTTTTGTTTTGAAGCCTTTATCCATCCAATTTCCCCTCCACCTCTCAGAGGCAGCAGGAGACACAGTATTCCGTTCCTCCCCAAATCTGGATGAGGGTCTATTCCTCTCAATGTCCCCTCACCATGACACTCCTTGTAAAGCCAAGCAAATGCCACTCTGGTCAACTAGCGGTCAGAGATACAGATGCTTCCCCCCCCCACTCATCTGGATGAGTGCCCCTCAACCTCTTGGGGAATTATCACCAGCTGGAGTATCCAAAGGAGCTGACTGGCAGAATCCCCAAGGATCAAATTCAGGACAGAACAGAGGGAGCGCTCGGTGGGAACACCCTGGAAACGCCATACCAGTGCAGCCCAGCCGAGCCACCTGCCCAGGCTTTGCCTGGGCAGGTTTGTCCTTTGACTCAGATTCTTGGCCCCAGCACAACGACCAAGGAGCCCAGTTTGCTCATGGAGCAGACCTTCTCCCTCCTTGACCAGGTGGCGCAGTTCCATGCCCATCTCCAGGGTAGAGACCCTCCACTGCCCTCCACCCCATCCAGCTTCCCTGCCGTGTCACCGGAAGTGGCCTAACCCCCTAACCCTAACCCTAACCCTAACCCTAACCCTGTAACTGTTTTCATTGGGGGCTGACTTGCTAGAAGGGCCGCCTGGGAAGAAAAGGACCCCCCCCCCGGGACTGCCAGCAAAAGGGACCACTGGTTTTCAAGAACTGATTGGCAAAGGCAGCCATTCAGAGAGCAGGAAGGATGGGTGGTGGGGTTGGACCTGCTGCCTTGAACAGTTGGGGTGCAGGCAGATGAGCCCGATTCGTGACAGTCCACGCAGCAAAGCCACGAAGCCAGAGCGCCAGGGAATTTTTCTTGGTTAGGGAGGGATTGTTTCAATGGCCTCCTTTGGAGGCCACAAGGCCAGAGTTCTGCCTACCCAGTGGAGACAGAGTCCACGCACGCAGCAAAGCCACAAAGCCAGAGTGCCAGGGAACTTGAGGGAGGGATTGTTTCAGCCACCTACTTTGGAGACCACAAGGCCAGAGTTCTGCCAACCCAGTGGAGACACAGTTCACACAGGAAAGCCACGAAGCCAGAGCTTTGGAGGCCACGAAGCCAGAGTTTTGGAGGCCAGAAAGCCAGAGTTTTGACTGCCCAGTGGAGACACAGTCTACGCACGCACGCAGCAAAGCCACGAAGCCAGAATGGCAGGGAAGTTCGGGGAGGGATTCTTTCAGCCGCCTAATTTGGAGGCCACCAAGCCAGAGTTTTGCCTGCCCAGTGGAGACACAGTCCACCTAGGAAAGCCACGAAGCCAGAGCTTTGGAGGCCACGAAGCCAGAGTTTTGGAGGCCAGAAAGCCAGAGTTTTGACTGCCCAGTGGAGACACAGTCTACGCACGCACGCAGCAAAGCCACGAAGACAGAATGGCAGGGAAGTTCAGGGAGGGATTCTTTCAGCTGCCTACTTTGTAGGCCACAAAGCCAGAGTTTTGACTGCCCAGTGGAGACACAGTTTAAGCATGCACACAGCAAAGCCACAAAGCCAGAACGGCAGGGAAGATCGGGAGGGATACTTTCAGCCGCCTACTTTGGAGGCCACCAAGCCAGAGTTTTGCCTGCCCAGTGGAGACACAGTCCACCCAGGAAAGCCAAGAAGCCAGAGCTTTGGAGGCTACAAAGCCAGAGATTTGGAGGCCACAAAGCCAGAGTTTTGACTGCCCAGTGGAGACACAGTCTACGCATGCACGCAGCAAAGCCACAAAGCCAGAACGGCAGGAAAGCTTGGGGAGGGATTCTTTCAGCTGCCTACTTTGGAGGCCACCTGCCAGGACCCTGCCTGTCACAGAACCTGATTCTGAGGGGTTAAATGGTGAAGAGCTGCTGGAGGAGCCTTGCAGCTCAATTCAGCAGGCAGCTGGGTCTGATGACTCAGATGAAAACATATCTTCTCCACCTAGAAGGGCTATGAGCAGAATTCTGTAAAGACGTGCCACCAGGAGAGCTAGGGAAAGGGTATTTGATGCTAGACAGGGAATCAGGTCGAGAAGCCCTGAGTACTAGCAGGAACCTTTCCAGAAGTAAGGGTGTGTTCCCTGTTTTGAAATAAAGCTGGTAAGCTCACCTTGAGCTCTCTGTGGGAGCAATGTGTCATTTGAACTTGCAACCACAATCCTGTCTGTGACCTTGGCTCTGTTTCCTGATTTGGGACTGGCTTCCTGGACAACGGCTTAATCTGTTCCCTTGGGGTTGGCGTCTGGTTTCTGTGAGATATTCTGGTTTTGACTTGGACTGTTAATTGCTGGGAGTTGGACTCTGTTATTTATCTGGCACTTGATTGTTAGCAATGGACGTGAACTTGCCTGGCTTTCCACTGAAGATCTTGGCAAAGAACTGAACCCTGTTTGTGTGTGTGCTCTGTGTGTGGGGCTTGACAGTTTGCTCCCACCCAAACTTTTTCAAGCAGAATGGAAGAGGAGGGGGCTGTTGGGATGACACTGCTGGCAGCTTTACAAAACCAAGTGCTGCTTTTATCTCAGGCAATTACTCAATTGCAGCACGCTCCAGCACCGGCTGGATTGCAGCCCCGTTGCCCTCCTGACCGGTTTGAAGGCACATAGGAGGAATTCCCTGCATTCTTGGTTCAATGCAAGCTTTTTACTGAGGTGCGTGCTCAAGAATTTCCTACTGAGTGGTCTAAGGTCTGCTTTATCATCAGTTTGTTGAAAGGACAGGTGGCTAAATGGGCTACTCCTTTACTCGTCAGTGCCTCACCTCTACTGGATAATTATCAGGCCTTCCTGAATCACATTTCTTCAGCTTTTCAGAACCAGGTACAGGCTGCTACTGCCAACAGGAGACTCAGAGCTCTGAAACCAGACAAAGATTCAGTGTTTGACTACACCAATGTGTTCCGTTTGATAGCACAGGATCTGAATTGGAATGAACCGGCACTGATTTCTCAGTATATGGAAGGATTGGCAGATGAAGTGCTTGATGAACTCTCTAGAGTGGAACAACCAAGCACATTATAGGAACTCATTACCCTGCATCTCAGGATAGATGGACGCCTGGAAAGCCGTCGCCTCTCCCGAGGCAAGAACTACAACCAGCAGCCCCTGCCAGCTGTGCCTAATCTGCAATCCGGTGCAGCCCACAGATAGGATCCAGAACCTATGCAACTGGGAGCTGCTCGACCATGACTCACCCCAGAGGAAAAGGCAAGACAACGCTCTCATAATCTCTGCCTGTACTGTGGAGGAGGAGGACATTTCGCTTCCAGTTGCCCTTTGAAGCGCTCCTCAGTAAGTGCTGCTACCTCTTCAGCAGTAAAACGGCAGCTCCATCCTTGAAGGAACCCACAGGAATGGAGCATACCGAAGGGTTCCCAGACAATACCATCACACCCCAAGGACCTTTCCTGGTACCTGTAACTCTAGGACTTCCTGATGGCCGGAAAGTACCTGTGTATGCTATGGTAGACTCTGGGGCAGCTCACTGCTTTATGGATGATGGGTTTGTGTGGTGCCATCGGATTCCAGTACAGAACAAGGAAACTCCTTTGCTGGTACAACATAAGAACATAAAAACATAAGAAGAGCCATGCTGGATCAAGCCAAAGGCCCATCTAGTCCAGCTTCCTGTATCTCACAGCACTCCCACCAGATGCGTTTGGGAGCACATGAGACTAGATATCTGTCTTCTGATACCACTCCCCTGCATCTGGCCCTTGAAGTGCCCTGGTTTCTCCATCATGGTTTGTAACCTGTGGTGGACTTTTCCTCCAGGAATCTGTCCAATCCCCTTTTGAAGGCATCCAGGCCAGATGCCATCACCACATCCTGTGGCAGGGAGTTCCATAGACTTACAACGCGCTGGGTGAAAAAATATTTTCTTTTGTCAGTTCTTACTCTCCCACCCAATTTGAGTGTATGTCCCCTAGTTCTGGTATCTTGGGAGATAGAGAAGGTATTTTGGGAGAGAGAGAAGAGCTTCCCTCTATCCACTCTACTCATACCCTGCATTATTTTGTATGTCTCAATCATATCCCCCCTTAAGCGCCTTTTTTCCAGACTAAAGAGGCCCAAATGTTTTAGCCTTTCTTCATAAGGGAGGTGCCCCAGCCCAGTAATCATTTTAGTCGCTCTCTTCTGCACCTTTTCCAGTTCCACTATGTCTTTCTTGAGATGCGGTGACCAGAATTGTACACAATACTCCAGGTGGGGCCTTACTATTGTTTTGTATAATGGCATTATAATGTTGGCTGTTTTATTTTCAATCCCCTTTTTGATAATCCCTAGCATGGAATTGGCCTTCTTCACTGCTGCCACACATTGGGGAGACACCTTCATGGAGCTGTCCACCAACACACCAAGATCTCTTTCCTGATCCGTCACGGATAACTCAGAGCCCATGAGTTGATAGATGAAGTTTGGATTTTTTTGCCCCAATATGCATTACTTTACATTTGGTTACATTAAAATGCATTTGCCATTTCTCAGCCCATTCCCCCAGTTTGGAGAGATCCTTCTGGAGCTCTTCACAATCTTCTCTGGTTTTCACCACACGGAAAAGTTTTGTGTCATCTGCAAACTTGGCCACCTCACTGTTTATCCCTGTCTCCAGGTCATTTATGAACAGATTGAAAAGCACCGGTCCCAGGACCGAGCCCTGGGGCACACCGCTTTTCACTTCTCTCCATTGTGAAAATTTCCCATTGACACCTACTCTTTGTTTCCAGGATCTCAACCAGTTTTCAATCCATAAGAGGACCTGTCCTCTTATCCCCTGACTGTGCAATTTTCTCAGCAGCCTTTGGTGAGGGACTGTGTCAAAAGCCTTTTGAAAATCCAGATAGACTATAGAATCCATTGAGGGTCAGTTACTTCGTTCTGGACCAATAGCTCAGGAAACCTGTCCACTTACTCTTCAGGTAATGGACCACAATGAGCAGATTTGCTTTAATGTAACTCGGATGCCCTGGTTTCCTCTTGTCTTGGGACTTTCCTGGTTGTGAGCTCATAACCCATTGGTGGATTGGGTGCAAGGGGAATTGTACTTCAAGGTTCCTTGCTCAAAGAAAAATTCTTCTACCATCCTGGCAGCTGCTCATGCTACATCTGACCCTGTCTTCCCCCAAGTATACCAAGTCTTTGCAGATGTATTTGAGGAAAAGGGGGCTGAGAAGTTACCTCCGCATCGGGCCTATGACTGTGCCATTGATCTGGGGCACCCCTCCCTGTGGGACGAGTCTATCCTATGTCCGAACCTGAGTTAGAAGCTTTGAGGGCTTTCCTAGACAAGAACCTTCGACGTGGGTTTATACGCCCTTCCAAATCACCATTGTCCGCACCGGTGATCTTTGTAAAGAAGAAGGGAGGGGAGCTTCGTCCTTGTAATGATTACCGGTCATTAAACAAGAACACTATTTGGGACCGGTACACTTTACCCCTAACCTCTGAACTTTTGGACCGGTTAAGAGGGGCAAAGTGTTATACCAAGCTAGACCTTCATGGGGCGTATAATTTGGTGCGTATCCGTAAAGGAGATGAGTGGAAAACCGCCTTTCGAACCTGGTACGGCAAATATGAACATTTAGTAATGCCTTTTGGACTGACAAATGCACCCAGTGTCTTCCAGCAGATGATGAATGACATTTTCCATGATCTACTAGATCATTGTGTGGTCATTTATTTAGATGATATCCTGATTTATTCCGCTGACCCAGCTCAGCATGTTCAAGATGTTTGTCAGGTCTTGCAGCATCTTCGGGAAAACCGACTATATGCTAAGCTGGAAAAATGTGAGTTCGACATTAAGGAAGGTGAATTCCTGGGGCATATTATTTCTCCCCAGGGAATCCGCATGGACCCTAAGAAAGTAGAAGCTGTGTTGTCCTGGCGGCGACCACAAAACCGTAAGGATTTGCAATGGTTCCTCAATTTCACTAACTACTATCGCCAGTTTATTCCTGCCTATGCCGACATTGTTGCACCTTTAAACCATCTCCTTCGGCCCAAAGAGCTTTTCCGGTGGACTCCCGAAGCAGAAGAGGCTTTCTCTACTTTGAAAACTTGCTTCACCTCGGAACCCTTGCTCCGTTATCCTGATCCACAATTACCCTTCATAGTGGAGGCTGACTGCTTTGGGAGCAGTGCTATCTCAACAGGATGATCCCTCCCAAACCCCGCATCCCTATGCCTATTACTCTCGGCAGTTAAAACCTGCAGAGAAGAATTATACTATCTGGGAGCAAGAACTGCTAGCAATCAAGACAGCTTTTGACATATGGAGGCATTACCTCGAGGGAGCTCGACACCCTGATCAAGTATTGACTGATCATCGACATCTTGAACATCTTCAAACAGCCCGGCCATTGACGTATATTCCTGAGGCTCAGAATAAGAAAGCTGATGCATTATCTAGAAAACCTGAATATGTGGCACCAATGAAAGAGACCTTAGTGGCACCCATCTTGCCTCCCTCTGTGTTTGCAGCCATGAATCCATGTCTCAGCTTGGCAGAAGAAATCTGTGAATCTCAAGCTCGCGATTCATGGACTCAGCAACATCTTCAGGAACTCCAGAATGGGAATCATGGAGAGTTTTCTGCACAGCAAGGGTTATTATTACATCGAGGGCAGTAATATGTTTCTGCTGGTCCTCTTCGTAACCAGGTGTTGCACCTCTCACATGACTCTTTACCTGCTGGACACTTTGGACTTTACAAAACCCTGCATCTTCTCACAAGGGAGTTCTGGTGGCCACATGTCTGTGCTGATGTTGCCCGATACGTGGGTTCCTGTGAAGTTTGTCGGTGGGCAAAGGATGTTGTGACCAAACCCTTGAGTCTGTTGCATCCTTTGCCAACACCCTCTGGTCCCTGGAATGCTGTCTCCTTAGATTTCATCACGGATCTTCCTCGCTCAAAAGGGTTTACCTGCATCCTGGTCTTCGTGGATTTATTCACCAAAATGGCTCACTTTGTTCCTTGCCCTAAATCCCCTACCGCATCAGAAACAGCTCATCACTACTTGCAACACCTCTTCAGACTTCACGGTTTACCTGCACATCTCATTTCGGATTGTGGGCCACAATTCACCTCTCGCTTCTGGCAAGCAATGCATAAGGCACTAGGAACACAAGTTCACCTGTCATCAGATTATCACCCCCAGTCAGATGGTCAGACTGAGTGCACTAATGCCACATTAGAACAATATTTACACTGTTATACATGCTACCAACAAGATAACTGGGTGGATTTGTTACCTTTAGCTGAATTTGCATATAACAATGCTGTACATTCTTCCACTCGACAGACCCCATTCGTAGCTAATTATGGTTATCATCCTCAGTACTTTCCAACTACCCTTCCTTCCATCTCTGTGCCAGCTGTGGATGCATACATTCAAGAACTCCATGGCATTCAGGAATTATTGTGAGAGCAACTTCACCATGCTAAGGAAGTATATAAGAAAGCAGCAGACAAGAAGAGACAGGAAGGGCCACGGCTAAATCCAGGCATGAAAGTTTGGCTATCTACTCGATACCTGAGACATCCTGGGCGATCCCAAAAACTAGATCTTCGGTTCATCGGTTCTTATCCCATCTTAGAACAAATCAATCCAGTTACTTTTCGTCTACAACTACCTGATTTCCTTCATCTTCATCCAGTATTCCACTGATCCCTCTTGGTTCCAGCTGCAGACCCTGACCCCAACCGACAACCGACTCCTGAACCTCCTCCACCGATTTTAGTAGGAGAAGAAGAATATGAAGTCCGTCAAATTTTCGATTCTTGAATACACCGTGGAGGATTGCCGTATTTGGTAGACTGGGAAGGTTATGGACCTGAAGACCGGTCATGGGAACGTGAGTCCAACTTGCATGCTCCTCAGTTGGTTCAACAATTCCATGACAGTTACCCTGATAGGCCTGGCCCATCGGAAGAGGGGGACCATGGGGAGGGGGATAGTGCCAGGACCCTGCCTGTCACAGAACCTGATTCTGAGGGGTTAAATGGTGAAGAGCTGCTGGAGGAGCCTTGCAGCTCAAGTCAGCAAGCAGCTGGGTCTGATGACTCATCTGAAAACATATCTTCACCTCCTAGAAAGGCTATGAGCAGGATTCTGCAAAGACGTGCTACCAGGAGAGCTAGGAAAAGGGTCTTTGATGCTAGACGGGGAATCAGGTCGGGAAGCCCTGAGTACTAGCAGGAGCCTTTCCAGAAGTAAGGGTGTGTTCCCTGTTTTGGGATAAAGCTGGTAAGCTCACCTTGAGCTCTCTGTGGGAGCATCACATCATTTTAACTTGCAACCACGTTCCTGTCTGTGACCTTGGCTCTGTTTCCTGATTTCGGACTGGCTTCCTGGACCACGGCTTGATCTGTTCCCTTGGGTTTGGCGTCTCTGAGATATTCTGGTTTTGACTTGGACTGTTAATTGCTGGGAGTTGGATTCTGTTATTTATCTGGCACTTGATTATAGCAACGGACTTGAACTTGCCTGGCTTTCCACTAAAGATCTTGGCAAAGAACTGACCCCTGTTTGTGTGTGTGCTCTGTGTGAGGGTCTTGACAGCTGGTAAGGAACCTGGTCTCTGGGTGTACACTCCTCCAGTAGAGGAGGAAGAGGACCCTTGCGAGGATAACTCTTCTGCATCGTTCTGGCTTCCGTGCGCCCTCGGGAATGCCTGGGCCTGATTTGAGGCTGCCAAGCGGAGTTGATGGCATAGCTCCGTCTTCCAGGAGTTTAGGTCGGCAGTGCTGCCCGCCAGGGAACCCTTGACACGAGGGTCGCACAGGCATGCCATCTGGTACACCTTTTCCCTCCTCAGTGGGCCAAGGCAGGTATCCACGCCAGTCAGCAGCCTGTCTGCCAAGGCCCTGCTCTTTGAGAAAAGATCAGCTTCTTCCCAGATACTGGCCTCTAGATGTTGGCGAAGGGCATTTACCAGGGGGAGTATGTGGCCCAGGCTGGCGTTGTAGCTGCTGAGGACGTGGGTGGTCTCCTCAAAAGGTTGCAGGATACCCACCATCTGGGAGAGAGCGAGGCATTCGGTAGCACCAATGTCCAACACCATTCCCCCAGGCAGGATGGGAGTGTGGGACATGACGTATTCCACCACTTATCTCTGCTTCACCAGGCGCTTGTGCCAGGACCCTGCCTGTCATAGAACCTGAATGTGAAGGGTTAAATCCTGAAGAACAGCAGGAGGAGCCTTGTAGTTCAACTCAGCAGGCAGCTGAGTCTGAGGACGCAGCTGAGGGCACATCTCCTCCTCCTATGAGGGCTAGGAACAGGATCCTGCAAAGAAGAACTAACAGGAGAGCCAGGGAAAGGATCTTTAATGATAGGCGTAGAATTAGATCTGAAAGCCCTGAGTTCTAGCAGGAGCCTTGTCAGAGATATGAGTGTGTTCCCTGGTTTAGGATAAAGCTAGCAAGTTTACCCTGAAACCTCTGTGGGAGCAACACATCACTTACCTTGTCACCACGTTCCTTTGTGTATCCAGACTCTGTTTCCTGACCTTGGACCGGCTTTCTGATTACGGCGTTCTCTGTTTCCTGACCTTGGACCGGCTTTCTGACTACAACATTTCTCTGTACCCTTGAACTTGGCATTTGGCTCTGTAAGGTATTTTGGCTTTGATTCGGACTGTGCTTTGTTCGTTATCTGGATTACAACGAAAGTTCCTGGCAAATAACTGAACTTGGCTTGCTGTTTATTCTGTATGTGGGGCTTGACAGCTTGACCATTTCGTAGGTGGAGTTCCACTGGGTGGTCACATCCTACATCAGGATGTGCTCTGGTTGGCCCATCTCCGCCTACCTCTCACACATCATCCTTGATGCCTTGATGCTTTGTGAGAAGTGCCCGACTATTTTCCTGCACTTGTCCAGCAAGGCCTTGGTCTCCAGGGTCCCCTCATCCCAGGAGTCCTTTGGTGCTCCCAGCCCAATGGCATCACCCACCACTAGGTGCAGTTTGTGTGCTGCACACACGATGCCCTGGAGCACTGCCCTATCAACCGCATTGATCATGTTATGGCCTGCGTCAATAACCATGAATGCGTGATTGACCTGCCCCTCGGGTGCCCATTCTCACAGTGCCGTCTTGAGGACTTCAGCAATGTGGATGCCTTTGGCACTGTCCTCCATGCTTTGTGCCTGGAGAAGCACCACCCTGTACCCTCTTGGGGTGCTCCCTTGTGGCTCCCCCTGCAGCTCTTCTTGGGATGCCCTAGTGTCAAGGACCTCCTTGGGTTGCCACCAATGAGCCATCAGAGAGAGGTATCCGTGGTGCCCACCGGCCCAGAGGTCGGAAGTGAAGTGGATCTTCCTTCCTCTGGCCGCCTGCAGCACGGCCCGGAGCATGTCCCTGACAAACTCATAAAAGGAGGGAATCACCTGCCTGCTGAAGGTACAACGGGATGGAGGCTCGTACCATGGAGCCACATGCTTCATCAGGTGCCTGAATCCCGATGACTCCACAAAGGAGAGGGGCAACCCATTCATGGCCACCATTTCACCAACCACGCGAGTGGTGGTCTCCTGTGCCTTGGCCCTATTATGTTGGCTGACAAAGCTCCCACACAGCGGCACCACTTCCTGCAGAGTGGCCTGCCTCTTCCCACTCTCAGTGGAGCTGTCTCTGGAGTCCTTCCCCATGCCTGCTTCCCCCTCTTCCTCCCTGAGGATGAGGAACCTGGGCCTGACAATTCCCAGGCAGAGTCCCAGGGTACTTTTGCATGAGGTGGCTACGCAAGGCACTTGAGGAGAGGGGATTGGGGTCATTCCCCCTGCGCACAACCACCCCGCATTTCTTGCACACCGCAAGCCTCAAGTCTTCTGGGCTGTTCTCAAAATGCTCCCAGAGGAGACCCACGAGGCTTATGGAAAGTACTGCCCCCTCTGGTACTGCCTGCCGCTGCTGTGCTGGTGGTGGTGTGGCTTGTGCTCTGCTGGGACAATTGACTGCTGCTGTCCCTGGTGGTAGTCTGGTCCTGGGTGGAAAGAGGGCTGCTCCTTCCATCACTGCCTGAAGCCTGCCTTTCGCCTGTTCCTGCCAACAGGTCCTCAGAATCCAGCATATGTAGATGCAAAGAGCCCATTTCTGATTCCGAGTACTCATCTTCCTCCTGATAAATGGGGTGTGTGTCCATGTCAAAGGATGGTGGCGATGGGTATCGCATGCAGTCATCCATGCTTCCCTCAGTGACAGAAGATGGTCCGGTGGTGCTGGTTGTGCAGCTGCTGCTTTGAGAGGGAGTGGCAGCAATATCACTATCTGCACTACTTCCTGTGCCTTCCTTCAGAAATGTGCCCCTATTTAATTTAGTGGGGGTCCCCCCGCCCTTCCCTCTGGCTCTGCCACCCCTCCTCATTTTTTTTTTTTTCTCAAAAGTATTAGAAATATATTTTCTTATTATATTTGTGTTAAGTAACAAACTATTCTAATAAACTTATCCTTTTGACCCACAAGCTTACTCTCACACTGTGCTTTCAATGTTGCCCTGCTGGCCCTTGGTATAATTTTCTAAATTCGGAATTCAACTTAATCCACTGAAATGGAGCAAAAACCTAGAAAACAAATGGTAGTATTTGAAATGAAATCAAATCCAGACCGGAAGTCCAGAAGAACTGCTCTTCCCTTCTTCAGCACTCAGTCAGCAAAACTGCAGTGCATGCAGGCACAGTCAGAGAATAAAATAAAAATAGTTTTCTAAATTCTGAATTCAACTTGATCCACTGAAATGGAATGTGCCTGCCTGTGTGTGCAAGTGCACACACAACACAACAAGTGTATGTATGTAAACAAACTAACAATGAGCTGGAGTAATGAATAAATAATAATATTGTAAGGCTGATATCAGCAGCAGCAGCAGCTGGACAGGTGGCTTCAGCCTCAGCCTGAAGTGAACAGAGAGTAGTGGTACTATGCCTCCCAAGAAAGATATTGGGGTGTAAATACAATATAGTTTATTAGTTGTAGTTAGGGAATAAAATAAAACTAGTTTTCTAAAGTCAAGTTCTGAATTCAACTTGATCCACTGAAATGAAATGTGCCTGCCTGTGTGTTCAAGTGCACACACAACACAACAAGTGTAAGTATGTAAACAAACAAACAATGAGCTGGAGTAATGAATAATTAATATTGTAAGGCTGATAGCAGCAGCAGCAGCAGCTGGACAGATGGCTTCAGCCACACACCAACAATAAGCCTGAAGTGAAAAGAGAGTAGTGGTATTATGCCTCCCAAAAAAAGATATTGGGATGTAAATAAATACAATATCGTTTAGTAGTTGTAGTCAGGGAATAAAATAAAAATAATTTTCTAAATTCTTCTGATCCACTTAAATGGAATGTGTGTGTTCAAGTGCACACACAACAAGTTTAAAAACAAACAATGAAGTAAGTAATTAGTAAACTAAACAATATTGTAAAATATTCTCCACTTAGGATAGATGTTCTGTTCTTGGCTTGCACCCCAAATGTGTGTGTGTGCAAGCAAATTGAAGTTGGGAAAATAGAAAATAAATGGTAGTATATAAAATATTTTAAAATAAATCCACACCTCCCACTCCCAGTCGACCCTCCCCTTTATCCAATATCAGAAAAATCCTCTCCCCACAAACAGCCAGAGAAGAGAACAAAGAAAAAACTCTAACTGCTTCCCTTTGCCAGACAAAGCTGCAGGGAATCAAAGAAATTATTTTCTAATAAAATCAATTCCCTCCCTGACTGCTGAACTTAAAGCCTAAAGCCTCCCAGGCCTCCCTCCTCGAATAATCTCTGTCTCGATCACACAAGCACCACCAGCACAGCCCTCCTCCCTCAACCACATCCAAGACCTGACTGCTATTTCTGGAAGATGCCTCGACTTTTTATGCCCTCTGAGACATCCAGAAGTGTCAGTCAAAATGTGGTCATGCCATTGGTGGAATTGTTCAAAAAAATTGCATGGTCCCATCCCATGCCCAGCCCAAATGGGCAGGTCTAAATAAATAAATAAATAAACATAGCAATGCGACATTTTATTGCTATAAAAAACCACTGCTGCTACTATTAAAATTCAGGCATTTAAAATAAATAAATTTCACATGTTTCTGTGGTGATTTGGTGTGTTTTTTGACCACGATTTCAAAAGAAAAATTGCTGTCGCCATTTTGGACCCCCCTCACCGCATGGCATTGGCGAGACGACAAGGATGACCCCCCCCAGCCTGGTGCAAGCAGCCTAGGACAGGAAAGGAGGGGGGAAGGCCAAGGACCCCCAGAAACCACCCCTCTGGTAGGTGGCAAAGCCTCAGGCAGGCATATTTTCGCCTGCTTTTTCAGCCGGGAGTCGGGTATTTTTAAAAAACGTTTAAAAATTTTTTCTGTGCTTCACATCGTGCGATTGCCGCAATGCCACAAACGGAAATGAAAAACCCAACCAAATTTTTCTTTTTTCTGTTCAGGTTCGAGTTGTAATGGCTTAATTACCGTTACTGTTTCCATTACTTCCGAAAAAAAAAATGAAAACAGAAACGAAGATTTTGCCGCTCCGTGCCCATGTCTATTTACTACCATTATTTACCAGTAATTTATCTTTGTATGAATTATCCCCTGAAAGTCTCTCTAAAATGTTCTATTTATCTAGATTTGACCAATGCTATCTTTATTCCCCTGACTCAAGTGTATCAATGAATATGAAAAGATAATATATAGCACTGGAAAAAATTCAATATGCACTGTCTCTTTCCTGCTCTGTTCTCACATTATCCCATTGTGCTATGTTCTTTTCTATAGCAGTCAGACATTTTAAAAATTAACTTTTTGGATTCTCCCACACATGCCTAGCAACTGAAGCACTCCTCCTCCTACCAATCAGAAGTTGCACACTGTTTCTTGAAATTCCATCTGCACTCCATTTGTTTTCTACATTTCTGTTTAAACATCGTAACTTGGAGATTATGGCCACAAGTTTGTGATGCATTTTATATTTATATGAAGAGAAATCTCTTTATATATGTGTGTGTGTCCAATGCATCCTGAAAAATTGTGGAAAGAGTTTATAATATTTTCTGTTTTTAACACCCTGCGGTGATCACATTTGTTTCAAACAAGCCAGCTAACTAAAAATATCTACAAATTAGAATGTCCAGCACATCCCTATATTATGCCACAGATAGATAAATAAAGCAAAGGCTTACCTGTATATATTGTTAGAGACAGGAACAAAGCAATTTGCCCCACTTTATACAAATTCCCTCACTCCCCCACCCCTTGGCCAGCTGCTCCCCTTGATTGATGGTGCACACTGCCCAGGTGCTTCTAATTGGGTGGATGACAGATCTGGAAAGGAGCATGGACTTGCCTGTCCTGCCTCCTCATCTGAGTGGGGAGCTGCGGGGAGAGAGGCAAGGAAGCCCCAATTCCTGGTCAGTTGGCCAATGAAGAGGACACAGGCAGCATGCACTGGCATGTGAGTGGAGCAGCCAGCTGGAGGGTGGGTGGACAAAATGTGCACCACCTGTGGTGCCACACGTACAAAATTTGGACAAAGTGGGTCAAAGTGGTTCAAGCCCATCTATATAGATAATCCTAATACTTTATGAGAATTGTTAATATTATCCTTTAACAAGGAGTATAACACAAGGAGTAAAGTGTTTTTGGCTTCAATAGAGACAGCAGAGTGAATCAAGCTGCTTTTTCTATCTATTTATTCATGGAAAAATGCAAGAGTATGCTCACTCACCACATATGGAAATGGTGGAGCAAAGAAATAACCTGTTTAGTTTAGTTGAGATAAGTACTTAGGCCATAACTCACCAGAGGCTCCTTTTGTACCCCGGACAGAGCTCAGTTGGAGAAGCATGGTGGCACTGAACCTTTTCAGATTCAGCAGTGAAAGTTCTTTATTCCATGTAGCTTTTCAGGGAGCCACATAACTTTCCTAGGCCAAAATCCCTACTGGCTGGGATGACCTGCTCTCGGGATGAGCTTTGTTCTAGGGCAAGCAAACAGAGGCTGACCAGAGTGTAAGGTAAATCAGGTCCAAAACAGCCCAGGTGGAACTTTTTGTTACCAGTGACAACCTGAAGTTCTTCTTCAGGCAATGGGCTGGATGGTAGGGGAAGTCAGCTACAGACACTCCAGGAAGGTGTTCAAGATAAATTGATGGGCAATGGGCTGGATGGTAGGGGAAGTCAGCTACAAACACTCCAGGGAAGGTGTTCAAGATAAATTGATGGGACCATGTAGGATACACTGAGCTCAAAATATAAGGGTTCAAGTCATTGATGCAGGTAGGGTGAGCACTCTTCATTAGCTACAATTGGTTGAGAAGCAATCAGAGCTGGAAGGTTTCTCTTCTCTCTCTTTCTCTCTCTCTTCATGACTTTGAATTTTCATAAATCTCTGACCCTTTATGAATTATGTTATGCTATCTGGTGTGCTGAACTTCCTTGAGGTTGTTCTGGTTTCGCTGTAGCTCTTGTGGAAACCATGACAACTCCATTCCCCAGGCAAAAAGATCACATAAAGTGAAGGTACATGTTAGGACACAGTCTAGAGGTTTTCAGTGCTTCTATCCATTATAAATCTGGAGGATTTCCAAAAGTCTCATCTGCCCTCCATTGAAGGGTAGTTCATTTCCCTTTAGGCTCTCTCAGTAAATAAGTTGTCTTACTCGACCCCGTGGCACAAGTAGCAGGTGACATCTTCTGTGGGCAGCCTAGAACATAATTATTGCTCACAAACAATTAACTAAGTTAAATTGTCCAAGCCTAACTCCTACTATAAATACCTATTCCTTTCTTGAAAAAGAAAACGGTGCCATCTGAAAGCATATTTTATTTTTGTCCTCAATATCCTGCCTTTTCAATTGATTAAACTTGAACCAGAATTGGTTTTTTTGGGTCACGGGTTGCTATTGACCTTTTAACTTGCTTTGTAGAGCTTCTAGGCCTGAGATTTGTCAAGCATAAATGTCAATATACCAGGCAAAGAATATTGCCATGTACAGTAAAACATCATTATTATTACACGCAAAATAGTTGAACTGAGTCCACCCAGTGCTGTTATAAGCATCACATATTTGTAATATGGCTTCATAGTGCAAACAGGATTTTGGACTAAGATTCCATACATCTGATACATAACCTCTTTTAAATTCATGGTGTACCAAAGCTATTTTTAGACATATAGTCATGTCTGGCATAGGCAGTAAGCAAAGCTATACATTAGAAATACATGCAAACAATCTGAATACAAAGAAGTATGCAGGATAATGCTTCAAAATAACATTGACTACCTTTCCCTTCTTATTTTCTTATATCCCTACTATTTTAAAATAAAAAGAAATGGGCAAAATACCAGTGGCTGTTAAAATACCCCATTTAATACATTAAAATCCAATAAGATCAAAGTAACATATGTCAAATCTTCAGTTGCTCAGCAGTTCAATCCAATATTCCAAATATTAGTATTTATCCCTGCATTCTTATTCCCATGGGTTGTGGGTCAGTTCTTTCACAAATTTAAAGACTATTCCCCTATGATTTACTACATTTTTGTGGTATGTCTACTGTAAAAACAGATGCATGCATTTCTAGACAGATGAAAGGAGCCACCTCAGGCAGCAGATTTTTTTCTTATCATGGAAATACAGCAAATTCTTCATTATTAACTTATTATTGTTGTGATTTCCCTCTCAGGGAGATGAAGGGAGGTGCTCCACTGTCAAAACAACTTGGGCAGCCTTTAGTATTATGGTTTTAGGTTTTGGGAAAAGAGCCACCATTTGTTTGGCAGCCTCAGGGGCCCAAAACGTCTTAGGGCAGTTTTGCATTCTACATTAATATAGTATTCATGGATTAGTTAAAAAAAACCCCTCTATATTTTACTTTTACATACACGGGCATATTAAACAATGGCCTTTCCATTCATATCCATCTTTTATTCATTTAATAATAATCTTAGAACAGCCAAGATGGAATGGACCCTATGGATCACTGAGGTCAGCTTCTGTCAGGAAATGTAGGGAGGAATCGACAGAAGGCGGAGCTAGTGCCGCGACGGGAGGCAGCAAGCTTGCTTTGCTCTGTTTGCTGCTAGAACTCCATGGGTTATGGGGCACAGAAAGTGCTGTAAAAGAGGTTTTTCAGGAGAGAAAATCCTCTGAACATTGCAGGGGAGTCTGGGCTGGAAGGAACTCAGCTATACGAAGTGTCAGCGTGGAGTTCCTCGTCTGTCAGCAATCCCCCGGGGGCCGTTTCCCATGGAGAAGGCATAATTTGCCATTAAGTCGTCGGTAGCTCCTCAAGGAAACCTGACATACATAGAGACTGATACAAATGGCAAAAGGAGTAATGGTATTTACATAGCGTGAATGACTGTTGGAGGAGCCCAGAGGTGAGAAGTTAAAAGAAAGTTTGACCTCTGTGGGTTGTTTAATGCGAGTGATTAGTCCTTTAATGGCGGGAGAAGGAGACAAGATCAAGGAAAGACCACAGCAGGGAGCCGGGAGCCTTAAGCACTGAACTGCATGGAACTTTCTTGGGGACTTTTCTGGAGAGGCAAAGCTTCTGCTAACCAACTCCGAATTGAATGAGAAAAGTAATAAAGGAGAGAAGTTGGTGTTTGCTGGCAAGTTGTTATGTACTAAGAAAGAAGAAAGAGAGAGATTGAACTTATACCTTTATACTTAACAAAATTTAATTAAATTTAATTTCAACTGTTCCAAGGGAGATTTAAATCAACAGAAATTTGGAGCTTTTTGGCTGGGACAATAAGAAGACAGTACTCTTATCTTGTTACTCTCTCCTCCACATACATATACGGACTGAGGATTACTGGAATGGTGTGGAGAGTGCTAGTGTCTCATTAAGAACTCAGCCTTGGGAGCTAGCTGAATGAGGAGCCGGACTCCTAAAATCAGCTTTGAAGACATATATGTAATGAATGTCATGAAGCTTAAACTGAACTTTTGAGAAGTCTGCTACTCCTATTAGTAGGTCATTACTAATTATAGAAGGGATTATTTTCAGTATTCCACCACAATTTCTTTCCTTTTCTTTCTTTCTTTCTTTCTTTCTTTCTTTCTTTCTTTCTTTCTTTCTTTCTTTCTTTCTTTTTTTTTCTTTCTTTTTCTTTCTTTCTTTCCTTCTTTTTTATTGCTCTTTGCTCTTATTTTCTTATATTTTTCCACTTCTCCCCCCCTTTTCTCTTTATCTTTGTTGTGATTTGAAGTCTTAGGAATAAGTGACTTTTATGAGCGTATATGAATTTATAGACTGAGTAAAGAGTAAAGAGAACTGAGTAAAGAGAACAAGAGAGATATCTATTGGAAAAAGAAACAAACCTTGCATAGTTATTTAGCAACTTAACAAAATAGATTTATAAGGAGTGCTTGGTTGTTAAGCACTTCCTAAAGCAGCTGGTTGGATTTTATTATTTTGTTATAACATATATATCATTGTCATTCTCGGTTGTATTGCTATTGGTTGAAACTATAGGTTATAAGGGGGTGTGCTTAGCTTAGCTTTATAAGCAGTATGGCTTCTAAAGCCCCCAGCTCAAAAAAAATCACACCACAACAGACACCACAGGCAACACCCCAAAGCTCTCCAGATGTTACTACAATGGGAGCATTAAAATTGGCAGAAAAGACTACTTTGGAAAAAATCATGACAGAAAAATTTCAGGAAAATAATTTTCAGTTACTTCAAATGCAAACCTCAATTGACCAGACAAGTGAAATTCTTAAAGAATTGATTAGAGAGGTTAAAAATCTGGGTGCAAACTTTGGGAATTTACATAACCAGGTTGAAAATAACACAAGACAGTTAGAAGACAATAAGGAATCAATGGCAAGATTGGAAACACAGGTAGAAAGTTGCAATGAAAAGCAACAAAGATTGGAGGATTGCTTAGTAGCAATGGAGATGGAAAAGGCAGAATATGTTCTGAGAATTCAGAATGTACCAGAGAAACAGGATGAGGACATAAAACAACTAATCACAGAGGCCCTTGCACCATTAATTGAAATGGACACAGACAAGTTCCTATTGGAAATTGATTATGCATTCAGATCAAGCTCAGGATATATTAGAAGGAATAAATTGCCAAGAGAGATACATTTAAAATTTGCAAGGAAATGTTTGAGAGATAAAGTACTTAAGGAAACTCAACAGAAGCAGATATATATTTTAGATACAGAGATTAAGATATTAAAAGACATTCCTTGGCAAATGAGGCAACGGCGAAAACAATATACAATATTGGTGACATTCCTGAAAGAGAGGTCTATTAAATATAAATGGCTGACACCAGAGGGAGTATTTTTCCATTTCCAAGGGAATAGATACACAATAAATTCAACATCTAAGGCACAAGAATTTTTGAGGAGACAGGGGATTATGGAAGAGTCACAGACAGAGGGAGAGTCAGAGACGGAACTAAGAGAAGAGGCAGAAATGAAAGGAAAAAGAAGGACCAAAAGAAATGGGAAAGATTATTCAACCCAACTGGGCGAGGAGGAAAGACCTGGAACAAGGAAGGAATTCAAAAGAAGAGAGGAAAGGTTAAAGGATAGTAAAAAAAATAGTCAGGATGAATAGACAGATCCAAGTAATCTCATTAAATATTAATGGTCTTAACTCAGCCCAGAAACGGAAGAGGACATTTTATCAATTAAAGAGATTAAAGGCTGACATCATATGTTTGCAGGAAACACACATCAGGAAAAAGGATGAACACCTTCTAAAATATCCAAAACTTGGGGAAGTTTTTACAGCATCTGACCAAAAAGAAAAAAAAAGGGGGTTGGCGATTTATGTTAAAAAAGAATGGAACCCAAAATTAGTCTTTGCCTCCGATAATGCTAGAATTTTAATGATAGAGATACAAAGAGAAGGCAAAAAATCTTTAATAGTAAATATATATGCACCTAATGGAAAACAAGATCCTTTTTATAAGCTTCTAGAACAAGAGCTGGTCAAAGCCAATCAGGATGAACATATTATAGTTGGAGATTTCAATGCAGTGGTGGAAAAAAAAATAGATACAAAATCAGAAAAGGAAAAGGGAAGAGAAGGTAGGAGACAGTTAATCCCTCAAAGTTTTCTACAAATAGCAGAAGAATTAGGTTTAGTAGATGCATGGAGAACTAGAAACCCCACCGGTAGAGACTTCACTTTTTATTCACATAGACACAGATCATGGTCAAGGATAGATATGTGTTGGATATCAACTAGTATTATGAAGGAACTTAAAGAAATAGAAATATTACCAAATACATTTGCTGATCACAATCCCATTTTAACCAAGATAGGACTTCGGAGGAAAAACCCCCAATGGAAACTCAATAGCTCTCTACTTAAAGATAAAAAATTAGTTATACAACTTAAAGAAGAAATGAGTTTTTATTTCAAGGAAAACATATCTCCTGACATGCCAATGTGTACTGTATGGGATACTGCCAAGGCAGTTGCACGGGAATCTTATTAAAGATGGCAGCAAAAAGAAAAGAGAAAAGCAAAAAGAAGAAAAAGAATTAGAAAGGGCAATACAAGAACTTGAGAAAGAACTTAAACAAAAAAAAAAACCCAAAGAGGAGATAAGAGCAAGGCTTAAAATGAAACAACATCAATTAAATACCCTCTGGACAGAAGAAATGGCAAAAAAATATGAAGTTTGCTAGGGTAAACTTTTTTCGAAAATGCAAACAAGCCAGGGAGGTGGTTAGCTTATAGACTGAGAAAAGAAAAAGAAAGGACATGTATACAAGTATTACGGGATAAAGAGGGGAATGAAAGATATGATGAGAGAGAGATGAAAAATATTGTTAAACAGTATTATCAAAACTTATATCTAAGAAAAGAGATTTCAAAAGAAAAACAGGAAGAATATCTGAGAGGAAATAGTAAACTAAAAATAACAGATAATCAAAGAGCAGCCTTGGAGGAACCTATAGCTTATAATGAGATTGTGGATGCAATAAGACGGCAGAAGAGTGGCAAGGCACCAGGCCCAGATGGTTTGTCAATTGAATTTTATAAGGAATTAGAAGATACAATAACTCTACCATACAAAAAATTACTAGAAGAGATATTGGAAAAGAAGGAAATCCCAGTAACATGGATGCAGGCAACAATAGCCATAATTCATAAAGAGAAAACTGACCCCAAAGAAATAAAAAATTACAGACCAATATCATTACTTAACTCAGATTATAAAATCTTTGCTTCTATATTGGCAGCCAGATTAAAAAAGGTTCTAGTGCAAATAATACACCAAGATCAAACAGGTTTTTTACCAAAACGTCAGATACGTAATAATATGAGGACAATATTGGATGTATTAGAATACTATGAGGCCCACTCAGAAAAACAAGTAGCTTTGATATTCTTAGATGCGGAGAAAGCGTTTGATAATGTTAATTGGAACTTTATGTTAAAGCATCTAGAATATATAGGAATTGGCCAAAGATTTAGAGATTATATAACAGCTATATATACACAGCAAAGAGCCAAAATAAAAATTAATACTGAGTTTACAGAAGAGATTAGAATTGAAAAAGGAACTAGACAAGGTTGCCCCCTGTCACCTCTGTTATTTATATTGACATTAGAAGTATTGAATCAAAAAATAAGAGACCAAAAGGAGATACAAGGTTTGAAAATAAAGCAAGAGGAATATAAATTACAGGCTTACGCAGATGATGTAGTTTTTATATTGGAAGATCCAGTCAACTCAGTAGAGTTATGGAAAAAAGTGGTACTGGAATTTGGAGAGATGGCTGGTCTTAAAATAAATGAAGAAAAGACAAAAATATTAACTAAGAATATGGGAATAGAAGAAAGAAGAATATTGTTGGAAAGATCTAATTTTAAAGAAGAGAAGTCCATAACATACTTAGGAATTAAAATAACAAAAAAAGCAAGTACAGTATATCAAGATAATTATTTGGAAACTATGAAAGGTATTCGATCAGACTTAGAAAAATGGAATAGGATGCATTTATCAATAATGGGGAGAATTGCAGTCATTAAAATGAATGTGTTACCTAAAGTGCTGTTTTTATTCCAAATGATACCAGTAATAATGAAAAGAGCATTTTTATTGAAATGGATAAATTGGTTTTGAAGTTTATTTGGCAGGGAAAGAAAGCGAGGATTGGGAAGAAGGCTTTACAAGATGGTGTAAACAGAGGAGGATTGGGAGCTCCTGATTGGGATTTGTATTATAAATCTTGTGCATTGGGATGGGTAAGAGAATGGATTCTCTTAGAAAACCCAAGAGTTTGGAAATTGGAAGGTCATGATTTGAATCTGGGATGGCATGCGTTTGCATGGTATGAGAAGGCAAAAGAACAGAAAAATTTAGCAATCATATGATTAGGAAGGCTTTATGGAGAATATGGGAGAATATTAAAAACAAATGTATAGGAAGATCCCAGGTTGGGTGTCCCCGATAGAAGCCTTCACACACCCAAATTTGATGACTGAGACGAGTTTTGGTAGATATCAAGATATATTAAATAGTAAGACTGAATTAAAAACAGAGGAAGAATTAAAAAACAAAATATTATACTAGACTGGTGGGCAAAATCGCAGTTGCAATCAAGGTTCAGTAAAGATAAAAAAGAAGGTTTTTATAAGCAGAAAACTGAATTTGATATATTGTTTTTGGGGAGCGAAGAGAAATTTATTAGGAAAATGTATAAACATCTATTGGAGCGTAAAACCGAGGATGAAATTGTTAAAGATTGTATGATTAAGTGGGCTCAGAATATAGGACATAATATTGAGATAGATAACTGGAAACAACTATGGGAAGTTAATATTAGGTATATCAGAGCGACTAGCTTGAAAGAAAACGTATATAAAATGTTTTATAGGTGGTATATAACACCACAAAAATTAGTGAAAATGTTTGGAAACGGATCTGATAAATGTTGGAAGTGTAAGGAGAAAGAAGGAACTTTCTATCACATGTGGTGGACATGCACAGTGATTAAAAACTATTGGAAAAGAGTACATGAGATGTTACAGAAAATATTGTGTTGTGTGATACCATTCAAGCCAGAAATATTTTTGTTAAATATCATGCCGGAAATTAAAGATTATAATAAGAAACATTTATTAATGTATATGTTAACTATAGCTAGGATTCTGTTGGCAAAATACTGGAAAACAAAGGACTTACCGGAACAACATGAGCTTCTGGACAGATACTTGGAAACAGCAGAAATGGACATTTTGTCAGAAATACTCAAGGAGAAAGACCTACAGAAGGCAAGAGAACGCTGGAGACCTCTATATGTTTTCTATGAGAAAAAAGGTGCTAATAGACTCTGATCCATAGTAGACTGAATTTATATTTAGATTTGAGATCAAGATTGGTAATGAGGTGTATTTCTATGTAAGGTTTCCTTTTTTATTTATAACAATAATAAAATTATAAAAAAAAAAAAAAGGAAATGTAGGGAGGAATCAAACTCCCAACTTATGTGCCAAAAATGGGATGTTTGATGGACCTCTCCTTGCTTTTTAGCAGGTAAGCAGCTAAAATCAATATATGATGCAATGTTGAAGTATTTATTTTTCTTGATAAACATTTTATCTCTTTCAGAATGAATGTGATACTGTTGGCTGGTTATCTCTTTTTCCATTTTTATTGAAGAATAAAGTTTATTTATCACAACTATTTGCCCACATTTTCATATCATGATACAGATAATTCATTGAGACCAGGAATAGATGTATTAAAATAGGCTATTACAATCCTATTATTGTTCAATGCTATTATTGGCACTAGATAATAGTGAAAAAGAAAAAAAGAACATGGCAAAAGTAGCTAATAAAAATTACAGAAACAGTATTGTAAAATGTGATGTACTTTCTAAGAGAGTGATGGTGAACCTTTTAGAGACCGAGTGCCCAAGCTGTGATTCAAAACCCACTAATTTTTCGCCAAGTGCCAATACAGCAATTTAACAGAAAGGGCTCCGAGTGCCACCTTTGGCACCAGTGCCACAGATTCACCAACACTGTTCTAGGTTGTTCTAGGTTGTATGAAGTTTCACAACTGAGACTCAGAACAACACACACACACACACACACACACACACACACACACACACACACACAGAGAGAGAGAGAGAGAGAGAGAGAGAGAGAGAGAGAGAGAGAGAGAGAGAGAGAGAGAGAGAGAGAGAGGAAAATAAAGAACCTAGACACAAGAAATGGGTTTTAAACTTAGGCCACAACTTGAACAGCTTAATTCCTTGATCTGAAATAGGACCTAAGGTAAAGCAAAACAAAGCATACTATTTAAATATACTGCCCCACAGTGCTTAAAGCTCCCTTTGAGCAGTTTACAAGTAAATTATGCAGGATACACAATGCCAACCTCAAGGTGTCTACCAAGCCCATTGGGATCAAATTCAGCTCATCCAACATGCCACAAGTTCCTGCAACTCCAAAAGAAATACTTTCCTACTGCAGAGGAAAGTACCAAGGTTTTACCTTGGGCTTATCAATTTGTTGGTGGGCACGCCAAATGTCTGTACAATGGTATCAAGGTTGATACCGAGGAAAGTAAGCCTGGTGTCTGCCTATGACCTCCGTCTAGCCCTTCTTGCATGGTAGGTAGCCTAATGGTCACAGAACACTCTTCTTTGAGGTCCTGGTTGCCCAATGGCAATCTGTGAGACCCCACAAATTATCAAAGGGGAGTCCAGCCTTCCCACCATGTTTGGTGGAGGGTGGAGCATTGTGACAAATGGAGCTTTCTCAGGCTTGGGTAACTGGAACGTGCCATGAGGCACAACCCACTGTATGATGTGGGGCCCATCTGGGGGAGTGCCTCAGTAGCTTTAGTCCCAGTGCCATCCTGTGTAGGTCCCGGTGCCATCATGTGTAGTGTGTTTACAGTTTGTTGGCTCATATAGACCCAAAGCAGGGCTGATCACCACCACGTCTCACTTGATCTGTGTAACAGTGCTGGTGAATACTTAGCAGGATGCCACATCCCAGTGAGTTTCCATGGCCAAGATGATATTTCAAGCCAGGTCTCCACTGCAGGGCCAAAATTAGGGGAAGGTGAGGGGGCATTTAAAAATAAAAATAAAAATATAAAATATTTAGAAAATGGCATCACTCCAGACTATATGTTTTCTGATCCAACAGACTTTCAACATTGCATTATCCAAGTTTCCTTCACCGTTCTGATATCATTAGCAAGCAAATGATCTAAGGAAAATGAAAAAGAACAAATACCTAAAGATAGCAACGCCTTAGGCAGCATGGTGAGGACAATGATTTAGAAAAAAATAGAGAAAATGATTCAGAAAATATATTCAGACTGCATGCCTCTCTTTCAAGACTAGCCCTTAAACTCTAGAAATCAAAAGCTTTGTTCAAAGCTCACAAGAGCAAAGGGTGTTGTTTATCCATGATTCCTCTGAAGCTGTGTACTCTTATTATGACAGAAAGCTGCCCCTGTCATCTTAGATTCTCTCACATGGAGTCACAGTGAATGAAATGGGGGAAGGGACAAACATTAATGTTTCATCATTATGTACACGATTATCTTGAGAAGTGGTAGAAAATAGTAAATACAAATAAAGGGATATGGAGTATTACCAGTTAATTACATGTGGACAATAAAATCACACGAGTCCAGTTTGTTGTACAAGCAGTAACGTCAAACTGTGCTTGATGAAAATAAATCACAACAACGTTTGCAACTTATCATGAATAAAAAACCAAGGTAGGGGAAAATAATCAAATGCATACAGTGCTTATGATGGCGTGGAATGAAGCGGGGGATGTACAGATGAGCCAGTTTTAAAAGTGAACAAGACCCCAGACACACAGTTTTTCTGTCTTACCCAAGTGACTTTAGGTAGGAAGACCTTGTAGTCTGTTTATATCATAACTAGTGATGGGCACGAAATGACCATTTTTTCATATCCATTCTCCGTTATTCATTCCATTATGTAATGGTACGAATAATGACTGTTGCGATGGGGCAGGCTCGAACTGAACAGAACCAAGAAAATTTTCTTTGGTTCTGTTCATTTCCGTTATTGCTGTCGCGCCACTCACGCAATGAATGGAGCAGCGGAGGGCGACGAGAGGGGGCTGGGATCCCACCTCTGTCCAGCCATCTCCGATTGGTGAATGACAGCCCACTGGGCTGTCATTCAACAAATGGAGGGCGGCAAGAGGGGGCTGGGCCTGGAGGAGCCTCTTTGCCCCCTCCCCGCTGGAGCTGACGACGCAAGACTTTGCTGATCTCACAAGAAGAGGTGGGATCCGAGCCCTTATGGGCTGGGCTCTGGGATCTCTGCCACATGGCGAAGCGGCAATGGTGCAGCCAGCTCAGAAGCTGGAACAGAGGGCGTCGTTGGAGCGCGGGGGGAGTGCAGAGGCACCCCCACAGGTTTCCCGAGTATAGGCCCAGGGGGTGCGGGGCGTCAGTCTGCTGGGGCAGTGGCTCCCGGGGCGGAGTGGTTCCTGGGGAGAAGGGCCCCAGTTAGGATGGCACTGCACGGAGCTCCGGGGGTAGCCCAATGGGAGTTGTGGATGGCACTGTGAATCGGTCCTCGGGGAGGGGGCCCAAGGGAGGGCAGTGCTTGGCGGTGCTCCAGGGGTGGTGGCCTTTTGGGGGTGGTGACTGGAGCAGTGCCTGGCTCCGGGAGTACTCCCTGTGGCCACGAGATTGCTCTCCTGCTGGCAGGCTTGCCACCGGCTCCGGCGGTGCCCGGCCCCGGGAGGGCTCCCTGTGGCTGTGGGACAGCTCTCCCGGGAGGCTTGCCCCAGCCCTGGGAGGGCTCCCCGTGGCCATGGGAATGCTCTCCCGGTCTGCATGCCACTGGCTCCGGTAGCACCCGGCCATGGGAAGGCTCCCTGTGGCTGCAGCTTGCCGCACCCGAAAAACGAAGAAACGGAAATGATCAAGTAATTGATCAAACAACTTTAGATGCAACTATTCAAAGTACTGAGAAAACCTGTTATGTTTTCTTTCACCCAGGCATTAAAAGTGTGACATCTCTCAGAGTGAACACTCAATAACACCAATAAGTCAACTTTAATGTGGAACACTAACTTTGGAAATACTATATACAGGGATGTTGACAAGGGCTTGGGGCTGAGTCCCAAGCTTGTGCCCAAATCTTTGGCACCAAGTCCCAATTCCAGGTCTCAGTCTTTAATAAGTCCACCTCCCTATTAAAGCATTTTTTTCTGCAGGGAAAGGGTATGAGTCAAGCCACTACCATTTAAGTCTGACTTCATATCCCTGGAAATACAAATCCTGCATATTTCTCCTTTACATTAGGTGACAGTAGGGGTCATGCTCTGTATCTATCACCAGACATTCAGGGTTTTATAAATGCCCCAGCCTTTGAGATGTCCTTTTCATTCTTGTTGCTTCTTCTGTTCGCTACCTTTCCTCTCTCACCCTTCATTGCTCTCTAACTGCAGATGTGCAGAGATTTCTCTACCCCCCCCCCGACCCAGCCTTGAACTGTAGATATTTCCGTTTACTTAGAAGCATCAAGGGTGTTTCTTTCCAAGGCAAGGGAGGAGACTAGGAGGATCCCACAATATAGAAGGACCACAATATATGGGCCGTGATGTGGCGGGGGGACTACTGTAACCAAATTCCAAATCCTTCCAACAAATACATACTGTAGGGATTCAAACCAATCCACTTTGTGGGGAGGGGGCAAAAAAGTCAAATGAGACCTCATGTTAAGAGTTATGCACTCAACAATCCTGGTCCTATATGAAGGAAGGGTATGCATTTCGGCTTCTCCCATATCTGATTTTTTAAAATCTGTAATTTTTGCAAGTAAAATAAGAAATTGAAGCAGAAGGGGAGACAAATGACTCAAGAAGTGGGGGGGGGGATTTTATTCCAATTTTAAAAAGTCCAATGTGTATTGACCAATTTATTTTTTGGTCACTTTCAGGGCTATTGAAAATCAGCCAAAGACAGTAAAATAGTTATAATAATAACATTGGTGGGACAATGAGCTGAAATCATTTAAGCAACATATATAGCTGTAATTGACTTAATTTAACCATTAATTTAAAAGACTCACAGACATCTCCAGCAGATTGTTTCTAGATTTTATTAAATGACAGCTGGTGGCAAATGGGAGAAAGGTCCAATATTTATAGGTTATTCTGTTATCAATTTTTGAAAAGCCTTCCATTTAGTTTGAAAGGAGAATATAATTTCAAGATCATAATCATTCATCATACAGTACTGTAACGTGAATCACCCAGGGAGTGTCTGCAAATTATGAGTTCTTTGAAGAAGCACAGACTCTAATTGTTCACTCAGGCTGTGAAGAACCAGACTAACTTGTGTTAATTGCTCTTTTCACCATAATTTTTTTTTGTATTTATAATTTTATTGGGTTTTTTAAGGGGGGGAAGGGAGGGGGTATGGGGAAAAGGAAAAGGGAAAAAAGGGGAGGGATAGAGTTTAAAATTTACATGGAATATATCAAGCAAAATAAAAAGAAAGTAGTATAACATATTGATAGATTGCCAAATATTATCACAGTACTAATAAGTTTGTTACTTCTTGCCATCTTTTCGGAGAGATCTCATCGTAGTCTCCTTTTAAATAGCCGGAGAGTCTATCGATTTCGATGCATTCTCTTATCTTTTCGTGAAAATTCTTCTCTGTTGGCACGTTTGGTTGTTTCCAAAATTTCGCATACAATATCCTTGCAGCAACAATTACATGGTGAAGTACATATCTCTGATCATATGAAATATTTATATTTACTATATTTAATAAAACAAATTGGGATGTTTTTGATAACTCAGACCTTGAGGAGTATACTGCAGGAATTCTGGGTTATATTAAATTTTGTATAGATACTGTTACTGTAGATAAACGTGTCCGAATCTATCCAAATCAGAAACCATGGATGACCAAAGAGGTGAGGTGCCTCCTGCATGACAGGAATAAGGCTTTCAAGTCTGGTGATGTGATCAGGTATAGCATTGCTAGAGCAGATTTGAGGAGAGGCATTAAAAAAGCAAAGGTGGATTATAAGAAGAAGATTGAGGCTTGTTTTTACAGTAATAATAATGTGAGGCAAATGTGGCAAGGGGTTCAGCAAATCACTAGTTATAGATCTAATTATGCTGCCCCTTCTGCTGGAAATGCTTCTTTGGCTGAAGAACTGAACAATTTTTTTTGCTAGGTTTGAGACAGAACAAACAGAGGTATTTACATCACAGCCATCAGCACAGTTTAGCCCCTTCCTTCTTGTTGAAACGTGGGAAGTGAGAAACATCTTGAGAACTGTGAACCCGAGGAAAGCTGCAGGACCTGATGGCATTTCTGGTTGGGTGATTAGGGAGTGCGCAGACCAGTTGGCTGGAGTTTTTACTGAAATTTTTAACCGGTCTCTAGCCCAGTCAACTATTCCATCTTGTCTGAAGGCCTCCATTATTGTTCCACTGCCAAAGAAGCCATCTATTAACAGCTTAAATGATTATAGACCTGTAGCACTTACCTCCATTGTAATGAAGTCTCTGGAACGATTAGTCCACCAGCATATCATCTCTTGCCTCCCAGGCACATTTGATAAATATCAGTTTGCTTACAGAGCAAATAGATCCACGGAAGATGCTATAGATATCACCTTGCACACGGCTCTTACCCATTTGGAGCTGCGGGGACCTATGTAAGGATGCTCTTTGTGGACTTTAGCTCTGCTTTCAATACAATTATACCTCACAAGCTGATATCTAAACTTAAGGACCTTGGTTTTTGTCATTCCATCTGTGCCTGGATCATGGATTTCTTATCAAATCGCTCACAGAGGGTCAGATTAGGTGACTACATGTCGTCAGCCCTCACTCTCAACATGGGTACTCCACAGGGCTGTGTGTTGAGCCCACTATTGTTTAGTATTTACACCTCTGACTGCACTCATACTCATCCTGAAAATAAAATCATCAAGTTTGCCGATGACACAACAGTAGTGGGACTCATCTCTGGTGGAGACGAGTCAGCCTACCGAGAGGAGGTGCATCGGCTGCTACGGTGGTGCAGAACCAACAATCTGATAATAAATATCAACAAGACCAAAGAACTTATAGTGGACTATCGAAAAGGAAATCAGACACTCAGCCCCTGATTATTGATGGAGTTTGTGTAGAGCAGGTGACGGACAGTAGGTTCTTAGGAGTTATTCTACAGGAGGATTTGACCTGGAGTGCCAACACTGAAGCACTGGTTAAGAAGGCCCAACAGAGATTATATATTCTGAGACTTCTCAGGAGGGAACAACTGTCTAAGAAACTGTTGGTAACCTTCTACCGGGGCTTTATAGAAAGCACTATCACTTACTGCCTCTGTGTCTGGTTTTCCAGTTGCACAGTGGCAGATAGAAGGGCACTCCAGAGGGTCATAAACACTGCTGAGAGGATAGTGGGCTGTCCTCTTCCTCCTTTGGAAGAAGTATACAACTCCAGATGCTCAAGGAAGACATCTAGAATTTTGAGAGACCCTTCGCATCCTGGCTACCAATTTTTTGAACTGTTGCCGTCTGGCAGGAGATACAGGACTCTTAGGTCAAGGACAAATAGACTAAAGAACAGTTTTTATCACAGAGCGGTATCCAAGCTAAATGCGACAGTTTTAGCACTATCTTAATCAGTTTTAAGTAGTGTTTTAAATTTTGTAAGCAATTTTAAGAGTTTTTAATATTTTGTATGGTGTTTTATATGTTTTATGTGTTTGTATGCTTAGAGTGTGTAGTGGAACAGCACTCTAATTTCGTTGTGCATATTTTGCATATGCATAATGACAATAAAACTCTATTCTATTCTATTCTAAAAAAAGTTCTGGTCTAAGCTCTATCTTAATTTTCAGACATCTTTCTAGAAATAGTTTTAACATTTTCCAATATGCCTTTGCCTCTTTACATGTCCACCACATATGATAAAAAGTACCAGAATCATATTTAAATTTCCAACATTTGGGTGAGCAATTATACATCTTGGATAGTCGGTGTGGTGCGAGATGCCATTTATAGAACATCTTATAACAGTTTTCCTTAAAGGAAATAGATTTAAAAATTTTAACTGTATTCCACAGAGAGTCCCATTTGTTTAGATGAATAGAATAACCAAAGTTTTCTGCCCATCTTATCATATTGTCTTTGACCAGTGTATCAATCATTTTTTCATTTAACAATATAGTGTAAAATTTACTAAGCAGTTTAGAGTCACCAGAGGAAAGTATTTTATCAAGTGGAGTATCAGTGGGCGTGAATCCCCCCTCTTTTGGTGAGGTCTTTGAAGTGTGAATGTATTTGTTGATACTTCCACCAGTCTAAATTATATCCTTCTGATATTAATTTCCCCAATGATTTCAATGAGAGGTCATCGTTCAGAAGGTGTCTATAAGTTGCATTCGAGGTTTCACTTATATGGGGACTATAAATCGCTCCTAGCGGAGATAGCCACAGTGGTGCTTTAAGGTAAAATTGTTTTTTAATCGATAACCATATTCTAACTGGGGCGTTCCTTATCCAATGTTTTTTGAAGAGAGTAGGTAAGTTACCTTTGTACCACAAATAATAATGCCAGCCCTTGTCTAGGCCATAACTCTCAAGCTGCAAAATTCTTTTGTTTGTCATCAAAATCCAATCTTTAATCCAGGTCATGGCAGCAGCCTTATAATATAATACTAAATTAGGAAGGGCAAAGCCACCAGTTTTGGTTCTGTCCTGTAAATAGACATTTTTAATCCTTGCTTTTTTCTTTTGCCATATGAATATACGTATACTTTTTTCCAGATCTGTAATGATCTTAAAATTAGGTAGTATAGGCAAGGATTGAAATAAGAAAAGCAGTTTGGGTAGAACATTCATTTTAACTGCAGCAATTCTGCCCATTAAGGATAATTGGAGTCTTGACCAGGTTTCGAGGCCGGCTTTGATTGTTTTTATAACATTAACATAATTATCTTTAAGTAAAGAGTTACAGCGGTTAGATACAGTAATACCCAGATATTTTACCTTACTGGCATGTTGGAAACCCGATTGATTTACCAGTTTTTCAATCATAGATGAGGTCATATTTTTGGTAAGCAACAATGTTTTTTCTCTGTTTACCTTTAGTCCAGAAATTTTAGAGTATGCCTCCAAAGTCTTCAAGAGTTCTAAAGAGGAGGTCTGGGGGTTCTCCATAATTACCAACAAATCATCTGCAAAAGCTTGTACCTTGTAAACTTCTCCTTTACTCTGTAGGCCTTGAATACCAGGGGTTTTTCTTATAACATGAAGGAGTACCTCCAGAGTTAATATAAACAAGAGGGGAGAGAGGGGGCATCCTTGCCTGGTACCTTTGTATATATTGACTGTGTCTGTGAGGTGGCCATTGACTGTAATCCTGGTGTTTTGGGTGGAATAAATTTGTTCAATTGCTCGTAGCATTCTATGGCCACATTGTAGATAATCTAACTGAGTTTTAAGTAGAGTCCAAGATATGTTATCAAAAGCTTTCTCAGCATCAATGAAAGCAAAAGCTACTTGCTTCTCGGGGTGAGATTCGTAGTATTCCAACACATTGAGGAAAGTTCTGATGTTAGATTGCAGATGCCTTTTCGGAAGAAAGCCAGACTGATCATGCGATATCAAAGGGGGTAGGATCAACCGCCATCTATTAGCCAAAATAGTTGCAAAGATTTTATAATCCACATTTAGAAGGGCGATTGGCCTGTAGTTCTGTATCAAGTCTTTTGGTTTCCCTTCTTTGGGAATCAGTGTCGTATGTGATAATTTCCAAGAGTCTGGTATATCTTCGCCTTCTAAAATGGATGTAAAAAGATTTTTCATATTCCCAGAGACTATCTCCAAGAATTTTTTGTAGAAATGAGCCGGTATTGAATCGGGACCAGGAGCCCTGTTTAGTTTTTGGTGATTGATAGCCTCTGTTATTTCCATCATTGTGATAGGAGCGTTCGTCTGGGCTCTCTGTTCTTCAGTAAGTTTTGGGAAATTGGCTTGTTCAAGATAATGAAGGATGGCATCTTGGTCGATTGTCTCCGGCTTGAATAGGTTCTGGTAGTATGCCTCTATAATTTTTTGGATTTGTTTCTGCGCTGTCTGATTTTCCCCAGTTTTATCTTTGAGTGATGATATGAGTTTTTGAGATTGTACCTTTTTTAACCTGTAGGCTAACCATCTGCCTGGTTTGTTTGCATTTTCCACAAAATTCAGTTTGGCCAACTTGATTTTGTGAGCTATATCTGCCGTCAGAATCAGATTTAGTTCATGCCTACAAGAAGCCAAGGCTTTGTCCAGTTGCTCATTGCGGGGATCATGAATTAGATCCATTTCAAGCCTTTTCATCGTATTGAGAATTGATTCAAATTGCTTTTTCCTCTCTTTGTTCCGTCTTGCCATATATTGAATGACAAAACCTCTAAAATAAGGCTTAGAGGCATCCCACACAGTTTTCAGTGGTGTACCCTTGTTCAAGTTCATTTCAAAATATAGGTTCAAGTCTTTGGCTGCCTCTAAGATAAATTCTTTATCCGTCCACAGAGCTGAGTTAATTTTCCAGTGTCTGGGCTTACCCGAAGATTTCAGTGTCCATAAGATGGCATTGTGGTCAGATATTGTTCGGGGCAAAGTTTCTATATCCCTTGTATTTAGAAGAAGATCGGGTGTAGCCCAGCACATATCTATACGGGAGAAAGAGGCATATTGTCTTGAATGAAAGGTGAAACCATCTTTTAGTGGATTTTTCCTTCTCCAAATATCTTGAAGTTCTAAAATGTTGGACATGTCCAGAAATGATTTAGGCAGTATGGAAGATGAAGTCATGGATTTTTTCCTTTTAGATGTTTTCCTATCTACAGATGGAGTATGTACAGCATTGAAATCTCCCAATATTATTAACTGATGGTTTTCGTATTGCAGCAGTTTCTTGGCCAATTCTTCGAAGAAGGTTTGTCTTCCATGGTTATCATTGGGGGCGTATATACCAACAATAATTGTTTCTTTAGATTGAATATTTGCCTGGACAAGGATCCATCTACCTGCTTCATCTTTTTCCAAAAGGGTTGGGAAGAGCTCTGGTTTAATATATAGTGCCACTCCATTTTGCTTCTTTACTTTGTTCGATGTGGAGAATAAATTCCCCAATTTATTTTGGATTAAATATTGTTCATGCTTTCTCAAAATATGGGTTTCCTGTAAACAGATGATTGAACATTGTTGTTTTTGGAGGAGGTTGAAGGTCTTCCGACGCTTCTGTGGGGTGTTCAATCCATTGATATTCCATGTTAGGATTTTCTGGGCCATCTTATTTTCCTTCCAATGATTATTTCTTTTTCCCCGATTTCGGCCTGAGATAATGTTTCGGCCTGGCACCTCCCACTGCGCCATGAGAATCTTGATCCTGCTTTGAGATCACTTGTTTGGGGGTCTGGTTTTCTCGTCTGTCATCTTTGGTGGTGGTTTGAGTATCTCTCGTATCCTCACCTTCGGAGGAAGATGGTGAAGAAGAGGAGGGAGATTAGCCCAACTTCCGTGCATTTTTTTTTTTTGCAAAGTTTCTAGCTTTCTGGTGTGATTCAATTTTCTGTAATTTCCCTTCCCATTGGAAAGAGAGACCTTGAGGGTAGAGCCATTTGTATCTTATGTCATGTTTGAGCAGAAGTTTAGTAAGAAATGAATATTCCTTTCTCAGTTGACGGACATCCCAAGGGACGTCTTTCAATATTGTCACTTTGGATTTATTAATTTCCACCTCTTTGTCTCGGATAACCTTGAGGATGCAATCTCGGGTGTATCTTCTGACTAGTTTGACTATTACCTCCGGAGGTAGTTTGTTTCTTCTGGTATAAGCTGTAGGTTGACGGTAGATCACGTCCACCTCACGAAGGAATTCTTCAACGGGTGCCTCAAGTAAAGTGGCCAAGCTTTCTCCAACTATAGTATAGAGGTTTTCATCTTTATCAGCAATGAGGTTTTGGATCCTTAAAATTTTGGAGGAGGCTTCGATTTCCTGCGTGAGGGCCAGTCTGCTTGTCGATTCCATTGTGGCTTCAATTTCTTCTAGGTGAAAGTCGGTTACGTTCATGTTATCTTCCAAGGCTTGTAGACGTCCACCAAAGGCTTCTAGTTTAATATCCACATTCGAAAAGCCCTCTTTCATTTCCGCAATCTACATGGATTGCACCTTGAAAACAAATTATTCAAATAATTCTGGTATTTCATATAGTAATTTATTTGGGTATATCTAATATTTTATTCTTACTACTACCAATATGGCCATTTTATACACACCATAAAGGCCCTTCTAAGCTTTTCTTATATAAATTTTGTTACGGGGTAATCACCAAAAATAAGATCCTACAAAGTACATTTATTTGCATAAAATTGGAAGAGCACACATCCTAAACATCAGGCTGAGAGGGACACCAGTAACGTAGGACAGCCATGGTTCACCAAAAACATTTTGATTAAAAATATTATACCTACATTGGCTGCCCTTTTCAAGACTTCCTTTTTCCACTGAGGCTGGTGTAATCTTCAGTTAGAAGAAAAACTGGTGCAAGGTGTGGTCAAGTATTTGTGGGTGATTTGTCCTTGAAGAGGCTATTGATGGAGCCCCGTGGCACAGTGGTTAAATGCCTATATTGCAGGCAAAACTGTCCTCACGACCTGGGGTTCAATCCCAGGTAACAGGCTCATGGTTGACTCAGCCTTCCATCCTTCTGAGGTTGGTAAAATGAGTACCCAGCTTGCTGGGGGAGCAATGTGTAGCCTGCATACTGTCAGTCACCAGAAATATTTTATGTTGAAGAAGGCCAGAGTAGGGAAAAGCATAATCTGAGAAACTTGAGGAAATCAATTACTTGGCCTCCATCTTCCTTCCAAACAGACATATCCCCCTACCTCCAATATGTGGCTGAAGTGAGGTAGGTTGGGGGGGAGTCATTTTTTTGTCTTTTCTTTAATCTTCCCTCTTCCCAGTAGTAGAATTAAGCTTTGAAGTGCTCTTCAGAGACATTGGATCATGTAGGCATTCTGGGTCATATCCCAAACCATAAAATAAAGTATAATAAAACAAGAGACTACTGGACCCACATAAGAGATACATTTTATTCAGCTCCATGGTGAGCAGCTTTCCAGATGTTGGATTGGTATTCCCAGCAGGCATAATCAGAATAGTCTGTAGGAATGTTGGAATTTGCAGTCCAATGACATTTCTGGAGGAGGACTGTGAAATGTTTAAGATATCTACTATAGTCTCATGCCATGTGAGGATGTGGGACAAAGCCATGAGTAGTTCTGTTTATTTTGGCTTCTCTTTTATTGCCACATTTGCCAGCATTGGTCTTCAAGTCTCAATGAGCCCTACCTGCCGGTGGTATATTCCTTTTTCTGTTTCCAGTTTTCAGAATCTCTCCATGTCAGACAACTCCCCACAATCTTTATCGCCTCTTAGATTTGGCAAATTTTGTGTAACACATGTGACACACCTTCTTTGACTGTGAGCTGACCTGGCCTGCTCATCCACTGCATAACAAAACACATTGAAAATAGATGTGCCCTTAATTAAGCAGTAGTAAATGGGAAAAAAAGGGACAGTCATTTGCAGGCTGGGTTGAATTTTTGACATGTTTATTTTTAAAACATAGTTGTTAATACAGACTTTTGGAAATTAGCGCTTGTACCTGCTCTTTTATGATATGCTTATTCTCATGCTCTCAGCACCACTTACCAACATATTAATAATTTATGGACTCATTGCATAAAGCCTATAAAATAAAGTGATCACAATTTATTTCATCTTATTATTATTCCAAAAATAACCCTGGTGGAAGGCAAACATAAGTCCTATGCAAAGTAATACATCTATCTACATGTTTGTCTTCTGCTGTCACTTCCCCCACCATTGTCCTTTTGCATAGAATTGCTTTTCATGTCTAAGATCCTGTCTTATATACTTGATTCATTTCAACTCTGTTTTCTCCCATAAATCTACAAAAGTAAGAGGAAGCAGAAGTACACTTGTTCTACTATTTATTTCTAACCCATCTTATACCCAAGCTTTCAGCCAGGGTACAATAAGTAAAAGTGCATTAAAGGAATCAACAATATGTACTCTGAAACTTTTCAGAAACACTTTTAAGAGAACAATAAGCTCAATAAAACAACCAAACTGGAAAGTTGGAAACAAAGTTGTTACCTAATTATAGTCTGAATACTTGTGTGAAAACCAGTTTTTAATTTGGCACAGAAAGAGACAACATTGGTGGCCATCTGGCCTCCAAGGGGAGCTCATTCCACATAATGTGTGCTACAATCAAGAAATCCTCTTCCATACTCCCATACAGTCCTTCCAATGGTGGAACACAGAGAAAATAGTCCCCAACTTCAGATCTTAATGAATGGACAGGGTGGTAAGGACTGACTATATCTTCACTAGTAAAACAGCTATAAATGATCAGATTCCCACGAAACCAAATTGAATTTGGACCTCAACAATTATAAAGAAAAATGGATTGTGATAAGAATTGAGTAGCTATGAATTTTCATGCAGCAGTCAAGATGGCTGACAGGATACTGTTCCCTCACCTTTTGACATAAAAAAAGAAGAGGTTGAAGTTAGAAAAGGGCATAACTGGAAAACTATTTTATGTCTCAGAATGGATGCTCCAAGGCAACGCATGCATCGCCGGAGCTTCTTTGCCCTCCTCCTGGCAAAATATTGTGAGACAGGGGAGGAAAGAGGAGATTTCCTGATGGGGTGGGGAGAGCCTATAAAGGCACCCCCAGGCCCAAGCCTCTTCACTTTGGTGCATCCCCACCCACCCACCATGTTAAACAGTGCTAGCATAAGTTCTAACTGGTCGCCTAGTGGGCCAGATAGGAATTTTTGACCCACCCCATGATTGGCCAAGAGGGATGGGGATTTTTCACCTATCCCACACTGGCACTCAGGGTTGGCACCCCTTGTCCCCTATGTTTGCTAATGCTTATAGTCACACTGGCAGTTGTGCAGAGGGGATGGAGTCAGTGAGTACAATTCTAAGATCCTCTCCAGTACCCTCCAACCCTGAACGCTGTGGATCTAGAGATTACAGCAGTGGGGAAGGATGCAATTGGAGGCCTTGCCTGGGCCACGAGCCACAAAAAATGTGGTTTGGGAACCAGGTGAGGGGGAGGGAATTGGCTGGCCCTGGAGACCTGAAGCCATTTCAGGCACCCAGGGGGCATGACTCACCCGAAGGCTCCCTAGTCAAAAGGGTCCTGGGAGAACCCCATGTACCCGACGCTAACCCAGGTGGCGGCAGGCCCCTCAGTAAGTTATCTGTTGATAAGAACTATTTTGAAAGTGTTGTGTTAATAAAGTGTGGTCCCCGGTTTCACCCAACAAAGTTGCCTTACATCTTAATTTGCTGTGGGAGGGCAAAGGCAGTGAAGAAATACAGAGACAAAAATCAACGCATTTGAAAAATGTTGTTGAACAGGAGAGCCTTACATATATGCCTGATAGCCAGAAAACATAAAAAGGAGCACTAATCAAGCAAAGCCTGAATTCGCACTGGAGTGAAAATGACCAAACTGAGATGATCATATGATGCACATATAATGAGAATATAAAACTGTCCAGAAAAGACAAAGAAAAGTGGGCTGGGATGAGGAGGCAGGAAGAAGAGAGAAAAACCCACTATGAGTTAGATTGTCTCAATAAAGGAAGCCTTAGCAGCTAGTTTGCAAGACCTGATTGAATCTTACTGAAAAAAGATAATATTGCTAGGGAAGGGGAGCAATAGAAAGACAGAACAACCTAACATACAGTGTGGTTGATCTGCAAGATCTGAGCAGAGCTGTTAATAATAGGACATTTTGAAGGTATTTAACTCATACAATCATTACATACCTGAAGTGGCTTAATGGCACATGACATCTTTGGAGGCTTTCCACCCCTTAATTACCAAAAAATTCTGTAGTGAGATGGCAGGTGGAATGGTTTTGACTATGGCAGCACACAAGCATGAAAGCTCTGCTAAGATCAAGCAAGATCATTCTCAAGTGGAAAGGAAAAACAGTTTTTAACAGCTAAAAGGAGTGAACGTCTGAATATTTGTCCTCTGTTTTGAAAATACCTTTTAAAAATATATTTACATGTTTTATAACCAGACACAGAATCCCTTTACAATAGAGATGGGCACGAAGCAGAAAAATGGCATTTCGGTTTTTCGTTTGTCGTTGAGAGGTCTGTTTCGGTTCGTTTCCGTTTGTCGGGAATTTTTTGAAAAATTTTGTTACCGTTTGTGGGATTAAAATTGGGTCAAAATTTATTGATACAAAATTTACTCAATTCTTAAACAAAGGGGCCTGAATGCAGTGCAAGTGGATCAGTAATAATTCCTATTATTATTAGAAGGTGTGACATCACCCCCTTTCAGAGACTGGGTTTTCAAAGGCACAACTGGGTTTATTTTGAAATCCCACTGCTGTGCCACCAAATTGTGACAACATCTCCCTTTTTCATGCATAATTGTGATGGAAATGGTAATGCTGCCACCTTTTATTCACTTGGTAATGCTGCCACCTTTTATATTGTCGCCTTATGAACTGGGACAGACTCAGATGTATATTATAAAAATAATAATGAAGTTTATTGAGAAAATAAATAAATATAACAATGACTGAAGTTGGTATGTGTTGCCTTTAACATAGAATAGATCTAATCAACTCTTCAAGCTTCCCTGTCTTTAATAACCAGTAAACAGTAAAGTCCTCACTGCCTGACTGAACCCTAAAAGAGCTGTGCTCTCTCTCTCAGCACTCACTCAACCTAACTTAACTTTCACAGACCAGGCTCCACCCTTTTTATAACATATCATCCCCCGCCCTCCTGCTGGGATTGGCTGATGATTTGCATATGCATTACTCCTGTTTCCAGGGTGTTGTCACAGAAGGGCACTTGCCCACATGTTCAGCGCCCTCCCAAACCTGTGGTCTGGGCAGCCCTCATTCCTAATATTTGAACCTATTTATAGCTAACACCCAATGTTTCTAATTTCCTAATCCATTTCCTAATTCCTATTGAGGGCTAGGGAATATTATTCAACAAATTTCTGGGGAATATTATTCAACAAATTTCTTGTACACTACCTGCCAAATGTGACCAGTTATAAACATCCCCTAGGCATTAAAGAGAATGGGATGGGCAAAAACGCACTGCTAATTCTGGTCCAATCTGAGTGGCAGCCAAAAATTTTCATGTGACCCTTACACAGCCACATGATCTCATTCTCTTATTTGGGAGGGAGGGTGGGAAGATGGCTGGATCCAGAAAGAGGCCTCTCACCACATGGGAAATCCTTATAAAACTAACACCCCTGCAAACAGCCCATAGGCTGCACTGTACACACATGATGCCATTCGGGCATGCAGGCAAAAGAGCCCCGCTCTGCACTGTAGCAGTCCGGAGCTGCCCTTTCTGATAGTTTGAAGAAGAGGTATATGAATGGCATGATGCTGAGGGAGTATGTTTTGTGCCAACCTGAGGGTTTCTGATCCCATAATCCAGCTGGTAGGTTCATTGAATTCCAAAGTGCCCACCCCTATTTGTTCCTGAGGTGATTTCTTTTGCACAGGCCTAATCAGGAAAAAAACAAACAGTCCTTTTTGTAGTAGGGCTTTTCATGTTTCACAGGAAACCTATGAGATATTTTCCTCTTCTCTCAGAATACTAGAACTTGTGATAATCCCCTGAAGAGGCAGTGGATGAGATTCAGGACAGATAAAAGGACATGCTTCTTCATGCAGAACATGGTACAATTGTGGAATTTCCTACTGAGATTTAACTTGGAGAGTATTTATTTATACAGATATTTAGCAAATAACCTATATTTGCTGAACATCACAATTCCTTTTTTAAAATTCATGTCCATCTCAGTACTGCATTCTTGATTGCTTTGTGCCAAAACATGGACATTAAGGAACACATATTTCAAAGTGATACTTCTTTAAATGATAAAAGGCCTCTGATTGTCAAAACACTTTCACTTTTCCATACATTGTCTATCTCCCATTCCCGCAAACTTACTGATTAGCCACTTAAAATAGAAATGGCTCCTCCCCCCAACCCAAATCTGAGTACCAAGACAGCTATTTCTGTGGGGATTGCAGGATGTCTGAGGAGGGAGGGAAGCTACAAACCTGTTAAATTTCACATTTCCTTTCCCACATAGCTTGATCTTAAGCTGGAATTCTATCAATTTTAAGGGGTTTTTTTCAGGATTAATTTATTCTGTGACAAATGTCCATTTCTTTCTTTGTTTCACACTACCTTGTTCACAGTTCTATCAGGCATGAATAACATGCTATAGTTCCTTTTATGAAAGACTTGGATGGTAAACACAATAACAGAATTGTTATTGAGCTTGATTCCCTTCTGTACCTTGGTTTTTACACGTTGATTCTAAATAGCTGCATTCATATTCATTTTTTCCACTGTGTTCTGCACTTAGCAGCTTACTATTTTCATTATGCCAACCTCAAAACTGTATCTTTACTGCTTCCGTTTGCTTCTGTTGTGTCTAATATCTATTCATCAGTTAAATGGCTTGTGAATTATATACACATTTACATCTGAGGAAACAAGGCTGGTGGCAAATGTCATTTTCTTTTCTTGTCTCTTCTGATTATTTTCTTTCAAGTCTTTCAGTGCCCAGTGAGAGTAATGCCTTCTGAACTTTAGCCAGACTGCCAGCTAATTTTGTCAGTTAGCTCATTGAGTGATTTTCCAGCAGAAGGGGAAAACTGAAATAAGATGAATCTTAATTAAGGATCAAAAGTATTTTTACTTCTGCTGTGTAAAACAGATTATATTCTCATAGGTGTTACTGGAATACATATCCATCCATCCATCCATCCATCCATCCATCCATCCATCCATCCATCCATACATACATATAATCCTTCCTCACAGGTTGCTATTGAAATACATATTTCAATGAATAGAGGACTGACAGTGAAGTAACATTTAACTATTTTGGGAAGAATTATATCCATCACCCTGCACAGAGAGGCCTTAGAACTAACCGACCTCCTGTTGTAGTGGAAACTCTTTATGCAGCCCGAGAAGTACCAATATGATTCACAGCCTTTCAGCAAGTCACTGTACATTGGAATAGACAGATGTGTTCTGAAGGGTAGCTAAATAAAGGCTCTGGGTTTTAATAACTATAAAGAGTGTGTCGATAGCCATGCTTGCTGTGTGATTCTGCCTACTGCCCCATGCTGGAACCTTTAAGTCAAATCCTCAGGGATACTTTAGCATCCTCTCGTTGAACATTTTAAGTGGATATCCATGCAGAGGACACTTCCTCACAGTAATACCTTTCAACCCATTGCCTGAATGAATCCAGGATTTAAAACAATGCAGTCAGGCAGAAGCCTGAGACCCCTTTCTTGTCTCTTACTCATGGGAATCCCTTAAGTCACGAGTATTACAGAATGTGTCTTTTCCTACCTATCTCTGCCATGTTGGGCCAGAGATCTGAAAAGAAGTGCATGTATATGTCCTTCATGCTCTATAATATTGGAAACGCGAAACCTTATTTGGTGTGTGTGTGTGTCAGCCATCCATTTGAAGGGCTGCCAGAAGACTGTCCTCTTTTCAAAGTTGCTTTCATTTGGTCTGCAAGAACCTTAGGGATAGACACTCAGTGTTGCCAAAACACAGTGAGAATCACCAGGAGAGCAAAACAAGGAGGCACCCATAGGGCCAGATGCATGTTCCTATTATAGTACATACTCTTCCCCACTTGAGAAGGATCCATTGTGTTTCTCTTTAAATTTTATCACCCCCCCCAAACCCCAACCCCAACCCCCCTGTTTCTAATACTGCACTGGAACACTTAAATTGGCATACGCTGTTTTATGTACCACAGTATCTTCTTTCTTTCCTATTTTTACTGATGTTTTATGTGAAGCACCTATATGTATTTCACTAAATACACATAGCCATCTCCTTTCAGAATTTTGGCTCATGTGGAGATAGTGGGATATGCTTGTCAGAGATCATCTATTCCTTCCACATTTATTTAAATGTGGAAAAATTGCAACTTGGTTTTATGTTCTGTCAATCTGTTTCCAACTTATGACAACCGTAGTAGGCTTTGCAAAGTAAGAAAGATATTAAAATAATAGTTTTATCAACCCCCTCATAGGTTTCTATGGCCAAGCAAGGATCTGAATTCAGGCTTCCAGAGTCCTGCTCTATCTCTATAACAACTACACCTCATTAGCAGTTCCATTTGTAATTTAGGTTGTGATTAAACAATTTTGTCTTTTGCCCCATTAACTTAGTAGAAAAATACTTCCCCCTTTCCAGTTGAGACCTGGGTTAATTTGGAATGTGATTATCATCTTCTATCTTGAAATACATTTTAGGATGAGTTGTTTAATTGAGTTGATACAGGAGAAAGAAAGAAAAACTGAAGAAAAGACACCAGAAGTGCTTCTAATTGGTATTAACATATCTCACAATACTGTTTTTCTTCATACCATTAACATCTTTCTTGTCATGAAGGTGGACAAAGTGTGAATTAAATAAATATAGAACATAGCAATGAAGGAAACTTTTAAAAAATAAATTTGTGTGAATTTGAATTGGTGTAGTCTTTGAACCGTATAAAAGAATCTGATCTAAACATATACACTTTGCAATTTGCTTCAACTATAGCAGGAAACCTATTAAAATCAAACCTTAGATGCACTTTCCCCCCATGTAGTAGAAGTATGTACAGAGTAACCAGCTTCAAAATAGTAAGATCTACTTTACAAATTGCTTCCCAAATGAAGAAAGTGTGTATGGTTTGGAGGTCCACTTTGGTGTGGGACTGGGGGAAAGCCTTATGATGATAGGGTGTACTTCAGACAAATGTATAAATTGACAATGGTCAGAATCCTGTTGCTTCTCTAAATTGCACTAGAGGAGGCCAATTGAACTAGGGGATGTTAGGTGACTCAACTCCTCCATAAGATGCATTTCATTGAAATAGCCTTCTCTAATTTCAAATATTGTATAGTTGATATTAGAGTAAGCTCATTTAAATCAGTGGAATTTAATGGGCTTACCAAATCCCCACTGACTAATGGATCTACTCTACTGAATAGTGTATGATGTGTATGAATCTAAACTCTGCCCCAGAAAAAGGCAAAATAAATCATGCTTCTGCAGAAATGAAAGATCATAAAAAAGATATGAGACTAAGCAAGTCAAGAGGTGTTGTATTTTTTACTCTATAAGACAAACCTAACTATAAGACACACCTAGTATTTAGAGGAGGGGGGGAAAGGAAAAACAGTTCAGCCTAAGTTTCATGGCTGGGGAATCCTGGCTGCAAAAGGGGATGCTTGCAAACCAGATGATTGCAACTGTGAAATCCAAGCTGCAAAAGGGGAGGGTTGCAAATGAGGTGATAGGAACTGTGCAATCCCAGTTGCAGCAGGAGACAGGAGAGAATCTGTGCAGGTAACTTCTCTCTAAAGAAAAATCTGTGATATATATGTAGCATGACTACAGTATTCACTTTATAAGATGCACAGACATTTCCCCTTACTTTTGAGGGTGGGAAAAGTGTGTCTTTTAGAGCAAAATTACAGTATATTGTGTGGATTGTGGAGAAAATATTGATAAAAATCAGCATAGAACTTGATTTATTAAATTGGACTAAGGATCCATCTGGAAAAAGCCCTCCAAATGTTAAGAACACTCTCTGAGTATTTTCAAATAAAGGGACAAATCTATGTGCATATGTATTTGTGCAAATGCTAGATAGATTTTTATTATCTGGATCCTACTTTCATAGAAAACCATCAGAGTCAGAGAGCTTCTGAAGAAAGTATCTGAGTTGAGGGAACTTCTGATGAAGTTTTTGTTCTGTATGCTTCTGCAAGATTCAGTAATTGTTTCTATTGTTCATGTGGTTGAATCATGCCACTGAATAGTAACATGTGTCTGCATATTAAATGAACCAAAGCATATGTCACAAAAAAGGCTTTGTAGAGTAAAAAGAAAATCTTAATTTATTCCAAACTGATTCTTCCATGAAAGCAAAATTTTCATATAATATGATTGACAGTATATCTAAATTATAGATGAAGAATGAGAAAAACAAGATTGGGAAATCAAATATTGAGAAAAGGGATTGGATTAGAGTTAACTCTGAATATCCTGTTTGTTAAAGCTGTTTCTGTGCCTCAGTTCACACTTTTCCTTCTAAATGAACATAACTATTGCAGAAAAAATACTGGCCAATATAAGTCACAGCTGTTTGTTTTTTTTTCTGTTTGGAGGGAAAGGAGAAAGAAAAAAAGAAAAATGGAAGGGAAAGTAAGAATGATATTGTTTAGAGGACATCCCAATGTAATAGCATGTGAGCAGGTGACCAACTTAGCTCCCATAAGCAAGGATGAACAACAATACATGTATTCTTCTACCCATTTTAAGTCCTCTGCCTGCCTCTGTCCCAGTATTTCATTTACCATAATGCTTGTATGCACCCACTTTAGAACAATGTGTGTGCATCTTTTGAAGCTGAGTTGTGCTCCCAGAAGCCTCTGAGTAATGCAACTCACTTTAAAAACAAAGCACATGTTCATGAGCCTTGTCTTAACAGCAAACCATGGGGGAATGCTGTTGTGACATAAGAAAGGCACACCCCTTACTTAAACCATAAGAGCATGCCTCATCATCTACAGATGCCTCCCTACCACTGCTCTTGACAATCATCCATGCTAAGTGTTGTTGCCATTTTCATTATTTATTTATTTATTTTATTTTTGAGTATTTTTACCCCGCCTGTCTCCTTGGAAAAGGACCCAAGGCGCCTTACAGTAGTGAGGGACAATATACAGCCTAGTACATTTAAGACATACTCACGTTTAAGAACATGGAATTGTGTCATCTAACAGCATTAAGAGGCAATATTAAAGCTAAAAGAGAACGTGAGTAGTTAAAGAAACAAATAAAGATTCATGAGGGATGGAGCTAACATTGAAAACACTGGTGTACTTCTGAAGCCAGTCAATGTAATCATGTAAGGTAGGCCATCTAAAACTATAAGGGATGGAAACTAAACATTGAAAACATACTGTCAATGCAATCATACAAAGAGAGGTATAAAGAGAGTCTGTGCAGTCATGTATGATACATTCATATAAAAGTCACATAATAGGCAGTCATCCACTGTCAAGTCATATCTGACTTAGGTGATCATTTCAATGAACAATCCCCAACATGTCTCCAATAGTCTGCACTAAGACAGTGGTATATAAATATAAATATAAATATAAATATAAATATAAATATAAATAAATGTTTTGTCCTCAACTGCCCTGCTCAGCTCTTGTAAACTCAAGCCTATGGCTTCCTTTCAGGGAGTCACCCATCTCATATTTGGTCATCCTTCCCCCCCCCCCTTGCTGCCTTTGCCCCTTCCCAGAATTGTTGTTGTTTTCAAGAGGCTCCTGCTGTCTCATGATGTGCCCAAAGCAGCACAACCTCACTTTCATCATTCTTACCTCCAGAGATAGTTCAGGCCGGGCCTGATCTAGAAACCACGTGTTTGTTTTTCTGGTAGTCCAGGGTATCTGTAAAATTCTCCTCAAGCACCGGAAGTCAAATAAGATTTCAAACATTTCACTTTTTCCTGTCCAGCTTTCACACATACATGGTGATTAGAAATATGAGAGTGAGGTTGATCCCTTACTAAATACTTTGAGTGTTATGAACTGTAGGAGTTGATGGTCCTTAATTGGAACATCCTACAGCACACAGAGCCTCAGGAATATGTCTTAATTCACCAGAAATCTGTCCAATGTCCAGCGACCGCACAGTTAAATAATAGATCAGTGCTACAGTTCTGTAGCTACTGCTGCTCTATGTAATGTAGAGTTTGTTATACTTGTAAAGAGCAGTAATAGTGAGTAGTGAGCAGCTCTGCTCAATCACTCCGAAAGACAGCTGAATCGGCTTTCTATGTAAATGGGTAAAGTTCTGTTTCTAATAACATACTCTTTCTCTGTTATGAGAAAAAAAGCATTGTATAAGGGCCCCAACAGATCTGCCAGGCCAATGAAGATTTAATTTTAGACTGTGGTAAGTAGCCATGGAGGTTTCAGGATATGCCTCACTTCTACCACCAACCCTTGGAAACTGGTTGTACTTTCATTTTCTGATGAAACTAGAAATGGCTGCAAAATGTTTAGTTTTGGAAAAAGTGAGTCAGGATAAAAGTGCAGTGCTGCAGCTCAATACTTTTTAAAAACCTAATAATTGCAATTCCAGGATGTTTCTTTTTAAAAAAAATTGGGGGGGGGAGAGAAGCTCAGAAATCTTTCTTGGCTGGTGTTCCGGGGCCTCAAGAATATTCCTTTCCATCGGGCAATCTAAGTATAGCAGCAGCAGCACTAACAACAACAACAACAACAACAACAACAACATGTGTTGTCAACATATCATTTGTAGGATTTTCTAGGTATAAAATACTCAGAAGACTTTACCAGTCATTTCCACTGAGGGCACTTGGGACTGTGCAGCTTGCCGAAGGCTGCACAGGCTGGGTTTTCTCTTGGGAGACACAGTGGGGAGCTAAGCTACCAATTTCTGGCGCTGCCTCCAGATCCTCCAACTCAGAAGGAAATAATAATACTCCTGGAATCTAAAATCAATAGGCTTTGTAAAAAGCAACGAAAGCTAATGTGATGTGGTTTTGGGGGCTGCGTAAATAGTATCCCTGTTTAGGTGAGAGAAATCTGAAAGTGGAAACACCGGAAATGCACAATAATTATATTTATTTATTTTATTAAATGGTTTTATTTATCTGTTTCTAAGAGGGATGGGATAGATAGACAGTCTGCACATCTCTTTGGTTGTTGAAAATGAGAAGGGATCCTGAAGCAAATGGTTCAGCCACAATAGGTATATAGAGCATAATGATGGCACATCAGAACTTGGAGAGGAAGAGGCCGCGAAGCACAGCAGGAACAATATGAGCAATTGTGCTCACAATAGTAACATGGATGCTGTGGGTGATGCTTAAAAAGTTTAATAGGGGAGTGTAAATGGGATCCTTTCAGTTAATCACACTTACATATTCAAGTATGCATAGGAAGCAAAATTAAAACCACTATATTCTGTTAAAAAGCGCCTGTGGAAAAATTATTATTGCATAAGGCCCCCCTCTCATTAAAATCACAGACTACCATCAGAAAATGTCAGAACAGATTCATTACCCAAAAAACATTAGAGTGAAATGCAGCAAAATGCAGACTCACTCATTTCTAGTCCCCCCCCTCAAAAAGCCTCCCAGTTTCTCCATACTGTTTCACATACTTTGAGAAAAGCTTCCTCTTTTCTCTTCAAGATTTCTTACTCCTCATCTGGAATATCTCATAACCTGTCTTTGGCCTTGTTTTATAAACTGGACTGCTCCCTTCTTACATTACTCTCCTTTCTGTTACCTTGAGCTTTAGAAGAGGCTACAGCATTACTTCTTTGATGCATTTAGCATATTGCTCACATAATATATCATACACTGTGAGGGGAGAACAAATATTGAATAACAACTACAAGCAATAGCCTGGATGGGATGCAGTCTGAGTTAAAAGGACACTTGCTCAAAAGAGTGGGAAGAAGAAAATCATATTGCCGGAGATAAAGTCTTCAAAGTGACAGGGACTAATTGTGTAATAAACAACAATAGTACTGCCTGAAGCAACAGAATGAAACAATTATTTCTTTTTTATGTAGCACATGGCTTCTGCAAGCTTCCTGTTTTTCATTTTGCTTTGCTTCCAATTTTATATGTTTGTTTACCAGCACATTTTTCCCTAAAGGTGGATACTATGTAATGTTTTCCTGTAACTTATCTCTGTGGAAACATTTATATTTTATTCTTTATGTTTTACTGATAGTTGAAGACACATCCATCCTACATTGCTGCAACCATCTGTTACATTTGACTGAACTCCTACACTCAAACTCCCTCCTCATAGATATCACCAGCCTCTGTCAAGGTGGGTCAGTTCTTAGAGGAGATTAGGTGTCATTATGACAAAGATGGGAACCAATGACTAGTTTGGGGTCTGAACCATAGCGATCTGCTGGGATCTTTTCCTGGCAGGTCTCCCTCCAGTATTCTCATCAGCAGAGATGATCATGTAATTAACTTGCTCAACTTTGGGGACACTCCATCGCAAAAGCAATTGTAGGGAGAGTGTCCCCACAACAATGATGATTTGATTACAATTTAAGCAGTCTGTCTTGTCAGGACTTGAAAGGAGGGCTGTTCCAATGAAAATCTTTTCAGCCACCCTGATAATCCTGCATTGAAGGGAAACACAAGCATCTCATTGATACCACTGTATGTTAAAAAGAGGAGGCGAGCCAAACTTCAACACCCCCATTTGCCCAAATGTCTGGAGATTTTATATCTCTGAAGCCCAAACTAAAGAATATGTTATTTCCTTCTGCACAATTGTTGCTGAGAGGGGGAACACAGACACTTTGGGACCCGATCATGCTGAGTGCAATGATGCACAGGCAATAGGAGTTTGAATCTGTGTCTCCTAGCAGTAGCTTGCAAGAGATGATGAATTTTGATTGTGTGCACATAAATGCATACTCCAAGAGAAATAGAAAAAGATAGAGACAGATAGTGTGCAAGCTATTATATGTCCTGGTAGGGAACATATCCCTAGTGAAACTTTTTTTAAGACTAATATGTAAAACATATATATTTATAGGCTCTCATGCAAAACCTGTCATCCAATTTATCTCTGATTCTTTTAACTTCACCTCTACCAGGTTAAGGGCCCTGTGGAATTTTTTATAACTGGTCTCACTGCAGGGCAAGCTGACAGCTGACTGATTCTGTGTCCCAACCCAATATTTAGTAAGCATGGGTTTGGTTTTCTCCATGATGTGGTAGGATCACATGAACTCTCCTGCAACCTTCAGATGCTGTAGATGTAAACAATTAATTTGCTCAAAGTGCATTGGAGCACTGAGACAAGACCTCCCCTGACTCAAAGATCCCTCAGAGAGATGTCAATCTCTCTTTAATCCTTAAAATGGACATGACCCAGTCACTCTCTACAATGCATCTGTCGTACAAATAGCACCAAAAACAATAATTCATAGAAACACATTGCTGTGAAGGAGGCAATAACTTTACAGTCAACGTTCTCAGTGATGCATACAGGTAGAAGTCCTTTCCTGCGCCTCAACTGTTGACTTAACTATGGTCCACAGCTAAGTTTGCTAAAGCAGCAAGTTCCCCTTCACTGAAATTTCAGGGCCAAAACCTGAAGTGCAAGCTATTTCCTTGTGATGTCACAGGAGGCAAGCATTTATGGCTTGATGACAGAGAAAGATAATTGCAGGTGCCGTGGGCAGTTTGTCCACCCGACGGAAGCCTTCTTGCCCTCTCGTGGGAGGGGCAAGACGGGAAGGACGCTGGAGAGCATCCAGATGGGAGGGGGGAGGAGCGTCCTATAAGAGGGCTGCTCCGACCCCCTCCAACAGGCAGAGGAAGCTGGCGTTCGAAGGGGACACTGCTGCTGCCGACGCCGCGGAGGCCGCCATCTTAGAGCACCCACGTGGCGGGCGCCATTTTGGTGGCTTGGCTCAGCCCAATCTTGTGGGCGGCGCGGCCACAAGCGGCGGCGAGGAGGACCGGCGGAGAGTCCGGCAGCAGCCAGGAGGTCTCTGGCGGTGGCACAGCTGCTTCGTGGCAGGAGCTCGAGCCGCAAATCAGCTGGAGCTGGGGGGAGCGGCATCCCCCACACAAATGGGCCATGTGGCCACGGGCGGCGGTGAGAAGGCCCGGAGGAGTGTCCGGCAGCTGCCGGGAGGCCCTGTCGGTGGCGTGGCTGCTCCGAGGCAGGAGCTTGAGCCACGGATCATCTGGAGCCGGGGGGAGCGGCATTGGCCCTCCCCCCATGTGAGCTTGGGCCGCAGGGCCGGACGAGGGCCCGGGGGTGGCTTGGGGCAGCGAGTGAGCGGCACGGACGGAGCACGGCGAGCCGGCGTGATCCCGGGGGTGGGGAAAGGATCCGTACACACGTTCCCCTCCTCTGGCGGGCCTAGCCCACTATAGCCCCCCTTCCCTTTCTTGGGGCCTGGTGCGCGGGCGGCCTGTGAAGCCGAGGGTGGCCCAGCTTAACCGTAGCCACCCCCCTGCCGCATCTGCCATCGGACCGGCTCCTGCCACCGCGGGCTGCTTCTATTGAGGCAACCCCCCTTCCCTCTCAGATCTGGGTGGGTGGTTTGCCCACGGCTGGGGGCCTTGAAAAGCGGCCTGCTGCATCCTCGCCCGGCCTGTTCATCTGGGCTAGTGGGCAAGGGCCCAGTACGGGCTTTGCAGGCTGGAGGCGTACTGAGTCCCCAGGCATCAATAGGGACTTGCTGTTGCATTGTCTTGGCAGCGGAGGCTGCCTCACCACTCATACCTTTTGTTTATCCTACAGTGTCCCCCCCCCCCGGGGAGTAGGGGGAGCCAGGGCCGGGAGTTTTGAAGTGTTTGATTGGGCCTTCCTTAACCCCCCCCACGGGCTGATCTGCGGTGGCAATAGCCCCCAAGAAGGGAAAGAGGGCCAGCAAGGGCATGCAGCCAGCCCAGAAGAGGCAGCGCCCAGCGACCCCGGCTGCCGAGCTGCCCTCAGGGGAGGAGGGGGAAGAAAGCTGGCCCATTTGGCTGGAACTGGAATCTTGCCTAATGGCCTTAGAGGCAACTAAGGGCATTGGTGGGGCAGCGGTCACTCCGGGCCCCGCACCCCATGCAGGTTCACGCCTGTCTAAGGCCCAAAAGCATGCCCAGCTGAAGGAGGTGGCCACTAATCTATCTGCTCAATTTGCAGTCCTGGAAGGAGTGGAGGCTGCGCAGCTGGCCCAGGCGGCGGCAATGGGCACACCTGCTGCCCCCATGAGACTGCAGGCAGCCCCCCAGCGTGGGGCGGGAGCAGCTGCCAACCATGGCAATTATGAGGGCAGACAGGAGATGGCGGACATGGCACCTGCACTGGAGACCGCATCTACCAGTGAGTTGGCATGTACGCCAGATATACTGTAGCACCCACTGTTTCATGGCCTTGGATCCCTACCTCTGCGGCACAGGGAATGGTCAGCCACATTCTGCCCCCAGCACCTGTGGTGCCAGCGCAGCTGTCCCCTGCTGGGGCATTCCCTGTCTGGGGAGTCTCACCCCACTTCACGCAGGGGGCCCAGTTCACAGCGAGGGGTGCAGTGCCAGGGCCACCTGCCCCATCTTGCGGGCCGGCAATGACACAACCCCTGCTCACTGCTGCGGGCCTGCAGGCCTGGCCTGGCCTGCCCCCCCTTTGGCCCGCGGGCCACCCCTCCATGGGAATGTCACCCTGGCCCAACATGGGGTTGGCAACTGGCTGTGCAGGCATTCCAGGGGGGGCATTCCCATATGGGGACTATGCATCCCCATTTGGGCACCACTTGGCCCAGGCAACCAAAGAAAAAATTGGCGGGGGCAATATATTGACATTTTCGGCCTACTGAACCATGAACTGGATGCAAAAGAGTTCGAAAAGGAGGACCCCCAGGATAAGGACCGTAGGCTCAAGAAAAAAAACGGAACACTCATGGGCCACGTGGCTGCCAGCGTACTTAATTTACATGTCCCTTACACTTCAGACACATCCTTGGCGGGCGCAGTCTATGCTGAAGTACTTGGACCTCATTTATAGGGCTTTTGTTGATTTTCCTGCCCACACTTGGCTGCAATACGACAAAGAATTTCGCCGTAGGGCGGCCCTGGATCCCCTGATCAGGTGGGACGAGCCATTGCCTCCCATCTGGCTGCAATTCATGACACCGGTGCGGCCGGCCCTGGGGGATAGGTATGGCAGTGGTCACATGATCTGAAAGGGGTCTTCAAACACACCTGCCCGTGCCACTGCAGGCCAGCCGGTTCAAGTCCGGCTGGTCTGCTGGGAATATAATGGCCAGGGTTCCTGCAACCGCAAGCAGTGCCGCTTCAAGCATGAGTGCTCGGTCTGCAGAGCCCAGCACACGGCCATTAACTGCAGCCAAGCCCGCCCCCAGCAGGGCAGGGGCAGAGATGCTGGAGCAGGCCGGAAGCCCGGGGGCGGTGATGGCCCCGCTGCCAAGGGGCCCCAGCCCAATTTGGTTAGGAGTGTTGAAATGTTGGGCAGCCCTGTACCCGGATAGGGAGACAGCCCAGTTCCTGGTTAATGGGTTTGAGTTGGGTTTCTGGATCCCATTTGAGGGGGTGAGATGCCCGGTCTCAGCTAGAAATTTACAGTCCCTTGAGGGGGCGGAGGGGATAGCCCGAGAGAAGATTAAGAAGGAGGTCAAGGAGGGGTGGGTCCTGGGCTCCTTTGCAGCACCCCCGGTGTCTAAACTTTGGGTATCCCTGCTTGGCCTGGTTCCTAAGAAGGCCCCGGGGGAATTTAGGCTGGTACACCACCTGTCACACCCGAGCGGCACATCCATAAATGATGGCATCCCACATGAACTGTGCACAGTAAAGTACACCTCGTTTGATGCAGCAATCCACATGGTGCGGGCCTGCGGGGTGGCCGCAGGGATGGCGAAATGTGACATCAAGTCAGCCTTTCGCCTCCTCCCAGTACACCCTGCGGATTTTGAGCTGCTTGGCTTCCAATTTGATGGCCAGTTCTTTATGGATCGAGCCCTACCTTTCGGGTGTGCGGTGTCTTGTGCCATTTTTGAGAGGTTCAGCTCCTTTGTAGAATGGCGCCTGCATGGGTCATGGGCCTGTCCAGTATTGCCCACTATCTTGATGACTATCTTTTTTGTGGGCCTGCGGGCTCTGGCAGGTGTGGGTTTATCCTGGGACTCCCCCTGGCCGAAGAAAAGACGGAGGGCCCCTTGCCAGTGCTCACTTTCTTGGGTATTGAAATCAACACCCGAACCCAAGCATGCCACCTTCCTCAGGACAAGCTGCAATCATTGGGGACCAGGGTGGGCATGACCTCAGCTCGCCGTAAGATCACCCTCAGGGAGCTCCAGGAATTGGTAGGCCACCTTAACTTCGCATGTAAGGTGGTGGCCCCAGGCCGCGCGTTCCTCCGTCGCCTCTGTGAGGCGATGGTGGGCCTGCACGGCCCCAATCATAGGACCCGGATCACTGCAGACATGCGGGAAGACCTAGCCGTCTGGAGCATTTTTCTTGTGGGTTTCAACAGGATCTCCTTTTGGAGGGATGAGCTGAGGCTGGAGACACAGTTCCACGTCCACACGGATGCTGCTGGGGGCCTGGGATTTGGGATCTTCTGGAGGGGCTCCTGGTGCATGGGCGAATGGCCACAGGCGTGGCACGCTGATGGCACCACACGTGACCTCACCTTTTTGGAACTCTTCCCCATATGGGTCGCACTCTACATATGGTCAAAGGCTTGGGCTAATTCAGTCGTGTGTTTTTGGTGCAACAACCTAGCGGTGGTCCATGTAATCAATAACTCTACGTCCCGCTCACCAAGGGTGATGCGCCTGGTACGGGCATTTACCTTAAGGGCCCTACAGTATAATATCGTGGCATATGCCCGCCATGTCCCGGGGGCGAATAACAAAATTGCCTATGCTTTGTCCCGCCGACAGGCCGAGCGTTTCCGGCCCCTGGCCCCTGGAGTGGACCCCCCTACCCGTGGAGATCCCAGAGCAGGTATGGAGGGTTGGCAAGTTGAGGACGACCAAGCTCTTTGCCTCTCTGTCGCGCCCAGGACCCAGAGGGGCTATGCATCGGTAATGGCGGAATTCTCCTCTTTTAGGATGGCACAGGGACTTAGACAGCAGTGGCCACTGCCAATTGAGCATCTCCAACGATTCCTGGTGCATTTGCACCGGAAGGGACTAGCGCCAACCTCTCTTCAAGGGAAACTGGCAGCCCTCACCTTCTATGCTAAACTTAAGGGCCATACCGACACCACTGGGGACGTCCAGGTGAGGGGCATGATCACTGGGTGGAGCAGGGAGAGGGGAAAGATTGCTGATGACCCTTCCCGCTGACACCGCAGTTGCTGGTACGCATGGGTGCCCACTGGCCTACGGTTTGTAGAGATGCCTTTGAGGCATCCCTCTTCAGGGCGGCATCGCTACTGGCCTTTTTTGCAGCCCTGAGGGTAAGCGAGCTTGTGGCGGCGGGCCAGAATGAAAAGTCATTCAGTGCCCTGACAGTCGCTGACATCACCCTGACCCCCAGCTGCCTGACCGTGAGGGTGAGGAGGTCCAAGACGGATCAGCAAGGCCCGGGGGCCGAGCTGACCTTGGGGCCCTGCTCAGTGGAGGCCATATGTCCAGTGCGGGCCATGAGCACATACTTGACATTCCATGGCCCCGTGGCAGGCTATCTGTTCCAGCAGAAGGACGGGACCCCTTTGACTAAATTTCAGTTTGGGAAACTGGCAGGGAAGGTGTTGCAACAGCTAGGTGTGGGGACCCTCAAATTTGGGACTCACTCTTTTAGGATCGGCATGGCCTCCACCGCAGTGGCTCTTGGGTATGCTCAGGGTGACATCCAAAGTTTGGGCAGATGGAAATCCTGTTGTTATAAGCATTATGTTCGGCCGTTGCCGGCACTTTAATCTGTTCATTTTGTCTCCATAGGAATCAGTTGCCGGGAGTCCCATTTCAGAATTGTGTTCCTGAGCCACAGCTATGTTTACTGGGCTGAGAAGTTCACCCGCAGGTCTGGCTGGGGGCCCAACTTGGGGCTGGGTGATTCGGCCATTGTCGAATGGCGTGGGAAGAGCGGATGAGGTGGCAGGAGCTCCTGGGCGCTGCCTGGGCTGCTGCTGAGGGCCAGCCACCTGACATTCTGCTGGTCCACCTGGGGGTGACGATTTGACCACACAAACAGGCAAGTCGCTGATCCTAGACATCTCGCGCGACTTTGCTGCTTGGAAGGCCTCGTTTCCGGCCTCCAGAATTGTATGGTCCACTCTGATACCTCGCCAATCCTGGAGGGCTGATTGTGATCCCCAAAAGTTGAACTGCTCCCGGAGGGGAGTAAATCAAGAGGTATGTCGGGCGGTTTGCTGGGAGTTTGGGGTGGTTGTGAGCCACCCTGATTTTGGTGTAAGCAGGACATAGCTCTACAGGCTGGACGGAGTGCACCTGTCAGATGCAGGGATGGAGCTGTTTCTGCATGACGTTCAGAGGGGTCTGGCAGCCGAGCTTGCCATGTTGGATGGGTAACCGGGGCCATAGCAAGGCTAGGCCCGCGGTTGTGGCGGCTGAAGCGGATGGAGGGCAGCGGTGAGTATGCAAATAACAGCTGTCCCCAAGTACCCATAACCACGGCACAGCGGATCAGGAGGTCCCGGTGCCGGGGCGGATACGAGGGGACGCCTCTCCTGCGATGGGCATTACCCAGATTTGGCTACTGAAGGCAGGAGAGGGGTAACAACATCGACTGGCCTGGGGGGTGCAGTCGGCTGACTGCACCACCTAGGGGTTATATCTCGCCCAATGCTGCCCGGCTGGAAGGGTCCAGGGTGACCCCAGTGTCCCAGCCATGTTTGCTGATGCCAGGGCCCTCCTGTTATTATGTTATTGTGTTGTGTTAATAAAATGTGGCCCAGTTTACCCCATATTCCTGACTCGTCTCGTCATTTCGAGTGGGAGGGCAAGTGGATTTCCTGCATTTTTCATTATCATCATCAGGTGCTGTGCAGAGCATATTGGGCAGCAAGTGTTCTCCAATGGACTTGATTGTTTACAACATCTTTGGCATCCTTCCAAGAAACATTGATGGTTTTGAGATCGTCCTTGTGTGTTTGACACTAAGTTTTTCCTTGTTTCCTCTTTCCTCAAGGAGATATCCACCGTAGAGCAGTTTTTGAATTCTTGGGCATGCATAGAATGTAGCCAACACATTTGTGTGATGTTTGTTCCCAGTTGTAGATATTGTAGATCTTTTGAATCTCATCTTTGTAGTATGTCTTCATTGGTGACTTGATCATAATATGAGGTGCAAAGGATTTTTCTTAGACAATGTTGTTGGAAAACTTTTCAGTCATTTTGGCTATGCATTTCCATGTTTCAAAGGCATATAGTGCAGTAGGTATAGCAATACTTGTTATAGTTGTGGCAGCACATATGAATGTTGTTGAGTGCATATGCTGAAATACAATTGACTCAATTCCATTTTAGCAGTTGATGTGCCTCCACCAATAAACATAACATGGCTGATATAAGTGAATACCCATCTCCTGCATCTGGCATTTTGAGGTACCCTCCTTTTAAGCCTGGAGATAACATGTAACCTGTGATGGATTTTTTCTCCAGAGATCTTTCCAATCCCATTTTAAAGGCATCTAGGTCAGATGCCATTGCCGCATCTTGTAGCAAGGAGTTCCATCACCTCATAAACAAAGTAGAAAATATGGCTTGGGAAAGTCAGCAGTGGTGGTGGCTACTGCTATAAAGTCCTCCTTTACATGCTCTTTCCAACAGCAAGCAGGAACTTGAATTTCTTTTCCAGCTCAGCCCATACCCCACACCCTTCCACAAGGAACATTCAATGCTAAAGAATGGTTGGTTGCTTCAGAACAAGTGGCTATTGAGCAAAGAGATATTCAATACCACAACCACCCTCATATCCCATCAGCCATGAGAAAGGAGCCATAGACTGGAAACAATTCTTCAAATGCCACCTTTCAAGGTTTGTCATGCAATTTATACAATCCTGATTGGCCCTATATTTCTTCAGTATTGTGTTTATGGCCATGGTCAAAAAAAGAGAGAAAGGTTGAGTATGGTTGTGGACCTAGCTCATGCACAATGGTACAAAATGGTTTCCTGTTCAACAAGGTTTTAGGGACAGCAGCATCCAGCTGAGCAGTCCCAACCTGTAAATTTTAATACCCTGAACACTGTCAAAATACTGTTGTGAAGAATGCTGCCACTATCTTTTCCATCCAAACATGCAGAAAAATGAGTTACCCTTCTCTTCTACAACTTTAAGGTGCTAAATCCTTGTCATTGATAGATGAATCATCATGATTGTGGGTAGTTATGCATTTCAAAGAGAGTTTCTATAAAATTTCATGAGCTGCCCTGGATGCCTGAAACATGGCAGACCTGGTTTTTCCATATAGATATCAGAAGCGCATGCAAATGTTTAAACTAACATATTGATGGATAACTTCAAGAAAACTGCAGTGGAGGAAGAATAGGAGCTATATTCTTATTCCTCTTTTTATCTATTTTTCAGTGAATGGTATAATGATTCATGAAATGCAGCAGAGAACATTCCACCAACACCCTAGCTCAAGGTGGAAGCTTCACATACCCAGGAAAAATCAATTGATCTCACTAATTACAATGCCATAACACTTCTTATTATTTATTTAATTAATGCATATAAAATATGTTTATCCTGCCTTTCTAATTAAAAGGATCTAAGACGGCTTGCATAGTAGCATTTAATTTCAACCCCATCAAAAGACAAGGCAAAAATTTGCTTTCGGTAATGCATATGTTTATTAGAATATAATGGATCAGCATCTGGTCAATATAGAGTATCTCTCCTGCCCCAAGAGAAATAATTATCAAATTGGGATAGGTCTCCCTACCACCACCTACACTTCATCATGCTTGGTGAACTATTCTGATTTGGGCATATGAATAATCTTAATGACTAGAAATGGGGAAATGAATCACATTTTATGACAAATTTGGATGATTCATCAAAATTAATTGATTCATATTCATCATAAATGGAGTCCCCAATGAATACAAATTGATGAATTTGCAGTGATTTTTTTTAATTCAACAATTAGTTGCATTATACAATGGAACCCAATGCACCTAGCGACATTCCTGGACACTCTTCTACAATCCCTCAAAGTTTGGTGGGGATTGGATTCTTGATGTCTGACTAATCCACCCCAAAATAGCAGTCCCAAGAAAGTTCAAGCCAAGCAACTAGAGACTCTGAACTAGCAGAGAAGATTCCTATGACTCTCCTCTACAATTTCTCCAAGTTTGGTGAACACTGAGTTTCTGCAATCCAGTTTCTAAAGGACACTTACCCACGTACCCACTTTGTTGATCTATCTCAGATGTCTGAAACCCAGTCTTAAAGAGGAGAGTTGGAAGAAGCTTGTCTGTCAGTTTGGAGTCTCTAGGTGCCTGGGGGGGCACTTTCCTGGGGGATTCTTTGGGTTAAATTGCTCAGACTTCTGAAACCCAAGTCTTAACCAAACTTTCTGGGCTAGTAGAGGGGAGCCAGAGGAAGCCTCCCTGCAGTTTTGGGTCATTTATATGCCATGGTGGCCCGGGGGAGGGAAGCATTTTAAAGGGGAGCTGAATCAATTCATTGATTCAATTCATCGCTGGAAATTCATCAATTCATCGATTTGTCAGCCCTTGTTAATCATGAATCATGATGAATCACCATTCTTTTATTTATCTCCATCTCTCTTAATGACCCAGGGCTTCTCATAATTCTTACTGCAGGGTGGTAAGAAATAAGAATGTGAATCCTTACTTTCTTTATTCTTGTATGTGACACTGAAGAAGTATGACATTTTTATCCTTAGCAGCAGAAATGGTGAGTAATTTCTGGACAAAGTTCCAAATTAGTAAGAAAAATGGGCTTCCATAATTTGAACTTCTTGTGAGAAAAGTCCTCTTTTTCTATTGAGCTGCTTTTTTAAAAAAAATCCGCACAATTTCTTCATTCACACATATTGTATAGCCTGAGTGAGCAACCTCCCCATTTAGGGTGACTGCTACTTTGTTTATGTATTTGAATCACTGAATAGGTTGTCCATGTCTTTATTAATAATCAGCCAGTCCTCCTGTACTTACTTGCTGTTTGTACGTTGTGTGTGTGTGTCACTGCCCAGAGGAGGGAAAACGTTAGAGATATTTTGAGTGAATTTCAGAGACCGAAATGGATGAAAACAAGAGCTTTTGGTCTTGATTTCCACATGTGGCATCTATTTTTACAGGTACTTTATTGAGGGACTTCATATTTCTGAAAGACTAAACTGATGAAAAAAAAATCATTTTCCATATTCACTGAAGTCCATCTCTAGATGACTCATGGCCTGATGTGTGTGATTCAGGCAGCCAAAAATGGAAACCCAGTCCATCTCTATTGCAGTTATGTGGCTCTGAGTGCACATGTGAGGAAGTCTTTCTTCATCTAACAGATGATGCTAGCAGCATACTTAGGAAGTAGCTGGATTAAATTTTTCCCTTCATATGAGCAAAAATACAGTCCTCCAGATGTTTTTGGCCTGCAAATACAACCAGCCTTGCCAGTAGAGCCAATTGTGAGAAGTCCTGGGAGTTTCAGCCGCCTTGGGTCCTTTCCAAGGAGGAAGGTGGAGTAAAAATACTCTAAAATAAATAAATAAATAAATAAATAAATCCAGTCCAAAGCCCAGAAAGCTGCACTTTTCCCATGTATAATTGAACTCTTTCTGAACCTGTCAACCCATTCAACACCGATATATAACCTGTAGGAAGCCATACTTGTGAATGTGGTGTAAATATTGGGGGTGGAAGGTGGGAGAGATATCTTTGGCAGCCACCTAGGCAAACAAAACTGGCAAGTAGAGATGGGCACGACTAGGGAAAATGACGTTTTCGAGTTGTCGTGTGTCGGAGGCAGCCCGTTTCGGCTCGTTTCTGTTTTTCGTGAAATTTCGCAAAAATTTGTCGTTTCATTTTTTTGTTTTTTCGTTTGTCGTTAGTACTGGTTTTTGGGGGGGAGCGGGCTCCTGGAGGCACCTCTCTGTGGTGGGTGCCTCCTATCCTCACCCGCCAGCGCTGCTACAAAAGGGCATGCATAGCCATATGCTATGGATATGCATATTGCAGATGCAGCAGACTAGCAGAGGCACCCCTCTTTTGGGGGTGCCTTCCCTGCAACAGTCGGTGAGACACAGTCAGGCAGCACTTGCAGGCATGGTTTGCATGGCACACAAATGCTGCTGCAGGAGTCAGCCAGAGCCACAAGTGACGGACTGGCAGACTCTTTGCACCCGCTCCAAGGGAAATGTACTTGCGTGTAGTGCAATGCAAGTAGATCTGGCTTAGGGTTAAGACGGGTTAGCGCAAGGGCTAGGGTTAGGCTAGTTATGGTTGAGGTTAGGGTGAGTATTGGGGTGCACCTCTGGGTGCCTCTCTGACCCACTTAGGACAGTGTACTGGTGTATGGGTTAGGCTTAGGGTTCTGGTTCGGGTTCGGGCCACGGTTAGTGGGCTGTTTATGCCTGATTGGCACATCCCAGATGTCTCTGTGGTCAACCTGGCCAAGTGGCCATGCGATTGGTGGAAAATTTGCATGGTCCACTCCCATGGGTGAGCCCATCATTGCGAATGTGCAGTTGTAAAAAAATAAAATAAAATAAAATAAAATAAAATCAACGGAGACTTTTTTTGCAAGAAAAACCCACTGCTGCTACTGTAAAAACTCAAGCATTTAAAATAGCTAATTTTCGCATGTTTCTGTGGTGCTTTGGTGGGATTTTGGACCATGATTTAAAAAAAATATTGCGGTCGCCATTTTAGATCCCCCCGCACTGCATGGCAAATGGATGCGCCCTCCCAGCCTGGTACAGTCTCCAAAACCTGGCCATGCGATTGGTGGAATGGCTCCAAAAATTTGCATGGTCCACTCCCATGGGCGAGCCCATCATTGCAAATGCGCAGGTGTAAAAAAATAAAATAAAATAAAATAAAATAAAATAAAATAAACGGAGACATATTTTGGCAAGACAAACCCACTGCTGCTACTGTAAAAATTCAAGCATTTAATATAGCTAAGTTTCGCATTTTCTGTGGTGCTTTGGTGGGTTTTTGGACCACGATTTCAAAAAAAATATTGCGGTCGCCATTTTGGATCCCCCCGCCCGCACACCGCATGGCAAAGGCAGACGAGACGATGCCCCCCCGCCTGGTACCAGCAGCGCAGCAGTAGCACTAGCCAAGGAGAGGGGGGGCGGGGAAACACCCCCCCCAAATAAAACACCCTTCTGGCCTGGTAGGTGCCCTCAGACAGTTTTCACCTGCTTTTAGGGCCGGGAATCGGGATTTTTTTTAACTTTTAAAAACTTTTTTTCTGTGCCGCTTGGCATCGCGAGATCGCCACGATGCCAGGAACGACCACGACAAATCAGACCCAATTATTCTTTAGTCGGTTCAAGTTCGAGTTCTGGCGAAGTAATTCCCGTTACCGTTTCCGTTGCGTAACAGAAACGGAAACGGGAATTCCGCTAAGTCGTGCCCATCTCTACTGGCAATTTAAAAAAGAACCCTTCATGGCTCCCTCTCTCTTCACACATCTGCCCTGAAAAAAAGGGAAGAAGTGTGGAGGGATGTAGATTTAACTACTCCTTTTTTTCTACCACCCATCCATGTCTCCCCTCAGATAAATGTCACTCTGCCTCTGCTGAAGTTCCTGGCATTCTGCTAAATGCAGTTATTTCTACTGTACCTGTAAATTCTACCTGATTTGAGACATCTTCCCTATCTGCATTCTGTTTTGCATTATCTCTGTGTGATCTAAAGGTCAAAGAGATGGTATATTAACTCTCAGTAAGACACTCAAAAGACTTCAAAGCAATTGGTGCCCTGTTTAAGATCTGGGCTAAGGAAACATATCACACTAAAACGTTAAGACTCCAGACAAGAGATAGCTGAGCAGATGCATACTCAACTAAGTTTGATTAAAGAATAATTATTGAGGAGAAAACTTTGAAGTTTTCAAAATCTAAGAGTTCTTCCCTCCCCAATCCACTAATGTTCTTTCTGGAAGAATTAAGCCTCAAGAAGTCTAACTGAATGCAACTTCAGAGCTAGGATTGCCAGATCTCAGGTTTAGATGCTGAGACACAGGTTCTATTTTTTATTCTTGGGTTATCAGTCTATTTTTTTAATTTTTTAATTAGAATAGAATGTACTTTCCACAGACATAAATGGGCAAGATGCCTATGGAATTTAAATGTTATCTTTTGCCATGTTTTAGCCTGTTGGTACAGCTCTGATGAAGAGGTTTTTTGCCCTCAGACTATTAGCAACTGTTTTGTGATTTTTCTTTTTTTTTTTTTTAAACTGAAAATTCACTTAAAGGAATAAAAAATTCTGGAGATAGGGGGAAATTGCTTAACAGAATCACCTATGGGGTGAATCCGTACAACAGAAAAATGGTCGCGATTAGGGATTAATCCGTTTTCAATGCATTCCTATGGGAAATTTGTACAAATGGAATTTTGCTTAACAATTTCATTTGGAACAAATGAATTCCTTTATAGAAGATACTACTGGGTATTTGGTTTATGTAATGGCTATATGGCTCCTCAACTTGCTTTGCTTCAATTTTTAATTTTTTATTCCTTTTCCCACTTTCATGGATATTATGGGGTATTTTTATAGATACAGTTGAGTTTGGGGAGAGTTTCCTTTCTTTTTAAACATATGTTTATAGTTTAGCTTTATGTTTATTTCTGTTATAAGCTATCCACAGAAGTGTCTTACCACTAGTTGGATAGGGTAGAAATTCAATCAATCAATCAATCAATCAATCAATCAATCAATCAATCAATGCAATTTGTAGACCTGAATCCAAAATGAGGGCACTGTATTTCTGGGAGAAATTTTCCTTTTCGGAGTGAATTTTTAACCACTCAGATTGGTCTGAGAACGGCTTGTATCTGGAGCTCCCCATTTTAAAACCTGTAAGTTTAATTTGGATATATTCTGGGTTCTTTTGTTGCATTTTACATTTCTTTTCATTTCATGATTCTATGTTTAATAATACATGTTTTACTGGAGCAGCATAGGAGCATCTTCATAATTTATTTCCCAGCTGCTGGCATCACATTTAGACAGCTATTTCCTCTCCCCCCACCAATTTTCTTGTTCCCAAACATTAGTCACTGAATTATCTTAAAAAGAGACCCTAGCTATGTATGCATCAAGCCTGAGAAGAACTCTGAAGACAGGAATTATTCTCCTTCTCTGGATTCTCTCAACAAAGCCTTAAAACAAAGAACTAGGAGGGATGATAGATAGATTTAGTATTATACCTCTCTCCCTGCAGGAGAATCAAGTCATTTCAAAATCAATTGACACTACATAGTAGATATGGGCACGAATAAAAAAAATGGTGTTTCGGTTTTTCATTTTTCGTTGAGAGGTCCATTTTGTTTCCTTTCTGTTTTTTGCAAATTTTTGGAAAAATTTCATTTTCATTTTTTGTTTTTTCATTTTTTGTTTCTACCTGATTTTGTGCGATTTTTAAAGCATTTCCGTGCATGGGCGTCCCCCAATGCCCCAGACCAGAGGGAAAACACTAAAAAAGATTGATGCTGGCAGAGACACAGTATAGACTAGGTACACAGGGAGGCGGCAAAGGCAGCGGCGGGCATTGTCCAGGGTGCACGGCAGCCGCAGAGTGACTGCACTGCAGGGCAGGGGAGGGTACTCACTGAGAGGTATGCACACACACACACAGGGAGGCTGCAGGTCTGAAGCTAGAGTCGCAGAGACAGCAATCCCACCCTAACTCCCACCAGGGACTGCAAGGAGGATGGGGGCTGCCAGAGCTTTTTATGCCCTCTGTGGCTGCCAGACCTGCCCAGTCTGCTACCTGGGCATGCAATTGGTTGAAGTTGTCCAAGAATTTACATGAACCCATCACATGGCTTGCCTCCATGTTGTGGCTGGAGTGGCGACATCCATTTTGTTATCCTTAAAGGGAAAAGAAAAATACATCGCGATGGGAGAAGACAAAAACAAACGTTTTAAGGACCCCAACCCCCTGGTAGGTAATAATTTCAAATAATTATCGCATTATCGCTGCATTTTTATGGATGTCCAGGGTGTTTTAATACCCAAGAAATCAATATTAGGCATCTGGGAGCCATTTTGGGTCGATGTCCCCTATCTCCCCTTAAAGGAAAAAAATACAGCGATCTGAGAAAAGACATAAATGCACATTTTAAGTACCCCAACCCCCCTGGTAGGTATTATCAGACAGTATAAATAATTATCGCTGCGTTTTTATGGATGTCCAGGGCGTTTTTTAACATTTAAAACAGCTCATTTCATTGCACGTCATCATTAATGAAAATGAAACGTAATGAACACAATTTTCGTGGTTCTGTTCATTTCATTCCATTTCCATCACAATTTTTGTTAGTCATTTCATTATGTAACAAAACTAATAATGAATAACGGAAATGAAAAAATGTTCGTTTCGTGTGCATCTCTACTACATAGTGAACACAATTAAAGACACAGCCAGTTAAATTAAGAACAATTATGCAAACAATATTATTAAAAAGCATGTGTAAGGAAATTAGGGATGATTGGACATGGAGTGATTTCTTAAGCATTGATATTAAAAGCATTTTCCCTTTTGCAATATAAATCTTAGCTGAAGAATGCTTTGTTATTTTTATACATAACAGATTTTCCAGAGGTGAGCAAGAGAGCTACAATTGGACAGTACACATCACGTGCCATCCTTTGCCTCGAAACTTTGCAGAAGAAGAAAGAAGCAAATTGCCAATATAGAATGATACAGCCTGCTTCCAGCAATGCTGCCTAAATGTTTAGTTAATGTTTAGGGTTTTTTTTATGATAGCCAAAATGGATTTGTGTAACCAGTTAGACAGAACAAGTTAGAGTTTATTATTTTATTAAAAATCAGTGCGTACCTTAAGTCTGTTAGGGTTATTTTGATGTCTTTTTTATTTTGTTTTACTCTGCATTTTTATTTAGAAATAAATATCCATTATATTTTACCTTGTGGATTTTGGAGAGTCATTTTAAACTGGTAAGCTTTGCAGAGTTGGGTGTGACCAGACTATTGCACTATATATCAGATTTCTCCATTATCATGAGGAGTTTATTTTTCCATCTTCCAGAATACAAGCACTCTCAGAGCATGTCCCTCATAAAGAGAAGAACCCAAGATATTTCTGAATGATAGGTAGAAGTCAAAACATACACCTTGCTTCTGGACATTGCATACAAGCCGATGCAGAAGAAACACTCTGTGGATATTTTTATATACAACTTATATGCAAAAACTTATATTTATACAATGTATATACAACCCACTACTCGAAGGTCTCTGGGCGGCTTGCAAATCAAAATTTAAATGAACAATTAAAAGCAATTAAAACATTAAAATACAATACAAAACAATACAATTAAAATATGTTAAAATACAATACACCAGGGTCCACAATCTATGGTGTATCAGATGAGGAACTTCTGGAATAGGAAGGTTTTTACCTGGCACCGAAAAGTCCTCAATGTCAGCACCACTTGGAAATGCATTCCATAGGCTAGGGGCAGCTTCCAAAAAGGGCCTATATCTACAGGCCATCCCTCTCCTCTCCTTGAGGGATGGATCTTTCAAAAGGGCCCCTTGGCTAGATCTTAACTGCTGGGTAGGTTCATATGGAAGGAGGTGGTCTTTCAGGTAACCAGGCCCTAAACCATTAATGGCTTTATATGTCAAAAAAAGCATTTTGAATTGGGCTTGGGCAACAACTGGTAATCAATGTTGTTGTTGTTCAGTCATTCAGCCATGTCCGACTCTTCGTGACCCCATGGACCAGAGCTCACCAGGCCTTCCTATCTTCCACTGCCTCCCGGAGTTTTGTCAAATCCATATTGGTTGCATCGATGTAGCCAATGTAGCTGGTAACAAATTGGCATGATATGGTCTCTGGTCACCCCACCACTTACCATCCATGCCACATGATTCTGGATCAGTTGCTGGATCACCTTCAAAGGCTGCCCCACATACAGCGCATTGCAGTAACTAATATGAGATGTTACCAGTACATGCATAACTGTCATGAGGCTCTGCTCATCCAGGTAGGGGGCAGCTGTTATAAATTCTGCAGCTGAAGAAAGGCACCCCAGTCACCGAGTCCACCTGGGCTTCCAGAGTTAAACTGGGGTCCAGGAGTTTTCCCAAGCTGTGGACTCCCCTTAGGGAGAGTGCAACTCCATCCAGGACAGGGAGAGGGCCTTCTAAGCTGTCTGAGGAAGCACCCACTAACAGCACTTCCATCTTGTCTGGATTAAAGGAACACTTTCTTCCAGCAGGTTAAAGGTTAAGCTAAAAGGAATGTATCATGTACATAGCACATGGTAGAACATGCAGATAGCATAAAACATTCAATTCTGTAGACATTGATTCCCACAGATTTCCAAATTCATTTACACAGACATGAAATTCAATGCCTGTGAAATTTAGCTAACTTTTATTGCAGCAAAGTGCTACCTTTCTTTTCTAGAACTGAAGGCACCACACCAAGCCTGCCTGGATATTACACAGTACTGAATTAATTCAAATCTGCCTGGTTTCAGCAATTGTGGCATCAAATGACATTAGGTTCGCTAAGCATTGTATGTGATGTCCTAAGGACATAGGGACAGGACAGGGTTGTCCCCTGTCTAACCTTTCTCTGTGAAAGAATAAAGGTGGCTTGCAGCTCCTACAAGCTTCCAAGCATACAATTTGACATATACTGTAAATAAGCAAAAAAAAAACCTCTGTATCCCTTAACACTCCAGAGTATCAAAAATAATAATACAAAACTAGTGGGCTCCCAACCATTTACTCTCTAGGCATGTGCTTTTTAGATGCCCAGAGTGTCGTGCCTCAAAAGTAAACCTCCCCCCACCCCCAGATCCCTGTGCTGAGCCATTTAGATGCAGAGACCCAGGCAAATGTGAGGGGTTGTGTTGTGGTGCCTTACGAGCTCGCTTGCAACCCATTTACTCTCCAGGCACAGCACTCTGAGTAAACAAGTAAACAAGCTATGAGTGATCCCGTGAGGCACCTCAACCCCCCCCAACCTTTGTCGGATCTGCCTACCAAGCTGTTTAGATACAGATATCCGGGCGAAGGCAGGGAGTTGCAGTGCCTTGCGGGCTCACTTGCAGCCCATTTACTCTTCAGGCATGGCACTCTGGGCAGAAGGGGTCTGATTGAAGTGCTTCTCTTAGACCCCTTCTGCTGCTTTGGAATCAAAGGGGATTCCCTGTCATTCTGATGCAGCAGAAGGAGTCTGGTCAAAGCCGCCGCCACCCCTCCTTTGCCCGGGTGAAGGTGCAGCGGCAGTGGCTTTGACTTCCCAGTTCTTCTGAGCGAGGCTAGGGTTAAGCGACCCCTGCCTGGCTTTAAAAAAAAGACTAGAGAGTGGTGGATGGGAGGCTTTGGAATTTAAGACTGCACCAGCACCCTCCCTGATGCCACACCCAATTCAAAAGCCTCCACTGCTCTCTGGTTCTGAGCCACTGCCACCCAGCTGGTTTTGAGAGCTGAGGCTGTGGGAGGGCACCCGTATTCCTAAAACCACAGCCCCCTCTCTCCGCAGCCCAAGCTGTCAACCTGCTGGGTGGCGGGTGGTGTTTCATTGCTCATTTCATTTTGTAATTAATGATTTTTTTAAAAAAAAAAGTTAATTACGAAAATGAAAGCAAAATGCAATGAGCAATGAAGTGAAACCAAATGAAACAGTATTTTTCTGTTTCGTGCCCATCTCTACTTTAGATCTTAACCTGATATCATTGTTTCTTCACAGTTAAGCCATTTATAAAAGATGATGATTTCATGGGGGAAAATACTGCCCTCCTCTTATTTTTATAGGAATCCAGTCAATATGGCAACACATAGAATTATTTAGCTGTTTCATAGTTTTTCATTGCTTTTTACATCTCTCTTTTCCCCTTATAAATTTGTTAAGAAGAAAACAACAGTATCACTGGATAATGCCTCTTGGTTTTTGATTGGAAGTGCTCAGAAGCCTAACTGAATAAACATTAGGAGCCTTTAGCAGGCATGCAAGAAGCAGTATTTTCTTTTTAAAAATTACTGTGTAACTCAGATGGTTGGGCATTCAAAGCTACTGGCCATGTTCTAGGAATCAGAAATCTTGGATGCAAATGAAGTAGCTTGAGCTCCTTTCAGAAAGCATTAGGACTGTGTTATGTTGCCTCACCCAATTCTCTGGTGTATTAAATGTTCAAGCAGGTAGTTTATTTGTGTGAACAGTAGGAATGTAAATTGTGACCTGATTTGTCCTTGCAGAATAAATAAGAAAGCAAGGAATTCCTTGCCACCTTAGATGGGTGAGAACTTCTGTTTTGTTTGCCTTGTATACAATGTATAATATTTGTAATAACCTGTTTTGTACATTTATGAAAATGCCCATAAACTGAACTTGTCATGTAATCTGCCTTGATTTTTGGAATATCAAAAACAGAACATTGGATTGAGACTTAGCATTTAGGTGAAAGATCTAAAGATGTTACCTTTCAGGTGAATTTCAAGTTGGCTTATGCCAGTCTTTAAGTCAATGGTCTCTGAGGTACTTGACTTGGGCTCAGTGTTGTTGTTTTTCATAAAAAAATAACCCTATGCCACAATACAAAGTACACTTAAATTCATCACTTTCAGAATATATATTGTCACCAAATCTTTGTGTGCCTGCATGGCCCAGCAGGCTGGTTGAGAACCAAACTCTCTTGCAGGCCTCAAACAAGTCCTCCATTTCTTTGGATACAGTTTGCTTAGATAATTACACTGTTTATTGAAATAGGCCTAGCAGCCTCCCTAAATGTTAAAACCAAGCTGAGGAGGTTGGGGGATATACTAAGCCTTTTGATTATTTCACTATACAGTGGTGCCTCTGATAACTAACTTTTCTCAGAGGCAATTTGTTATCCGAAACATTTGTTATCCAAAACATGGTTCCCCATTGAAATGAATAGGAAACCAATTAATCCATTCCAGGGGTCTGAGAAAAGGCAAAAAAGCTGGGTGGTGGTGGTAGTGGTGTTTCCAGACCTCTTTATAAAGTGCACTTTTAAGGCCTGCAGAGCTAGAACACCCCCTCCAGAACACTTTCCCTGCAGTGCAATGCAATCATGGACAAGAGAAGCTAGCAAGTCTACCCCAGCCTATTCCTACCCAAGATGCAATGGGGAAAATGTTCACAAGCTGAGGGTCTTTCTCTGCCCCTGGAAGTGTATTGGCTTTTAAAATATTTGCTAGTTGCTCTGAGAAAGAGCAATAAGAGTCAGTGGTACTAACCAACACTATGAAGTGTGTTTTCCTATACCATCACTTTAGTTCTGACACTTAGCCTTACTAACAAGGCAGTAGAATTTAAGCTGGACCATTTAAATAATGATAAAGCTGTCAGGGTTCTGATGTGGCTTCTTTCTCAAGCAATTCACCTTCTATTACAGATTTTATTGCACTTCATGGTGGGCATGTGTGAATGTGTGGATCAGCTTCAGTTTCTCTTTGATACCCACTGCACGTACTGAACAGTTTTAACTGACTTATTTTGGAAAGATTCAGTTGCTAGGGAAACCTTTCTGTGTTCTTTTCACTTCTTATATGGCATTAGCTTTTCAATTGATAAGGCTGTACCTTTAAGTACAGAAGGATTTAAGCAGAATCAAACAATAACAGTGGGACTGCAAAATTGATAAGCAAAAAGAGAGAAAAATCCCAATTCCTTGTTCTTTAGATAGGTAATGCACCAGGTTATAGCGGAAATGGAAAAAGCATAATATTTTTTTCCTTGAATATTTCAAAGAAACATTTTGTATGTACAGTATTTTTAAGGTGGATAGCACAGCATATTCTCATGGAAAGCTTCACAAAATATTTCCAGCTACGGTAATGCAGCAATCATTTCTTCTGATTTTCCTCATTTCAAATCATGTTTCAAGGCATGAGTAATATTATAAATTTATACAAAGAATTTAAGGTCTTTTAAAAATTATTATTATTATTATTATTATTATTATTATTATTATTATTATTATTATTATTATTATTATTATTATTATTATTATTATTATTATTATTATTATTATTTAGCAAGGATGCCTGTATACATAGTGTGTTTTTGGCAGGGGGGCAGTTACCCATGTTCAAGGTCTTCCCCTTTGGGAAGCTTTTAAAAAACTTCCTGCGTGGACTGGAGAAATGCATGTGTTACATACTCTTAATTTAATATAAAGAGACTAGTGCCTATTGTTCTTTGCATATAACTGGAAATATAAAAGGTATGCTCCATGTAATTAGTCTGTGCATTTTTTCTTTCTGCACTGACCAAAAGGAAAACAAGAACTTCTTTTTTCTTTTTCTTTCTTTTTCTTTCTTTTTCATTTTTTTAAACTTTTGTGGAATATGAGTGCAACAGTGATGCAGCCACAATGCAATCTAAGATCACTGCCTTGTATTGGTATGACATATCTCAAATCTTTCCACAGGCAGATTAATACAGAGATAGAGATGTATTTTCTTTTGTCTGCTCTCACTCTCCCAACCTTAAATTTGTGTGGATGTCCCCTAGTTCTGTTATTTTGTGAGATGGAGAAGAGCATCCCTCTATCCACTTTACTCATGCCCTGCATAATTTTGTATATCTCAATCATATCCCCCCCAGGCACGCACGCACGCACACACACACACACACACACACACACACACACACACACACACACACACACACACACACACACACACACACACACACACACACACACACACACACACACACACACACACACACCCCGGCTTCTCTTAACTTGAGCCCATTGTTGAGTGTCCCATACTCTGGGATGATCAAAAACAGATCTTGCCCTATTCTGTGTGACAGCCCTTCAGACATCACCCCCCCCTCAATTGTCTTTTCTCAGGGCTAAACACACCCATCTCTTTCAGTCTTTCCTCATAGGAATCAGTTTCCAGCCCCTTGATCATCCTTGTCACCCTCCTCTGAACTTGTTCCAATTTGTCAGCATCTTTCTTGAAGTCTGGTGTCCAGAACTGGACACAATACTCAAGTTGAACCCTAACCAGTGACAAATAGAGGGGAACGAGCAACTCATGAGATTTGGAGATTATACTTCTGTTAATGCAGCCTAAAATAGCATTTGCCTTTTTTTTTCTGGCCACATCACACTGCTGGTTCATATTCAGCTTATGATTTACCAGAATTCCAAGATCCTTCTCACACGTAGTATTGCTGAGCCTGGTGTTCCACCTATTGTAACAGTGTATTAATTTCTTTTCTTCCTAGGTGCATTATTTTGCACTTCTCCCTGTTAAATGTCATTCTGTTGGTTTCAGCCAGGTGTTCCAGCCTGTCCAGATCATTTTGAATTTTGTTTCTGTTTTTCAGGCTATTAGCTACTCCATCCTTTTTTTTTTTTTTTTTTTTGCCATCCACAAATTTGACAAGCATTCCCTGCACTCCCTTGTCCAAGTCATTAATGAAAATGTTGAAGACCCCCAGACTCATGACTGAGCCTTGGGTTACACCACAATACTTCTACCTACTTAGAGAAGGACCTATTAATCATCACTTTCTGAGTACAATTCTGTTGCCTATTGTGTATCCACCTTACACTTGATTTATCCAGGCCACACTGGATGAGGAACTTTATCAAAAGCTTTGCTGAAGTTGAGATATATTGCATCTACTGCCTTCCCTCTGTCTACCTGGGAGATTACTGGCCCTTTACATGGGGTTTTACTGCAGGTCAGGTGACCTGGTGGTTGGTGGCTGGCCAATCCTCCCAGGTGCTCTGGCAAACATTCATTGGCCAGCCTAGCTAGTGGGGAGCGTGTGTCTCTCAGGTAAGTTGACAAAGGTGCCCCTCCCAGCACTGGTTGAAACCCCAATTGTTACCCTACAGCTCCATTCCCTATGGAACAACAATACATCCACAGTGGTTGCCTGTTCTACTGCTAGGTGCAGGTCAGAGTTGTGATGGAAGATACAGCTGTATATGCCAATACTTTGACACCAACTCTGTGATTTTTTATTTATTTATTTATTTATTTATTTATTTATTTATTTATTTATTTACAGTCTACAGTTACTGTTTTAAGTAGATAGTTTGTCCTGGTTTGCATCTGAAGATTTGCTTAGGCCTTAAATTAATGAAATAGATATCTAAACATAAAGATAATATAAAATAAAATGGAAAAGTTTAAAACTGTGTGTGGAAACACACACACACACACACACACACACACACACACACACACACACACACACACTCTCTTTTAGAAATATATGTGTATTTGAAAGACATCAATGGATATGGCAGATGCCAGTAAGAGGCCTTAAGAATGAAATAAGCTGTACTACTCTAGAGAGAGATGAATATTATGAAGTGACTTCACATTCTTGAACACACAGATACAGAAAAATGTGTGAAGGAATAGCAGTAAAGGTCAGCAGGGCAGGTAACCAGAATAAAGGTCAATAAGGAAGCAAATCTAGGGATATGTGAGTGAATAATGTGTGAATGAGACCATCTGAGGAATACGCAAGTGCCCGGAGCCATACGGCACTGAAGAAAGGAAGAACATCACAATTGTCAACAATAAACAAGTTTGTCCACTACTTATCTCAGAAAGTTTTATCTGAACACTACTGAAACTATGGGAACAAATAGGAAACCAGTTTTAGATGATGTATTCCAAACTGCCTAATGCCTGAACAACTAGTCTTTTATTGATTGATAAGACAGAAAATCAAAGAAAGAAAGAATATAAGGGGAAAGTGGTAACAAAATAGGACAAAAAGGTGGTTTTGGACAAAAAGAAAACACTGTTTGATTGAAGCCATCAGTGTCACTACATTAAATCTCACCATTCTGCTGCCAGCCTGCAAACTCTGACATGGACCTGAGTAAAATGTAAATATTTTCTGTGTGTCTCTCTCTGTCAGTCTTAATTTTGTGACAAGTATGTTTTCCCAGTGCTCTTCTGAACCTGCAGACTAAAATGTTTTAAGAGCTAACAACTGAATTTAGCCCCTGTTTTGTACATCTTTGCCATTGGTTCCCAACCTTGGGTAACAAAGATGTTCTTGGACTATAGTTCCTAAAAATCTTCACCTTTGAAAGTGCTGGCTGTGGTGTTTTGGGGGCTGCAGTCCAAGAACATCTGAGTTATCCAAGATTGGGAACCACTAATCTTATGGTGCCTTCTCTAATGGTAACATTTTTTTCAAAATTCTGACAAATAGCTTTTCAATTAATATTACATTAGCCATTTAACTTTATCTTTTCTATTGTTTTTAATCTGGCTCCTTTGCATTTTTTCTTATGACTGGGTGAGAGCCCAATCATGATATTTGTGCAGCATAAAAATCCATGCCATACCAAATAGCTCTAATAAGAATGACTATCCAAACAATCTGGCCAATTTAAAACAGATCAAATACATTGAAAAGAGAAAATTAGCATTGCGGCCCCAGACCCAAAATAAGCAGATGACACAATTTATTGGGTTTTAAATCAGGTCACATATTTATTAATTTATTAATCATTATTATTACTGGAATACAAGGGGGCCTGCAATAGTGCAAGAGGACCTGTCATCTACCTGGCAACACCCCAGTCACTTCCATATTTCCCTTAATTAAGCTTGACACTGTAGGTATTTCAAGATATACATTTTAAAAGTAAATAATATTCTACAACTCACTGATATAAGCTTTTAAAGTAGTGGGTTATTTTGCTTTGTCATTGGGGATTATCTCAAAGCAAATTCTACCAAGTCTGTATTATTGAAGGCTTTACTGACTCGGATCTGATAGCTTTTGTGAGTTTTTTGGGTTGTTTGGCTGTGTTATGGAAGTTTTTCTTCCTGATGTTTCGCCAGACTCTGTGGCCATTCTTCAGAGATTCAGGGAATATTTTCTAAACTCCAGTAAATAATATTCTAGGCAGGATTCACCCCTTTCCTCCGCCGATATGGAGGAGGAAGGCTGGAGGAGCTTTAAAGTCCTCCTCCTCGCCCCCCCGCCGCTGCCTCCCCCAAGCGGGCCCAGGCCCGCCCGCTCCCGCTCCCACGCTGTCATTGCCCCGGGGCCCACCCCGCCTATCCCAAAGGGCAAATTCTACCAAGTCTGTACTATTGAAGGTGATGCAGCCGCTTCTCCTCCACCGCCGCTCGGATCCTCCTCCTCCTCCTCCTCCTCCTCCTCTGCCCGACCAGCCCCGGACTCCGCTTTCCGGACGTGCCGCCAGCGCACAGACGCCACCCCCCCCGTCGTCCTCCCTTCCCCCTCCCTTGTTGCCCGCCCGCTGTGTTATGGAAGTTTTCTTCCTGATGTTTCACCAGACTCTGTGGGCCGGCAGCATCTTCAGAGGCCAAGCCAACAGGAGGAGGAGGCGGGGGCCTGCCCAGGAACCTTGGGCTCCCCCTCCCCGCCCGTGCACGGGGAGAGTTCTCTCTGTGCTCACTCCATCCCTCTCCCCATACCCCATCCCCGACCCTCCCCTGCCCCCCCCCCGACCCCCTCCCCCTCCCCCCACCCCTAGCCCCGGGCCACGGAAAATCTTCAAACATTTACCGGTCCGTGGGCAAAAGGTTGCCACTCATAGAGATACCTCTTAGTTCCCTGAGCTCCTTGCCCTCTGAAGATACCAGCCACAGAGTCTGGCAAAACATCAGGAAGAAAAACTTCCAGAACATGGCCAAACAGCCCAGAAAAACTCACAACTATCAGATCCTGGCTGTGAAAGCTTTTGAGAATACAAACATATGATGCTTCTTTTTTCTTTTTACTAAGTCAACCAATGCAGAACCAAGGGACTAGAAATCTCTGGCTGATTTAAAACAGATCAAAGTGGTTGATTAGAGAAAATTAGCTGGGTTGTAAGCACCTTCTGTGTCAACTATCACCACGTGTGTCATGGTGCCATTGGACACAATGTGTCATTGGAGAAGCAGTTGTGCTCCAGAACCTTACATACAGTGGAGGTGCATGCAAAGTTCTTGAAGATAACCAGTATGAGATTAGGATGTCTTTGAGTGGTTCAGTACTGTTCTCCACTGCTATAATTACACTGTATTGCCTGCTGTCATTGTGTGATGTAGAAACTTTATTTGCATTTCATTCCCCACTGCTATAAGAGATGTACAAGTGTTCCTGAGATACTATGGATGAGATTCAGAGATGTGGATCATTCTATAATATAGCACAGTTTTCCACTTCTAAAATTCTTGACCCACCCCACCCCTTTGGATAGCCTGAACTGTCATTTAAAAAGGTTAAATGTAAAGGCTGCACTACATCTCTCCTAGCTGTAAGCCTTACATTGCTAACAACTTCTTTCTTTCTTTCTTTCTTTCTTTCTTTCTTTCTTTCTTTCTTTCTTTCTTTCTTTCTTTCTTTCTTTCTTTCTTTCTTTCTTTCTTTCTTTCTTTCTTTTTGCAGTCAACCAGGCACATTCCTCTAACTCTTCATCCATAATCACTTAGCACTTAGACTAAAAACAAAGCTTCTTCTAAAATACTCAACAAAGGAATAGGAGAAAGGTGTTTATGCTGCAGTTCCACACATACATTTTATTGATCCAGTCAACAGACCTCATACCAGCAAATTAAAAGAAAATGATAGAAAGAAAATTTAACTCACAAACATGAAAGTGATAAACATAAAAGATATATATTTTAGTGCAAAAATGCTTCCCTTTCCTTTCACATAAACTTTAGCTACTATTTCTGTAATTAGCTTTTTCACAACAGAAACTTTTTGATATACTTTTTCCCCCAGCACCAAAAGACAATACAGATGTGTTTGCAACATACTATCAGGAATTTTTGGCCCCACTGCATAGGAGCCTCACACCATGCACGCACACAAGGGTAGGGGTCCAGCTAAAACCTGAAGTAAACTGGTGCCAACTCCAGCTGCCGGTGCAGACTCCCAGTGGAGCTCTGCATACATGTGCAGCTTAGAAGGAATACTGACTATGGTTGTTCAACATGAGGAGTTACTTGCAAAGAGCAGCTGGGACTAACGCTGCCAAGTTCATAATGAACGCCTAAAGATTCAAATATTTTTTATCAAAGCAAAAGAGGAGGGTTGAGACATGTTGCCATTAGAAAACGGAAATGCAAAACTAGGTTACATGTTATACCTTTATAAGCCACTAATAAAAAAAAAACATTGCAAGCTTTTGAGTGCAAAACACTCTTCTTCAAAGCATGTCCCAAAAGTTCAAACATGACAAAAGATCTGCTTTGACAGGAGGCTATTCTTAGAGATGGTCATGAAACTCCCATGCATTAATATGAAATGAATTATTTTAAAAAATCATTTCATAATTTTTCTTTTTCTTTTTTTTTAACTTTTTTAACTTTTTGTTTCTGCGTCGCTCCCAGGTTGGGTTGGCGCTTTTAATTTTTTAAAAAAATATATTTCTCTGGGTTGTTGTTGTTGTTTTCACAGCTGAGAAGCACTTGCTTCCCCACGCACCCCATTTTAAAAAAAAAATGTTACTTCTGATTGGCCTGGAACTGGCTGGCCCACGGGCCAGACCCAGGGCTTTTTTTTTTTTTTTTGCCTTTTTCTTTTGCTGGCACTGGCCAGCACATGCCATTATTTATTTATTTATTTATTTAAATTTTCCAGCACTGACCACGCAGCCCCTGGGGCCAGGTTGGTGCTATTTTTATTTTTTTTTATTTTTTTCTTTAATTTATGATGCCAACCATGTGGCTCCTGGGATGGGTCGATACTTGTTTTTTTGTTTTTTGTTTTGGGGTTTGGATTTTGATTTTTGATGCCGGATGCTTTTTTTTCACAGCTGAGAGATGTGCTGGCTTGGACCCAGCACCTCTCGCTTCCCTGCACCCCATTTATATTTATTTATTTATTTATTTATTTATTTATTTATTTATTTATTTATTTATTATTTATTTATTTATAACCTCTGGTTGGCCCAGGACCAGCTGGCCCACAGACCAGACCTAGTTTTTTTTTCTTTATTTTTCGTTATTTTTTTGCCAGGGCCAGCCAGCGGGTGCCATTTTTAAATTTGTTTTAATTGTTTTCAATTTTCCAGCATCAACCAAATGGCCCCTGGGGCCGGGTTGTCACTGTGTTTATTTTATTTATTTTTTATTTAATTTATGATGCCAACCATGTGGCTCCCGGGCCAGGTTGGCGCTTTTTTTCTTGATTTTTTTAAAAGTCCCCATCCCCCCTGTTTACAGCTGAGAGGCACTTGCTTCCAAGCGCCCAGGGCCAGGAGTTCCAGAAGAAGAGAAGGGGAACTCCGGGAGGACTTCACTTGTTGGGACTCAACGTAAGTGCCAGGATTGAAAAACAAAATGAACGAAATGGAAATTTCTGTTTTGTTTCATTTTTCTTTGATGGGTTGGTTCCTTATTTGTTTCATTAGCTAATGAATTGAATAACGAATAAAAAAAATATTGATTAAAAATTCATTTTGTGCCCATCTCTAGTTATTTTTAAAGTTCTTGGCTGGATTATATATGCAAGGCAAGGGAGTCTTCTTAGAGGCAGAAAGTCAGAGGGCAGTTGTAAAAGCTGCTTAAGCATTGGTTTTCTCATCTTCATTTGACTCTACAAGAAATCTTCATTTGGCTCTACAAAACATACAAGCCCTGTTGGCGGGGGGGGGGAGAAAAGGGTTAATGTACAGGACCTATGCGCTTCATTCTCGGATTGGGGTAAAATTTAGTAAACCCATTAGGTTTGCCAATTGGAACCAGATTGAATTAAAGTGATATTAAATAGTGGTTGCAGTCTTGCCCTTTGGTGTTGAGAGTCCATGTGCCTCATTCCAGGTCCGTGGGGAATGCCGGCTCTTTCTTGGTATTATATATACAAATGTGTATGTATTTGTGAATATTGTATATTTTGTAAATATTGTATATGTTGTGAAGCTCCTGTTTTTAAAAAATGAAGGGAAATGATATTTTTACTGATATATTACACTCTTCTGCTTTTGGATACTTAAAGTCAAAATCAATCTTTCCTGTTGCATCTTGATAGTTTTTAAGCATGGTCTCTCTTTTTTTCACTAATACTAATTCAAAAATGTGCTTTACAAAGAAATTTGTCCAAAGCTTCAGCATTTATGATTTTTCTGGTATGGAGGTTTTTTTTTTTTTTTTGATACTTAAGTAACTCTGTGTTAAATAAAATGACAATGAAATCCTTCATTTTCAATGAAAAAGAATATACTCAAGACCCCTTGCTGACTCATGGGAGCAGCTTTCAAAGTTCATAAAACCAAAGGCCAAACACATTATTTTGGTCCTTGAAGCAGATGATCCTACAGGTGCCTCTTCTCCATCTCTAGCAGCAAAATGTGAGAATGATAAATTAAATAATGCACTTTGCTGCTTTTCATGACACCTACATCAGTTGCCTGAGGCAGTCTTCTCCCTTTGCTTCGCAGCAGTGCCAGCTCCAGAGCAAACAACATATTCATAAATAAGTTAAGAATCCCCTAAGAGTTATGATTCAGTTGCAATTTAGTCATACATGGATTGCATTCATTAGGCCATGTCTTGGGATATCCCACTTTAAGAAGGAGGCAGAAAACATGAAACAAGTGCATAGGAGGGCAACAAGGATGGTCAGAGAACTGGAAATCAAGCCTTTGGAGAAAGACTGCAATAATGTTACAGGAATGCTTCACAACAGCAGCATGACAATGCAACCAATAACTTCAGGAAATTGTGAGCACTCCAACACTGAAAGCTTTGAAGAGAAAGTTAGATAGGCATCTGTCAGATAAATGATATTTTTACTGATATCTTACACTTTTGGATGCTTAAACTCAAATTCAATATTTCCTGTTGCATCTTCATAGTTTTGCAGCATGGTCTCTCTTTCCAACAGATTCCTTGATGCCCTTGCACACAATTTCATGGTCCAGAAGGTGCAGGAGACAACAAGAGGAGCAGACATTTTAGATCTGATCTTAACCAATAGGGAAGACCTCGTAAATGGGGTCGAAGTGGCGGGATTTTTAGGTAAAGGTGACCATGCCCTCTTAGAACCTTCAATAAGGTTCCCCATGGTATACTTGCAAAGAAGTTAGTAGAATTTGGGATAGATAGTGCCACTGTTAGATGGATTTGTAATTGGTTGACTGATTGCACCCAAAGGGTGATCATTAATGGCTTATCTTCAGCTTGGAGAGATGAGACCAGTTGGGTCCCCCATGCTATTCAATATCTTTATTAATGACTTGAAGGAAGGAATAGAGAGTAGGCTGATCAAATTTGCAGATGATACCAAATTGGGAGGGGTTGCTATTTCCCTATAGGATCCAAAAGGACCTTGACAGATTATGTTTGGCCAAAGCTAATGGAATGGGGTTCAACAGAGGGAAATGTAGGGTGGTGCGTCTAGGTAAAAAGAATGAATTGCACAGATATAGGAAGGGAGACACCTGGATGCAAAATTGTACCTGTGAAAGGGATCTGGGAGTCTGGGTAGACCACAAATTGAACATGAGTCAGCAATGTGATACGGCGGCCAAGAAAACCAATGCGATTCTTGGTTGCATCAACAGAAGCATAGTGTCTAGATCAAGAGAAGTGATAGTACCACTATATTCTGCTCTGCTCAGACCCCACCTGGAGTACTGTGTCCAGTTCTGTGCACCTCAATTTAAAAGGGATGTTGACAATCTTGAACAGGTCCAGAAGAGGGCAAGCAAGATGATTAGGACTCTGGAAGAAATGACTTACAAGGAGTGACATAAGGAGCTAGGAATGTTTAGCCTTACAAAAAGAAGGCTGAGAGGGGATATGATAGCTATGTTTAAATATCTGAAAGGCTGTCATATAGAAGAGGGGACTGGTTTGTTTTCTGTGGCTTTAGGGACTAGAATGTGGAGAATGGTCTCAAAGTACAGGAAAAGAGATTCAATTTACACATTAGGAGTGGCCTCCAGTCACTAAACAGGAAGTACTCATGCTAATTGATCGTTTAAAACCAGGTAAAGCCCCAGGGCCTGACTATATTCCATCGGATCTTATTAAAGCAAATGCCGAATGGTGGGCTCCTATACTAGCTACCCTGTTTACCTGGATTGATAGAACAGCTTGTATACCAAAGGACTGGGGATTAGCTATTGTTGTCCCAATTTTTAAAAAAGGAAACAGAAGGGATCCTGCCAATTATCGTCCTATCAGTTTATTAAGTTCCATCAGTAAATTATATGCAAGGCATCTGTTGGAAAAAATAGAAGATTGGTTACGGGTAGAGAATATTCTTGTAGAAGAACAGGCAGGTTTTAGGCAAGGGAAATCCACAATTGATCAGTGCCATGTTCTTCATCATTTAGCTAGTAAATACTCAGCCCCCAAAGGTGGGATTCTCTATGCTGCTTTCATAGACTTTAAATCTGCATTTGACTCTATTTCTAGAGACATATTATGGTTAAAACTGCAATCTATGAATATTGACAAACGACTCCTTATATTAATCCGTCTTTTACATGAGAATTCTTATTTACAGGTTCTTTGTAACTCTGATGGGATCCTAACTAACCCAGTTCCTGTACATAAGGGCGTGAGGCAAGGATGTATCTTAGCCCCAACCTTATTCAATCTATATATTAATGGCATTGTTGAGAGTTTATCCAACGTAGATTTTCACCCACCCAAGCTGGCATCTCGCCCAATTCCTATACTTCTGTATGCAGATGATGCTGTGCTTTTGTCGACCTCATGTGTTGGGTTTAGAAGGCTCCTGAGAGCTTTCTCCTCATACTGTACTCAGGAATGTTTAGAAATTAATTATACTAAAACCAAAATAATGGTTTTTGGCAGGAGGAGAATTAAACATAAATGGTCCCTTAATGGTCACCCAATTGAACAGGTCCAGCAGTATAAGTACCTAGGTATAACATTTCAGCCATCTGGTGCTTGGTCCATGCATATAAGCTGTGCTGCAATGAGAGCACAAGGCAACAGCAAAGCCATTAGAAGATTCTTTAATTCTCCGGGGAAACATGTTCCCTCTACTTTGCAAGTTTTCAGGGCTAAAATCATTACCCAAATGCTTTATGGCTCACAGCTGTTCGGATATGCTAACTTGAGACCTCTGGAGACTGTTCAAACCAGATTTGCAAGAGCCATTTTGGGCATTCCTTGACATGTGTCTCCAACACTTTACTTCGTTTAGAGGTTGGGCTTATTCCCATTGAAGCACAAGCCAAATTCCTTATGGTTAAGTACTGGCTTAAGCTCATTTTCCTTTCAGAGGGCTTAACTCCTTGCTTTTGACAGATACTTTTCAGTCTGAATGGAAAAAACAGGTAATAAAAGTTATACATAAATTAGGTTATTCTCCTTGTACCCTCCAAACATTGGGTTTTTGTAAAGCCATGAATGAGGTAAAATTACGAATCAGAGATATAGAACTGCAGAAACATGTTGCCCAGTTGGGGAAAATGGAATTTCTTAAGAAATCAGCATTTACTGCCTCCCCATATCTGGATAGGCTCATATCTCCTGTCTCCAGGAGGGCCTTTACACTGGCTAGATTAAATGTCCTTCCCTCCAAGCTACTGGAGGAGGTTTCAAGGTTTACCTTTTTCAGATCGAAATTGCCCATGTGCCAATGACCAATTGGAATGTGTAGAACATGTGCTTCTATTCTGCACCTATTATCAAGATCTACATTTATCTCCCCAATTATAGGCAAATATCCTGGGAGGTCAATAGAATTCTATATACAGTTGCTCCTTTCTGATAACACTTACCAGGTAACTAGGCAAGTTGCCAAATTCTGTGCTGCTGCAATAAGGGTTCGTAAACAAATTTATAAAGAAACAAAGTAGTTACTGATGACTCTTTTTATCGTAGCTAATGGCTACTTTTATTTCGGACCAGAATAAATTTTAAACTGTATTTTAAATTGTATTAAAAATTGTATTTACGATATATCTTGTAATAAGGTTTGATTCACGTGCTGTCTATTGGAATGCATATTTGAACATCCTTATTTTTATGATTTTATTTTTGGTTTTTGGTTGTTGACCGTAAATAAAATTGCATTCATTCATTCACATTAGGAAGAACTTCATGACAGTTAGAGCTATTTGGCAGTGGAATATGTTGCTGGATGGGCATATGTCAGGAGTGCTGTGCTGTGATATTTCTGAATGGCAGGGGGTTGGACTAGATGGCCCTTGAAGTCTCTTCAAACTCTATGATTCTATGAAACTTTAACTTGAGACTTGCACTAAGCAGGAAGTTAAGGTCACTGCTTTCATAAGCCTTCTCTATCTTTATTATTCTATTATCTTGGGACTGGCATCATTGTCACCATTTTCTTTCCCAATGAATGGGATATTTTAATATTGCTTTGATCAAGCTTAAACAAAAGAGGGCCTTCCAGATATTGCATCTCACATCAGCTTAAGCTAACATATCTAGAGAAATGTGTTGTGAGGGCTACAGTTCAATTATATCGAGACTAGTACACTTTGGCCTCTCCCAACCTTGTTGATGCATCAATGTGTATGGCTTTTGCAGAAATCTATTCACACATTGATCACTTTCTCCCTACTGAAGAACTGCTGGATGGTTCAGTCAGTGTTTCAGGTATCTAGCTGCAGAGCCAAAGTTTGAAAGTTCAATTTCCCACTTAGCGATGGGCACAAAATGGAAAATAGAGTTTCGTTGTGTTTTGTTTCTACCAGCGGTTAGTTTTGTTTTGTTTTTAAATAATTTTTTGTAAAAAAAACTTGTAATGAAATGAAACAATAATGAAACAATTTGTTACTCTATAAAATGGCTCTCCTGGGTCCTAGAGGCACCAAAGTTAGTGGATAAGGGAGCCATTTTACAGAGTAACAAAATGTTTCATTTTCAAAGGGAAAAGAAGTGTTTTGTTTCATTTTGTAACAAAACACTGTTTCCCATTTTGTTTCATTTTGTAATATTTTGAAACCTTACAAAACAATGAAACAGCGTGTTGTTTTTCATAAGGTTCCCATCTCTGCCCACTATGACTTTTTAACATGGGTTGGACTCGATGATCTATAGCAGTGGTTCTCAACCTGTGGGTCCCCAGATGTTCCTGGACTGCAACTCCAGAGAGATCTTCCAGCAAAGCAAGTGGTGGAGGCTTCTGGGAGTTGCAGTCCAGGAACATCTGGGGACCCACAGGTAGAGAACCACTGATCTATAGGTCCCTCCAAGCTCTGTACTTCAAATATTATGTATTATTATTACATCATCCAGACAGAACAAATTTTCTATATGGAAAGTGAAAATGCCCAGATATTTCTCCCTGGAAAAATAGGAGAGTGTAAGACATTTCCAGTAGACCTAGGTCAATCTGTCTTTTTAAACAGCCCCTATATATGATGTCCTAAATGATATAATAAATAAATGGACCAAAACATTTCAGAGGTATAAATATATAGTGATCCCTGAGATATTTGTTAAGAGGTATACTATAATGGCTGCCATTTTAAAACATTTTATTTGTAGTAACTGTGGAATCCATTAAAATTAATCCTATTCCCTCCTACTTTAAAATATGAAGAATAACTCTTTTGTGCTTTTCTTTTGTTCATCCCCATCCTTCTGTGAGGCACTCTGTATTATTTTTTTGGTATACATTATACAGCAGGCATGTCCAAACTTTGGCCCTCCTGATGTTTCGGACTACAACTCCCAGAATACCAAGCCTGTATTTCCAATGGCAAAGGACTGTAAGAGTTGTGGTCCAAAACATCTGGAGGGCTGAAGTTTGGACATGCGTGTTCTACAGAATCCAATTTCCACACAGGTATTAGTAACTAAACACAATTAATAAAGAGTTTTATACCATGTCCTGGCCTTCAATATTTTTTTCCTTTAAGCTAGAAAGAGAGAGAATGAGAGGGTCTGGAATTTGATTATTCTTAACATAAAGGGGACCTTTGTTTAAAAAGAGAGAGAGAGAGAGAGAGAAAAGGAAGCAGGTCTGAAAATAGACACTGCGCCCTACTTGTGGGTGGAACTACTGGTAACATATCTTCCTCTTTCTCCCCCCTTTTTAAAATCTCCATGGTAAAGGTGGTAGCACATGGTTCTATGGTGCCCCTAGAGCATCTTGTCTTTCAAAGTGAGGAGGGATGCTTCTTGAAGTGAGGCATTATGGAGGAAGTAGAAAGCACTTGTGCCACAAAAGCCTTGCCTGCATATTGCCAAATGAGGCTTACATTTATTTCAAACATAAAGAGACTTCAAGCAGTGTTGACCATTGTCACGATAAAGCAGCACCAAAGCAGTTGCTACCCAGGGCTGCTTAATCCACAGTGGCCCACTGTCAGGAAGGATCTCTTCCTGGTGTTTTTCACACACACACACACACACACACACACACACACACACACACACACACACACACACACCAGAAGAACCTCAATGGCTGAATTTTTGGAGCAACAAATTCTGTAGTGGTAAACGCAATGCTGGTATACCATAGCAGAGTGAAAGTGGCAACAGTGGTCAGGAAATCATACTGCTGGGAGGTATAGTGACAACAGTAGGGAACTGGATAGGGAGTGGCAAGATCTCTTTTCATCCTTTCCTCCATGGGAAGGGGAGATGTACAGAATCTAGGAAGATGATACAAAAGGCTATGGCATAGAAGAAGAGGTCATGCTTAATCGCAAAGATCTATGAACTTGCTGAGAAAATTCCTTTAACCTGGGTTAATTCTATGCTCCAGAGGCTCCCTCCCCTGCTAGCTGTCCTAGATATGATGCCTCTCTGGTCTAACCCCCTTCTATAATTTATACTGAAGAGGCCAGTCAGTGTAAGCCGTGCTTTTGACCTGGCTTTTCAGGTAATAATGTATAAGATTGGAGTTTTAATAACTTTTATAGGCAAGATTTAATTTCTAAGAGCCAAGATAAGGCCATATTTTAACATGGCAGTAACAAAAGATTATTGAAACCTAATGCTACTGAAGCTGGGATTTAACTATCAATATATGCATTTATTTAAATGCATATATTGATAGTTAACCCCACCCATCTCCTTTAAAAAGACCCAAGGTGGCTTATATCATTAAACAACAATACTCAGCAGCTAAAAGGAGAAAGCATAAGTATAAATATCCATTTAAAAGAATCTAACAGATGCCACACTGAAAATGGCAACCAAAATCAACATCAAAAACATATCCAAAAGTAACAAGGCATAGCAATCTATTTAGGAAGATCTTTCTGACCACCATTCACTCACTAAGGAAAGGCATGCCTGAAGAGCTTGAGGAAGAACAGCATACATGGGGCCAGCTGGTGTCTCATGAGTGGGAGTCTGGGAGCAGCAACAGAGAATGCCACTCTACCATATCCCCACCAAGTGGACCTGTGAAGGTGATGTGGAACCAAGAGAAAAGACCTCCCCTGATGATCTTAACAACCAATTTGGCTCATCAAGGGAGAAATGGTCTTTGAGATAGCTTGTACCTAAACTGTTTAGAAGACAACGGCATTGGAATAATTTTTCTGGGAACTTTCCCCTCATTCAAGAAGATTCATGATTGTTCTACCCTGGCTTTCATTTTCATGAATTCCCTTTTCCAGCCAATCACTTCCCACTGGCACATGGAGTAAGGAAGCTGCACCAAATGCATGCTGATTTGTTACAATTGTTTTGGAAGAAGAAAAATGTGTATGCAGATTAGTTGGTATGTATTTGTTCATGTTTTTGAGGAGATTCCTGGATGTGTCTCCATGGAGGGTATATCGCTGAATGAATAGTATTCTTAAAACAAAACATGGATTTAAAAAAAATTAGACCAAGCTGTGTGAAGCTTTGCTGTAGTTTCACTAGAGCCAGATTCTTCAGGCAAATCATCATGAAAATGTAAGAAGCTATTGTCTATGCAGCAGTTTTCAATTTAAGGATTAGTTCTAAGAAGGAAGGTATGGGTGGAATGGAACAGCAGAAAAATATATGAAAGAAAAGAAAAGCACGATGAATAATTTATCATGTATTAAAATTGCAGCTGTTTTTGTTACTTTTCGATATATAGCAAAACAAGAAATATTTATATACCTGTATATACAGAAGGAGTGGTAGAGGCAGAGAAAGAAACTGTGGGTATTCTAGGTAATAGAAGGATGATACCAATCATAACCTTCCATGTGTGTCAGTAATTAGTTATCTCTTAAACATTGTTACTTCCACTTTTAATTAGACCCATGCATGTATGGAACAAACATGAACCAAGACTGACTGTACCCAAGGACTGTTTTATTGAATTGCTCTAGGGAAAGAAAAAAATCTTTTTGAGCAGCTCACCATAACTGGCAACAGAAGCACAGCTATGTTTGCTTCATAAAAATATTGTCATTTCCTACAACAATACAGTAAATGTTAGCAGAACAATGCAACTCTGTTTCTGGATGGAAATATGATTTCAGTGATTTTAACATTCCAAACTGCATGTGCTCAAAGTATCTACCTCTTTTAGGATACAGAGAAATACACTCAGAGAGAAATAAATGAATTTATTTCTCTGTGTGTGCATTGTCTCTCCCCCCACCAAAAAAAAACCCTTATAGGACGCAGAAGTTATGGGATGCAGAATGGTGTTGGTGGGCAATGTAAGATATTATTTGACTGCTGAAAAAGTGAAATAATACACGTAGCTAAATGAAAATGGGATAGATATCTGTCCATTAGGTCTGAGGTCACCATTTAACTTGCTGCACCATCAGATGGACCTTAGGATCCTTTATGTTCGTATGAGATACCATTTTGCTGTGCCCTGATTTCTTGATTCTGCTAAGTTGACTACAATGGAGAACATTCATTGATTTGTAAGGCTGCCAGAAAACAACCTCTTTTGAAATAGTTGTAACTATTTGAGGGCCTATCAAGTCTAATTTAAAGAATGCCCCACCAAAATTGCCCATCTGCAACTCCATAGCAGGCTGGAAGATATGCATCTCATCTAGCCAAAATCTTCCTGTTCCAGAGAGATGTGGTCATGCATCAAGAATAAAAATGTCCCAAATCCTACTGCAAAATTAACCCAGTTAGCTCTTTCAGCTTCAAAAAGAAAGTTGCAAAGTCAGCCTCAGCATATCCGGTTCTGCACCAATTTCCATTAATTACAAATGTTTGCACTGATTTCTTAGTGTGTGCCAGTTCACAGCTGCAGGTACACCAATGTAGATATGCTGATGAGTATAATAAATAGGATTCTGGCCTATGATGTCTGATCTTGCAACTGTATATATAAATTAGAATGTGCAATTTTATGCAAATTATGCATTTGTTATTCAAAAACACGCCATCTTATGTGTGATAAGATATTGTTTAAATTATAATTCTGGGCATCCACAGCACATTATAGAACGAACCTGACACAATCTGCTATTACATGTTCCTCGAGGAGCGATGTATGCAGTTGCTTGTCAGGGCCTAGTAATAATTGCCTAGCAGAACATGGTTTTACTGGTTAAGCCAATGAAATACTGTCTGGCAATTTAATTTGAAACATGGAAAGATTGACTTGCCTGCACAGCGCCTTGGGTGGAAAAATAGGATCCATGTTCTCAAAACAACAACAGATTGCTAGTAATGTGTACATCCATCACTGGAAATCTGATGATTAAACAAGTTTGCTTTTCTTTCTTTCTCCTAAATGCAGGCTCAATGAGGAAGAATTGGTACTACAAGAAACAGTGTTTGCTTTGGATCGATATGGAGCAGATTGTCCAGTGCTGTTCATTTGAAGCACATGGCTAAGTTTGTGCTAAACGTGTAGGGTTTTCGTAAAACAAATATCTGGCTGTCCTTTGCTAGTCCTATTAACATAAAATGATTCCACCTTCAGCCTGGAACTGGAGAGGAGGCTATATTGTCTAGCCAATGAATATTGATTAGGCTGGCTATCCCCCACTCCCCAAATGCAGAAACCTGTAACCTTTCCAGCTAAGTCACAAGGTTCAAAGAGAAAATGACAAAGGTCGGATTTTGTCACCAGTTTAAATATGTTTTAAAAACTGGCTGGTGGTAGGATTCTCTGAGTAATGTATGTCTGAGCCCAAGCCAGTAGTACTTAGCACAGCTGCTCATGGATGTGTGCCTAATTGAATGTTGTTTGTTTCAAGATTTTCCAGTCGACCATTTCAAGTGGCAGCCTGCAGCTGATGTACCATATAACCCACATTAACACATCACCTGCAAAATACATAATTACATACAAATCTGCTGATTAGATGCAAAATGCGAACAAATGCCAGTGGTTGCATTTTGAGAACCATCATGCTTCTCCATGGCTGAAATACTAGATGTGCTGTTCTTTAATGCTCCCCTCATAGCCTGCCTCTTCAAATCAAGTTATGGCTACTGAAAGCAATCATGAAGGGAAAGAGAAAAAATTATAAATTTATAAAAAAATAGCTGCTTAAATAGAGCATTATTTGTCATATGCCTGCCTAATTTTGGGTTGTTTTGTTTTCCAGTATACCAAGGATAGTCTATCATACACACAGTATGCTATAATGCTTCTTTCTGCATCTGAGGTCTGTGTCATGTAACCATTAAACCGGGTTTGAGGCTAATCCTGTCATTATTAATGTATGAGCAAGTCCAATTGATTTCAGCTGGCTTCTGCAGGGGATTTTTGGCACAAAATTGCTGGCTTCACCTTTAATCTCAAAAGAACTGATATGGCATATTTTCTTTCCCTCATCTTTCCATTAATGTCATCAGTGATAGTGCTATTGGCATATTACAAGGCAGAAAATGTAACATAGACAGCATTGAGAGCTTGTAGTAGAAGGAGCTGAGGTGAAATTTGAGATGGATTCCCAAAACACATAAAACAGTTCCTTTGAGCTTCTATTTCTCTAGCACAGCATCAGCCCCGTGCACAAGAAAAGAGAAACTGAGGTCTAAAGGATGGCAACCAACTCATGCAAGGGCAACAATGTACAAGCAATGAGTTACAATTACATTTTACTGTTGTGTTGTAGGAGCAAATACTAGTGCATACAAAAGGTGAACTCAAGGGGGTGGAGGGTCCTACACATAATCTAAGATTGTTCTACAGGACCTCCAACAATGAGGCCCTATGGAAGGCTGAGGCTACTGTGCACACATATGCGGGTGTGCATGTCCATGCATGAATGTGTGTGTGTGTGTGTGTGCGCACACACACACACACACACACACACACACACACACACACACACACACACACACACACATTTGAAGCCCCTCCACCGGTCACTTTTCGAGCTGTAGTGGGGAAAGGAGGTCTCGTGTCACTGTTAAGGTAGCCTTATACCTTCAAAAATATTCCTGTTTGTGCTCTCTCAGCTTGCTTTTCTAGACAAAATTATTATTACATTATGAGGACTGAGTGTCTGCGGGATTATGAAAGCAGAATTATTGAATGGGTTTTGAATGAATAGGTCACAGAATTAGTGCTGCATAGCATCCCAAAGCCAGAGCCGTTTCCATGTTCTGCCATTTGCAGGAATGTTTGAAGAGTTTTTAATCTAACAATCTGGAGATGCACAAATAATATCATGGACTGAGCAGGTTGAAAGGTCTCTTGATGGGAACAGGATGAGTTGATCCCCTTCAGCGTGCCCTCTGTTTGGGTACAGAGTGGGTTGGAGAGGTTCCTCACACCCCTACTTCTAAGTATATCTTCAGAGAACCATGATGCTGATTTATCAATCACCAGGATTTCAGTAGATAGCTCCAAAGTTTTGAGGCTTTAGAGATTGTACATATTCTGTTATGCTGCCTTGGCATGATGCAGCCACAGTGTCAAAGAGCAATAATGATTACTGGTATGCTGTGTTTTAAATCCCAATGAACTGAGAATTCCTCATTGAACTAATAGGCTGAACAAGCATCACTTGCTTGCCAGCCAGGATCTGGGCAACGGCTGCCGCTTTTCCTGCTGCAGTTGACTGTTCTCTCACACAGAGAAGTTTGCAAGTATAGCAACAGTAAACATAACTTAAAGACCAATGGGTTTTTTTTTGTGAATTACGATCCATATGCTTCCTGTTACTTCACTTGTCCAATAAAGAGCTGAGCCCATAGATGTCTGGGAGCATCTCCTCCATCTTCAGTTAATAGTTATAAAAATAAATAAAATATATATCTAGGAAAAGTCTGGGAATGAAAAGTAGCTACATTTCCTGGCTGATATTATTACGTGCACACTCCATAACTATGAATATTCAAAAACTGCTATAGGGAGCCAATGGAATAGTACATATATAAATATATAGAGAGGTGGTGTTAGAAACATTAAAAAAATCACATTGGTAAAACTTTTATCCTATATTCAGTTCTGCTTCATGGTGTCATGATGTCTAATATGCAACATAAAGAGTAGCCTTATGTCGAGTGGCCTTGGCAGAGTAGCCTTGACAGTATTCCTTTAGCAATGTCAGGGTTGATCCTTCATGAGGCTATGTGGCACATTTACCCTAGGCAGCAGATGCTGGAAGGCCATAGAGCTATCCTCCTGGTTATCCCTTTAAATTCCATCATTCCTCCTCTCTTTGTGGACAGAGCTGTATATATCATGGTATTTTCTTTCTCTAGACTAGTTTGCTTTCTCAGTGGTAGCGGGTGACACAGTCAGCCGCTACTGAAGTAGCATGTCTCAGCTAGTACTCAATTACTAAATGTCTTCTGTACATATGACCACAAACAGGAGCATCTTGTACTTTGCCTAAGGCAGCAGATGTTTTGGGCTTGCCCCTAGAGAAGCATTAAAATCGCTTGAAGAACACGGAGTTATTCTGATCTCATTACTTTCTCTTCTTCTTAAGCATGTAGTCACAAAATGGAACAATTTGGGTAGTAGAGGTACACTTTTACAACAGGAAAACTTTTTATGAGTTTTATTCTCAAGATAAGGAGTATGTTTGAAAGAGGCTTTTATTTTAGCCCATATTTTTGCTATTACAGTGGACCCTCGTATAACAAACAGTTGTACAGCATAAAATCTGTACAACATAAAAACATTCTGGAGATAGGGGAAATTTGCTTAACATAATTTCATTTGGATTGAATTAATTCCTTTATACAAGGTACCACTGTATAAGTTCAACTGCTTGATGCTTACCAACTGTACAATATTATATGGTACAGTGGTACCTTGTATAAAGTAATTAATTCGTTCCAAATGAAATTATGTTAAGCAAATTTTCCTTTATACAAATTCCCATAGGAATGCATTGAAAATGGAGTAATTCCATTTTATGTTGTACAGATCTTCCCCATAGGCGATTATGTTAAGCAAATTTCCCCTATCTCCGAAACTTTTTATGTTGTACAAATTTTATGTTATACAAGCTGTTTGTTATACAAGGGTCCACTGTATTGGCAACAGCCTGTAGAATGGCAGTATAAAATACCCCTCTCTAATCCCTAGTCATATTGAGTTTTATTTATCTATCTATTTATTTATTTTTACAATTTATATGCCGCTCACTACCCAAAAGTCTCTGGGCGGCATACAATCAAAAAATTAAAAGTTAAAACATAGAATATCAATAAATAATTAAAACAATAATAAAAACCTTACGCTAAAATCATTACACTAAAATTGCCATCAGAGGACCCACAATCTATATTGTGTCAATTAAAAAACTTTTGTTCTGTTCTTATAATCCATGCCTGGAGATTCAACATCCAATGGATGGTGCTAAAAATGGAATGTACAAGTATTGCAAACCTCAAAGTGTGATTCATGTTTTCAAGGCACTCACATGATAAGAAATTTTCTTTTGAATTCAAAATATAAGGAAATATATTTGATGAATTACATATAGAATCATCATCATCATCATCATCATCATCATCATCATCATCATCATCATCATCATCATCAACAACAACATCATCATCATCAACTGGAAATCATGAATGCCAAAGCACTTTGCCCAAGTTATATTGTGTGAGGCCATTTATTGGCCACTACCTGCTTTGCTCTTCCATGTGTCCTCAGAATGAGCAAAGACAGAACATACATTAGTTGTTCATAGAGAGAAACTGAAAGACCCTCACAAAACCAACAAATGACTATGTGGTTGGGATGCCATGTGCTTCATGTATTTTCTTCAGAAATCAAAATGTTTCCCTACTCATCCAAGCAGCTATGTCAGTCTGAGGAATACTAGTTCACCTTGATTTCACATCACTCTGGTCTGAAAAGGCTTCTAAGTTGGACAATGGCCTAAATGGGATCATTAGGCGGACAATGGCCTAGGGTGCATGAAAGTTCCACCTGTGCAACCTTTCCCAACACCCAAATCAGAAGCACTTTACACTTCCAACAGTAAGGCCATAGCTAATGACCCATACTTAATGGGTGTTGGGAAAGGTTGCATAGGTGGGACTTTCATGCACCCTAGGCCATTGTCTACCTAATGAGCCTATTCAGGCCATTGTCCAACTTAGGAGCCTATACAGGTCATTGTCCAACTTATGAGCCTATTCAGACCAGGATGATGTGAAATCAAGGTGAACTATACATTGGAGGACTCGCCACTAACTTTCCTCATAACTGACAAAGCTGCTTGGATGAGCAGTGAAATGTCTTGTTGCCATGTCTCAACTTCCAGATAAACTCACCTGGATGACTGAAAATCTTCACAGACTTCATGTACACTTACAAATCAGGAATAAAACAAAAAGGAAAATTACTTGTCTCTTATTCTCTTTAACGTGTTCCATGAAAAATGAAATGGATGGGTGCATCTCTTGGTCTTGGACACATTTATTGCAAGTTGCTATGAATGCTTTTTTCCTCCACTTAACACATAATTTTAGAAAATTGAGGATTTATTTTAGCTACATTTTTCTGTTGTCAAAGCCATAAGATCCCTATTATTATAGTGGGCCCCCACTTCCATAATGAAATCAATGGATTATACTTGTACATTACCATATCCACCCAGAGAAGCTAGTCAGATATAGCTTGGCTGACAAAACTGTTAGAAGTTCAATGGGCATACTCTAAGCATGAGTAAGTCTAGGTCAAACCCACTGAGGTCATGATATTGTTTGCCAGTTGGAGAGTGTCTCCTGTAGAGAACAGTGAAAAAATGGTGCAAGACAAGCTGAAAGCATCCATGCCTACAGTTTAAAAGTAATATGTCATTTGTGGCAAGCTCCAATATAGAAGCACCATTCTGGCAGGGGATAAATTTACTATCTGCAGGGCTTCAATTCCAAGAAAGTACCTGATATCAGAGGTCAGAAGAAAAACATATTTTCTCTCTCATGCAGTATTTTAGCAAATAACGACTGAGAAACTACAGAATCTGTAAAAGAGAATTTTGCTAAACTTTCCCTTCTTTTTTTGGCCTGTCTCTTCTCTCTTCCCGCCCCCATACTGCTCTTCCCAATGTGCCATTGACAGGATGTGAGAAAAACATACTGTGCAAAACAGACACTTGTTTATTCCAAGAGATCTAGGAAGCTTTCCTTTGCCTGCCCATCATTTGCCACATACCTTGACTGTATTTACCATGTTTACTCATGTCTTTAGAAATTTACTATGAGAATTTTAGGGTTATGGATTCTCTAGTCCATCATACAAAATATGACCTCATTGTGCAATATATATTTTGCAGTCATCCCAGATACAAACAGTGCCGTCTTGCTGAAGTTTACTTTCTTGGAGTTTTTGAGCAAAGCTGATGATAGCAACTTTTGTGTGACTTGGCAGAACTGGGTCATGGCCCCTAAAAGAATGGCTATATTACATCGTGTTATTAACATTCATTTTAATTAATTTACACTGATTTTATCATTTGTTTCCTGACTGAAAAGAAATTGCATTAAAACCAGCAGGGAATGGGATTAGAATTCTTTCCTGAAACAGATCTTAAGTAAAGCTGCTCACTTTTAAGCTGTCAGTTTACATTTTTGAACACTAGTCATGCCAGACTACATTGGATCTCAGCCTGACAGAAAATCCCAGCCCATATAGTTTGATCTTGTGAACCCTGGGTTGGAGGATGGCCTGGACTCAGTCAAATTCACACATGGTTTTCCTGAAGAATAGCTGAAGAGTTTCAGTTTTGGTGCCTTCTGTACATTTTTTAAAAAAACTAACTTTTGAAGTTAAGTATCTGAAAAATATGAAAATCACTTGTGGCTTCATGTTGTTTTGCCTCACAAATATAAAAATAATCCTTTGGTGGAAATTAAATAGGAACAGGAATTTTGTGATTTCTTTTTTCTGATATTTCTGTTCTTGGAATTGGTAATAATAATCCATTCCTCCTTTCCTCCCTCCCTCCCTCCCTCCCTCCCTCCCTCCCTTCTAAAGAAGGCTTTCAAATATCAAAAACTATATCCAATATCCATGCATAATTGCTGCCTATGCACCTTGCATTCATACATTACCATAGATTCATATAGTTTTAAGGTGTTATTACCATGATCACTGGTGGTGGGCATTTATTATTCCAAAGCAAATCTTTTGCATTTGGAAGGGCAGACACTTCATCTATAGTGGCTAGTAATTAATCTCCAAGAAACAGGTACAATGGTGTCTCGTAAGATGAACTTTTCATTATATGGGTCAGTTTTTCTTATGTAAATTTTGTCTAAAGAGGCACTGTTTCCCATAGGAATGCATTGAAAACCAATTAATCAATTCTGGAGGGAACAGATTAATAGGTTTTCAATGCATTCCTGTGGGGAGGCTGTCTAAAAACCCCTCAATCAAGGGACAGTGGAAATCTGCCCCCCCCCTTGCAGCCGACCAACAGCTGATTCTGACAGCTCTCAGCTGTCAAAAGCAGGTGTCTGTCTCGGCTGTGTGGAGGAGCCTTCCGCTGCCTGTGATTGAGGGGACAGCTATCTCCTCTTCACCCGTGTCTCTGTATTGAGACTTGGTTGAAGAGTGGGAGGAGGAGGCAGCTTCTATCCTGCCTTTCTTTCCCTGTAGCATCCAATCTGTTCATGCTACAAAGAAGGGAAGGTAGAATAGAAATCTATGCCACCTTTTCTTCCCTGGACCGAGGTAAATGGCAGCGGAAGATAACTGTGACTGCCACTTACCTCTGGGCTGGGCAAAGATCAGTGGGTCTCTGTGGCAGAGCATGGATCAGTTGATCTTTGCCCAGCCTGGGTGGCTTGCAAGTGAAGTGGTGGTGGTACTGATTCACCACTGCCGCTGACCTCTAGGCTGGGCAAAGATCATTTTTAAAAGGCTCTAGTCATTTATCTAGAGCCTTTGAAAACTCCCCCATCACACACAACACCAAGTTTCTTGGTGTTTTGGGTGGGCTATTTTTTAAAGGGTTCCAGTGGAGTCAAGGCTCAACTGGAAACCTTTTTAAAAATCACCTGCCCGAAACTCTGAGAGGCTCACTATGGGGAGATTTGAAAAAGACTCCAGCTGTTGACAGCTTGGCTGCAGCCTTTATTAAAATTGCCCACCCGAAAGCCCGAACCCTTTTAAAAATCATTCTCCTGAAACACTGAGAGGCTTACTTTTGGGGGGGGGTTAAAAAGGCTCTAGATAAATGACTTGATCCCTTTAAATATGATCTTCATCCAGCCCAGAGGAAAGTGGCGACGGCAGATCAGCGCCACTGCTGCTTCCCTTGCAAGCAGCCCAGGCTGGGGGGAGATCAATTGGTCCATGTCTGCCCAATTTGATGGGCAAATCAGGGACCTATTGATCCTCACCCAACCTGGGCTGTTCCCTTGCAAACAGTCCAGGCTGGATGAGGATCAATGGCACCTTGAAAAATGAATGAAACCCATAGAGAAAATTTCATCTGGATTTAAAATCTCATTGTAGCGTACAATCTTTTTATTTTCTCTCAAAATTGGCATAGCGAATGCTTCTGTTGGAGTCACCCAATGTGGAATCTTTATGTACATTTGCTTTTTTATTTTCTTCCATACCCAAAGTAGTGCTCTTCTTAGTATATGATTATTGAATTGTTTAAAATCTTCTATTCTGTCATACCATACAAAGGCATGCCATCCCCATTTCAGATCATGTCCTTCTAGCTTCAAGAGTCTTGTATTGCTCAATTCTATCCATTCCTTGATCCAAATTAAGATCAAGATTGGTCTGATACAATATCAGTGGGTAATAATTCCTCTCCAAAGTAAGCTTGTGCCTGGACATGACCATTGTATATGGTTAAGAGATGCCTCAACAGATCCGTAGCACCAACACTTAGACAATTGGTTCAGACCCTCCCTGAAAAGGTGTTGTGTCCAGTGTATTTGAAAGATAGTATTTTGTTGGAACAGTCACAACCTAAGATTTACAGATACTGTATCTCAGGTAAACTGGTAAGTGCTTTTTTCCATTGGTGAGGCAAAATAACATGATCAGTATCCCTGTTGTTTTCATATCTGAGAACTTATATATCATATTTTAACTGATAGTAAATAGATATAAAGAAAAAATATGGTCTGCTTTTATTAGACTGATACAATAACCATTTCCAAAAGTGCAGGAGACTCTGAAGCATACAGTGCTACTGTATTGCATTTAGACCCCACAGATGCTGCACTTGTAAATACTGCCATTCAGCTGAACTTGCCTATTGTTCTGGCAAAAAAATCATCATCCTGCCCAGTTGATTGGTCTAAGGTAAGAATTCCTCTGTCTGCCCACATCCACCATAAAATGGTCTTCTTCCCAATTCCTAAATCCAGATTACCCCATAAAGCTAATTCAGCATGTGGAAAAGGGCCCAAACAGAATTGTTGTTTTAATATGCACCGTAACTCTCTTAACTGCAAAGATGTTTGGGGGGAATAGTAGATATGACTGTTGATAAAAACAAAGATCAGGAAAACAAAATCCACATTCAAGAAAGTTGTCCCTTGTCGGAACAACCATTATAGTTATGTAACAGGAATCTAATTGAAGGGACTAGAAATGGGCACGAATAAAAAAAATGATGTTTCGGTTTTTCGTTTCCGTTACCGGACCCGATTCGGTTCGTTTCCGTTTGTCGTGCCATTTTTCAAAAAACTTCGTTCTGTTTGTTCGTTTATTCATTCTTTGTTTTGTGTGTAGTGTAGTGTAGTGTGTGTGTGTGTGTGTGTGGTGCTTGTGCAACTGTGGCTGGGGGAAACAGTGGGCTTAATCTTCCTTCCAGCCACTGTGGGGTGAGGGAAAGAGCTCCCCCAGCAAGTGCCTCTCAGCTGTTCTGCGCTGGCCCCAAGCCAGCGCCTCTCTGGTGCTCAGCTGGCTTCCCTGCACCCCTGGAAAGGAGGTGCAGGAAGCCAGTGAGGAGCAGCTGAGAGGTGGGGAGGGTGGGGAACATAAGATTCCCATAGGAGAGGGGAATAATAGTTTAAAATATCTCCTACCTCTTGCTGGTCCGGGTAGCGCTTGATCGCAGTTAACAAAAAAAACAGCCAATGACGGTAGCGCTTGGTCGGCAATAAAAAATAAAATAAAAATAAAAATAAAAGGAGCACCAAGAGGGCGCCAGGGGTGGTCTGGTTGGCACCCTAATATCTTTAAAAACATAATAAAAATCCCCAGCTCTGACGGGGCCACAGGGGTCGTGCGGTGGCCGCTGAAAGAAAATAAAAAATAAACAAAAAAAGCCTGTGCTACAGAAACCCAGAAATGAAAGACGGGCCCACCCAGCCCCAGGGGACACACAGTGGGTGCTTGAAAAAATAAAAATTATGGGGTCCCAGGTGTGCCCTTGTCAGCACCCTAAAATCATAAAATAAATAAATAAAAGCAAGCCTGGATGGGGCCCCAAGGGTGGAGCAGTTGCTTTTAAGAAAAACACACCCGCAAGGAACCCGGAAGTAAATGGGTTATCAGGAGGGGGGAAGATAAGTTACACGGATCCCTCTTTTCCCCCACCCCTGGGGAGGGGGGAAGAGAGGGTTCTGTAAACTAATCTGCTCCCAATCACAGTGCTGAGCACCCGCTTGGTGCTGTCATAAGGAGGGGGGAAGAAGATTAGTATAAAGAGCCCCCTTATCCACCACACCCCATGGGGAGGGGAAAAGAGGGGGCACTTTAAGCATTTTTCCTGGTCCTGGTGGCAGCGCCCCCTATTTCCCCCCACCCCATGGGGAGGGGGAAGGGGGTTCTTTAAACTAATCTCCCCCTCCCGATGGGAAACCTATTTTTCCCACCCCACCTCTCAGCTGTGGAGCTCTCACCTTGCGGAGCTCCTGCATTGGCCACGGGGCCATTTTCAGAGAGGTCCTTCCACCCTGCCATGGGCTGGACCCTTTCAAAAATGGCCCACTTGGCACAAGGGGGTGGGGTCCCTTTAGTGCCAGGCGGGTCATTTTTGAAGGGGTCCAGCCAATGACAGCTCGGCAGGATCCCACTGAAAATGGCCCCATTGCCCGTGCGGAGCTCCTGCATTGGCCATGGGGCCATTTTTGGGGCAGGGAGAGGGGCTCTGATCCAGCCTCCACCCAAGGAGACTGGATCTCAGCCCCTTCCTTCCTGACTCCCCCATGGAGCCTGATAGCCCTGTGCCAGGGGGCTGACAAGCTCCATGTTGGAAGAGGGCGGCTAAAGGGGCTGGCATCCGGTCTCCGTGCGCAGAGACCGGATCTCAGCTCCTTCTCAACTCTGCCCCCAAAGCCGGAAGCCGGAAGACTGGACCAGGAAGGCCAGCAGAAGCACCGGCAGCAGGTAGGAGCGGAGGACTTATCCGGCGGCCAGGCCAGTAACGGAAACGAACAGAACCAAGAAAATTTTCTTGGCTCTGTTCAGTTTTGAGCCTGGGCCGTCCAAATAGTCGTTATTCATACCATTACGTAACGGTAACGGATAACGGTAATGACAAATTGGTCATTTTGTGCCAATCTCTAGAAAAGACCCAAAAGAAGGAATACAGGAAACTTCTATCCACCAGACCAGTGGTCAATCTAACTCAGCACTGCCCTTTCCTATCCATAGGGTCTTAAAAAGTTTTAGGGCAGAGTTTTACTCATCTCTATCTCATGTTACTAAAGATGAAACTATGATCTTTTGAATGCAATTAGAGATGGGCACGGAACGAACATTTTTTCATTCCCGTTACCATTTGTCATTTCCGTTACGTAACGAAACGACAAATGAAAATTGTGATGAAAATGAAACAAAACGAACAGAACCATGAAAATTGTGGTCATTATGTTTCGTTTCCGTTAATGACGACGTGCAATGAAATGAGCTGTTTTAAATGTTAAAAAAATGCCCTGGACATCCATAAAAATGCAGCGATAATTATTTATATTGTCTGATAATACCTACCAGGGGGGTTGGTGTCCTTAAAACGTTTGTTTTTGTCTTCTCCCATCATGATGTATTTTTCCTTTCCCTTTAAAATGGATGTCGCCACCAGCCACAAAATGGAGTCAAGCCATGTGATGTGGGATCATGTTCAACCAATAGCATGCCCTGGTTGCAGACTGGGCGGGCAGGTCTGGCAGCTGCAGAGGGCATAAAAAGCTCTGGCTTCCCCCGTCCTCCTTGCAGTCTTTGGTGGGAGTTAGGGTGGGATTGCTGTCTCTGCGACTCTAGCTTCAGTCCTGCAGCCTCCCTGTGTGCGTGCGTGCTGCGTACCTCTCGGTGAGTACCCTCCCCTGCCCCACAGTGCAGTCACTCTGCGGCTGCGTTGAACCCTGGACAACGCCCGCCGCTGCCTTTGCAGCCTCCCTGCATACCTAGTCTATACTGTGTCTCTGTCAGCATCCATTTATTTTAGTGCTTTCTCTCTGGTCTGGGGCGTTGGGGGATGCCTGCGCACGGAAATGCTTTAAAAATCGCACAAAAAGCCGGTAGAAACGACAAACGAAAAAACAAAAAAGGTAACAAAAATTTTCAAAAAATTCCCAACAAACGGAAACGAACTGAAACAGACCTCTCACTGACAAACGAAAAACTGAAGCACCATTTTTCTGTTTCGTGCCCATGTCTAAATGCAATATCTCTGCTGTTGGACTCAGCTTCAGCCTTCCACTGAATATCTTTAGGAATGTAGGGCATACCCCATGGGGAAATTTAAACTCTCACCACTTGCTTGCAAAATCTATTTTCTCCCCAGTGATGTTTAGAACATAGCCTCATACTTATTTTTTCTTAAGCACCTTGAGCTCTGTTGCACATCCTCCAAGGAGAATTCCAGCTGTTGCTAGAAAAAGCACAGCATGCATCATAAGGTATCCATCTAAATATGTGAATGTCTAAATGGAAGAGGTGCCATTTATCTATCTATCTATCTATCTATCTATCTATCTATCTATCTATCTATCTATCTATCTATCTATCTATCTATCTATCTATCTATCTATCTATTTATATACCACCAGTCTTGTAGACATCACCCCAGAATGTCCCTTCAATGAAACAGGTGGAGCTCTGTAGCCATGTTTGCAAAATATTCTGGAGACATGGGTAGCTCTGATCCCCACTTGTTGGGGGAAGGGTGCATTTGCCCCACCAGCCCCGGTTTTGGGCGCCATCGACTTTCGTGCCCATCCGGGTTCTTCTGCCCGGGGACGGGGCCTATAAGAAGGCTCCCGTCCCTCGCCTCCAAATATTCTGGAGACATTGGTACTTAATATTCAGAGGTTTTAATATAACACTACATGTCTTGGTATGTTTGGAGGTGGGGTTTCCATGACTGTTGACATGACCACCACACTCCGAGTGAAACACATGAGCACAAATCTGAACTTTGAGTTGAGTGTGTGGAGGGGTGGGCTTTCAACTTGTACACTCACATCCTAGAGCCATGCCATTGCATTAGCATGTTCCAGATTAACACCTTAGTGCTGAAATCATAAACTGAGTTCTTATGCGTGGACATGTAGTCAATCATTTAATGGCGTAAAGGTGTTAAAATCTTTAGAGGAATAATGGTGGTGTGTGAAAGCCTTTCTAAATGAATCCTGATGATTATTATAACTAAATGGAGATCTAACGTAGTTTATGCACTTTCTCATCTTAAGGTCTGTCCTTTGATTCCAAATTGACTCTGAGTTTTTGATACCACAGTTATTAGCTTTTGTCAGATTCTTGCTATCTTTAAATTAGCTCTTCAGAAGTGACCCTCCTGGAAATGAATGAGCAGCTGAAGATAGGCTAAGAAATGGAAGTAAGATGTGTGGAGAGATAAATACAGACAGAAAGCCCTTAAATGAAATAGCTTCCCAATCCTAATTATAGAAGGTGTTGCTGAATGCCTTCGCCATTGTTTGCTGAGGTTTGAAGTGCATCTTATGCTTGCCTCTATAATGTATATAATGTATATAATTTCCCTATAATGTATGGAAATGCCAGGTTTATGCAGTATATTTTTCTTGAAATGCCTGTCTTATTTCCTTCTGTAATTGTATGCAGCTCTGTAGTAGCTGCTGTCAACTGGAGGCATTTCTCTGTATATATCTGTTCCTTATGGGAAGGGTGAAAAATATGTTAAATATGGGGTGAAAAAAGGAACGGAGGGAAAGAGAAAAAGAGCACAGATACGTGAAATAGATAACATATGCAAACAAAACAAGGAGATAATATTCATCACTTAATTCCTTCATGTTCATTTTAAAATATATATGTGATCAACTAAAGAAAATGCTAGGCTTTTGTGGCTTGTTGTCCAAATGGTGAATGAATGAAGGCAGCATTTTCAAACTCAAAGCTCCGAGTCTCTTCCTTCCTTATCCCATACATGTTTAGGACACTGACACCTGAAAAAAATAATTTGAATGCTTTGAGTGCCTTGAAACCCTTTGTGCTTCTTCGTTCCTCTCCCTTTTCCTCCCTTCCCTTTTTTTCTTTTTCTTTTCTCTTGATGCATACTGGACTCAAAGAAGAGAAGGCAACGAAGATAAGCTGGGGGAAGATAGGAACATCTCGTCATATTCTGATAATGTTTGTGTGTGGAGTCTTTGATTGCTCAATGAAGGTGCCAACCTAGTGTGCCACAGCAGTGAAAAAAGAAAACTCAATGATTTTAGGAAAGGTATAGAAAATAATTCAGCATTCATTGTGCCTCTTTATAAATCTATGTTGACGCCCCATCTAGAGCATTGTGTACAATTCTGGTCACCATACCTCCAGAAAGATATTATGGAAATGGAAAAAGTGCAGAGGAGGGCAACCAGAATGATTAGGGGACTAGAACACCTTCCTCAGCATCTGAGGCTGCAAAGGCTGGGTCTCTTCACTCTTGAATGATGACGTCTAAGAGGTGACCTGACTGAGGATTATAAATAGACATGAGCACGACTCGGCGAAATTGTCATTTCCGTTTTCGGTTATCGTTTCCATTATCTAACGGAAACGGTAACGATAATTAAGCCGTCAGAACTCGAACTCGAACCGAAAAAAGAAAAATTTGGTCGGGTTTTTTGTTTCCATTTGTGGCATCATGGCGATCGTGTGATGCGAAGCACAGAAAAAGTTTTTAAAAGTTTTTTTTTTTTAAAACAGGCTCCCGGTCAAAAAAGCAGGCGAAAATATGCCTGCCTGAGGCTTTGCCACCTACCAGAGGGGTGGTTTCTGGGGGGGCCCCTGCCTTTCCACCCCTCTTCTCCTGTCCTGGGCTGCTTGCACCAGGCTGGGGGAGGGTCGTCCTCGTCATCTGTCTCTCGCTGCATGCCATGCGGTGGGGGGGGGATCCCAAATGGCTACCACAATTTTTATTTTGAAATTGTGGTCAAAAAACACACCAAATCACCACAGAAACATTTGAAATTTATTTATTTTAAATGCCTGAATTTTTATAGCAATAAAACATTGTATTGATTTTATTTTATTTTATTTTATTTTTTATTTTTTTAGACCTGCCCAGTTGGGCTGGGCATGGGATGGGACCGTGCAATTTTTTTGAACCATTCCACCAATGGCACTGCCAGGTTTTTGACTGACACTTCTGGATGTCTCGGAGGGCATAAAAAGCCGAGTCACCTTCCAGAAATCGCAGTCGGGTTGGTGTATGGATGTGGTTGAGGGAGGAGGGCTGGCTGCTGGTGCTGGTGTGATCTGATCGAGATTGAGAATGAGGAGGGAGGCTGGAGGCTTTAGGATTTAAGTTAGGCAGGCAGTGAGAGAATTGAATTTAGAAAATAATTTCTTTGATTCCCTGCAGCTTTGTCTGCTGAAGGGAATAGCAGTTTATTCTTTATTTATTCTCTGGCAGTTTGAGGATTTTTTTCTGATATTGGATAAAGGGGGAGGTTCGACTGGGAGTGGGAGGTGTGGATTTATTTTAAATATATATTATATACTACCATTTATTTTCTATTTTCCCAACTTCAATTTGCTTGCACACACACACATTTGGGGTGTAAGCCAAGAACAGAACCTCTATCCGAAGTGATATCCTAACTGCCAAATCGCCCGTCCGCCCGCACTGCCACAACACCGCCCGCCCCCCGCCCCGCCCGCCGCCTAGGGCACAAAAACACCTAGTGCTGGCCCTGATTGTGGGACGCCCCTATGCTCTGGGAAGTCAAATCACACTAAATCGCGGTAGAAACGACAAACGACAAGCGGAAACGAAAATTTTTTGAAAAATTTCACGACAAACGGAAACGACCCGAAACGGACCCATTCCGACAAACAAAAACTCAAAAGGTCATTTTTTCTGGTCGTGCCCATGTCTAATTATAAAATCATAGACAGTGTGGACAAAGTAGATAAGGACAAACTGTTTTCTCTATTGCACAAAACTAGAACTAAGGGGCAATCCATGAAACTTTTGGTTGCTAGATCTCAAAAAAATAAGAGAAAGTACTTTTTCATGCAGAGGATCACTGGTCTATGGAATTTCCTACAAGAAGAAAGCCTTGACAGCTTTAAGAAAGGATTAGACAAGTTCATGGAGTACAGGGGTATCAATGGCTATCATTATGGATGCCTAAGGACAACCTCTGGGTTGGAGAGATAGGCAGGATATCTTTTAATGCCATTTCCAGGGATCCATAAGCAGTTGAAGACATCTGCTTGTGAATACCCTGAAGCAAACGGTGAACCACTTTGTGAGACAGCATGCTGGACTAGATGGGCTGTGGCCTGTTCCAACAAAGCTGTTCTTATGTTCCTGTCCCCCCCCCCAAGGGGGGATCTGATTGAGACGTACAAAATAATGCAGGGCATGAGTAAAGTGGATAGAGGGATGCTCTTTTCCCTCTCACAAAATACCAAAACTAAGGGGCATCCACTCAAATTGAGGGTTGGGACAGTGAGAACAGACGAAAGAAAATATTTTTCTACCCAGCATGTTGTTCGTCTGTGGAACTATTCCTACCACAGGATGTGGTGATGACATCTGGCCTGGATGCCTTCAAAAGGGGATTGGACAGATTTCTGGAGGAAAAGTCCATCACAGGTTACAAACCATGAGGGAGATGTGTAATCTCCAGCCTTAAAACCAGGGTACTTCAAGGACCAGATGCAGGGGAGTGGTATCAGGATACAGATATCTAGTCTCATGTGCGCCCAGATGCATTTGGTGGGGCCACTGTGTGACAGAGGAAGCTGGACTAGATGGGCCTTTGGCCTGATCCAGCATGGCTCTTCTGATGTTCTTATGTTCTTATGATGTTCCACATCTGATGAATCAGCATAGATTTAGTGAAGGCAGAAAATAATTTTAGTAAGTTTATTATTTTCCTTCCCACATCTCATTTCTGTGGTGCCTGTCATGTGCTGAGGTCAGGAATGTACCTTGGTGATGGGAAAATGGTTGCTTAACCCTTTTCCCTAGTAGTACCACACAATTAATGATTGTTTTAGTAACTGGTTGTAGTGCCAGACACCCACCTACCAGATCATATTAACATGTGAGGTACTGACTCCATTGGAACATATATGTTACAGAAGTTACTCTGGGTCCTTCGGTCCACCTAGTCCAGGGATGGCAAATCTATGGCACGCGTGCCAAAAGTGGCACGGAAAGAGCTTTCACCTGGCACGCGACATGCTCCTTGCTCCCCAACTTCCCCCTCCGCTGGACCAGCCATGAGGGATTTGTGGAGGAGGAAGGGGGGGCAAGGAGCATGTTGGGTGCCAGGCCAACCCTGCTATCGCCATTGCCATCACCACCCTTGCCGCCACCCCCTGCCGCCCCTGATCCTGCCTCCACCAACCCCGCTGCCAAGACCTACCCCATCCCTGCCCCTCCCACCACCACTGCTGCCGCCGCTAACACTGACCCCATCACCCTTGCTGCCCTCAACCTCGCCCCACCCCTGACCCCCCCACCGTCCCCATCGCCATCACCCTTGCTGCCCCTGCTGCCGCCGACCCGACCCCATCTCCACCGCCATTACCGCCACCATCCCTGCCCCTCCCACCACCAATGACAGTGACCCTGACCCCACCCCCTCCGTCACCCTTGCTGCCTTCATGCCCTCTTCCCCGCTGCCACTGATCTTGACTGCCGCTGCCATTGCCGCCGCCAAGTCTGGGCACTCGGTGGCAAAAAGGTTCGCCATCCCTGACCTAGGCAAGTGGTGGCAAACCTTTGGCACTCCAGATGTTTTGGACCACAATTCCCAGAATTCCAAACCTATATTGCCTTTGACAAAGGACTGTGGGAGTTGAGGTCCAAAACATCTGAAGCGCTGAAGGTTCAGCACTACTGACCTAGCCAATGACTACCTGCTCTGTCTGGCTGTCACTCCTCCACTCCAAGTTGAACAATAAATGAATGGAGGCTGGCAATGGAGTACTGTGTGAACATTTGAGCTGCCACACAGAAGCCCTGCTCCTGTCATTTTGCCATTTGAGGCAAGCATCTCTTTCTGCCGAATGCATTTCATTCTCCTAATTCTAGGAGCTATCATCATCATCATCATCATCATCATCATCATCAACAACAACAACAACAACAACAACAACAACAACAACAACAACAACAACAACAATAATAATAATAATAATAATAATAATAATAATAATAATAATAATAATAATAATAATAATAATAATAATAATAAAGTTTTTCCAAGTTCTGGTGTATCTCTCCATAATGATATAGGCATGGCCTTATTTTGCCACTGCTGAAGCTTCAGGACTTCCAGGGCAATTCAAAATTAAAACGTTTTTTAATGCCTCTCATGTGAGAATTATCATTCTACTTTTTGAAAATGTTTTCTGTGTGCAGTCATATTCAACATATTCAGAGTATCTTTTGTTTTTCATAAAATAATGGACATACACACAGAGAATGTAACTTCCTAAGTGGCACAAAAATTAAAGGGAACTCATGAATCACGAGGCAAGGCATGATCCTGTAATTCAGCAAAGATGCAAATTGCCTGATAGAACAGGAAAGATTGACTAATAGAAAAGGAAAGACTTGTCTGATCACTGAACACTGTGATTCTTTTTTTAAAGAGATTTCTAAAATTAAAGAACATTGTGTTCTAAGAAACTCTGTTTTCTTAGTTAGAATTCTTGTGCTCAATAGCCCTCAAATTTTCTCATTTCTTATTTGTGTTCTGTTGATTGCACACTGAACGTACGTATTACAAAATGTAAACAAAATTTCAGGGTAATTTAGAAATACATCTATTCTATACTACATGTTAGCTGTGCAGAACTCTTATTGATGATGAGTTGAATTACTAGAATAACTATAAAAGCAGCATTGAGACATTGCTTACTATAAGATACAGTTTGGCCTTATGAAATAGAAGTACTACTACTCAATCAGCAAAACTGTCTGTGACATCATTTTCTATATTTATGGTTGGAAGAAAGATAATTTTCTCTGAATCCTTATTGATGGATTTATGCAAAGAAATTGAGATTTTAGAAGTCTGGATCTCCTCCATCTAGTCTCCTGCTTCATTCATAGATAGTCGAGAATCTATAAATTTCAAAGGAAATTCATTGAGAACCCAAAAGGATCAGAATGGATTCTTCAACTAATTATCAGTTTTTGTCAAAAGCGTAAAATTTCAGAAGATGAAATGTGTCCATTTCCAGTCCATTGATACTTTTGCATGTATTAAATCATGACAAGTTTTGAATGTTACTTTTTAATGTACAAAATTGTATTTGTTTATGTAACTCATATGCAATTTCTCTAATTTACCCATTTTTAATCTTCTTCTTCCAACATGTGAACTCAGGTTTCTGAGCCCAGAATAACACTACAAAATGTTGTGAAGGGTGCAGGTCCAATTGCAACTTGGTTGATTTACATATTCTTCTAAGAAATGGACATCAAGTCAGTCTGCTTAAACATGTTGAAAAAAAGTGTTATTGTCAGAGAAAACATTTTTGCTCTACTTACTTATGGTTCTGAAATCCTGTAATATGGTTAATTCTTTGCAGTCATTATAATGACAGCATTTTCAATGCCCAGAAGAAAATAGCATGTAACCTAAACACTGTACCACATGAGAAACTGTTACTGTTTGTTGTCAGCCTGAAGTTGATTGATGCAATTAAGTGTTCCTAGATGAAAAAGTTGGACAAGAAGCCCCACTTCACATTTCTCACAGTGTTCACAGTTTACCATCTGCTTATCAAATACCTTTCCTCCACATTCTCCCACAATACTTGTTGAGACAGAGCAGTCATCAGGGTTTTAACTTCCCACTCACATTCATATATAAAGTGATTTTTTAAAAAAATTTCCACGTGTAGAAAGATCTCAAGGTAGCATGTGCAGGAATAACTGGAATGGAAGATGAGTCCTGTCTCATCTTTACAAATGGCCTGATTAGTTGATGACAGTTGCTTATACTGTTAAACCTTAATATTTTGTCAGGGTTGATTATATCCCCCCCTCCTCAGTTGTACTCCCCATGGCATTTGAGGCAGAGTAGCTGTTCATGTTAGAGAGCATATATTGCATGCCCCTTTATACAGTACCCTTTTTAAAAAGTCAGCATGATTATTTTGATATATTTTATTGTGCCTCTCTCAAACCATGTACTACAGGGTTATTTTTCATGACACAGGCAGCTTTCAACTGATTTCTCCTTATTAAATAGTGGCTTCTTACAGAGTTAAATAAGTTTCTATACATGCTCCCCTGACACAAGGATTTTTACACAGGAGGAGGAGGAGGAGAATAAGAGAGGAAGATAAAGTGGAGAATCGTAGAACTGCAGAACTGGAAGAATCCAGCCCCTATCAAGGACACATTGTGAGGAATTGAACTCCCAACCTCTTTCTCAGGAACCAGATACCTAAACCATTGAGGTATCCAGCAGTTCAAGAAGAAGACCACCTGCACAACAACTTTCTGAGAAGTACAATAACAAAGAGTGCATATGCCCCTTCTCATAATGATTTGGAACATGCACATTTGTTCAGAATGTGACTTCAGTACAATTTCTCGCAGCCTTCATTGCTGCATCTATAACCCTCCAAGGATGGAAGCATAATGAGTAGAATTCCACTGGTGACCTCAAATGGTCGGCAGATTCATGCAGAAGAATATTGCTGTATATACATATGAAATATATCATTCCTCAGGGGCTTCTCTAAGATAAGCCCCTTTGGAATGATATATATCATATTTATAAAGCAGGGTCAAGATATGAGATTTGGAGGAGAAGTAATCTGTAAGGAGACACACCAGTCTGTCTTTGAAGAGACTTTAAAAGAGTCCTTGGCCCTGATACCTAGATCCAATATACCACCAATAAAGCAAAGCAAAGCAAAGTGTTCTGCTTATATACTGCCCCATACCACTTCAAGTAGTCTCTGGGTGGTTTCCAGTTTAATTACAGTATGCAGGCTACACATTGCCCCCCCCCACAAGCTGGGTGCTCATTTTACTGACCTCGGAAGGATTGAAGGCTGAGTGAACCTTGAGCCTGCTACCTGGGAATGAACCCCAGGTCGTGAGCACAGTTTTACCTGCAGTACAGGCATTTAACCACTGTGCAATGGGGCTCCTTAAAAAGGTTTTCAGGGGAAAGTGTGAATGCAGTCCCCCACTACCACAAATTATGCAGTTGAGTTTCCCCGCATTTAGGGAAATCACAGGGGTCAGCACACACAGAGGGCAATGGATGAGCCTCACCCTGGGAAAACCACCTTCGTGATCATGGTATCTCCCCTGCCAGGTAAGTATATAGTGTGAAGGAGTGTGCAAATTACATATTCTACAAAGTTTTTTGCAATAATAATAATAATAATAATAATAATAATAATAATAATAATAATAATAATAATAATAATAATAATAATAATAATAATAATAATAATAAATACCCCAACTGAAAAATGTCCATGTAATTTCAATCAGTGGGGATAGCATTTCTAAAATATTTCATTCTGCTCTGTGAAAACAGATGGAAAGAGCTGCGCCATCGTGGGGAACCCAAACGCTCATGTTTGTTCATGATATTACTTATTGCCTGTCCTGGATTTTGGAGGACGTTGATGGCCTACATGGTTATGTTTCTTTTTTCAATCAGTTTATGTCAGCATAAACAGATCAAAATATGCTGGTTTTTTACAGATTTTACTATGAGTGAGTGAATCAGAGCTGTAAAAATGAAGAGCAACACATGAACATTTCTACAGTTAATAAGTACTTTTGCCACCAGCATACAGTAGTATGATTAAAAGGATAAGGGCTATTGATAGATATAAAAAAGAAGTACAGTAAATTAATGATTGACCTGCTTCTGTACTCTTTCTTCCACAACTTCAGCATTCAGTACAAGATGGATTCTATTAAAGCATAATACATCTTAGGAATAATTAGGCTGACATGCCAAGGTAAAGAAGGCAAAATCTCTTGATAACAAAATAGAAGGATTAGCACTGAAAGCAATATAGTAATGTTCTGAGTGTCCCTGACCTGTTACATTGGACTGGGCAACCTTAAGAGGAAAACAATGTTGCATATCCTTGTCTTCCAAAACAGTTCACCACAAGTAATTTTAATAGGGTTGTTAATATTCCGGCATGGTTCCCAGCCAGATGTACCACATTTAAGCACTATCCTTACAGCTATGCCGGGACTGTTGACATTGCATGTTAGTAATGGAAAATTGCCATGGCACCAAACAAACATCTTCATTACATGGAATCACATTGCTAATCTACAGCCAAATGCAGCTTGAGGTGGAAGGAGAGTTTAGATTGCATCCATCTGTATGCTATCACTCCAGGTGGCAGGTCGTTCTTCAGAATTAGAGATTGAATCAGTCTTTCCATCATCAATAAGCCCTGCTCCACTACGAGTGTCTGTCAATCCAATATTTTACTTTCAGCAGCAGAAGGGCCACATGGAATGGTAATGAAATTTAGTTCTTAGATACGTACCACAGGGATCTATCTCAAAAAGAATGGAATCATGAAGTGGATAGCATTCCGTGTCTGTTAATGACTTGGTTTCAGACAGAAGCTTGTCCCTATGATCTGCTCAAGAAAATCTGTCTGCTTTGTACAAATATAGCTTGAGTACCTACTGAGCATTTCATTACTGTACAAAATTAATTAATATTTGGAAGCTCGTGGCATTAGACTCAGAAAATTGAGAACGGCAGAGATCTTCTGTTTTTCTGTCTCTCTAATGACAATGTCCTATATGTCAATTGAAAATATGACCTTTGATAAAGCTACTTGACATGAATTAAGGTCATTTCCTTGTCTAACTATTCAATATGGGATGTTGTAATGAAAAACCCAAGTAAAAATGTTCTTCTTGAGTACTTGGATTGGTTCAATAGAAATATCCTTGAATGACCAAGTCTCCCACTCTGGTGTCCTTGATACAAAAGTGGAACAGGTGATACCTTTAGGCTGCATCAAGATGTATGTTGTTCTACCTTCCCAAAGGTATACAACTCGTTGCAGGCTATAATTCTTATATTGAACTAGTCAGGAGCGCTGAGTGTTTCTATGACAGGTCATTCCAGGTGAGTCAGTGGAAGCCTGCTTTTAGTTGACATTTTCTGGCCATTTCCTTGTGTTTGAAAAAGAAGCCATGGCAAGAGATGATGTTGTTCCTTACCTTCATCCACAAACACATAAACATATGTCATATTGTGATTATAAAGGACAGTTCATTTCTTCATCAGGACCACTGACCAAATAGCAGAGCTGTATATCCTATCAACATAAATATCTTTCTAGCCCAGTGTGCCATATTCGGCTATCTTCTGTATAAGCTTTGACGAATGAATATGGGCTGTTATCTTGTACATGGTGCTACAGGGAAAGTAGAGGGATGCAAATTGAAATGTTGGTTATAAAATGGGTGCCCTTCTTTTGATTTTAATGTCGCTAAAATGTGGACTAGAGCAGTGTTCCCCAACCCCCGGTCCGCGGACCGGTGCCGGTCCATGGAGCAATCCGCACTGGGCTGCCGCCCGAGGAACTTCAAATCATTTCACTGTGGCGGCGGCCCGGCTCCCGGAAATGATTAAGGGACCCACGGGCTTGAGATTGAGCAGGCGGGTTAAGGTGGGGAAGCTACCTTTTGGGCGCATGCGTAAAAGCGAGGCGAGTGAGGCGGAAGAAGGGGAAACAACCCACCCACCCTCCACTTCGAACCATCGAGTGATGGAGAAGGGGTAGCCCAGAGCACCTCGCCAAACTGGGAGAAGACGACGAAGACGGCAGTCAAGCATTAACAGCTGCGAGCTCAGTTCTTCCCGCCCATCTTGGGGTGAGTGGAGGGAGGGAGGGAGGGAAACGGCCTCTCCCAGCGGGGGTTGGCGGGTGTGTGGGGGTGGGGGGCAAGGATTCGTCCTCTGCTGGTGGGGAGGCTACGGGGTGAGGCTGGTGGCGGGTGGGGGCCGGTTGGGCCCGTTGAGGCAGGCCCACAAGAGAAGGAGCGGGAGGTGGGTGAGGTGGGTTGTTGGGACTCGGAAGGCGAAGGCGGTTTCAGAGACGAAGGAGGCAGGGGGAACGGAGGTGCTCTCATCCGGTTTCTGCCGGTGCGGGATGAGGAGAGGAGTCCGACGGGAAGGCATGCGCAGCTGGGGGGGGAATAAGGGGGGATAACATTTATTTTATTTATTTTGAATATTTTACTCCACCAACGTTGGCATCGGGAGCCCCCAGGGGATGGGGGGGTTGGTGGGTTGAATTTGGGCAGGAGGCGGTTTTCCCTGGGCAAACATGAAGAGTAGGGAGGAGGAGGAGGAAGAGGAGGGCAGTCAGCGGGGGGAAAGAGAGATCTGGCTCCAGGAAAAAGGACACTGAGGGAGTCCCCCCCCCTCTTTTGGCCCATTTTCTGATTTAAGACTTAACGTGAGTGGAGTGGATAAAATATACTTAAATCAGATTTTAATCAGTCATATTTGTTTAAATTTAAAGCCGAATTGACTTGGTTTTAAAGGTTGAAATACATTTGACTCGTATAGTAGAAATTATAGATTGTAATTATCTATTATGTGTACAGTTTTGTTTAAGTTTTGCAAATACAGTCACCTATTACCCCCAGATGGAACCGTCTCGTTGCAAATAAACAAGCTCAGGGTTCTCATTGATTTGGCATTCTAGTGGTGTAGCTGTATTTTATTTTGAAGGCATGTTTAAATACAATTAAATTAAAATTATTAAATCAAAACAAGCGGGCCACGGAAAAATTATCAAACATTTACCAGTCCGCGGCGATAAAAAGTTTGGGGAGCACTGGACTAGAGGATTTGCTTTTTTCTCTGACTGCTCACAGATGCAACTCCACTCCTCAGGAGGTGTGTCTGGCTCTTTCTCTCCTTTCCTTCAATGGACATTTGAAAACTCTTTTAAGAGGATTTTGATGTGTCAGCAGGCAGCTGAGATAGGGAGGCATTTGAAAATCTGGCTCATAATAATGCTTTTAGATAGCTATATATGTTAGTTTCAGATTGCCACACAGAATGCAACCATTGAGTCTGTTGAGAAAAAATTGCTGAGGCTCTGAATCTAGTTATTATATATAAAAGAAATAACTAGTTGAAGCAAAACTACCTAAAAACTTTCCAGTTGAAAAACCATAAGGAATGGAATGCTACCAGACTAGAACAATATGATACCCCTAAATACTTAGTAGTTACACTGGATCAAACTCTCACTTTCAAGAATCACTGTTTAAAAATAACACTGTTTAAAAATAACAAACAGGTTTTTCCTAAGAACAACATTCTGAGGAAAATAATGGGTACAAGATGGGGTGCCCAAACACACATATTAAGAATGTCTAAACTGGCCCCATGTTGCTCTACAGGAGAATATGCTAGCAAAGATCAAAACACAAAAAAGCAGGTGAATGTGGCCTTAAATGTAATAGTGCAACTGGATGAGGGTTATTCAAAACTGGCTCCAAAGAAAAAGGTGCATTACTTAGCTGGCATTCCTCCACCAAAGTTCCACCGGGAAAATGATGGACAGAAAGTCAAAGTGATGTCCTCAGAAATACATTTGCTAATTGCTCATCATCCACCAAAGCCAGGAGGTGGTATAGTTTCCTCAAAATACCTGGCCCTCCAAAAAAATCAGCCCCCACAGACCACCCTAGAAATATGTAAGGAGAGCAAGAAAATACCAGGTAACTGGCAGAACCATATTATTCTCCACAGCCTGACCAAGAATAACCTTGGCCCAAATGGAAAGCATTACACAGACTGTGCACTAGGGTTGGAAGATCAAAGGATTATCTGAGGAAAATGGGGCTTCCCTATAGAAGACACTTTGTGTGAATGTGGAGAAGAAACCAATGCCCTTCAACATGCATGGAAGAAGATCATATATTGGCAAGAGAGAATGCTGTTGATGTGGCCCCGTGTTGTGTAAATGTTATCTAGTCTCTTTAGTTTTATTTTTGCTTTTATAAATCATTTTATATACCTTTTTATACATAATAATTGTGTAACTTATTTATATTCTACTTAACAGTGTATGTTTATCTGTCAGTATAATTTGTTGGTGCTTTTGGCATGCAGAAATAAATAAGGTTTCAGATTTTAATTGCTATGTTCTTTATTTAGTGTAAATTTTAAATTTGTGCCTGCCTGCTACCTTAGGTCCCTACTAGGGAGGAGAGCAGGATAAAATGTAAATGCATACCCTCTTGTAGCTCCACTGTTAACCTTGTATAGATGAATAACCATTATTACAGTTATCAAGGCAAAATTAAAAACTTGTACTGCAACTGCTAGCCAGGACTATTTTTATAGCACTTTTCTCACCCATATTCACTTCTTTTGCTAAACTTTGCAATAGTAACATTGGGCATATGAGAAATTGGATGAATGGTTGCACTCTTCCTTAATGGGCTTTGAGTCGCTGATGGAATGGGCATGAACCATGATTTGGTAGTATGACACATCAGCCCCAGTTTATTATTAATTAATTAATTAATTAATTAATTAATTAATTAATTAATTAAAGTTATATAGCAACAAGGCCACTCTGGGCAGTGTACAAATAATTCAACAAACAAAGCAAGAACAGTATACAATGTAAAAATGAATCTAATAAGCAAAATGAATATACTGTGGTACCCCGACTTAAGAGCAGCTCGACTTAAGAGCAACTCAAGTTAAGAGCAGAAAACTGCTGCCATTTTAACTGCTGCCTTACAAATTTTAGATATGGTCTGCTCGACTTATAATTTGTTTTCCATTTTTTTATTTTTTAACTTATTTTTTCATTTTTTTAGATAGGTACCCTGACTTAAGAGTAGTTCAACTTAAGAGCATGCATTCAGAATGGATTAAATTCGTAAGTCGAGGTACCACTGTAACTAAATCAAAAATGACATCATAAAAATCACTCAAGGAACAGAGGGATAACTAAAACAGAAAGGGCAGATTAATGATCAGCAAATCAAGAAAGGATGACAACCAGAGAAAGGCTTTCTATATAACCATGAGTTGAGATGTTTTTTGAAAATTAACAGTGCAGGGGCCAGACAAATCTTGGAAGGAACCTGATTTCATAAGTGAGAGGCTGCCACAGAAAAAGTCTGGTTCCTCATTTCTGATTTCTGGGCTTCCTTTGGAGTGGACACCCTCAAGTGACCTGCTTGAGAACAAGTGCTTTGGGCGATATTCTGTGGTAGGAGCCGTTCTGACAGATAGCAAAACCCAAAATTGTTTAGGGCTTTGTATGTCAGCATTATTACCTTGAAGTCAATGCGGGAATGGATTGGCAGCCAGTGCAGTACAGCCAGCGTAGGGGTGATATGATGGTATCTCCTTATCCCCATTACTAGTCTAGCCACAGGATTCTGTACCAGTTGGAGCCTCTGCATTAGCTTCCAAGGCAGCCCCATGTGGAGTGCACCACAGTAGTCTAATCTTGAGACTACGGCTGCATGTACCAATGTAGTGACAGTGCCAGGGTCCGGGAAGGTACCCATTGAGTGATGCCCATAGAGGCATGGCTGAAAAGTAAATGGGCTATGAAGGGGCCCACAAACCACTGCCTCTCCTTTACCTGGCTCTCTGCACAGAGCTGTTTTGAGACAACCAAAATGGCTCCATGCAGAAAGCCAGGTGATGGGGAGGCAGTGATTTGTGTGCTCCTTCTTAGCCCCAGTTTACTCTCCAGACCTACTGCTTTCGGGATGCCCAGAGCAGCATAGCTGGAGAGTAAACTGAGGCTAAGAAGCCCACAAGCTGCTACCTCCCCTTTGGCCAGCTCTCTGCACGGAGTACAGTGTCATAATCCGAGCAGAGGGGGAAGTGCAGTGGCTGTGAAGGGGCGATGTCACATGCCTACAGAAAGGGCTCTGCATGCCACGTGTGGCACCTGTGCCATAGATTTGCCAACACTGTGCTAGGATCTGTCTTTCTATTCTCCTTCCACCTTTCTATGTGTTTTCACTTTTTGCCTGTTGGCTTTTTTGCCATGATCAGAAAGGTGACCATAGGTGGGCTCTTCCTGTTTCTTTCTCTCTGAGTATTTATGGCCTACCACTTTCCTGAAATCGGTGGAACCGTGTACCCGTATTTCAGTCCAAAGTCACAGCACTTTGTGTTTCCCCGTTCATGGGAACGGAGATACAGAAATGCTCCACTACTATCATAGACCTGGATAAAAATCAGTTGGAGTGTTGGCAAAGGAAACATGATGTATGTACCTATGTATGTACCTTTATTTGGACATGATTAACATCTGCATGAGCAAGAGAAACAGTGGCTTGGAAGAAGCACTGAGTGTACAGTTAGCAAGCCAGACTGCTGCAGAAGGGTAACATGTGGCAGATGCAGTCGGTAGGACACGTTATGTCAGCCTGGCAGGAGGAAATGAGGAGAGAAGCAGATGAAATTACTAGGAAAACCCTGTGTCCCACCTAAGGCATTTCTGTGTCACACTTGTAATAGCCTATCACAGGTGGAAAACCAGTCACCTAGACCAAGAGTTGTAGAGTGATGGCTGTAGTAACAAAAATATTTATAGAAAGGGGACGTCTCAGTACTACTTTGTGAAAAAATCTAAAGAGTTAATTTGATACTTCTACATTTTCTTTCCTTTTTCCAAGAGTTTGTGATAATATCAAGCCATTTCTACAATATGCTGACTAAACAGAAAAGCAAAAAAGTACACAGAGAAATGTGATTTCTACTACTGTATAAGTAAATGTCAGCCTTGTTACACATATTCAGTGATTTTCTTAATGAAAACGTCAGCATAACCCTGGCATTTTCCTCTTTTCATTTAATTCTTACACTCCCCTTTCATCTGCTAGCTGACCTTTGCATACACTTGGTAGTTTGCCTAGGGTGCTGTCACACCTCCATTTCTATTCTGTAATGATGGTCATTTGCTGCCAGATTCAGATAGGATTTCAGAGAAAAAGTTCAAAGACCATGTTCCAAAAAGAATCCATGTATATGTTGGGGTTAATGCAAGTCAAACAGAAGAATGAGCAGGGGTGGGGGTGAGGTGGAGGGGGTGGCCATTTTGCACATTCATTTGGCATCACAGAGAATGTCTATGAGATGTGATGATACACAAGAAAGTGTGTGTATTATTACTTATTCCCTCTGAGGCGTGCTGCTGAATGTCAGTTTTAATTTGAACAGATGAGTTTGCGAATGTCCAAAGAAGGAAAAGATGCAAACATACTAAGAAGTAGCAATGTGTTGAATGATATCTTAATGTTTGAATTTTCTAAATGGTCTCTAGTAGAGATGGGCACGACCAGGAAAAATGACGTTTCGAGTTGTCGTGTGTCGGAGCCGGCCCGTTTCGGCTCGTTTCCGTTTGTCGTGAAATTTTTCAGAAATTTGTCGTTTCGTTTGTCATTTTTCATCTGTCGTTAGTACTGGTTGTGGGGGTAGCGGGCTCCTGGAGGCACCTCTCTGGGGTGGGTGCCTCCTCTGGCTCGCTATGAAGGGAAAGCGGGCTCCTGGAGGCACCTCTCTGGGGTGGGTGCCTCCTCTGGCCCGCTATGAAGGGAAAGCGGGCTCCTGGAGGCACCTCTCTGGCATGGGTGCCTCCTCTGGCCTGCTATGAAGGGAAAGCGGGCTCCTGGAGGCACCTCTCTGGGGTGGGTGCTTCCTCTGGCCCGCTATAAAAGGGTACGCATAGCCAATTGGATATGCCTACCAAGTTGCAGTGGCATGCAGAGGCACCTCTCTTTGCTTTGAGTGCCTCTACTGTGACTCACTGGCATACGGTGCACTTGGGCTGGGGATGGGAAGGAACAAAGTGAGAGAGGACCCCTAAGGGCACCCTCTGACTCACTAAGAAGGGAAGTGTACTTGCTGTAGTGCAATGCGAGTACACAGATCTGGCTTAGGGTTAGGGTTAGTGCAAGGGCTAGGCTTAGGGTTACGGGTAAGGTTAGGGTGAGTTAGTGGGGTGCACCTCTGGGTGCCTCTCTGACCCACTAAGAAGGACAGTGCACTGGCGTATGGGTTAGGGTTCGGGTTTGGGTTCGGGTTCGGGTTCGGGCTAGGGTTAGTGGGCTTTTTATGCCCGACTGGCACATCCCAGAAGACTCGGTCAAAACCTGGCCAAGTGGCCATGCAATTCGTGGAATGGCTCCAAAAATTTGCATGGTCTACTCCCATGGCCAGCCCATCATTGCGCAGGTGTAAAAAAATAAAAATAAAAATAAAATAAAATAAAATCAATGGAGACGTTTTGTTGCAAGAAAAACCCACTGCTGCTACTGTAAAAATTCAGGCATTTTTAAAATAGCTATTTTCACATGTTTCTGTGGTGCTTTGGTGTGTTTTTGGACCACGATTTCAAAATAAATATTGCGGTCGCCCCATTTTGGATCCCCCGCCTGCACCGCATGGCATGGCGAGTTAGCGAGACGACGAGGATGCCCCCCACCAGAGCAGCCCAGGACAGGAGAGGGGAGGAGGCCGGGGACCCCCCCCAGAAACCACCCCTCTGGTAGGTGCCCTCACTCAGGCAGGCATATTTTTGCCTGCTTTTTTGGCCGGGAATCAGGGTTTTTTTTATTTTTAAAACTTTTTTTCTGTGCCGCTTGGCATCGCACGATCGCTGCGATGCCAGGAATGACAATGACAAATCAGACCCAATTTTTCTTTTTTCGGTTCGAGTTCGAGTTTTGGCGGAGTAATTGTCATTTCCGTTTCCGTTGCGTAACGGAAACGAGGAATGGAAATGGAAATGAGAATTTCACCAAGTCGTGCCCATGTCTAGTCTCTAGAATCATCCAGAGACTATGAATGCGCTCCAAAATTCAAGATTCACCAGACTTTGGAGACTTCTTCCTTAACTTTGCAATTCTCAGACCCTCAAAATGGCGAACTGGACCATAAAAGCCTTTGAGGGTTAAGATTTGCCATTGAAACACAATTATCCTCCCCATGAATAGGCTATGAAAGGCCTTTTTGATGAATGGGAATTGACTAGTGGTTACTTGGGGATTCTTAGATATCTTCCTTAGGCTACATTTTGCCAATATTTGACCAATATTAACTCCAGTCTTGCTGCATCTTTTGCATTCAGATAACATACACTGCTATACATCGTATACCCACACGCTTATACAGGGTATGAACACAGACACATGCACATCTTAAAACAGTTTTAAAAATAGATTACCCTCCCACACACATGCATGCAGCCCAAGAGGCTGCTGAGGTTTATTCCATGCCATATGGATTTATTGCAACTGGGACACAGTTTTAATTTAGTTGCGACCTACAACTGGCAAACCACTCCAGTATTCCTGCCAAGAGAACTCCATGGACATGGGGTCACGAAGAGTCGGTCACGACTGTAATGACACAACACACACACCCCCTTAATTGGGTTCTCCACGTTGATGTTCCCTCAGGTGAGAGCTGAACGAGACAAAAACAGTTTGTTTCATTGGCGGTGCAAACCACGCTTTCTCTAGTCAAGAATGGGAAGAAATGAAACACACTGTGAGACTGCTGTTCTTCAGCTCATGTAGGCAGAGAGAAAGTATTGAAGAGAGCTACAAGGATTGATTTATTGATTGACTGACTGACTGTTACTGACTGACTGACTGGTTTCATTTAACACCCCATTAATACAATTAACTATTTTACTGTTTGGCTCTTCCACCAGGGAAGCCATTACTGGTAAAAAGCATCCCATGGAATGTTCAATCCCCATGAAAGTTTGCCTGAAAGTTGTTCATACCATAAAATGAAACAATTGTGTCAGTCTGTCAGAAAAACTTTATTTCTTTGTTCTCTCTTTCTTTCACACAAATCTGAAAGAAAGAGAGAGACAAATCTGAAACAGAGAAGTACTACTACTAGCGTTAAACTCATTTTTCTCAACTGAAACCATTCATGGGAATTAGCATGGCAATTAGCAGGGCTTTCCAACTTTGAACAGCATACGGTTCACTTTTTTCTCCCAAATGACCCATCTACTTTGATCTCCCAAGAGCCCCCGTGGTCTACTTACAGGAGTGTGTGCTGGCCTTCCGGCCAGGCTGGAGAAGGCCAAGCGTGCACAGCTCTGTATGGGTAAGAGCATCAGGTCATCATATATCCTCTGACAAGTCCCAGGAAATGCCACAGAAATATTAGCCACCATATCAGCCACATGGCCTTGGAATTGCACAACACTGGCTCTTCGGCTTGAATACAGAGGTGGGCACTGCCCCTAAAGTTGGACACAACTAGCACACATATGTGTGGGTAACCTTTACTTTATTAACGTTTATAAGGTCAGTGGTGCAGAACTGCCAATTTGGGAAATGCAAGACTTTAGCATTTTGGAAGATGTCATTCTGTGCCCAGACATAGTGAAGGATTTTCAGATCGCTGGTCTGACTTCTCACCATCTGACACATCATTTCCTGGGTTTTCATCAGATTGGTGTGTTTGAGGCCTGTCCAAAGCGGGGGGATGGGGAGTTTAAAAAGAAAAGAAAAGAAACAGGAAAGGAAAAGGAAAAGGAAAAGGAAAAGAAACTTGAAGGAGTTTTAAAGAGCTCCTTCTTCTACAAAAGGTTTGAGCAGTCTGACAGTCAGTCAAAAAGGAGCTTGCTTCTGTGAACCCATACTATATTTCAATTGTTTAAGATGCTGCCATTAGGGCAAGACAGAACTGGGAATGGTTAAAAGCCCAGTACATTTGACCATTAAAGGTTTTCCTACGACTCAACAGATGTGAAGCACTGTTAGAAAGACCTGTGTGTTCAGAGTGCCAAGACGTTGCCTTATAATATCAGTATTCTCACTGGAGCATTCATAATTCAGATAATACTAGTGCTGTGAATTTGACAAAGGGTTAAATGAAGTAGAGTGTTGACCTATTTGAGCAGAAGATTGATCTGTTATTAAAATCTATTTTCCACAAAGCATAACAAAACATGTTTAATAAAACAACTAGGTTATTTTTTTTGACAGGCTTCTCCCTTATCAGAACCCTATTATAGTTCTCTGCTCTTTACCTGTAACACCTGTAATCAGTTTTTCTCATAAAATCATGGATCAAAGTTAGCTGGAATATGGCATGTGGAAAGGTGCTCAACAAAATAAGTAGGCTAAAGTAATTAAAGATTTAAATAACGGTTTTCACTTTTACAAGAATTTCAGAGATAGGACAGGTGTGTTTGCCATAAGAGTGACAGACTTAATTTTCAAAATTTACTGTGAGGAGGGTGTTAATTGACTTTTGACCTCAGTTTGTGAGCTTCAAAGTGCTCTATATAAAATAAGATGCTTGTCAGAGTGGAAAGGGACACGAATGTTGCTGGCAAAACAGAGTACTTCATGTTTCTTTAACTGTATCCAATCTATCTAATAGATTAGGGTAAATAGCATTCTCAGATCACTCATATCTTTCTGCCTTGGATCCTTTTGGGGAGAAATGCAGGACAGAAATATTTTAAATAAATACTAAATATATCTTGAAAACAAATCTCTTTTCTTAGAACTTTTGCAGTGCTTACTAGATTCAAAATGCATGTTACCTGGTGGTATTCACACAAGCTTGGAGAGATTGCACCACTTTAAAATCATTATTTTAAGTACAGTAAGACTCCCGTATCCACTGATTCATTATCCACTGATTCAGTTTTCCACGGTTGGCAGAGGAAAAAAAATAAATAATTCAGCAGCCACAAATCAAGCTATTGTCACAAACAGCTGCTGTAAAGCAAACTATTGTCACAAATAGCATCTGCAAAGCAAACTACTGTCACAAACAACAGCCATAAAGCAAGGCACTGTTACAAAACAGCAGTCATAAAGCAAGCTACTGTCAGGAAACAGCAGTTTGGGGGTGGGTGGGCAGGTGTTCTCTCTTATTCATGGTTTTCATTATCCACAGGAAGGCCTGGATCCAATCCCCACCGGATACTGGGGTCCTGCTGTAATAACTCTTTAGAATAGATCTACAGTTTAGCACTTCAGAAACATGCCAATGTAATTGTTAAATACTAGTAGCAGAGGGGCTCACTAGTATAGGAAATTGTGGAATGGTCAGGCTTGATCAATACGATCTAATGAGGTATCACTGTTCACATGGAAATTGCTCCTGCCAACATTTTGAAGTGGTTTAATAAAGGACCCATTTCAGAATGTTGGCAAATTAATAACTTTTGCTCAGGAGAGGGCAGGGAGAATGTTTTGTATGTGTATGTGTTTGTGTGTTTGTGTTTATTTGTTTGCCTGCAGTTAAATCCATCCTAGTGTTTCTTGGCTGGTCCTTTAAGTCAAGGGAAAGATATAAGTTTTTATTTACTTTTTCAGTGGCTGATGCAGCACATAGTCTATTTGTAGTGTGTGTGTGGGGGGACTTTTCACTTCTCCTGCCTTCTCCTGAGCAGAAGTAATTATCTGCAATATCCAGAAGTAGCTCAGGTTATTAGGCCACTTCACTATATCTGCAAATGCAAACTGGAAGATTTGTTTTCGGTCAGTTCCAGTGATAACACAAGCTGGAGCTGATTCAAATGATCTTTCTTGCACTAGAAAAGTAGAAGCCCTTTGACAGGGACCAGAAAGTTATGGGTAGGAATGCTCCAAAGGAAAGCTGGTGTATTCTAGCAAAGACATTGTCAGATTGCTTCTTTAAGATTATACCAGCCCACCCCCTGCAGTGCTCTAAACAGAGGGCTAAACAGCTTGTGCAGTCAGCTTCTATGTCAAAATAACAAGCTTCTCATACTCGTGGGTACTGCTTAATCACTCTTACGGTACTTTGAGAGCAGAAGAATTGCACATGAAAATGAATTTAGATTTCAGTGCTATTCATATGTGTTCTCTGCCTCTCTCTGTTTCTTTCCCCCTATGTGTATGTGTAGTGTGACCTGCTAGTTACAACTAGAGATGGGCACGACTTAGCGGTATTCCCGTTTCCGTTTCTGTTACTCGTATCCGTTACTCTACGGAAACGGTAACGGGAATTACTCTGCCAGAATTCGAGCTCGAACCGACGAATAAACAATTTGGTCTGATTTGTTGTGCTCGTTACTTGCATCGCGGCGATCGCGCAATGCCAAGTGGCACAGAAAAAAAGTTTTTAAAAGTTAAAAAAAAACCCGATTCCAGGCCCTAAAAGTAGGTGAAAACTGTCTGAGGGCACCTACCAGGCCAGAAGGGTGTTTTATTTGGGGGGGGGTTTCCCCGCCCCCCTCTCCTTGACTATTGCTACTGCTATGCTGCTGGTACCAGGCTGGGAGGGCGCATCCATTTGCCATGCAGTGCGGGGGATCCAAAATGGCGACCGCAATATTTTTTTTGAAATCGTTGCCCAAAACCCCACCAAAGCACCACAGAAACATGCGAAAATTAGCTATTTTAAATGCTTGAATTTTTACAGTAGCAGCAGTGGGTTTTTCTTGGAAAAAAAGTCTCCGTTGATTTTATTTTATTTTATTTTATTTTATTTTATTTTATTTTATTTTATTTTATTTTTTTACACCTGCACATTTGCAATGATGGGCTCGCCCATGGGAGTGGACCATGCAAATCTTCCACCAATCGCATGGCCACTTGGCCAGGTTGACCACAGAGACTTCTGGGATGTGCCAATCAGGCATAAACAGCCCACTAATCGTAGCCCAAACCCGAACCCTAAGCTTAAGCCTAACCCATACGCCAGTACACTGTCCTTCTAAGTGGGTCAGAGAGGCACCCAGAGGTGCACCCCAATACTCACCATAACCTCACCTGTAACTAGCCTAACCCTAGCCCTTGCGCTAACCCATCTTAACCCTAAGCCAGATCTACTTGCATTGCACTACATGCAAGTACGTGAGACACAGCGGGTGCAAAGAGTCTGCCAGTCCGTCACTTGTGGCTCTGGCTGACTCCTGCAGCTCCCTCCAGGAGCCAGCTACCCCCCCCCAAACCAGTGCTAACGACAACAAAAAAAATGAAAAAAACGAACCGACTAATTTTTGCAAAATTTCACTAAAAATGGAAACGAGCCGAAACGGACTGCCTCCGACACACAACAACTCGAAAACGTCATTTTCCCTAGTCGTGCCCATCTCTAGTTACAACCAAAGAAACATCCTCAATAGCTACCCAATTCTTGTTTGTTTTAATATCCATTAGATAAATAACCATGCACTGTCAAATCAATTCTGACTTAGGGAAACCCTTTTCAGGATTTTCCAGGCAACAAATACTCAGCGATGGCTTACCATTGTCTTCTTGGGATGCCCTGGTCCTGTGCATGTTGTCCAGGTATGCACAGTCTGGCTTTATTCACAGGAGGTACAGCAGGGAATCAAACTCCACAGCCAGATACCTAAATGACTGAGCTATTCAGCCAGCAGATAACTTTTCCCCTCTACAATTCTTTTGTGGAGAAGCTTGAGAAATTTCTTCACTCTACCTTTGAAACTGAACAGATCTGGTCTACACTCCTGGACTAATATGCAGACCAAAACAGAGGCCATTTTCAGTGTTTACATTGCTCCAGAATACTATATTACATTCCTCAACTCAAAAATATAATAAACCACTATACGTATAGAGATACTTGCTTTTGGAAAACTACATATACATTTGCATTTTGTGGGGAGCAAAATTGATAATATACATTTTCAGGAATATTTAGCTCTAAATTGTTCCATAAACAAGATATAATGGTTTATTAACCAATGTGATAGAGATTAAAATACTGGATTAGGTCTTGGTAGACCTGCTTGCAAATCCTTCTCATTCAGGAAATCACTCAATAAACCTGAGGCATACAAAATCTCTCAGATTGATCTAATTTGCAAGGGTTCTCTGGGAATAATATGGGGTAGGAATGAAAGTCATGTTTTAAGTTCATTGGAACTTGAGCTCACTGTAGGTAATGACAAATATTATAAATACAGAATGCAAATCTGATATCAACCAGGAAACCTGATTGATCTGTTCATCACCCTATTTGTAGAAAATAAAGGTTTCAAGAATATTGCATTGCATAACCCACCAATAGAACATAAACTATTCTGATTTTTCATTAAATTGTGTACAATGATTGTTTATCAGGTCAGAAAGAGATGAACAGGAGCACTTGAAAAGTAACAATTTACTCTATATTTATATATCTCACATACAGGCTGGTTGTTTCATTTACAGAATTCTTTCCTGGATAAAAATATGTAGAACTGTTTCAAAGGTAACTTTAAAATATAGTTTATGGACTTTTTGTCTGGTACAGACATTTAAGATCATTTTCATTGCAGAAGAGTAATCTGTTAACCTGAATAAACTTCATAATGATGTGTGTTACTGAAAACAACTCAAGTTTAGGGATGGGCACGAAAAAAAAATGTTTCATTTTGTTTTGTTTCGTGCATACCCCCATTTTGTTTCATTTCATTTCTTATGATTTTTTAAAATTTCATATGAAACAAAATGAAACAAAATGAAATGGCTTCTCTTGGTCCTAGAGGCACCAGATTTGGTGCACGGGACTCCAGGAGCCATTTTTAAAGCTCCTGGTGCTGACTGGGCCATGTTTAAAGGGGTCCAGGCATTGACAGCTCATCAGGAACCCTCAGAAAATGGTCAGGAGGGCAGTTCTGGTGATTGCACTCCCTACCCCACCATTTTCTGAGGGCTCCTGCCAAGCTGTCAATGGCTGGATCCCTTTAAACCTGGCTAGTCTGTACTAGGGGGACCCCTGTTACCATCTGGGCCAGGTTTAAAGGGATCCAGCCATTGACAGCTCAGAAGGAGCCCAAAAATGATGGAATGAAACAGTTCATTTCAATGGGAAAATGACAGTTTTATCTATAATGAAATGATGCTTCATTGTTTCATTTCATTTCATTTTGTTACATAACAAAACAACGAAACAGCATTTTGTTTTCCATTTCCTGCCCATCCCTACTCAAGTTCATCATTGCACCCCCTTGTGTTTTGCAATGGCAGGACAACTGCCACATTGATGAAAAAACTAATTCACTGATCATGTCTTGCCTGTCATAGACCAGCAAGCCATGCTTGTTCCAAAATGAAGAAAAGAAAAGAAACAACAAACCACAGCTAATATTAAATATCTGAACATATTTTTCAATAAGAAATTGTGTCTTGTTTTGGATCAGTTTTGGTAAATTCTCGGAGGCAGTGTTTTTTTCCTGGGTTCATTCATTAGGAACATATGTTTAGGTTTTGCAGTGTGTGTGTGTGTGTGTGTGTGTGTGTGTGTGTGTGTGTGTGTGTGTGTGTGTGTGTGTGTGTGTGTGTGTGTGTGTGTGTGAGAGAGTGTGTGTGTGTGTGTGAGAGAGAGAGAGAGAGAGAGAGAGAGAGAGAGAGAGAGAGAGAGAGAGAGAGACCAAATTCCTAGAATGGGGAGTTATTGTAATCTTCAAAAATCTGAAAATCCCATCCCTACCCCTCACTGCTATAAATGGGGAGTTATCTAGTCAGCTCTTTGAATGTTACTGACAGTGTTGGTCATTTTCACCTTTAGAATAAGGAATTTATCAATACCAATTTTGGGGGAAATATTAGCAGTGGTCCTTTCTCCTTTTGTCCTTTGTTTCTAGGCCACTGTTCAGCCCCTCTGTGTAGGTTTGATCCAACAGGGGACTTCTTTTGTCCTGAGTTGTTCAGGGGCAGGAAACAAGCCTGTTCTACCACTGCTCTCTACAAATATCTTCAAAAACTTTGGGAGATGCTGCACAGTTGATCACATATTTGCCCTAGATCGGTGGTTCCCAATCTTGGGTCCCCAGATGTTCTTGGATTACAGCTTCCCAAAATGCTTAGCAGCACAGCTAGTGGTGAAGTCTTGCAGGGGTTTTATTGTAATAACAGCTGGAGATCCAAGGCTGAAAAACACTGCCCTAGATGGATAAGATTTTGCACATCTAGATGGACATATATATATATGTGTGTGTACACCAATATCTGTGCCTACACCTAAATTTGCATACATTTTCTTCTTGTGGAAATTAAATAACATGGAAATAAGGACATAAGGAGAATCTGCCTTCAGCTGAAAAAACTATTAGTGATTGAATATGGTGAATTACTAAAGCATCCCTAGTTAAAGTAAATTAGCAGCAGCTGAAAATCAATACCAGCACCTGCTGTTTTAAATTCCACAATCATTTAAAAAAAAAACAAGCTGACAACAAGATGCCGAATTGGCATTTGTAAATCCTTGGAAATATTCTGCTTCACACTCATGATAATGAGGCTGTGATCAAAAGGTTGTCCCAACTCAGACATGTGCAATTTATGCAAAATTTCAGTTTCTGGAACTCAGTTTCAGAGTCAAAAATTTGAATCTGGTAATGAGAAATATTCTCCCATTTCAGAATCCTGGGACATGCCAGCCCTGTTTAGAGACTTGTTAACCTTGTAGTGTATATGTCCAGAAAATGCTGATACTAGAAATGAATACACTAACAACAAAGCCTCAGACCTCACATAGAAGAAAGAGTTAAGGTTATCTGAAGTAAGCGTAAATAGTCACTACATTATGGTGCTGCAGCACAACAAATATTAAAGGCCAACTTGAATCTTCATTATCTCTTTAGAGGCATCCACCCACATCATGTTTTCATTTGATCTGTATGGCTCTACACTGTGCACACACAGTGAATTTACCCGCTGGAAAGCAGATTGTAGCACATAAGCACCTCTGGCGCAGCTCTGCAAGTTTTCAAAACTAATTGAATCAGCATACAAAAATGTTTTCCCTGTGAAATAAATCTCATTATAAGCGACCCTTTCATGACATACACCTCCCAATAATATGCAAATTTCAATTACTTATTTAGTGCGGCTTCCCATATTTCAATGAGAATTCCATTTTGCAGTGGAACTTTTAATAAAACTCCAAATCAGCTTTTGAATACTGTCATTAGCAATGACCTATGCGAGCATAATGATGAGGTATTAAGGAACACTTGGACTGAGAATATAATTAAGAAAACAGAAGGCTATAGCAGTCACCAGAGCACAATCCAAAGTTATTTTCATCAAACTCGAATTCTTTTGCTTTTTAACAGAATAGAAAATTGAGAGGATAGTATCGTGTCCTGTTTTAAATAAAAACATGGCCCCCTATACAAGATGGGAAGAGTATTCATAGCCACTGATTCATTCACAGACCCCTTCTGTGATCAGTGCTCAGAGCGAGTGCAATTTAATTAAACATCTCAAAATATTTCTTTTCAATACCTGAATTATGTGGAAGTTGAGTCATAGCAACTAGACTTCTTTTCTTGAGAGATTGAGTCTGTAATCTCTCAGTACTGCCTGTTGAGAGAGGGATCAGGGAAGCCATTCATGTGAGCATTGAAAACCCCTCTCTCAACAGAGGTGGGGTCTCAGGCACAATATGTCTGCTAGTTACCAAACAGTCATTTCAACAGTCCCCAGACAAATCAAGAATACTTCACACCTCCACCAACAAGACCATGGCTAATTACTCATATTTTATGGGTGTTGGGAAGATTGTAAAGGTGGAATTTTCTTAGGCCAATGTCCACCTAATGAGCCTATTTAATATTATTGTCCACCTAACAAGCCTATACAGGCCATTGTTCATCTTATGAGTCTATTTCAGACCAGAGTGACATGAGGTCACAATTAGCTTTCCTCAGACTCAATTTCTCAAGAAAAGAAGTCCAGTTGCCATGACGCAACTTCCAGATAAACTCATCTGGATGACAAAGAATCTTCACAGACATACCTCAATTATGCTAAAACGTAATATGTGAAATAATAGCTGTTGTTACCTGCTGCAGCCTCTGATTTATTGTGCCCCTATGGATGAGAGATCTTCAACATGCTTTGCCTCAACAGTAGTACCTGGCTCTTGTGATCTCAAGCCTGTGGTTCTTTTATGAAGTTAATCAATTTCATATTTGGTTTTCCTCTTTTCCTGCTGCTTTCCGGTTTTCCCAGCATGTTTACTGTATGGGGCCTAGAAGACTGGCAGGAAGTGAGCTAGAAATATAAAAGAGGAAATTTTACAGCAAAAAGGAGGGAAGGGAAGAATGCCAGGGGAAAAACAACTTATCTTCAGAGAGAGGGACACAGTTACCTATATCACAGGGGGCTGAGAGCCTCTTGGAGGTAGAAGTGGCAGGCCTCCTTTCACTTGTAGAAGGAGGAAAGTTCCCAGAGGCAGGAACAAAAATGGGAAGTGTTAGACCCAGAGAAAACTTAGGTGACACCCAAGGGGTTGAAGAAGTCGCAAAAGGAGTATCTAAATTAATTGACACAGGAAAAAAAAGTGGATTGGGAAAACTTGGGGGGGGGAGCATGGAGGCTGATGGGGATACCCCTGAAGAAAAAGTGGGGGGACACTCAAGAAGAGTGAACAGGGAATTGTTGATATAGAGAATCACCTCACAACGCGAACCAGGGACAGTGAAGGGATATTTAGGAGGACCCCTGAATAGGAGTGTGCTGCAGTGCAAGGTACCAAAGGGAGATGCTGATAAATACAAATAAAATGGGGTGAGAAGGATTTCAACGTCTGTTTAATATATCCTGGTCATATAGTGCGCTTTCCTATTGGTCATTCCACATCCCTGGTCTGGGTTTAGATTTCCTTTTGATTTCTTGAATCTCCTGGGAGATTCACAGCACAATTCTCTTGTTTTTCCTCTCTTGTTGTTCTCTATTTCTTTGCACTGGTTTTTGTGATACTTCTCTTTGTTTCTACCTGACAGTCATTGAAGAACTACATTTAGAGTTCTAATATTATGAACTTTTACTTTTATTTTTGTCTGTTCTTTACAATTATTTTCCCTCATCATCTATCTAGATTTTTTTTCTTTTTACTACACGAATTATCTTTTTATAATCTTCCCTAATAATACCTCTGGTTTCCAATCACAGTTCTTCCCACAGTTCATGTAACATCAAATCAGTTGATAGTGCATAGTCTACTTCATAATTAAATATATAACTAAATTAGAAAACATCCCAATTTCTAGACTCCAAGAGTTCACAGAGAGAGATAAGAATAATATACAACATACTGTATTTCAGTGGAATTGTTTACAGAAGCCTATTCAGGTTATTTGCACATGGATTGTGTATTTCCTATTATAATAAAAGTGCACTGTAGAGATGGGCATGAACCTAAAAGAAACAAATCAGGGCATTTGTCAAAAATCTCTGGTTCATTGGCTTGTATTAGTTCAGGTTTGTTCAGTATTTATGGAGTTCAGTTATCTGCGAATATCCCAAGACCAACTAGTGACACCCATCTGGTACTGTTCTATATCCATCTCAATTCTTTGGAAGGTGAGAAGGTTCATTTAGGTGGAAGAAAATCCTAGGGAAACTTTCATTTTAGAATTAACTTTTTCTTGGGATCGAAGCCATCATCTACAAACCTTTGAAAGATTCCGCTTCCAATGCTTCTGTGAATAATTATATAGCTAAGGAAGGAGAAAACATCACAGATGCTGTTCTTGAATAAATTAAACATGCATTATCACATGGGGTTTTGTGCCAAGCAAATGAAAAACATCCAGGCAAATGCTAAATATGTTCAGTAAACACTTATTCTACAAGATACTGTTTTTTAAAAAAATCACAAGATTCCTGTAATTTTTTTTCTGTTCCCTGTAGTCTTCATCCCATAAATTAGTTGCAAAGATCTTTGCTTTAAAGAGTCTGTTTGCAAGGCAAAAAGGGGGTTGAGCTGTGTGGCCATCACAAAACCTTTATAGGCCATTAATAAATATAAAAAACAAAGAACCTTGCAAGCTTTTGAATTTAAATCACTCTTCTTCAAAGCAGGTCCCAGAAGTTCAGACATGGTAAAAGATGTGCTTGACCAGAAGTTTACGTCTAAAGTAAAGATGGGCATGAAATGCCAAAATGTGTTTCATTTTGTTTTTCACTTCTAGTTTTTCATTTCATTTCATTTTGCCTGAAATTACTTTTAAAAAAATCTTTTTCCCATTATTTTTCTCCTCCCCCTGCCCCATTATTTTTCACCACAACGCTTGGTGCCCTTCCGGCCAATTGGCACTTTTTAAAAGAAAACCTAGCACTTAAATGAGGGTCTGTGTAAAAGTCGGATTGTTGGAATCAAGAATGGATCTTGATTTCATATGATTTTTCATGGGATCCTTCCCAAATCACAATCAAATCATACATCTCATTTAGAGATGGGCACAAAATGAACTTTCAATTTTTTATTATTTGTTATTTGTTTCATTAGCTAACAAAACAAATAACAAACCACCCATCAAAGAAAAACAAAATGAGACAAAATGGAAATTTCCATTTTGTTTGCTTCATTTTTCGTTAACCCCCCCACTACCTTGTCCGTAGAGGCACTGGCCCCAAGCCAGCGCCTCAAAAAGCCCCTACTGGGGACTTAAAAAAAATAAAATAAAATAAAATAAAATTTTTAAAAAGGAGTGTCGACCTGGCCCCAGGGGTGGCTGGCTCAGCGCTCTAAACTAAAGAAAAAATATATAAAAGAATCAGTGCCAACCCGGCCCCAGGGGCCGCGCGGTCGGTGCTTTTTTTTAAAAAAAAAAGTGCCGACCCGGCCCCAGGAGCCATGCGGTCAGCACTAGAGATGGGCATGAAACAAAAAAATGGCATTTTGGTTTTTTGTTTGTCGTTGAGAGGTCTGTTTCAGTTTGTTTCTGTTTGTCATGAATTTTTGTTAAATTTTCGTTACGATTTTTTGTTTTTTCGTTTGTTGTTTCTACCCGCTTTTTGCACGATTTTAAAAGCATTTCCGTGTGCAGGCATCCCCCAATGCCCCAGACCAGAGGGAAAACACTAAAAAAAATGGATGCTGGCAGAGACACAGTATAGACTAGGGACGCAGGGAGGCTGCAAAGGCAGTGGCGGGCGTTGCCCAGGGTGCAAAGCCACCACAGAGTGACTGCACAGCGGGGCAAGGGAGGGTACTCACCGAGAGGTACGCAGCACGCACGCACACAGGGAGGCTGCAGGACTGAAGCTAGAGTCGCAGAGACAGCAATCCCACCCTAAATCCCACCAGAGACTGCAAGGAGGATGGGGACTGCCACAGCTTTTTATGCCCTCTGTGGCTGCCAGACCTGTCCACCCAGTCTGCAACCTGGGCATGCTATTGGTTGAACATGATCCCACATCACATGGCTTACCTCCATTTTGTGGCTGGTGGCGACATCCATTTTAAAGGGAAAAGAAAAATACATCACGATGGGAGAAGACAAAAACAAACGTTTTAAGGACCCCAACCCCCTGGTAGGTAATAATTTCAAATAATTATCACATTATCGCTGCGTTTTTACGGATGTCTAGGGTGTTTTTTAACATTTAAAACAACTCATTTCATTGCGCGTTGCCATTAACGGAAACGAAATGTAACGACCACAATTTTTGTGGTTCTGTTCATTTCGTTGCATTTTCATCACAATTTTCATTTGTCGTTTTGTTACGTAACGGAACGACTAACGACTAATGGAAATAAAAAAAATGTTCGTTCCGTGCCCATCTCTAGTCAGCACTCTAATATATATAATATATATAACTTTATATAATATATAATATATATAATTTAAAAAACCCCAGTGCCAACCCGGCCCCACGGGCCACATGGTTGGCACTTTTAAAACAACAACAAAAACAAAACTGTGGTGGCCGGGTCAGCGCTCTAAACTAAAGGAAAAATAAAAAAAAGAATCAGCACCACCCCAGCCCCAGGGACCATGCGGTCAGCACTTAAAAAAAACAAAGCAGTGCCGACCCGGCCCCAGGAGCCATGCAGTCGGTGCTGTAAAACAAAAAATAAAATAAAATAAACAGTGCTGACCTGGCCCCAGGAGCCGCGCACTCAGTGCCTTTTTTTTTTTTAAAGGAGCGCCGACCCAGCCCCAGGGGTGGCCAGGTCAGTGCTTTAAAATAAATAATAATAATAAAAAGAGGATCAGCTCCAACCCAGCCCCAGGGGTCACGGAGTCAGGGCTTGAAGAAAAAACAAACAAGCAAAGAAAAAACGAGGCGCTAGCTAGGGGCCAGCACCTCAAAAAGCCCTTGCCACCAGGGCCCAGATCACCCACCACTGCCGCTGCCCGGTAAGTCAACCTGAACTGGTTTGGATCAGTTTGGGTTCCTATGATTTTTTTTTTAATTCATACAAACCTGAACTGAACCGAACCAAGGGTGGGCCCAAAACAGACAAATCCAAACCATGGGTTTTCTGTTTCGTGCCCACCTCTAATCTCATTAATGTCCAAACACTGCACATTAAAATAATGATGGGTCCTGTAGCACATGGCCATGAAGTGGAACAAAAACATGGATTCACAGCACAGATCCACCTGATTTCATCTGATTTTTACATTGGATCATAATAAAACCATTGTCACATCATAATCTGCACCCAGAAATTGTAACAAAAATCATGAGTCCATCAGCACATGGCTCCACAGTGGCACAAAAACATGGATCTGCAGCACCGATCCTCACAGATCTACTTGATTTTTATCCAGGAGTGCCCACAAACCACTCTCCTATCATAGGCCACATATCTGCCCTCATATTGCACACCAAAAATCACAGACCCATCAGTGTATGGCTCCACAGTAGTGCAAAAGTATGGATCCAAAGAATGGTCCATACAGATCTAACTGATCTTTATTCAGGATCACTCCCAAACCACTCTCCCATCATAGGCCCCATCTTTGTGCACAGACTGAAAGCCAGGAATCATGGGTTCATCAGCACATGGATTCACAGTGACGCAAAAAAAATGGATCCACCCAGCTTTATATTCATCATCAAGTGTTATATTAACAACCACAGACATCATTTTGACATTCTGCTAGTGCTGGCCTCTTTGCCTTTCTGCATCCATAACAGAATCCCAGAACATCTGAGAGGTAGATCACTCATACAACATAGCCATATTTAATGCTTCCTTAGGGATCAATGACATTATTTTATGTCACCATCATAGAACTTCTAAACTATTTGTCAGCAAAATGCATTTGTACCTAATTTCTAAAGAACTGCATGATACGATAATATCTTTTTAAGTGCAGTGGAGCAAAAACGTGGCTCCGTGGCATGGATCAACTTAATTTTATATGATTTTTACATTGGATCACATTAAAACAACTCTTTCTTCATTGGTTCCATCTCTGCACAGAGATTGCACATGGCCCCACAGTGATTCTGCATAAAAATCTGTTAGATCTGTGAGGATCCGTGCCTTGGATCCATGTTTTTGTACCACTGTGTAGCCATGCGCTGACAGACCCATGATTCTTTGTGTGCAATCTGTGTGCCGAGATGGGGCCTATGATAGGAGAGCAGTTTGGGGAAGATCCTGAATAAATATCTGGTAGATTCATGTGCATCTGTGCCTTGGATCCAAGTTTTTGCACCACTACGCATTCATGCACTGATGGACCCTTGATTTTTGGTGTGCAATCTGTGGGCAGAGCTGGGGCCTATGATGCCACAGTGGCTTTATTATGAGCCCATGTAAAAATCAGATGAAATCAGGTATATCCGTGCCACGGATCTATACTTTTGTGCCACTGTACAGCCATGTGCTGGAGGATCCATAAATATTATTGTGTAATATTTGGACATTTAAGAGATATATGCTTTGATGGTGATTTGGGAAGGATTGTATGCAAAAATTTAATGAAATCAAGAGAGCTGCCTTTTATTTTCTTCCCTTTAGTACTTAGTATTTATTTAGTTCTGTTGTTTAAACCTTCCATCCATGTCCAGGAAATAGTCTGCAAACTTCCCAAGAACTCCTGCTTTTGTTTTGTTTTTTGTTCCTGACTCCCTTTTTTTGAATCCAGCAAGGGATTAATGTTTACAGTTCTTATCTCCCTTTGTCTTGGCTTCTTGACTTTGGGCTGATAATTACCACCTGGATTTTTTTTTCAAGCTCCCTCCCAAGGAGAAGCTATAGATCAGTGATGGTGAACCTTTTAGAGTCCGAGTGCCCAAACTGTGACTCAAAACCCACTAATTTTTCGCAAAAGTTCCAATACAGCCATTTAACCTGAATACAGGTGGCCGTGAAGGGGTGATGCCGGATGCTCACAGAAAGGGCTCAGAGTGCCACCTTTGGCCCCCGTGCCATAGATTCACCAACTCTGCTATAGATACATATGTAAGGATACTATAAATTTGGATCATGCAAATACATTGTTTGATTTGAGAAAGGTTGATCATCTCTCACTTGGCATTATCCTGCAGGATGACCAACTTGAGAGCATTGCATTGTGTATTCCCTAACTAATAAATTCATTTCAGGCAAGGGTGAAATTAAATGCTCCTGAAAGAAATGCACTCACTAGATTTCTGGGTTTTCAGTATGAGCAGTTCATATATTTTCTGTTCTCTGTGGTTTTGCAGCTGTGATGCACTTAAGGAATAGAAATCATGCACCTTGGGCTGATGGAATTATTATTTATACTATAGGCAAGAGACCAAGAAGTTGTTAATGGGTTGCCTTAAGCACTCTCACCCAGCTTTATGTCATGTGTCTTGGGATATTTCATTCATCTTCTACAAAGATAAAAGCATACACAGAGATGTTTTAGAGACTTCTTTTCAAAGAAAATAAGCTTGTATGCTGCATTCTTCTTTACATTTCATTCCTATAATTTGAAGATCCTTGATGGAATGTTTAAAGATCTGCGAGGGGGTTCATGGACAACTATACACATTTTTCTTTTTCAATATACATGATTGGAGAAATTGTAGCCTGGAGTTTTATTTTCTACTACCTGTTACATTCGATTCCTACTGGACACAATAAGAACGTGCAAAAATTGATTTGAAGCATCTCTTCATTCTTGACATTGCCTGCCGTTGCTCTTTATCTTTTCTCTACACTCCTTTCAAATGGCCATTTCCCTCAAGTCAGACTAGAAACGATGAAAAAGACCTGAACTGATTTCAGCAGGGAACTGCAGAGACATTTGGCTTTTATTGTCAATGCCGAACCTAAATTAAATCACAGGAGCAGTCTTTTACAATTACTTCAAAAAATAATTTCTTGTAAGACCAGGTTATTAGGCAGAGAACATTGTTCTCCTTTCTCATGTAGCATTACAAATACCAGAGGGAATCAAGCATGGCATTATAGTAATGACCCTGTCTCTTCTTTCCAAGCCTGTGATTATTATTACGACATTTCTGAATGTAGTTCCTAAACAGAACTTATTGGCTAAAATCATGTTATTCTGAAAAATAAAATTTGCATCTTTCTTTCTGTTCCTTAACAGCAAATTAGAAGTCTTTGGGAAGGTTCATGCATGTACCAAGTCAAGGTGTGAGCATGCCCCCAGAATTATGGTCAATACTATCTTACAGATAGGAACCAACTGAAAGTTAATTAGATGTATTGCAGCCCCCACACAATGCCTTTAGGAGGTTTTGAGTGGCTGAACATTTATGGACTGGGTTCCAATGTCAAGCAATCCAGTAACAGCCTGTGGTTTCTTCTCTACCTCAGAATATTTCCCATCGCTCCCCCCACCACCATCAGGGTTCAGTTAAGGTTCTGTCAATGTTGACAATGGAGTCTGTCTGAAGTGGACAGTTAGAGTGAAGTACAGTTTTACCTCTACTTATGAGCGATTCTACTTACGAACAATTTGACTTAAGCATGGAAAACCATTGGCATTTTAACTGCTGCCTTACAAATTTTAGATGCAGTCTTCTCTACTTACAATTTTGTATTTTTTTCAATTATTTATTCATTTTTTTGTTTTATTTTTTAGATACGGCTGCTCTACTTGCGAGTTGTTCAACTTATGAGCATGCATTCAAAATTGATTAAACTCATAAGTAGATGTACCACCGTATTCAGTCAGTTAGTCAGTAATGAATCTCAGGCTACCATTTTTAAAGAATTATGATGCTGATTTTTTATTTAAGAATATCTGCAAGTAAACAGAAATATGTTATTATTTTTCATTGCCAAGGTGAATATATTGAGACAATAAGTGTCAGTTGAGGTAAACTAACTCATAAATGGTGGTCTTCTGAGGGAGACTTGTAACTGAATTGCCTCTGGATGTTCCTGGCTGAATCATCATCTGCTGCGTAATTAGAGGGAAATTAATTTTATTTTATGTTTTGTTAAGGCCACACTCAAACATTTTCTTATAGTAGAGAACAAGATTTTAGCCAATGATTTAAAAATCACTGGGCAACAGGGAATCCTTATCATTAGGAGCTTGCAGAAATTAATAATGCATGACAGAGACCTTCAAGAGGATTTAATATGTATAGAGATGGACACAAAATGCCAAAATGTCATTTTGTTTCAATTTCTGTTTTGTTTTTTATTGTTTCATTTTGTTTAGAATGAAATGAGTTTTTTAATAAAATAAAATAAAAACACCATGCTGACCCAGCCTGTGGGCCAGCTGGTTGGCGCAATATATAAAAAATAAAAAATAAAAATTTTAAAACAATAATTTTGTTTTTGTTTGCTTTAATTTTTGGGGTTTTTTATTATTTTATCTCGTGCCAACCAGCTGTCCCATAGGCCAGGTTAGCGTGGGTTTTTTATTTATTTTATTTTATCTCACATGAACCAGCTGGCCCACGGGCCAGGGTGGCAGGGTTCCCCCCCACTCCAGCGCCTAACAGCTGGTGCACAGAGCTTGGGAGGGAAGCCTTTTTCCCCTTCCCCCAAACTCTTTTTTTTCCCATCCCCAAGTCCCAGGCTCCACCTGACTGGGACTGGAGTGGGGGGAAGGTTTTAAAAGCCCCCCTTTCCCCACACTCAATCAGGTGGAGGAAAGGGTGGCCTTTTTAAACTTTTTTTTCACTGATCAGGCATGGGGAAAGGGTGGCCTTTTGAAACATTTGTCCCCACAGTTTTTCCAAATCAGACGCTTTGGGGGGTGAACTGCCAGATTTTTTCCATAGGAATGCATTGCTTCAATGCATTCCTACGGGGAAATGAAAAATGAATTTCCATTTTGTTTCATTTCATTTTGTTTTGATGGGTCCATTCATTATTTGTTTAATTCTGTTTTAAGTGGATGCCACATACTATGAAGTCCTAACTAGAGATAGGCACAAAACAGAAAAATGGCATTTCGGTTTGTCGTTTGTCATTGAGAGGTCTGTTTCGGTTCGTTTCCATTTGTCGGGAATTTTTTGAAAAATTTCGTTACCGTTTTTCATGTTTTTTTGTTTGTCGTTTCTACCTGCTTTTTGTGTGATTTTTAAAGCATTTCAGTGTGCAGGCATCCTCCAACGCCGAAGACCAGAGGGAAAACACTAAAAAAATGGATGCTGGCAGAGACACAGTATAGACTAGGGACGCAGGGAGGCTGCAAAGGCAGCGGCGGGCGTTGCCCAGGGTGCAAGGCAGCCGCAGAGTGACTGCACTGTGGGACAGGGGAGGGTACTCACCGAGAGGTACGCAGCACGCACGCACACAGGGAGGCTGCAGGACTGAAGCTAGAGTCGCAGAGACAGCAATCCCACCCTAACTCCCACCAGAGACTGCAAGGAGGACGGGGCTGCCAGAGCTTTTTATGCCTTCTGTGGCTGCCAGACCTGTCCACCCAGTCTGCAACCTGGGCATGCTATTGGTTGAACATGATCCCATCACATGTCTTGCCTCCATTTTGTGGCTGGTGGTGACATCCATTTTAAAGGGAAAAGAAAAATACATCGCGATGGGAGAAGACAAAAACAAATGTTTTAAGGACCCCAACCCCCTTGGTAGGTATTATCAGACAATATAAATAATTACTGCTGTGTTTTTATGGATGTCCAGGGCGTTTTTTTAACATTTAAAGCACCTCATTTCATTGTGTGTCGCCATTAAATGAAATGAAACGTAACGACCACAATTTTTGTGGTTCTGTTCGTTTCGTTGCATTTTCATCACAATTTTGTTTGTCGTTTCGTTACGTAACGGAAACGACAAACGGTAACGGAAACTAAAAATGTTCGTTCCGTGCCCATCTCTAGTCCTAACTGAAAAGAATTTATGAAACTGTCAGGAATGGCAATATGGAAACTGTGCCAACTGCACATGGAGGATCCATGATTATTATTATTTCATGCTGCATAAAACAATGTGAATAACTGCCACTGCTGTTCATCTGAAAAGTTATAGCTTCAAATAGTTTCACCTAAATGTGCATGACTGTGTTCTAGACTTAAGGCCTTCAAATTTTGCCTCTAAAAATTAAGAGGAAAGGGTGGAAAGTGGATTATACTTGTCCTGTGTGTGCTCTGGTTACAGGGCAGAACATTATAATCTCAGGAGATAGCTGCTTTCAAGTATTGGTTCAGCTTATCTAACTAAAACCTGTAGATTAATCTTCAGATAACCTATAACTGGAGGCATTAGAAAGAAATCTGTATGTTATTTGGAAAGTTTTTGCAACCTCAACATTAATAGTGCAGAAATCCTAAGAGAAGTAAGAGACTGAAAACTGTTTAAACAAATAACAAAGACCATTTTAGTTCTGGCTGGAGAAATGCGTCACCCTACCAATTAAGGAGCCGCTGTTAAAAATAAGTCTTACTCAGCTCCTCGAAGAACACGTGAAACTTTTACTGGATCAAACTCTTAGCCCAGTTTTGGCTAATTTTAATGGGAATAATTCTCTAAACTCTCAAGGGGAGGTTTCTGATATCACTTCCTACCTGGTTACTATATCCTTTTTAACAAGACATGTCAAGGTCTGTACCTCTGACATCCCTATGCAAATCATGTGCTTTACCACTGAACTATAGTCCCTCTCCGGGAACTCTGCAGACTCAGGTAAAAATCATTGAAGCTGAAACTCATTTCTTTTTCCATGGAAGTGTAAGACTGAATAAAACGTCCAGTGTTTTGTGGCACTTATGCAATGGCTCATATAATATTTTGCAGAAGATTACCTTTGCTGGCATGAAGGAATACTTTATTCGCTTGCTGAAGTGATGACTCCGATATGATAGCACAACAACATCAATGTAGCAACTCTTTTTTTTTACATCAATGCTGCAACACAGAGCTCTTATTGGCAGGAGATTTCTAATCTTTTAAGTTCCCTGTCAAATATGAATTTACTGGGAATTCTCCCACCAGTGAAACAACATTAAGGGTGTAGACAACATATCCAGCCAATACCTCACACCTTCCTTCATTATGGAACAATCACATTGTACATTAGGATTAAAATGATAAATTGAAGACCGGAGATTTATTGGTTACAGAAGAAATATCAACAACTTCAGAAACGCAGATGATACTACTCTGATGGCAGAAAGTGAGGAGGAATTAAAGAACCTCTTAATGAGGGTGAAAGAGGAGAGTGAAAAAATGGGCTGAAGCTCAACATAAAAAAACTAAGATCATGGCCACTGGTCCCATCACCTCCTGGCAAATAGAAGGGGAAGAAATGGAGGCAATGACAGAGTTTATTTTCTTGGGCTCCTTGATCACTGCAGATGGCGACTGCAGCAACTAAATTAAAAGACGCCTGCTTATTGGGAGGAAAGTGCTGGCAAACCTAGATAGCATCCTAAAGAGCAGAAACATCACTTTGTCAACTAAGGTCAGGACTCAGGATAGTCAAAGCTATGGTTTTTCGAGTAGTGATGTATGGAAGTGAGTGCTGGACTATAAAGAAGACTGATCGCTGCAGAATTGATGCTTTCGAGCTGTGGTGCTGGAGGAGAGTCTTTAGAGTCCCCTGGACTGCAAGTAGATCAAACCTATCCATCCTGGAAAAAAACAACCCCGAATGTTCAAATGGAAGGACAGATTTTGAAGTTGTTGCTCCAGTACTTTGGCCACCTCATGAGGTGAAAGGGGTCCTTGGAAAAATCCCTGATGTTGGGAAAGATTGAAGTCAAAAGGAAAAGAGGATGGCAGAGAATGAGATGGTTGGACGGTGTCATCGATGCAACCAATATGGATTTGACCAAAATCCGGGAGGCAGTGGAAGATAGGAAGGCCTGGCGAGTTCTGGTCCATGGTATCACGAAGAGTCGGACACAGCTGAATGACTGAACAACAACACAACAAAATAGAATAGCATTGGTGCAGCATAAATAATGGATCCCCTCATTGGGTGAATTGATCACCCTCCAGTTACCTCCTCTCAACTCACCTGGTTCAATAACAGCATAATGGTAGCTAAAGTCTGAATACTCTTCTCCAACATAAAACAACTAGGAGGACTCACTACCTGAGAGGCGTTACCTCTTGGGCTGGGCTTACATTCTTATTCTTCTGTGAAGGGATCCTCAACCACAGAGACTCAGCTGCCTCTGACTTCATTACCATAGATCTGTTCCTATGTGCAAATCCATCCCTCACACTGATGACCAATGATAGTTATGACATAATGAAAAACAATGGAAAGAATTGATATACAGTACTTACATATTCTGCCTTCTACCTCACTCAAGCAGACCTATTGGATCAATGGGAATTTGATGAGTTAACTTCTCTACCAGTTCCACTGATTCTAACAGCTACTTACTTTAAGTATTGTAAGTCCCTATAATAGACTCTGGAACTCCCTCCCACTGGAGACCAGGACTACCCCATCTCTGCTGTCTTTCTGGAAATAGGCAATGACCTTTCTCTTCAGGCAAGCTTTCCCTGAATGTGTCTTTTATATGAATCTACAATACATGGTTACGTAGACTTTGTGTTTGTAACCACTTATAACTTTCTGTTTGTATCTCCCCTTGTGTGATTGCACTGACACTGTTTTCAATGTTAGTTTCCATCCCTCATAACTTTTGGATGGTCAACCATGCATGATTACATTGCATTTTTACTCTGTCTTTAACTGCTTGCATTCTCTTGTAGCTTTAATGTCATCTTTTAATGCTGTAAGATGTCCTTCAATTCCCTGTTCTCAAACTTGAATACGTCTTAATTGTACTGGCTGTATATTGTCCCTTATTACTGTAAGCCACCTTGGGTCCTTTTCCAAGGTGAAAGGTGGAGTAAAAAAATACTCAAAATAAAATAAAATAAATAGATAAATATAGACCCATGAGAATCAATGGAAGTTACAAATGGAGATGGAAGCTTCATATTCTTATCCTGGGGATGCAACTATGAACTGAAACACATAGTGGCTCGGTGGCCTTGCCCAAATTAGCCTGGTCCACTCAACAGACTCCATGCTTCCTCAATGTCAGGGTGCAGCCAACCACTACAGTGTGGAAGCTGGAGGAGTGTCCCTTCTCAGCTCCCACCATTCCTATTGTTAACCCAAGGGTAAAAGTGTTCTGCTTATATACCGCCCCATACCACTACAAGTAGTCTCTGGGCGGTTTACAATTTTAATTACAGTGTGCAGGCTACACATACAAAGCACCAATTTTTAATTCCAAAGGTGTTGATTCACCAAACCGCCACTGATTCAATCAGCTGCTCTAGCACAAAGCAACAGGATTTCAGGCTATCAGTACAAATGCTAATGAGGGAACCCTCAAATAGAAGACATCATGAAACTCTTCATCATGAGAACACCCACACTTCTTTCATTTTGCAGTCTTCTTTTTCACTATATTATTTTCAACATGCTATCTGAAACTTAGTTCATACTAAAGAGAAGGCTGCAAAGAAGCACAGACTATGCACCCACCCCCATATTTATAATTTGATGATGACAGAGTTGTTCTGAGAGTGTAATGGAAGTTGGATGTTTGCTTCCAGATTCATATGGTTTTGAGCACAGAAAAACATAAGTCATATGAGATTCTTTAAAATGCACCAAGAGAAAGGCAAATTTGGCATATGCTGAGCAGTAGAGGGGTGGGCAGGCAAGGGGGCACTTAGTAAGAATTCTCCCCCCCCCCACCAAAAAAAAGTACATCCCAATGTCAAATCAAAGAGCTGCTTAATGGAGAAAGGCTGCAAAATGAAAAAGGAAATATGTTCTTTTTTTTTTTTTGCTGCAAGATAGAAATTGAGCAGAAAAAAATAAAGTAGGCTTGGGAATATAAAATGTGAGGGATCAGTCCTAATCTTTAACAGATGGAACTGTGGTCTGTCAACAAAACAGATGTGGGTATGCAATATAAAAGTTTCTGAGAAAAGACCTCTTCTGAAAATTTCCAATAGAGGAAAAAGGAAGCAAAGAAAAAATTGATGTTCTAAAATACTCTAAAATAGAGATGGGCATGAACTGACAATTTGGTGGTTCAGTTTGGGGCCAATTACTACAGCAACAGGTGTTTAGCAGTTTAGCATCCTGACCCCCTCTTCCAGGCACTGCTTCTGAGTGGGAGATCCACCGAGGGATCAGAGTGCCAAACTACAAAACAGTTATTGCAGTAGTAAAATAATGCACCCATCTCTACTCCAGGATCTTGCACATTACATGTTCAGGTGCCAGATAACCAGAAAATAACATTATCTGCTCCAGAAGGTTTTAGTTCTTAGGTCTGAAATGTGAGGGCTGAATACACTTTTCCTCTATATGGCTACATTACTATGGAGCAGAAAAACTCAGTAATTCTTGGCTCATTTGCAGTGGTGGAAATAGACCATTTTGGACTCTAGACTTTATTTATTTATTTATTCATTGATTGATTTATTTGTATTCTGTCCATCTGGCCGAAGGCCACTTTGAGTGGCTAATAACATTAATGGTCATATAGTTAACTGACATACAGAAGGGTGAACCTTAGGCGGCCATTTGAAGCACACAACTGACTCTCTTTCTGGAGCATTTCATATTTTACAAATGCTTCTGAATTCCTGACATTTGATACTGAAGCAAATAAGCAAATCTATGAGAGCATTAGCATCAGGTACACAAATTAATTGTACCACCAAGCACCAGGCTTTTGGCACTGTGTAGTTGGCACTGCTAATGTTTCTACATTTATGTTAGCTGAAACAGTGTGAGTGTTTATATCCTAACCTCAGCCACATGTATTTTCTATATTCTGTGGTCACTGGGGTAGATTGCAAGGCTTCCCTGCCTGAGCACTGTCCACCTCACCCAAGAGATAAGAATGGGACAGTGACAAAGAAAAGGGGAAGGAGCCAATAACCAGGAGAGAGGGTTCCCCTTTTTAAAGGAAATAAATTCCTCAGGAAATAATCACTCCATCCAAGGTGATTCTGCAGGAGGTGACTAGACTCTTTGAGGTGTTAGGAGTTGAAGAGAAAGAGGTTGGTCAGGAGAAAAGGGAAAAAAATGAGAAGGCATGAGATTGGACAAGGAGAAACATCAGGAGGAGGAGAATCTATCAAGAGAGGTAAAGAAAGAAAAGGAAAGATATCAGTTGCAAGAGAGGGGGAAACCTCAAATTTTACCACACAGATAGGAATTGATTTGAGTCTATCAAGTCAAAACCTGATGGATCTAGAGGTGGGAACATTTGATGGTACCAAGAGAGGACGCAGATAGAAGGAAAAGACGGCAGACTGGGAGAAAATGTCTTATTGAGGAGAAAGGGAAGTGCAAGAGTGGAGGTGAATTGCATGGGGAAGACAACCGGAGTAGAAAAAGGAAAGGGCTCAATGGAACCCTTCAGTCTTGGGTTATGATGAGTTGGAAAGGAGGGCCAATAGAGGATGCCAATAACATCAGGGACACCACTGATAAACCCTGATCCAGATGTGTGAAAGAAGGTTGGGACATTTCTATTTTGGTCACAAACCCTTTTGTAGTAGACTAAATCCTTTTGTCATTATGCGCACAAGCATAATACCAACTACGTTATTTTAGGTAGTGAACAGAAGCAAGTTAAGAAGTTGGTATAGATTATATCTCTTGCAGAATTTGGCATGAGACAAATAATGTTTAGACTGACTTCTCTTTCTAATTCATCCACAAAAGTTATTCTGTTTGCATTAAACCTGTGGACGTAATTAAGAGGATTTTGATCGCTATTTGTATTTGTATAGCCTCAAAATTGCATGCTGTGCCTTTATAGGCTACAAATTCAGGATATGCATTTTTGCAAACAAATAAACAGTGGACAACTCCACATCTGCTAGTGGTGCTTAAGGCTACAGATGTCCCAGGAGACCTAGCTGCTGAACATCTAACATTACTTATAAATCTTTGTGTCTGGCTGATATTTAGAATGCTTTGTTCCCTGCTGAACTCTGATTCCATATTGCATCATTATTGTTGCTGTCCTTAGGAAGGCACACATGAGACCTTTCTTATTAAAGTGTCACTATACCAGTGTTAATGTGACCAGAAAGTCCTCATTTTAAACTAAAGAGTTTCAGATAAAATGTTGTAGCTAGGACAAATTTAAGAATGGTTAAGATTTGTAGAAGAAGTAAAATACTCTTTAAAACTGAGGAGTCACATCTCTTGGGGGGGAAATCAAAAGCAAAAGGACAAAGCATTTATGCAGCAAAGCATGATTTTCTGTGTAATAAAATACAATTGCATTAAATATACAAATGGTCAGAACTGAAACATACAGCTGAAAGTGATTCTGGCATCATAGTTACAATTAACTATGACAAGTTATACAAATATTACACTGGGCAAAATCCTGTTGCTACTTGTAAGTTGCACTAGAGAGAGCCCACTGAATCAGCTCATCTGTAAGATGCTGTAACTGTGGCACTCATCCATCTCTCTCAGTCTATTTCACTAGCGAGGTATTAGGTGGAACAAACGTCACAGCTTCTTCCAAGTTAGGGATTTTAATTAATATTCCACTGCCACCATTTAATCAAAGCTCACTCCTCTCAAGAGAGTTTTTAATATAAAAAAGAAAAATATTCCTAGTCAATTCAATATGTATTAAAATACAACAAGTGTTTTATTTAGGAACAAAACAAGAAATATTAGGCACTTTGCTTTAAGGTTTCAGTGTACAGTGCGACCCCAGGATCCACTGATTCACCAACTGTGGATTCAGTTATCCGCAGTTGGTGATTAGCGGGTTCTGGGCAGGTCTGAGCTGGGTGGTGAGGAAGGTGGCTGACTGATGTCAGTAACATTTTTATTTATTTATTTTTTCTCCTCGCCATCGTAAGGATGTGTGGCAGCAAGAAGGGCAGCCAGGTGGCATCAGTGGTGAGGAGAAAGGAAAAAGAAAAAAGAAAAACTTCCCTCTTTGCCACCACCACAGCCTGTCTGCCCTCCTCGCTGCCACCACTGTGTTACCCAGTGTTTGGGGGGTGTTGGAGGGTGAAAGCTTTTGCCCCTGCACCCCAGCATCCCTGTTGCCATCATCAACCCAGATAAGAGTGTTTGCTTTTATCCACTGATTTTGCTATCCACAGGGCGTCCCAGAACTGATCCCCTATGGATATGGTCCTACTGTATGCAATTTGAGTGTTCAGTCTTTTCTCTTAAAATCTTAACTTTAACCAACAGTTGACTTTTAACTCTCTCCCTAACTTTCTCTCCCTTTTTTCTCTCTCCTCTCAACTTTCTGTCATTTAGTTTTTATACCTTCTCATAGTATTCCATTGGACCCTGCTCTAAGCCATTCACCTTTCCTCTCCATGCTGTTTACCACACAGAACACATTCAAATCACTTGAATGTTACAGCTCCATTGATTCAAATGAGGCCACTCAAGCTGCAACTTACTATGTAACATTAACAGCTAGAATCAATGGAACACATGATAGAGATGACTCAGCAACAGAAATGTGGTCAGTAGGATTCTGCACAATATGTTGAAAAGGATACCAATAAATTTTGCTTTTCTATTTTTTCTGCTTCACCCATTTCTATAATTATGCAAAACCAAGGTTTCTTCAGTTATGGGTTTAAAACCACAAACCTGAAACATATGCAGGCTCAGATATTGTTGCTCTTACTTTGTCCAAATTTAAAAAAGTGTTTTTCTCTCCAACCAAAGCAAAATTAACAGGACTCCATTAGGTATCTTGAATTTGCAGTGCTATCTTGGTGAAATAATAAAAATCTTCAGCCGTCAGGCAACTAGATATTGAATAAATAAATAAATATCTCAGAGGAAAAATGGTCTTCAGCATTCAGACTGGTTATTGGGAATGTTGAATCTGTACTGCTTAGGGGTAAACGTTGGTTGTGTGGTTCTCACTGGCACTTGATCTAACCCAACTGCTGTTTTTCCAGAAGCTTTTCAAATGTGAGTCAGAGGGAGGTTTACTTGGGCAAGATTCCTGTGGAATTTTCTATGGAAATAAAACTTCTACCATGTGAAGTCGGAGAGGCCACCAAGGAGTGGGAAGCCAGAAGCTGAATATTCATGAGCTGCAAATCTCTGACCAACATTGGAAATTGCTCCGCTGCCTGAGCAGCTCTTATGAGGGAATTTTATGTGTTCCTTCCCTCTGGAATTGCTCATTGTTTTACCATTAAGTTCCTTTAAATAGAAATAGTCCACAGAGAGATACTTGTGATAAACTAATTGAGCAAACTGAACAGCATCCAAGAAAAGAACAGCCAATGCAATTAGCTCTTTCTTGAAACTCCACACTTTTAGTTCTAGGGCTGGCTTCTATTAGTGATGCCCAAATACACAGCTCAGTCCATATTTTTAAGCCATCTGACCTAATTCACATTTTTCTAATACATAGTGTGAAATATCATTGCCTTTCACATTGTGTGTGGTGTGGGGGATATATTAAAAATGTAAATCCAGTGTTTTGTGAATTAACCAAAATAGCTGAACAGATTACAAAAGAGACGTGCAACTAAGTACATGTTGAAAACTCCCATAGTCCCAGAAATAGGAAGATTACTCAGTCTCCCTTTAGATTCTATAACACTTCCTTCTGATAATGAAAAGGCAAGTGTAATGCTATTTTCCTGGGAGATACATTAGATGTCATGGTAGATATCTTTCTAATGCTTTAAACATTAGATGTAGGATGTTTACATTTCATGGCCACTGCCAACTGAGAATCTGCAAGGAGGCAACATCTAACACTGATTCTTAAAGAATGTTTTAACTTGACTTTTGACATTTGTTTCAATCTTTTCATAAAAACAATATTCTATCTATCTATCTATCTATCTATCTATCTATCTATCTATCTATCTATCTATCTATCTATCTATCTATCTATCCATGCCCTTATAAGAAGGATATGCAGACTACAGATTTCCACTCTCCTCCCTCGCAGACAGCAAGCTGGGTACTCAATTTACCAACCTGGAAGGACCAAAGGCTGAGTCAGCCTTGACCCAGCTATCTGAATTCACTGAGACAGAACATGGAAGAAAGCTGGCAAGGAAAAAAGAACCAAATTCATTTGAAATATCAAGCCCTTTAATACATGTCAGAGACCACCAGAAAAATATGTGAATTCTAGATAAAATCTCTCTAGAAGCATCACTAACAAAAGTGAGGTAGTCGTACCTTGGACATGTGAGTAGACAAGACTCACTGGGAAATACACTAAATCTGAAAAAAACTTAAAGACAGCAGGAAAATGGGAATACAAAATATGAGATGGATTGTCTCAATAAAGAAAGCCACAACCTTGAGTTTGGAAGAGCTATGCTGGGCTTTTTAACAACAAACCATTTTGGAGGTCACTCATTGGTAGGCTACTTGAAAGAACACAACACCTATAATATAATACTTAGTCTTCATTGGATCTTATTTTAGTTTTAACATACATTTTAGTTGATAATTAGGTTTGTGTAATTCATAATATAATGCAAGAGCTGGGTAGATATATCTATTCTGAATGCCATTCTGCTCAGGTTTTTATTTTAATTTTTTCACCACTAAATTTAATGCATCTTTATTCTACGTTTGATTGTGATCTTTCTTCTGATCTTCATGAAAACTCATTCACTTATCATTTGTACTTTTCCAAATACAAATATCTGTATACATATTTTTCAAACATATATATATTCTAAAAATGCATTTTTGTCATGTAAGAGTTTTTGCATTAATGTTCTAATAAACACACTGACAGAGACACAGACACAGACACAGACACAGACACAGACAGACAGACAGACAGACAGACAGACAGACACACACACACACACACACACACACATTTTGTCCACTATATGTATTCTCATTTTTCTGAGCTTCACTGAAAACCTCTTACATTTTGGTGTTTAAATGCCTCCTAAATCAGGCAGTACTAGATTTTAAACTTGAAACTGAATGTTAATGACAAACCAAACAGTTCTACACCTATTCTTAAAACCAGCGTTTTCAGCAATGTTCCATAATGCTACATACTGTGACAATGGAGTCAGTTTAAATACTGTTGGGGCAAGAGTGTATTTGTACTACATATAAATATCAGCCGGCAAATCGTAAGGTGACATTTAGTTGAATGAATGGCAGCAGGATTAAGGATCAGAAAATGGCATGTAACTTAATGCTCTGTTGTTAACTGCTCCCTACACCTTTATGATTCTGCCAATTTAGCATAGTTTTACTTAGGATTAGAAGAAACAAAATGGCTGATAAATATTCCTAAGTATACTTAATCCTATTTCAAACTAAATCCTTTCTTACATGATGTATTTCTAGCTATGCTTCAAGGAAAAAGTGGGGGAGCCACACTGAACTAGTCTTATGAAGAAATTAAAAGCCTTCTTCAAATGTTAATTATTTACAATTAGTTTGCATCAATTAGTTATGAAATCATAATTGCCCTCTCCAGGAAAATAGAGTATATTCCATGTGCTGATTAAAAAGACTGAAGACAGCACTGATGTACAAACAATGTTATGATTTTTTTTAAAAAAAATCATTAACTCTTTCACAGCATGTAGGGTATCATTTGGATCCCAGCTTCTTTTCCATGGGAGAGTCAAACTTCTACTGGACTTGGACAAGAAGATGCATGACCAATTGCATTTTTTTTTAAAAAAGCATCCAGACAATTAAGAGGAGCCTGGATAATTAGTTTGAATTAAAAGACAATTTATATACAGTACTAATATACCCAATCTCCGCTGCTTGCATGTATAACTATTTAAGTTCATATAGAGGAAACCACCAGGGACTTTATCAGGACTTTTGGGTTTCAGTGCCACCAATATGCCAATGATGCCCAGCTCTACCTCTTATCACCTCTGGATTCTAAGGGAGCCAGGGGCTCTGTAGTCTCTGGCCTTAATCTACTCGAATCTACATCAGTTGATACCACTTGCTGAAAGCTTGTAGACTTCCTAAGAAATACAAGACCTGGATTAATTGGTGTACATTTGCTAGGCCCAGACGCTCTATCCCTGTTCTTGAATATGTCTAACAACACACACATAGATAGTCACACAAATATATGAACTAAAATAGGAACAAGTGAGGGATGCAATAGATTATTTGCATTTACATCCCTCAGTGTGATATAGGATGATCCTTGTGCTTGACTTGCATTGTATGAGAGCTGTGAGCAGTTTCTTTACAGGCACAAGTATCTCATCTCTTCTTTGTCATCATCCCCATCAATAAAATATCACACTGTGATGAATTCATTGCAGTTCACAAACACTGTATAAGATCTGAAGAACCAGCAGGATCCCACATGTTGTCAATGCAAGCGTCTCTTTGATTTCATCCTGTATGAGTTCCAATGACAACCAAATAGCTCTGGATGAGCTGCCAAGTGAAACAATAGGGTAAAAATTAGCTCTCAGTAGCATCGTCTCATACATTTCCTTCAAGGAGGCAATCTATTATAATTGACTAAATTGATTATATGTGATTTTAATATGAAGATGGGCTTCATCTCTAAATGTTCAGGGAATGTTTCTATGAGTTTTTAACTGCAAAGGCCTTCATCCAGCTTTTGAGACAGAACACAGAGGTTTCAAAGCAGAAAGAGTTAAAGCAGAGAGCTTCAGAAGTCAAAATTAACATAGCAGATCAAGTGCTTGAAACTTGATGAATTTTTGTAAGCAGATTAATCTCTGGAGATCTGACCAATTGAAAATGTGAAACAGCTATTTTGCTTTGCTGATGACCTTGCTATGGCCTGTGGGTTATGGAGTGTGCCTGTGGCAGATAATTTAGCATCAGTGCCAGCTCATTACTATGATTTTATTTAGAGATTGCAAAATATCAATATTAGCAATTATACACAATGAAAAATCACTTCCTCAGAGCCATTCCAGTCACCAACCCTAAAACATAGGGCATTTTACCTTGAATAAAAAATTTAAAGGAATAGCTATTTAACCAAGCTGATATGTTATCATTTGAAACTACTATATTGCAACCATCTTGCAGTGTAACTAGTGATAATCCTCTCAGAAGACTCTCAGAATGATTCTAAAATAAAATAAAAATAAATTTTAAAGAGGGTGACGTGAAAGAGACTTTGAAATTAGAGATCCTTATTTAAAAATAAATGATACTTCCATTTAGAAGCATGCTTAAGGCTGATAGGACTTCAGAATGTTTGAATAAAGAAAGACTGAAGGGTAATCAACACCATGAAATCCAAATCACCTACCAGAAATCCTCTTGGAATCAATACATGCTTTAACACTTTGTACGTAGTAAGATAGTCAAAGCTAAAAGGAAATTGAACGATAAATAGATATGGGCATGAAATGAACTTTTAGTTCATTCCGTTATTCGTTATTTGGATCGTTATGTAGCGAACTGAATAACGATCCCCTGAGTGATTTTAGAATGAAATGAACAGAACCAAACAAAATTGGTTCAGTCCCGTTTGTTTCGTTAATGGCGGCGGTCTCCTACCTGGTGCTGCTGGAGACTTGGTCTTCCACCAGGAACCCGGAAGATGCCGCTGGAAGGAGAAGGAGGAAGGTAAAGGCAAGCCAGGGAGGGAGGGAGGAAAGGGGAAAAAACCCCAGCCTGCACTACAGCTACAGCTGTAACGCAGGCCAGGAGCCGGAAAGAGAAGGAGGAAGGCAAAGGAGGGTGAGCCAGGGAGGGAGGAAGGAAAGGGGGAAAACCGGCAGGTCAAGAACCCGGATGGCACCACCGGAAGGAGAAGGAGGAAGGCAAAGGAGGGTGAGCCAGGGAGGGAGGGAGGAAAGGGAAAAAAATACCAGTGGGCCAGGAACCCGGAAGGTGCTGCCACCAGAAGAAGGAGGAAGGCAAAGGAGGGAGAGCCAGGGAGGGGGGAGGGAAGGAAAAAAAACTGGCCTGCACTACAGCCGGAGCAGAGCCACCAGTGCCGGTAAGTAAGAACCCAAACTGGTTCAGGTTCATACGGTTTTTTAAAAAACTTCCTACAAACCCGAACCTGAACTGAACTGAGGGTGGGTCCGAACCAGATGAACCCGAACCATATATTTTCTGGTTCGTGCCCATCTCTAATGCTAAAGGACATTTGGAGGGGTCAAATCAACTGTGACACTTAAGCTTTGCTACCTTGTTCCCAAATTGTTTTCTCTCCCTGAATCTCACTAAACCCAATGAGAAAATTCAGTAAACAAAAGCCACTATGGAATAACATAAAATGCCAAATTTCCATAAAATATTTCAGTGAAAGAGTCCCAAGAGAAAAATATTACTAATTTGCACTGATGTTTTATATTTGGGATAAGCTGTTGCTAAATCTTATGAAAAACTACAAAAATTGGCCACCTTTCATTGGTACTTTCCACCTTCTGTGGTTCAGTGAAATATCCAGTCTAGCAAGATGGTCTGAGAGGGATAATTCCACTATGTCCGCTGTGGAATTTGTGATGTGAAGAAAAAGAAAAAAAGAAACCTTGCCAACTGGCCATGAACTCACTTTGTTTCTGGCTTCAATCCGTAGAGAACCCCTTCCTTATCACCAAGATGGCTCGAACCATCACTGACCTTAATGCTGCTTTGCTGGCCTGATCCATTTTCAATTTGTGTGAAAGTGAAACAGATTTTTCCATGTAAGAGTTTGCTTCATAAAACAGCTAGCACCTTTATAGACAATCAGGTGAAGGAGTCTTTTCCTTTGTAGTGGGTGGAAGGTCTGCATAGGAGAACGTAAACTGAGTTAAAACTAGAGATGAGAACAATATGAAAAATGACACACTATTTCGTTGTGTTGTAAAGTTACAAAATATTTTGTAGCAAAATGAAATGGCAGTCAGCATTTTTTTACAAAAAGAAACAAAATGCCATTTCCCCCCTCTAGAATGAAACAATTCATTCAAGAGGACATGGCAGGGGAGCTTTCTCAAGCTCTTCCCTGTAAGCCCCCCAAATTTGGAAATGTTTGAGGGTCAGGGAGCTGAGTTATGACGCTCCAAAGGGGTCTGGGTAGTTAACAGACAGAGTGTGTGGTTCACATGCCAGCAATTTAGGAGTTCATTTAACCACCAGATTAACTCCTATTAATTCCTAAAGTGCTGGAACATGCACCACACACTCTTCCAATTAACTACCCAGACCCCCTTTTGGAGCTTCATTACTCAGTTCCCTGAACACCAACTCTTTCCAAATTTCAGGGGTTACCTAGAATTGCTTTAGGAAGGTACCCAAGCTATTTTGGTCATTACATTTCATTTTGTAACAAAACTACTTTAAAATTTTGTTACAAATGAATCGAAATGAAACTACTCCAGAAACGAAAAGAAACAAAAAACTTTTTTTTCCAATTTGTGCCCACATCTAGTTAAAACTATAAACAACTTTGGTGAAATGTGCTCACATTCCACTACTTTTTGTTGAAAAGAGGTCCATAAATATTTCAAATAAATAAATACATTCCAATTCAACTTGGGCCATTAGTTGGGAAATATGTTTGGTGCTTTCTTGGCCAATAGTAGCTTCTTCTCTCTGTGAAAGCCTCTGACAGCAATTGACTGTCAGAGAATATGATGGCATATAATTGAGGTAACTGACATATTTGAACAGAGGTTTTACCAGTTATACAACCCCACTGAGTTTCCATGACTGAAATTCAATTGGTATTCAAAGGCAGGTCTCCTGACTCCTAGCCCATTGCTTTATCCACTGCATCACATTGAGTATCTGCATAGTGTTGTAAGTAGCATTAGAGGAGGCCCATTGAATCAAGTAGCATTAGAGTAGGCCAATTCAATGGTGACTTGGTGAGCCAACTCCTCTGTATGTGCCATTGATTCAAATGAGCTTGCTCTATATTTACTTTAGCATAGTAAGACACAGTAGTCCTAAGCCCAATGGAATCAATAAAATTTGTAAATAAATTGACTCACCAAGTCCCCATTGATTCAGTGGGCCTATTCTAGTGCCATTTATTATGCTAGCAACAGGATTTAGGCCAATATGTTTGACACATATTTAGAAGAGGTGTTCTTTCAACTGGCAAAGGGCAACTGTCAATGCAGATAATTCCCATCACCTCTATATCTTGCATTTTGTCTGTTTTGTTTTGTCATTGCTCACTACAAGGCAGATATGGACCAAGGTACTATTAGAATCTAAATATAGATTTGATTTAAAAATCTTACTGCTGAGAAATAAATCTCTGGAGAAAATACTTTTGCTGATAGATGAAAAATTTACTTGTTGGAAATGCACATTCTTTATCACATCTGTCCTGACCCTGGGAAGGCTTGTTCATCAGTCTCTATCCAATCTGGCTGTAGGACAGAACAGGGCAGAAACTGAGATGAAAACTGGGATTCTTTTTCCTGTCTGCAGGAATGGCAGAGTTCTACGCACATTTTCCCCACCCTTGATTGCCTGGTAACATTGCTGCTCCAGATATCAACGCAAAATGCAATTTTGAAACCTCTGGTTCTTTGATTCCCCAAAAGAAAGATTACTTCTGATGTTGGCCTATAGTCTGGAAAAGGAAAGGGGGCCTCAAAGAAACACTCATGACATGGGCATTTAGGAGTTTTTAAAAAGGCATGCTAAAATTGAAATGAATTTGATCATGGGAAGATTTATGGGCTGTCCAAACAGCTCACATTTTGCCAAGATGATGATATAATTGAGGAAAGAGTCAGAGAGGAAAAGATTTATGACGACAAGCAGTTTGTAGCTTGACCTTTCATCATGCATTATGACAATCAAAGGTGACTTTATTACTCGCAGTTAGAGATGGGCATGAATAAAAAAATGGTGTTTTGGTTTTTCATTTTTCATTGAGAGGTCTGTTTCAGTTCATTTCCATTTTTCGTGAAGTTTTGGAAAAATTCATTTTTCTTTTTTGTTTTTTTTTTCTACCCACCTTTTGCACGATTTTTAAAGCATTTCTGTGTGTGGGCATCCCCCAATGCCCCAGACCAGAGGGAAAACACTAAAAAAAATGGATGCTGGCAGAGACACAGTATAGACTAGGTACGCAGGGAGGCTGCAAAGGCAGCGGTGGGCATTGCCCAGGGTGCAAGGCAGCCACAGAGTGACTGCACTGTGGGGCAGGGGAGGGTACTCACTGAGAGATACGCATGCACGCACACAGGGAGGAAGCAGGACTGAAGCTAGAGTCACAGAGACAGCAATCCCACCCTAACTCCCACCGGAGACTGCAAGGAGGACGGGGGCTGCCAGAGCTTTTTATGCCCTCTGTGGCTGCCAGACCTGCCCAGTCTGCAACCTGGGCATGCTATTGGTTGAACATGATGCCATCACATGGCTTGCCTCCATTTTGTGGTGGCAACATCCATTTTGTCATTCTTAAAGGGAATAGAAAAATACATTGTGATGGGAGAAGACAAAAACAAACATTTTAAGGACCCCAACCCCCTGGTAGATAATAATTTCAAATAATTATTGCATTATTGCTGCATTTTTATGGATGTTCAGGGCGTTTTAATACCCAAGAAATCAATATTAGGCATCCAGGAGCCATTTTGGGTCGATGTCCCCTAACTCCCCTTAAAGGAAAAAAATACAGTGATCTGAGAAAATACATAAATGCACATTTTAAGGACCCCAACCACCCTGGTAGGTATTATCAGGCAGAATAAATAATTATCACTGGGTTTTTATGGATGTCCAGGATGTTTTTTAATATTTAAAACAGCTTATTTCATTGCGCGTTGCCATGAACAAAAACGAAACATAACTAACCCAATTTTTGTGGTTCTGTTTGTTTCGTTCCATTTTCATCACAATTTTCGTTATTTGTTTCATTACGTAATGAAACGAATAACGAATAACGGAAACAAAATAATGTTCATTTTGTGCCCATCTCTACTCACAGTATTTGGGGCCTGTGTAATTTGCTACCAATGTTTTTTCTTCTGTTGACCACCCAAAGGAGCTCTTAGTCCCGCCATTCAGCTTGCATCTTTGGCCGCAGTTTCTGGTCTTTGGAACATAAACATTACTCCTTTTTGTTCTCCACCACTGAGCTGCCAGACTAATCAGGCACATACAAAAGATTAATTCCATACTATTCCTGTAAAGATAGAAAAATTAGGCTCTTTGTAAAAAGAATACAAAAGGTGACCTTGAAACCTGGGCCTGTTTGTACTCAGTACACATGTGTTGCATGATGTCACTAGCAGATTTTGTATCATGTTTTCAAATGTAGCTGCTTTTTTATCAGAGCAAAATAACAAAGATGCTAGTAACACATTTTAAACAATCTGATATATTGTAGTATTACTATTTAACATCAACATGAGGCAGTTGGGGAAAATTATCTGGAGTTTTGGAGTCAATCAGCTCTCTCTATCTCAATGCTTCTGTAATGGATGCTGTTTTGTCTCTTGTGTGTTATGTCTGTGAAGATTCTGTCATCGAGATGAGTTTATCTGGAAGTTGAGTCATGACAAATTGAATTCTTTTTCTTGAGAGATTGAAATGTTTCACTGCTCATCCAAACAGCTTTGTCAGTCTGAAGAAAGCTAGTTGCAAGTCCTCCATTTTATAGTTCACTTTGACCTCTTGTCACCTTGTCTGAAATAGGCTCATAAGATAAACAATGGCCTGAATAGGCTCATTAGGTAGACAACAGTCTCAATCGTCTTAAGGTGAACAATGCCCTAAGGTGCTGAAACCCATAAACTATGGGTCATTAGCTATGGCCTTGGTAGTGAATATGTGAGGTATTTTTGATTTGTATGTGTATTGTTGAAATCACAGCCTGATAAGTGGCAGATAGTCTGTGCCTGAGCCCCCCACCTCTGTTGAGTGTTGCTTGGATGTCATGTGAGGGTGGATGAGTGACATAGTTAGAATAAATTTGGACTAAATGCAATTCCTGTGGGTGGGTGGATGGATGGATGGATGGATGGATGGAACATCCATGAATTTTAATCAACTTCATCAGCTGCATTTGAGAAAGTAGATTCTATCTTTCTTTTCACAAACCCCATGCTATAATAAGCCTATTGGTATCACCAGAGACTGGCCTAAATCCAGTGGATGGTTCACACTAAAGTCCACTCATTGTATCAGTGAGGTTTATAGTACTGTTGACTTGCCATTCAGCAATGAATTGTGTGGGACTACTCTCACTGACACTAGCAACTGCCTTTAATAATCCATTATTTTTCTACCATATGATGGCAGCTAGTCCATGATGTGAATTGGAATCCGTTCAGTGCAACCCATTCATGGCTCCTTCTCAACAAAGAAGGAGTTAAGAAAGGTAAGATAAGTATGAGATTGCAGGTAGATATCTGCAGGCAGATATTATTTAAAGTCTGACAAACACATCCTGTGTCCAAAGAATCCAATTCATTAGGAAATGGCAAAGATCTAAATACCACTGTTATTCTCACTCCAATTGCTATTTGATTGCTATGCAATAACAGCAAAGAAGACATGCTGTGTCTTCATCAAGAGGTCTTATGATGATAACATTTTGAGTATAGCTATGGTTATTGTTTGGCAGAGCAAAGTAACATTCTATAAGACAATTCTAAAATTTGGTGCAGTCAAAAACAAAGAAATATGAATTTTAAACTTGTTTTGGTTCAGCACCCGATTTCTTAGAAAAGAAAAAGACTTGAGTCTCCTTAGATTTCAAATTACAAACCAAAGTGATTATAAATCTATCCCATATAACCTAATATATATTTCTGCTTGTCTTTGGCATGAGAGGAAGCTACAGATTGGTCTAATTTGTTGGAGCATGCAATTTTGGTCTGTTCCCACAGGAACACTGTTGCATGTGGAAGATTACTATGGAAAAATGTTCCCAATTACTGAATGTTGAGATGCATTGAAGAAGTACCTAAATATATGACATGGTGCAACTGATGGTTTAGGAAGCCAGTTAATACAAGGACAATTTTGCCAACAACAAATTGAACAATACCTATGCAGAAATTGCCTTCTGAAATGCTCTCTGCTATTGGTGAGAAGAGAAATTGGGTAACAATTTCCACATGAAGGAGAAAATCTTGATCAAGTTTTAAAAGTGGGGCTCACTATTAACAGTGGTTGCAATGTAAGTTTGGTTTCTTATTAACAGTTTTTCCTTTTTTACCCTTTTGGCACTGCCATCTGAAGTAGAAAAAAGAGTGCCTGTGTTCATATCCTGTCTGGTATTCTGTTTCCCTCACTGTACCAGCTTAGGGCATTAAGGTTTTGAGAAAGTAATGATAAGAAGAAAGCCACTAGAAGAGAAAGAGAAATTTATAGAAGAATTTGGGATAGTATTCTATAAATACATTTGTTTCACAAAATAATTATAGAAAAGTCTTCTACTTCTGAGAAATACTGCCTCAGCATTTCCTTCAATCTTACAACTAATACATTCTTGAGAAATGAATGTAGATACATGTTACCATCTGAGAGCAGATGTGGGCAACTGGTTGCCCTCCAGGTGTTGTTGTGTGATAGTTCCCATTACCCTCCACCAATATGTGAACTGTGCAAAGGATAACTTCACTGTGACCTTATGAATAGAGATGGGTATAAAAATAAAAACAAATTGTAATATTTTTGTCAGTGATGTGTATTTGTACCATGTAGTAACCCCACAATGAATATGAGGTGGTGATTATTAGTGATTTGGGAAGGGATTGTAAGAAAGAGTCAGAGGAAGCTTCTCTGTGTTTCTCTGTGTTGGCAGGAGAAATTTATGCATTATTTATTCATTTTGGATATTATGAGATCAGTCAATGCAATCATGCATGGTAGCCCATCTAAATGTCACATAGTAGGTAGCCCATCATTCGGGGAAAGCTTGCCTACAGAGGTCAGTGTTTGTCTGCTTCTGGAAAGACAGGAGAGATGGGGCAGTCCTGGTCTTCAGTGGGAGGGAGTTCCAAAGTCTGAGAGCAGCAACAGAGAAGGCCATTTCATGTGTTCTTATGAGATGTACCTGTGAAGGTGGCAGGATGGAGAGAAAGGCCTCTCCTGATGACCTTAGCACCTGAACCAGTTCATACTGTGAGATTCAATCTTTGAGTCTTGGACCCAGGCCATTTAGTGCTTTGTAGGTTAAAATCAGCACTTTGAATTATCCTATATATTATTAAATGCATAGCATTAAATGCATAATTAAATTAGAGCATTTAAATAGTAAACAATGAATAAAAATCATAATTTTGTTATTCATTATTTGTCAACCCTGATGAATCATGAATCAAAATGAATCCCAATTTTTCTGATTCATGGTCATCGCGTCTTTCTTATGAAGTTAAGCCTTGCACTCAGACCATGGGCTGCTGATAGCCAATGGTGAAACATGATGGGAACTGCAAACCAGCATGTGAGGGATTACAATTTGTCTGCCCCCTTTAATTAAAAACAACAATGCAATCCTTTTCAGTGTTTTCTAAGTAAAGAGTACTCAGAAGTGGTTTGATATTCCCTTCTTATGGGGGCATCCTGGGACTGTGTATCTTGCCCAAGACCACACAGAATGGCTCTACTTGTATAGAATCATAGAATTCTATGCAAGTTGGCACAAACCCTCAACGTCTGGTTTTGCAGCCAGATACCTAAACCACTTAGTTGTCTGGTCAGAAAATGAATAGTGAATTTTATATTTCATATTCTTTTTACTGTATACACTCAAATATAAGTCTAGTTTTTCAGCCCTAATTTTGGGCTAGAAAAATGGGCCCTTGGCTTATATTTGGGTCAATACTTTTAGCCACTGAGGCAAGTGCTTGGGGCATTTTAAACAGCACACACCACTCCCCCAGATCACAAAGGAGGAGCTGCCAGACCCTGCTGCATTTCCCACCCTAGACTCAAGTCAATAAGCCTCCCCAGTTTTGGGTGGTTAAATTAGGGGCCTCGACTTATACTCGGGTTGACTTATACATGAGTATATACGGGTAATTGCAAAAGGCATCATCACTTTTAAGTGTTATAATGAAAATGAGCCAAAGAATTTTGTGGTGCATAATACCAAAATAAGAGTCCACAAATAGGGGGTAGCTTCATCAGCACTGACCATTTTCCATTGTACCATGAATAGTGCTTCTACACAGTTAATGAATCTTTGTTGCCTGTACAAGAAAAGGTAACCTAAAAATACTTGATGTTTCTATAGGGGCCATCAAATGCTGTTATCAAGTAAAATGTTCAGTATAGAAAACTGTACTGTAATTACAGCTTGGTTTGCATGAATGAAAAGTGCTACAAAACCTGTATTATTACTTTACATTCTAAGCATCCCAGATAAGTCAAGAGAAGTGCAGCCAAAGTATCAGGGAAGTGGAGGAAAGAAACTCTTTCAAGTGTGCACAATTTTACGAAGCATCCTCTTTGTCCACTGGGTTATTCTGTCTCTTCACTACACTTCTAAATCTAGTGATGTCCCATAGGTAGGAGAAGTCAATCTTGGGAAAAGTATGCTTGCTGAGAGTTAAGAGACCATAAGGCATGGTTTCACCTCAGCCTAGCAGAACAAATCCATATAACTAACTTAGAATTCAGTCAAGTGTGCTTTGTTCCACTTTTCAGTTAAGGTGAGCATATATTCTCACACATAGCTTGGAAAGAGTAACCCAGATTCAAGTGACATCTGTTTTTACTATCCATGTCATTAAGAAGGAAAATGATTGCTATGAGAAAGATAGCAATATAAATATAAGAGATCTCTGCATATAAAATAAACAATTACACTGGAAGACTTCATGTAAGGATCTTCTTGGGCATACTATATATGTCAGTCACACAATTGCTCAGGTTCACATGAAGTCTTTGGAAGAATATAAAAATGATTGGCACAGTCCAATATTTAGGGACTTAAGGGGGGGATGTGATACAGAGTTATACTTTATACATGGCATTAAATGGGGTGGTGCATGTAATTTAAATCTCATTTTTATAATCAATATTTACATTTCCTAAAAATATAAAAACTACTCCAGATGGAGTAGTTATGCGGAGGAAGAGTCCTTCCCTCCAACATAACATTCCGAGGTGACAAAATGGTATATCTCATTAACAGGGAATATACATGGTAAAAAAAGTGGAAGGAGGAAAGGATCCAAGATAGAGGTGCAGGAAGCCCATCAGGTATCAGAAAGTGGAGGGAGTCAGGAGGTTCTCACAAGGAAAAAGTGAAACAAAGCCAGAAACCCCTTTTTACATATTGGCCCTTTTACAGATTCAAAATACCCATCCTCCAACATTCTGATTGGCTGCTGACAGCAGTTCTTGGAGCACTGTTGGATGAAAATGGCTGCTCCGATGACAGCCCATTCATGGGTAGGGCTTAATTTGCCAAACCGCTCTGTTGGCATGAACAAATTGTGCTGATCTGGGTCCTGGGAGGCAGGGTCATGCAGAGATTATTTAAGCCTGCCCCTGCCTTCCCCGACATCCTTATCTCAGAGGTGATCACCCCACCCTCCCACCCTTATTTTAGAAGAAAGTAACTAGCTGTTCGCTATGAGGTGGATGGGAATTTTTGGTGGGTACTCGCATTGGCCTTGAGTGCCTATGTGTTTTCGCCCATCCCATTCTCCTCTCAGCATGGAGGGGTGTCTGTTAGTTCTGGTCACAACCCTGGTGGGCAGGTAGTGCAGGAGGTACGGGTATTCAGTCATAGCCTTTGTAATTTGCCTTAAGGTGTCATTCAGCCCTCAGATAAAATTAACAACTTGGTTAGGATTGGGACTAATACAGATTTATCAAGTTAATTTCATGCTGAACCAAGGGTTGTTTTGGGGCTAGTAGATTCACTCAAGTTCAAAAGATGCTGAATAGGTGGATGACATCCTTTGGAGGACTGAAGCTCACTGAATATGTATTGGGTGGGTAGAATATGCTGTTGCCTGCCATACCTCATAGCACTATGGGTTTAGCTCCCCTTGTCAGTTCTTAGAGTTAAGCATGTTTATTATTTAATCAAGTTCTGGCCCTATTTTTAGCAACACGAAGTTGCCTCACCTTGTTATTTCCAGGCCTGGTGGGCAAATCTCCTGGCCAATTTGACAAACAAAGACGTGGGGGGAAGAGTTTTAGTAAAAAAAGGAAACAAACACCTATCAACCTGTGAAACGTTCATGTACTTCTGTTACCTTAGATCATATCATTCATGTTTCAGAAGTTGTCTTTCAGGAATCAACAGAACAACAACAGCAACAACAAACCTCTTTCATGAGCTTTTCTCCCCTCTGCAAAGACATGAAATGTCAACACCTACTTTAATCTGTTCAGACAGCCAAATGCATTTTTGGTGGTATAGATGTCCTTTTGCTTAACACTTTAGTAATGCAGGCAGAAAGTGAAGGAAGAATAGGCTCTCGTGCAGGAGTTACTTTTAAACTCATCTGGGTTTCAGGTTCAGGGCGTGGGGAGGCCGGAGGGTCGGAAGGGGGGAGGGGTCGTCATCGTTCATAGGGAATCCATTCATGTCAGTAGGGCCTCGATATTGGTTAGCCCGGGGTTAGAATGCCTTCTGGAGGGCGTTAAAAACATTTCTCTTCCGGGAGGCCTTTGGTGACCTGGCTTAGTGTTTTTTTGTTTTGTTTTGTTTTGTTTTGTTTTGTTTTTTTTTGCTTCTGCCATCTGCCAATATAACTCCCAAGCTGCAGTTTCCCACCATCCTGCAGATCTTGCTAAGGAAGCTTATTTTAAATTGCTTGTTATTGTAGTCTTTGATGTGTCTTGTCCAGTTGTTTGTATTTGATTTAATATTTTATTTATTTATTTATTTATTTATTTATTTATTTATTTATTTATTTTTTTAGCTTGTATGCCGCCCACTACCCAAAGGTATTGTGAACCACCCAGAGTTCCTATGGGAAGATGGGCTGTATGGAAGTTCTATAAATAAATAAATAAATAAATAAATAAATAAATAAATAAATAAATAAATAAATAAATAAATCCACAAACTGAACTAGAAACCAAACCATGAACCAGAGTAATTTGTGGGTTCTTAGTTTTTAGTTCGGTTCATGCCCATCTCTAGTAACAGCTATTATTCTCCATTCCTCCTTAAGAGCTTCTCAAAGCTCCCAGAAGGAATGGAAGTTCCCAGACAGGGGGCAAAGCGTTGTTGTTAATTTTCTAGTTTTCCTCTCACCCGAAGGAGGAAAAGCAGGTTACACATCCAGGATATGGCTCGTGCCCCTTTGGGGATGGGGGCCCAGTGTTTCTTGGGAACCCAGCCATCCAGAGGCACACGCTTGTTTCCTTTTGCTACCTTGTGCTATTTTGTATCCCTATTGAAGACGCATCTATGCAATTCAATTATCACATCTATGCAATTCAATTATCACAGAAGTTTTTATGGTTTCAAAGGGAATCAAAGAACTTGGGTCCTTGAGGTTTTCAACAGCACAACGCCTCCATTTCATACAGAAGATAAGTCATAAATCAATTGATATTTATGAACATTTTAAGACTACGGTCATGAAAGCATCTTGCAGGTGAAGTTTTGTAGATCAGCGTTTTTCAACCGGTGTTCCGCGGCACATTATCAGGGCTCCGATCGGAGAGGCCAGCTGGAAGCCTTGCCGCTGTTGCTGCCGCCCCCACCACTCGCCTCGCTGGGCAAGGCCCCGATCCTAGGCTGGGGAGGAAGGCGGGGGCCGCCGCCTCCGCCGCCTCCCAGGCCGTTCCCCCACTGAAGCCGCTCCAGCTGCCGGAGCCCTTATCAGGGCTCCGATCAAGAAGCCGCCGCTGCCACTGCCTCCCAGACCATTCCCCCACTGAAGCTGCTCAAGCTGCCGGAGCCCTTATCAGGGCTCCGATCGGAGAGGCCAGCTGGTAGGCAGCCTGTCAAAAAGAGACCGGCCAGAGACCGGTCCGCCGCCACCACCGGAGGAGGAAGGGCGGGAAGGCACGCCAGCAGGAGGAACAACCCCCCCAGCCGAAGAAGCGATGCGCGTGTGTGCTGTGTGTGGGAGGGAGGGGGAAGCGATGTGTGGTCACGGGGTGGGGATGTTGGTGGGGAGGGGGGAGAAGGAGGGTGGAAGAAGACACTGCAATTGGTGGCAGGGGCTGCCCATCAGCTGCGCCCCGAATTCCTGCCTATCCCTCCTTTGCGCGCTGGCGAGGAAAGTGGGTGGGGAAGGAGAAGAAATAAGGGAGGAGGAGGAGGAGGAGGAGGAGGAGGAGACTGGAGAGCGAGAGAGTGAGGGAGAGCCAGGAGACCCACAAGTGTGGGCGTGCGACCCTGCAGATCCAGGTAGGAGTGCGTGCGTACCCCTCTTTTAAGGGTGGGGAGCGGCGGCCGTTAACAATGGCCATTTTTGTGGGGGGGGGGAAGGGGAGGACGTGGGAGGCTGAGGAGGGGATTCCTAGGACCTAGGGAGGAGACAGGGATGGGGGTCCCTTCCGGGCCCTGTGGCTGCCTGGCTGGAAGGAGGCGGGGGGGCAAGTAGCAAGAGGCAAGAATTACTTCAATTTTCAATGTTACTTGTCTGCTTTGCACTTGGCATACACATCAACAACATAAAAACATAGTGGAAACATATTAAGAAGCCTGGCCAGAGGTGACGGAACTGAACAAGAGCATGCTTGCTAACTAAAATTCACCATCTAGTCCTGAACGTGTCTTCAGTAGTTATTTCAAATATATAAATATATAAATGGTGCAGTTTCAGGGCAAACTAGTGCAGGATGGAATTAAATCAAATGGATTTAAAATCATAATTTATTTATTTTTAAAAATCATATTTTTCATGATTTAAACAAAAATCTATTTTTAAAAAATTAAAACATGATTTAAATCAATTTGAATTCTTTAAAAAAAAACATTGATTTTATCCACTCTAGATATAGCAGATTGCATGACATCCTAAGGGGATATTGGTTTGAATCTCCACTTGGCCATGAATACTCACTGAGGGTGGTACTGGTGAAAACTAATCCTTAAACTCTTCTTTTCCCTTACAAGCACTATTAGGGTCACTCTTAAGTCAGTTCTGCATTGATGGCACAGCAGCCATATAACATAAATGGGCAATGAGCTTTGCAAGTTCCTCTGAAAAAAAGTGCCAGGAGGAGGGAGGGGGAAGGTGAGGGCAGGCGGACATTCTGATAGGGATGCCTTGGGAGGGCCTGGGCTGGAGGATGGATTTGTTGTTGTTTTTTTGGAGGGGGTGAGAAGTGTGTTTGTGTGTGTCTGGACTCTGGAGGATGGATTTGTGAGGTGTGTGTGTGTGTGTGTAAAAAAAGCAATGCCAAGGTGTTCACACTGCTGCACTGTGTGAGATAATAGTTAAACATTTAAAAACACTCGAGGAGAAGTTGTCATTTTATTTTTCTTCAGTCTCCACTGAATGCCTTGACTGGGTTAGGGACCCTTATAGCTCAGCAGCATCAGTTGGTGGAAAGGACATGACTTTACAGGAGCAGGAGGAACTAACTGAACTGAGACAAAATCGTGGTTTCAAGCTAAAATTTGCTGATCTACCTTTGGACAGTTTTTGGTTGGATACTGCCAAGGAGTTCCCCCTTCTGGCAAACAAAGCTATTTTGGCATTGCTCCCATTTTCCACTACATATCTGTGTGAGATGAGCTTTTCAAGCATGATTGCTATAAAAACTAAAAACAGAGAGAGACTGAGAGCTGTTGACGAAGAGCTACGTGTCTGTCTTTCTTCGATTCCAGCCAGAATATCAGCTTTGTGTTCAGCCAAACAGGCCCAGGTTGCGCACTGAATAAAGTATTTTGTAATTTTACATATTTCTGTTTACTTACTATAACTATTTCATAGTAAAGTAATTATAAAATACTTTCTTTGTGTTTATTTGATTCCTATTCAAGAGAATTACTGTTTATATATAGTCAATATAGGCACAGAGTTAATTTTTTTAACATTTTCTAATGGTGGTGTGCCTCGTGATTTTTTTCATGAAACAAGTGTGCCTTGGCCCAAAAAAGGTTGAAAAACACTGTTGTAGATGTCCAGGTTTCAGAGATGGTGAGATCAGAAAGCCCTTCCCAGACTACATGGAAAGGTGATCCACGATCTCTCCCCATCCCACCTATTACTTTTCAACAAAAAGTTACTAAAATTATTAAATGTCTGCGTATGTAGGATGGAAAGAGTGTTTAGTTAAATAAATTCCAAAGGATAACAAAGCGAGGCTGATAAATTAGCTGAATTCAGTTCTTTAGATGACAGCAAATCTGCTCCCAGTGGGGAATGAAAAAAATACTAGCCTTGTTCCCATGCATTGTCAGTTTTGGCGTGTGAAGAGTGACAGTCTGAACAACAAGCTGTCCATTTAATCAAGGCTTATCAGAAAGCCTGATGGTGCAGATAAGTTCTATGTGTTGAAGAGACACTCTTTTTGGAGTATGGAGAACAACAATAGAAGGGGGAGTGTGCACTCTTCTCCTCACCAGACATTCAGATTAACTTTTTTCTGTATGCCTGTGCAGGGCTCTGCTCTCATCTCTATCCAGTTATAATAACTCCTTTGATACTTCTTTGGGATATGCTCACTGAACAGATCCAAGAGCAGAAGTGGTAACTACTCCAGGCTCAAAACTGCCGTTTGTGTAGATACTGGAAGGAGAAAAATGCATCCCAAGATGGCAGCGTCATATCCCAGCCCATCACAAGTCAACAGATTGCTAGAACTGACAGGAACAGGTGTCGGATAATTACCAGATTTAAGAATTAATCCATTGTGGTGCTTGTGATATTTTTACATTTATTAATAAAAATAAAAGCACCCAGTATCTTGTCTCCTCAGTTCTTGCTTCACTTATAATACAATTACACAGACAAATAATAAGCCACAAACATCTGCAATTGATGACCTGCAAGTGAAGGCTTATCTCCTGCAGCACAGACTTGATGCTTGCTCATGGCTTTGTTTATTGACATGAAATCACACTAGATTTTCATGGAATGTTTTCTGGCAGTTTCAGGGCCAGAAGAGACAGATTTTTTAACCTCTCATGGAAATAACTGTCATTGTTAATTATATGTTCTGTTTTGCTGAACAGTTTTCCAGGCCTCCCTAAAAAAAAAAAAAAGAAGCAACAATGGTTGCTCTTCCGCTTCCACCACATTAAGTCTTGCAATCAGGATTGTAAGAAAACATAGCTTGGAAAAAGAGAGTAAGAGGCTCTGCGTGTTCATGTGTGTGTGTGTGTGTGTGTGTGTGTGTGTGTGTGTGTGTGTGTGTGTGTGTGTGTGTGTGTGTGTGTGTGTGTGTGTGTGTGTGTATGCCGGGCCCAAATGCTTTGAAGACATCAAAGGAGGTTTCACATATCAAAGAAGTCAATAATGAGGGTAAAATCTTCAAATCATATTTTATTCCATGAAGAGGGCTCTCCTTTTCATATGATACAGCAGTATTTTAGAATTATATATCAACTAAACAAAGGACTGTACTAGAACTGGTTTGTGGCCAGGGTGGTGGCCTGGTATGTTCTGTGGTGCAGTTCTGCATGGAGCCCTGGAAACCTGGCCAGATCATTCTAGGATCCTTGGATCGGCCAATGTGATTTGAGGTAGAGAGACTTGCCAGCCAGCAGGCCTGTGGACTGGCCTTTTCACCGCAGTCCACCAGTGCAATATAAAAGCAGAGAGGACATTGGGCAAGGACCCAATTTGAATTCAGTAACATTTCCTTGCCTCCACCACCTGGTTTTCTGTTATTTTATACCAGGCCTGCACAAAGGTAGACCGTGGGCTACTGGTTGCCTGTGAAGGGTTGAAAAGTAGTCCACTGGCCATCAATTAAAAATGTGAGGGGATAAGTTCTCCACCCTTCCTCCACCATCCCAAGGACCACCACTGCCCCAACAAAGTTCTCGGTCTGCCAGCCCACTTTCTCAACTGAGTGGGCAGTTCAAGGGCCATGGTGCAGTCCCCTGCTCCGCCTGCAAGCCAGGAGGTTGGCATGCCACTGTCTCATGACCAGATGAGTTGCTGGTATGGAATGGAGGGAGGGGAGGGGAGGGGAGGGGACAGCGAGAGGTGCCCACCTCCTTTGTGTGGTTACATCTCCCCTCTTCTTCCCCCATGGAGAATGTCTTCCTCCCCCCTTCCCTTCCTCTTCCTCCTCCTTCTCCTCCCACCCACACAGCTGCCTCCCAGATACTTTGACCCGCTGTCACCGCTGCTCCTTCTGCTCTCCTTGGAGCTTCCCTCCTCAATGCATGGGCCACCCCTTGGAAGGGGTGATCTGTGCAAGCATGCATGTGCCCCCTTGCACCTGCCCACACCAGCTCGAGCAGGTGCAGGGAAAGTGTGTGCATAGTCAGCCTTCCCATAGGAATGCATTGAAATCTGTTCCCTCCAGAAATGATTAATTGATTTTCAATGCACTCCTATGGGAAATCGCTGCTCTACTTACATTTTTTTTTTTACTTATAAGCATGCGCTCAGAATGGATAAAATTCTTAAGTAGAGGTTTTAGTGTGGTAGCCCCCCAGGCACTTTGGGCTGGAAAAAGTAGACCTCGGCCTGTTCAAAGTTGGACAGCCCTGTTTTCTGCCAATGTTTATTTGTTTGGAAGTATTGCAGAACTGAGTTTATTGGAGATGTGTGTTGGTATCTGGGTTCCTTTTTACTTTTTGTCACTGCCTTATTGGCTGATTGGAGCATGATTGGATCTGTGCAGTTAAGGGAAGCAGGTGGGGACCTGCATGTTATGGTTCATGTGCAATCCTTTTAAGGGAGCCATGGGCATGGTCCATGGTCAGGGGGCAGGAGCCCAGCTTTGCCCCTGGGTGTCACTGAGCTCAGTGGTTTGGGTCTCTGGCCCATATGGTCTCCAAGGGTCTGTCATTTGGGGTTGTCTTCCAGAAGCATCAGGTAGGACAATGATACATAAATTATATCAGGTGACATTTGTGACTCCTGATGAACTGGATTCTGTACCAATGCTAAGCCATATAAAGCTGCTGGTATAATCAATGAAGCTTTGGTTTTCTTCCTTCCACTCAATATGTTTGGTATGTTTATTCTTAAGACTAAGCCTGCTCAGCAGTTTGAAATCTTGTAGCTTTTAGTAGGTCTTCCCTCCACTGGGGAAAAAATTATTTGGCACTATAGTCTATGGATGAAATTCAGTGGTGAAGCACAAAGAGTTCTAATAACTTAGAGGAGGCAGATTGAATTAGTGAGGATTTGATGAGTCAACTCCTCTGTTAAAATCCATTGATTCAAATGAGTCTACTCTGATTGCCACATATTTTACTAAAGTAATACAGTGATAAATGTGTGAGTGGGAGGAGGAGGAAGAAGAGGAAATGTGAAGGTTTTGTTTTATGCCCACGTGTCACAGAAGGAGCCCTCCTGAAGAATGTGAGGACTGTGAACACATTCCCCTCGGCAATGACAACACCCTGTCAGCTCTTCACACCAGAAGCACCATAAGATTGCTTCTGACACAAACAAAGAAAAAATCAAGGTTATGCAATAGGTCAGAAGTATATTGTGGTTACTGTGCAGTTTACAGTACAATAACAGAGGCATAAGAACTTGAAAAATCCAGAATTTTCTAGACAATCATCCAATATAACAAGTTATCTCAGCTCCAGCTGTGACTATCCCAATTAATACAGTACAGTGGTACCTCTACTTACGAGTGACTTGACTTAAAAGCAAAAAATGTTGGTGTTTTAACTGCTGTCTTACAAATTTTAGATGTGGTCTGCTCTACTTACAATTGTTATTGATTGATTGATTGATTGATTTAGATTTTTTAGATAGGGCTGCTCTACTTAAGAGTTGTTCAACTTAAGATCATGCATTTGGAATGGATTAATCTTGTAAGTAGAGGTACCACTGTATTGACATTTCTGCTTTTGAAAGAAACAGTATAAAAAAACTCCAAATTCTGCTTGAGTCCCACAATATATTATCCAAAGTAGTGATATTGGTGAAACATGGCAAATAATCCACTGATTTTGTAAACTAGACTAGCTATGTACAAAAATGTGCCTCCTTAGTTTCACAGCTGGAAACAACCCCATGGTGGTGGTGTTATTATATGGAAAGTACTGTATGTGGGGAAAATAATCTGGTTTTTTCAAACACATTGTTGAAATCCTCCCAAATCTAAATCTAGATTACTAATAATATATCAAGGGCACTCCAGTGTTCTTTGAAAAATCATTGTTTCAAATTGGTATCTTCCAAATCTTTTTGAAATCAACTTGATTTGTCTCTGGATTTGGGATACAGTGGTCCCCCACCATTTTGTGCTTCATATGCTGTGGTCCTGCTATATTGCGGGACCACTGTATATGAAAAAAGGCCCCCTGGGGTAAGGGGCAAAGGCATGTTTCAGGCCTCCCATACTTACCCCAGGACTGGTGCTGCCCCGAATAGGCCTGTGAGGTAAACTGGAAGTCATTCTTGGGTCGCAGAAAATCATTTCTGAGGCCTCTGAGGGCTGGGGGTAAGTACAAGAGCCCCTAGTTAGGCCTCTTAGGCCCGACCTGACCTGCATCCGCATATCAAAGATTTTCAATTATCTCGGGTTGGGTTGGGTCCCTAACCCCTGTGATAGGCGGGGGGGGGTCACTGTACAATACAAACTGAAGCACACCATTAGGCAAAACTCCTGTTGACATTTTCCATACATGTAAGGGCATTAAGCACTGTTTTTCCCCACCACATCCTGAACAGGCCGCCTGGATGCTCAGTCATGCAACTGGTGGAACATCTGATTTAATCAACCTGGAATGATACAGAGAGTCCATTGGGAGCTGGGAAAACACACAACTGTCCACTTGGAATCAAGTAAGTGCATCAGATTGTGTTGTTAGTAACCAATTTGCTAGTCTATTTATCCATAAAAGTATTGCTAGTTTATTTAAATAAAACCTGGCATAGTAAAGTAAACTGAAAGTTCTCTTTTTCTTACTGCACGTGATGGCTTATTTGGAAGAGAAATCTTGAACTGCTTATTTTACAGATGCAGCTGCTAAAAATAATCTGTGCATCAGTTAAACTATCAACAATTAGTGGTAATCTTATGTTTCAGTTTTCTATCCATTCTGGGAAGGAGTTTAGCAGCTCTGGAATACAAAGTTCAGTTCTGAAATGGTTCTTCTACCAGTGTCTCCTAAAATTATCAGTCATCCAGATAAGCTTATCCAGAAGTTGAGTCATTGGAACTGGACTTCTTTTCTTGTGGGATTTATCAGTCATTTTTCTGAAACAATAAATGTTTGCTTGGTGGTCCATATGTTCCCTTGTCTGAATTTACACATACGATAAAGAGATGTCATGTTGCAATGAACATGTCGGATTTTTTCAATTAAATATTGATATAAGATATTGTGGAAGTGGGTAGAAATATATATGGAATATTAATGTATGATTTAATGTACCTAATTGCTTGGGAAAATATTTTATTTCATTTCATTTTTATGCCACCTTTCCCCTGTAGGGGACCCAAGGTGATTCACAACAATTAACAATTCACAATAAAACCCACATGGTAGCTTTCAGTTTGACACCATTGAGGATCAATGAGTGGTTTTTTAATGTTTTGATAGCAAGATACCAAAATCAAGCATGAGTCTGTGAAGATTCTCAGTCATCCAGGTGAGTTTATCTGGAAGTTGAGTCATGGTGACTGGACTTCTTTTCTTGAGAGACTGAAACATTTCGCTACTCATTCAAACAGCTTAGTCAGACTAAAAATGCTGTTCGGATGAGCAGTGAAATGTTTCCATCTCTCAAGAAAAGAAGTCCAGTTGCCATGACTCAGCTTCCAACCCAAGCATGAGATCTGCCTCTACTGTAAATATAACATTCATGTTCTTGATCCTCCTGCTGCCTCATCAATGCTGCTTCCAAAAAGATTCATGAGGTCTACTGCATCTGAATCTTTTAGTGTTGCACTCACTGAAAACTTTATCATTCATGGCCATTTCTAGCATTGAGTCATGTCCACAGGTTGACAATGAATCCAGCTGCAGTACAGGGGAAACAAGGGAATATATGCAAATAATATTGTCTTGAAAAGTAAAGTGCCAAATTATATCTATACATAATTTCTTGTACAACTTAAATTGAATGGCCTCATCAAACTGAGAAATAGCCTACCTGAGTTTTAAGCTATATGGGTCAGTTTTAAAATTCTTAATACTAAACATATCCTTGGAAAATTTCTTTCTGTCATTTGGATCAAAGGTTTATATTTTAAGCATTTTTCATGGCTGTTCTTCAGATATAACAGCACTGTTTTTATAGAAATCCAGTGCTAATGCTGTAGGAATTGTGCAGGCAGGGAGTTGTGTGTCTGTGTGAACACACGAGCATGCACCATAGCTGTCAAGTGTTCACCACGGCCGCCCAGGATGGGAAAAGAGAGGCGTGGCCACTGAGTGCTCCAGGGAGTCAGGGCACTGGCAGCCAGACCCTTCAGCTAGGGGGTGGAGCCTCATTTGTATACAGAATCCCAGAATCCCTTGCAGTAGTTTCAAAATGCTCACTGTGACCTAGGTGTCTCAGCTTTCTAGAGGAAATACAGTGCTACCTTGTATAAAGGAATTAATTTGTTCCAAATGAAATTCTGTTAAGCAAATTTTCCCATAGGAATGCATTGAAAATGGAGTAATACCTAATCACAACCATTTTATGTTGTACGGATTCACCCCATAGGCGATTCTGTTAAGCAAATTTCCCCCATCTCTGAAATTTTTTATGTTGTGCAGATTTTATGTTATACAAACCGTTTGTTATATGAGTGTCCACTGTATATACCAATCCGGACAGCTGGTAACGTGTGGGTTTGGGGTCACATGGTGAGAAGTGCTCTTCGGTGGGCCACCTAGAGGCCGGCCACCCAGCAGCATCTGGACTTCAACCAGAAGAGAAAAAGTGGGAAAGTGTGATTGATTCATGAATGTGTGTGAACAATGACCGTAGGAAACACAGGGCAGTCAATGGCCAGAAATGCAGGACATTTCTCATCCCTGGGAAAAATCCATAATGTTTTGAGAAGAGAAAGAAAGATGGATAGAAATCTCACTTTCTGCATGATTTTAAAATTGTATCCATAAGAGTGCTATGGTAATATCTGTACGGGTGTGCAGACATATTATGGCACTGGGTGTATATAACGTAATATAAGAATCCGACAGCATTAAAATGGGTAGTTCCGTTGCATCATTCTGCATTCATCCTTCTCACGATTCCACTTTTAATTATTTGAATTAAATAGTTTCATTGCTTTTGACAAGATAATGAATTAAAATGCTGAAAATGGCACTGTGACATGAAAGAGAAATACTGAGAATTACATGGGAAAGTGTTTAATTATTCAAATAAAAAAATATTAAAGGTGGCCAGAAAGCTTTTAAAGCGAATCTTCAAAGCACGCAAAAAGCACCAAAGAGGCTGAAAGTTTATTTTTGTCGTAAAATTTGTAATTAGCTGCATATCTTTGGCAATATGTTTGACTTCATAGAGTTATAACTGGCAGCTCAATGTGGCTTTCAAGGAGAAAACTGTGCATGCCACAATATTAAAAACTATAGAAAAATAGTGCAACTTCGTTCACAAAATCTTACTGCATAATTTTGTACAAGCATAACCCAGATCAAAACATTTAATTTACACTAATTGAAAGATTTATATCCTTAGCCTTTATTATATGAATTTAACTGGGAATCATTTTTCCGTCTGGAAATATTGTTGGGACAATGTCTTTAAAAGCAAAAATAAAAATAAAAATAAATCACAGCTAGATTATAACTAGTAGTACTAATCTTGCTTAATTTTTGAACACCCCTCCCCCCACAAGGCTTCAAAACACTTCCCCAGGGAACAGGTGAGCCTCAGAACCTAACACAGTCCAGCTTAGCTCGTGCATGATTTTGTCCACTGTGAATCAAGATGAGATGCAAATCCATGTGGTATTCAGTGAAACACAACAAATTCAGGTTGATATTTGGATTCTTAAAGTTAAAAACAAATAGAATTTTTGTGGAAACAGCCATTTTAAAATGGCAGAAGTTTTCACACATCTCAGTTCTTCCTCAGTTCATGAAACCTTATGTCAATGAAATTTTCTAGTGTTTCAGGTGCCACAAGATTCTTTGTTATTTTTGATGAAACAGTCTAACATAGCTATCTCTTTGGAAAGGTCTACTGAACTCTAGGCTTTCTTGATAGAACCTGTTTACCTTTTTTATTACTCTGAAAACAAAAGAAATGGAAAGAAAGCTTGAGACTCATGCATCCTTCATGCATTTGACACATGAACAGGGTTCCATGAGAATGCATTTTGTTGGTGCATAACATGGATCTAAGAAACACAATCGTCACCACATTTGGAGAGACTATAAAGAAGAGTCAGGCAATGTTGTTGTTTCTAGGTGCCTGGGCTGTTGTTTTATATCCCAACAAATCAACATATTTAAAATTGCTAAACAAAATCATTAATTCGTAGTCATTAAAGAGAAATAAAAATTTGAATCAACAAAGTGATTTTTAATGAATGTTAGCTTTTTAAAAAATTTGTGCCCATCTTGACACACAACTGTAATCATATAAACATTTACTTAGATATAAGTCCTGTTGAATGGACTCAGACTCTCTTTTGAATAGATACTAGGGTTATGAATCCTTGCTTGCTTCTTTCTTGTGTATTCAACAAGAAAATACAAAGATTTTTGTCCTCCTGCTTGGTCAACCCGGAGACAATGCCTACATTTACAAGAACAAATTTTGAGCACAATTTGACCATCATTTTGTGGCAAGGAGTACAGAAAAAGCAGATGTAGCAGGTGTGTCTTTGTGAGCAATTTATGTTCCCTTTTGTGTCCAATGTTGTGTTGGCTGAGCTTCAGAAAAGCAAATAAAAATGCTAAATTCATGTTGTGCAGATTGCTCAAAGCACAATGGCAACAAAATAACTCTCAGTGACTTGCTGTTATTCTTAAGGGAAGCCGCCCTGCAGAGGCCAGAGAAAACATGTCAAAGCAGATGTTGGCAAGATCTTTTCTTATCTATAGTAGGCATACACATATGATTGCATCATAAGTCAAAATTTTTACTTTGTCATATTGATGAATGTCCTGCCCATAACTTAATTAACAGTTAAAAAGTTAAGTATCATCTGAGGCATGTGCCAGAATACAATCATTCAGGTTTCCTTGTTCAACACAGTGGCCATTTGTTAAGAATTTGATTATTAATTTGGTAAAAAAATTAAAACATTTGTTTGTGATATTTGTTAAACTCACGAGTCACGACTTCTGACATGCAGCATGTAGTGGATTTCAGTTTTCATTTAATTACCTTCTGACATATATGTGAAGGAGTTGGAGTTCGGGATTTTCAATTGCCTTCTCAAACCTAGATAAAACCAGGCAGTTTTGAACAATATCAGCTTTTGAGTATTTTTTTAATATTCTTGTTGAAGAAGAAGCCAGCACCATCATAACCCTGTTAACTTACACCAAGGATTTTAATCAGCTTAGTCTGGAAAGGCAAACCTAAGTGCAATTTTGAACACATGTCGGTATGAACTCAATAGTCCTTTATCATATCTCACTCCCTCTCTGCTATATTACATTTTTGCCACCTTTGTTTTAATGAATCTTTTTGTGTGTGTGTGTGTGTGAAACCTGAACATCCAATTTGAGTATGGCTTTATCTAATTTGTCTTCCATAACTGAAATCCAGGCTTGCCTTTTCACACTGTGGCCTTAGCTACTAGTCCCTTATTTTCCTCACATGCCGCTCTTTTAGACACACTATATATTTTTCAGAGTGCTAGCTTTGCTGTGTTATGTCTGAGTTATAATTTGGTCGCCATCTTGTGCTGATAATCACAGGCAGTCGAAAGAACATCATACTTGGTTTGTGGCATCATAATATGTTTCTTTGCAACAGAGCAGTAGAGCACAATCAGACCCAATTTATTTAAGAGAAAAATGCAAACAGCAAAGAGGTTCTCCATAATTTGAAGAGAGGAGTCCACCATGTGAGAATACACATTTGGATAGCATTGGATAGAAAAGAATCAGCAAGAAAACAACACATATCATTTTCTGGCTCTGGACAGTTGTAAGTGGATTTTTGTGTGGAAGTATTTTTTCATTAGTTCAAAGCACATTTCTTGGGCACAAAATACTTTAATTCTAAACAATTTCCATGAGACTATCCATGTTAATCTACCACAGGAAAAGAAATGGAGTCCTTGTGTCTTGGTAAACACTAAGGCATGCATTCTGTTCAGTCTTTACACATGAACACAAATCCCACTGTGCAAGCTGCTGTAGGGGCATTGCTGTTAGGGATGGACACCCAATGAAAAGTGAAATGCTGATTCGTTGGGCCATTACGTAACAACATGAAACAAACCAAAACAAACCAGGGAAGCAGCGTTTTGATAGTAATGAAATGAACTTGTGTTTTTTTTTAGTTTATAATAAACCATCTTGTTTATCTGTAAAATGGCTCCCCGGGTCCTAGAGGCAACAAATTTGGTGTGAACCTTCCTTGGACTCTCCCCTTTAAGCACTCCAAATTGGGGTTCAGGTGGCTGAGTTATTCAACTTCAAAAGGGGTGGCCACCAGAAAAAAACATTTCTAATTGCAATGTTATATGCTTGAAAATAGTCATCCCAGGCAGCTAGAGGCATGGAAATAACAGTGGAGCTTCCTCAAGCTCTCCACTTGAAACCCCCCCCCCATTTGGAGAGGTTTGGGGTACAGGGAATGGAGTTATTGAGCTCCAACAGGGCTGCGGAGGGAACCTAACTGAAGGAGTGTGGATAGGCACACTGAGAGGAAGCTGTCAATTAACCCTTAAATTGATAAAGCATGCAGGACAGACTCCTTCCTTCCATTAAGCATAAGCACCCACCACACCTCCTTTGGAACTTAATATCTCAGCCCCCAGAAACCCTAACTCTTCCAAACTTCAAGGGATCCCCTAAAATCGCTTGGGGATGAGAAGCCTGCCATTCACATGCCTGAGATCAGTATTTTTCCATTGAATATTTTTTTAAAATAATATGTCTCAAAATATTCAACGGAAATTACTGATCTGTATTTACAGAAAGACCTCTCCTTACACTTTACAGCCTCTCTAACTCCACTTGTTAACCATGCTGACACCCTCTTGAATTTAGAGGAGCTCTTCTTTCTTTGTGGTATGCACGTCCGCTCAGCCTCAACTACTTTTGTGTTCAACAGGCTCCTTGCACTCTGGAGAGATTGGATTCTTTTTGCCTTCCCTTTCAATTTCTTTCTAATTAGTTTCCTCATCTGAAGGAAGTCAGTCCTTTGGAAATCAAGAATTTTTGTGTCGGATTTGCTTAGCACTCTTCCCGCAACATGCAGGGCAAAGGAGATTGCAGCATGGTCACTGTTCCCCTGCGGCTCAGTGACATTCACATCCATGACCAGGTCCTGAGTTCTTGGGATGAGAAAATGTGAACCCCTGACCTCTGATAATCTCCCACTCCTTGAGATATTGGTGATGATAATATCAATGTACCTAAACACTTAGCCCACACTTAGGGATTAAAACCACTCTGCACAATTTTTATAAATGTCAGCATTTATGGATGGAGCTTCCGCTAAAAAATTAATTCTGAAAAATATATTCTGAAATATTTCTGCTTAGTTCAACTTCAACTTCTTTACCCACAATATAATAGTAACAATATTTATTGAGCATATGGTCTACTGTGCAATCCAATGCACCTTTTCAAAAATACACCTATTACTCATTTCAAAATATTATATTTAGGAATAGCATCTTCTGATTTGTATTGCATCCATATTTTACTTGAAATAACCTATTCATAAGGTGTCAGAATTTGTGGGTTAGGGTAACTGTTACTGTATAATCAATAGTTGTAGCAGCAGCAGCAGTGGGATAAAGTCTGTGGGATTTAACTATTCTTTCTATTCATAGTATTGCAGCCACTGTCATTATATTTTATCTCTTCTTTCTTCCAGTGAGTTCATACATTGGATTATTTTATCAAAATTGTGAAGTGCAGAAGTCAACCATCCAGCAAAGAAGCATGGCAAGGGCTTGTTCTGCCCTTTGATATAACATTTCTTCCCTCCATGGACCATAAACAGAAGCCAATTGCTGCTCACTCCCACAGGAAGATATAAAGCTGTACATAGCCTTGATTTAGCACACCCAGTAGAACACCTCTATCTGTAGGAGTTTTCTTGCCACTTATGATCTAGTGGGGGGGACTTTGATAGAATCTCTTTTATCAGAGAAGTAAAATAAGGGATGGGATATGACCTTCCCAGCAGCAACCCATAAATCTTTAATCTCTGTATTAGAGTATCTCACTTTTGTATCGGTCTACAATTTTTAGGAAGTAATGTAAGGCCAATGTAGCCTCGAAGGCTTTCACGGCCGGGATCTGATGGGTGTTGTGAGTATTTCAGGCTGTTTGGCTGTGTTCTGGAAGTTTTTCTTCCTGATGTTTTGTCAGACTCTGTGGCTGGCAACTTCAGAGGGCAAGGAGCTCAGGGAACTAGGAGCTCTCTCTGTGCTGTGGGTTATAAAGTGAGTGAGATTGGGTTTTTTAAAGTTGAAGAAACTTTCCCTATGCAGGAAAAGCATTGTTAGTCATTGTATTGTGATGAAGGGATTAAGAAGTTTCAATGCAATCAGGTTAGCAACAATCCTAGGTGGGTGTCCTTAGCTGTTCTATTGTGTGAACTGATCACCTTTGTGGCTGTGTGGGGAATCATTGAGCTTTGACCTTTTGAACTATACAGCACAACTCATGCCCAGTCCAACAAAGACATGTGTACACTGAAATCACCAAAGGAAATCTTTAATTAGCACTTTGCTGTTGCTAATGACATCATTTCCAATGTGCATATGGAGTTGAACAACAGGATTTCAGCAAATCTGTGATTGTATATGTGTGAATAGAGAAGACTTTGCCATATCCTCCATCTTCTTTTCTGTCTCATATTGACAAAAAAAAAAAAAAGGCAGAGCACTGGTTGTTGGCTCACATGCCATATTCAGTGCCATGCTTGCAGTAGTTCCTGTCACTAACACTAGGGTAGAAGTTGTCCTCCTTGAACTTTGTATACCAGTGAGCATTAGCTTACCATAGGTTAACAGGAGCTTTGAATATAATTGCAATATTATAAAATATTTTATACAACTCATATCTATGATAGCTCATATACACTGTAACATTAGAATCAATGTTTACCATACATTTTAATATAACAGAGCATGCAGTTAAAAGGCCTTTCCTCAATTTTAAATTAAAATGTATCTCTCTTTTTTTGTCATTAAATCTTTCAAAAGCACCCAAGAGGATAAGATTTATTAAATTTTTTCCTTGCATAAGCATTCCAGAAATAGTGACCCTAGTACAGAATTTTCACCATAAATTATATTAATTTAGAAGAAGAAAAATAAAGACCAAAACGAAAGCCTACTTTTTATCCAGTATGCTCATATCACCAAAGAAAAGAAAAGGGAGCTCATTAGGTCTATAATATTTTTCTTAAATTTTATATGTGATATTTCTATTTATTCACCATTCATTCAGCATCAAAAAGCCTTGACATTTGCTTGATAATATTATTTATTTATTTATTTATTTATTTATTTATTTATTTATTTATTTATTTATTTGACTTTTATACTGCCCATCTAGACCTAGGGCTATGCTGTGTGGTTTACAACATGGAATCACATGACAATTAACAAAGGAATACATATTAAAAACCAAAATACAAGGAGCTTAATAAAACAAAATGTACATAAATCGACAACAAAAAAACTAAAATTAATCTAAAATGAAGATAAAAATGGCAAGAGATTGATAAAACAGGGGTGGGGGGAGAGAAGATAAGTGGTAAAAGAATAGTGTCTTACTGAATGTTTGAGAAATCAGGGAAGGCCGTTCTATACAACCAGGTCTTCAATAGTTTTTTAAAAAATTGAAGTGAGGGTGCCAGCCGAATTTCAGGGGTAAATGGTTCCATAACTGGGGATCAACCACTGAGAATGCCCTACTCCTTGTTACAATTTTCCAGGCTTCCCTCGGGGTTGGGACTCCCAGGATCCTGGCAGATCCTCCAGATCCTCCCTGGATCCTGGCAGTTTTTTGGGGGAGGAGCTGCTCTGTCAGATACTGAGTTCCCAAACCATTTAGGGCTTTGTATGTTAACATCAAAAACTTGAAGTCAATGTGGTAGCATACCGGCAACCAGTGTCAGTGCAGAGCTGCCAGCACAGGGATAATATATTGATGCCTTCTTAGAAGTCTGGCAGCTATATTGTGCACTAGCTGCATTCTCAGCATTAACTTCAAAGGAAGCCTCACACAGAGAGCACTACAGTAGTCTATTCTCAAGATTACAAGTGCATGAACCAGCATAGTTAACACCCTGATGTCACAGAGGGCCCACAGCTGGGGAATTCTCCAGTTTGTAATGAGCTGAATGGACCACCGATGCCATCTGGGTTTCCATGGTAAGCACTGGGTCCAGTAAGACACCTAAACAGCAGACCCCATCCTTCACGGAGATAGTCACCCCCCCCAAAAAAGTGAGTGAGTTCCCCAACCTGCAGACACCAGGGGGCCCCACACACAGGATCTCCATCTTGCCTGGGTTCAACCTCAGCCTATTAGCCTCCATCCAATCCGAGAAGGCTGCCAAGCAGCACTCAAAGGAGATATAGAACTGGGTGTCATTGGGATATTGGTGACATGAAGATCCATGCCCCCTTATGACCCTTCCCAGAGGCCTCATATAAATGTTGAAGAGCATGACTGACCCCTGTGGCACCCCAAAATTGAGGGATCAGGGAGTGGAAGTCATCTCACTCAGCTGCACTTGCCAGGGATGATCCTCCAAGAAGGAACAAAACCACTGCAGAGCAGTGCCCCCAGTCCCCAACTCAGAGAGCCTATCCAGGAGGATACCATGGTCAACGGTATCAAAGGCCACTGAGATATCAAGGAGGACCAACAGGGACATTTTGCCTCTGTCAGACTCCTCAAAATTTCATTGCACAGGGTGACCAATGCTGTTTACATACTATGGTGCGGCCTAAAGCCTGATTGAAAAGGATCAAGGGCATTTGTGTCATCCAGAAGACCCTGAAGCTGACCTTCCACTACCCTCCCCAGGACCTTGCTCATATAAGAAATATTGGTGACAGGCCTATAGTCATCAATTTGGTCTGCTGCCACATTAGGTTTTTTCTGAATGGGCATAATGAGTGTCTCCTTGAGGGCCAGGGGAGCCCTGCCCTCAAGGAGAGACTCATTAATTATTACTATGGCCCATTCATTCGTAATTGGCCTGGCTGGTTTTATTAACCAGGTTGGGCAAGGATCTAAGGAGGATGAGGAGGCCTGACAGCAATCAAGAGCTCTGTCCACTTCTGTCTGCATCACTGGTTGAAAGCTGGGAAGCAGTGCAGGGCAAGGTGATGCACTGGACATCTTGGCTCAATCTACTGTTTGTAAATGGTGGTTCAGGTCCCGGCGGATGGCCTCCACTTTAGCTTTAAAGAATGCCACAAATTGGTCACAGGAAATACTAGGGGAGCCTTCATCATCTCATCTACCAACTGCCTCCTGTGTTAAAAAATTGAGTTATAAAAGCTGTGCTAAAATCATGGAACAGATTGCAACCACCATTCAGGCCTAGAAGGAGCCAGTCAACTGTGGTCAACATTTAATGATAGATAACATCATTCATTTTTGATGTAACTGTGACCACTAGATATGGGCACGAATAAAAAAAAAATGATGTTTCTTTTGTCGTTTGTCATTTGGAGGGTCCATTTTGGTTCATTTCCGTTTTTTGTGAATTTTTGCAAAAAAATCATTTTCATTTTCATTCGTTTTGTTACCGTTTCATTACCATTTATTTCAAATTTTGTGATTATTTTTAGCATTTAAAGAAGTTCACTGCATTGCAGTAATGAAAACGAAACGCACAACAAAATTTCCGGTGTTTCTGTTCATTTTGTTTCATTTTGGAGACAAAATTTGTTTGTCATTTCATTGCGTAATGAAACAAAAAAACAAAAACAGAAACAAAAAATTGTTCATTTTGTGCCCATCTCTAGTGGCCACAATAAACAGTGGAAATGGAATATCAAGTGCTTGCTTCAACTGTTGGTTCATGTTATGTTTTGTGCTGGTATATCTGATGAGAACATTGAGAGACAGCAAGAACCTGTATCCTTTTCTCATTTCAACATGTAATCTCAAATCAATGAGATTACAGATGTGTTCATTTAACATTCAACAATTGATTCACTAGATATCTTAGTTGGAACTAGCAATAGGATATTGTCCAAGGAAAATTGAAAGACTTGCATCATTCAGTGCTTCCTTGCAAATTAATTAGCACTGAGAGATTCGGTAGCAAAATATTTTTAATGAATGGTAGTTGATTACTTTTGTCCTTGAGACTGCAACTAATGAATTCCTTTTGAAAGAATTTGGAAAACATTGTCCTAATCACCACATAACATACTGATGTCTCTTTTAGAACAACGCCAACAACCTACCAATAAATGATGCGTTTTCAGCAAACCACTAATTTAGGATCAGTGGATGTGACTTTGGGTAGTGGGCAGCATATAAGCTGTAAAAATGAATGAAATGAAATGAAATAAATAACTTTCTTCAATGGAAGAAATAAGCCAAAGAAAATATTTCCTTTGCCTTTGTGGAATAATGGACAAAACAAGCGGGGAGGGGAGTAGAAGTGAGTCAGGGAAGAAAATTATTGTTCCTGACCTCTTGGACTCCCCATTGCTGGAAATACATGGAGACAGCTGATTTATTATAATTTGGAGCACCATGGAGCTGCTAATGTACCTTTTTCTTGATGATTAGGCCAGATGGCTAGTGAGTGGTGTCACCACACGGACTCATATTATGCTGGTTCCAAAAAAAATACACTGGCTGCCAGTTGCTGCCTGAGCCCAATTCAAAGTGCTCATACTTACATATAAAGCCCTAAATGGCTTAGGACCTGGTTACCTAACAAACCACCTTCTTCCATATGAGCCTGCCCATACCCTAAGATCAGGCCAGGAGGCCCTGCTGAAGGTGCCATCCCTCAAAGAAGTGAGGGGAATGGCATGTTGAAACAGGGCCTTTTCGGCCGTTGCCCTCCAACTCTGGAATGCCCTCCACAAAGAGATGCGCCTAGGGCCGAGACCTTCAGCTTTTTGGCACCAGCCAAAGACCTTCCTGTTTGGCCAGCATTTTAATTGGATAGTGCTTTTGGTTGGACTCACATCAGTATTGTATGTTGATGGTTTAAAGTATTGTAATTTACAGTTGTAATAATTTTGTTGTTTTATAGTTTTGATAACATTGTTGTATACTACCCAGATACCATTTGGTAGTGAGGTGGCTATATTTATAAATAAATAAATAAATAAATAAATAAATAAATAAATAAATAAATAAATCTAAAGGATTTGTGCTGGTTTTCTAATTATCTGTAGAGATCCCATGGTTTAACATATTGCTGGCTTAAAAAAAAGAAAAAAGTTTTGAGCTTTAAAAGTTGCAATAAATTGTTCTTAGTATGCAAGTTTTTCTACTTACTCTAGGTTAAAACTGCAATATATCATTTGGAATTGTAATAGATAATTAATTTAAAAATCAGTTCTTGTCCACAGTTTTGTGATACAATTAAATGAAATACAATCAGCAGAAATCTTTCTACAGCTAATGATCTTCCCACAATTGCTATGTAGGAAAGGCTTCTGCCTAGGGACTTCATGGTGTCTCTGCCCTCCTTCATTGACTTTGACTTCTTGCGTATCTTGCAAGCAACTGTGATGACTGCAAATATTTCAGTAGGACTTTTGAATATATTCCTTAATCCTTATAAGACCACTCACTTGTGAGCTCAAGGACCCTGACAGGCCAATAGCGGCAATTTTAGCTAACATTCTATGCAACGACAACAACAACAACAACAACAACAACAACAACAACAACAACAACAACAACAACAACAAAACAATTGGTTATCTCTTCATTAAGTGTGGCAGAGCAATAACTTTTTATATCAAAATTCTTAGGAGAACTTGCGAGCAAATATTGCAGTGGTAGAACCGGAAGCTTCATACTGTCATGAAGAATGAATAGAAAAATGGCTGTTTGTTTCTGATGAATGCATAAAGAAAAATGTGTAACTAAATAGATAAGAACAAAAGTGGATATCCACCAAAGTAAAATATAAATGACAGCCGTCTGCTTAGTTAACAACATTAAAATATTGGCTTACTGAATAAAAGATCATATGCTTTCATTCAGATCACATTGGTTTAGCATGAGATACCAGTTTCCTCTTATTTTGCAACAATGCACAAGAAAACAATGGACCTTATGTGTCTCAAACAGATCATCCGACCCAAATCATCCAACCCAAATATGAAATTTGACATTTGCCAGGATCTATTCCTTAATTTTTTGAATTCTTCCTGACTTTTCAGTAGGAGCAGTCAGAGGCCTCTGCAGTTTGTAGCGTCCAAATGGGTCAGCAGTCACTTTCCTGACTCTATCAGAAAAGTTATATTTTATTGGTAAAGTTTGGTGCCATAGATCTGGAGCAAGTTCCAGACTAGAACTCTAACCTTATGTGCTTATTCACATGTGTTTGGTGTAGCAATGTCTATGTTCCTTATTTTCAGATAAACATGTTTTGCTTGGTTATTCATTTGCACATTTCTTTTGCAGCTGCAATCAACATAGCACAGGATCCTGGAGATTGTTCTTATCATATCATTGCAAGGGTGGGGTGGGGTGGGGAAGAGAAAGGCTTTGTTTCAGCTGTCACTTGAACAGTGGTACTAGGACAGTTAAAATACCTCCTCTCTCTTTCTGTGTTAAGCTGGCAGATCAGAAATGTCAAAAAAAAAAAAAGAGCAAATACAGAAGTACAGGTAGCAGGGCTGGAATTTCTCATAAATCAGCCAATTTCCACATTCCAAATCAGTTAGCAGGAAACTGAAGGAAAAATGCACATCAATAGCAATGATTCGGTTATTTTTCTTCTCATGTCCACTTCCTCTGGCATGATGGGTCATGGAAATACCTGACGATGCAGTGAACCATGCTTATTCAACCTAAATAAACACCCCGTTCCTGAAAGGTTGAAACATCGAAGTAAGGCTCACTTATGAACCAACATGATCCCAGAGCCAAGCAGCTTTTTCTCCCTGGGAAACAGTCGTTCTTGAAATTATTCTTGAATGAGAAACAATTCAGTTGTAAGAGTAGAGTTCCTGAAGCAATTAAACGAAACGTGGGACCTTCTGGACCTCACCATAGGCAGAAAAATATTGGTGGGCAGTGCAGCTTCCTCCATCCATGCTTAATTTAAAGCATTGTTTCCGTCGAACAACCACAAAATGTCTGTGGCACAAAAACAAGAAGTACTGGTAGCTGTCTTGACAGAAATATCTGAAATTATGCATTGCTTAATTTTCTTTCTTTCTCTCCTAATACTGAAAGATGGGTTGATTCAATGGAGCCATAAAAGATAGGAGACAGAGAGTACTTAAAATGAAGCAGACAGACAGAAAGACAGAAATAGATACACACAGAGGGAGAGAGAGAGAGAGAGCCTTTCAAAGCTGTATGGAATTTAGGGCTGACTGGGTGAATATTCCTACAGCTTCTGACACCATTTGCCACACCCCAGACTATTCTAGTCCCTCTGAAGTGAACTGCAATTCTCACAATGGCTGAGGGAAAATGGATTTTGCCAGGAACACTTTGCCGTTTCCTGCGCTATTGATTGTAATGCAAAATATTGGATTGTGGTTTAGTCTCAAATGGAGAATGAAGAGCCTTTAAAGGCAGTCAAGAGTTACTGCTTTTCTAAGGACCTACTTCTCATGTGCTGGTATGTACTGGTTCAGATTACTGCAGATTACTGTTATGAAGGGTGGTGGAATATGGCTAAGGAGACTGTCATGATGAACACCCATACTTCCAAATATACTGCTACCCCGCTGCTGGCTTTTTTGGCTCTTACCTTCTGCTCTTCAACAGAACAATTAATTTATTTCACACTTATTACAATATCTCAATCATTAAGCTGGGCGACAGTCAAGCTTCTGTTGGGAAAAACCATTTTGAAAAAAACGGGCTTGGCATCGGACCAATTGGCCAACTACCGTCCGATCGCCAATGTTCCCTTCATGGGCAAGGTTATTGAAAGGGTGGCCGCGGTGAGGATTCAATCATTTCTGGAGGAACAGTGGTGCCTTGATCCTTGCCAGTCCGGCTTCAGGCCTGGCCGGGAACCGAGACAGCTCTGGTCGCGCTGCAAAATGACCTGATCCGGGTGGCCGACAGGGGTTGCTCTACCCTGTTGGTCCTCCTGGATCTGTCAGCGGCCTTCAATACCGTCGACCACGGTATCTTACTGGACCGGCTCCTGGAGGTGGGTATCGGAGGCACTGTTCGCAGTTGGCTCCGGTCCTTCCTCCAGGATAGGTCTCAGTATGTGCAGCATGGTGGAGAGGTGTCGGCCCCGTGGACACTCCCTTGTGGGGTTCCGCAGGGCTCATCTCTCTCCCCCATGCTGTTTAATATCTATGTAAGGCCGCTGGCTGGAGTCATTAGGAGATTTGGAGTGTGCAGTCATCAGTACGCTGATGACACGCAGCTCTATCTCTCCTTTTCCACCTCTGCAGTGGAAGCTGTCCGGTCCCTCGACCAGTGCTTGGAGGTGGTTATGGCTTGGACTGGGGCCAACAGGCTCAAACTCAACCCCGAGAAGACCGAGGTGATGTTCTTCGGGAGTTCCCCGTCTGGGTATGGGTTCAGAATCTGGGCGTGGTCCTTGACCCGGCTCTGACCCTGGAGGCCCAGGTGGCGGCCGTGGCCAGGACCGCATTTTACCACCTTCGTCAGATTGCCCAGATTCGTCCCTACCTGGACGTCGACTCCTTGAGAACAGTGGTGCAGGCGCTGGTGATCTCGAGGCTGGACTACTGCAACGCTCTCTACATGGGGTTGCCCTTGACTCTCCTCTGGTGGCTGCAGCAGGTGCAAAATGCGGTGGCCAGAGTGGTGGTGGGTGCACGCCGTTACGACCGCATCGCCCCAGTTCTGGCTCAGCTGCATTGGCTACCCGTTGCATCCCGGATCAGATTCAAGGTCTTGGTTTTAGTTTATAAAACCCTCCATGGCTTGGAACCTGACTACCTGGCAGAGCGGATCGTCCAGCGGTCAACTTTGGCCCGACCGGTTCGGCAGTCGCGGGCGCACTCGCTGCAGGTTCCCACCCCCCGAGAGGCCAGGCGTTCCCTCACACGGAACCGGGCCTTCTCGGCCGCTGCCCCCTCTCTATGGAACAGCTTACGCAGCGAGGTGCGCTCTGCAGAGTCCCTGCTGGCCTTTCGCAGAGCAATTAAGACCATCTTATTTCGCGAGGCCTTTGGTGACCTAGCTTAATTTTTTTTTCCCTTACCTCACCGCCATCGACCTCTCTTATTAGGAGCGTGTTGTTTTGCAGCAAGGTTTTCTCTTCTTATTATAACAAGGGCGCTTTAAGCTGCTTTTTTCTTTTTAACTATATGTAAGTGTTTGTAGTTGTTGTTGTATTTACATTGTATTGTACCTGCTGACTTGTTTCAGCCTTGTAAGCCACCCAGAGTTCCCGTGGGAAGATGGGCGGGGTATAAATCCAATAATAAATAAATAAATAAATAAATAAAATGGCCATATTGCATGTATTAACATTGGACATCAGTGGGAACTGGGAAGTATTGAAAGCCTGAAGTGATTATTCTTTGACATTAATTTCCTTAATAAAGATTCCGTGTCTCTTGCACTGAGGTCAGCCCTTTCTTCCTATTTAATGGGAATTTGTTTTGCTTTGTGGATTGCCCTTTTCTACTGTGACATCCATTATAGAAGCATTGATGCAGGCCATCTGCATACTGGAAATTCAGTTTTTACCTCCTCTCTTTCTGATTATAACTGCAGACGGTAACTGTGAATAAACTTTCTCCCCAAGGATGATTTAAAAAGTGATTTTTTTATTACAGAATGGGATACATTTGTGTGTTAAGGAAGGGTGGTGAGACTTGACTGTTGTTTGCTTGTTTCCGCTGCTAAGAAACATTGTAATCAAAATATACTATAAAATCATTTTATCAAAATTTCATGATTCATTCATTCATTTATGTATTCACTCACTCACTAATTCGGTTTATAGACTACCTGACTATTGTTCTACAGTATTTACGATAACAGCTGCAAGAATTTATGTGTCAAAAAGTTAGAAAGGGAACAAAGAATTTTCAGTTGATGAATGGCTGATTTAGTTACAAGAACTTATTTTAATAGATAAGTTAACAATTCTATTAAATGTGGACCTGTTATTGGAATTTGAAAGACAGTGTGGTATTTTAAAGATATATTTGGAGGAAAGGTAGAAATTGAATATAAATATATGATTTGAAGATGGATAGGAGAAAATTTTGTTTGTTATATTGAAAGTTATTAGTATAGACTTTTGAAAAATGAATTGACCAACAGCTTGTCTTAATAAAGGGGTCAGGATAAAGGACCAAAGTAGATTGTTAATGGTGGAAATGTAAGATAAAATTCAGTAGCAAGCAGAGGAATAGTTAAAGACTCTGATGAAAGTGGAAGTATAAATGAAGTGAAAAAATATGAAGAGTATGAAAAGGAATGTTATATAAAGGCATTTTTCTTTTTTCTTTTTAATGGACCATTAATGGTAGAGTGCTGAAATGTCGGCTGCAAAGTCAGAACCTCAGTGGTTCAAATTCTTGGTGCCATGCAGCAGAGTGAGCTCCTGCTGTTAACCCCAGTTCCTGCTAACCTAGCAGTTTGAAAGCATGTAAATGCAAGTAGATAAATAGCTACTGCTGTAAAAAGTGGGAAGGTAAACAGTGTTTCATGCGCATACATGCATTCAGCCATGCCGGCCATATGGCCATGGACTTACACAACACTGGCTCTTTGGCTTGGAAACAGAGATGAGCACTGACCCTAGAGTCGGACACAGCTAGCATACAAGTGCGGGAGGGGGGACTTTTAACTTTACCTTAAATGAAAAGCGAAGAGTTTAATTTTTTTTTTAAAAGGATATTGATGACAACATATCCCAAATAGCTGGATTATCTCTCCCAGTTTTATAACAGCTTTATATAGATGTTAAACAGCATAGAAGAGAGGTTTGATCCTGAGGGTCATAAGGTCCAGTATCGTACTGTAATCAGCAGTATCAAAAGTAGCTGTAAGATCTAGGAGAACCAACATGGTTACATTCCCCAAGAGGTCATATTACAGAGTAGCCAATACAGATTCTGTCCCATGGCATGATTTAAACACCAACTGAAATAGATTTAGACTATCAGTATCATCCAATAATGTTTGCAACTGGTCGCCCACAAGCTAATAGCTTGTAGAAATGGTCCTTCCATCAGATCAAACAAAGCAGGGGGAACTGATACGTCCACTGGTGGCAAAAGAACAAATTGGAGACAGAGTCTCAAGATGTATGAAAATATTGTCAACATTGTAGGCCACACTAGAGCTCCTTATATAGATATATCCATAAACTAAGCCATTCTCTCAAAATATTTTGTCTTAAATGTTAGAATAAGCTCCATAGTGCCTGGCATAACTAAAAGTAGCCTGCATAGATAACAAATTAACAGAAGAAATGGGGACATCCATGGAGTCTCCCATGATTGAGATGGAATGAGCATTTTAATCATGGAAGACTCCAAGGACATGCAAATAATGCACCTCAAGATCTCTTCATTGTACAGATGAAGGTGTGGGATTGATGCCAGTAGGAATGGAAGTTTTGGGGTGGAGTAGTGAACACCTCCCATTTTGTACAATCACAAACAATTTACATTTCTTCAACTGCCTAAGCAATAAATCCCAAATATATTTTCCTTGGAAATAAAAGCCTATTGGCATTCTGTGGACATAATCAATTCAGTTGTTCATGAGTGAGCAATCATAGTTTAAAAAATCCTGTGCTTACCTCTCAGTGGCCAATCAAAAAACAAAGCAAGCTTATCAGGTGTTCTAAGCACTTAACAAATTATCTCCTCTAATAATGGGCTACTTATAGTAAATACTTTAGCCAATGTCATCAAGAAGAAAGCAACGTAAGCACATGCATATGTATTTGCTAAGCCATAAGACCTTTATAGAAAGGAGATGATAGAAATACGTTCCTATGACTGGGGTAGAATGGCCCATAAATTAAAACAAATAAGTCCTGATGAGAAAATAAGATTTTAAGGAAGGAACCTATTAATAAAATAGTCACGCCGTTGAAAAAGATATTGGGCAATGTGCCATGTGCACATAGCAAATAATTAAAAATGTAGAAGCAATTTATCAGTAGTATAACTCAAGAAAGGAGGCTTCCAAGTTAAAGGAACAGATTTGTCATATACTTTTTCATGCTGGTAGATGCAGTCAACCAGAAAAAGAAAAGAAAAAAAAATTAAGACTGCAAGCTAATGGACTAGAGCAAGCATTAGAGACGAATGGATAGAGCACCTGCTATCCCTGTAGATTGTACAACCAATGGGCGGTACTCAAGTGTTTAGGAGGGCTAATGCAGAAGCTCTACTAATATAGTAAAGCAGCAGGACGTCTATCAGCTGGGAGTTCATAGCAAAATATAGCAAAAATAGCTACCATGGAAATGAAATGGCCAGCTTCCAAGGCAAATAAAGGATGCTACAACATAAAATAAAATAAAATAAAATAACTATGAAAGGTGGGGACAACACAAGAGCTCCAGAAGATAACCCATTGCTGTATCAGACAATACTTGAAACAGCATTAAAAATGCATATCCCCCCTTAAGAAATTAAAGGACTTGGTACAGGAGTTTCAAACACATAATGTTTTTGGAGTCTAATAAATACACCACAATCCACAGCGAGGTAAGTTGTACCTGCATGCAAACTCTATTACTGGAAACCTAATCACTGTCTTTGCCACTACTATTTGAACTACTCTTGTATTGCCCTTAAGCACAGGAAGATATAAATGAGGATGAAATGCTGATATGCATTTTGCTCTGGTCTCAACCCTTTTCTATCTTCTGCTTTGTACATTTTTTTCAATAAAACAGATTCTAGACATCTCACTTAATGACAGACTTGCAGCTTCAGCTGAATTCCTTATAGTCTCGAGAGAGCCAAACTGAGGGTGGGAAAGGGAGTGGGCAAATACTATGTTGCTTTGTTTGATATGCTGGGTGTGAAACCTTATCCGGGACTTTGAAGCAGTCTTAGCATCAGCCCATCATCTCAGTGCCTGATAGACTATATCCTCTATCAAGATTGCATTCTCACCTAAGAAGACCGTTCAGGAGTCCCAGGTGCACAAAAATCAACTCATCCCATGTCAAGAGAAGCATGTATTAATTCTGATTTAACAGCCATTCCAATGGTTGGCATCTCTGCCAAACTAGAGCACAAGATAACATAGGCCTTCCGTTTTTAGCTTTTTCTCCCCATTCATATCATCTGTTCTTTTAAAAAGATGGAACACAAGCTTGTTCTAATCCTGCCAGACTTTTTCTATTTTCCATATGTGAATTTGTTCATACAATTGTCTGTATTGTCTCAAAAGCTAACCTTTAGATGTGTGCACTGAACCCTGGTCTCAGTGAATGTTCATATAAAGAGCAGATGCCTGCCCTGCCCTGTGCCCATTTTTGGATACACTGACCCAAACTTCATGCAGAATCATGACAAAAAAATCTGTTTCTCCAAGAAAAGGAGATAGAGAAGAAGACAATTTCTTCAAATGTGAAAAACACAAATAGCAAAGGCAGGAGATGGAACAATGTAGGCAGGCTAGAAAGGCACCAGGGGCAGTTTTCGCAACTAGCACTGTTTAATTGCTCTGTCTTCCCTTCTTTTTTCCAGGTTCCAGGAGAAACCTTCCTAAAGGAAGGAGTGCCTATTAACACTTCTTGAAGAAGCAATGCAGGGAGCCTGCATTTCTAGACTCTCTGGGCGTTTATACACGACCCCTAAACTCCGGGGCAAATGGCTCCCAGCTCCGGAGCTTAAAAATGTTTACCCACCAGCTCCGGAGTTAACAGGAAATTAAGTGTGATCCCGCCCACTTTAGCGCTTCCCAGCGCAGCTTTCAGGTACCTGCTCTTTGGAGTGCTCTTTGGCGGGAGTGTCGGAGAAGCTTAAAGGGATTTTTGGCAAACACCACATCCCTGTTTATTTCAAACCCAGGAATACACTAAGGCAGATACTTGTCCACCCAAAGGATCCGATACCAAACCATAAAAGGAGCAATATAGTATATGCAGTCCAATGCAGTGAAGAGTGTTCAGACCTCTACATCAGAGAAACCAAACAGCCATTAAACAGAAGAATGGACCAACATAGGAGGGGTAACAGCTCAGGACCAGAATCAGCAGTACACCTCCATTTGAAGGACAAAGGCCACTCTTTCAAAGATGAGGATGTACACATATTAGACAAAGAAGAGAGGTGGTTTGAGAGAGGAGTAAGGGAAGTCATTCATGTTAGCATTGAAAATCCCTCCCTCAACAGAGGTGGTGGGCTCCGGCATAGTCTATCTGCTACTTATCAGGCTGTACTTTCCAAAGTACCCAGGCAAATCAAAGAGCCTTCACCACCAAGGTCACAGCTAACGACCCATTCTTGATGGGTTTCAGCACCTTAAGCCATTGTTTACCTTCAGGCCACGGCCACTAATGTCTCCCTAACGAGCCTATTCAGGCTATTGTTCATCATATGAGCCAATCAGACCAGGGGACAAGAGGTCAAGCTGACTATAAGAAGGACTACTTGCACTAGCTGTATTCAGACTGATGAACAGCGAAACGTTTCTATCTCTCAAAAAGAAGTCCAGTAGCCATGACTCAACTCCCAGTTATTTGATCCGGTGTAACGATAGTGAGTGCGGGGCTCTCCTTGCTTCTGTTTGTTGTTTTTTTGGCTCCCGCCCCTTTAAGAGCTACTTTTACAGAGACGAGAGGCAGAATGAGGTGAGCGGCATGCTTTTCTTTCTCTTTTTCTCCCTCCCCTCATGCAGCCAGCAGCCAGGAAATGTGGAGGGGGTGGGGACACAGGAAGAGCGACGAACCCCTAAGATCTCTGGTCCGAATTTAAGTGGCCAGCGGATCTTAGGGGTCGTGTAAAAAGGCCTTGTGTCATTCTCTTACCACTGGTTCTCTGCACCTGAAATTAGTGGTCCTGCAGCTGCAGACTTTGATGATTTACAGTAATCACTGATATTGTGGAAGGAAAAGAAAACAAGGGTCATATTCTTTTCCTCTGTTGCTACCAATTCAGCACCTTCCTTAATTTTTAGTTTCTTTTCCATCACCTCTAAAGGTGACACTTGAAAGCAATACTGTACCTGAGGGATTTCATGGGGGTGCTGCTTAACTCTGCCAGTTTCTCTTGGCTCTTTGCTCTGCACTGTGGTCACCCCAAAAAGCATGAATACTACTTTTCTTCTCTTTTCTTTCTTTAGTGTCTTTTATCTGTTTGCTTGCTTTGCATGTTTTTGGATTTACACATTGAACTGCTCAATTAGTGCAACTGGAAAAGGTGCAGAAGACATACTAAATTCATATATACTAAATTCAACATATTTTATAGCTGAAAAGGAAGACACTGTTCCATAGGAAGATGAATTGGCTTCAACAAATGTGCAAACATGACCTGAATCATGGGTATTTGTACATTTCAGACAGTGACCACAAGGCAGAAAAAAGAGCCCACAAGCATTACTAGGGTGAGTACCCTTATGGATCTTTCATATAAAATCTAGCATTCATGTGTTGCAGTCAGAAGAAAGGGAGTGGAGAACTAAAACTGAGGAGAATGCTGAGCTAGCACCAACAGAAACTGCATGATCTGTACTTTAGAAATTATTGTTCCTTGTTCTCATCTACTATACCCATCAGTTTTTGTGGCCTTGGCACTTTCAGATACAGGATGTGAATAGTCACAGAAAAGATAGCAAGTAGAGAGGATAAGGTTCTGTGCATTATTTTCCCCAGAGAGAGAGAGAGAGAGAGAGAGAGAGAGAGAGAGAGAGAGAGAGAGAGAGAGAGAGAGAGAGAGAGAGAGAGAGAGAGAGAGAGAGAGAGAGATTCTCCTTGATTGTTGGGGAAAGGGATGAAATAAGGGGGAAATAAAAAAGAGCTTCTATCATAGCCCAGAATCTCTTCTGTCCTGCTTTCATAGTTCATCTGTTGCCTGGACTTACCATTTTCCCTTCCTCATTTGCAGAAGGGAAATCTTCATTGAAATCCAGAAAATCACAGATAACTATCATGGAGTGGGCAAAGCTTGGGCTGCAAGAAAATGCAACAGGGAGTCGATCAAGAGAGCGGAATGGGTTTTTCTTTTCTTATTTTGGCAATGGAACAAATCAGAGAAGCTAGATACTTCCCTGCTGAAACCCACAAAAATAGCCTTTCTTATGTGGAAGCATGGTTTGGGATGTTGATTGTTAAAAAATACCAACCAGCATTTGTTGAGTTGTAACTCTGTGAGTTACCATGCAAAAAAGCAACTTAGAAAAAGATCAAGGACTGGGATAGATTTTGGATTGTCCTGGTCTACATTCTGTCCTTGGACAACAATTCTAAAGAGTCAATACAACCACTAAAAATGTCCCCTTTGGTTCCAACTGTGCACAATTCTGATGATTATCTGAACACAGAGTTTGATTCAGACATTTAGAAATGCATATTTTGAAGTAGCATGTAGAGATGGTCATGAAATGAATTTTAATTTGTTTTGTTATTTGTTATTCATTTCATTAGCTAGCAAAAATAATAATGAACCAACCCATCAAAGAAAAATGAAACAAAAAGAAACAGAAATTTCCATTTTGTTCATTTTGCTTTTCATTCCTGGCACTTACCTTGCCTTGAGTCCCAATCCTGACAGAGTCCTCCAGAGTCCTGAACTTTGGCGCTGCAAAGCAAGCACCTCTCAGCTGTGATTTTTTTAAAAAAAAAAAACCCCTGCATGTGGACTTATTTTTAAAAAATTAAAAATGTTAATTTTTTTTAAAGTGCCAACCCAGCCCAGGAGCTACATGGTCAGCATTATAAAATCAAGAAAAAATAAATAACAAAAACAGCGCTGACCGGGCCCCAAGGGTGCGAGTGGATGGTGCAGGAAAATGTAAAAAAAAAAAAAATGGTGCCTGCCCTGGCAATAAATAAATAAATAAATAAATAAATAAATAAATAAATAAATAAATAAATAAATAAGAACTAGGTCTGGCCCATGGGCTAGCTGGTCTGACTCACAGGCCAGGCAGAAGTTTAAAATAATAATAATAATAATAATAATAATAATAATAATAATAATAATAATAATAATAATAATAATAATAATAATAATAATAATAATAATAATAATAATAATAATAATAATTTTAAAAGGGGGCCCAGGGAAGCAAGCATCTCTCAGCTGTGAAATTTTTTTAAAGACCCCAGCATGGGGTACTTTAAAAAAGAATTTTAAAAACATTTAAAAAATTAAAAAGTGCCATCCCAGCCTGGGAGGAACGCAGAAACAAAAGTGAAAAATAAGGGGGGAAACCCAAAATGAAACAAAACAAAATATGAAATGATTTTTTAAAAAAATTGTTTCATTTATTTATTTATTTATTTATTTATTTATTTATTTATTTATTTATTTATTTATATAGCTTATATATTAAACAAAATGAAATGGGGGGGAGCAAAGGAATAACAAAATGAAATGCCATTTTGGCATTCCGTGCCCATCTCTAGTAGAATGTGTTTAAAACATCTATTGAAAATGACATTACTTAAGTAGATTTTTTAAAATCATAGAAGAGTGTTGAAACAGGATGGAATGAGTATTTGTATGGGTGAACATATCTGAAAATGGCTGAGAAAACTCCATATCAAAACTGGCTAATACAAATGGAGGATTTGGGAGGTGTCCACTGCCTAGATAGGGCTTCTTTGCCTCCAGGGATGAAGAGGCAGCAAGGTTCCTGCACTAATTGGGCTGGGGGTGGGGGTGAGCAAGCTGGCCTAAGCCTTTTCCCACTCCTCCCCTACCTCTTGCATCTTCAAACGCCATCCCCACCATTGAAGATGGTGAGATTAGCTGGTCGCTCCTGGGCCGGATGGAAATTTTTGGCTGTTACTCATATTGGCCATTGAGTAACAGTGCACGTTTGTCCATCCCATCACCTTCAACAAGTGGCACGGTATAGTTGATAACTGAAAACTGGTCACAATTGGCATGTAGTGCAAGAGGTAGCCAAATCATTTATGCCCCATCTCTGTTTGCACCTACTGGAAACTAGGCAGCCCTCAATTTAACATAAAGTAACAAACACTTTGTTGTTGTTCAGTCGTTCAGTTGTGTCTGACTCTTCATGACCCCATGGACCAGAGCTCACCAGGCCTTCCTATCTTCCACTGCCTCCTGGAGTTTTGTCAAATCCATATTGGTTTCATCGATGACATCGTCCAACAAACACTAGATATAGCACAGAAGAGAATTAGAGTTAATTCAATGGCAGGAAAGAAATGAGGGCTGCTTTTGGGCTTATGAGACGTTAGGAGGGTAAAGGGTTCTCATCTAGTGAGCGGCTCCCTTCCCATCCATCAAGGAATCTCATTAAGCTGTGTAGGGGCATTTATTACTTAGGTATTCACCCTTGCGCTACATTACAGGTCCTCTTGTAGGTTAATAGTTAAAAGATAGACTTAAATTTATAACAAATACATTGTGGCCCAATATAAGCCCAAAACTTTTGCCTCATCTTATTTCATCCTGGGTGGGCAATGAAAGAAATTTATTTATCCAATTTTGAAGAATTTAGCGTAGGCTTCACACTTTTTATTGTTAGAAAGGAAAGATATGGGGGGAGGGAATTCAAATGTGAAACTTATTTATTTTATTTATGAAGCAAAACATGGAAATTTTCTTGTCCTTCTCTTCATCTCTTTTTAATCTCAGCATCATATGGAGAAGCTTTTCCCATTACCTAGATTTACTGTAACTCTGGCCATTTCCCCTTTAACAATGTGCACATTCTTCTACAATCTGCAAATAAGCCAGGCTACAGTTCAGTAATACCACATCTCTTCCTTCTTAAGTATGAATCAAATGCTGCACCTTCAGCAACAGAATGCTATCATTATTTTGAAGATAGGTTGACATCCTTGCATTAACACCATGTGAAATCATGGAGGCAGCCTTCATGCTGTGTTATTTAGTTTGTGTCAGGTCACCGGTTTTCAATTTCATCAGTGGTATATGAAGCTAAAGAAGGCAATAGAATAATAATAATAATAATAATAACCCACCACTCAGAGAGCTGTACTGGAGCTATGCTTGCATTACTGTTACAATGACTGTGAAATAACCTGAGATGAAGAATAGGGTATTTTCATGATGTAATCCTGAAGGCAGACAGAGGTCAAGGTACAAGTCAACGCTAACTCATTAGGCTAGGAAGATCTCTGATTCATTATGGTTTGGTTTGGTTTTAATGGGGAGGAAATAATGGATTTGAAAGTGGTCTCAGAGAACATTTAATCCAGCTTTCAACTCAGTTTAGGAAACCTGAGCAAGATCACCTTCAAGTAATATTTGTACAGCCACTGCTTCAGCTCTAATGGAGCATTCACTAGCTTAAGATACCGATAATAATGTTGTGCCATCAAGTCAATTCTGACATATGAGGAACCTTACCAGGGTTTTCCACATAGAAAATATTCAAAAGAGAACCAACAAAGTCACAGGGTCCTGAATTACCTCCTTTAATACATCATCATCATCATGCATTATTACCTTTCTCCCAGAGTTCAACAAAAATGATGCTCTTCCAACGTGCCTTCTTAATATCAGAGTCTGCCCTCAGTATGAGGGATCTAGTGTTTTTCTTCTTGCCTCTTGCAGCACAATAAATATTTGAAAAATATTTCTCAGTTAGGTTTTCTTCTCCATATCTGCTACCCATAGCTTTTTTTTTGCAGATGTGTGCTAACCTCCTTACGAGAATATGATTGGTTGTCATTACTGTAAGTAAATTACAAAATGGAAAACATCAATTGTGCTATTTGTATAAAAACATTTAATTTGCTTTTAGTGGTAGCTTTCTTCACAGGAAAAGTCTTAATGAAGTTGGTCAGGATTATTTAGTACTACTTCCAGTTTATAGAGGAGAGAAAAGAAATAATGACAGGTCTGGAAACTTATAGAGAGAGAAAAACTTAGCAACAGTGCCTTGCTTATCCAACTATGCTGGCTATGATTCCTTCCCACCTCAAGTCTATAAATCATGGTGATAAAAATTGTTATTAGCAATGAATGAAAATACCATCTTAAACATGTAATAGGGTATCATTCCTTGTAGTAAGTGTGGTGTGGTGGCTCAGCGGACTAGAGCACTGAAACAGTCACCTACAAAGTTGGCAGCTCGGTGTTTTGGATCCCAGGTGCCATGCAGCAGAGTGAGCTCCAGCTGTTAACCTCAGCTCCTGCCAACTTAGCAGTTTGAATGCATGCAAATGCAAGTAGATAAATGGGTACCGGCATAAAAAGAGGGAAGGTAAACAGTATTCCATGCAGCCATGCCGGCCACATGACCATGGACTTGCACAACACTGGTTCATTGGCTTGAAAACGGAATGAGCTCCAGCCCTAGAGTCAGACATGACTAGTAGAGATGGGCACAACTTGAAAAAAATTTTTTCGAGTTGTCGTTAGTCGGGCCGGTTCCGTTTCGGGTTGTTTCCGTTTTTTTGTGAAAATTCGCAAAAATTGTCGGTTTTTTCATTTTTTCGTTTTCGTTAGTACTGGTTTTTTTGGGGGGGTAGCGGGCTCCAGGAGGCACCTCTGTGGGGTGGGTGCCTCCTCTGGCCCGCTATAAAGGGAAAGTGGGCTCCTGGAGGCACCCGTGGGTGCCTCCTATCCTCACCCACTAGGAAGGGGAAGCAGGCTCCAAGAGACCCCTCAACATGGGGGTCTCCCCTCCTCACCTGCTGCTGCAAAATGCATGCATAGCTATATGGATATGCATACCAGTTGCAGACAGTGAGACTAGTGATGGCAGTGAACCCAGAGCCATAGGGTGATGCCTAAGGCTCTCGCACCACCATGTCTCACAAAGAAGGGAATTGTACTTGCGTGTAGTGCAATGCAAGTAGATCTGGCTTAGGGTTAAGGTGGGTTAGTGCAAGGGCTAGGGTTAGGCTAGTGACGGGTAAGGTTACGGTGGACTAGTGGGTTGCACTTCTGGGTGCCTCTCTGACCCACTAAGAAGACAGTCTGTGACGTATGGGTAAGGAGTCAAAGATTAGGGTTAGGGTTAGGGGGCTAGGGCAGGTTTTAGGGGGCTTTTTGGCACATCCCAGAAGTCTCCATGGCCAAGTGGCCATGCGATTGGTGGGATGGCTCCAAAAATTTGCATGGTCGTCCACTCCCACATGGCTGGCCACTCGGCCAGCCCATCATTGCGCAGGTGTAAATAAAATAAAATAAAATAAAATCAATGGAGGACAGAGGAGGAGAGGAGAGACATTTTGTTGCAAGAAAAAACCCACTGCTACTGTGAAAAATCTGGCAGTTTATAAATATTCACGTGTTTCTGTTGTGCTTGTGTGTTTTTGGACCACGATTTCAAAAACAATATTGAGTTCGCCGCCCCATTATGGATCCCCTGCCCACACCGCATGGCATGGCGAGTCCGGCTGCCCAGGACGGGGGGGGAGGCGGGACCCCCCCTCCAGAAACCACACCTCCGGTAGGTGCCATGCACCCTTAGTGAAGCAGGCATTTTTCCGCCTGCTTTTTTGACCCGGAAATGGGTGGGGGGAGAGTTTAAAAGTTTTTTCCTGTGCCGTCCGTGCCGCTTGCTTGCGCTTTAATTGCGGCGGCCGGCGAGACTGGGCTTTTTGCTGGCTGCGAGCCTGTGGCGAGTCCCACCAGAGCAGCCCAGGACGGGGGATGGGGGGGAGGCCGGGGACCTCCAGAAACAACCCCTCTGGTAGGTGCCCCGAGGCACGGCAGGCATTTTTCCGCCTGCTTTTTGGCCGGGAACCGTTTTTTTTTTAACTTTTATAAACTTTTTTTCTGTGCCGCGTGGCATCGCGCGATCGCGCAATGCAAGGAACGAGCACGACAAATCAGACCAAAATAGTTCGTTCGTCAGTTCGAGCTCGAAGTCTGGCAGAGTAATTCCCGTTACCGTTTCCGTAGAGTAACGGAACCAAGTAACGGAAACGGAAAAGGGAATACCGCTAAGTCGTGCCCATCTCTAATGACTAGCATGCATGTGCAGGGGGGGGCATTTTCATTTTACCTTGTAGTAAGGCATCTTCCATTCATACCTTGGTCCACTTTGAAACTGACTATGCGTTGGAGATTCAGCATGGATTCAAAGAGGCCGTGGAGTTTCTAGATAATTGGGTGGAAAGTTGCTGTTGAAAACTGAGAGATACCAGAAAGCACAACGTGTTGTTGTTGTTGTTGTTGTTGTTGTTCTTGTTCTTGTTCTTGTTCTTGTTCTTGTTTGTACATCTCTCTGTGTGATGAATAGGGATGGGCACGAAACAGAAAAATGGTGTTTTGGTTTTTAGTTTGTCGTTGAGAGGTCTGTTTCGGTTCATTTCCGTTTGTCGGGAGTTTTTTGAAAAATTCTGTTACCATTTTTTGTTTTTTCGTTTATCATTTATACCCGCTTTTTGCGCGATTTTTAAAGCATTTCCGTGCACAAGCATCCCCCAATGCCCCAGACCAGAGGAAAAACACTAAAAAAAAAGGATGCTGGCAGAGACACAGTATAGACTAGGTAAGCAGGGAGGCTGCAATACTGGCAGAGACACAGTATAGACTAGGTAAGCCAGTGGCTGCAAGGCAGCATTTCCCAGTGTGCAAGGCTGCACTGTGTGGCAGGGGAGGGTACTCACCTAGAGTCGCAGAGACAGTAATCCCACCCTAACTCCCACCAGAGACTGCAAGGAGGACAGGGGCTGCCAGCGCTTTTTATGCCCTCTGTGGCTGCCAGACCTGCCCACCCAGTCTGCAACCTGGGCATGCTATTTGTTGAACATGATCCCACATCACATGGCTTGTCTCCATTTTGTGGCTGGTGGCGACATCCATTTTAAAGGGAAAAGAAAAATACATCGCGATGGGAGAAGAAAAAAACAAATGTTTTAAGGACTCCAACCCCCCTGGTAGGTATTATCAGACAATATAAATAATTATCACTGCGTTTTTATGGATGTCCAGGGCGTTTTTTAACATTTAAAACAGCTCATTTCATTGTGCATCGCCATTAACGGAAACGAAACGTAACGACCACAATTTTTGTGCTTCTGTAAGTTTCATTTCATTTTAATCACAATTTTCATTTGTGGTTTCGTTACGTAACGGAAACGACAAACAGTAACAGAAATGAAAAAATGTTTGTTCTGTGCCCATCTCTAGTGATGAATCCTGAAAAATAGTTCTCTAAAAAACTGTAATACCTTGAGCTAGCTGCTCAATGAATGTTTGACTTTGTTCTATCCCATCAATTGATGATGCTCCTCTTTCTTTCACACGTATGTGTCTGCTTACAGCAACAGGTGCTCCAACAGTGGCATGTTGTTATTCAACTACTTAATTTTTTTATAAAGTTGTCCTTATTTCAGATTGAAATATTATTCACTTTATTCAAGGGTCCTGGCAAGAGATCATGGTTGCCAAGTGTAATTGGATCAACAATGGCACCTATTTGGACAATCCTAATTTAGAAATTGCAATTACTATTAGAGATTCTGCTACCCTGATTGTGCAGGCTGAATTTCAGTTCCATTAACTTTAGAAGAAAGTCTTAGTGAAATGATCACATCTTCTTCTTACATCCACTGTCTGATTATATTCCTGTTTTCAGATGATTAATGTAATTAAACTTGAACAGGTTGAGCAAAATCAATCTGTTATAACATATACACCACTCTTTCAACTCTAATTCATTTACAGTGGTTAACGTCTCCAGTCCTAAGTTGAAGGGAAAAAGAAAGAAGTCAGAGAAGTGAGCAGTAAAATATGTGTTGCATTTCCCTGCAGGCAAAATAAACTTAAGGTTAACTACGAAATGGACCATAGGGAGCAGGTATGAAAAGAGGAGGTAGATATAGATGGGTAGGTAGCCAAAGTCAGTGGAGCAGAGGTGGAGAAGTACTTGATCTTTGTCTTTACCCACTGTTATTCACCATTATTGTCTGTTCCAGAGAATCCTGCCTTCTCATCCAAAGTAGGACAGCTTCAGTTCCATTGCTTTTGCCTCCAGAGATAGTTTAGACTTAACATAATCTAGGACCCACCTGCTTGTCTTTCTGATAGTCCAGGGCATCCACAAAGCACTCATCCAGTAACACATTTCAAACAAATCCATTCCCCCCACCCCTCAATTTTTTTTCACACCTATACATAGTGATTGGAAATATAAGAGTGTGGATGATCCTAGTCTTGGTCTCCAGTGACACATCCATACACTTTGTGGTCTTTTCTGGTTCCCTCATCGCTGTCCTTCCTAGTCCCGGTCTTCTTCTGATTTCTTGGCTGCACTCTCCATTAGGATTGATGACTGATCCAAGGTATACTACATTGGATCAATCCGGCATCCAATTGCTGTCTGGGATCCCCACAGATAGCAAAATCCGAGGATAAGATCAAATGCTCTTATCCAGGATCATGGTGTTGTCAGTGGCAAGGGGGAAGTAGTGACATCGGTGGTGCATTAGCAATGTCAAAAATGGGGGTGGCACATGATGGGCAGGCCAGGAAGGAGCCACTGGGTAGGCAGCCAGGCCACCTCCTCTGCTATCCAGCTGGGCAGAGGAGGAGGAGAGGAGGAGAAATGCTGGCCTAGAGCCCTTGGCCCAGCCATTCCTCTCATCCAACACCATTGCCCACCTGCCATGCTCCCTTGCCTGCTTGTCTGGCTCTGTTTGTACTCTGTTTTGCTGCTCACCAGGTCTCTTGGCATTTCAAATAAAAAGGGAAACTGAGGAAGCAACAAACCAATGCTTGCACTTATTGACCTGTGGAAGAAGGCAGAAGAGGCAGTGACTGTGTTCGGTCCCTTTGCAAAAAGGGTTTCTGCTGCCCCCTCACTCTTGGGGAAAACCACAAGCAGTAGCATCTTTTGCTGCATGTCACGGAGCCGTTTCTGCTTTGGAGGGATGGGCAGGGCCAGCGCGTCCATTTAGGTGAACTAGGAAGTTACCTAGGGTGCCAAAATGGAGAAGGGGCGCTGGCCAGCCTGCTGCCTCCCCACTGTCCCACCACCACTGGCCACCACCGCCCGTCTGCCCGCCACCCGCCACTCCCCCATGCTCTTTGCTGTCCGTCTCCCACGCCCATCGCCGCCCCCGTCATCTGCCGCCGCCCGCCGCCCCACCCCCACCACTGCTCCCCGCCTCCTGCCCCCCGCTGCCCACCACCAAGAGAGGAGGCAGGCAGTGAAAATGGAGCCAGACAGGCAGGAAAGGGAGCATGGTGGGCAGGCACTCAGGCCCATGCAGCCTCCACCACCACTGCCACCATTGCAAGCAAGCATTTGCCAGCTGTGCCACCTCTGCCACCACCAATGCGGGTGGGCACTTGGGCCCATGTGGCTGCCACCACCACTGTGGATGGGTGCTTGCTGGCTGCACTGCCAATGATGCGGGTGAGTTCTTGTGGGCCAGTCCACCTCCACCAATGATGCTGCAGGTGGGGCTCGCAGGCCGTGCAACCTGCTCCACAATGACTGATGTCTTGTGTGGGCATCCTGGGCCATGCGCCCTCTGCAGCCATCACTGCCATGCTGCCTGGGCCAGCACATCACCACCATCCCTGCACCTTGCACCACCGCTCACCATCTGTGGATAAATGAATCTGTGGATGGTGAATCAGTGTATACAAGGGTGGTACTGTATTTCAATTTCTTCATTGCCAATATTGAAGTTGTGCAGTTCATCAGTAGTTATGATTTTTCTCTTCTTCATGTTCAACTGCAGACCCACTTTGACACTTCTTTCTTTTACTTTCCCCAACAGTCGTTTCAAGTCACTGCTGCTTTATGCCACTAGGACGCCACTCATTTTCACTCCTCCATTTGATTCAGGTCCCTTCCATTTGATATTTCAATGCACATACTAATTATTCAGGGTGGACTCTCATAATGTGCATTTTCCCCTTACAATTAAAAATTTTAATGGCAATATAATATGTTGTCATGCAGCTGCAGTCTACTGTTTTTGTTGGTTGGTAATTTTGTAAGGAGGGAGAATCCACTCTGGTCTGCCTAGTCTTTCCCCCTCAATCTACAGAAGTCTCTGCAGCAGCTTGCAGGCAGTGATGCATCCCTGGAATGGTCATTTGAAGCTAAAGAGGGTGAAAACTTTAGTGCGAAAATGGCCCATAGCACTTACCTTAAGCTATTTTACATTAGCACACGTTGATCCAGAATGGATGGAAAACTCCATAGCTCTATGAAATCTGTAAATATAGCATTTAAACATTTCAGATTTTAAATGCATTATCTTACTGCAGATGGTTTACCTTAATTCCTCGGGGCAAGTGGAGGGAGGAGCTGAAAAAGAAAAGGCTGAGTACAACCTTAAGCAATGCTTTTTTAAAACAGCATTTAAACACTTTTCCCTCCCAAGGGGAATACAGTGTCTATTAAAATTCGATGATGCCAAGGGGTATAAAATGAGGTCAGTTTTTCCTGTTCCAATGGAAAGAAACACTAGTTCTATAATGTGGGACTAATTCTGCTAAGAAAAAGCCCTCTGGCCTCCCTTACATTTCACTGTACCCAGACATTTTCTTATTTAGTCTACCACTGGCAACATTCTTATTGATTCCAGCAAAAGATACTCACTTTGACCTACATTTCCAGGATGTAAGCATTAGGTATGAGCAGTTCATAATCTGTTGCTTCAATGTCTTATTTTATTCAGTAAAAGAACTGGATGTTGCTTGGCTTTTCTGTGGTCACTTGGAGATTCCATACCCAGAGGTGCAACACTGCTGTGGCATATACAATAATCCACAAATCAGGAGTGGTGTAGCCACTGCCCTTGATAGGCATGGTTTCTTAAAAGCCTTTGGAGCACACATGGAGATGGCTGAATAAGTGTTCAACATTTCAGAGTTCTGCCTTCTCTGGTAGGTGCCCACTCCTCTAGCATCTGGAGGAGGTTGAGCAGGGAAGATAGGGCATGGCTTGTGGGTGGGCACTCAATAGAAGAGATCAAACTGGAAGCCACCAAACACCAGTTCAGCAGTTCATCCCCATCTGTATTCAAGCACACGTAAAAACACAAAAAGGCACATGTCATATATTTGTGAGCATGCATGTTAACACAGAGACACAAACCTAAATATATGCACACACAATATGAATAAGTTATCATTCCTAAAGTTAAAATGTGCACACTGTGGTGTGAAGTGAACATAACAGTGTACACACTGTGGTGGACGTCAGCATCTATGTAGATGAGGCAGATGGTGGTACAGACGGAGTTCATGGATTTGGACTATAGTAGGTGCAAAATGTGGTGGTCAGGTTGGTCTCAAGGATTTCAGGATAAAATCATATATACTCTGGCTCATCTGCACTGGCTACCTGTATGCTTCTATGTCAAATTCAGTATCAATATGCTAACATTAGGGATGGGCACCAAATGAAAAATGAAATGCTGATTCATTGGTTAATTAGGTAAGGAAATGAAATGAATTGAAATAAACCAGGGAAGCAGCATTATGTTAGTAACTAAACGAACTGGCAGGTTTTTTTTTAAAACAAAGCAATTAGTTTCTCTGTAAAACAGCTACCCTGGGTCCTAGGTGGGTAAATTAAGCCCTCCAAATGTGGAGAGATTTGGGGTTCAGGGGAGCGAGTTATTCAACTTCAAAGGGGTTGACACCCAGAAAAAAATTCTAATTAGTGTATATACTCAAATATAAGTCTAGTTTTTCAGCCCTAATTTTGGGCTGAAAAGGGGGCTCTTGACTTATATTCGGGTCAATACTTCTAGCCACTGAGGCAAGTGCTTGAGTCCGTAGCTAAATGTCATTTTAAACATTGCACACTGCTTCTCCTGAACCCCCCTCTGCATCACGGGGGAGCGGTGTGCAATGTTTAAAATGACTTTTAGCCATCAAGACAAGTGCATGCCTCTGTGGCTAAAAGTCATTTTAAACATCACATACCACTCCCCCAGCTCACAAAGCAGGAGCTGCTAGGCCCTGCTGCATTCCCCACTCTAGACTTATACTCGAGTCAATATTTTCCCCAGTTTTAGGGGTTAAATACTCGTGTCGACTTATACTCAAGTATATACAGGTATGTGCTTGGAAATAGTGATCCCAGGCAGCTAGCAGTGTGGAAATTGCAATGGAGCTTTCTCGAACTCTCCTCTTGAAGCACCCCCAATTTATAGAGATTTGGGGTGCAGGGGACCAAGTTATTCAACTCCAAAGGGGGTGCCCATAGGAAAAACTTTTGTAATTTAAAAGTATTTGAAAATACAGATCCCAGGTATCTAGCAGCATGGAAATTGCAGTGGAGCTTCCTCAACCTATCCCCTTAAACCACCCCAATTTGGACAGGTTTTAGGTAGAAAGGGGCAAGTTATTCAACTCCAAAGCGAGTGCCCATAGAAATCCATTTTAAAATGCTGTTTTTGGGGTGTGTGATGTGTGTGGTTTCTAACTGCCTGCTCTAGCTAGGGTATATAAGAGGCTGTGATAGCTTCAATCCTGTGAAGCACAGGCTGCTTTTACACGACCCCTAAAATCTGAGGCAAAGGGCTCCCAAATGTGAAGCTTAAAATTGTTTTCCCACCAGCTGCGGACTTTAAATAAAATAAAGTACGACCACGCCCACCTAAGCGCACCCCAGCACACTTTAGAAGTACCTGGTTTCCGGAGGTAAAAAAATTCCAATGTGGATTGTAAAGCTGTGGACGCCAGGCTCTCCTCGCCTTCTGTTTGGTTTTTTGTCCCCACCGACCCTTTAAGAGACAGGAAGCCCTATGGGGCTGCTTCCATGGCAGAGGTGAGCAGAGGTGAGCCTGCATTTTTCTTCCTTTTTTCTGCCTCCCCTCACCGCTGACAGGAGCAATGGAGTGCGGAAGTGTGGGAACACAGGAAGCGGAACAAACCCCAGGATCTCTGGTCCAAATTTAAGTTGTCAGTGGATTTTAGAGGTCATGTAAAAGTGCCCATAGTCTCAGGGGACTCATTTTATAGAGTAATGAATTGGTTCATTACTGGTTCATTTTGTACAAAAAAAAATGTTTTTATAATGAAACAAATCAAGGGGGACTAAAATGAAATGAAACAAAACACATTTTTTCCATTTTGTGCCCATCCCTAGCTAGCACATAAAACAATGAACAGTTTGGGATGTCAGTATTTGTAGGAGCACCTCTCCCTGAGATCCACCACCCATGACACTCACACCTCCTGGTGGAATGTTTCACCTGTGGAAGCTGTTATCCTCCTGACATTTAGAAAACACATTAAAATTTGGGTTGTCATAGGCTGCTTTCAAACAACCCCTAAAATCTGCTGACAACTTAAATTCAGATCCCCAGCCAGATATCATGTGGGTTTTGTTCCTCTTCCTGTGTTCCTACCCTTCTGCATTCTGTTGCTTCTGTCTGCGGTGAGGGAAGGGAGAAAACAAGGGAGAAAAAAATGCAGGCTCACCTCCGCTCACCTCCTTCTGCTGTCGGAGCAGCCCCATAGGGATTCCAGTCTGTTAAAGGGGAGGGGGGGACAACAAAAACAAACAGAAGGAGGAGGAGAGCCCGGCATCCACAGCTCTACAATCCACATCAGAAATTTTTTTACCTCCAGAGACCAGGTACTTGTAAAGTGCGCTGGGGCACGCTTAAGTAGGCGTAGGTGTACTTTATTTTTCTTAAAGTCTGCTGCTGATGGGAAAACAATTTTATGTTCCAGATCCACAAATGTTTTGCAGCGGATTTTAGGGATTGTTCAAAAGCAGCCTTAGAGGCCTTTCAGAACATCCCTCCTTTGCAATTGTTAGATGATTTTGGTTTAGCTACCTATTAGGTTATCACATAAGTCAGTACCACATTTTGATTGTAACCCACCCAGAGACCTTTGGGTTGTGGGCGGCATATAGGTTGTAAAAATAAATAAATAAAAAATAAATAAATAAATAAATAAATAAATAAATAAATAAGCAACTACCAATTGCATATGCAGCTTTATAAGACAGAATGAGAGAGGGTGGAGGTGGATTCTTTCATGGAAATAAGAACATCTGTTAAAAATAGTGGGGTTGGGGTTAGGAAACTTTTTAGTCCCTGAAGAACGTATTGGACTGCAACTTCCATCATCCCAAAACATTATTCATGATGGTCAGCGTTCATACAAGTTGCAGTGAAACAATGGGTCCCATGATAACAGACACTTACACAAACACACAGGCAATCCTGCGGATGATAAGATTATATTTTAGTAATGTTATAAACTACCTTGAGGATTCACATTGAAAGATTAAGGACAAATATTTTAAATAAATAAATTAAGCACCAGGCACATACTGATACCGCTCTTTCAGAAACAGTTGCAGTGCTTCTTATGTTGTGTATAAAAGGCAGCTAGATATCACCACCATCAGAAGGTCTCTGAAGAACTTCAGAATAAATCATAAAACTTTGGTTTCACTGAAGTGTGCTCATGAAACTGAACCATAGATATCTGTTTGTTGCTGTTGAAAGGAGAAATAGCAATACAGAGATGCCTTTCAAAAGTCTTCCAAGCTGTTTTGGTTTTATTATGAGAAAAAGAAATGAGCAAGCACATCTATAGTTTTAAACAACAGAAAAACATATTGTCTGCAATTCTGTTGTTTAGTGTATTAAATCACAACTAGAGTTGCAACTGAAGTTCCAATGAACCCATGAAGAACCAGTGGAACTTAACAAAGATTTGGCTGATCAAATCTCCACTGGTTCTGTTGGTTGGCTCTAGTTTGAACTTACCATGCTTAACGGGATTTCAGCCCATTGGGAAGTAAAGCACACGAGTGGTATCAAATTTATAATTACACCTCTCATACCAGCAATGAAAATGCTTGTCCCTGTGTCCCTTTAGTCCAAATCAGCAGCACCACTGAAGTTTAGACTGGACAGGGGCCATTATTGGGAACTGAGACAGAATACCTCTAGTGGAGAGCAACCTTTAGGAAATCCCTAAACAATTTTGTTTGTGAATACCATGGAAAAGTTCCCTTATTACTTCAACTACAGCTACGTGGCTACTGGCCAAGCTGGCTTGGGGGTTCTAGGAACAGACAACCAAACAGAACATTATGTTTTATAATTTGTATTATAAAATTCTGTTTTATAATTTGTATTGTATGTTGTTTTAAACTGTACTGTATTTTATAGTTTTAACAATTTTATTGTTTTATAGTTTCTAATAAATTGTTGTATGCCGCCCAGGGACCTCATGGTAGAGGGGCGGATACATTTTTTTTTTTGTAAATAAATAAATAAATAAATAAAGGCACATGGATGTTTCATCTTTCTTTCGTGTTATATTTTTCATGCAGCCTTACTGTGCCCTTTCAGCCTTCATCTGTCAAAGAGCCTGAGAGATCATTTTAAAAGCTAATAGTGTCTCTCAGCTGTGTTGGCAGCAAATTAAAATGTCCAAAGAAATGGGAATTTTGAATCTGTAAGAGGACCTGGGACTTAGTGAGGTCTTGTTCCAGTCATTTCCCATGGGTTAATGTGTGCTGAGCTTCAGTTCTTCCCTTGTGCTGCCATCTTGAATCCTTTCCCAATTTTAATGTTTATTTTTCCATTGATCCCAGGCAGTCTGTGCCAGATTGCCTCCTCATGATTATTCTTTGCATTGCTACTCTACAAATTATTTGGAGACTTTCCCCCATTTTTCTTGCTGCCTGGCCTGCGTGCTGCTGTCTGCTGAATCCAAAGTAAATAAATTATCAAGTATTGGGAAAGAGAAGTCTCATTATGTTATAGTAGATTTGGTTTTGGGGAGGGAGTGGTTTGATTGTTTGGTTTGGGATGCTGGCTTTTTTTCTGCCTTTATTTTCTTGATTCCTTTATTTTCATTTTCTTTTTCTTTTTTTTTCTTTTCTTTTCCTCTTTTTTGAGAGGGGGCTGTGTTATTTTGCGACTTATCTCTCTCTCATGTTGATGTATGGGCAGGTGCTTTCTCTGTTTGGTTCTTTAAAATTGCTATTTGGTTAATCTGTTGTGTACTTCTGTTAAAGATTTATATGTTGGTGTGTTTTTTGAAAGCATATTTTGTTTATTTCTCTGTGGGTTGCTGAGAAGGCTTTGTGACTGGCTAGTGTATGACTCAGCAGAATGGGAGGCTGGTTCAGTTTAGGGCATTTCTGTCTTGTTACTCTTGGTGTTGCATTGTTTGTATTGGTTGCTTTGAGGAATGGGTGTCTCCGTGTGCTAGCCAATCCATTTCTGGCTGACTGGCTCTTTGCTTCCTTGCCATTTTTAATTGTGCTGGCCAGATTTAGAGCACTGTTCCTAACACTGGTTTTTAAAAACACTAATTCCCTTTTACACTAATTTCCTAATGTACTGCTTGAGTGCTTTTTTCACTAGTTGATGAGTGAATGAGGCATTTTCTTCCTCTGACTGTATGACTAGTGGAGGAGGAGTTCTTGTTCATGATAATGCTGAATATAAAATTATCCTGTAGACTAACTCCTGTATAGGTCTCATTACTTGTTTTTTTTTCTCATATATTGTTCCATACATTTTAAGTAGATTGATTCTTTGTTGCCTTGCCTCTGCTTTTTTGGAGTTGTTTAAAGGTTCCTTATGGCTTTTGGAGTGCCAGAAAACAAAAATGAGAAGTCCAAAAGAATATTTATGTTTCGTTAAATAAATGACTGGTACAAAAAAAAAACATATAAAAATGAAAGAGGCACCCTGAAAGAATCCAAAATGAAAGGAATTGCACATTTCTAACTGCTGTGCTCCTACCCTCCTTATCTTCATAATGCACTAGTTGTGTCTACCAGTGCTGAATCAAGATAGCCTCAAGGGAAAGATGTAGTCCACAGAGATCCATAGCCTCTTTGCACACACTTTTAATTTTTGGACAACACCATATGTCCCTCCTAATGCATGAACCTGAGTCAGCTTTTAGCCTCTTATTTTATTTCAACTATTTATAGATGAGATTTGTACGGTTATTAGCACTTAAACCCACACCTGTTACTTTATGAACTGCAATAAGTTAGTCACCTCCCATGGAGTCTATAAAAAATCTTATTGTGCAAAAACTATAAAAACATACAAATGTTTTATTGGAATTCTTTCATTGTGGAGTCATATATATTATGCTTTCAGAAAAAGATGCATGTTATTTTAGTAACAAGAAAAGTCATGCATTGGATAATATATGACTGTTGACTTCATAGGATTGGCTTTTAGGAAGCAAAATTCTTTTAGAAATACTTAAGTGTGGTGCATATTGCTATGAATCAATATATGAAGTTCTATATCGCTCCTAAGGGACACCAAGACACTATGTTCTAAGTCAACACAGCTGGTGGAATATTGTTATACTAACAGTTCACCAAACCTTTCAGCTAGATTCTTGTTCCTCATACAATCTGGAAAGGAAGCAATATGCATGATACATTACTGAAGAATAATGAGACACATGACTTTAATTTTCTTATTCTTAAAGTGATTTTGAGATATTTCATGTTTGTTTATGCTCACTGGCGGCATTTTTAAGATAAAGGAAAATTGAAAGAGAACATTCATGAGCTGAAGCTAAAGAATTTTCTTCTTTTTCAGATACCTTCTCTTCAACAAATGAATTTAAAATGACCAAGGCAAATTTCTACACATACTCCAGTTTAATGTGTAACAATCAGTAGAGACGGATTTTTAAAAAATCTGAAAAATACTTTGCCTCTAGAGCATTAAGAAGAAACACAGCTGGCAAGGACTAGTTTCCAAATAATATTTTATATGTGAAGAAATCATATATGGAGATTTGAGTAATAGTTTTTCTTTTACCACTGCCATGGTCTTGTGAGTAATTCTACTATATTTAGAAGATTTTCCCCCGTCATGTGCTAGTATATCTAAGTGAAAACAGCTATGTGATGGTTTACAAATACAGAGCACCTTCTCTGCATGATGTGTTAAAGTAGATAAACAGGCCTTAATGTTATTCAGGCTGCTTATCATAACAGTGTAGGCATTTTTGAGGAGGATAGTGTAGGTTTTGTGAATAATAGAAATCTGTGGGGCCACATGGAGTGTTGTTCACCTGAATGGCTTGCCTTTGATGCCCCCCCACATATTTTCATGGCTGTTTGTCAGTAGAAAAACCGATGTAAGGCACAGCCAGAGCCAGTCACTTTGTTGACAATACAGTGGTACCTTGTATTAAGGAATTAATTCATTCCAAATGAAATTATGTTAAGCAATTTTATACAAATTTCCCATAGGAATGCATTGCAAACAGAGTAATCCCTAATCACAACCATTTTTATGTTGTACGGATTTGCCCCATAGGTGATTTTGTTAAGCAAATTTCCCCTATCTCCAGAATTTTTTATGTTGTACAGATTTTATATTATACAAACCATTTGTTATATGAGGGTCCACTGTATTATTAAATAATCGAGAATCAGAAATTCTGGCTGGTCTATTGCAAAATAACCCAAGACCTACCAGTTAATCCAGATCTGTCTTCTGTTTACCTCTACTTTAGCAATTTTGAACTCATACAATCCTGGTGAAATCAGAGAATTAAATTATCACTGAATTCAAATCATAGATAATATAATAATTAAAACATCCTATGTTCCTCAAACTTGAAAGAATTTCCCAGATAGTGATTCATGGGCATTCAAGACCTTTAAAGAAAGTTTCATTTAATGAAAAATTGCTTTCTATTTCTTCATTTGTGATAGGAATACAAAGAGAAGAAACTGAAGAAGTCACATGGTCTGCTTTCCAAAGTATTTTTCAAAACGGAATAATTTTTGTTAACATTTAAAACCAGGATCTTTTAAAATCTATGGATATTTCTGAGCACTGATTATGTTAATATGCACCATAGCTCAGCAATGAAGGAGTAATCAATGCGTACTCCTCATTGACAAACTGCAGCTATGGCCATTAAGCATGAGTAATTAAAATGTCAGATTAATTGGTAAACTCATTTGAGTTACTTATGGTCAAATATTCCTCTTATTGAAATAGAAATTGCATCCACGGCTGTAGTTACCACATCAACAATAAAGATCAATCAACAGATGATACAACTTGGTGACAGCTTGTTCCACTGAGCCTTGATTGTTCATGGTGAAGGCTTTCCTTCTGTGCAACATCACTCCCACTGATGTTCTTCTTGATCAGTGGGGAATATGTCTAGGAGGAGGCAGTAGGAATCTCTTCTTGCTGAGAGTTTTACAAGGGCTTAAAAATTAATTAAACTACTGCTGGGTTGTCTCGATTAAAAACTAAGTTAAGCCAACAGTACCCTAAAACTTCCTTAAAACTTGCATTAGAGCCAATTAATAATCACTTTGCCCCACCATCACACATCAACCAATGCTGGCTTTTGGCAAGAGGGTTAAGGCTTGGTCCAGTGGAACCCTTTGTTTCTTAAGGAGCAAAGAACATGTTCTGCTGGGGATGGAGGGCTGTGAATTGAAACGTGGATCCTTCTTGGCAGCCCAACTTTTGCCCTAATATGAACTAATACAATTTGGGGGGGGGTGGATATGAGAGAATAGATAAATGAACCTAATAGTACTAGCAGTTAGAAGCAGCCTGTGCTTCTTCAACTTCTGTTAATGGGCCTGCCATGGAACATCTCAAGATCAGATTGCCCCATTGGCTTCCATTAGGCAGAATTTCCTTTCCTCAGCAACTGGAATTTGAATGCTTGGATGAAAGTCTTGCATCCAGTTTATACTAAAAGAGACAAGCCTTGGGTAGAGCTTGCCTCTGTTACTTTGAGATGGCATGATCTACCAAACATCTGTCTTCTATAGCAGCTTCTATATCTGTCCTCTAGCAGCCTGTTGAAAGTCTGATCTCCCCTGGATGCATGGTCTATCTTTTCTTTCAAAGAGATGTGCTAGGGTACCAGGACAATCAAGTTTAGAAAAACAGGACAGTCTAAATTAGGTATTCTGAAGCAAAGTCCATGTTGACCATTCTAGCCATGGCCTTGTTTGATAGAAGATCTAAATAGTGTAACCCCTCTTTTAAAAAGAAAAATAGCAAAGCAAAAAACGATTTGGGGCTGCAGAACTGCCATGCAGGCTCAGGACCTCGTGTTGCCTATATTTTTCAGAATGTAGTCTTAGACTTGAACAGTATGGAAATCTTACTTCCACAGTGTCTGAGTAAGTACAGAAGGCATATAACAGGAAGGTGAATAATCCTAGGATAAAATTATTTAGCTGTGAAGCACAATTCCTTTTGGGCTGATTAGATATGGGCATGGTGGATCAATAGGCTAGAGTGTTGAAACTGCCAGCTGCAAAGTCAGGAGCTTGGCGGGTTTGAGTCCTGGGTGCCACACAATGAAGTGAGCTCGCACTGTTAACCCCAGTTCCTGCCAACCTAGCAGTTTGAAAGCAAGTAGATAAATAGGTACCACCGTGAAAATTGGGAAGGTAAACAGTGTTCCATACACAGAAATGCATTCAACCATGCCAGCCACATGACCACAGACTTACACAACGCTGGGTCTTTGGCTTGAAAACAGATGAGCACCACCCCGAGAGTTGGACACAACTAGCATGCATGTGTGGGGGGAACCATTACCTTTACCTTTAGCTGATTGAAACAGAGGAACAATGTATTTAGGAGCACCATGCACCTTCTTTCTCAGATGTACAAGTATCAGGGGACACACTGTCTCTAGAACTCTGCTTCTTGACATTCTCTTCTGGGTATGCCTCTCTGGTTTAGTCATAGGAAAGAGGAGAAAGAACTGGGTTTGTTTTTGTTTTTATTGTGCACAGGAAACTAATTCAACATATAAAGGTTTTCTCATGTTGTTTCAAAAACTATTTCACAAGGCTTTTCAATTCCATTTTTTCAGCTACTGTTGCCTCAGGAGTAATAAGTACACAAATGCCAAGGGACCAACAAAGTGTTTAAGTTGGATGCAAGAGATTGTTCTTTTAAGAGAGAGTGGGGGTGTCACAGAACGTGTTTTCCCCCAGCTGTAAAGAAAGAAGAATTTTATTCATGCTATGTTGTGATTCCCTAAACAACAGAGGGATTTGTACCAATTTGCTTCATGTAGGTAGATCAAATACATTTATTGCACAATGATATCTTTGTAGGCCAACCGGCAAAGTTAATTTAGTATTTTCAAGCAAAGGCTATTGCAGCTCACCTACCTAATACTTGCATGTTTCATATTTTGTTAGACAGCATTTTAAAATAAGGATGTAATAATTTTCTTTCGTTTGAGGCAAAGGGATCAATCATACTAATGTAATTGCATGCTTCTGCATCCCATTTAGTCACTAGGTAGCAGATTAGGAGAAAATTGCAGAGAAGTTCCTCCTGAACAAATTAAATCACGTGACTACCTTCAGAAAACATGATTTGTATAAATTGGAAAAAAAGTCTTCTGTATGCAAGAACCCTTTGAAAAAACTTTTCAATGGTGGTACATGGCATGCACAGATTCTCTACACTGCAGGTGGAGAACATATAGCCTTTGAGATGCTTCACAATACTTCACAATTAACCAAGTTAGGTAGAGGTGATGGCAGCTTATACTCCACCAACATGTGGAGTGTCACGGGTTTCCCAGCCATGCAGTCATTCCCCCCCCCCCATTCACTGAAGACTTGAGTGGCCCTGAATATGATTCTCCACTGTCACACAAGAACTGCTAATTCATGGTCCAAGATAAGGAATCACCTTTAAGACGTAGGATAGGCATGAAGCGGGGTGATCTAACTGGCTTGGGTAGTAAGGAGAAGCAAGATTTGGGAGGAAGTTTTGGAATTATACCCAAACCTCCTTCCAATTCATTTTTTAAAAGCAGCATCGATCCTACTTTTGTGCAATTCATATAATTAGTATTTCCACAAAAATACACATATCTTGAGAAGCAAATGGAGGCTTCACAAATTATTCTTGTCAATGCAAGAAGCCTGGTTTTACAGCAGTGAAGAAAAAGGGAGAAAAAGGATGTTGTACAGTAGGTCTTCATCCACTCATGTCAGCACAAGGTAAGCACAGACTTGTGCTCCTACTCTTCTAATTTATTTCTGCAGAAAGTTCCTTGTCTCTTTCTTTGCCTCTGATTTGAGTAAATATGGCATGCTCCTTTTGAGTCAATTGCCATTAATCAATCCAGACCTTCACTCCATTTGTATTCTTCAACAGTTGTATTCTTCAACAGTCAGTAGCTGTTATATTAAGTTTTTAAACTAAAATGACCTGTTTCGAAATGTACAAACATGCTCAGAAAAACAACCTCTACACATCAATAATTGTTAAAAATTCCTGTTCACTGCCATTGTTCTCTTGCCTGTTTTAACTTTTGTTCCACTTCTCTTTTACTTCAAAAGTCTTTTTTTCTGATGTTACAGCAGCTAGCATCGGATCATGTCATGAGCCTCAGCAGGCCACATAGAGACAAATCAGAACCGGACTGCAGTGTGCCATTACTGAGGGAAACCATGTTTTCTTTCCCGTGTGTTTTATTTTCCTAGCATGTCCTCATTTCCTTTCTTTCAGCTTGTCATCTCCCTCTCTCGTTGCTTTTTGCCATACACTGTCACACATAGATATTTGGATATAAAAAGCAGTGTGCTAATGTGCACTAATGCCTGGGCTTTGCCAGAAATCCTTCACATATATTTTTGCAGCTTTCTGAGTGTCTCACACGAATTGCAGGAAATTAGGGAGGTACTCTGAGAAACAAAAAACAACCAGGATCATGAAACTCAGATCCTTGGTTCAGCTTAGTTCTAATTCTGCTAAAGGAGAAACTTGAACCAGCAATTCCAAACACTTGAACATTCAACTTTACTGAAAACCCTTACAAGAGGTTTAGTATCTCTGCTGTATTTCAAGCACCTGCCTAAGGCTGTTGTTGTTTTTTGACAAGTTCTTAATTATAAAAGATCTTTTCATTGCATATAAAAAAACAACCTCTTGCATACTGAAGATTAAGGTTCATTTTGCAGAGGCCAAAAGGCAATACCTATGCTGTGTTTGTATAATTTGGGGACAATTTTCTTTACTTTTCATGCTTTTAACAACAAAGCAGAAGAAATGTGGCTGCTAAATTTAAACAGAAAAGTGTCTTCCTTGTTCTTTGCCTTCTTTGCTGCAGGTTTGTTGCCTTAACTAATTAACATTTTAGGACCTTTTTCACAAAACAATGAAGTCTTGCTTCAACTTTGCTTTGAGGGCATGCTGCATAATAAATTGGCAGTAGAGATGAACATGAAATGCTAAAATGGCATTTTGTTTCAATTTTTGTTTTATTTGTCCTCATTTCGTTTTGTTTTATTTATAACAATTTTTTAAAAAAATCATTTTGTTTTTTGTTTTTATTCATTATTCATTTTTACCCTAATAGGGTGCGTTGGGGGAAAAGGCACAGCGTTTTCAAATTTTCTTTGAGCCACTGAAGCAAGCATGCAACAATGGCCACAGCTGCCGCTTGCTGCGGTAGCACAAATACAGTTTTAAAAACCCACACTTTCCCCCAAAATGCGATCAGGCACTTTGGGGGGGGGAGAAAAATGAAACAAAACAAAAATTTCCAGTTTGTTTGGTTTCATTTTTCATTAAAAATCAGTTTATTTTTTGTTTCATTCTGAAATGAAATGAAAAATGAAAAACAAAATGAAAATAATTGTTTCGTGTCTATCTCTAATCAGCAGGTTTTTGAGTGGAGAAATTGAAATTCTTATTTTTAATAAAATTCTTTAATATTTAATAACTATGCCTGCTGAATAAGAATTCATTATATATAATTCACTGCTGTCGTGTGGAAGTCAAAACTGTGCTCTGCTGTGCCCTTCTCAGGCAGGCAAGGGCCGGGTGATTAGTGCACCCACTCAACCTTTGACTGACTGAGAAGGGCACAGCTCAAGCTGTCAAAACAAGCTGGGTGGCAGTAGCCAGAAGAAGAATGTGGCGGAGGGAAATTATGAATTGTTTAATTTCAACAGTAAAAAAAGTTTTTCATTTCATTTCATAATGAAACACTGCCTGCTGTTGTGTTACAAAACATTTCTAACCTTATGACACAACACAACAAAACAGTGTGTCATTTTTCATTTTGTGCCTATCTCTACAAGGAATCAAGAAGGAACACTAAACTTTATACTGGTGCTGTCTCCTTGGTATCCCCATTCATATCCTGTATCCATAGGAAAGCCACCAAATGGGGTGTAGACTTGCCTAATGTTGCATATACAAAATAGTTTCTGAACCTCACCAAGGTACTGAAAATAAACATCATCGTTGTCCATCTCTTTATTGATAATAGTAGTGGAGAAGATCAGAAGTGTTCTTCCCCTCCCTAAATATGATTCCTAGATCATTGGGCTTCTGCTATAGAAGGTACTTGGCACTCAAAATGCAGCAAAATCCAGGTTACACAGTTCCCCTAGGACAACAAATGTAATGGCTGAAGGTTCATTTCCAGGCCCATTTAAAGTCTTGGTGAAGACCTGTAAACTGGGATCGATGGACTCTAAAGGACTGTTTCCCATTTTAGGGCTATGAGCCAGCCTGGGTTTTAAAATCTTCCAGCAGGCCTTTTTCTTGATTCCACCACCTTCACAGGCACAGTTGGTGAGGAGGCAAGAGAAAACATTTTCAGTAGATGTTCACAGGTTGTTGAAAGCCCTCCCTCAGAAGATCAGGTTGCTATAATTAAAGACCTTATGTGTTAGGCAGCCTTTCAAAAATTAATTGGGACAGAAAAAAGCGAACCATTTGTATATTAATGTGTTTATGTTGAATTTCTAACTACTCTGATATTACTCATTCTTTTAATCTTAATTTATGTTTAATTTTTTAACATTGTAATTTTTTGTTCAACGTATTTACATTTGGCTGGTTTTAACCCTGTCTCCTGAGTCCTAGCATGCCTGTACTGGATGCCAGTGCTCTTCTGGGCCAGGTTCAAGGTTTTGGTTCTTACCTGAAAATCACTCCACAGTCAGAGTCCTCGCTACTTGTTGGGGCAACTTTCCCCAATAATATCAATCCATGCCACAGAGTCTTCATAGGCAGTCCCCTCACAGTTGCCATTCCAAAGGTGCCCAGAAGCACATCTACAAGAAACCATTTCTTCTCAGTTCTGGCACCATCCTTGTGGAATGGCCTCCCAGTATAGCTACACATGGTGCCCTCCCTGCTTGCCTTAAAGAAGATGTTAAAATCAGGCTGTTTCCAGAAGCCTTTGAAGTTATTCTTTGCTAAATGGTTTTCTAGATTTTGACACTGCCTTGCTGTTGCCTAGGTTTATTCAAGCTTCTGTAGAGCTTATTGGATTTGTGTATTCCACTAGATCCCCGGATTCGCTGATTTGCCATCTGCTGATTCAGTTATCCACAGATGGTGAGTGACAGCACAAGGGCCTGGGCCCAGAGATGGGCCCGCAAAATCGGGGACAGGGGATGAGAACGTCACATGGCTTGGGAGCACCCAGCCACACACAAGGTCATCATCAGCAGCAGCAGTGGAGGAGGCCATGTGGTTGAGAAGCGCATTCCCACCTGCCTGTCTGCAAGATCAGTTGCAGCATCAGCAGAAGAGGCTTTGTGACTCTGGAGTGCCCACCCATGTGCCTGAAAGATTGGTGACAGCGGCAGCAGCAAAGGAGGCCATGCCACTGGGTAGCACCTTCCCACCCACCTGCAAGACCACCATCAGCAGCAGAGTATGCAGTGCAGCTCTGGAGCACCCACCCACCTGCAAGATCAACAGCAGCAGCAGTGGAGGTGGCTGCACCTCTCTGGAGCACTCAACTTCAAGCACCACAATGAGGAGGCGGAAGAGACAGCCCGGGTGGCATGAAGGATGGGCAGCACAGCACCACTTCCTGCACCCCTGGCACCCTGGCACAGCTGTGACCCTCGGATAAGAGTGTTTGCTCTTATATGTAGATTTTGCAATCTGCAGGGGTGTTGGAACCAATATCCCTGTGGATACTGTGGTCATACTATATTTTATTTTATTCTAGTGGTTTATAATGTATTCATTGTTGGAATTAATTGCTATTAAAATATATATTTGCAGAGTGATGGAACTTGATGGCTTTAAAAAAAATCAGAGTATCCAAAGTTATGTAGAATACTCAGTGCAGCAAAGGTGGACGAAAGGAGTTATCAAGTTATAAAATAGGGGAAGATAGTAACCCAAATATATCTACTGTAAAGTAGCAAGCACATTCACACACTCAGTTGCTATGCATGGCGTAAATAAGGAAAACAAATCAGCTTGTATAAGAAAATGTAACAAAGCTTTACTAAAAATATAAGGACAAGAAGAAACAACAATAGTCAAAAGTGCAAAAATAGTTTAGCTTCAGTGGAGAAAAGAAAGGCAACAACAGCAGTTATATCAGGAATGAAGAATAAGGCAGATATGTGCAGGCTGCTGGTAGCAGGCTGGTAGTGGTGGCTGGGAGCAGGTATGGAGGAACCTTCCCTTATAGTCAGAGAAATTGGAACAGGTGTAGGTGGTAGCATAATAGCCTGAGACACAGTACAAGAAAGATGTAGGTCTATTAAAGGGTGAGAGATTTATGCATGGTCGCATTGCAGTTGTGACAAAGAAAACTCCACATTAATGCATTCTCTGTACTAGATTTCATTGATTGGCCCTTTGATGTAAACTTCCTAGAGTACTGCCTGGTATTAATTGTTGTGGCATACAAGCTTTTTAAATAAATAAATGAATAAATAAAAGTATTTTATCTGTATGCATTTTAATCAATTTATGAGCTACCTTGTATCCCTGTCATGAAGGTGGCAGGAAAAATGAACATAAAATAAAATAATACATTACATAGAGAAATCCAACATCTTCCAAAACATCCACAGTCAGCTAGGAAGTTCTTCCTCATGTTTCCATTCCAGTAAATCTGTCATGAAGCTTTCTTTGACTAATGTGTAGATTGACACAGCAATTGGCAGGCTGCTTAAAGACAACAGCTAGAATTTTCAAATTACAAACAAAAACTTCTAGCACTTGTTTGCTTTTATGCTTCAAGCATTGTTCCTTTTTTCCCCTCACATAATGCTCTGAAATAAAATCTTCCTTCCTTCCTTCCTTCCTTCCTTCCTTCCTTCCTTCCTTCCTTCGCTTCTAGTCCAAATGTCCACCACTAATGAATGCCCATTTTGGTAAGCCAACATTTCTTCGACCAAAAGCTACCTATACTTGGCATGTTCTTTGTATTTTGATATCACTCTTTCTGCAGACAAGGCCTATTCCTTCCTTGTGATGATTATTCTCCCAGATCTCTCCTAAAATTAGCATATTGGCCTTTTTGTTTTCTCTTCCTCTATTCTTGGCATCCATAAAATGCCAGCTATTCCTGTCTGTTTCTTTGATGAACCTTCTAACATGAGCTTAGGTTTAAGCTACATTCTGACTTTGAAGTGTCAGAATAAAAAAGCATAAATATTTGTATGTACATAATGCAAACTTCATGTTCCACCATCATTTTGATACCAGTACCTATTATACAAAATAACCTCTTGGATTGTCAAATATTGGGATTTTCTCTACATATTATTGAGTGCCATCTGCTGTTAAGCTATTTACTATAGGTAAGATGAAAACCAGACATAATAATTTCAAATACATAATTCCCTCACAAACACTGTACCAGCAGCATGTCCATGGCTTTGGGCTCATGAACTACTCCGGTGAAGTGCATTTGCCTGTTAACAGCAAGGACAAGGGAGAAGAGCCGAAATTCAATTTCATGTTACTCGATTGTTCCTAGTGTGGCCTTTTGTCCCACTGAATAAGAATAAGAAGCACAAAACCAAACTGTAACTTTTTCAATCAAGTTTTTCAAACTTTCATGTTTAAGCCTAAAGTGAACCTAAAAATCCTGCATAGAAGTTCACCACATGGATCACTTGACAGAATAAAAAACTTAAACTATAGTTTTTTCTTTTCATTACTCATTTCTGCCTGCTCGTGCATAAACTAACACAGTTCTCCGACAACTTGATATTTAGCAGTAGAAAAGAAATGCACGTAGAGCATCCATTATAAATCAAAGCCATGTGTATTCAGTAGGTTTTCTCATATAAAGACCCTTGATCATATTTCATCTTACAGTTACTTTGACTAATCAGAAAACTATAGCTTTGAAAAAAGAAAGCTAATCTTTACTAAATAATCTGATATGTAATTGTTCTGTTTTTCATACACAAAGACTCTCTACAAGCTTTCATCTTTCAAGAAATGGATTTACAGCCCAATCCTATCAGTTGTTCTGCCAACAAAAAGATCAGGTTTACAGATACAAGGTTCTTGGTGTTGCCTCAACAAGATGAAGCACGTTACTCAACTCAAACATGATTGTGTGGGCAAGAAGAAGCTGGTTCACCCCTGTTGGAACATATGTTCTCTCTTGCTCCTGCTCTTACAAAGTTTGATATTGATCCTCAGTTTGGCAATAGAGTGGTTCCCTTTCCTGGCATTTGATCTGAATTTGTAGATATCTTATACCCCTATGTAAGTTTTTTTTTTTTTACCATACAGAGCCCCCAATTGTTTCACGGATCATTGGCTTGTATACACCAACTTTTACTATCACTGCCACCATTCAGGGTATCCCAGTTTAAATAAATGAGACCCAGTTGATTTGTAGCATGAATAAAATAAAAATAATGTTTATTGAATACAATAAGTTGTTCCAATTACAAGATTTCCATGTGCACACGTAATTAAAAGTTACTCTAAACAGTTACATTCAAGTTCTGTCCTTTACTTTTCTCAAACCTCTCTCATCTGTCTCATATCTTAACTTTCCCTATCTCTTAACTCTTTGTCTCTTAATGTTTCCTTCTCTCATTTCACAAATCTCATGCTGAGTCTTTTAAGCACTTGGGCTCCACCTCCACACTCCTTATTTGGTCATAAGTGTTAAACCTTTACACTGGAGATTCCCCCCCCAAAAAAATTGCCCTGTAGACCACTTGCCAAGGTTTTTTTTTTTGTTTTCTGTAGACCCCCTGCCTGCCTAATATTGAATTTTCTTAAACATATTAACATCAAATGTGTTTTAGCAGCTGACACAATGATACTCCTCACTTTTGTAGCATTGCCAATTGTAAAATAAAGAAAAACATGTACATTTTTATTCATACCTTTATTGAAAAGACACAAAATACAAGTCAATATTTGGACTTTGAATGAAACAAATAATAACTTAGTAAAATTCTTACATAAAATTAATAGACAAATAATGCTGTTAATGGGAGGGATGAGCCTGATGCTCTGATAGCAATTGTTCAATATTTGGCTTCAAATATTGAGGTATAATCTTAAATCTCCACGTTCAGTGATTTGCAATCAATTTCATTCTTTTTTTATAAGAAGATTAGCAACCACATTAAACTCCCTTTCCACAAGGTATGAAGATGGAAATGCTATCAAAAACTTTCTTGTGATAGTCCATAATGCAGGATAAGCAACAGGTATATCTTTCTGAAGCCAGAACTGTTGACACCCCATTCTGAACTGCACCTTAAGTTCTTTGTTAGTGCTTATTCTAATCAGTTCTTCTTGTAATGTGACATCCAATTCTTCAATGTCCATATGGATTGAGAATCCACTGTGGAATTTCCATAGTCAAAACATCCTCAAACCTGCTTTTAAGATCTGTGTAAAGGACACTTAAATGTTGAATGTGAACCAAAACGTCATCATCCTGAACATTTGTCAATGACAAGTTGAGGGACTGGGAAAATGCACACCATCCAATGTTTTGCTTCATTAGATTAATTCTGGCAAGAAAAGCTGCAATGATGGACTTTGTTTTTATTAAATTCAGACTGTTACCTTGTAACTGAAAGTTAATCTCATTAAATTTAGTAAACAAATATTTTAAGACGATGTCTGGTTTCGATTTGATTAAGTTCTCTTTCAAAATGGGATCTTTAGCATCCAAAAACTCTAAAACTATCTCAAAAAGTAAAAAAAAAAATGGTCAAACATAAGCCTTTCAAGAGCCAGCATACTTCAGTGTGAAGGAGTAATCAATGAAAGTCCTCATCATTTTCTTCACACAACTGTGTAAATAACCTATAATTTGACACATTGATATGGATCTTGTTTACTGCCTTTATGACAAATTGAAGAGATTGATGCAACCTGGCACTCAAATTTTTAGCTACCGAATGTCAATTAATGACAAAGTGAATTGCAGACACACTGGGTTATTAGAGATGGGCACGACTCAAAAAAATGGTGTTTCGTTTGTCGTTTGGTCGTTTAGGGGTCCGTTTCAGTTCATTTTCATTTTCGTGATGTTTTTTGCAAAAAAATTCATTTTTGTTTCGTTAGGTAACGAAACGAAAAAACAAAAATGAAAACGAAAAATTGCTCATTTCGTGCCCATCTCTACTGGGTATATTTTGTTTTCAATGGCTTATGAAACCACAATAGCACCCAAACATGGCTGTTGCTTTTTCCATGAAGTAATCTTTCAAAACATTGAATATTGTTTCACCTTTAGTGACTGTTGTCAAAGTTCTCACAAAGAGCAGTTCTTCAGGAATTTCTTGGTCCATAAAAATGAACTTATGCCAATAATAGTGCTTCATTACCAGGTATAGTTGACTCAGCCAGTTGAATAGAGAAGTGGTTCATTTTCAGATAATTACAAAAGAAGCTTTCAACATCATGACTCATTTCATCAATATGTCTTTGAACTGTGTTTGTCAGAGTTTTGTGCTATTTAATCAGCCAGTGGAAGCAATACTTATTGAATAAACAGTTAGCCAGAGACAGAGTTTTCTTAAAACCAAAACAGCTATATTACATATGAAAAAAAATATATCACAGCATCACAGAACTTATACAAAGTTCAATAGCATAACAGCATAACAGTATTCAGTACATATGACAGAATATGTGGCAGAGAGACAAAGTGGGTGCCTTACTCACAGAAGGCCCAATGAACCAAGATTTACAGAACATTTTTATACATGTATTTGCCCAATCATGAATGAGATTACCTCATAGCTATTGCAACCCCTTGCATCAGCTAAACTTCATTATTCTAATATCTGACAGTGTTGTTGCTCAAAGGAATACTTTTCAGTATATCATATGCAGTCTTGTGTAGAATAGTTTTTTAAACCTCTTCAATGGCTGGTAAAATAAGCTCTTACCCGATAGTATGAGGTATTTGTGATTTTGCTATGAGCCGTGAGATATTGTAAGACACCCACAAACCATCATAGTTTCTTTTTGATGTTGAAGCGAACATACTGTCCACCATGTTTCTCTTCTGAATTTTTTCTTTTAGTGTTTCAAAGTATGTCAAATCTTTATCTAAATACACCTTCTCAGATGATCCTCCAGCTTGCATGTTTTCATAGCATCATTGTGTAAAACTCTGTTGCACAAAAGGCACATGGGCAGACATTTGTCCGACAGGGATGGAATGAAGCCAAACTTCATATAAGCAATGCTATACTGCCAACATTTCTTTTTAGCCTCAGCCACATTGAGTAGAAGTTATCTGTTGACAAAAATAAAGCTATTTAAATATAAGACACAGAAATTCAAAATTGATTCCTGCCCAGACAGCATACAAATATTTAAAAACATTTTAAAATCATTTTAGTAAGATTGGAAATGTTTGTTAAATATTTCTAAAAGTGTTGAAATGTCTGCAAAAATAGCTTACAGAAATATTTCTTTAAAATACTTTGAAATGTTGTTTGCTGTTTATGTGGGGTAAATCCTTATTTAAATCTTTAGTTAGGTAGATATAGAGAGGAATCAGGATAAAGAAAATGTTGCTTTTGTAGTGGTACTGTGGTGCAATGTCAAAGGGTGCGGACTGAGATGACTAGGTCCTTGGGTCAATCTTGGCCATGCCATGCACCAGTAAATCTTTTCTATAAAGTTTAAGTACATAATACTGATTGCTAAAACAGTGAAGAGAACCCCATTAGGAAAAACACGTGTACAGTAGTGCCTTGGTTAAAGAGCATAATCCATTCCAGAAGCATGCTTAAAACCAAAACGCTTGCATATCAAATACATTTTCCCATAGGAAATAATGGAAACTCAGATGATTCATTCCATAGCCCGAAATATTTGATTACAATACTGTAAAATAATACAAGGTACTAAATAAAATACAAATACAATACAGTACAAAATACAAAATACAGTACAGTACAAAGAACAATAACCTGCATTTTAAAACCTTTGTGGCAGTTGCAGAGGAGGGGGGAAGCCTCCATGGAGGGGTCTGTTTTAAAAATTGGGTGATGGGAGGAATTCCAGCTAGAGCAGAGGAGGGAAAATAACCTCCATGGTGAGGGCTGTTTTAAAAATGGGGCATTGGGTGTGTCCTTGTTGCAGTGGTGGCGGCAGGGATGGTGTGGAGAGGCAGATGTTGGGGGCAGATGTTGATGGGAGTGGCAACTGTTCATACCTTTACTGAGCCTGTCACCCTTCTTTCAACTTAGCTGCTGTTGCCTGAAACAGTAACTGAAATAGACAATCACCCACTTCCAACAGGAGGGTGGGAGAGATGGAGAGATGTCAATGACTTAGAACACTTTTGATTATGTGACAAACATGAGAGTGCTGGTATATCAATACACTGCTTGTTAATAAGGCAAAAAATGTTCAGGCATTTTTGCTCATTAATCTAAGTTTTCGTAAGCCAATTTACTTGTTAACTAAGGTACAACTGTATTTATAGGTCATATGAATTTCAAATGACCATGATTCGGGTACAAATATCTGTCATGTGTCTGCAAAATACAAGTCCCCAACCTTTGCAAAACTCACTTCAAAAACATGCACATGGAGAGGATCAAGTTCCAAAAAATGATGCAATACTCCCACTCTGCACACACACTGCAAAACTGACTTTAAAGGTATGTACACCACAAGAATCAGGTCCCTACCTTTGCACCACTTGAGAAATGCACCAAAAAGTTTAAAAAGTTTAAAAATTGCTGCAAAAACGTTCAAAAATTGTGCCAAAACAATTTGTGTTAGGTGTAAGACATTGACAGAATACCTAAATGTTGATGATGATCTCACTCACATGGACCCCCATTTAAATTATGTGGCCCCACTTTTTTCTCACTGTCATAGACCCCGTGCAAGTCGAAATAGACCCCTGGGGGGGACTGTATAGACCACTTTGGGAACCACTGCTTTACCCCCTCCTGTATAACCACTTTAGCCATGAAAAGGGAAAATGCCACACCCTCTATTGACAGACACATTTTATTTCCTTTTCCCTAGATTTTAGCCTCCCCTCCCCTCAATCCATCTGTCATATACTGTATAATAAATCATGTCTTGCTTAGGGCTACTGTAAGCAGGTACATGTCATACATTTTCCCCAGTGACAATGGTACAACTGCTTTACATCTTAATTGCAGGGTAATGGGGGTTTATGTCAATCCCTTTTTTGTGTGTGATTGCAACTTGTCTTAATTCTGTCAATCTGTGATGATCTGTGTCGTGAGGGAAAAGAGCAAATAGTTCAGCATGCCAACTCCAGCTCTGAAGGGGTGGGGGTTAGATTTTCAGCAAGCAGTGCCAGTAACACCATTATAATTTTGAGGTAGACTTGGAAGGGGAGATTTAAAAGCATCCTGGAGGGTTTCTTCATGATATATATACTGTATTTATTCCATAGTTCTCTACATTTACAACTATAGATAGGGAGGCTGTTCAGGAAAACTGCTTTCTCCTCAGAAATCCTACCATTTAGATACCATTATATACTTGTTAAACTGCCCAGAAATATGTGGTGTGTTTTTCTCTCTATCAGATCACTTGTGGTACTTCAGTGTATATGAAATACCCAAGAAGTTTGTTACCATTGCCATATATATGGATGACTGGAGATTTGAGCAAGATCCCCCAAGTCCTCACATGGCATTCTATCCACTACAATATACCAGCTCAAGATCCAGGAAAGGTCCAAGCCCCTGTCATGGTTAAGGATGAAACTATGCATATAGCTACTGCATATATATACACAGACATGTTTCCTTAAATATCCTTCAAAAATCAGACAAAATACAGAAACATGGAGAGCGATATGATGACCTGGACTACTCCTATCATTGCTCATGAATGATGGACTGAATGATCCCGACCAAGCCAGAAAATGATGAGTAGCTGCAGATACTGGGTCTGGAGGCAATAACTGCACATGCTTATAGAAAGAGACAACATGCATATGCCCCCACACCATGCACACATTTTTTAGGGAGTTCCTAGGCATGAAGAAACTTAAAAGACTACAACTTTTTAAAAATTGATGGAAAGCCAAGCAGAGGGTTGAAAACGAGCTTTTATATCCTTCTGATAAATAAGGTTGGACTAGGTTCATAAGTTTATGTGCTGCTATTAATCACTTTGGCATGTTAAGTTTATGTGCTGCTTCATATTATCATGTAACAGATGGAGAATGAGCACAATGTAATCTTACACAATGTAATCTTAGAAGAAACATCTACTTAGTAGATGCATTCAATACACACCTTCAGCATATTCTTAGTCATAGATTTGTTTAGTATCAAAATAGCTAAACATTGACTCCTTTCTGTCACAATATACGGATTTATTGATCCAAATGATTAATACTGAATGAGGCCAAGTTGCAGGTCAGCAGTTTGCTTCTGAAATAATAAGTCTGCACATCAATCAATAGGTACACATTTGATGTGATATGTATGTTATATTGGAGAGAAATGTTCTGGGAAAAAGCTATAGTCTATACACTTTAAAACTTTAGAAGAACCAAAGATATAAATCCTGCAAGTGTGTTTAGATTCTTATTTGTTTGAGAATCAATGCACTGTGCAGTAGATATTAGTTCTATTCATACATCACACTTGCATACCTCTTATGCCCCTGAAATCACGCACAACCACACACAAAGAGAGAGAGAGAGAGAGAGAGAGAGAGAGAGAGAGAGATTTAACAGGTTGCTATAATTGCATACAATGTTTATGATTTTACTGTGTTTTGACAGTCTCCTATAATCTGTGTCCAAGGAAGCAAAAGTTGACATATAAGTATCAATACTTGCATTTTTAGATGCATTCTGGCAAATCAGACATCCCCAAACTAAACAATCAAAATGACGGAAATTGGTACTTTATTTGTGAACCAGCACAACAAGCCCATTGGGACACATTAGACACTAATGACTCAATAATCATTAACAGCCTACATAGTACCAACACTTTTTTCAAAGCTTCTTACCAAGCAACAGAGCTTCAGTTAGGATAATTATTTATTCTGATGTGTGATTACTGGCAGGTAATTGAGTTCTTCAAGCAGGATATGTGCCAAGGCAAACAGGATGAAGTGTCTCTCAACCCATGTAAGCATTGAATGCAATGTGGCCAGGATTTGGGTAATATTCTTGTGAAGGTAAGAATGTGGTTTTACACACAAATGGTATGGAACAGAAGTAGGTACCTAGGAATTCCAGAAGTTGTTGGACTGTGTCTTCCATCACCATTCACAATTGGCTATACTAACTAGGGACAATGAATGCTATAGTCCAATCACACCCAAAATCTAGAACATGCTTACAGATGGCACAATGACCATCTAGCAAAAGTCACTCTTCGAAATTCAGTAACTGAGTTGCACTATTAACATAAGCAGCTCTATGTAAGGACCAAAACATATTTTATCCCTCTTTCATAAAACAGAGGGTTGATTTGGGTTTGTGTGTGTGGAAGAATTGAATAAATATATATCCCTAGTATTCCATACACCAGTGTTGGCGAACCCATGGCATGGGTGCCAAAGGTCGCACTCGGAACTTTTCTGTGGGCACCCAACTTCACCCCTTCACAGCCACCTGTACTCAGGTTAAATTGCTGATTGGCACTTTGCGAAAAATTAATAGGTTTTGAATCGCAGTTTGGGCACTCGGTCTCTAAAAGGTTTGCCATCACTGCCATACACTAACAAAGTACCAGAACAGTAATTATGTAAAGGAAAATCTGTTTTATCCAACAAGTCAGGAATCTGAGAACATTGTAGGCATAGTATGAATCACAAAAAGTCAAATCTGTGAAATGTGAGAAAAAGTGTATAGAGTAGAGATGGGTATGAAACGAACAATTTTTTATTTTCATTTTCATTTTGTCATTTCGTCATGCAATGAAACGACAAACTAATTTTGTCTCCAAAATGAAATGAAATGAACAGAAACACCGGAAATTTTGTCGTGTGTTTCGTTTTCGTTACTGCAATACAGTGAACTGCTTTAAATGCTAAAAAATATCACAAAAATGAAATAAATGGTAACAAAATGGTAACAAAACAAACAAAAATGAAAACAATTTTTGCAAAAATTCTCAAAAAACGGAAACGAACCGAAACAGACCCTCCAAACGACAAACGACAAATGAAACGTCATTTTTTTTATTCGTGCCCATCTCTAGTATAGAGATTTACCCAACAGTTAATAGTATTCAAAAATTCATCATTGGTATGAATGCATATTTTGGCTGTTTGTTTCCCATAAAAGCTCCTAAAGGGATCTGTTGGTCTACATGTAGACTTCTAAAACTTTTATCTTGCAAATTAACGCACCAAGACCCATCATATGTTGAGGCTAAGGAGACTACAGTATGTCAGCTTTCACCAGTACTTTTTTTTTGTCTAGCCATGAGATGGTATTTCTTTCATATACATAAAACCTCACAAATATTCTAAAATTACCATGCATTAACAGCATAAATCTTCCCATCATAAAAGATTTTAATCTTGAAATTATTATTTAAGTGTATCAGATGTGTGAATAAATTTGCTCACATCAGCCAAATCAGAACAAGTTATTGATATTTCAGTAAACAGTTCTCGCTTTTTCAATGTCCTATGAAATTAGATTTCATAGTGTGCATGCATATTTCAAATGCTCCCCTGGAAGACTGTATGAGAATCTATAATCTTCCAGCTAGTTGATGGTGCTAAGGGAATACTTTCTGCAGGAAACACCTTGAATTTCAAATACAAATAATGAGGTATGTAACAGCTAACAGGATGATCATCAGGAAGTTTGAAAATCACTTTGCAAACTAGTACATTTAGGAAAGTATTCATTTAATGTACTATAGCAAAACAGTGAGTAGGCAAGATTATTTCACCTGTACTATAAATCAGAAACATTTGTCAGTGTGCAGCATTCATTGGCATACTGAAATCAACAACGAGAGTGCCCCGAAATCCAAAGATATGTTTATGTAAAAATTCAATACCAATAGCATCCAAGTATGTATGTATGTAGACAGCGCCATTTAAAGAGCATGATTTGGGCTGATTATGTTTTTTATTGTTTTGGTAGAATATTCTACCAAGCCATAGTAACTCACAGAAGAAACAGATACTGTCCACACAATAGATTTGTGTCAGTCACAATTGATGTGCTGGGTCAAACACATTAACTATTTTCTTCAATTCTTGCTGTGATTGGAGCAGGCAGATGTGGACAAAAACAGTCACTTTAGGTCATATAGAAGTCTGATATGGCATGTGATGTCTCCTTGCATCCATATAGCATGCATATCTCACGTGTTCATATTTGTCCTACTTTTGAAAAGAAAAGAAAAGAAATATCTCCTTGCATATTTCTGTCTCCTGCTTCCAGGAGGAAGCTTGGATTTTAGAAAAAAATTAAAACAAAGTTCTCAATGGATTTTTTAAAACCACTTTGTTTCCAGTTAGGTTTTCTGAACCTGAAACGCTGACAAGCTGCAATGGAAAGAATCCTGAAAAGAATTATCTCCTTGTAGAAAGTTCCACATGTGCACGTGTTTGTGTATTTAAGGAGGAATGTTTGAGCCTCCCTTCAGGAAGTGTCTTGACCTGAGCGTCTTGATCTTGGGCATCTTGGCCTCCTCCTGCTGCATTCTCCTCATTTCTATATCCTCATTACTGTTTATGTTTGTATTCCTGAGATTCTGCTGGGTGTCTGTCTGCGTTTGTAAGAAAGCTCTACGTTTGTTTCTCTGGAACAGCTTTCAAATAAATCCCAGCTTTTTTTTTTTAAAGAACTCTCCACACGCATTTGCAACTTTTTGGCTGTGCATGTTTTTTCGCTCTGCTAACAAGGATATTGCCCACCCACACGGAATGACGAGACCAGGCAGTAAGATGGGGTAAAACTGGGCCACACTTTATTAGCACAACTTTAAACAACAACAGTAACAAGGAGGGGCCTGGCTTCAGCAATCTTGGTTGGAACCCCGGGGTCGTCCCTGACCCCTCCAACCGGGCAGCCTTGGGCGAGTTACGACCCCCGGGTGGCGCGGTCAGCCGACAACACCCCCCAGGCCGGTCCGATACTTACCCTCCCTGCATCTCCTTCTAATAAAGCTGGTTTATCCCCAGCGCAGGGAGGCGTCTCCTTGTACCCCAACCCCGGCACTGTGACCTCCCGATCGGCAGTGCTAGGGCTAAAGAGTACCTGGGGACGGATGTTTAAGCGTCTCACCGCTGCCCTCCATCCGCTTTAGCCGCCACGACCGAGGGCCTAGCCTTGCTATGGCCCCGGTCTCCCCACTCCGGCCAACTCAGCGGCCAGGCCCCCCCGCAAGTCCTGTAAGAACAACTCCGTACCCGCTTCGGACAGGTGCACGCCATCCGGCCTGTAGAGTTCGACCCGGCCCACGTTGAATTCCGAGTGGCCCACCACCGCCCCAAAGTCCCGGCGGACTGCCCGGCACACTTCCTTATTTACGCCCCGCCTAGAACGGTTCAGCTTGCTAGGGTCGCAGTCAGCCCTCCAGCGCTGGCGAGGGATCATATTTGACCAAACCACCCTGCAGGTGGGGTGCATAGACTTCCAGGTACTGAAGTCGCGCAAAATCTCCAGTACCAATGATTTACCGGTTTGCTCGGTCAAATCGTTGCCCCCCAGGTGTACTAACAATATATCTGGGGTTCTGCCCCTGGCCGCGGCCGACGCCGTCCCAAAAACTCCTCCATCTCATCCCCCTCTTCCCCCACCATTCAATTGTCGCCAGATTACCCAGCCCCAGGTTGGGTCCCCAGCCGGACCTGCGGGCATACCGTTCGGCCCAGTATACGTAACTATGGCCGAGGAAGACCACTCTGGCACGAGACTCCCGGGGAAGCAGTCCTGGGAAAATATAAAGGAGAGGTTAGAGGGCAGGCAGCGGGCGCACATACCACTGGTAACACTGGGATGACCACCTGCCGAGCCGCCTGATATCAGTGTGCCCATACCCCAGCGCCGCAGCAGTCGACGCCGCCCCGATCCTGAAGGAATGTGTGCCAAACCTTAATGCACCCAAACCCAGATCCTGGAGCACCCGGCTGGAAAGCTGGCCAAACTGAAACTTCGTCAGGGGTCTACCGTCCTCGTGCTGGAAGAGGTATCCCTCCTTAGGGCCCCGCATTGCCATGTATGCCCGAAGGGCATTCACTGGACAGATGACCTCCTGTGAACATGTACCCAGGTGGATAAGCATTCCCCTGCCCCTCTGATCCGTCTTGGACCTTCTGATGCGAACGGTGAGTTGGTCGGGCTCGAGGGTGACGTCAGAGGCTAGGAGAGCCCCGAAGGATCTGTCCTGCCGACCCGCCGCGACCAACTCACTGACCCGCAGGGCGCCAAAAAAGGCCAGGAGCGATGCCGCCTTGAACAGGGCTGCCTCAAACGCATCGCGGCACACAGCGGGCCACCGGGCGCTCATTGCCGCCAGCACCTGGGGCGTAATTGGGAAGCGGGAGTCAGGTATCCTTCCCCTCTCTCTACTCCACCCCGCGACCATACCCCGGATCCTGAAATCCCCTGTGGGGTCCCCATGGCCCCGCAGCTTCGAGTAAAATGCGAGGGCTGCCAGCTTTCCCAACATGGAGCTCGGGGCCAAACCCTTCCTGTGTAGGTGCACCAGGAAAATCCGCAAATGGTCCACAGGCAAGGGCCACTCTTGGCCCAGCCCTTGCAGCGCTCGGAAGGAGGTAAACTCGTCCATCACTGCTGCATATCCCCTCTGGGTCCTGGGGGCAACCGAGATGTGCAGCGCCCTGTCAGCCTCGGCTCGCCAACCTGCCATACCTCTTGCGGGATCTCCACTGGCAGCGAAGCCGCTCCTGGGGCAAGGGCCCGGAAACGCTCGGCCTGTCGGCGGGACAAAGCGTCAGCAATGTCATTCTCCACCCCTGGCCCATGCCGAGCATGGGCCACTATGTTGTACTGTAGGGCCCGGAGTGTGAACGCCCTAACCAGGCACATGAGCCTGGGCGAGCAGGATGACAGGCTGTTGATAATGTGGACCACCGCCATGTTGTCGCACCAAAAGCGGACAACGGAGTTGGCCCAGGCCTCCGACCAAATGTACAGGGCGGCCCATATGGGGAACAGCTCGAGGAATGTCAGGTCACGGGTAGTGCCCTCCTCCCGCCAGGCTGCCGGCCAGGTGCCGCTGCACCATTGCCCTCGCCAGAAGATGCCAAACCCCGTGCCCCCTGCCGCATCGGTCTGCACTTGAAAGTGCGCCCCGAGGCAGAGCTCGTCTCTCCAAAACGATACCCCATTGAAGCCATCGAGGAATCGTTGCCAGACGGCAAGGTCCTCCCTCATGTCAGCTGTGACTCTGGTCCTGTGTGTCGGCTTGCGTAGGCCCACCATGGCTGAGCAAAGGCGGCGAAGGAACGCCCGCCCCGGCACTACCACTTTACATGCGAAGTTGAGGTGGCCGACCAGTTCCTGTAGCTCCCGCAGGGAAATTTTGCTGCGGGTCTGCACCTCGCGAACCCTGGCCCGGAGGGCCGAGACTTTGTCCATGGGCAGGCGGCATGCCTGTGCGTGGGTATCGATTTCAATACCCAGGAAGGTGAGCACAGTCAGGGGGCCCTCCGTTTTCTCCTCCGCCAAAGGCAGCCCGAGCTGCCCCGCTAGCGTTCTGAAGGCATCGAGCAATAGCTGACACTTACCCGACCCAGCAGGCCCACAGAACAAGTAGTCATCCAAATAGTGGGCCGTACTTGCTAGCCCCGTGACCCAGCGCAGGCGCCACTCCACGAACGAGCTGAATCGTTCGAATACGGCACAGGATACTGAGCAGCCGAACGGCAATGCCCTGTCCATAAAAAACTGCTGCTGAAATTGGAAACCCAGGAGCTCAAAGTCGGCTGGGTGGACCGGGAGGAGACGAAACGTGGACTTGATGTCACATTTCGCCATCTCCGCGGCCACTCCACAGGCGCGCACCATGCGCACCGCCGCATCGAATGATGTGTAACGGACTGTGCAGAGCTCGGGCGGGATGCCGTCGTTCACTGAGCCTCCACTAGGGTGGGAAAGATGATGAATGAGCCTGAATTCCCCTGGCGCCTTTTTGGGGACCAGACCCAGCGGGGACACTCTCAGGTTTGGGATGGGTGGCTCGGGGAAGGGGCCTAGCACCCTGCCCTCTCTAACTTCCTTCCAGATTTTTTCCGCTGCTACCTCCTCGGCCCCCATCAGCGACTTGAGATTCCGCGCGGTAACCGGAATCCTGGGGCCCTCAAACGGGATAAGGAAACCCAACTCAAAACCAGAAACCAAAAACTCGGCGGCTGCCCTGTCCGGGTAATCAGCGGCCCACTGCCTCAGCACCTCAAGCTTGATTGGGCTGGGGCCCTTTTGCAAGAGCCCCGTCCCCCGTCCCCGTCCTCCTGTTGCCAGCAGCGTCCCTCCCTCTCCCCTGCTGTGGGCGGGCTCTGCTGCAGTTAATGGCTGGGTGTTGGGCCCCGCAGACAGAGCACTCGTGCTTAAACCGGCACGGCTTCCGGTTACACGTTCCCTGCCCGTTGTAGTCCCAGCAAACCAGCCGGACTTGAACCGACTGGCCTGCCGAGGCGCGGGCATTCGTATATCTCCCTTGCGGATCAGGTGTCCGCTGTCGTAACGCTCCCCCAGGGTTGGGCGCACCGGTGTCATAAACTGGAGCCACACCGGTGGCAGGGGCTCGTCCCACCTGAGATAGGGCTCCAGGGCTGCTCTACGACGAAATTCCTCGTCGTATTGCAGCCAGGTATGGCCAGGGAAATCAACAAAGGCACAATACATGAGGTCTAAGTACTTCAACATAGACTGTGCCCTCCAGGGGTGGGCCTGCAAGGATAGGGACATGTAAATCAGATACGCAGGCAACCAGGTTGCCCAGGTACGCTCCGGCTTCTTTCGCAGCCTCCTTTCCCTGTCTTGCGGGTCCTCCTTCTCGAGTTCCTTCGTATCTAGGTCTCTATTGAGCAGGCTAAATATGTCTATATATTCACCCCTCCAAATCTTCTCCTTTGTGGCCTGGGGCAAGTGGTGCCCAAATGGAGATGCATAGTCTCCATAGGGGAGCGCCCCCGCCGCGACTCCAGCATAGCTTGGGGCCAAGCCCATATAGGGCCACGCTGGGGCACCCACGGGCAACCGACCGGGCGCAAGCCAGGTGGGCGGCTGTCCCTGGGGCCAGCAGGGCAGAGTGGAGGCGGGCTGTCGCGGCTGCAGCCCCCCCGTCCCGAGCGCCACGGGCGGTTGGCCCAGCACCGGCCCCCCCGCTCCCGGCCCGACCACTGGCAGGGGAGGGGTCGGAGTGCTCCAAGTCGGCCCGGTGGCCGGCGCTGTGGGCAGGGGAGGAGCCCCACCCACCTGCCATGGGGCCACGGTGTTAGCCCCTGATGTGGGAGTGTATGCAGGCCACGGCCATGTTGTAGTGTGCGCCAGGTCTGGTGCGCAAGCCAACTCACTTGTGGATGGGGTCTCCGTGGCAGCCAGCTCCCCGCCGTTGTCCTCGCTGCCGCCCGCCGCCTCAGGGCCGGCCGTGGCTGTTGCAGTTCCGCGCGCTGATGGCCGTGTGTGCCGTGCTGCCGTCGGGGTGCGGCCTGGCACCGCGTGTGCTGTGGTCGCGGACTCCATCTGTTCCAACACTGCGAAACGGGCAGAAAAATTCTGAGCCATCTCTTTCAACTGGGCCCGCTTCCTCGCCTTTGATGGCCTAGTCCCTGTCCTGTGCTTATTCCCTTGGGTGTCCTCCCTAACGGGCACGCCCTTTGCGCTCTCAAGTGCCACCAAGCGTGACTCAAGTTCCAGCCATATGGGCCAGTCCTCCTCATCGGATGAGGAATCAGATGGTTGGGATGCGGGTGGCGGCCTTTTAGCAGGCTGCTTACCTTTGCTGCCCCCCCCCCCTTCCTGGGAGCCATCTCCCTGAATACCCACTGGCCTGTTTCAACCCTCAAAGTGCGGCCCGCCTCAAGTTCCACACCTCAAGCCCTCAGTGCAGCCCTGGGCACCCTTCCACCCACAATGGGCCCAGGTCAGAGATGATGGGTGAGCTCTGGACCCCACCGGGCAACCCCCCGCCCCGGGATCCAGTCCCCCAGGGGGTGGCTAATCCAGTGGGATGAGCAGGGTCTCCCCCCGAGCTGGCCGTCAGCTCTCAGGCCCCACTTCCCTCGGCCAGGGCCAATGTCCACGCCCAGGCTGGGGCGGGTGCTATGTCCCCCTGCCTCGGTCCCCAAGGCCCGCGGGAGCCGCCCAGGCCGTCGCCCGCGGCGGCACGTCAGAAGGCTGCCCCCCCTAAGACCAGTCCTGGGGCTGGAAGCCTCCCCCCGGGCCCACTTCCCCAAGCCCAGCTCACGCGGGGGGAGGGCTGGTGCCTCTCCCCCAACCTCCTTTCCCGGGCGTCTCTCGGCCGCGCTGCTCCCGCCTGAGCGGCCCGCCTGTCCGTGCGCTGCCCGGCTCCGCGGGGCCGCTGCCCGGGGCCGCGGGGCAGCGGCGCGCCGCAGCCAGCAGCTCCCAAAAAGCCGGCTACCCTCAGCTGTTTAGCGCGGTAGCGCAGCAGCAACAGCCTCTGGTCGGGAGGGAGCCGGTCCTAGCCGCAGCCCCGTTCCACCGGGGGCCGCAGCTGGCGAGCTTCAGGCCTCGGGAGTGCAGCCACAAAATGGCGCCGCCCACGCTGCGCTCGCCGAAGGCCGGGCGCCCAAAATGGCGGCTAGCCCAGAGCGTCGGCAGGTCCTTCACTGCCGAATGCTCCTGAGAACTGCTGGTGGGAGGGGTCGGAGCCGCCGCTTTACAACGGGCGCTCCTCCCCCTCCCTCTGGACGCCTGCTGGCGTCCTGCCTGTCCCGCCCCCCGTGCAGGCGGGCAAACGCGCTCCCCGGGCGGAGGGCCCGCCCACGGAGCGTCCATTCTCAGCAGCCCAGTGGAAGTGTGCTGGACCGAGACATCCTCATATGTTACTGAACCTCAAAACCTCAAATTTCCTTCCTCTGCCCTTCCATAGAAAAACATAGGAAGGAAGTTTTTGATTTCTTAATTTTTCAATATCATTAAGTGGCCAAATTGTCATTCAACCCCAGTAATTGCAAATGCTGGAAATTAACCAAAATGGAGTGATGCTACCTGCATTTAACACAGAGGAACCCTTTACAGGAACCCAGAAAGGTGCATATAGGAGTGCTCTAGGATTGGCCTGGTTCACAATAGCAAGTCCATCATCTTACCAGCAAAAGGAGCTAACCAGACTGTCCCTACAGCAAGCAGGGCAAATTCCCTTTTAGTCAAGACTTTAATTTAGTATTGGTCAACTTTTTGTTGGATAAGTGGATTGCCTATAGGTTTCTTAAGTGGCAAGGCTACTCAGTTTGAATAAAGACACAGCATCAGGAGAAGAGTGGTTGAACCATTTCCCCTATACTGTTTCTACAGTCTGAATAGTACCTTATAGTTCTTAATTATCTGAGAAGACACAACTTGCCAGTATCTCCATAATAGCACTATTGGTATTCCACTATTGATGAAAATTAGTACATATATTATGAATTACTATCAATTTTAGAATGCAATTTCAAGGAATAAAAGAAGGATTCTATGGGTATATGGTAGTGTGCTTCCAAAATTATTCAACAAACCTAAACATATAGATAGATAGATAGATAGATAGATAGATAGATAGATAGATAGATAGATAGATAGATAGATAGATAGATAGATAGATATAGATAGATAGATAGATAGATAGATGAAAAGGCCCTATGTATATTGGGGCTGGTTCCCAAGCAAATAGATACTGGATTGTAGTCTTTTGAAACAATTCAACAAATATTTACTCGGTGGCAAGTCTCGGTGAACCCAATGGAAGTTCCTTTCCAATGCACATGTAGAAGATAGCACTGGAAGTCTGTCTTTTTTCTCTCTCCACTATTTCTTCTAATCTGTGCAACTAAATATTGTGATATAAACAGATACATAATTCAAGAACTGGAACACTGGCAAGTCACTGATTTCCAGTCCCAAATTCCTAGAGCCAGTCCATTTGCTTTTCAGCATGCATTAATGCGTTTCGAGGGTTCAATAATAATAAAAGGAGACAAAATCCCCTCTTAATGTATTTTTCCAAGAAGCTTTATTTACCAGAGTTAATGATGACAAAGGATGAAAAAATAGACTGCCATACTTTTTTTCATAAATATTTGAAAACTGCATTTTGCCAGTTAGGTTTATTTTTTTTCATTTGGTCTAAAGTCTGGCCTTTAGAAAATGTCATGCAAAGCCATTAGGGTAGCCTCACTTGTATTCAATGGGTAAAAGTAAATGGCAATTGCTAAGAATATTATGCTTTGCCTGTAGCACAAGTGAGAAAAAAGATGGATATCTGTTGCTTGTAATAGTAATCATAGCTAAGCAAATATGAGCAATCAAATATTGGTGGTATAAAAAGACTACTTGATTTAGAAAGAAGTAGAAAGTTGACTTTCTGATAAACATAGTATGGGAAGAAAAAATACTCATGAGCAGATTGATTTTGGCCCACTAAAGTAATTTGTTGATCATATTGTTGTTGCTAAGGCCATTACAGTGAAATACCCCAAAGCAGCTAAGACATTGATGAAAAATGACACAACCAAGAAAGAAAGAAGGGAATTATCAAAATATCTGTGTATATTGTTCAACACCACCTTAACTCTATTATGGACCAAAGGAGCCCCTGTGTTAAATAGATGGATGCAACTACCCTTCCATAAAATATTATCTGGGTCCTACTTACATATATTTTGTCCCAGGAACTGTCACGGAAATAAATATCCCACATGGTGCTGTAAATAGACATCCAACAAATGATCTTACCCTCTGACAAACATAAAAATACTTCAGCCATCACATGTGTGATCAGCATGTGGTTTTCCTGCTGCAGCCAAAAGTGACTGATTAGACTTGATATAAGGGTAGGTATTGTTTTGGACTAACCAATCTTTAATGCTTTTGGCTCACTTAGTCCCAACCACTGGCTTCCTATTATTTCCTTCCTGTCCCAAATGCCAACAGTTCTGAATCTTCCTTGACAGATGTATTGGTGACACGAGGCAAGACTTAATATTAATATTTTCTCTGTTGTTCTCCTGATCACTGGAAGGCCATCACAGTTCTTAACTGCAACAGTCCTCCTCATAGCTGGCTCAATCACAGATTTACCATCTCAGGCTACATAAAGACAACCTCCCATTTGAAGCCTCCATACATCACTAGCCACTTTACCACCAATATCCAAATGAGAAACTCTTCCTTACTGAGAAAATGCAATGAGAAAATGCCTTCCCCTTATTCCAGTGTGCATGGGGAAGAACTCTTCCATAATTCACTCGTTAGTCCCTTTCAGATGGAGATCTATGAACCTGCATTAAATATAGCTTGGCTATGTCATGTTCTTCCAAGACTCAGTTACAGGCCATATTGACCAGAGTATTATTTATGCCACAGTCCAAAGGGCACAGTTTCCCCCTCTGGTCTCACTTTCATTGCAACGTTCTGAATCATTCAACCTGCATTCTTCACATTTCATATCATGTTGTTAAGCACCGTATGGGAAGTTTTGCATGAAATTTTGTGAGCAATTTAATATATTTTCTCCAACGTATGTGTTTGTTTTCACATTTCACCTATCCTATGATATGTCAAGCAATGTCCCCTTTTCCTACAAACTGTCCCCATTTTTGGTGACTAACAAAAAAAAAAACACCATCAGTTTGTATACTTTATTCCACCCTATTAAGTCTCACAAATGTGTAAATCTTCAAGGCAAGTTGTATTTCAGCAAGTTCTGAAATTTATGAAAAAAGGCTACTGTGAGAAGGAAGGTGTGTTCTCCTCTCCAAAGAAAACACAAAGGTCCATCCCAGAAAGAGGAAGGGGAAGGGGAAGCCACAGAGGTTGGAGATTCAGGGGACAAACCTCAAGAGGCGGCATTAGGAGGATGGGCAGGCAAAGACCGGAAGGAGAAGGAAGAATTAGTGGAGGTTGTGAAAGAGGGTCCCTGAATGGGGGAGTGGGTGACTTTCAAACTCCTGCGAGGAGTGGTGGGGAAAAAGGGCGCAGAATGCTCCATTTTGGGGGCAGACAGCAGATAGGGAGCAAAGGAGAGAAGTACACGAGTACTTTGCATGCAGGGCCCATCGCCAAGAGCAACAGAGAGCCCTGGCAAATGTATGGCAGAATAACCATGGAGACAACAAGAAGAAGAGCTTGGGTGAGAAGACGAGCTAGAGGAGTCTGTTGCAGCAGCAACGAGAGTTACGGGTGAGAGCCCTTCCACGTTGAAAGGTTTAGTTGGACTTAATATGGACCCGGGCTGTCCGATAATCCAGGACCCCCTATCTGGAGGTGTACTGTCAAACCCAGTTTAACACTTGGGCAAGTTGCCAAATTTGGGTCTGAGTCTGAGCCCCTAATTCCTGAGAAGGGAGAGTGTGCTGGTGAAGAGCAAGACATTAATAAAAGCCGTGTAAATAAAAGTGGGAAACCTGCAAAAGGGCCCGCGTCGTCTCTACCTGTGTCCAGTGGGCAACAAGGGGAGGGAGAAGAAGGGGGCAACCTTCATAGCTACTTTCATTGAAGATCACACAAACTGCCATGGAGACTTTTGAATCCAGTGAAGTTCCTTTCCAGTCTTGACATCAATGCACGCTGAGAGTCTTTACTGTTGCTAGATGATGGCAGAGCAGTACTGAATGACAAGCCTTGGAATACACAAGCCAGCACATATTTGTGACCACAGTAGGAGTGACACAGCTCTGCAACTTGCTCCATTGTGTTGTTTCACCATTTGAAATTTTCATTGTGATATCCAGTATATCATGAAATGGGATCATACCGAAAGAGCTTTGGAGGAGGGAATGACACCCCACAGTTAATGACAGCTTTTTCTTTCTCAGATATGATATTATCAGGCATTAAGTCATGCAGGAAGTATTGGGTACTAGATGTTAAAATAAGTTGTTGGTGTTGCAAGAGAAACTGAGTAAGAATGTGAAAGGGAATAAAAAAGCAAAAGGAAAGTGTGCTGCTGATAAACTTTCCCATATTCCTGAAAGCATTCTCTGGGGAGGTTAAATACTTCCCACTCCTCCAGCAAGCAGGGTATTCAATTTACTGACCTTGGGAGAATGGAAGGTTCAGTCAACCTCATAAATTGGCTGGGATTGAGCCCAGGTTGTGAGCAAAATTTTGGCTGCAGTACACCCATTTAACCACTGTGCCATTCTTGCTGCCTCCCATCAAATTCAGCTGAAATTCCACATTCAGCTTCCTTCTTTCTCAGGAAGATTGACTCCATTCATCATATTTGCATTCCACTATTAAAGGGTTGGGAGGCAAATGTGCAGACTATTTTAATATACCTTCTAAACAAATCCACTGTATGCAGTAAATTATCATATACATCTTAACATCTAAATCCTTGTTTCCCTGGAGCTTTAACAATATGGGAATGAACCTATTTACATGGTGCAGATGGAGCATGGATAACTCCAGACCTCAGACTGTAAAAGATTGTGGGGCTTTTTATAATACCTCCTTCAAGGGAGATGTAAGCTTCTTCAGGCTTCTAAATTCTTCAGATTAAAACCAGTACCAAAGAACTATCTTTGTCCCCATCCTTCCCCTTGCTTGCTGCTTCTGTCACTCATGTCTTCCCATTCTCTCAGTGTGTTTCTGATTCTCTTAATCTTTCTATCCCTTGCCAACAGGAGCAGCAGGGGTCAGAGGAGGGGTGGCGGGTAAGTGACTCTTTCCATTACTCCCTTTCCTGTTTGACATACTGCAGAGAAGCATGGCAGAAGAACTTCACTGCTTTTGGGAACATATAATCAATGCAGGATCAGTAAGACAATGAACTAACATTTTGGTAAAATCTTTTTTTTTTTTAAAAAAAGAAAGACTAGATTCTGATATATTGATAACCTTCAAATGAAAAGACATGACATGAGTCTGGAAGTAGAGAGGGAAGAAAAGAGAGGTTTTGAATAAGATCTGAATCCACTGGCATTCAGGAAAGCAAAAACCAAAAAAAAGAAAGAAAGAAAGAAAGAAATCCACCAAACCCCCACCAAGGTTATCAAGAGGATAAAGGCTGAATGTAAATGTAAATGATATGAAGGGAGTAAGGTCTTGATGAAGGAGGAATACAGAGGAATGATTTCAGCAGAGTTAGATTTAGAAAACATTCATCAGAGCCTAGCAATATATGGCTCATGGAGCACAAACACAGTTTTCCCATCCACTATTTCAGCTTCTCTACTCCTTCTCCCAACTCTACTACCTCTGCTACAACTGTTGTCAGTTCAGCCACTGAATCTGACCTATCAGTGGTGTTGAGTTCATTTATCTATCACTTTACTACTTTGGGATTGTTGAGCAAATTCATTTTGTCAATGCTGGTTATTGTGGTTTGCATTTTAATCCACTGGTGGGGGTGAGTTAATTGAGGTTAAGAAGGCATTAATTGATTGAATGCTGTAGTAGACTAATACTATATTTAGCTGCTGTGGGATAGCTGGTTGGTATAGGGGTTATTTACAGTGTTTATGGGGACCCCCCTCCTTTGTGGTGGTCAGTAGGTTCAGTGGTGAATTTATATATATAGTGGGGGTTTGGTTTCTGAGCATAGGGACATTGGTGATTATTCTGGGCCTTTGGGGGTGCAACTGCCCAGTTTAGGCACTTTCTTGTGCCTTATCAAGTTTGTGGATTAGGTGCAGGTGCAATGGCTCCCAAGAAGTCTAAGGGGTCCAAGGGCAATCAGCCAATTAAACATAAAGCTGCAGTTAGTTCCGCCCCCTCAGGTGTCTTCTTCATATGAGGAGGAATATCTGGACTATAGAGCTATTAAGTCATTTAGAGCAGGAAAGGGCTCAGTCTTGAGGCTTCATCCATGTTAGAGGGTCTCAGAGCAGTATTTGAGCACCCCAGCATTGTGGTCAGCTTTCTTGAGCTGTACAGGCCAGACTGTGTTCATCTTTCAGATGAAGGCCTAAATATATTTTTGAGAAACATGCAGAGGGCCTTCAGACCAAGCTTCTCAGACTGGTGGCAGAAAGAGGCATGCAGTGTAGCCCTTTCTGTGCCAGGTAGTGCAACCGCTGTAAAACATTAAAATATTTTTTCCTGGAAAATACACACATGAATCCTTGTCAGAACAGGACCTGGCTACAAGGATCAAGCGAAGGATCATCTATTATAAGTAAGTTAGAACTTCAATTGGTGATGGAGAGAGGTAATTTTGGAGTCAGTGTAGAACTCTGAAAACTTGGGTTCAACTTACCATTTTGCCTGTGGAAAGTTATGAGAGTGGGGTTGGCAATGCTAGACCACTCCTTGATCATTTCATATATCTTGAAAACCATAATTAGAGTCACTGCAAGTTAGAAGTGACTTGATGTCCCAAAACAAGAGGGAAGTTGGAGGTCATAAAAGTTGGTTTCTACTACCTCCCAATTGATGGGGAGATGTTTTTTCTATAGTTCTTCTCCATTGGAAACCAAGATGGCCCTCTATCAAACTAGTTAATAAAGCTATGGATCAATTCACGGACTGACCTTGCTGTCCATCAACCCAATTAAGGATTATTTTATTCACAATCACTTTAAAAGAGGGTTGATTCTAGATTAAAACAAATAGAAAATAAGACAGAGATTTATTGCCCTCCCACTCAAAATAACGAGACGAGGCAGGTGTTTGGGGGTTAACTGGGCCACACTTTATTAACACAGCATTTCAAATCAACAACCAACAAAGAGGGGCCTGGCCTGAGCATACAGGTTGGAACAGCGGGGTCTCCTGGGACCCCTCCAACCGGGCAGCAAAGGAGGAGTTAAAACCCCCAGCTGGGGCAGTCAACCAGGCCACTTGATGATATTACCCCTCCCTGCATTAGATGGGCTTAAACTGGGTGATACCCAGTGCAGGGAGGCATCCCCGTGTATCCCCAAGGCATGGAGACCTCCTGATCCACCGTGCTATGGGTATAGGGTACTTGGGGACAAATGTTCATTGTATACTCACCACTGCCCCCATCCACTTCAGCCACCACTGCCGCGGGCCTAGCCTTGCTATGGCCCTGGTCACCCATCCAACATGGCCAGCTCAGCCACCAGGCCCCTCTGCAAATCGCGCAGGAATAGCTCCATTCCCTCATCTGAAAGGTGCACGCCATCTGGCCTGTATAACTCATTCCTGCGCACATTAAAGTCAGGGTGGCCCACCACCACCCCAAATTCCCGGCAAACAGCCCTGCAAACCTCTTGGTTAACTCCCCTCTGGGACCGATTGAGTTTTGGGGGTCACATTCTGCCCTCCAGGTCTGGCAAGGTGTCAGTGTAGAACAGATAATGTGACAGGCCGGATATCTGGCTCTCCAGGTCGCAAAGACGTGCAAGATCTCCAAAATAAGGGACTTGTCCGTTTGCCTGGTCAGGTCATTACCCCCCAGGTGTACCAGTAGGACATCTGGCAGCTTGCCCAGCTCTGCAGTCACTGCCGTGCTGAGAAACTCCCACCAGCTCATCCCCCACTTTCCCCACCACTCAACAACCGCCCTGTCACCGAGACCTAAATTGGACCCCCAGCCAGACCTGCGGGCGAACTTCTCGGCCCAGTATACATAACTGTGTCCCAGAATTACCACTCTCCAGCAGGAGACACGGCCACTGGGTCCTGAGGAGATAAAACAACAGATTAAACAGGCGGCAGCGGCTGCACATAATGCTTATACCAGGGTGAAGCCCACCGGCCCAGCCTGCGGATCATGCCCTGGTCATAGCCTAGGGTGGCAACAGTAGAGGCTGTGCCAATCCAAAAAGAATGGGTGCCAAACTTCAGCGCCCCAAAACCTAACTCCTGCAGGATCCTCCCAGAGAGTTTGCCAAATTGAAATTTTGTTAGCCCCCCATCCCTGTGTTGAAAGAGATAGCCCTCCATGTTCCCTCTGTGGGCCATGTACTCCCAAAGGGCCCAGATCAGGCAAATAGAGCCAATGGAGCAGGGCCCCAGGTGGAATACAGCTCCCCTGCCCCTCTGGTCTGTTTTGGACCTCCTGACGTGTACCATCAGGAGGCTGGGCTCCAGCATAAGGAAGTGTCCCTCCGGCCTGAGGCCACCAACCCACTAACTCTGAGGGCCCCAAAAAAGGCCAGAATGGAGACAGCCCGGAACAAAGCCGTCTCAAAGCTATCCCTACAAACCGAGGGCCACCTGGCACTCATCTCCACCAGGATGTGTGTGATAAGAGGGAAATGAGGGTCCATGACTCTGCCCCTTTCCCTGCTCCAACCCGCTATCGTGCCCCTAACCTGAAAGTCCCCTGTGGTATCCCTGCAGCCTCTCAGCTTTGAGTGGAAGGCCAAGGCTGCCAGCTTCCCTTGCAATGAACTATGGGCCAACCCTTTGTGTTGCAAGTACACCAGGAATCATTGCAGATGGTCCACAGGCAAAGGCCAGGATTGCGCTAGGCCCTGTGATGTCCTGAAGGCTGAAAACTCCTCCATTACCGACGCATATCCCTTCTGGGTCCTGGGAGCGACAGAGAGGCAGAGAGCACGGTCGGCCTCAGCGCGCCAACCAGCCATACCTCCTCCGGGATCTCCACAGGCAGGGCGGCCACTCCTGGGGCAAGGGCCTAGAAACACTCGGTCTGTCGGCGGGATAAAGCATCGGCAATGTGGTTATTCACCCCCGGAACATGGTGTGTGTGCACCACAATATTAAATTGCAATGCCGGCAAAGTAAAGGACCTCACTAGGCGCATGACTCTGGGTGAACGAGATGTTAAGTTATTGATCACGTGAACTATGGCCAAATTGTCACACCAAAAGCGCATGACAGAGTTGGCCCATTCCTTAGATCAAATGCACAGGGTGACCCAGATTGGGAACAGCTCCAGGAATGTCAGGTCCCGAGTTGTCCTGTCCTCCTGCCATGCGGGCGGCCAAGAGCCAATGCACAACAAAAACCCCGCCAGAAGATGCCAAAGCCCAGACCCCCTTCAGCGTCCATCTGGACTTGGAAATGAGCTCCCAGCTGGAGCTCATCCCTCCAAAATGACACACCATTAAAGCCTTACAGGAAGATCCTCCAAACGGATAGATCCTCCTTCATTTTGGACGTGACCCTAGTTCTATGGGTTGGCCTGCAAAGCCCAACCATTGCCGCGCACAGCCTTCACAGGAAAGCCCAGCCGGGGGCCACGACTTTGCACGCAAAGTTAAGGTGACCAACCAGCTCTTGGAGCTCCCTGAGTGAAAGCTTGCCACGAGCCTGGGCCGCGCAGACCCGGACCCTAAGGGCCTGCAGCTTGTCTTGGGGTAGGCGGCACACTTACACCCTTGAATCAATTTCCACTCCCAGGAAGGTCAGGGTAGTCAGTGGCCCTTCCGTCTTCTCCTCAGCTAAGGGGAGCCCGCGCTCCCTTGCCAGGGCCCTGAAGCTGTCCAGGAGGAATTGGCACCTACCCAACCCAGCCGGCCCACAGAAAAGGTAATCATCCAGATAGTGCGCCGTGCTGGCAAAGCCAGATACTTGCCACAGGCGCCACTCCACAAAAGGTGGGTACTCTCAGAGGACTCCCTCCCCCGGGCTCACTGCCTAAGCCTCCCACCCACCGACAGGGCTATGCCCAGATCGCCCCAGGGAAAGAGGAAGCCCCTGACCACCCTCCCCAGGAGGCCTTACTCCCCCCGCCTGGATCAGAATGGGGACCCGTGGGGTAGGAGTCAAGCCTCGGTCGGGCCCGGCAAGGGCCGAATCTCACGCGGGGGGAGGGCTGAGTGCCGCTCCCCCAATCCACTGCCGGCGGTGGCTTCACCTTCCGCCGCTGTCCGCGGCCACACTCCCGGCTCCCGTCTGGAGCTCAATGCCTCCGTCCGCTCCGAAGGCCCAGCTTGCACTGCCCAAAGTGGCGGCCAGGCTCTCCGGCCACACTCAGATGAAAACCAAAATGGCGCCCACCATGAGGCTGGAGGCCGAGCCTCAAACTGGCGGCGCCGTGGAAGCGTTCGGAGGTCCTCTCCCTCCGAATGCCAAAGACGAATGCCCTGCGATGGGGGTCAGAGCCGCCCCTTTTATAGGGTGCTCCTCCCCCTCCCTCTCAGGGTGAACAGCCCAGCCTGCTCCTCTCACGTCTTCTCGCGAGAGGGCAAGGAGAGCTCCGTGTGGCAGAGAAACTGCCGACGGAGCCAGCATTTTTAGTCGAAGGATTGAATAGAACATGCAAAATTATTTGGTGATCTTGATAATTAAACATTGACTGAAATTCAGTCAATTACAACACTGTTTACTACATTACTGAAAGATGTATTTGTTTTTTAAAATTGTCTCTTCTTTTCTGAAACTGATTTGGTTCTGCTTCTAGATGTTGTACCCTGACAAACTGAAACATGTTAAAGGACAATACATTTCAGGCAGAAAATAAAGATATCAAGGGAATTACAGAGAGATACATTACCAGGTCTGTTCCACGATGCCCAGTATTGATGTCTTGACCCTACCCTTCCCTTAACTTTACCTAAAGCATCAGTCAAACTTCATGTGGATCAGAAACCTATGCAGTTCTGTGGCTGTATGAGCACTTCTTGAAAGACAAGGAAGATTTATCTCTTTCTTAATTTTCTGACGGAGGTGATGAAAGGCCTTCTGCTCTTAAAACTGAAGGACCTCGTTTTCAGCTTTGTGCACTAGGATTCACATGATTCCTAAGGAAACAATTTCATTCCCTTGAGTGTTTCTGCTGTCTACATCAAACACATATCTTCATCTTCCCTGTTTCTGATTATTCTTTAAAAATGCCATTTGCCTACAAGAACAGAACATTTTCCTCTTACATAACTGTAACTGTAACTATGCTTGATACTGGCAATGTTGCCAGGCTTTATCCTACCAGAACCTTGTGACCTGCTACAAACCCAATGTGGAACTGTTTTAATGTCACCTAACAGTGAACATTGCTGCAATCTACTGACTGCTTCCACCAAAATGTCATTCAAAAGCAGAGATGGAAAGCTTAGTGGAAAGGGGTTCAGATAAGTTAAATGCTGATTACCAAAATCCTGTTAATTTAAAGTTGGGAAAATAATTCAAAGTTGGAAAGAACGAATGCAATATTCATGCCTCATTGGAAGTCAGAGCCAGTAAGCCATTCCACAGACTTAGTTGTGCAACCACTTGCACAATCAGTTGTGTAATCAGTTATGCCTTGTGTAACGTCCTATAAACTTTTGTAAACAGAACTTGGCACTCAGCAAAATGGAACAGGATTTCACCTAGTGAACTTTACTGAGACAGATATTGAGATTATTTAAGATGAGATAACTGCTAATCCCTGTATGCTGATATTCCCATCTATTTTCTAAATGGTCTATGACCAGTGATAGAAATATTCTAATAACTAACAGTATAGGACTATTGTGAATGGGACTTAAAGGGAAGCAGGAAGCATTCAGTATAACACAGGGATACTTCAATCATACTTCCCTTTGTTAGGTGTTCTGCATGGCTAGATTGGTTGGCCCTTTTTTTCTGGTGACTATGAGGCATAATCTAGAACAGACTAATTTGCCACCTGAGTACACAACACTGGAACACTAGTTTGGTGTGCTATGGTTAGCTCATTCCCAGTGCATGCAATAGGAATAGGAATAGGAATCTTTATTGTCATTGCCCCCTCGCAGGAACAACGAAATTTTGTGGTTGCTATATAAAACTCATTTAAAACATTTCACATAGATTTAAAAACAGGTACAACACATAATATGACATATAAAATGACTAAAATATGACATATATGACAATAGCAGGAAATGGACTAAAACTAAGACTTGCAGCTGTCAAGGCAGCCAGCTCTCCTTCCAGTTTTAATTTCCATCATTGTAGAGTGGTTTACTAAGCAAGCCATTTCAGGACATTAGAAAATTTAAGATTTCTCCTTCTCCTCTATGGAGGGTCAGGTGACGTGAAATTGCTTTATTTATGCTCTGCTAGTTCATTGCTGTTTCACTGAATCACTTAGATTTTTTTAAATTATTTGCTTTTGTGGTAAGTGCTGATCAAAATATCAGTTGTGAGCAGTTTCTCAGTCAGCAGTGCACACAAGACAAGGAATTTCTGAAAACTGCATAAAAGTGATTCAGTGTATCAGGGGAAGTGTTCAAATGACTGCAGAAAAAGCTAAAGAGTCAATTGAGGTCAATATGAAATTTGGATTCAAGGACTGTGGCAAATGGTGTATCAGTCCTCTTCATGACCTCAAGCAATCCTATTTTGACCATACCAGCCTGCACCAGAAGGGCTGGTGCATTCATATACATAGTGGGTAGAAGGCAGCAGCCTCAATCTTGAACCCCAGTTTGACATAATCCTGAGAAGTGCACTCTGCTTTCATCCTTAACACAGTCCTTTCTTTAGCTGGCAACTTTATTCTGCTTCTTGTGTTGTGTGTGTTGTGTCGTTACAGTCGTGACCGACTTCTTAATTACCTGCAAATTTTCAGACACCCCCCCCCATCAATCCTGTTGAGGATTACAACCTTAGAAGAATAGGACTACCTGTAGAGGGAAAATCATTCGGCCTTATTGTTTACTGCAAAAAAGAGACATTCAAAACATGAGGTTCTATTTGCACATGTTTCTCTGTATTGCTTTCTTGTGGATTGTTACACATCAGTGCAGACTACTTGGTTAAGAAGCCTGAAGTTTAAGCATAGAAGGAATATGCATTAAACCAGAAAAAAATGAATATCATTAAACAGGTAACTGACAGGCTAGATCTATTTCCAGTGTGAAATTAGAAAACACGAAAGGGACTCTTTGTTTATGATGTGCTCAGTTCCAAGAACGCTGCATTGCAGAAAGCATTTAGCTTGTCATGTACTTCTATTATTTTATTTTCCACTTCATTTGTTTCTATTGCACTGCCCAGCACTTTATTATTATTATGACTTTCTGTTGTTGCAAACATTGACACTGCATTCTAATCCAGTTATTTCAGTGCAACTTTTTGCCATTTTAAAAAAAGCAAGTTGAATCAAACTTAATTCAAAGCTGCAAAATTGATAAATTTCTTAAGTCTGATTTATCCTCTTCATCATCTGTATCTAACTGATGTCTTTGCGAGGTGAAAAAACATATGCACAAAATATACTCTGCCATTTCTTTAAAACATCTCTTATTGTGAGGACTATCACATGAGAAGAAAGCAGAAATAAAACTGACATGAATTTCTAAGAGTGAAAATGACTTGGGTAGTTAGTTCCTAGACAGACTATTTTACAGGTAATACATGAGCAATGGCTAAAAGTCTGAAGAATTCAGAATTTTTCCTTGTTTCCTAAATACTTACTGGTCATATTATAAAGGACAAAAAGTTAGGGCTGTGTTTCAAAATAAGAAATGGATTTCAGATTCCATCTCAGGTAAAAGAGAGGAAATATACTTGACACTCTCAATAATTCATCTTTGTCAGTAAGCTAAGTAAACCAAAGTCTGTCTCCATACAAAGCAATGCCATGTGACTAGTAGGAGCCTAGATTTAAGAGCTTTGGAGTCATCACTGTTTTATTTGTTTATTTTATTTATTTTGAATATTTTTACCCCACCAATTCTCCTTGGAAAAGGACTCAAGGTGACTTACAATAATGAGGGACAATATACAGCCCAGAATATTTGAGACATATATTATCCAATATAGCCAAAATCCTTAAGGGAAAATTCACTTGTGAAAGGACAATTGCAGTTGTTTCCTTCTCGTATTGCCAGCCCTTTACCGAAACAAGAGCAGCATGTGGGTACACAATTCTTCGATTACCTAAGGAAGCTGAGAAACGCTCTAACTAGCTGGAAGAGCAGGCAAGTCGCTTGTTTGATTGCCCACTTATAGTGTGTTGTTTTGGGCCTTAACAGTATCCCTCTAAAATTGTTCATTTTTTGTTTGTGTCTGTTAGAGAATAACCAGACCGTCAGACCCCTGAGTTTACCCCATACTCTCCTCTCTTATGACACAGAAAGTGCAATACAACCTCAAGGCACCTGGTGGCTTAGATTTTGGTATCATTTCTTCCTTTCTCTGAATTAAGCTACAAGTAGAAATTCTGATTTAATTTTGGTTTATAGATTGTACACCACCAACTTGAAGTATATGTCATTATGTATATACAGTATATACTTTTAGTCAAAATATATTCACTGCACATTTCTCAATGTGATTATGAGACAGCAGTATTTGTTGAATGCATATTTTAAACTTTGCATGCTAAATTGGCGCCCAATTATTCTGTATTTTGATAAACCTTTCCCTTTTTTTGACAGATGGATTTCTTAAGTGAAACATAAACATTGTATGTATGATAGAAAGATGAATGCTTTCTCTGAAATGCTTTCTTGTACCTCTGTCATTTGAAAGAAGTTATTTTAAAGGGAGGAAATATAAAAGGGATATGTAAATCAGACCCAAGTCTTCCTGACAAATAGCCTGGCTAGGATTAGCCAGTAAACAGCTTCATAGGTTGATCTCTCTGTGAAGGAAACATTGCCACTTTGGCCAAATCCTATTGCTTAATGTAGCAAATTGTGGTAGTGTAGTCCCATTGGATCAACAGGGATTTAGTGAGTCAATTCCTCCAAAAGTTCCAATGATTCAATGGGTTTACTCTTAGCCATGGTTTATTATGCTAGATTAAGCCACAACCAGAATGAAGCCATTTGAATCAATAGAATATGGTTCCAAATCCCAGCTGATTACAAAACCCTACCCTGATGATATTTTCTACACTTAAGAACAGCCTTTGCTCATTGTCTGTACCCTCACGCGGACATGATTCTCAACGGCATAGGGATAAATACTGTATAGGTGACATATATTTGACTCGTGTTTAGTTTTGGCAACATGCTGAGACAAATGAACATGGCTACTTCTTTGGAAATTCCTGTATATAATTACATGATATGACACAAGTACTCTGAATATTTTTGTACTGTGCATTTATTTATTTATTTATTTATTTATTTATTTATTTATTTATTTACCACCCAAATTTCCCTTGGGAACTCTGGGCAATGTACAACAAATTATCCCATAAATAATTAGTCCAAAACAAACACAAAACCCCGCAATAAATCAAACAATAAAGTGGTCCCCTGCCCTTTCGCGGTTCATATACTGCAGTCCCGCTATATCGCAGGACCGCAGTATGTGAAAAAAGCCCCCCTGGGGTAAGGGGGAAAGGGCCTGTTTCAGGCCTCCCATACTTACCCCAGGATTGGCGCTACCCCAAATGGGCCTGCGAGGGCCTTCCTGGGCCTTCTGGAGACCCCAAAAGGGCCTCCCTGTGAACGGGAAGTGACTTCTGGTAAACCTTTTGGGGCCTCCAGAAGGCCTGGGAAGGCCCTCGCAGGCCTGCCCGGGGCAGCGGCAGGCTGGGGGTAAACACAAGAGCCCCCAGCTATGCCCCCCAGACCCGATCCATCCTGCATCCACATATTGCAGATTTTCAATTATCATGGGTTGGGTTGGGTCCCTAACCCCCGCAATAGGCGGAGGTTCACAGTATAACAATTAAAGGGAAATAAGATAAAAACAGCAAAATGAATACATAGGTATTAGCTACATGCATTACAATTTAGAAAATGATATATATTTAAAAAGATACAAAAATAGGATAAAGCCTAAGTTTGACTTTCTGTTCAAACTATTAGTGGCTTATTAGAGAACATTTTCCCTTCTTAAAATGCACATGTAACTTTGTGCAGATTTTGTTTACTGAGTTAGGTTCTCAGTAACACTTTAAATTAAGCAACATGATTAATAATCCTATGATCATTCCAACCCAATAGAGAGAAATTGTCTTGTTTGTAACCATTTAAAATAAGAATCAATGACCTTTTGATTGTAAAATATTCACAGATGGCTAATGCATTAGATTAGAACAAACTCATGCAAATCAGTAAAAATGAGTTCATAATGGCAGAAGTTGCAAAAGTGATCCACTCTAAATGATTTCAAGCAAAATGTCCATCAAGTAATGCTCAACTAAAGGGACAGAAAGCCACAGAAGCATTGCTAGCACTGTTAATATAGGGGTAAGTAAGATATTAAAATGAAATATATTGAGCTGATTAGGCAAGTAAAATCAATGCAAATATACTTTGAACAATACATTTAATTATGTTTTATAATTAGTATGAAAGAATTCCACTGCAATTTAAAAAAATCTCTTTGGAGAAATATCAGATATAAGTAGCTTTGCTGATGAATAGTCATATACATAGGACCAATGTGAATTCTACTCCTTTGTGGACTGTTTGGTGAGTTCCCGCCCCTTTTTTGTCATCAAGGAATGCAAAAGGCACGGCTGCAAAGAGTACAAGTTGCTCAGATCTTTCTTCCTTGGCCAGAAACATTGATATTTCCCACATAACATAAATAAAGGCAACTGCTGTGTCCATGAAATTTCAGTTAAAGTGTAGCCTTCTACCATAAGTAGCAAAAAAAGGGATGACTTCAAAGTATGTCTTATTCTTTGTGCAGTCCCCTTACCACAATCTCTTCATCTTGAGCCAGGAACAGACATTAGAGATGGCCCATGACTAGAAGACAGAAATTCTTAACTACTATGAGCATTTGACTGCCACAGTAGGAACTTCTGTTACCTGCAGGACTGTGAAAATCAGCTTGTGCTGCTTGGTGATTGTTGTCAGGAGTGAAGCATGGGATTCCTTTGAAGTCTGATTTCACAAACATGAAAGGACTGCCTCCATCAGCTTTCTCCAATATCAATACAATATGCTTTGCCCTCCCACTCGAAATGACCAGGCGAGACAGTATGTTGTGACCAATGAGGAACTTCAACAAACAGTCTAACTCTGAGGTACCAGTGTGGGATAGGCGAAAAATCCCCGCTCTCAATGGCCAATCCAGAGTGCGGGTCAAAAATTCCTATCCAGCCCCAAAATAGGTGAATAGCAAAACTCACTCTAGTCTTAACGCGGTGAGTGGGTGGGGAACGCCAACAAGGTCTGTCTGCTGCTTGGGGGGAGGAGTCGCTCTTTATAGGGCACTCCTCCCCCCTCCCTTGCATCCTGTCTCGCCCGGCCCCTCTCGTGAGAGGCAAATCGGCACCGTGGGAGGACAAACCGCCCGCGGAGCCAGCATTGCCCTCCCACTTGAAATGACCACGCAAGAAAGTATGTTGGGGGTAACTGGGCCACACTGTATTAACACAATTTCAATAAACAACAACAACAGGAGGGGCCAGGCATCCGCAACCTGGTTGGAACCCCAGGGTCTCCCGGGACCCCTCCAACTGGGCAGCATCGGGTGAGCCACAAACCCCCCAGGTGGTGCAGTCATCCGACGGCACCCACCAGGCCAGTTAATTTAGAATAATCCTCCCTGCCTTTGATGGCACCAATCGGTAATTCCCAGTGCAGGGAGGCATTTATTGGCGCCCACCCCAGCACTGAGACCTCCTGGCCCGCAGTGCAGTGGTTGAGGGGCATTTGGGTCCAGATGATAATTGCAAGCTCACTGCTGCCCTCAGTCAGCTTTAGCCACCACTGCCGTGGGCCTAGCCTTGCTATGGCCCCGGTCAACCATTAAACAGCCAGCTCAGCTGCCAGGCCCCTCCGCAAATCCCACAGGAACAACTCAGTGCCCTCGTCCATCAGGTGTACACCGTCCGGCCTATAGAGCTCCACCCTGCGTACATTGAAATCCGGGTGGCCCACCATCGCCCCAATCTTCCGGCATACCGCACGACAAACCTCTTGGTTAACCCCCTTTCTGGAACGATTCAACTTTTGGGGGTCACAGTCCACTCTCCAATTCTGGTGGGGTATCATCGTTGACCAAAGGACTCTACAGGCTGGAAATAGGGCCTTCCAAGTCGCCAGGTCATGCAAAATTTCAAGAATTAGGGATTTGCCAGTCTGCCTGGTCAAATCATTTCCCCCCAAATGAATAAGGAGGACATCCGGTGAGAGGCCCCTCGCCGCGGCCATAGCTACACCGAGGAACTCTTGCCACCGCATTCTCCTCTTTCCCCACCACTCGATGGTTGCGAGGTTGCCCAGACCCAAATTGGACCCCCAGCCAGTCCTGTGGGCAAATTTTTCAGCCCAATATACGTAGCTGTGACCCACAAAAATAATTCTCGCATGGGGGGCTCAGCAGCCAGGTCCTGGGGAGACAAAAACAACATATTAAAGTGCCAGCAACAGCCGCACATACCTCTTATAACATTGGGAGGGCCCACCAACCCAACCAGCGAATGGAACATGGATCATATCCCACGGCTGCCACTGTCGACACAGCCCCAATTCGGAAAGAGTGTGTCCCAAATTTAAGTGTCCCCATACCCAGTTCCCTCAGGACCCTGCCAGTCACAGCCAAAAACTGGAACTTGGTAAGTGGGCAGCCATCCTGATGGAGAAATAAATATCCCTCCCGGGGACCCCTCAAGTCTAGGTATGCCTCATGGCTGCAACCAGGCAAATATCCCCCACGGAGCATGGGCCCAAGCTGATGCCTGCCCTTCTACCCTTCTGGTCTGTCTTGGACCTCCAGATGCGCACGGAAAGGCCGTCCGTGGCCAGGTGGATATCAGATACGCGCAAGGCAGTGAAAGAGGTATCCCACCCCCCTGCTGCCACCAGCTCGCTGACCCTAAGGGCGCCAAAGAAGGCCAAAATAGAGGCCACCCTAAACATGACCGCCTCAAAGGCATCCAAACAAACGGCAGGCCATTTGGTGTTCATTTGTGCCAGCAGCTGGGGCCTGAGCGGGAAGCGGGCATCCAGGACCCTACCCCTCTCCCGACTCCAGCCAGCGACTATGCCCCTCACCCAGAAATCTCCTGTTGCATCTGGGTGTCCCTTAAGCTTGGAATAGAAGGCCAAGGTGGCCAACTTTCCTTGCAAGGAACTCGGTGCCAGACCCTTGCGGTGCAAGTGCACCAGGTATCTCTGGAGGTGTTCGATGGGAAGGGGCCACTGCTGATCAAGGCCCTGGGCATCTCTAAAGGAAGTGAATTCTTCCACCACTGATGCATAGCCCTGCTGTGTCCTGGGGGCAACATAGTGGCAGAGAGCTCTGTCGGCCTTGGCACGCCAACCCGCCATACCTCTGTCGGGATCTCCACAGGAAGGGCGGCCACTCTAGGGGCAAAGGCCTGAAAATGCTCAGCCTGTCGGCGGGACAAAGCATTGGCGATTTCATTTTCAACTCCCGGCACATGCTGGGCGTACACCACAATATTAAATTGCAAAGCCCGCAATATTAATGCCCTGACCAGCCTCATGACCCTGGGGGAGTGTGATGTTAAGCTGTTAATCACATACACCACAGCCAGGTTGTCGCACCAGAAGTGCACCACCGAGTTGGCCCAGGGCAACCCAGATGGGGAACAATTCCAGGAAGGTGATGTCACATGTGCTGCCGTTGGCATGCCAAGTGGGTGATCAGGCGCCGCTGCACCACGACCCCCTCCAAAAGATGCCAAAACACAGTCCCCCGGCTGCATCCGTGTGTACCTGGAACTGGGCTCCTAAATGGAGCTCGTCCCTCCGGAACGAGACCCCGTTAAATCCTTCCAGGAAAAGGTGCCATACTGCCAAATCCTCCCTCATTTCGGTTGTCACCCTGGTTCTATGTGTGGGCTTATGCAGCCCCGCCATTGCCAAACACAGTCAGCGCAGGAAGGCACGCCCCGGGGCCACCACTTTGCAAGCAAAGTTAAGGTGGCCCACCAACTCCTGGAGCTCCCTCAGGGAAATCTTGTGGTGCAGTTGGGCCTCCTGCACCCTAACCCAGAGGGCCTGGAGTTTATCTCAGGGCAGGCGGCAGGCCTGGGCCCGTGTATCATTCTCTATCCCCAGAAAAGTAATCAACGGGCTGGGGCCTTCCGTTTTTTCTTCCGCTAAGGGGAGGCCCAGGTTGTGGGCCATGTTGCGAAACTGCTCCAGGAGGAATCCATGCCTACCAGAGCCACTGGGCCCACAGAATACGTAGTCGTCCAGATAATGTGCTGTGCTATCCAGGCCCGTGGCGTGGTGAAATAATAAACCACGTTTCAAGGCTACAGTTATTATAATGACTTCATGGCCAATGTTGTATTACATTTTGAACCTGTCCTACAGGAGTCGGTACGTGCAAGTGCCATGGGGGTCAAAGCTGTGTAGTTTAGCTTTCACACTCCCAGAACCTCGGTGAGCTGCCCAGTGGGAATTAGTAAGTGCAAGTGCCAAGGGGGTGAAAGCCATACCATACCTGCCCAGCAGGAGTGGGTAAGTGCAAATGTTACCCACTCCCGCTGGGCACCTTGGCGACTTATCCACTCCCACAGGGCAGGTCTCCAAGGTGCCAAGGGGGTAAAAGCTATGTGGTGCGAATATCACCCCATTGGCATTTACACCTACCCACACCTGCTGGGTCTCTTCTCTCCAAATAAAAATTCATGATCTACTGGGACTGCAATATATTAACCGCAATGTGCCAGAGGACTACTATAATCATAAATGAAGTCCCCTAATGAATATAAATTGAAATTTAAGTGATTTTTGATTTGTTAATTCTTTGGGCTATACAATCTACCAAAATACACTAAAGTTGGAATAAACCATCCCATGACTCCCCTCTACTGTGGCACAGTGGTTAAACCACTGTACTATGGTCAAAATTGTGCTCACAACCGAGAGTTCAATCCCAGGTAGCCAGCTCAAGATCCACTCAGCTTTCTGTCTTTCTAAACTTCATTAAATGAGAACCCAGCTCATGGGGTCGAATGTCTAATCTACAAAAATAACTTGAAAACTGTCCAGAGAATGCTTTGAGCACTGTGGGGTGATGTATAAGAAGCACATGTTGCTTTCATACAGTTATTCTCTAAGATCATTTGACAAGAAAATGTTTGGAATGTGAATATAATGAAGTGAGGTACACAGCAGAAGACTGTGCCTGCAAGATAAAATAGAGACTTAATAAAAATGAGCAAAATGTCTTCTAATGCTGTTTTGAAGAGAAAGGTGGGAGAAAGTTATGAATGGCTTAAAAGCTTTAATTGTGTATGGCCTTAAAATCTACAACACAGATTTCATTTTACTTGAAGGTCAAATTCAGACATGAAAGCAGCCAAATATGAAGAAAACAGCCCCACCTGGTTGCCCAACACAGCATCAATATATTTTGCTTATTTATATTTAAGGAATTACCAAAGTATATCTCTTCTGTATCAATGATACAATGGTGTAAGATGTTGACAAGGTAGCACATGAAAATCTCAACCTTGGAAGAAGGCAGGAGAGAGAAGGAGGAATGATCTCTCCCTGGTGTCACACATATGTCATAGCTTTGAACAACTAACAAAGCAGAGAGATGGATTTTCATAATTGCTAGTGTTGACTTATGAGGGTAGAATATTTTGCTACTTGACCATGGGTAACAAATGTTGTTGATCTTAGAGTAAAAGGATGAGAAAAGAGATTGTATTTAAAACATGAGATTGAATTCTCTGAGGATAAGAGCTGATCAATAGCAGAAGTGATTACCTTTGGACTCTGCTTAATAATTTTGAATACACAGGCTAGCATTGCTTGGTACTTTAAAGTGTCATGATCCAAATGAAGCACAAAAACTATGGAAACAAAGCAACACATTTCATATAAGTTTATAGATCACATGGGGAATATTATCATGCTTCATTTAGAAAAAATTCTGCTTTTTATATCTGGAGCTTTTTTCAAAAAAAAAAAAACTCATACAAAAGGAAAGTTAGGCAATAAAACCATTGCTTTTCCTTCATTTGCAGATTTTTACATAGAGACAATGGCCATAACTTAATATCATTAGTGACTTCTCAACTAGAATATTCTAAATGATGTGATAGTTGTAGCCACAAAGGAATATAGTATATTTTGTGAATATGTGCCTTTCACCCATCAACCAAAAACATATCCTGTATTATTAGAAGTGGACAAACATGACTGAACTTCCCCTACTACTCTGGTCAACTCTAATTGTTTTCTATTATTCAACTGTCTGCATGCCCAGTTGGGTTTCATACAGCCATCTTCAACCATCAAAGAGAGAGAGACAATGCATTTTAGAAACAGTAAGATAGCCTAAAAGCAAAAAAACAAAGCCATCTAATGCTTCTCTGCATAATAGACTTTATAACGTAGCTATTAAACATAATATCCCTGCATTTCAGACTGATCTGGTAGAGTTTTATTATATCTTATTTTGAAATATCTATAATGTAGCTAATCAAATGTGAAGAGGAGGTAAAATATGCTCAAGGATAAGTGTCAGCACACACAGAGACACGCACATAATGACATCTGAAAACTCATAATTAATAGCCAGTGTACATGAAACATAAAGTGCTCTTATGGCTCAGTGGACTAGAATATGTGGCTAAAAAGCTAGAGCCCAGATCTAGATCTAGAGACTAGTGTGGTTCCTGGGTGAGGGGGTACCCCAAATCACCCAGAGCATCGGTGGCTGTTGTTTTATTTATTTAGATTCCTGACTCTACCTGCCAGCTGGAAGGTAGTGCCCACCAGACTGGGGAGAGGGACACTGTACCCGGCAGAGGATGTCCCAAAGAACAGAACCTCAGTCTTCAATGGGTTGAGTCTAAGCCTGTTAGCTCTGGTCCATTCCATGACCATATCTAGGCACAAGTAAAGGGTCTGCACTGCCTCCACTACAGAGGTGGAAAAGGAGAGATACCACTGTGTGTCATCTGCATACTGATGACAGGAGACTCTAAATCCCCTAATGACCTCAGCCAGCTGCCTCATGTAGATATTGAACAGCATGGGGGAGATCACTGACCCCTAGGGCAACCCACAAGGGAGCATCCAAGGGGCCGCTCCCTCCTCCTCCTCCTCCTCCTCCTCCCTGCTGATGCTGTTCTTGCTTATATACCACCTAATATTGCCTGGAGCACTTTCTGTGTGGTTTGCAACATAATTAGCCAAACAACAAATTGACAGTCCTCAGTAAGCTGGGTATAATTTTAGTAAAATTGGAAAGATGGAAGGCCATGTTAGCCTTGAGCCAGCTACCTGAATCTGATGTGATCAAACTCAAGTCATGAGCAGATACGTTTTTGCAGTGTTGCAGTTTAACTGCTGTGTTATGGAGCTTTTGGCAACCTGCATGTTCCCAGAGCACCACCAGATGGAAGACCGATAAGGACCTTATGAGTACTTTATTCTAGGAAACTCTGAGATAGTTGATGTAGGTCAAAACTCACTTGATGGCACACATTTATGGTTTGACACTAAGTCAGTATCTCATTGCTGGTCTGCTTCACTGTTTGTGCCAGATAAGTGCAAGTGGAAAGTCAGCCATATCTGAAAATGTACAGTAGCATAATACCCTTGCACACCCAATGTGTTTAGTAGGCATCTGTTTACCAAGGCTACTCATGCAAAAATGTATGTGCTATGAATGAATATAAAATTATGCCATATGGCAACTGTTTGATGCTGATCAGTGAAATAAACTGGCAATGAAGGTCCCCAAAAGATAAGTATTGCTGGTTAGCTGAACTTCTGGTCTTAGAAATGTCTTCGGGTAACACTGCCATTTACTTAGTGACTTAATTATTTATTACTGCTCTTTTAAAAGGACCAAAACAACTTACAAAACCAAATAGAACAAAAAAAAATCAAAACTAGAAAGTAGCTCAAGCAAGACCATAAAATGTATTACCCATCAGTAAAGAGAAGACTGTTCAGGTCAATGCCTGTGACTATGAATTCCTCATGACATCAGTGTATCAGTATATTAGGCACCACCACCACCCATCCACTGGCTCAGTATCACAGATTTACTTATCCGCTGCCTGAAAATATTAAACTATACAACACAGAAATGCATATGCATACATATTTATATGATGTATTTGCCAGAATTCTCCACTAGAGGGAGATAATATTATCTATAGTGTTTATTAACTCCATGTTTTTGTTTTGGTGTTTGTGGGGCAGGCTTGGTACTGATTCCCTGTGGATAAAAGGTTCCAATTTCATTCTACATTTAAAAAGAGAACTTATAACTTATGCGGGGTGGGGGGGAGAGAGAAAACCATATATTTGCCATTTGGTCTGAAAATTAGGATAATACACTTTTAAAAAGTGGAAGGAATGATGTTCATTCCTTATATAAAGAAGCACACACAAGCGAGGAGCCAGACTTTGTACATTTAGATTTGTTATCAAAAACAGAGCAGACTACCTGCTTTCATGGCTTTCTGGTTTAATTATTGTTGAAGCTTTATTTGCAAATTTGCATCTGTCTGTGATTTTTGTGACTTGTAGGTACTTTTCTGGGCTGGAATGGTTGTTCATCTCTACAGAGCTAACCAATTTTCCTTTCATACTTTGAAATTGAAGATAGTCCCATTTTTTAATTGAATGTTCCTTTACAACTCTTTTCCTGATTGGGGGCAGTTTGTTTGCTGTTGATCTGTTTAGTTGGTATATCTGCAGTAAAGGAAGAAGTATACAAAACTCGGTACCTTCAAGGAACTGTAAGTAAAGGAACATGTTTTTGTTTCTCCTACAAATGTCTCAAAGTGAATTACTGAGGCTTAAGTGCCAGTTAATTATGCAGGGAAGGACTCTGAACAACTTGCAACTATTCTTCTCTGCAGACCGCTGTATTTATACTGCATATCAAAATGAATTTTTACCAGAAATTCAAACTTTGCAACAGTTATTTATGAAATCTCATGATAACACACTCTATATCTATTCAGCTGCCCCATCAGAATATTTACTATTGATTTTGTTTTTGAACTATTGCTTAGCCTTTAGTTTACTATCTAATGTCTGCATTAGCATAAAACTCTGCTTAACATTTATCTGAGTTTCTTATAAGGTCAGATGTAGATAATATGTAAATGATGTTGCAGCAGAAGGTTCAAAAGAGCCTCTAATAAACTCACCACATGTTATTACTGTGTACATTTCTAAATATCATCAAACTACAAAGTTGCAAAAATACAAGTAATAGTTGCACAGCTGTTGGAAATAAGTGAAATTCAAAGGGTCAAATTGCCAATTAAAAAATAGGTTAATTTTATATCTATTCTATGAAAAGTTCCTATCTTCCTCAGTATAGTTGGGGGAGGATGTGCATTATCAATATCAGAAAAAATCCCAAACTTTTTGTTAAAACCAAAAAAGAAACAAAATAGCAATGACAATTACTTTGTGTGAGAAAGGTGGTGGAAGGAGTCAATTTCTGGGATATTAGAATCCTAAGTGTGATAGGAAATCATTGTTTCTCCCTTTTGAAAGTTCTCCTTGAGGACCAATATTTCAGCCCTTCCAGCCTATAATTGTTCTAAATAGACATGGGCATGACCAGAAAAAATGACATTTCAGCACCAGTCAGAACCAGTCCATTTCAGGTCTCCCTCAACCAATCCAAAAACCCGTCATTTCCGTTTCGTTTGGCATTTGCCGTTTCCACCACAATTTAGCACGATTTGACTTCCCAGAGACATCCAGAAGTGGCCAGTGCTAGGTGTTTTTGCACCCTAGGCGGCGGGCATTGGGGGTGGGCAATGGGGAGGTTCAAAAATTTGGTGGGGGGCCATGGGCAGATGGCAGCCACGCGGGCGAGTGGGCGGGGCGGGCAGGTCTAAAAAATGGCGGCGCAAATAAAATAAAATGGGCAATAGGATATCATTGGATAGAGGTTCTGTTCTTGGCTTGCACCCCAAATGTGTGTGTGTGCAAGCAAATTGAAGTTAAAATAGAAAATAAATGGTAGTATATAATATATTTTTAAAATAAATCCACACCTCCACTCCCAGTAACCTCCCCTTTATCCAATATCAGAAAAAAATCCTCAAACTGCCAGAGAAGAAATAAAGAATAAACTGCTATTCCCTTCAGCAGACAAAGCTGCAGGGAATCAAAGAAATTATTTTCTAAATTCAATTACCTCCCTGCCTGCCCAACTTAAATCCTAAAGCCTCTAGCCTCCCTCCTCAATCTCGATCGGATCACACCAGCACCAGCAGCCAGCCCTCCTCCCTCAACCACATCCAAACACCCAGATTTCTGGAAGGTGCCTCGAAACCCTATGCCCTCCGAGACATCCAGAAGTGTCAGTCAAAAACCTGGCGATGCCATTGGTGGAATGGTTCAAAAATTTGCATGCTCCAATCCCATGCCCAGCCCAAATGGGCAGGTCTAAAAAAATAAAAAATAAAATAAAATAAAATCAATACGACGTTGTATTGCTATATAAAAAAAAACACTGCTGCTACTATAAAAATTCAGGCATTTAAAATAAATAAATTTCACATGTTTCTGTGGTGATTTGGTGTGTTTTTTTGACCACGATTTCAAAAGAAAAATTGCGGTCGCCATTTTGGATCCCCCCCCCACTGCATGGCATGCAGCGAGACAGACGATGAGGATGACCCCACCCAGCCTGGTGCAAGCAGCCCAGGACAGGAGAAGAGGGGGGAAGGCCGGGGACCCCCCAGAAACCACCCCTCTGGTAGGTGGCAAAGCCTCAGGCAGGCAGGCATATTTTCACCTGCTTTTTTGGCCGGGAGTCGGGATTTTTTAAAAAAACTTTTAAAAACTTTTTCTGTGCTTCGCATTGCGCGATCGCCACGATGCCACAAACGGAAATGAAAAACCCGACCAAATTTTTCTTTTTTCGGTTCGAGTTCGAGTTCTGACGGGTTAATTATCATTACCGTTTCCGTTACGTAACAGAAACAATAACCGAAAATGGAAATGACAATTTCACTGAGTCGTGCCCATGTCTAGTTCTAAATAATAAAGCTGGTGGAACCAACCACTTTTTTTTTTTAGAGAAGCAAGAGAGGACTTTTAAAGGTAGAACTATTTTAAATCTGATGATGTTTATGAGGAGCAAAAAAAGTTTATCTGAATGAGGAGGAAAAAAAAAGTTTTTAAAAAAATCATTCTTGAAAAACACAAGTGACATAACCCCAACATTGGCTAACATCAAGAGCAGGCTTCCAGCTACCTCTATGCTAAAATTTGTGCTGATCTGAAACCCAGTATAAAAGTTATAGTTTTCCCCTGCCCCCTTTGACGTACTCCCACTTTTAGAATTGTCTTATAGAATGTGATTTGATTTGCCAGCACAAGATCATTGCTGCACCCTCATGTAACAATAATGACATCTCCCTGAGACCTGTACTGCTGAAATATCCCACTTGTGCTTTTCAGAGAATTATTGGAGAGCCATCGAGATACAAATGGCAATAGCTTTAAACCACTATGGAACCATCAAGGACACTTTTCAGGACTCTAGAGATATTAGTGTAGTTTCTTCCATCCACAGACTGCAGTTTCAAGTGCTTTCGGATGGAGAATGAAAGCCATGTTTACTCATAAAACTCCCACATTTCTACTTCTCTGCACAATCTTTGCCATATAAATTGAAACACAGATAGCATAGAGGGATGGCAATGCTATTGTTTATTTTAACAGCATTTTGCTTGATAAAAAGGGAAAGGCCACATATAGTGGTGATATAGTATCATCACCATCCTCCCAGTTTCCACTAACCTGTGACAAAAGGTTACAACATTTGAAGCTTTTTAATTTAGGAAAAAAGACAAGTAATATGAGGTAAGTCCAAAGGTTATGAAATGGTTTGTGGCATGGAGAAAATGTGTAGAGATATATATTATTATACATACACGACTCAAAGCCAGAGTAATTCAATAAAGGTGATGGGGAGAGGAAATGATAAGAGACAATATTTATGAATTGATATATTTTAATTATTGTGTAATATTAATATTATTATTATTGTGTAATATTTTTAAATATTGTGTAAGTAATATAAAAATGATTCTACTGCAATGCAGGTAAAACTTCAACAACATAAACAACTGAGACATAAGGAAAAGAAAACTCCCCATCTAGCTAAAATCAAAAGAGAATTATTTCTCCATACAGGACATACACACAAACCTAACATGCAGAATGCACTGCCAGTAATTTAGATGTTCTCAAATGAAAAGCAAAACAGAAACATAGAATTAAAATCTATTGGAAGATGTTAGCTAGGGAAAGAATGCCCACTGAGTTCTTCATACTCAGCTGAGGCTGTGACTATAGGATACCTCAACAAATATTTTTTCAAGCGTAGGAGATTTTTCACTTCCAAGTACAAGCAACAAAAGGGACACTATTTTTTCTCAACTTGATCTCCATAATTTCTGCAAACTATCTCTGCACAAAATTAGTGTTCATCTCCTTAAAACCAAAACAGCAGAGAAAGAGAAAGAGAGAGAAAGCAAACAAAAATTGGGTGACTGATTAAAAAAGATATAGACAACTCCTCTGCTACACATATTTGCTTTATTTACATGAAGATATATATACACACAGTCTTGTTCTCTTCTCACAACTATTCAAAGATATCCCACTCTCTATAGAGATGAGAAGGAGAAAATGTGGTGAATCATTCTCACATGGGAGGATAGTGAAAGAGAAGCCTTACATCCCTTCTGGCTCCTAGTCATGATGGCCCGGGGTGGCTCATAGGATGATTATATGATTTCTCTTATTTCAGAAGCAGTTACTATCAGAGCCAGGGCCAGGTTTTTTTGCATCCGAGGTGAGGGGTGTGCTGGTGGGGTGGGCAGCGGTGGCAGCAGTGGGGGTGGGGCGGCAGGGGGTGGCGGATGACGGGGACGGCCACAGGCACGGGGGTGGGCGGCGATGGGCGCGTGGGCGGATGGCGGACGGCGATGGGCGGCGGGGGATGGATGGTGGTGGCCAGCGGTGGGGGCGGTGGGGGGGCAGCATGCTGGCCAGCGCCCCCTCTCCATTTTGGCACCCTAGGCAACTGCCTAGTTTACCTTAATGGACGTGCCGGCCCTGATCAGAACCACAACACCAGTAGATCTCAGATGAGATCTTGTCTTTTGCTTTGGAGTTTTTCCAGTGGCAACTTGCAGGAAGCAGAACACTAGGCTGGGTAGATCTTTGATTTAATCTACCAGAACTTATAATTGTACTCACATGCTATGTGTTGTTAACTCAGAAATCAGTTATAGTGAACCGTTGTTAAGTGGGGTGTTTAAGGAGCGATTTTGCCAGTTTAACTTTAAACCATATCCCATGGATTTCCATGACAAGGCCCAGGAGACAAACATACTCCATCCACTACACCTCTGGGAAGCCTTGTACTTACTATTACCCATTTAAAATCCTACAAATGAAAGGCTGAGAAGATAGTGTACTCCACATTCTTCAATTTAGGGGTTATCACCATTCATCATTGTCACCAGTGCTTTTTAATACTTACAGAAATCCAATGAGGAAGATGCTCACACTTTTGGAGTTGATCCACACTGTCATTTGAACATGATGATCCTGAGTACCTGCTGATTCTACCTAGTTCTCTGTTTCTTTCTCAACTGGTGTCAGGGCTTTGAAACTCCTGAATGGCTCTCGATAAAATAAGATATTGAGCATGGATGAACCAATAGTGGCTTAGTCAGGCAAGAAAGAAATGTTGTTCAGCATACACAGAATCATAGAATCATAGAACAGTGACGCTGTCAAACTCAGATGAGGTTTGAAACATGTTTTAACTGGAACTGCACTCTCTATGAGTACCAGATTTATGCCTTATGGTTGCCCTTGTAGCCCGAATTGCTCCTTGGAAGCCAGGTTATGGCTCTGGCCAGGAATGTCGGCACATAGACAACATGCCAATTGGACACTTTCTTAAGGATTTGGCCACATCAATCCATGTTTTATTTATCTCTCAGGCTACTATAATGCACTTGACATGGTGTGTGACCCTTTAAAACTAAAGTTTATGCAAGAAGTGCTGCTAGCTGTTGCTTATGAACACACAAGTGATCCATCACCAGACATAAACTACATTAGCTTCTATGTTTTCTCTCAGCTCAGAAGTGATGGTTGACTTCCAGAGCCTTCATCAACTTGAGGACAGGATAGCTGAAAGCTGCTTCTCTTTTTAATCTCCCCAGATTTGCTGAGATCTCCAGTGAAGCCCCTGTGGCATGTTCAAATTCCCCCATGAATTTAGGCTGCTAAATATACAAAGCAGAACCTTTTCTGTGTAGAATTATCATGACTGTGGAACACTGTCTCAAGATAAATCAGTGAGGTTTCATCCTTACTAGATCTCTAGCCCTATCTCTCAAAACCCTATTATTTTGTTGATGCTTTAAATCAGGGGTGTCCAAACTTTTTGCAAGAAGGGCCAGATTTGGTGGGGTGAAAATGTGTGGGGGCTGACCATTCAGCCATATTTGGCCCCTGGGATAGACTTTGGACTAGCCTCTAGGACATGCAAGGATGTGGGGAGGATGCTGCAGCAACAGCGCTGGGGGTGTATAGGCTGGGGAGGTGGCTGGGGGCCTGACAGAGGCAGGGTGGGAAGGCAAACCATAAAAGTGCAAGCTGACATCTCCATCCGGATTGGGGAGGGGCCAGCTGGTGGGGATGCATGACAGGCTGAGCAGGCGGGGAGAAGAGGCCGCAGGCCACTTGAAATTTGAAAATGGGCCGCATTTGGCTCCTGGGCCAGACTTTGGACATGCCTGCTTTAAATAGTTTTTTCTTCATCAAGGCTGCTTTCTTTCTACCCTGTCTGTATTTTACCCCACTTTGGGGCTCTTATGGACAGAAAAGTAATTACTGAAATGAATCACCCACTCCCAGAAGGCTGGAATTGCAGACCCTTGGAAGTACGTCCCAGGAGGTGGTCCAAGAAATTTCACAATCATACTGACGACCCGTTAGGGTTAAGACAGCAGGGCCTTGGGAACAGGTTCCAGAGAGACAGCCAGCATTTGAAGACAGACTATCATATCCTCACAAGAAGGTGACCACCACTTCTCTAGGTGAGGTGAGATTAATTCCAGGTGGGAGGAGGTAAAATCAAGTTTGTCTTCCCTCTTCAACAAAGCAGAACCACTGAGAGGTTACCTCAAGAAATTTAGCATGGCCACACAAGCTGAAGTTGATTTATCCACACTATTTCAGCAGAGGAAGCTATCGAGCAGCAGTTGCACTGTGAGCAAGAGGAATTAATTGTCTTGGATATTGAAGATTGTGGGAGGCAGCACACACAATATTCTCCACCAAACACTCATCTTGTAACCAAATCATTACCATCTCCAATTAAAGCTCCTCCTCTTTTAAGCCATACTGGTCTTAATAAATCTATGCCTCAACCTGCTCTGTTGCAGCCAGATGGTATGGAGCTTACGACCACCCAAGCTATTCCATTAATTACGAAGGAGGATCAGATGACCTCACAGGAACCTCTGCCACCTTCAGATATGACTGATTGACAGATAACCTCTCTGAAACACATCCCAGTACTGTCTTGGAACATTGCAGGGTGGAAAGGCAAGGGTGGAGATGACTCTTTCATCAAATACCTTTCCAAGTTTGATATTTTAATGGTACAAGAAACCTGGGCTTTAGATGCAATCGAACTAAATGGATACACAGCCCACCAACTTTTTGCCAGTCCTAGCACTAAGAAGGGCAGACCAAAAGGTAGCATAATTACCTTGGTCTCCACCAAACTTCGTATGTCATTAAGAACACTCCCTTCTTATGAGCAATTTGCGATTGCAGTGCTGGTTAAGTTTTCATGTTGTGCAATACTGTTTGTAAATGTATGTATTCCTCCACAGCGTTTGTATAAGCAGATTGACTGTCAAGCCCCGCACACAGAACACATAGCAAGCCAAGTTCAGTTCTTTGCCAGGAACTTTAGTTGTAATCCAGATAACGAACAAAGTACAGTCCGAATCAAAGCCAAAATACCTTACAGAGCCAAATGCCAAGTTCAAGGGTACAGAGAAACGTCGTAGTCAGAAAGCCGGTCCAAGGTCAGGAAACAGAGTCTGGATACACACAGAAACGTGGTGACAAGGTAAGTGACGTGTTGCTCCCACAGAGGTCTCAGGGTAAACTTGTTAGCTTTATCCTAAACCAGGGAACACACCCATATCTCTGGCAAGGCTCCTGCTAGAACTCAGGACTTTCAGATCTAATTCTACGCCTATCATTAAAGATCCTTTCCCTGGCTCTCCTGTTAGTTCTTCTTTGCAGGATCCTGTTCCTAGCCCTCATAGGAGGAGGAAATGTGCCCTCAGCTGCATCCTCAGACTCAGCTGCCTGCTGAGTTGAACTGCAAGGCTCCTCCTGCTGTTCTTCAGCATTTAACCCTTCACATTCAGGTTCTATGATAGGCAGGGTCCTGGCACTATCCCCCTCCCCATGCCCCCCTCTTCTAATGGGCCAGGTTTATCTGGATAATTATCATGAAATTGCTGAATCAACTCCGGCGCATGCAAGTTAGATACCGGTTCCCAAGAACGATCTTCTGGTCCATACCCTTCCCAGTCCACTAAGTATTGTAACCCCCCCCCGATGTATCCGGGAATCCAAAATTTGGCGGACCTCATACTCCTCTTCTCCTTCTACCAATATCAGTGGAGGAGGTTCAGGATTTGGTGGTCGGTTGGGGTCAGGGTCTTTAGCTGGGACCAAGAGAGAATGATGGAACACAGGATGAATATGGAGAGAAGCAGGTAATTGCAGACGGAATGCCACTGGGTTGATTTTTTCTAGGATGGGGTAAGGGCCGATGAATCGAGGAGCTAGTTTTCAGGATCGCCCAGAATGTTTCAAATATCGGGTAGAGAGCCAAACCTTCATGCCCGGATTCAACTGTGGACCTTCTTGCCTTTTTTTATCCGTTGCCTTCTTATATGCTTCCTTAGCATGATTAAGTTGTTCTTTTAATAGTTTTTGAATGCTATGAAGTTCTTGAAGGTAAACATCGGTAGCTAGTACAGAGGTGGAAGGAAGGGTGGTGGGAAAGTACCGAGGATGGTATCCATAGTTGGCCATAAATGGGGTTTGACGAATGGATGAATGTACCACATTATTGTATGCAAATTCGGCTAAAGGCAACAAATCCGCCCAATTGTCCTGTTGATAACATATGTAGCAGCGTAAATATTGTTCCAAGGTGGCATTGGTGCGCTCAGTCTGACCATCTGACTGGGGGTGATAAGCGGATGACAGGTGGACTTGGGTTCCTAGTGCCTTGTGCATAGCTTGCCAGAAACGAGAGGTGAATTGGGGTCCACGATCCGAAATAAGATGTTCAGGTAAACCATGAAGCCTGAAGAGGTGTTGTAAATAATGATGAGCTGGTTCTGCTGTGGTAGGAGGTTTAGGACAAGGAACGAAGTGGGCCATTTTGGTGAACAAATCTACGAAGACCAGGATGCAGGTAAATCCTTTGGAGCGAGGAAGATCCGTGATGAAATCCAGTGACACAGCATTCCAAGGACCAGAGGGTGTTGGCAAAGGATGCAACAGACCCGAAGGTTTAGCCACCACATCCTTTGCTCGCCGACATACTTCACAGGACCCCACATATCTGGTAACATCAGCTTGGACCTGTGGCCACCAGAACTCCCTTGTGAGAAGATGCAGGGTTTTATAAAGTCCAAAGTGTCCAGCAGGTAAAGAATCATGAGAAAGATGCAATACCTGATTACGAAGGGAACCAGCAGGAACATATAACCTTCCTCGATGTAGTAGTAAACCTTGTTGTGCAGAAAACTCTCCATGCTCCCCATTTTGAAGTTCTTGAAGACGCTGCTGAGTCCATGGATCTTGAGCTTGAGACTCCCGGATTTCTTCTGCCAAGCTGGGACACGGACTTGTGGCTGCGAACATGGAGGGAGGCAAGATGGGTGCCACTAAGGTATCTTTCACTGGTGCCACATATTCAGGTTTTCTAGATAATGCATCAGCTTTCTTATTCTGAGCTTCAGGAATATACTTGATACGAAAATCAATCCGGGAAAAGAATAAAGACCACCGGATTTGTTGCTGAGACAATCGCCAAGCTGTTTGTAAATGTTCCAGGTTTCTGTGATCAGTTAGCACTTGCACAGGGTGTTGAGCTCCCTCAAGGTAATGCCTCCATACATCAAAAGCTGTTTTGATGGCCAACAGTTCACACTCCCAAATCGTATAATTCTTTTCTGCAGGTTTTAATTGCCAAGAGTAGAAGGCACAGGGACGCGGGATTTGGGAGGGATCCTCTTGTTGAGATAATACTGCTCCCAAGGCAACACTAGATGCATCAGCCTCCACTATGAACGGCAGTTGTGGATCAGGGTAGCGAAATATAGGCTCCGAAGTGAAGCGGGTCTTCAAGGTAGAGAAAGCCTTCTCTGCTTCCGGAGTCCACCGGAAAGGCTCTTTGGGACGGAGGAGACGGTTTAAAGGTGCAGCAATGTCAGCGTAAGCAGGAATGAACTGACGATAGTAGTTAGCGAAGCCAAGGAACCGCTGCAAGTCCTTACGATTTTGTGGTCGCTGCCATGACAACACAGCCTCTACTTTCTTGGGGTCCATGCAGATTCGCTGGGGAGAAATGATATGCCCCAGGAATTCACCCTCTTCAATGTTGAACTCACATTTTTCCAGTTTAGCATAGAGTCCGTTTTCCCGGAGACGCTGCAATACCTGACGAACATCTTTAACATGCTGAACTGGGTCAGTGGAGTAAATCAGAATGTCATCTAAATACACAACCACACAACAATCTAGGAGATCCTGGAAAATGTCATTCATCATCCGCTGAAACACACTGGGTGCATTGGTCAGACCAAAAGGCATTACTAAATGTTCATATTGGCCGTACCGGGTCCGGAATGCAGTTTTCCATTCATCTCCTTTGCGGATATGTACCAAATTATACGTCCCCTGAAGGTCCAGCTTAGTATAACACTTAGCCCCTTTTAACCGGTCCAAAAGTTCAGAGATTAAAGGTAAAGGGTACTGGTCCCTAATAGTGATCTTGTTGAGTGCTCTATAATCATTACAAGGATGAAGCTCCCCTCCCTTCTTCTTGACAAATATCACTGGTGCCGACAATGGTGATTTGGAAGGGCGTATGAATCCACGTCGAAGATTTTTATCTAGAAAAGCCCTTAACATTTCTAATTCAGGTTCAGACATGGGATAGACTCGTGCTACAGGAAGAGGTGCCCCAGGAATCAAATCAATGGCACAGTCATAGGGTCGATGTGGAGGTAGCTTGTCAGCCCCCTTTTCTTCAAATACATCGGCAAAGTCTTGATATGCCTGGGGCAAGACAGGGTCAGATGTATCATGAGCAGATGCCAGGATAGTGGAGGAATGTTGCTTTGAACAAGGGACCTTGAAATATAATTCCCCTTGCAGCCAATCCACCAGTGGATTATGAGCTCACAACCAGGAAAGTCCCAAAACAAGAGGAAACCGGGGCATACGGGTTACATTAAAGCTAATCTGCTCATTATGATCCATTACCTGAAGGGTAAGGGGACAGGTTTCCTGAGCTACTGGCCCAGAACGAAGTAACCGACCCTCAATGGATTCCACCAGCAAAGGGGTGTCCTTATTTTGTACTGGAATCCGATGGTACCGCACAAACCCAGCATCCACAAAACAATGAGCTGCCCCAGAATCTACCATAGCATACACCGGAATCTCCCGACCATCAGGGAACCCTAAAGTCACAGGTAGCAGAAAAGGTCCTTGAGGTGTAATAGTATTACCTGGGAACCTTTCGGTATGCTCCATTCCTCGAGGTTCCTTCAAGGATGGAGCTGCCCTTTTACTGCTGGAGAGATAGCAGCTCTACTTGAGGAACGCTTCAAAGGGCAATTAGAAGCAAAATGTCCTCCTCCCCCACAGTACAGGCAGAGATGATGAAAGCGTCATCTTGCCTTTTCCTCCGGGGTAAGGTGTGGTCGAGCAGCTCCCAGTTGCATAGGTTCTGGATCTACTTCACGAGCCTCCCGGGATTGCAGATGAGACACAGCTGGCAGAGGTTGCTGGTTGCAGTTCTGGCCTTGGGAGAGACAACAGCTTTCCAGGCATCCATCAATTCTCAAACACAGAGTAATGAGCTCCTGCAATGTGTTTGGTTGTTCTACCCTACAGAGTTCATCCAGCACTTCATCTGCCAAACCTTCCATATATTGAGAAATCAGTGCCGGCTCGTTCCACTGCAAATCCTGAGCTATCAAACGAAATGCAGTAGTGTAATTAAACAGTGAGTCTTTGCCCTGTTTCAAGGCTCTGAGTCTCCTGTTGGCGGTAGCAGCCTGCATGGGATTCTGAAAGGCTGAAGAAATATGGTTCAGAAAAGCCTGGTAATTATCCAACAAAGGTGAAGCACTGAGGAGTAAAGGAGTCGCCCATTTAGCTGCCTGTCCTTTCAATAAACTGATAATGAAACAGACATTAGACCTCTCAATAGGAAATTCTTGAGCCCGCACCTCAATGAACAGCTTGCATTGAGCCAAGAATGCAGGGAATTCCTCTAACTTGCCTTCAAACTGGTCAGGAGGCAGCAAAGGGCAACGAGGCTGTAATGATGCTGGAGCTTGCTGCAATTGAACAATTGCTTGAGACAAAAACAGTACTTGGTTTTGCAAAGCTTCCAGTGGAGTCATTCCAACAGCCCCCTCCTTCTCCATTCTGCTTGAATAAGTTTGGTGGGTGGGAGCAAACTGTCAAGCCCCGCACACAGAATACACAGCAAGCCAAGTTCAGTTCTTTGCCAGGAACTTTAGTTGTAATCCAGATAACGAACAAAGTACAGTCCGAATCAAAGCCAAAATACCTTACAGAGCCAAATGCCAAGTTCAAGGGTACAGAGAAACGTCGTAGTCAGAAAGCTGGTCCAAGGTCAGGAAACAGAGTCTGGATACACACAGGAACGTGGTGACAAGGTAAGTGACGCGTTGCTCCCACAGAGGTTTCAGGGTAAACTTTCTAGCTTTATCCTAAACCAGGGAACACACCCATATCTCTGGCAAGGCTCCTGCTAGAACTCAGGGCTTTCAGATCTAATTCTACGCCTATCATTAAAGATCCTTTCCCTGGCTCTCCTGTTAGTTCTTCTTTGCAGGATCCTGTTCCTAGCCCTCATAGGAGGAGGAGATGTGCCCTCAGCTGCGTCCTCAGACTCAGCTGCCTGCTGAGTTGAACTGCAAGGCTCCTCCTGCTGTTCTTCAGCATTTAACCCTTCACATTCAGGTTCTATGACAGGCAGGGCCCTGGCATTGACTTAGTGTGGCAAGGGTTTGGAGCTTACATAGAGGATCTTTTAATATCCTGCTCTTACCCAAAAGTATTTATTGGAGGAGATTTTAACGCGAGATTGGGGGCAAATGATGCTGCCCTCTTTGCTGCTTTCCGGTCTGAGTCCCCCAGTAAGCCTTTTCTCTTCCACCATAAATGTATGGTGTTCAAAAAACAAGACCTGTAATTATGCAGGGCTCAAGCTAGCCCAGATGGTCTATCAATTAAATCTACATATTCTTAATGGCAATACTAAAGGTGATATGCCAGGAGAATTCACATTTTGGTCAGGCTCCAGGATGAGCACTATCGATTTTATAATTGTTAGCCACGATATAGCGGACCCCATTATAAAATTTGAGGTAGATACTAGAATAGACAGCGACTACCTACCATTATGTGTACAATTGAGGGTGCCTGGTCAAGACACTCATATTGAGGAGGTCCTTCAATTTAACTTTGATGTTACAGCTAATTACAACAGAATTAAATGGACTACTAACATTGCAGAGCGATTCTCAGAGCTACTCCAAACTGACATTTACTCCGAGATCCATTCTAGCTTCCTTGCAATGACAGCAAACTGTGAAATAATAGGAAAGTATGGTAGATTAATAAAAACATTAACTGACATACTTACAGTAGAGGGCCAAAATAAACCTCCCTCTATATACTCATATTCTGCATATAACTATGTCACTCAATTTGAAATCGGTAATAATACAGAAAGTGACCATCTACCCCTGTCAATGATGCTAACGCATCCAACACATAGTAACCCCCGATTAGATTTACATTTGTACCCCAACAAAGACTTAGAAATGACTAGTAGTAAGAGAATTAAATGGTCCCCAGCAGTGGGTATCACTCTGACTCAGCTACTGAAAACCGAGGAATATATGAACGACCGAAATGCCATTCTCAATGCCAGTTGTGACACTGAGGCAGTAAAACTTTTTCAAGCACTGACCGGAAAACTAGGAGCTAAACTAAAAACAACGGTAACCAATGCAGGCCACCAAAGAGCTTTAAAAACTCCTTGCTGGTTCGATAATGAATGTAAGCAGGCCAAGAGCCAAATGAGGAAAATATATCATAAGTATAGGAAAACTCATTTACAAACTCTATTAAATGAGTTTGTAGCCCTTAGACAAGTATATAAATCCTTGATTAAGGTGAAAAAACAGCAAGCAACCACAAGGGCATGGCAAATTTTGCTAAAAGCCTCTAATGATAAAGACACTAGTCTCTTCTGGCGAACAATTACAGGCTTAATGAATAATGGTTGGTCAGATCCAAAGTGTGTTATAGGGCCCAAAGAATGGATGCAACACTATAAGGCATTGTTCTCAGACCCCACTTTTCAGGACACCCAAACAACAGTAGCAACAGAAGGGCTCCCTAAGTGGCCACCAGTCTTAGCAAAGGAGGTTGAAAGTCTTATCCAGCAACTTAAAAACAACAACCCTGGAATTGACTTTTGCCCCCAGAACTTATAAAATCCAACATCACCTGGTGGACCCCCCTGCTGGCAGTTTTATTCACATTTATTGATCAAACAGGATTGTTACCCATGGGTTGGAATACTTCTGTAATAATTCCCATACCCAAAAAGGAGCTAAAACTGACCCTGCCAATTATCGACCAATCAGCCTATTATGTGTAATAAGTAAGCTATATGCTAAACACCTCTGCAACAAGCTAACTGATTGGATTCAAGATGAAAATATTATGGCAGTAGAGCAAGCAGGATTCAGTCAGGGGCGATCCACCATAGACCATTGTTTTGTACTAGATCATCTCATTGATAAATATGCAAAAAAGAAAAGGGGCAGGTTGTATGCAGCATTTATTGACCTCAAAGCAGCATTCGATTCCATACCTCGAGCGCGATTATGGGAAAAATTAGCCTCTACAACTATAGATAAAAGACTGCTTTTTCTAATCAAATGCCTTTACAACAATACCTGGCTGAGGGTACGCTGCACCGTGGATGGGCATCTAACAGAACCAATGCTATCTAAAAAAGGGGTAAAACAAGGGTGTGTCTTAGCTCCAATCCTATTCAATTTATATCTGAATGATATTGTAGAGCATTTATCATCTCCAACACACCATGCTCCTAAAATAGCAACTAAACCCATTTCAGCCCTCCTATACGCAGACGATGCAGTACTTCTATCTCAAACTAAAGTGGGTTTGAAAAGACAACTAAGGGCATTTTCCAACTACTGTCAGGAGGAACATCTAGAGGTGAATTACAGTAAGACCAAAATAATGGTATTCGCAAAACACTTCAGACTCTCTAAGTGGTCCCTGGATTTATTTACCAATTGAACAGGTCAGAGTCTTTAAATACCTAGGTATGGTTTTTCAGTCATCAGGAACCTGGACAGCTCAGCAAGAATATGTGGTAGAAAAAGCCTCACAAACTATAAAAATCCTGAAACAGTTTTTTTACACTAAAGGTCACAATTTCATACCAGCAGCACTAGAAGTGTACAGAGCCAAGCCACTAGCGCAGATGCTATATGGGATTCCAATATGGGCCAATAGAAATCTAAAATCATTAGAAATTGTACAGTCTAAATTTCTTAGACAAATATTTGCTGTCCCTAGCTGTGTCCCAAATGCCACATTAAGGTTGGAAAGTGGCCTCCTCTCCGTGCATACACAGGCTTGGCTCAGGACACTAAATTACTGGCTAAGACTGAATCAAGCTCCCTCTGGTTTGCTTCCTTTTGTCATGAAGGATTCTCATGAGAGTAGATGGATGAAAGATATCAAATCCAAGGTATACTCTCTGGGACTGTCGCCCGATCATCTAGTGACCACTGGGTATAGTAGGGCGAGAAGTTTATTAGAGCAGCGTATACATGACATTGAATATCAAAATAATCTGTCTGTCACCAATAAATTATGCCCCTGGTATGACAACTCAGCGTTAAGTCATCAAAAAAAAATGGCACAATACCTAAATGTGCTAACAGTTCCAAAGCACAGAAGGGCCTTTTCATGTGCACGATTTAATGTCATGCCTTCAGCTATGCTAGAGGGTCGCTTTAAAGGAACACCTCTACAAAACCGCACATGTCCATGTGGTGAAGGTGTTGAAACACTTGCCCATGTGTTACTGTTTTGTTCCTTTTATAGAGAGGTGCGGCAAGAATTACTTTTTCCCATGTTAGCAAAGAAGCCAGGTCGTTCATCTGACTTTTATATATCATTACTCCTTGGAGACCGAGACAATCAGGTGACACTGCTGACAGCTAAATTTTTAGCAGCAGCAATTAAAATGAGGCCAGCCATGATTTTAAACTAACAATCATTTACAGATTATTTGTTCAGATTCTGTACAGGAATGTTGCAAGTATATGTATTTACTTCTATGTATTTACTTTTATGATTTGGTATGCCAATTTTATATCTATTTAAATGTTCTTTTTTGCTAAGGCCATGGCTAATGCAAATAATTAAATAAAACTCACTTAAATAGAGCTTAAATAAAACTCACCTCCCTCTAGCAAGTGGAATTCAAAGAAATGGTTTGACCGGGAATGCAAGAATGCTAAGAAAAAACTTATTTCTAAATTTAAGCTCCAGAAAGAAAATCCAACAGCAGTGAAAGCTGATGACTTAATGCACCTTAAGTCTCAGTATAAGCAGCTAATTAAAGCAAAAAAGATCCAAGAACAGTAGCACGTATGGGAACAACTTATCCATGCAGTCAGGACTAAAGACATGAGCAGTTTTTGGCATCTCACTTCTCCAGTTCTAAATAATAATGTGGCACGGGCAAATTGTTTAATCTCCTCTAATATATGGGAAAGTTTCTTTCAGGAGCTATATAGTAACAAGGGTATTTCCTCCTTCCAACTGAACCATGCCACAGAAAATTTGACATATTGGCCACAGGTTTCAATTTCTGATATAGGTGACCTCATATCCAAGCCATGCAAGGCACCTGGCATTGATGGCATTCCACCCGAGCTGATCAAGGCGAATATAGATTGGTGGGCTCCAATACTAGCAAAGCTCTTTACATATATAGATCAAACTGCCCACATACCCTCAGATTGAAACACAGCCATAGTCATCCCTATCTATAAGAAAGGGCCGAAGGCTAATCCCTCCAATTACCGCCCCGTCAGTTTACTGTTGATAATCAGTAAACTGTATGCTAGACATCTATACTGGAAATTACTAGACTGGATGGACAACAAAAACATTCTTGCAGATGAGCAGGTGGGCTTTAGAGCAGGAAGATCTCCCATGGAACAGGTCTTGATTCTGCAGCATCTGGCAGAAAAATACACTGCTAAACCAAAAGGACAGCTATTTGCAGCCTTCATTGATCTCAAAGCAGCCTTTGATTCAATCCCTAGAGATAAATTGTGGCACAAATTTAACAACTCCACTATTGACCGCTGCCTATTGCTGCTTATGTATAAACTGCATGAAAATACATCTTTAAAAATAAGGTGCAAGCCAGAAGGTCAGCTTTCAAAGTTAGTACATACATTCAAGGGTGTTAAGCATGGCTGCATACATGCCCCATTGTTATTTAATTTTTATATTAACTCCATGGTCCCAACACTTTCTCAACTAGATTTTCACCCCCCAAGCTAGGAGGCCGACATATTTCAGTGCTACTGTATGCCGATGATTCTGTTATACTCTCTCAGACTCCTATCGGCTTAAAGAGAGTATTAGGGGCCCTTGTGCGTTATTGCCATGAAGAAAATCTCCTAATAAATTATGAAAAAACAAAAGTTGTGGTTTTTGCTAAAAGACCAAAGGCCTATAAATGAATGAATGAATCTTTATTTACGGGTTTTAACCAAATCAAAGCCCTATAAATGGTCAATAGATAACCATAACATTGAACAGACAAGGACCTTTAAATATCTGGGAGTGGTCCTTCAATGCAATGGATAACATAAGGAGCATGCAGCACATGTCGCACAATCAGCTCAGCGAGCTTCCTCTGCGATAATAAAATTTTTCTATACCAGAGGGGGGCAAAATATTCCAGCAGCTTTGAAACTATTTCAAGCTAAACTGCTCAGCCAACTTCTTTATGGAGCACAATTGGGCCCTTATCCTTCTTTCACATCCTTGGAAGTAGTTCAATCAAAAATTTTGAGAGCTATCCTACAAGTACCCCGTTGGGTGCTTAATGCAGCCCTGAGGTTAGAAGTGGGATTCATAAAAGTGGAAGTTAGGGCTTGGCTAGCCATCTTCAATTTTTGGCTGAAATTAATTTTTCTCCCAAGAACCCTAACCTCTTTACTATTTGTAGACAATTACCACTCAACATGGAAGAGAGCCCTATTCCTTAAATTTAAAACTTATGGTCTCTCAATGGAGTGCCTTATACAAGTAGGCTATGAGATGGCTAAGCAAATCCTCAAGCAACACATCTTGGAGGTAGAGAGGCATCATGATTTGGGGGCTATCTCTAATAACACATCAATTGATCCAGCATCGATCCCCTTCAAACCAGCTAACTATTTCTTTGCTCATTTAACAAAGAATCAACACAGAGCTTTTACACTGGCTCAGATGAATGCTCTGCCATCTGCAATACAAGAGGGAAAATTCCAAAAGATTCCCTATTCTCATTGTAAGTGCCTCTGCAGGATAGATAGAATTGAAACATTGGCACATGTATTCCTGCACTGCCCCTTATATGATGAAATTAGGGGAAAACTTATTGCTCCTTATTTAAAGTGATTCCCTGGACGACCAGAGGCAGTTTATACCCACCTCCTGTTGTCAGGGCAAAATATATACACTGCAGAATGTCCTAATTCAAGCATGCTGTCTAATGTAGCTAAGTTTTGTGCGGCAGCAATTATAATTCGTGTTCAGGAGGTTTCAACAATTGCTCAAGCACTCACAATTTAAGCTGGCTCGATTTGATATTTGATATTTCCCCTCCCTTGTTCTTCATTGTATTGCTGTAACTGGTGCTATTTTTATATATATGTACTTTGGATTTGGTCATTGACTGCAATAAAGTATTCATTCATTCAAATAAAATACCCAATGCTTTTTGTTTTCTTTCTGTTAAAAGACAACAACAACATCAACAGCAGTAGCAGCTGCATATTACTTTCAGTCAATGAAGGGATAAATAAACGTCCCTTACAAATTACAGGTAGCTTCTTAAAGGTGGTTAAATATGTATCTAAATCTTGTTCCACTGATGGAGAAGCTTATTCTAGAAGCCAACCTGGCATTTTCTAACATGGAGTTCTAGAACAGTCATAAGAACAGCTATTCACATCACCAAGGCACAATGTTAATGCATGCCTCATTGAGGAAAAACTCTTATCTACTGAAGTGGATAGCACTTTTGCTGATACAAAAATTTTCAATAGGGCCATTAAGCAGAAGAGAAAAACCATTCCAATTGCCATTGATAAATATACTCTGATCCTATTCCCACTGCAGCTAAAGCCTACATTCCTTTTCAAATTGAAAACGTCTGTTCAGTGGTAACCTTCTAGCTGTGTTAAAACAAGACTAGGCTACACCCCAATAAAGCCAGAGGACACCATCTATAATAAAGTGATGGATTCCAAGATAGTTATAGGGCAGGGCTGTTCAACTTTGAACAGGCCAAGGTCTACTTTTCCAGCCCAAAGTGCCTGAGGGCTAATACACTAATACCTCTACTTACGAATTGTATCCGTTCCAAGCACATGCTCATAAGTAAAAACTTTTGTAAGTAGAACAGAGGTTTCCCATAGGAATGCATTGAAAACCAATTAATCTGTTCTGGAGTGAACAGATTTCAATGCGCCATGGCCCTTGAACTGCCCCGTTCAGCTGAGACAGTGGCCTGGCAGACCAGAACTTTGCTGGGGCACTGGTGGTCCTTGGGATGGGGGAGGGAGGGGTGGAGAACTTATCCCCTCACTTTTTTTATTGATGGTCGGCGGGCTACTTTTGAACCCTTCACAGGCTACCAGTAGCCCACAGTCTACCTGTTGGGCAGGCCTGTTATAGGGCATTTGCACAGAATTTAGAAATGTAGCTTGAACTTTCTCAGTATGGTATTTCTACAGAGTTGCTTTCATGTTTGTAATCATTTCTGAGGAGGCAAAGGAGAAAGAAAAAACAGCAGCTTGATTATAACTCTACCTCAGAAATCTGGATTAACTGACTATTCTAGCTATTATTTCATGTCCCTTGATGTGTTTGCTTTATTATTTATTTATTTATTTATTATTTGTACTTATTGACCACCCGATTTTCCCATAGGGAACTTTGGGCGGTGTACAACATGTCACCAAACAGCAACTGCCCATCTACAACCCAGTACAGTGATATATCATGGTACATTACAATGCAACATGAAATTTCAAAATACAAACAAACAAATTTTAGTCATTTCTCCTTTATTATCAAATATTACTTCTACCAGGACAAACCCTTCCCTTGGGTAGGCAACCTGAGAAAGAAAAACTATATACAAACATTTTGTGTGCATATTTTCTAAAGATGTCCCCCCACCCCCAGGTTACCTTTCCTGTTTCTGGAATGGCAACTTTTGGGCATCCCAGTGGGCAACAATTTACCTGCATTGTCCTAGCCATTCAGTTGCAATAGCATGAATTCAGAATGGGAAGGATGCTGAATGCCACAACTAGCCTGTGAGATCAGAGAGTTTTATGCACTCACATCATTCTACCTTCTGTCCTGCCACACTAGCTTGGCTGTGGCATGCAGGAGTGACATAATAAAGAAAAGATCTAGCTGAGAAAATGTTTGTTCAGAGGCACGGCAGGGTGAGTTCAATGGAAGCCAAACCAAGCAAAATAAGCCGTAGATTTATTTCTGAAGTGCTAGCACTTAAACTGAGGAACAAAAAGCATTGGGATGATGGTAGGCTTCCATGATGGAGAATAGGTCAGATATGTTTTGACAGAAGCTGAGGTTCATGCTAACTGTTATATGAATCAACGTTAATGAAGTGAACTGACAGAGCAGTGATTGTCAAATTGGACAATCTCTGAAGCAGATTTTACAGCTCAACTGCCATTGCTTTTTTCCCCTGAAAGGGCTGGGGTGTGAAATTGACGGTGGGAGAGGGAAACAAGAGAGGAAGAAAGGGCATAAAGAAGACAATGTATTTGGAAAAATAGGGATGATCTGGACATTACCCTTTCAAGACTGATTATGTTTTATGCTAAATATTCATGCTATCTGATATTGTGCTAAGTTTATTTCAAAGCTACTTTCAGATTCTATCTATCTATCTATCTATCTATCTATCTATCTATCTATCTATCTATCTATCTATCTATCTATCTATCTATCTATCTATCTATCTATCTATCTATCTATCTATCTATCAGTTCAGCCCCATTAATGTGAAGCACTGTTCTAGGCAGTGTACATATACAACCAAACAGAATATAACAACATAAGGGAATAGTATAATAGACAAAAAGGGACGAACAAGCACATTAAGATGGCAGCAGGACAAGAGGCAAACATTCAAAATAGAGAGGTCTTCAGCATCTTAAAAGCAGGGAGGGAACTCGACCCAGAGCTGATTGCAGAAAAAGGATGCTACTAGAGATGGGCATGAATAAAAAAAAATGGTGTTTCAGTTTTTCGTTTTTTGTTGAGAGGTCCGTTTCATTTCGTTTCCGTTTTTCGTGAATTTTTGGGGGGAAATCATTTTCGTTTTTTGTTTTTCATTTCTACCCGCTTTTTGCATGATTTTTAAAGCATTTCTGTGCAGGGGCATCCCTCAACGCCCCAGACCAGAGGAAAACACTAAAAAAATTGATGCTGGCAGAGACACAGTATAGACTAGGTACGCAGGGAGACTGCAAAGGGTGCAAGACAGCCGCAGAGTAACTGCACTGTGGGGCAGGGGAGGGTACTCACCAAGAGGTACGCAGTCGCACACACACACACTGGGAGGCTGCAGGACTGAAGCTAGAGTTGGAGAGACAGCAATCCCACCTAACTCCCACCGAGGACTGCAAGGAGGACTGGGGCTGCCAGAGCTTTTTATGCCCTCTGTGGCTGCCAGACCTGCCCAGTCTGCAACCTGGGCAAGCTATTGGTTGAAGTTGTCCAAGAATTTACATGATCCCATCACATGGCTTTCCTCCATGTTGTGGCTGGAGTGGCAACATCCATTTTGTCATCCTTAAAGGGAAAAGAAAATACATTGCAATGGGAGAAGACAAAAACAAACGTTTTAAGGACCCCAACCCCCTGGTAGGTAATAATTTCAAATAATTATCGCATTATCTCTGCATTTTTATGGATGTCCAGGGCGTTTTAATACCCAAGAAATCAATATTAGGCATCTGGGAGCCATTTTGGGTCGATGTCCTGTAACTCCCCTAAAGGAAAAAAAAATACAGCGATCTGAGAAAAGACATAAATGCACGTTTTAAGGACCCCCCAAGTAGGTATTATCAGACAGTATAAATAATTATCACTTCGTTTTTTGGATGTCCAGGGTGTTTTTTAACATTTAAAACAGCTCATTTCATTGTGCGTCGCCATTAACGAAAATGAAATGTAACAAACACAATTTTCGTGGTTCTGTTTGTTTCGTTCCATTTTCATCACAATTTTCATTTGTCGTTTCATTACGTAATGAAATGAATAACAAATAACGGAAATGAAAAAATGTTCATTTCGTGCCCATCTCTAGATGCTACTACCAAGAAGGCTCCTCTGCTTGCTGCAGATTTTTCTGGCCTCCTTTGGAAGGGAGCCTGGGAAAATCTTGTTGTGTGAGAAGATGACTTTGGGAAATGAAGCACCAACAAATAGTCCTTCCCTGCCTCCACCTTTTCCTTACTTCCTCATACAGCTGAACCACTCAAGTGCAGAGACAGGATCAAGAGTCTCCTCATGCAGCCAATGAGTAGCCAGCTGCCTGGGGAGGCAAAGAAGCCATGACTGGGCTCCTCCCTGAATCTGTGCATTGGCCCTGTAGATGGACCCCAGCCATGCACAAAATCCAGTACAGTGGACCCTTGTATAACAAACGGTTTGTACAACGTAAAATTTGTACAACATGAAAAATTCTGGAGATAGGGGAAATTTGCTTAACATAATCGCCTATGGGGTGAATCTGTACAACATAAAAATGGGCTCACTCTGTTTTCAATGCATTCCTATGGGAAATTTGTATAAAGGAAAATTTGCTTAACAATTTCATTTGGAACGAATTAATTCCTTTGTACAAGGTGCCACTGTATGTGGACAGGCAGCCGGGATGAGGTAGGGGATGGGGCTCTACAGCACCTATGGTACCATGGTCATGCTTCATATGAATATGTATGAAGCATGAAGTGCTCAAGTCTAGTGAACATCAAGACTTTGATCTCGATCCAGGAGGCAACATGTAGCCATATCAGGTGTGCTAGGACTGGGAAGATTTGGTTGAATTTATGCACCATCTGCCTGGTGGCCAAATTCTAACCACTGCTTTGGAAAAAGCTACCCAGGGGCAAATAATGTTTTCTCTAAATAGTCAACTCCAGTAATTATAGACTATGCAGATCAGCTGCTTTAGTAGCCAGTGTTTTTGGTGTAACTTTTATCCATCTCTCTCTGTTTTGAGATAGCAAAACAGTGGTAACAAGGAATATGGGGTGATTTGAGTGTACATGTTTTAAGAAGTTCAGCCTAATATTTTATTATTAGCACCAGATAAGAAAGAATGTAATTGCTTTTCTGTAATTACAGAAAAATCATTATCCAGATCATCCATCCGCTTACTGATTGGAAATGCTATGTATCTTTCAATTACTTAATATCATTGCATTTGTGTTTCCTCTACTGCAGATAAATTTAATCTCCCCCAAGATACATACACAAATGATGTTGCCCTATAATTGAAAAAAAATCCAAAAACCTAGTTGGTCACTTTAATGATTTCAAAGGATTTCTGTTAAATTGCAGCCAAATGACTAATTATTAAATCCATTCCCCATCCACCACTAACATACAACTAATGGGTCTATTTCAGAATGACTTATACATATCAAGATCAAGGTTAAACTGTGCTATCTTTATTGAATAAAGAGTCCCTCAGCCAATGCTTATAAAATTGGGGAGAGGGGAGAGATTAAATAAACTTCATTGAATGAACAAAATCTGCACAGCACCATTTCATGGAAATCATTTGTTTAATAAACCATAGGCAGTGGTTGTTCCTTTGTCTCTGCTAGCCTTGAGGAAGATGGTTCCAGAAGTTATCACCTTCAGCTTAATGAAAAACAGTTGCAATTTACCACCAGAACAAGGTTTGGTGGGGATGAGGAGCCATCAAAACATGGACAAATTCAAGATCATAAAAGGGAAAGGTGGTGGTAGAATATGTCAGTTACCAGAATCTCACAGTCATCTTTTTAGTCTAAGAAAGAAAACTTTTCCAACTCTTGGTTATAAACATTTGGTGTGAGTGGGTAGATACTTGACACATACATGCTGGGCTGAGCCAAGGTTAGGATGGTGTGTCAGCTGATTTTGCCCCATTCCATCCCTTTTCACAATTTCAGTCTTCTGTCCCTCCATTAGTCCTGATGTGGCTGATTGCTTTCAGAGACCAGACTGGCTGTCTCTGTTGTTTCCCCACTCTCCACACTGTGTGCTGTGCACATTGTTGTCTTTAGCAGGTCTCATTATAACACATGAGGGTTGAAACAGGCCAGCAGGGATTTGAAGGGAAGATGTACCCTTATGTACTTTTATAGGAAAGATGCTATAGGTGAGCACTCTGAGGCTGCTCTCTGCTAATTATGGTTCCTAACTCTGGGTGGAGGCTCTGGGGTTAATGCTACAGTAGGGGTCTTCTGTGAGGTTGACCTGTATTACCTCCTCAGGACCTGTCTAACTTTGGATGGCCCATTTCAGCATCTGAAGAGGCATAGTTTGTGGGTTCTAAATTGGTAAAGGTGTACTGTCTCACCTGCTGCATATGAAGTCTCAAGTCTCTTTAAAGCGACATGCCTGGCTCCTCAGGACCAAGTGGCTGCTGGATGTATTGTGTTTAATCAATATGGCCATATTCCACTGTTTTTCATGTCTATCATATCTTTAATCTGGTTTACTGCACAAACCTAGCAGCTTGTTCACAGGACAATATTTTGCTGCTCTTATAAGATGCCAAGAAACTTAGAAACCAAAGTATCAGATAACCAGATTCTCACAACACCAGTATATTCTGAACAAATACAAGAAATTTTTACTTTACCATGCAAAGGTCCTGTGGGTGATTATGATCACCTTGGAGATGTACATGATCTCAGTTGGCTTGGAAGAAATGTACAATACACTTAAAGTGTGAGAATTTTAAAAGGTAATGTGTGCTGGGCTTGCCTCACCAGATTATTGCTTATGCATCTCTCATTGTTTGATAGGGTACTCAACCAGTAGTGTTCTCACATTTTAGAATCTGAGCTAAAGACCAGAGGGTAGGGATGAACACTACCGCTGTCATGGAGTGGAGCAGGCAAAGGTTGGGAGAAAGCCCAGCACAGTTTTTGGCTAGTTGATTATCAGAAAAGGAATTGGATAAGCTACCCAAGAATCCAGGTAGCAAATCAGATATTGGGAAGAGCCCCCCTCCTCCATGTTCTGGCTACAAAGAAGGAGTCAAGATTTATTTATTTATTTATTTATTAAATTTATATCCCACCCATCTTCCCAACGGGAATTCTGGGCGGCTTACAACCAATAGACACAACAAGTGGTAACAGTAATTAGCAAACAGTAAAGATTAACAATAAGATAAGATAAAATAAAAATCAATATAAAATCACAGGCACCCTCCATTGATGTTGTCGCTCGAAGAATCGAGCTATGGGTGAGCAAGCAGCAGATGGAGGGGGAAAATAAAACTAAGCTAAACTAGGTCACCAAAGTCCTCGTGGAACAGGATGGTTTTAACCGCTCTACGAAAGGTCAGCAGGGACTCTGCAGAGCGCACTTCGCTGGGAAGGTTGTTCCATTGTGATGGAGCAGCCACCGAGAAGGCTCAGTTTCTGGTGGAAGAACGTCTTGCCTCTCGGGGTGTAACAACCCGAAGCGAGTGCGCTCACGACTGCCGAACTGGTCGGGCCGTAGTTGACCGCTGGGTGATTCACTCTGTCAGGTAGTCCGGGCCCAAGCCATGGAGGGTTTTATAAACTAAAACCAGGACCTTGAATCTGATCCGTGACGCAACGGGTAGCCAATGCAGTTGGGCCAGAACTGGGGTGATGCGGTCATAACGACACGCACCGACCACCAGTCTGGCTGCGGCATTCTGCACCCGCTGCAGTCACCGGAGGAGAGTCAAGGGCAACCCCATGTAGAGGGCGTTGCAGTAGTCCAGCCTCGAGATCACCAACGCCTGGACCACTGTTCTCAAAGAGTCGCCGTCTAGGTAGGGACGGATCTGGGCAATCTGGCGAAGGTGATAAAATGCGGTTCAGGACACGGCAGCTACCTGGGCTTCCATGGATAGTGCCGGGTCCAGGATCACAACCAGATTCCCAACCCTCTCTGCCAGCTGGAGAGAAACACCCTCCAGAACATCACCTCGGTCTTCTCGGGGTTAAGTTTGAGCCTGTTGGCCCTGGTCCAAGCCATGACCGCCTCAAGGCACTGGTCGAGGGACTGGACATCTTCCACTGCAGAGGTGGAAAAGGAGAGATAGAGCTGCGTGTCATCAGCGTACTGATGACAGCAGACTCCAAATCTCCGAATGACCCCAGCCAGTGGCCTTACATAGATGTTGAACAGCATGGGGGAGAGAGATGAGCCCTGTGGAACCCCACAAGGGAGTGTTCACGGGGCCGACAACTCCCATCCATGCTGCACATACTGGAGCCGACCCTGAAGGAAGGACCTGAGCCAATTGTGAACAGTGCCCCCAATACCCACCTCCAGGAGCCGGTCCAGCAGGATACCGTGGTCGATGGTATCAAAGGCCACTGACGATGTGCTTAGCAGCTGGTGTTCCAACAAGGCTCAAATGTTGAGTGGTCTTACTTAGATTGGATGTGCTGTGTGGAATGTGAGGAGCATTGCTTCTGGGATTGCCAGACTGCAAGAAGTGTTGTTGACCTACGTTCATTCGTTCATTCGTTCATTCGTTCATTCATTCATTCATTCATTTCTATGTCACCTTCTCCCCCAAGGACCCAAAGTGGCAACCTTGGCTAACAATTCCCAGAAACTTCATCTGATATCCTGAGGCCTTGCAAACCTGTTAAGCTTGATCAGCTGCTTACATTCTGTCTGCTTCTTACAGAAAGAACTAAACAGTTTGTCTTTCCAAAAACAGTGGAATAAAGAGGGTTGCCCAGAATAACTGACTGCACAATAGACCTTGGTGTTGAACAAACTACATTATGTGAAATCCTGCACCACACAGAAACATGTGGACCCCATTTAACACAATGGATCATTTAATATTAATGTTTTTAAAAATATCATGGCCTGGTTGTACATCGCTAGAGGATATTTTCTTTTATTTTCCTCTTGCTCCATTAATAGTGGAATTTGAAATAATCTAATGCAGACCTTTGTGGAGAAAGCCAGTTGGTGTATCCTAATATCTAAAACAACAACAGTTCCTTTAGAAGTGTGTAAGTTGATAGTGACATTCTCATGCATGTTTGCTGTGCAGCCAAAGGGAGAATTCACAAATATTCCAGAGCCTAGAGACTTTCAGACATTCTATGTTCTGCTTCTGCATCCATAATTCCCACTTCAGCTGTGAAGCTTCCTTTCTCATGTTCACCCTTTTACTTAGGCTTCCTGGAAACACTGTGCCACCTCTTCAGATTTGCAAGGTTGTTCTCTTGCCACCTGACTGTGTCTATGGAATGGGGGAGGTTGGTAGGAAATACTTGTCCCTCAGTTATTTAGTGTCCTACAAATAGTCACCATATTATTTTGCTTATGGACCCTTGTCTTCATAGTATGTTCAGAGGGTTGCAACACTAGAACTCAGAAAGAAATAAAAATTAACTAAGAAAATGCTTTTCTCTCCCTTAGCACATAATCACTGCTCTCCCTGTTTTCCCCACCCCACCTCATATAATATATTTTTGATCCCTGGCAATGATAACAAGGCCCCCTTCCCACAGGCTTTTCATGTCTTGTTGTCACAATGTATTCACTAAATCCCCTGAGAGTTTTTGAAGCAACAAAAATAAAAATCACACTCAGCATTCATTTCTAATAAACTGGAAGATAAATAAAATACCGTAATGGTACTACATTGTTCCATTTATTTCAAGATGCAGAGGTAGTTGTACACACAGAATTACTTGAAACTACCCAAGACAGAAAAGCAAATCTCAGTTTCCCTCTTCTAGGCTGAACTATTAAAACTGGAGAACAAAGATATGCAAAGAAAGTTTGGACTATATAATCTAGGGATGATTGATTTCAAACACTGACAGGGGCCTTCTTCAGGACCTGTAGCTGTCAGGAACTCCATTGATCATTAGCATTAAATATTTACTTTCCTCAGAAGTCCAAGGAACAGCAAGTTAAACTTTTTTCCAGATATAGGTTCATTGGTCCTCCAGAGATATCTCAGCCATTTCTATGTTAACCATACTTCAGTGATGGCAATACAGGAGAAATATGTATTCTCAAAGGCTTTCATGGCTGGGATCTGATAGCTGTTATGAGTTTTTTAGACTGTTTGGCCATGTTCCGGAAGATTTTCTTCCCAGAGTCTGTGGCGGGCATCTTCAGAGGGCAAGGAGCTCAGGGAACTAGGAGTTCTCTCTGTGCTCTGGGGTATAGAATGAGTGAGACTGCATGGTTTTAAAGTTGTAGGAAAGAGGAAACTTGTCCTATGCAGGAAAATAGATGTTAGTCATTGTACTGTGATGGAGGGATGAAGAAGTTTCATTGCAATCGGGGGGACAGCAATCCTTCTCTGTAGTTGATGGGTGTTGTTAGCTGTTCTATTATGTGAACTGATCACCTGTGCTTGCGGTTGGATGGGACTCATTGAACTTTGATCTTTTGCAGCCTGTAGTTTTTCAGATCTTTTGCAGGCTGTAGCTCTGTTGATATTTAGACTTTCTTCTTTTTTGTTGAAACTGTGCTTAAGTTTGTTAATTTCAATGTCTTCCCTGTGTAGTGTGACATAGTGTTTGGTAGTGTTGCCCAGTACCTCTGTGTCCTGGAAGAGGATTTCATGTCCAGTTTGTTTCAGGGTGTGTTCAGCTAGTGATGATTTTTCCTTGTTGTTTTAGTCTGCAGTGTCTTTCATGTTCTTTGATTCTGGTCTGGATGCTGCACTTTGTCATCCCAAAATATACCTGGCCACAACTACAAGGTATCCAGTAATGGTGAGTGGGTTCCTTTTGTCCTGTGCTGACCATAGCATATGTTGTATTTTTGTGGTGGGTCTAAACCTACAAGCAATATTTAGACTTAGTCCTCTATTATCTCATTTTACTATGTGTCTGGGATCTGGACTAGGGATGGACACCTAACAACAAATGAATTGCTGTTTTTTTTTTTTCCATTTTGTTAGCTAATGAAATGAAATGAAATGAAATGGGGAACAGCTTTGTGTTACAAATGAAATGAAACACCATTTCCCCTCTAGAATGATTCGTTCTAAAGGAAATGATAGGGGGTACCTTCAGAAAGTGATTCTAGCTACTCCATGAAATTTAGAAAGGTTTGGAATTCAGGGAGCTGAGTTATGAAGCTCCAAAGGGGGTACCCTTAGGAAAATACCTTCTAATTGGAATTGGAAGCTGATCGGGCATGCGATAGTGCTGCCTCCACTTCCCATATGACTCCAATTAGAAGATTTTTTTTCCAAAGGGCACCCCCTCTGGAGCTTCATAACTCAGCCCCCCTTGCCCCAAATATTTCCAGATTTCAGGGGGTTCCCTAAAATTGCTTTCTGAAGGCACTGCTGCTACTTTGGTGCCCCAAGGTAAGTAACTTTTGAGTGCATATTTTTTAAAAAATATGCACTTGAAAATTATTTTTTTAAAAAACTGCAATCAGCTCCAAAGTAGCAGGGGTACCTTCCCGTAGCAATTTTAGCAAACCCTTTGAAATCTGGAAAGATTTGAGGATAAGGGGGCATAGTTATGAAGGTCTAAAATGGTCTGAAGGTAGTTAATTGGCAGAGTGTGCTGGGAGCATGTAGGCAAATCAGGGAGGCAAGTCTATAGTAATAACTCCCTAATTGCCTGCATGCTTCCAACACACATTGCCAATTTACTACCACCAGCCCCTTTACAGCTTCATGACTAAGTCGCCTTATACCCAAATCTTTACAGATTTCAGGGGGTTCCCTAAAATTCCCAACATACACCATGACCTGTCATAAAGCCCCAGAAGGTAGGCAGGGCAGGGGTGAAAGGCAGAATAGAGCAGGTTTTTCACCTTGATGCTCCATTCTGCCTTTTACCCCTCCCCCACCTACCAGCTGAAGCTTTTTGATAGGTTGGGTTTTGGAGAGGGGATGCACCATTACCCCCCACCCCAGCCTGTCAAAAAGCCCCAGCTGGGGGGTGGGGAGGGGGATGAAAGGCAGAACGCAGCAGCGAGGGAAAATTTGCCTTTCACCCTTCCCACACATACCAGCTGGGGACGTCAGGTCAGGGTGTGGCAGGAGGGATGCCCCCTCTCCAAACCCCAACCTATCAAAAATCCCCAGCTGGTAGGCGGGGATCACAAGGAAGAAGGAAGGAAGCAGCAGTAAAGTGAAGCTCTGTTTGAATTTACCACTGCCTCCTTCCTTCTCCCATGCTCCCTCCTCCCCCTCCCCCAAGGGAGGCTTTCTGGATAGGGAGGATTGTGGCCAGTGGGAGCACTCCATGTCCAAAACACACACACCCAGGAGGAGGGGGTGGAAGGGGAGAAAGGAGCAGTCAGGCCAGGAATTTATTTCTGCCTGGCTGCTCCGTTCCTCCTACCTGCCTGCCTCCCAGCTGGGATTGAGCTGTCAAAATCAGCTGGGAAGCAGTTGCAAGGAGGCTTTTGAACCCCACCATGGCACCAGCTAGAGCACTGGTGCTTCAGGGGATTCATTTAATTTCATTTTGTTTCGTAGGCAACATTTTTTTTTAAATTGTTTTTATTTATGATACAAAATGAAACACCGGGGTTTGAAGTGGAATGAAATGAAACACAATTTTCAAATTCTGTGCCCATCCCTAATCTGGACTCATGCATGTTCACCCATCCCACCCATGCACAGTTTATCCTGTTCAATGACTTTAAATAGCTAATCATTTCTAGAACCTTCCTGACCTTGTTATTTCATGGTGTTTGGCATTTGTGTGTAATTATATATGTAAACATTATTTCTTTTTTATTACTTTCCAGATTTATGGCTTTTCAGTTCCTCTAAATTATTTCTTCTTCCCGTATTAAGATATAAGGTAAACAGAAGTACTCAATTTAACTTTCCTATTTGATTTATTATGATTCTTATCCTTGTTCTGAATCACCATTTCTTTCCCTTCCCTTCCTTCTCTCCTTTTCAGACTAGAAATTTCACTGTCTCTCCAATGCTTGTTCATAGTGAAGTCTCTCTTGGCCTATAGTTATTTTCACTGTTCATTTTTTAACTTCTTCTCTTTGTGCTTCTTCTTGTTCTGTGCCTTTTTTTTTTTTAAAAAAGAGAGATTCTAGAACTCTATAAAAAAGACAATTGTATTCTTTCCCCCTCTCCAAGGATATTTGGCTGGACCAGAGTGGAAAAAGTCATCTTGGGGAAAATTAATTTTTAATTTAAAATTTCTTATGAAATGGTTTACTGTTCCCTTGTGAGTCCAGAAATTTGTACAGCAGTTACTGGCAAAGGAGGAAGAAAACTCAGTTTGTTTCTTATAAACTGTTTACTTAGGTCTGAATGTAGTTAATTGATTAATCATAATAATATCTGAAATGGCTCATTTAAAAAAAAAACCAAGAGCATTAAATTTCAATAAAATTTGAGAGCCTGAAGGCACAGAACATGAAGAGAAGCTTCCAAATTTGGTCAGTTATTGTGAGAAGACACAGGAGATTGCAAAATTTTCTGGAATTTTTGATTTTTTGTTTTATACTAAAAGGGAGGATGGAGCAATGAATTATTCTGGTGGAAAGGAAAGGAATTATTAATGATACGTGGGGCTAGTTATAGAGACGAATTGAAGGGATTAAGCAGGCCTATGAGATGATTGAAATACAAGGTGAGAGCAAGTGGGCTGGAGGTCATGAACTCCCTTGTTTTGAGGGCATGTTTGTATATGTGCACATGAGAGAAAGGAAGAGTGGTCCAAACAAAAGGGGGAGAAATGCATGGAGTGCATGACTCTTATCTGTGGAAAATGCAGGATGAAAAGGAATGGCTCAGGAATATCCAGATCTTCAGACAAATTGAAATGAGGGGTAGCTAATGGGAGAACAAATGATAAAAAAGTCAGATCCACAACAAATATAGAGACCAGAAATAGTGAAACCTAGCCAAACAGTGGTCATGACCTATAAAACTCAATCTGCTTGAGCCCAAGTCATCTGAGTCACGTTATCATCTCACATGCACCTTCCTGACATTTAAGATATTCTTGTCTTTGTCCCACTGCCCTCCCAGGCTCATTTGGCAAGGACATGAAAGAAGGGCTTTTAAAAAGATTTTTAAAACAGGGTGTGCAGTGAATCAAGCACCTCTCAGCTGGTGGGGGGAAACCCCCGGCATTGGGGATTTAAAAAATATTTTTTTAAAAAAGGATTGAAAAAAATGGGTGTGCAGGGAAGCAAGCGTTTCTCAGCTGTGGAAAAAAAGAAAGCCCTGGGGAAAATTAAATTAAATCAAATTAAAAAGTGACAACCCAGCCTGGGAATGGCACAGAAACAAAAGGTTTTAAAAAGTAAAAAAAAAAAATCAAAATGAAAGAAAATACAAAACTTTTTAAAAAATCATTTCATATTAATGAAACGAAACGTGGGAAGAAAAGAATAACGAAACGAAACACCATTTTGGCATTTTGTGTCGATGTCTAATTCAATATGTAAGACAAAAAAGCTAAGGAAAAAACTTGCTGTTAGAATTCTGAAGTTTCTATAGTTAAGGATTTTCCTTCTCCAATGACATGTTACCTGCAATACGTGGCTTGGCTCTCATTCTGTACTAACTGATCATGGCTCACCTTGGACAAACAGGAAAACTTGTTACTTTTTGTTAATATTATGCATTCCATGGCAGAGCTCTCTCTATCCCCCATGGAATTAAAAGATTTCCTAGGGAGGAGGAATAAAGCTAAATCAATCTGTCTTTTGCGTAGTGCATGTCCTAACACAGAAAAAAGAGGAGGAAAGGGAGAATGGTAAAGAAAGTGAGGGAGAGAGAACAAATATATTTGTTTAACAAATTCAGATATCATTTGGATGAAGAGTTAGAATTCTCTTTGCTACACAATAGAAGTACACAGATCCAGACAGGAGGAAAGTTTCAGGTTTCCCAAATCAGTCTACCCCTTTCTAATGATCTGGCACCTATAGACTCAATAATTCACTTTATAAAGTTAGCAGCAGAATGAATAAAATGTTTCATTACAATTGTGAATAGAGATGGGCACGAAACGAACAATTTTTTGTTTCTGTTTTTGTTTTTTCGTTTCTTTACACAACAAAATGACAAACAAATTTTGTCTCCAAAATGAAACGAAATGGACAGAAACACCGGAAATTTTGTCGTGCATTTTGTTTTTGTTACTGCAATACAGTGAGCTGCTTTAAATGCTAAAAAAATCACAAAATTTGAAATAAATGGTAATGAAACAGTAACGAAACGAATGAAAATGAAAATGAATTTTTTGCAAAAATTCACGAAAACGGAAACAAACCAAAACAGACCCTCCAAATGACAAACGACAAATGAAACATCATTTTTTTGATCCGTGCCCATCTCTAATTGTGAACTAAGGAAAAGCAAACTAAACAAACTGCTAGCTGATTTGCAGTGGATGAAAGAGATGGGAAAAACACTCAGCAGAGGCAGGTCTCTCCTTGAATTTAGAATCAGGAAAGAACAGTTGGTTAGTGGTTGATTGATTGACATTCACCCTAGCCCAGTCACTACAACCACAAGTAACATACAACATTGAAAAAATGCCAACAAATTCTGTAAAATTAAGCATGCATCTGCTGGCTGTGAAGACTGAAGATCGGGGAACATTAGATAACCTTGGTGATATAGAGCAGACTGTGGTGTTTTCTCTCTTTTTAACTGAACATGCATTTCATGATTTCTATGATGTTCTCTCTAAAAGCTCCCTTTCAGCAAGATGCAGGCAGGTGAATGGGGGAGCCATCATTCATCATTACATGAAGAAGGCCAAAAGTCAAGCGATTTAGAAATAAATCCCCAATGGCAGCCGATTAGTCATTACATTTTGTACTTGTCCGTACACCTGTTGTTAAGTGGTTGTTTTGGTGCTCTGCCTCCCTAAAGGCCTAGGCGAACTTTATGAAATACAATGACAAACAGAGCCGTGCCACAGCTCTTGTTACAAAATATGCCTTTGATGGCAGTTAATCAAAGGATGCCAGGAGCTCAACAATGCCATCAATAAATAGAATGGGGCTGAACCTCTGCAGCTATTGTCTCAGCTATAAATCTTGTGATTTTTTTTCCTATTCAACACCACCACTTACAAATTTAGTGTGTGCTCCCTGAGTGGTACAAAGAATAGGATACGCTTAGTGATCTCATTTCTGAGTTCACAAACACACACTCGGGATTTTTGTTGTTTGAAATATATTACAGTTGGGATTGATATCACATCTAACATGCATACAAAATTGAAGGGTCCTGAAGAAGAAGGTTTTGTCTTTGCTTCTAACAAACTAGTTTTTTATCCATTTATCAGTAGGGAAGAAAGAATTTGCACACACAATTCTCAATTTAGCAATAATTGACAATATAAATCTCATTAACATCAACATGTGAATGCATTTTTAATTACGTAGGTCTCTGAAGTATTACAGCTGTGGCTGAAAGGGGAAACTGCAGGTAGAAGGCTGGGAACTGGTGGTGGTCTCTCTCTAAATTCACTTTTAACCAGTACATCTTTCAGAATCTGTATTCCCTCTTTTAACCCTTCAAGTTCTTCTAAGGTGTGCCGATGTCTTTTTATGCATTTTGTCAGTTGGTTTGTACTACAGTATGTCTACAAATCCTAAGCCATGTATTTCTTTTACAGAAGGATATTTAATATGTAATTTTGTAATTTTAATTTTGTTTTGCTCAGCTCCTGAAGAAGGCCCCGCCGAAATGCGTTGAGCCAGAGCTTTTTAAGGATGATTTAAGAGAGAATAAAGGTCTTTTCTACTTTTATACATCCTGAGACTCTACCTCCCATTCGTATTTTGACTTCTGTGGATTGACCAGTTCCTTTGCTTTGCATCAGTATATGTATACACAAACAGAACACAAGGAGACACAGAGTTTTGAGTTATATGTAGCTTCCTTTGTCTAAAGCTCTGTAACCCATTGAAACAGCAGTGACTGCAGATGTCTAACCCCACTCCACCCCAGATACTATTGAAATCACTATTTAAAAAAACAAACAAAAAAACCTAATAGACCATGTGGACGTTTAAAGGATTTCTTCCCAAAATCTTGGTTGATAGTGCAGTACTATATAGTCAGAATCTTCTCTTTCTCAAAAAAGAAAGTGTTGTCAATATTTGAAGAGAGGTGCACAAAAAAATTGTACTGAAAATTAAAGTGCAACCATCCACTGTCTAACAAGCCTGAGAGCAAGGTCATTATATGATAATTTTCCATTGAAGAGTTTCATTCATGTCTGCCAGTTTAGTGTGGAAGGAAACTACGAGTTGAATTGAAAGTGTCTTAGAATGAACAGTTATTTATGTTGTTGGATATTAAAATATGAAATTGCTGGGGGGTGGTTAAAAACATATTTGACACTTCCCAGCCCTCCCTCCTCCCATGGGTACCCACACAGAGTCAGTGTCTCAGCTTCTCTGTCCTGCCTTCTCTGGAATGCTTCCTCTGAGTGGGTACTTACCAGAAGAGGCAGGGATGAAAAGTGCCAAACATCTGGTTAGCTAAAAAAATAAGCTAGCAAAAACTACCAAACTGGGTGTTTGTATCCATTTTTATTCACTATGATTGTTGGTTATCAATTGCTTTAATTCTGGACTTACTCCTTTATTGGAGTAAATTTTAACTGTGATGAACCCAGGGTTATGACCAGGAAGAGGACAGAAATAAACAACCTGGTGCCTACCAAATGAATTGTTAGGAATAAATACATGCTACAAAAGTCTACAGGCATTCTGCCCACCCAATCCGGAAATAAAGAGGCAAGTGACATTTGATGGGTTGAAATTGGGTCACAATTTATTGAATGAAATAACTGTATTTAACTATTTGAATCATCAAAACAAGGCCAGAAAAGTGCAAGTGGCCAAGTTCTATTCCTGATTATAATTAGCAAGATGCTGCTCCCTTGATCAGCGTGCTGCCAAAAATATAATGGTCTGAGCAGCCCTCATCTATCACTCAGGGACAAAATATTATCCTCGGGCCTACTCATCTAATCTTCAACAATTTCTCCAATCCTAATTATAATTGAGGGGTGCTGGACTAGTCTAACTTTGATTACCAATTGTGACCAGAATTAAACAATGCCCCCTAAAACCCCATAAAAATGAGATGGGCGAATACTCACCATCACTCCTGGCCAATCTGTGTGAAAGTCAAAAATTCCCATCTGGCCTTTACGTAAATGGCTAATATCATTCTTCTCTTAGGGTGAGAGGGCACAAAGGCAATCAACTGGGAAGAAGCTGCACTGAAGAAGATGAACCTATTTAACATCTCTGGTGCTTGTTGCATCACGTGGCCCCTTCCAACAGTATCACTGGCCAGACGTGTGGGCAAAGCGCCCCCCCCTCAGCACTTCAGCCTTTTGGAGCCTCCCTTGAGTTCCCTGAAGCCTCTTCCTTGGGTTAGGTGGATGAAGAAGGAAACAGAACATTTCAAAAAAAAAAAAATTAAGCCAGTGATTTTTGCCCTTAGGTCTGCAGTTTAGACTCAGACTGAAACTGAAGACAGCTCCGATCATGAAAATGACAAAGAAAGAAGCTGCCCTGAATCTGACAGGAATTAATTTTTGATTGGATAAATGTATAAAAAATGCGTAACAATTAGATGTGTCACTAGAAAATGTTGCAGGTATCAGATTATATGTAGAAATGCACCTTGAGAGAGAGAAAATTATGGGTTATGGCCACCTTCAAATTAGATCTTTCTCTTGCCTTAAGGAAAATGTCCAGGTTTCTTAGCAGGGAAAGAGTAGAATTAAAGAGCAGTCTCTTTATACTAGCAAAGCCAGGGACTAATTTACCGTGATGTGCTAAGTCAAAAAGGCAATTGAGGCCAAAGAGAATTATTACCTGGAGCCTAGGGGAAATGAAATGTCTTCCTTCAGATGACATTTCTTCCTTCTAGTGATACAATCCACCCCCAAATTGGTAATTGTGTTGCTTTTACAAAAGAATTTTTTTAAAATGTTCGGCTCCGCGGCGCGACTGCACTCTGCAGAAGCTGCTTTGCCCCCTCCAGCCGGAAGCCACGCGAGACCTCTCTCGCGTGAGAGGCAACGGGAGCAAAGCCCTTATAAGGGCTTGGAGAGGTTTCCCGGCCTCTCTTTCATCGTCGGCTTTCCCCACCCAACCGGGGCAAGATTGGCTCGTAGCACCCAGGGATTTTTCACCTATCCCATAATACTGCGGCCTGGTGGGCTTTCCCATCAGAAGTTGGAACTGGCCACACGGGGCAGTAGTGCAGAGCACGGAGAGGCAGTAGGTGAGTCTGGTCTCAATTTCCCTGTAGGATCGTCCAGCCTCGCGGCATTGTGGATCTGAGGTCACAACGCTGGGGGGTGGATGTACCTGGAGGGCCCATCGGGAGGGCAGGCACAAGTGGCGAGCCTGGGCTGCCCAGCTGGGGAAAGGGGACTTGCTGGCCGAGGCCGCCCTGTCCTCTGACAGGGCAACCTCGGGGCTATTGACTCGCCCAAATACGCTGTCAGTAGGGGGTGTCCTGAGAGACCCCAAAGTAATAACTCGCAACCCGCACTACAGCAGGCCCCCTGTTTAAAATTCTGGTTATGGTTGAAGTTATTAATAAAGTGTGGCCCAGAGTGGTACCCAAAACCTTTGTCTCGCATGGTTATTCCGGCATGGGGGGCAAAGGTAATTGTGATAGTCCATGAGATGGGAAAATGTCCAAAAACCACAAGTGGCTTTATTGGGGATGGGCTGGGGGGAAGCAAAATGTTGCACAGGTGTTTTGATGATTTTTGCTGCTCCTGCTGCTTTTGATGATATATTTTAAATTTTAATTTGCACATAATTATTTGTGTTGTGATTAAGTACAAGGAAGGATGACAGTACAAAGAGACTCTGTGGTGAATTTTAATTTTATGACTTCCAATCATGTTAAGTTAAATAAGTGGGAGATTCAGTTATGATAATTGGATAGATAAAAAGGAAGAGTCTGAACTACCTAGGATGAATTATTCCATAATATATAATTTAGTTTTCATGGCATATACCATGGACAGGACATCCTTAAATTCTGTATCTGCTAATGATGGATAGGCCTCAACCTATCCATCATTAGCAGAATGAAAGTCCCTGTCATAGTAACATGGTTGTCCACTGCAGGTGTCACATGGGAGATGATCTCCATCAGGAAAATATAACTTTCATTTGCCCAACGATGCCCACCATTTGTGTTATCAGTTCTTGGACAGGCAGTTGACATCACAGGATCCTGGTCTAAGGATGTGTCCCACATAGCCCAGTTATATCAGCTCATTACTGCTTTAACAGCCATAGTGCTATCCTGTGGGAGTTTATAATTTATAGTTTGGTGAGGTATATAGAATTCTTTGCTAGGGAGCTCAGGAGCAATAATCTGTGGTTCTCAACCTTAAGCAACCTACGTGTTCTTAGACTGTAGTTCCTCGAAATCTTCATCACCAGCTGTGCTGCCTGGGGTTTATGGGAGTTGCAGTCCAACAATATTTTGGATGAATTTCCAAAACATCATTGACAGATTAGAGTGCTGAGCCGAAGCTAATGGAATGGGTTTCAACAGAGAGAAATGTAGGGTCCTGCATCTAGGTTAAAAAGAAATTAATTGCACAGATATAGGATGGCTGGAAAATAGTACATGTGAAAGGGATCTGGGAGACTGGTTGGACCACAAATTTAACATGAGTCAGCAGTGTGATGTGGCAGCCAAGAAAGCCAATGTGATTCTTGGTTACATCAACAGAAGCATAGTGTCTAGGTCAAGGGAAGTGACAGTACCACTCTATTCTGCTCTGGTCAGGCCCCACCTGAAGTACTGTATCCAGTTTTGCATATCTCAATTTAAAAATGATGTTGACAACCTTGGACAGGTCCAGAGGATGGGGACCAGGATGGTTAAAGGTCTGGAAGAAATGTCTTACGAGGAGAGGCTTAGGGAGCTGGGAACATTTAGCCTGACAAAAAGAAGGCTGAGAGGGGATATGATAGCTATTTTTAAATATTTGAAATGATGTCATATTGAAGAGGGAACAGGTTTGTTTTCCATGGCCTCAGAGACTAGGATTTGGGGCAATGGTTTCAAACTACAGAAAAAGAGATTCAAATTAAACATTAGGGAGAACTTACGGCTAGAGCTGTTTGGCAGTGGAATATGCTGCCATGGAGTGTGGTGGGTTCTCCTTCTTTAGAGATTTTGAAGCAGAGGCTGGATTGCCATTTGTCAGGAGTGGTGTGATGGGGGTTCCTGCATGGCAGGGGGTGCGACTGGATGGTCTTTTAGGTATCTTCCAGCTCTATTATTCTATGATTCATGGGTTACTGAAGGTTAGGAACTTCTTCCCTGAACTTTAGCACCACACCTTGGTAGACCTACTTCATAGTTAGTGTGCATAGGCTGTAGTGTAATATACCACTGCTTAGCTTTTATATTGTTGACTCAGTTTGTCAAATCCAAAACTGACAATAAAAGCTTTAGCTTTTCTATGAAATCTACAATTTGTTGACTTTTGCTTCTTTGGCTGAATACAATAAGGTGTGTGTGGAGAGAGCAGGGTTTGCAGCTGTTGTAAGAACTTGAGTCCTTTGAAGTTTCTTCTGCAGCCACAGGCAAACAAGAGTCATTTTTGAGGCTAAATCGAGCATGTTTTTCAGGCGACAGGGACATCTTTAGTCAAAAATTCAAAGGCATTTGTAGCTATGCATACAATTGCACATGGTTCCAGCATAGGCATCCAGTAATCAGGGCTTGATTTTCCATATTTACTTTTAGGAAGAATGTATATAGTTACTGAAAATGAAAAATATTATAAGATTAAGACCTCGAGCAATGTCTGACTACTCATTCATATATATTTGTTCACCTAAAAAGAAATGTTCAAAGCTCTCCATTTAAGTCAATCACTTCCATTGTCTTAAATATTTTTAAATCTATGTTTCAGCCAAGTTACACTTGTTTGTTTGCTTAAAATGTGATTGAAATGTTTATGCAGTTCTGTAAATAAACTGTAGCAAAAAGAACACCTTGCCAAATGCTGATATTTTTGTTTTCATATTACTGTATTCACCAGTTCTGCACCAGATTTCTAATTATAGGCAGATGCAAGTGGTGAATAATTCTTAACATTTGGCAGGATAAGAATGGAAGATATAAGCAGAAATATGAAAAACTGTTTCATTTTGGTCATATTTCTCAGCTTCCCTTTCCTTTTGAAACTCGATGTCAAGTTGAAAGTTGAAAGTTCTTTTCACTCAGTAATTTAGACATACATTGGTATGAACTTTTCCTGATGCATGCCTTTTTCAAATCCATGCTTTGTGCCCACGTTTACCTTTTAAGGCAAACAGATTCAGAATGCAAGAAGTCAAAATGATGATTAGGATTCTGTGCCAATTATCACACCAGCACAGCTAACTGCTTTCCACCTAGTACTATAGTACTTCCCGCTATTTAAAACATGTGAGTGGTGAGCACTTCAAGTAGCACAGTTTCTAAAGGTACCAGTGAAACTACAGAGATCCCCCACCAATTGTGAGGGTTAGGGACCTGACTCAACCCTCGATAATTGAAAATCCACGATATGTGGATGCAGGTTGAGTTGGGCCTTGGGGGTCTAACTGGGTGCTATTGCACTTGCCCCCAGCCTGTGCTGCTCTGAACAGGCCTGGGAAGGCCCTCACAGGCCCATTCAGAGCAGCCCCGGTCCTGGGGTAAGTATCGGAGGCCTAAAACAAGCCTTTGCCCGTTACCCCAGGGGGTCTTTTTTCATATACTACTGTCCTGTGATATAGTGGGACCGCAGTATATGAACCACAAAAGAGCAGGGGAACCACTGCATTAGCTATTTTCAGGAACATAGGCTAACTCCATAAGGCATTGGTTGAAGACATGATATTTCAGATTCTCAAAAGGTCACTTCTGTTTTCTCAAAACCCGATTTGGGGCCCAAAACACTGTACTCAGCATTCAAAGTATTTGGGTGGTTGAAGTTCAGGAGCATAGAGAACATCAAAGATACCCTGGGAGGCTTATTGTGTGACAATGGCTGTCTTTTGCCTTCACTCCTCCTAGTTCTCCTCTTCCACATGAAACAAATCTCCACCAGAAGAAGAACATAGATGCTGTTGGTGTACAGTGTGGTTTAGCTGGGGAATAAGATGACATTCCCTGCCCTGAATTTCTTCCTCATGTTCTTCTAGGGAATTTACAGCCTCTACTGAAAGTCAGGGGACTTTAGTAGCCTAATTTGTTCTCCCACAAACAGCTCTAACTACAGTAGGGGAACTAGCTAACTATCACAATGGGAGAAGTTGGATCTAGTGACCTTTTCGTGGAGAAAGGCCAACACAGAAGATTACTAATTACACACTCTAACAATTCCATATAGATAGCTTGATTGCTTGCCTTTGTCATTACTAGAGATGGGCACAAATTAAAAAAACAAATTTCAAAATGCATTCAAAAATCACTATAACATCAATTCATATTGATGCCCAACAATTTCCTGTAACTCCCTCAAGGAAACTTTATGCCTAGCCAACAAACTTAAAATCAGCTCCCTAAGAGACTTCAACTTCTCTTCCGGCAATCGGCTTCATTGTCCATGAGTATCAAGTTCAATGCCCAAAAAACATCACTCTGTTACTTGGCCCATCCATTTTTTCTACGGCTAAAGGGACCCCAAGCTTGTCCATCATGGCCTGAAAATCCCTCAATAAAACCTCGCACTGCTGGGACCCCAATCTCCCACAAAATAAAAAATCATCTAAGTATTGGACAACCATATACAGCTTAGTTCTGTTTCATCTGCCGCTCTAACAAAGTACTAAAACATGCAAATGCATCACACGAAATAGAGCATCCCATAGGGAACACCCTATCCATGTAGAATGTGCCATCAAACGAGAAACCCAGTAAACAAAAATTGTCCGGATGAACCGAGAGGTGCCTAAATGTGGACTTGATGACACATTTGGCCATAAGATCCCCAATGCCACACCTGCGCACCATGCACATCATCTAATCAAATGTGGTGTAACATACACAGCACCATTCCAGTGGGATTCCATCATTAACAAAGTATCCGTTCAGAAAAGACAGGTGGTGAATTAATTGAAATTCATCCTCCATCCCAAGTGGTGACAGCTGAGATGCTGGTACTGGAGGGTCCTGAAACAGACCAAAAAAAAACAATCTTTCTTAACCTCCTTTGAAATTTTGCATCTAACCACTTGTTCTATCAAAATAACCAACTTCAAATTCCTAGACAGCATGGACATCTTGGCCCCTAACACCGGAATATGAAACCCACAATCAAAAGCCTGCCACAGATACTCTGCTGCCCCCCTCTCCAGGTATGACTGAAGCCATCTGTCCAAAACAGACACCTTAACTGGGCTGGGTGCCTTTTGGTGTATTTGGTGTATTAAGAGCAGACCAGTGTCTGCCTCCTTGCTCCTTACTGCCAACTGTACCAGTTCTCCCCCTGACACACTGCGCTGCTGGATGGGTCCCGGTGCATTAACTACACTGATGCCAGTAGCTGCAGGGCATTCAATAACAGCCCCATTTGAATTAAAATCCCAACAGACCAGGCTGGTAGGTTCTCACAGCCAAATGCCACCCCCAGTGAAGTGCTGTGTGTGGAGGCTGACTCGCCTGGTTTACCTGCAAGCACCAAGGGTCCTATGTTTGCACTCATGCCTGCTACCTCAAGACTGCCAGGTGTCACTGCCTGTGGTGTGTCTGCACTGCCCCTCCTGGCCATATATGCTTCAGACACCCCTGGCTCCGAACTGTTTGCCTCCAGCTCCACTACAGACACATCACCAGAAGTGACCGACTGCCTGTCTTCTCCCATCCTGGCTGACTCCTGCCCTTCAGTCGCTAATTCAACTCTGACCACCATCACGCCCGACCTGTCTGACTTCAAGAAATCAAGGCAGGATATTCTTTTATCAGACACCCTCTGTAATTCAGCCAATTTCTGAGCCTTTGACTCCCTGCTGGAGTACCTTACACCAGCAGGTGGTGCTCCTTGGGCACTTGCTCTCTCACTCTCCAATTTATCTAATCTAGCCAAAATAGGCCCAAAATCTGTCCATTCATCCTCGTCCAAGGAAGAATTTGAAATACAAGGCAGGGCAGCTGCCTTTCTTTTGGTAGGCTGTTTACCCTTCAAACTGCCCTGCCCCTTCTTAAGACCCATAATGCCTGAACCTGAAATTAACTCCAAAGTTTACAGCAGAAATCCACCCGCCACCAACTAAGCCAAATAACCCCAGAGGAGTGTGATAGAGTCACTACTGCTCAAAATGGATCCAAATATCCAGGTCCCCCCCCCAAAAAAATCCCCAGCTCCAACTCCCATGCTTGATGCCCTGGGGAAGGAGGAGTATACATAAGAACATAAGAACATAAGAAGAGCCATGCTGGATCAGGCCAAAGGCCCATCTAGTCCAGCTTCCTGTATCTCACAGTGGCCCCACCAGATATGTTTGGGAGTGCATGAGACTAGATACCTGTCTCCTGATACCACTCCCCTGCATCTGGCCCTTGAAGTACCCCGGTTTTAAGCCTAGTGATTACACATCTCCATCATGGTTTGTAACCTGTGATGGACTTTTCCTCCAGGAATCTGTCCAATCCCCTTTTGAAGGCATCCAGGCCAGATGCCATCACCACATCCTGTGGCAGGGGGTTCCACAGACTAACAACACGCTGGGTGAAAAAAATATTTTCTTTTGTCTGTTCTCACTCTCCCAGCCCTCACTTTGAGTAGATGTCCTCTAGTTCTGATATTTTGTGAGAGGGAGATGAGTGTCTCTCTATCCACTTTACTCATTTACTTTGGTACCTCTCAATCATATCCCCCCTCAGCTGCCTTTTTCCAGACTAAAGAGCCCAAAATGTTTTAGCCTTTCCTCATAAGGGAGGTGCACCAGCCCAGTAATCATGGGCCTTTTCACACGACCCCTAAGATCCGCTGGCCCCTTAAATTCAGACCAAAGATCTTAGGGGTTCCTTTGTCTTCCTTCCTCCCCACCAGAGAAAGAGAGGAAAAAATGCAGCTCACTTGGAGGAGCTTCCCGGAGCTCTGTTTCTCTTCCGTTTCTCTTCTGCTTGCTTTTTTTCCTCCCACCTCTTCTCTTAAAGGGGCAGGAGGCAAAAAAAAAACCACAAGCAGAAGCCAGGAGAGCCCCGCACTGACCAGATTAAATCCGGACCTGGGGATTTTCATCCACCTCAAGCAGGTACAAGAAAGTGCACCTGGGTCGCACTTAGGTGGGCGGGGTTGCACTTAATTTCCTGCAAACTCCGGAGCTGGTGGGAAAACACTTGTAAGGTCCGGAGTTTGCAGCCATTTGCTGCGGAGTTTAGGGGTCGTGTATAAAGGCCCCATTTTAGTCACTCTCTTCTGCACCTTTTCCAGTTCCATTATGTCTTCCTTGAGATGCGGTGACCAGAACTGTACACAATACTCCAGGTGCAGCCTTACTATTGTTTTGTATAATGGCATTATAATGTTGGCTGTTTTATTTTCAATCCCCTTTTTGATAATCCCTAGCATGGAATTGGCCTTCTTCACTGCTGCCACACATTGGGGAGACACCTTCATGGAGCTGTCCACCAACACACCAAGATCTCTTTCCTGATCCGTCACGGATAACTCAGAGCCTATGAGTTGATAGATAAAGTTTGGATTTTTTGCCCCAATATGCATTACTTTACATTTGGCTACATTAAAACACATTTGCCATTTCGCAGCCCATTCCCCCAGTTTGGAGACATCCTGCCACACGTTGGGTAGACACCTTCATGGAGCTGTAGTGTAGGTGGTGGTGGTGTGAGGTGCCTGGATGGACAGGATTACCTTGCAGCACAGTCTATATAATGCCTGCTGGGGGATAGGGGTGTGTTGAAAAAAGGGGGGCTTGTATTGCCCCAGTGCAGAAATGGGGGGTGAGTAGCATTGCTGGCTGATGGGAAGCATGGACCTCAGGGGCCCCACCACCCCCTACTAACCTTCCTGAGCTCCATTCAGACCCGTCCTGCTCTAATGCAGGAATCCTCAATGGGGAAGCCTGTCCCATCCACCTTTCTCCCTCTCCCCCCCTCTCTCTTTTTTGGTTAATAACATTCCTCCAGGTGCCCCCAAAACCTTCCTCCCGCAACCCAACCTCCCATCCCTTCTCCTGAGATGAGGCTGACCACACCCCAAATGCTCTGGTCCACAACCACCACCAAACCACTCGAGCGAGCCGTGAGGTGGGCTCAAAAGTGAAACCGCCTGTGCGTGCACTGCAAGCTGCACTCCAAACTATGATCACTGATGGAGAGGCAGCTCAACTGTTGAGAGCTCCCTTTTAAGGTAAGCTCCCAATTAGCCCTATTGGGCCGCCACCGAGCCTCTCCGTCTTTGCCTCCCCCAGGCATGTGGGCAAAATGGTTCCTGCAATGCATTGTGCACTGCAGTAGAGCACACTATGGTTGGTGGAGATTGGTTTTATGATTTCTGTTTTTTGTACCCCAAAGAGCCCCACTGAAGTTCTACACAGGTGCCTAGAGAAACTAAATAGTGCAGAAAGACTTCATCTGACTCCCCTCTACAGTCCTTCCAAGTTTAGTGAAGACTGGGTCTCCTGATCTCCTCATGGGAAAATTATTATTATTATTATTATTATTATTATTATTATTATTATTATTAGTAGTAGTAGTAGTAGTAGTAGTAGTAGTAGTAGTAGTAGTAGTAGTAGTAGTAGTTTAAATAACCAAAATAGAGACAATACAATATAAACAAAATATAACTACATAAATCAACAACAATAAACTAAAAAAACTAAAATAAAAGTAAAAATAAACTGGTGATTGATTAAATAAGGGGAGAGAAAATAGGTGTTAAAAAGAAGAATAGTGTCTTGCTAGATGTTTGAGGATTCAGGAAAGGCCATTCTGTAAAACCAAGTTTTCAATAATTTTTAAAAGGTTTGAAGCAAGGGTGCCAGGGGAAATTTCTGGTGGTAGGTGATTCCACAACTGGGGAGTGACAACTGAGAAGGCCCTACTCGTGTTACAACTTTCCAGGCCTTCTTTGGGGTTGGAGCTCCCAAATGTCCTGCTTGGCTAGCACGGGTGATCCAGGCAGTTCTTCTTGGGAGGAACTGTTCTGTCAGATGCTGAGGTCCAAAACCTTTTAAGGCCTTCAAAACCTTGAAGTTGATGTGGTAGTGTATTGGTAGTGCAGAGCTGACAGCACGGGGGGGTAATATGATGGTGCCTTTTTACCCGTTAATAATCTGGCAGCTGTATTCTGCACTAGCTGCAAACTCTGCAATAAACTCAAGGACAGCCCCATGTAGAGAGCACAAATGGGTATCTAACTCAGATGAACTCCAGCCCATCCTTGACAAGAACACATCACTCTCTAAAGCTCTTGGTGGGAGATCCATACTTGCCTACAGACAACCTCAAACAAATACTAATGCACACAAGATTAGAAAACAGCAACATGGACAATGGAACTAAACCTTGCCACAAACCCCGATGCCAACTCTGCCCACACATCTACTCTGGTAACACAATCACAGAAATTAACATTATCACATACAATATCAAGGTCAACGTCACCTGCTCCTAAACCAATGTGATCTATGCCATCTTTTGCCAACAATGCCCATCTGCACTCCGCTTTGGACAAACAGGACAATCTCTAAGAAAATGATACACAGAAGCCTATCTCAAACCATTTCAGTCTACCAGGAAACTCCTTGAAGGATTTGAAGGTCTCTGTTTTGGAACAGAATCATAACAAATCCAGAATACAAGAGAAACCTCTGAGATAAAATTCATATGCATGATGGACACACACAAGAATGGATTAAGCATAAGTCTGGGTTTCTTGAGTCATTATCAAATTTAATATTACTATATTGCCACTTTTTTCATGGAAGTTTATCTCCCACCCTAAGGTAAAAACTCCCACTATCTCACCCCTCTCTTCCACCACTGCTGTCCAAAACATCTGGAGGGCCTAAGTTTAGACATAGCTGAGTTAGGGTTTCTGTGGGCAGAGATATTAAATTCCAAAGGAGGTGGGTGGCTGCTTATGTTTAATGGAAGGAGTGTCTTTGGCGTGCTTTACCAGTTATAAGGTGCTTCAAGGGGAGAGCTTGAGGAAGCTCCACTGTAATTTCCATGCTGCTAGCTGCCTGGGATCACTATTTTCAAGCAAATAAAATTGTAATTAGTAATTTTTTCCTGGGGGGGCACCCCCTCTGAAGTTGAATAACTCAGGCCCCTGAACCTCTCCAGATTTGGAGGACTTAAATGGGAGAGTCCAAGGAAGACCAAATTTTGTGTCTCTAGTACCCAGGGGAGCCATTTTACAGAAAAACAAGTTGGTTCATTTTAAAGTAAAAAAAAAACCTGCTGGTTCATTTCGTTATGTAATGAACCAATGAATCAGTGTTTCATTGGTGCCCATCCCTATTTGATACAAATGTTATATCTCTACTTAGGATTTCTTCACTTGTGAAAAGAAGAGCATTGTGTTTCCTTGAGTGAGAAGATAAGACAAAGGATTTACGCTCTTGTTAGAGTATCTTCCTAGGTACAGGGAGAACTCAGCTCAAAACACAACTTTCCATGAAACATGATGTGTGAGCTTAGTCTGTTTACTCACTTTCAACCTACTTCTTGTAGCTACTACAATAATAAAAATCAGCAAACCTTACATTTTGCACAGAGCTCTTTAAACTTGGGAGAGATTTAAAGCATGCCACAACTAGACAAGCTGACATCCCAGCTCTTTCCATGTTCTTACTCTACTTCATTGCCTACTTAAGATGTTTGCCCTTCTAGTGAACATTCATTATATAGACCTTTCTTGAACCCACTTTGTGCATCTGTCAAAGTCAGTGTTGCCTGGAACAGTTCCTCCCACAATATGAGCTACTTGCTGAGATGCCACCAAACTTTCTCTCATCTAATATAATCTGTGTAATTTATGTTTCCACTCTGAGCCATCATTTATTCCCTTTATGTGGAGATTCTGCTATCAGTGGACAGTTGTGATGAATTAGAGCAATGTATTTTCCAGCAATTTATGCCACTCAGCAAGCCTCATTGAAATTGCTTCCCACTTTGAGTGCACATGATTCTAAAATAGCTCTCTGAAGAATACACTTAAGTTATAGAGCATCAACACAATGCTGGCAGAATGGTGTTTTGATTTGGTTGGCTATAATTTTGTGGCTATAAGGTTAGTTGGTATGTAGGCTTGGTTCAAGGGAGTTTAAGGAAAAGCTGCTTATTCTTTTACAAACTAATCCTCCTTCCCTTGTGTTCAGCCACATAATAGTCTGCAGTTCAGAGGTATGAGCTACTAGCTAGTACTGTAAAGATGGAATCAACAGGCTAATCCTATTAAATGCTGCAAAGAAGGCTACTTTTCAGATATACAGTGGAATCCTCTTTTTTAAAAAATAATAATTAAGTAAAAGGTAGTTCTTTGCAAAACTAAGGACCCTAGAAGAAGAAATTGTATGTTTAATGCTTCATTATGAAAGTGCCATTTGTTTTCCCACCCTCTCCTTTTCTTCACAGTAGTATAAAGTTATAAAGTCCAGGAAATCACTGAACAATAGATCATAAAGCAAACTTTGGAAAAAATCAGTACATAGACCTTACCATTGTGCTTAAAGGGCAAAAGCGTTCTCCACTTGCCAGGCATAAGTGATCCTTGGGGATTCATCAAAAGACATCTGATCACCCATCATCATTTCAGGTGAAGAAAGAATTCTTTCAAATTGATTTGTTTCTTCAAACAAACAAACAAAAAACAAAAGCATCCAGTTTATGAATATGGGACATGGTGCTTCTGTATCCATGAGTCAAAACACCAGGAAATGGCCCAATGTTACTGCACAATATCATGTTCGCATTACCAGCAGGAAAAGGATACTAAGGGTGCTTTTACACGACCCCTAAGATCCGCTGGCAACTTAAATTCAGACCAGAGATCTTGGGGGTTTGCTCCTCTTGCTGTGTTCCCACCCCTCCGTACGCCATTGCTCCTGTCTGAGGTGAGGGGAGGGAGAAAAAAAGGGAGAAAAGAATGCAGGCTCACCTCCGCTCTGCCGTGGGGAGCAGCCCCAGAAGCATTTCAGTCTCTTAAAGGGGCAGGGGGCAAAAAACCAAACAGAAGACGAGGACAGCCCGGCACTCACTGCTTTACAATCCACATCAGAATTTTTTTTACCTCCAGAGACCAGGTACTTTTAATATGTGCTGGGGCGTGCTTAGGTGGGCATGGTTGTACTTAATTTTTTAAGTGCACAGCTGGTGGGAAAACAATTTTAAGCTCCACATCTGGGACACCTTTGCATCAGATTTTAGGGATCATGTAAAAGCGCCCTAAGCTTTACATAGCAAAGGGCAACTTGAATGTTGACAACATTAGTGTAGTTAAGATGGTGGTCTACAGGATACCCTACTTTTCTCACTACCCTTCACAAAGTGACACCACACAGGAGAAGGTTCAAGAAGTTGACACTTTTTTCCATCAGTAAAAAACTTCTCACCCAAACACAAAGCATTGACATTGCTATTTTGCAACAAGTATGGATATTCTTTTAATCCAATGGATTCTGAGTCTGTTGACACACACATATGAGGATAAAATAAGATTTGGATCATTAGTGCTTTCATTCAATGAGAATGAAGCCTTCCAATTTCTGGTCAATCTGTTTTCCAAAGGAACCCGAAAATGCTCTAGATACAATGTCTATAGGAATATGAGATAATTTATGGGTCCCACCAGAAGGACATAATTAAGGGGTCTTATTTCTTATTTCAAAATGATGCAACAGAGATGAAATGAAATATTTGCTTTTGAGCAGAGAAAGATGTAGCTAGCCATCTATCTATAGTTTAAAGGAATATCAATCCAAAATGTAACTGAATTCTATATTATTTATTTATTTATTTATTTATTTATTTATTTATTTATTTATTTATTTATTTAGCTTGTATGCCGCCCACTACCCAAAGGTCTCAAAAATGCAGTAAACATTTTTTCTTCATTGCAATTGTCAAAGGCTCTCTATTCCAATGAACTAAAATGTTCTGCTCTTGGTGAATCATAGAGCTTCGGGATGAGAGACGAACCACTGCAGCCCAAGCATCCTTCCAGGAGGTAGGTGTTTGGCTACTAGAAGATGAAGAAGGGGGATGAAGAAGGGAAATAAACACTTATTCACAAACCAGATAGCTGACAATTGAGATTGACTTCCATGAGATGAAATGTGGTGATAGCTGCTACATTAAGTGAGTTGGGCAATTAAATAAATCTATGGAAAAATAAATCTTAGCAATGGTTTCAAGGGCCCTTGACTTAACAGCTTCTGAACCAAAGTGGAAGATAGCAATTAGGTTTACCTTTGTAGGATTGGCATAGGTGGGCTACTATAGAGAAAAGGACACAGGGTTAAATAGGTTGAATGTCAGACCCAAAATGGCTTCTGTTATCTTGTTACAGTATATCCCTAAAGACCTCCAGTCTAGCAAAGCAATTTTCACTGAATTCTAGTCAAAATCCCTGGCCTAAGTATCTGCAGTGCATTCTGACTCTGCAAGCCAAACAAATAAGCAGCATATCTTACCTCTGGGGTGAATTGTAGAAGACATTATGTGCCCTTCCCTGTGGAAATCTCCAGTTTGTGTCATTTTAGCTCACTGGTGGATTAGAAGACATCTAGACTTAGAAAAGGATGCATTCCTGGGACTTGCAATACTTTTGGCAAGTAAGCCAATAAACATGAAGCCCAGCATAGATTTTTGAAATGCCTATGACTAAAATCCATACAACAGTGAAGACATATGCTCAAAACATTTAGTCAATGGGTAAAACATGTAAAAACATACATATTAGAACTGTTCATTTTGGTGTGAAAAAAATGCACAGAAAAAGCATGTATTTTCCATGCAAAAAGAAGAAAAACATTTCACTATCTCATACAGAAACAGGATGGACATAAACTGTCAGAGGGATTGCGAACAATTCAGTGAAAGCAAAACTGACATTTTCATCTCTGTAGGCAGGGTACCCTGAGGACATTTGTGGCATAAATACCCAAACAAATTCCTCATGTAAAGTTAAGTAGAAAGAAGACCTCTCTACCCATTCTCCATGCTATATCCACTTACCATCATTTAGAATCTGTTAATTACAAATAATCAATGGAGTTGTGGCTAGATTCAAGCTCAGATGCCAGCGTCCTTTTGTTTTGACATTTACAGTTGCTACGACAGCTTAGCTGATGACGTTTCTCTTTGCAGCACAGGGTTATTTATTTATTTGCTGAGCTTATATCCTGCCCAGCTTCCCAGAAGGGAACTCTGGGCAGCTAACAATAAAACCCAATAAAACGGACAGAGACGAAAACAAAAAGAAAAAAAGGGAGGCATGCTCCAAGCAAAGATGGCATAGGCCAAAAAAAAAAAAAAAAAAAAACTAAACAGAAAGGTCGCCAAACGCCTCCCTGAAAAGGTGAGTCTTCAGGGCCTTTTTAAAGGCGGCCAGGGACACTGTGAGGCACAGCTCACTGGGAAGATGATTCCATAACATGGGGACCACCACAGAGAAGGTGTGGTAATGCGTATGCGATTTCCATGCCTCTCTGGGTGTGGCCACCTTCAGTGAGCGCGCCTGCACCAATCTCGTGGGTCTGGCCCCAGTTGATCTCTGAGAGATGCACTCCACCAGATACTCTGGTCCCAGGCCGTGGAGGGCTTTGAAAGTCAAAACCAGGACCTTGAACCTAATCCGGGAAACAACGGGTAACCGGTGCAAGCGAGCCAGGACTGGGGTGATGTGCGCGAATCTACGAACACCCACCACCAGCTTGGCCGCCGCATTCTGCACCCGCTGTAACCTCCAGATCATGGTCAAGGGCAACCCCACGTGGAGGGCATTGCAATAGTCAATCCTCGAGATCACTAGGGCCTGCACGATTGTCCTCAGGGAGGACTCATCAAGGTACTGGCGGATCTGGGCAATCCTGTGGAGATGGATAAAAGTGGCCCTGGAAGAAGTCATCACCTGGGCTTCCAGGGAGAGGGCTGAGTCCAGAACCACACACAGATTCCTGGCCCTGTCCGTAGGCTGGAGGGAAACATCCCCCAGTTTAGGGAGGGGGCCGTTGTACCCAGATGAGGGCGCCCCGAAGAACAGAACCTCCGTCTTCTCCAGATTCAGCTTGAGCCGGTTATCTCTGGTCCATTCCAGAACTGCCTCCAGGCACAGATCGAGGAAACTAATTGCCTCCTCTGCAGACGACAAAAAGGAGAGATAGAGCTGTGTGTCATCAGTGTACTGATGACAGTGAACTCCAATTCTCCTGATGACCTCCGTCAGCGGCCTCATGTAAACATTGAACAGCATGGGTGAGATTGCCGACCCCTGGGGCACCCCACAAGGGAGGGTCCAAGGAGCCAACAAGTCATCACCCAGCTGAACCCGCTGAGTCCAGCCACCCAGGAAGGAATAAAGCCAGGCCAAAGCCAGACCCCCAATTCCCGCCTCAGCCAGCCGGACCAGCAGGTTACCATGGCCGATGGTATCAAAGGCAGCTGACAGATCAAGGAGAACCAGCAGGGAGGAACACCCCCTGCCGGCCTCCCTGAAGAGGTCATCCTGCAGAGCGACCAGGGCAGTCTCGGTCCCACGAAGAGGTCTGAAACCAGACTGGAAGGGATCCAGGATACAATTTTCCTCCAGATACAACTGGAGCATGACAGAGGCCACCCTCTCGACAACCTTGCCCAGGAAGGGAACAATGGCTATCAGATGATATTTAGATAAATCATCCGATGCCATGCCAAGCTTTTTCAGAGTGGGCTTCACCATGGTCTCCTTCAATCGGGCGGGGAAACATCCCTCCCCGAAAGAGGCTGTGGCAATAGCCAAAACCCACTCAGGCATGTTCCCTTCGGCAGATTTAATAAGCCAAGCTGGGCAAGGGTCAAAGGGAGTGGCCACCGGCTGGCAACAAGCCATAGCTCTGGAGGCCTCTGCTGGAGACACTGGCCCAAACTCATCCAGGAGGGGAGAATGGAGGGGTGATGTCCCCAGGGACATCAGGGGATGGACTAGGGCAACCTGGGTGCAAGTTGGAACAGTTGGCCTCTATTTTAGATCTAAAATGGGCTGCAAATTGCTCACTAGTGAAATCACTAGGAGGAGGCCTCAGCTGACTGGGATTGGAGAGGTCTCGAACCACCCGGAACAGCTCCGCCTGGTGGTTCGAGGCCTCACCAATTCTCAGGGAGACATAGGATGTTCTAGCGTCCCTCATCGCGCGGAGATAGTGGCCAGTCAGCTGCTTAAGTGCAGCCCTATTCTCAGCTGTCCGACTTGCCCTCCATATGACCTCTAGCCTCCTGCGTTCTTGTTTCATCAACCGCAGCTCAGCCGTATACCACAGAGAGGAGCGGTCTCCACAGTGCAGGAGGCACTTGGGGGCGATCCGGTCAACCGCCGTGGTGGTCTCCTAATACCACCTATCCACCAGGGCATCGACCGGATCATCTGCCAGGCCTCCAGAAAGCTCCCTGAAGGCTTCCATGAACCTAGCAGGGTCCAGAAGCCTACGGGGGCAGCCCCAAATATAGGACCAATGCTCCCCACGGGGTGGGGTGATCAATAGGGAAAATTTTAGCAGGTGATGGTCCGACCATGACACAGGCAGGGGCAGGATACCCCTAACCCTCAGACAAGAATCTGATGACATGGAGGAAATCATCCAGGGTATGACCCGCTTTATGAGTGGGGCACACAATATTCTGAGATAGATTCATGGAGGTCATGGATTCCATGAACTCCAGAGCCGCACCAGAGAGTTCCTCCTCAGCATGCACGTTAAAGTCCCCAACCACCAGGAGGCGGGGGGACTTCAACAGGGCATCCGAGATGAACTCTGCGATCTCTGGAAAGGATTGTGCTGGGTCGCGGGGAGCACGGTACACCAGCACAATGCCAAACTTATCTTGCTGACCCACTGATAGATGGAGACATTCTACCCCGGGACACACCATTGTCACAGAACTGCTAACATGACAAGATTCCCTATAGATGATGGCCACCCCGCCACCCCTACCCTCCCACCTGCCTGCCCACTGGACCTGAAACCCAGGGGGGGCACAAAAGGGAGAGGCAAGCCCCACCCTCAGCACCCACCCAGGTCTTGGCGATACAAGCCAGGTCGGCTTCCTCATCCATGATCACATCGTGGATGATAGGTGTTTTATTATGAACTGAACTGACATTGACCAGGAGCAAGACAGGTCGGAGGTGCTGGCAGGATGGCACCCAGGTATGTGGCGGTGAGTGGAGGGATCAGAACGGGGGACAGGCAGAAGATGCCTGGCCCGAGTTCTTCTTACCTGACTAATCCCACTGCCCAGAGCGTACATCCCACGGCCAGACACCACAGAGATACAGGTCCCTGCCAGCATGGTGACCTAATAATAATAATAATAATAATAATAATAATAATAATAATAATAATAATAATAATAATAATAATAATAATAATAATAATAATAATAATAATAATACAAGGCACAAAGTAAGAGAAATACAACAAAGCAAAGTACAATGCAAAATAACAAGAAAGAACCAAATAGCTAAATGCAGATAACAAAATAGAACAATATACAACAGATAACCCCAACAAAAATAAATAAAATAAAATTAAAAATAAAATAAAATAAAATAAAATAAGGAATAAACAACATATGCATAATATAGGCCCAAGATCCAGGTGCCTCAGATGGAAAGGCGGGGAGGGGGAGAGTGGGTGAGATCTTCACTGGAGCGCCGACAGGGGGAAGAGAGAGTCCTGATGGAGAGGGGAAACAGCTGGCACTACACTGGGACAAAGGAGGGATAGAACATGTCCAATGTCCAGAAGATGTAAACCAGGTCCAGTGTAGGGAAACAGCTTCTACAGGCAGGCAGGGAGGCCGATCCCAAGTCCACCTCCCACACCACCCTCATCCACCAAGGTCACTTCACTCCGGCGGCAAGATCTGTTTGAGGGAGTCCACTGGTTGAGTCACTGCCTCCAGACCGAGGCCACCGCCATTCTTCACTGGCAGGGCAGGGCAGGGCAGGACCACCGCAAGTGTGACAAGGAGATTCTCAAAGCCGCTACTGCCTCCACCTGGCAGGAAGAGGGGGTCAGCAAAAGGTCCACACGGTGCCACCTACTGCCGGCAGTCCAATGGTCAACAACCCCCCCACTTGAAACTGCAGCCAGACCACCACCGAGTAGAAGGGGCAAACCAGCAGTCCGCTGGAGGCGGGCAGAGATCACCACAACCACCGCTGTCATTGCCAATGCTGGGGGAATGGTCCACGGTCCACAGAGGGTCCATGGCAGGGGGTCCGCAAGGGGTCCATAGAAGGGTCCGGGCAAGCCGGCAAGCCGCTGGTGGCAGGGCACCCCCACACAAGTCAGCGGCGGAGAAGAAAACCGCCTCTGCCGCCACTGCCGCCGCCATTGCTGGGCCAGACCGCAGTCCCACGGGATCGGCAGGAGATGGAAGGAAATCCGTGGCAGGGGGTGAACAGGGGAGAGCAGGGGCCCGCGGAGGACCAAAGCAGAACCGGCGGTCCACTGGCAACAGTCCTCTTCACAGGAGTCCAGAGCGGAGATCCTCCACCGCCAACACCGCCGCCGCTGCCGCTGCCAACGCCAAGCAAAGCCACCGCCCCGAGGGGTGCGGACGGGGGTAGATGCAAGAGTCCGCGACGGGGGTCGGCTGCACACTGAGGAGGCCGGCAGGAATCCGCAGGGGGGTCCACACAAGCCAGCAGGTCAAAAGCTCAAAGCGGACCGGACACCCCCTCCACGGTCCACAACAGGATCCGAGGGCAACACGAGCCCCAGGACGCCATGGAAAGGAACTCGGACTGAGGCAGAAGAGGTGGGGGGAGAGGGGTACGAGGCTCACGGTAATCACAGCCCCTTAGCACTCCAACAACCCCCCCATAACCACTCCATGCCTCCCATGGCACAGGCAGGGCCAAAAGCAAATTAGAAAAGAAAAGCAGAGTAAAAACAAAAACAGCAGCGCCGCCACGAACGTCTACTGCTGCCGCCCGCCATCTTGCCTCCTACGGACCCACATGAACTGCCCTAAGTTCCAGTTTGATCAATATATCTGCAAACATGATGTTAATAGGGCTCAGCGGTAACAAGTCTCACCTACCTCCTCTTTCTAGACCCCTTGGGAGAACCATTGTAACTGCAGGAATAGCACGGCTGCAAATTGCCATTCCACTTCAAGAGATGAAAGCAAATTAAGAGAAAATGTACTTCAGAAGGCTGTCTCCAGGATTATTCTCGGAATGCTACAATATATTTCTCATCACTTCCAGAAGACTTTGCCTAAGGCATGGCATAGCCCTTCGGTAATCAATTATACAGCTTCTCATTTAAACTGTCATTTCCTCTTGAGGTTTTTACTCAGTCGTCAACTGCTTCCCTTTCTTTTTCATGATTTGATTTGTTTGGAGTATACCTCTGGTGTACTTTCTTCTTCTTCTATCTGTCTGCAAGTCTGTTTATCTTTCTCCTCCCTCCCTCCTCTCCTCATCTCTCTATCTTTCTTCTCTCACACACAAACAATTCTCCAGTGTCCTGGCTTTGAAGACCTTTGCCATGTTAAATGTATCAGTGAGTGGATTCAAACATTTGTTATAGTTGCAGGGGGTCAAAGGCCATTCGGGAATCTATATAAACAACTGTGCAGCACTGAATCCAGGATAAGCAATTCAGTCCCTCTGTCTTAGGTGCAGTTATGTGTTTATGTCACTGAAAATGTATTTCACTGTCTTTTCCTTGTCTCAGCTTAATGGTCAGCATATACCACACAAGCTTTTTGAGAAATAAGACCTACCAAACATTTTTGGATGATAGGTTCAATCTGATGAATATAGGATCTGGACTATTTGTTTGTTTGTTTGTTTGTTCGTTATAATGTCCATGTCAACTTAGATTAAAAAGTACCCCCAAAGGATGTTAAGTTAAAATAATTCACAACTCAACACAGTTAGTAGAACATACAAATCAAGTAATTCATTACAGATGTACCCTCCAATCTGTAGTTTATGCTGGCATTTTCCATAACTGTTGAAATGCATCTTGGACCAGATTTTTTTTAGCATATGGCAAAATGATAGTATTGTCAATGTGTCCAATACCCAAAGGCAGGATGCACCAAAGACAGAATGCAATCACCATGAAGATCATCTGATTTCCAGATGGATAATCAACATCTATTGCAACTAGTTCATTTTGTATCAGTATTTATCACTTCTTGATGTTAGAGATGTGTGTATGTGGGTGAGGGGGGAGGGAATGGGCCAACAAGGCTTATCAGAGTAGTGCACTGGCCCAATCCCTCGAAGCAACCATTGAGAAGACCCTCTCTCATGTTCTGATCAGAGAAGTTGGTGGGACTGAGAAGTGCTTCCCCAGAAGAGCTTAAAGACCAAGAAGGGACGTGTAAGATTATGTGATTCTTCAAGTAGCCTGGATCTATACTGTATATGGCTTTATATGTAAGTGATGGATAGTGCAGTGGTTTAGGTATCTGACTTGGGAGTTTGATTTCCCAATGTGCCTGCTGACAGGGCTTGGGCCTGAAGATCCAGAAGGTCCCTTCTAGTTCTGCAGTTCTGAGATAATGATAATCATAATTATAACTAACACTTTGATCTTGTCACTGGAGACTGACATTGGGCTGCAGCCTTCTGAACCAGCTGATGTTTCCAGTTGGTGACAGGGAAGCAGCTATCCCCTAAAATAGGGAGGAAATTATAAAAGTAACTATTTCAAGCCACTTCTCAAAACATTTTCCAGACTATATAGACATAGTTGTTCTGTGAATGCTGGTTTAACACATTGAATTATTTAGCATCCATTCTTCCCCTACCTTCCAAATAGTATGGTTGGAGGAGCCATTGTACATATATTTTAGTCTCTGTGAGAATCACTTCTTTATAAGTTCTGCAGCAGTTACAAAGGAAGGCAGGGTTATCTTCAACTCTAGGATTTAGTGGAAGCTAATTTTGTAGCATCAACTGTAATTCAGTTTCTAAAAAAAAATTATTTATCCATGAAGAAAAGTTCCAGGTTTTTGCCTCATTCTCCGGGATATTTCTGAATACCTTCTGAGGTTTTGAGGTAGCTGTGTCTGCTGTTTTTTTGTTGCTCTTCATGGACCACTATCACACTTTAGATTTGAAATAATTTTTCCTTAAAGACAAATTGCCTTAAAAATCACTGTCCGCTTTTCAAATCGCTTTTTCTGAAGAGCCCCCTTGGCCACGCCGATTTTTGACCGCTGTGTCCATTTTTCTTGCGACGACCACTGGGGGTGTTTTTTTAAACTCAGATCCTCCACCCCCTTTTAAAGCAATTTGGTTGTATTTGCAGACATACTACGCCACCTTTTTTCACTTTCCCCCCTGTTTCTCCCGTTTCCCTGTGGTAGTTTAAAGCGGTTCAGCCAAGTGCGAACCGGGAAGCTGACTGCTAAGCAACCACTGAAGTGTGGACTGCAGAACCGCTGTAGTGACCACATGACCACAGGAGGAGATAAGGTGATGCAAAATAAAAAGCAGCTGCTCAAGGAATTGCAGTAGCAGCCTTTTATACAGTATCTCCCCATCACTCTGCAGTGTTCCTGAATGCTCACCTCCTGATCTGAAAAAAGTTTTGTTAGCTTATGAGACCTTTCCTTTGGCGGCCCGCAAAACCAGCACATGTGCACGGGCCTTCTCGGTGGCGGCGCCAACTCTCTGGAACAAGCTTCCGAGAGAGTTACTGCAGGTTCCATCACTGGCGTCGTTCAGGAAAAATCTAAAGATGCTACTTTTTCGGGACGCCTTTGGCACTAATTAGGTTTTTTTTTTCCCCTGGGCCCACTTGATTGTTTTTACTTTGTGCTCTGTATTGGTGATGTTTTAGCCTTTTGACTGTTTGTCTTGTCTGTTGTAAACCGCCCTGAGTCCCCCATGAGGGAATAGGCGGGGTATATAAATGTGAAAATAAATAAATAAATAAATTTTATTGTGTGGGAAGTGTGGGGAGCTTAGCAAGGGGGTGTTGGTGGACATATGATTTCTCAGATAAGAACAAGCCATGCACTTCTAGCAACAGCCTCACCTGTGGGTGTTTCTCTGAAATTTCTTCTCCTTTGATTTTTATTTATTTGTATTATTTCTTTTGAAGAAAAGTTCTGTTCTACAAAATTGCAAGAGAATGGTTGGAATTTCTCATAAGACTAATGTTTGCTGCCACACTACTACTATCAAAACCTGGTGTCATACACTCATTTTTTATCTTCTCTAATTTTGAATAGTTTATCAGCATTGTGACAGGATTACTCCTTGGCTTTATTTTGTTCCACTTTGTTGCTGCCTCTACCAGGGCCAATGGAAAAGCACTGAAAAGCAGGCCTGAATGTTAGAAGGAGAGTGGGAGGAACCTTATGCTGAGCTGCCATTTTCAGCAGCAGCTTTGTGTAGTCTCTCACAAAAGTCTGTCTTACAGATCATTAAATTCAGTAACATTATTTCAGAAAGAGTGTATCCATATGAACGGAAATAACACTACAGAAATGCTACACTGTACTGAACACCTTGTAACATTCTTCCTACCCTTTCCAATAAAAATGACTTCCCAGAGATGCTGATTATACCTGTATTTGTGCCCACCATTAAACATAAGAAACCTCATGGTAAAGTTTTCAAGAACAACAAAAATTGCTAGGTAGTCTCGTGAGATGAACAAAACTCTGAAATGAACTTGCTTTGCTCATTGACAGAATGATAACCTAACCAAGTAATTACCAGGCTGGAATATAGTAATCAGCACAGCATCTGAAAGGAGCTAAGTATTTTGTAGAGATGAGAAAAGAAGAGACAGTAAAAGCAATTAACTTTACGGAAGGAAAAGCACACCCTTCTAGGGCACAGCAGAGATCCTAAAACAAGAACAGGAGAAGAATTTCAGCATGACTTAATCTATTAATCAGATCAACTTAAAACACAGTGGTACAGTGAACTGATGAAGCTGTTTGGGTGAGTAGTGAAATGTTTCAGTCTCTCAAGAAAAGAAGTCCAGTTGCCATGACTCAACTTCCAGATAAACTCACCAAGATGTTTGAGAATCTTCATAGAAACGGTAGTACAAGTGCTAAACATAGGTGAAGAATGAGTCTGTAAAAGGCAAATTGGAAGTGTACTGGAACATAAGCGGGGAATATATGTTCATGAACTGCTGGATAACCCAGTAGTAGAGATGGGCACGAAATGAATTTTTTTGTTCTGTTATTCGTTATTTGTTATTCATTTGTTATGTAATGAAACAAATAATGAACCTGGCAGGGAAATTGGAATGAATCAAACCAAACCAAGAAAATTAGGTTCATTATATTTCGTTTTCGTTAATGGCGACGCACGATGAAAAGAGCTGTTTTAAATGTTAAAAAATGTCCTGAATATCCATAAAAACCCAGCGATAATTACTTATTCTGCCTGATAATACCTACCAGGGGGGTATGGGGTCCTTAAAATGTTAATTTATGTCTTTTCTCAGATCGCTGTATTTTTCTTTAAGGGGAGTTAGGGGACATCGACCCAAAATGGCTGCCAGATGCCTAATATTGATTTCTTGGGTATTACAATGCCCTGGACATCTGTAAAACTGCAGCAATAATTATTTATTCTTCCTGATAATACCTACTGGGGGTTGGGGTCCTTAAAACATTTGTTTTTGTCTTTCTCCCATCGCAATGTATTTTTCTTTTCCCTTTAAGGATGACATAAAATGGATGCCAGCCAAAAATTGGATGCAAGCCACGTGATGGGGTCATGTAAATTCTTGGACAACTTCAACCAATAGCATGCCCAGGTTGCAGACTGGGCAGGTCTGGCAGCCACAGCGGGCATAAAAAGCTCTGGCAGCCCCCATCCTCCTCCAGTCTGTGGTGGGAGTTAGGTTGGGGTGGGATTGCTGTCTCTGCAACTCGTTATTTACTTTAGGCCAGCTAGGCAGGTGTGTGTCTCTGTGTTCCTGCTGGCTGCAGCCTGGCTCTTATGGGAGAGAAAAAAGAGATTTCTCTCTAGCTTCAGTCTTGCAGCCTCCCTGCATGCGTACTGTATACCTCTCAGTGAGTACCCTCCCCTGTCCAGCAGTCACTCATCTGCAGCTCCCTTGCGCCCTAGGCAATGCCCACCGCTGCCTTGCAGCCTCCATGCATACCTAGTCTATACTGTGTCTCTGCTAGCATCATTTTTTTAGTGTTTTCTCTTTCATCTGGGGTGTTGGGGGACACCCACGCACGGAAATGCTTTAAAAATCGTGTAAAGTGGGTAAAAACAAATAACAAATTAACGAACCAACAAAATGAATTTTTGTGAAAATTCATGAAAAATGAAAGCAAACCAAACTGAGCCCCTCAACAAAACAAAACGAAATGAAACATCATTTTTTTCAATTTGTGCCCATCTCTACCCAGTAGTTTAGGTTTCTGGATGTGGAGCTTGAGGTTGGGAGTTCAGTACCCCACTGTGCCTCCTAGACAAGGGTTGGATTCAATGATTCCTACTGAAGTTCTAAGATTATTCAGAATGTAGAACTCTTTGGCCCTTCCTACTAGTTCAACTAAGGCTTTGTTTGGGTTTTGTACTCCTCCCCCTACACACCCTGTCCACAAGACTCTCCAAATGAGTTAATGATGTGATAAAATCACACATGGTCAAGAAGTGATGTGAGGGTGCTATTGCCCGAGAGCATGATTCTGTTCCTGCTCCTGCTCAGTTATAAGACTCACCTCATAATTGCACTTGTTTTCCTTAAATTAAATTGCCATGCTTTTCTCTCTATCCACCTTCTCTACATACCTCATTACATCTTCCACAGTGCCCCACTGCAGATGAGATTCCAGAAGAAGGGGTGGGAATTCTCACTGCCATCCCAAAAAAGGAGATATGGTTTGGAGTAATTTCTGTCAAGGGGCTGTTCTTTTGCTAGCAGGTAATGGATAGGAAACATGTTCTTAGCAACAATGTCTTTGGAGAAATTCTGGATATCTTTTAGTGCAGTAGATATAATTTTGCCCTGGACTCCAGTGTAGTACAAAAGATTGCCACCCTGAAGCATGAAGTCAGAATTTGTGCCAGCTAGAAGGGATTTTTTTTTAATTTCCTCTATCACCTCTAGTTAGCTCCTTTGAACTGTTAGACCAAAGGGACTCCTAAAATTAAACCAAAAGTCACCTGTGGAGAGGCAAGAGGTTCCAATTAATGCACCTTTTCATTATGTACCTCTTCAGCAATTAACACTATTTGAGCAACACTGCTAAACTGATAAAAAACCCAGCATATTTTTGAACATAGTATTTCCACCAAGGGACTGTCATTTACCTTATTTCCTAGCAACTGAGATTTAGTTTTAAGCCTCTGTGGTGTGTGGAAAAGCTAATAAATGCATACCTTTGTTCCTGAGATCACAGGAAAACAAGGATGCTCTAAAGAAGTCACTGCCTTAAGTCAGTCTGTGGAGACGAAAGGAGGTGAAAGTGGACATCAGTGAGAGAACAAATTAGACAGAGATAAAGTAAACACTCACAGTACCATATAAAAACAGATTTGTCTCTGGGCAGACTTCTGTTTGTTTGTAGTGGAAGTATTAAACAGTCCAGGTTTTTCTAATGCACCATCACATTGGTCATATGTGCAAGCATACTAAGATATACAGCTGTTTATTTTAAGAAAGAATTCTGACTTATTAGGGTTTTAGGTTAACTGGGAGTGGAGCCTGAGTCAGAGAGCTTTTGCTTTCAATTCCTTACTGTGGCTCCTGGGAAAAGAGCCATCCTATATGGCCTTGGACAAGCTGCACAGTCTCAGGGCACCTCCAAAAGAAGAAAATGGTAAACTGCATCAGTGTATTCTCTACTTTAAAAATCATGAAAAAGGTTACCTTAACCTGGAATCAAGTGAACAGCTCCTCCTCCTCCTCCTCCTCCTCCTCCTCCTCCTCCTCCTCCTCCTCCTCCTCCTCCTCATGATGATGATGATGATGATGATGATGATGATGATGATGATGATGATGATGATGATGATGATATAGCCCTGATATTGTGCAGAATACTGTCACCAATGACCACATTATTGGTGCAGAATAAATGCACTACAATTCAGTAGGCAAAATCAAGCAACTGAAAAAATGTAGACTTTGTTCAGATTGTGCAGGAGGACATTACTTGTTACTACTCCATTGATGTACCTACGCTAAAGCCAATGTCATTCAAGGGAATACACAACTGGTTGCCTATAGACTACATGTGACACACATAGGGATGGACTAATCATTAAGCACAATAAGCACATGCTTAGGGGCATTAAGGGGAGAGGGGGCACCACTGAATTTTTCAGAAATCAATTTATGGTTAGTCCATGGGCCATATGGTGCAATACTGCAAATGGTGCAGCTGAACTAGGTTCCACAAAATGGGGCCTCCACATCAAATGAAAGCATTACATACAGATAGTTATAATAATAATAAGAGCACTCAGACCACCAAGGGTTAGGAAATCAGAGGGGGGGTCCCCCCACATAAATGAAAACAGGGGGAACTTTGTATGCAATCAGTTGTCCACTGAGAATCAGACTGTGCAGGGGCGCAAGTAGCTGGTTTATTATTGTTTATATTTTGAATTAAATATATATGGAGGGGACATCAAAATCTTTTAAGTGCTTAGGGCCTCTAAGGGTGTTAATCCGGCCCTGGACACACACCCAAGGGCTGATACGTAGCTTCCACACATTTCACTTGTTCTCTTCCTTTGAACTGAGGATTGGTGCCCTTCCTAGAGATGCAAACTTTCTGGAAATTTTGAAGCTCAAGAAAAAAATCCAGCCCCCCCCCTTTTTCTGAAAAAAAAACAGATTTTTTTGAAGAAAAAAAGAGAAAAAAAGTGCTACATTAGCAGTCCCCTCCTTTTTTTTAACAGTTTGAAAGTCATTCTGTTACTTTAGGAACATAATATATGACTATGGACAATTTGACTTGGCATAAAATCACCACAACTAGCATATTAAAAAATATTTTCAGGCAAAAATCAAAGAAAAACAAAACAAAAAAAAACAAAAGACACAAACATGTGGCACCTTAAAGACTAACTTTCATATTTTAATGTGACGTTTCGCGCACATGTGCACTTAGTGTATCCAAATAATTATTACAAACAGAATTTACTTTTAAAATAATATTTATTTGTAATTTTAAGTAACACATGGAGTAACAATCTCCTGGACTGTTTGCTAGTTTACGTGGAACAAAAAAAAACCCTCTACATAAAATGTTTAAAAATCCAGAATTAACAGTTATTCATATTTCCTTTCCACAGTGTTAAATAAAAATAAAATAAAAACCTCATTCTCATAAAGAAATAATGAAGAGGGAAGAAAGTACAGAAGGGAGTTGGGCTGTTTCAATGATTTTTTTAGAATTAATTTGGAAAACATTTGAATACCCTGTCTTAAAATATGTTAAAATAAACAATTCCATAATATTTTTTTCTTTTTCTATTTTCTTTTTTTCTTTTCAATTTTTCAGGAAAACAAAAACAAAAAAGGCTTCAGGAAAAAAACAGAAAACAAACAAGGGTTTTTTTCCAATTTTTTTTCGGTATTTTCCCAGGCCTTCACGTCTCTAGTCCTTCCTCTCAGCAGACCTGAAAGAACCATCTTAATCAGGGTTGCAGGAAGAAGCTTTAAGGACCAGATTACTTTTTCATTAAGTGCCAGTAATAGTGACACAGATGCTGTGATCTCTAACAGCCCCTGAGAACAGAGGCTTTATGTTTCTCATTGCAGTCTTGAACTCAGAGTTCTTTGGGATGGGGAAAAAGTTTGATCATTGAACCAACTGAGTGATCCTGAGCAGGATCACAGGATCACTGGCAAAGGAGCTAGGAAAAAAATCATTCCAATTCCCCAACAATTCTGAGCCTTCCCTAATGATTCTGTCCCTGAGTGTACATATGTCACAAGCCAACACCCCATGGGGATGGAACTGACATGCACACTAATGACATCACTAGTTCTTATAGCATGGATAAATTAATCACGGTCAAGGCATTAGTGGTTCTTTTTGCACGAGTAGAATCTAGAATGAACTTGGCTGCACATCAAATGTGTCACTATTATTGCTGTTATTAATTAAACCTATTGTGAATACTTGGTATTCTGTAGTGAGACAGTCCAATCTATATCTGCTCACAGGTTTTTTGAGTAAACCAGCACTGGGAAAAATTGTTATTCCTCCAGATGTTGTTGAATGCAGTTCCAATCAGTCCTAGACAGTACAGCCAATTGTTCACCACAGAGGAAGTAACAGTTCAACATCTGGAAGCCACTTGAAGCAGAGATATACAGAATTCCACCATTAAGTAAAGACCTGAAAGCTACTCTAAGTTGGAAAAATATAAATAATAAGTCGGAAATAAATATTTGAATGAACTCTTTGTTTGTTTGTTTGTTTTGTTTTGTTTATAGGCTACCTTTCTCCCAATCAGGGGACTCAAGGCAGCTATCAGTATTAAAAACAATAAAATTAAAACACAACAAATTATACATTAAAAAAACAAGTAAACTGTAAAATTTATTTATTTATTTATTTATTTATTTATTTACTATTGTATTTTTATACCGCACTGATTTCCCAGAAGGGACTCTGGGTGGTTTACATAAATGCAAACAAGAAACTCATCACATTTTAAATTGTCACATATACCCAAGCAAAAAGCAGAAGGTGTTAAAATCAAAACATGAAATGGGACTGGTGTGGGCCAATCTGCTCATAAATATTTTGATTTGGAGAGATTCTTTATATACACGGAGACTCTTGTAAGCTTTGCATGGAAAGCTTAATTTAACGGAGACCACATTAAGTTTGTATTATCAAAGGACTTCAATGTTTGCTGTTGCTGTTGCTACAATTTAGGATAACTGATCATTTGTTTGGTCATATTGAGAGGAGAAAAAAAAGCTTCTGTTTGCCTCTCTTATAAAATGATTGCTACAGAAAATTTGTAGCTGGCACGTTCGTTCCTTCAATTTAAAATAGCCCATCCTTTGTCACAATGGTCTGATGGTGATGATGACAGAGATGGCTTCACTTAGTTCCTTCCAATAATAACCTAGAATAAGAAGGAAAATGTCTCTAGAAAGGGCCTATAATTCCTTTAAATTGGTACAGTTCTGGAAGCATGTGCCAAAAATATATAAGTAAATAAAAAATTCACAGTGGTATGGAACTCTTTAGAAATCTCTATGATAATCAATGAAATAAAATATTTTTTTGCCTTTTGTACACCCACTCACAGATGAAGTAGCTTTGAAACTCCCTCCCACTGGAGGCCAGGACTGTCCCATCTCTGCTGTCTTTCAGGAAACAGGCAAAAACCTTCCTCTTCAGGCAAGCTTTCCCTGAATGATGGAGTACCTACTATATGACTTTATGTCTGTGAAGATTCTCACTCATCCAGGTGAGTTTATCTGGAAGTTGAGTCATGGCAACTAGACTTCTTTTTCAGAACTCCAGTTGCCATGACTCAACTTCCAGAGATACTATGTGACTTTTATATGGATTACCATACATGATCTCATAAGAACACCAGTTTTTCCATGTTAGTTTCCCTCCCTCAAAATTGATTTTTTTTCTTTTTGTGTGCTATTTGTAGGTTTAATGTTACCTTGTAATGTTGTAAGATGCCTCTTCTAATCCCCGGTTCTTAAATTGAATATGTCTTAAATGTTCTGGGCTGTATATTGTCCCTCATTATTGTAAGCCACCTTGGGTCCTTTTCCAAGGAGAAAGCTGAGGCAAAAATACTCTAAAATAAAATGAATGAATGAATTTATTATGGGTTGTTAGGTAAAGATGGATGGGGGAATTTCCCAGGCAGAATTCTGGGAGGTCCAGCCCACAATAATCAAAAGTCTAAAACATCTCTCATTTTCATCATGCGAGGTAAAATTTGTTTTCTCATTTAAGTGACAATTTGCATACATTACTAAAAAATCTATTACTTCTATATAATCACCCATGCACTGTGACATATTTTAGCTGTTCAGATAGACATTTGTTATAATCTGTTCTAGTTGTGGCATTTTCCTTTTATTCTGCTAGCTCTTTTCTGTTGTCTCAAGACCTTGAAGTGTTGAATATAGAGATGAGTTTACTAGGCTGAGGCACGAATAGAAATAGTCAGATGCAGTCAAGGGAGTTCAGAGTCAAGGTCATAAGGTAAAACCAAGATCTAACAAACACAGTTTCACTAAAAAGTCAGGTTAACCACATTTAGGACTGTATATTCAAAGCCGAAAGCAAGAACAATCCAAAGTCAAGGTAATCCAGTAGAAATAGCAAGCAAGCATAGAAAGACCAAGACACACAGCAAGGCCATTCCAAAACTCATGTACTGCCAGGGGGTCAATGGCAAAGATTTATGCTACAATGCACAAATGTAAAAAAAAAAAGTCTTCAAGAAATTCACAATCTCAAACTGAAATTTATAATGGTGTGCTGTTGGAGTCCAACCAAGAATCTCCAAGGCATTCTTTTGGCCAGATGGTACAGGAATTCAATTTCAAAATTTGAGACCTATCCCTAAATCCTCCGACACAATATGTTCACTAACAGGTGGGAGGATTCTAAACTGGCTCACATTATGACCAGGTTTGTCCATTCTAATTTGCTGACATCACTAAATTACGGAAGGAAGATGGATATCAACGTCAGGGTTTGGCAAGAGTGATTTTCCAAAGCCTCTCAGAACAGAAACAGTCCATCACTAGAAGACATTCCTAAACAGTGTTTGTGTCTGATTGTCACATTAGGAGCTTTTCTTTAGCTTACTTTGTTTTATGTGTTGTCTTCAGTGTCAAAGAATGAGATTGTTCTGAATTTTGGTTTTCACAATACAAAATACTACCTCAGTGATGTCTCTCCAATGCTAACGTGCTTTCAGCTGTAATGATGGCTGTCCATAATATCTGTTTTTGGCCTTGCACACTGTTCTCTGATGCAATACTGCACTCCCTAAAATGACAGCCTATTCTTTTTCAATAATATAATTTAGAGAGTGAGAAAAGCTTCAAAGCTGGGGGTCAAAAACCCTTTCAATGGTGGATTGCAATCCTCCGGTATAGCTCCATTACCTTCCATGCAACCCCTGTACAAAATCCAATCATATTCCTCCACTGGAAACTTCCATAGGGTCTAATTTCATATTGTAAAAAACTCTCGCTTTATACAGAAGACCTTGAGGTAGAGAAGGTCATAGTGTTTTTTAAAAGGGGAGAATAATAGATGCATATGATCATCACTTATATGTTATTGTTTTCATATATTAATCAAGGCTACAAATTTAAGAAGCATTTGCAAAGTGCCAGTTGTTTGGAGATAAAGTGTATATCATATTTAAGTGCTCTGTCCTTGAACTTTATATGAGGCAAAAAATGATGTTAATTTAAGTTCAATATAAGAAAACATTGCCCCCCCACTCGGAATGACGAGGCGAGACAGTGTGTTGGGGGTAACTGGGCCACACTTTATTAACAGATAACCATACAACAACAACAGGAGGGGCCAGGCATCAATTCCTTTGGTTGGAACCCCGGGGTCTCCCGGGACCCCTCCAACCGGGCAGCCTCCGGCGAGCCATCAACCCCCAGGTGGTGCAGTCGTCCGACAGCACCCACCAGGCCAGTTAATTTGGTTTCCTCCTCCCTGCCTGTTATTCCCCCTTCTGGGTAATTCCCAGCGCAGGGAGGCGTTTGCCCTCCCCACCCCAGCTCCGAGACCTCCTGGCCCGCAGTGCTGGTGAAGGGCGTTGGATTTATCTGCCAATCGTAGGCTCCCTGCTGCCCTCCATGCTTTTAGCCGCCACAGCCGCAGGCCTAGCCTTGCTATGGCCCCGGCCACCCACAAGCCGCCAATTCCCCTGCCAGGCCCCTCCAAGTCACGCAGGAACAACTCGGTGCCCACATCCGTCAGGTGAACCCCGTCCGGCCTGTAGAGCTCCCTCCTGCGGACATTAAACTCTGGATGGCCCAAAACCGCCCCCAATTCCCTGCAGACCGCCCTACAAACCTCCTGGTTCACTCCCTTCCTGGAGCGGTTGAGCTTTTGTGGGTCACAGTCTGCCCTCCACACTTGCCGTGGTATCAAAGTTGACCACAAGACTCTGGAGGCTGGGAACCGAGCCTTCAAGCCGCAAGGTCCCTCAGAATTTCCAAAATTAGTGATTTGCCCGTCTGGCTTGTCAGGTCATTTCCCCCAAGTGAACCATGAGGAAATCCGGTGGCATGCCCCGGGCGCCGCCATCGCTGTCCCAAGGAACTCCCGCCACCTCATTCCCCTTTTTCCCCACCATTCAATCGTAGCCCGACTACCCAGCCCCAAATTTGTTCCCCATCCAGATCTGCGGGCATATTTCTCTGCCCAGTATACATAACTGTGCCCCACAAATATCACTCTCGCCCGGCAGGTGCGGCCCTCCGATCCTGAGGAAACAAAAACAACAAGTTACAGCGCCGGCAACGGCCGCACGTACCTCTTATAACAATGTGAGGCCCACCTCCCTAGCCGGCGTATAGATCCCTCATCATATCCTACCGCTGCGGCCGTCGACGCTGCCCCAATCCGGAACGAATGTGTCCCAAACCTGAGTGCCCCCAGCCCTAGGGTCCCCAAAACCCTACTGGTCAAGGTTGTAAACTGAAATTTGGTCAAAGGGTGTCCATTCTGATGAATAAAGGCGTACCCCCTACCCGAGCCCCTCTGGGTCAAGTATTCCCTCATGGCCGCCACCGGGCATATTCCCTCCACCGAGCATGGGCCTAGCACTATCTCCGCCCCCTTTCCCTGCTGATCTGTCTTGGACCTCCGAATTCTCACTGCCAGAGTCCCCTCAGCCAGATGGATGTCCGCCATGCAGAGGGCTGTAAATGATTTGTCCTGCCCGCTCGCTGCCACCAGCTCGCTGACGCGCAGGGCGCCAAAGAAGGCCAGCAGCGAGGCCGCCCTAAGTAAGGACGCCTCGTAACCATTCGTACACACCCCCGGCCAGCTGTCGCTCATGCGCTCCAGCAGCTGCGGCGAGAGCGGAAATCTGGCATCCGGGACTCTTCCCCTCATCCGTGACCAGCCTGCCACCATGCCCCGCACCCGGAAGTCCCCCGTCGTGTCCGGGTGCCCCCTGAGCCTGGAGAAGAATGCTAGGGCGGCCAGCTTTCCCTGCAGGGAACCGGGCGCCAGGCCCTTGCGGTGCAAATACACTAGGAACCTCTGCAGGTGCTCAATGGGTAGGGGCCAAAGTTGGGCCAGGCCGTGCTCCTCCCGAAAAGTTGTAAATTCCCTCATTGCTGCATTGTAACCCCGCTGCGTCCGGGCGCCACGGAGCCGCGCAGAGCTCCGTCAGCCTCGGCACGCCAGCCTGCCATACCTCCGACGGGATCTCCACGGGCAGCATGGCCGCTTCTGGGGCAAGGGCCCGGAAACGCTCGTCCTGTTGGCGGGACAAAGCGTCAGCGATCTCGTTCTCGGTCCCGGCACATGACGAGCGTGTACCATGATGTTAAATTGCAACGCTCTCAATACAAAAGCCCGGACCAGCCTCATCACCCGCTGGGAACGGGGACGTCCAGGCTATTGATGACGTATACCACTGCCTGATTATCGCACCAAAAGTGCACCACCGAGTTGGCCCAGGCCTCCGACCAGATGTAGAGGGCCACCCAGATAGGGAATAATTCCAGGAAGGTGAGGTCCCGAGTGACACCCTCCCCCTGCCAGTCTTGCGGCCAAGGCCCCCTGCACCATTCCCCCCTCCAGTAGATGCCAAACCCCAGGCCCCCGCCGCGTCAGTGTGGACCTGGAACTGGGCGCCCAACCGGAGTTCTTCCCGCCAGAACGAGACCCCGTTAAATCCCTGCAGGAAAAGACCCCATACTGCCAGATCCTCCCTCATTTCCGCCGTCACTCTCGTCCTATGAGTGGGCTTGCGCAGCCCACCCATGGGTGTGCACAGCCGTCGCAAGAATGCGCGCCCTGGGGCCACCACTTTGCAAGCAAAGTTAAGGTGACCCACGAGCTCCTGCAGCTCCCTTAGGGAAATCTTGCGGCGCTGTTGGGCCAGGCTCACCCTGGCCCGTAGTGCCAGGAGCTTATCCCGGGGCAGCCTGCAAGCCTGTTCCCTGGTATCGATCTCGATTCCCAGGAAAGTGATCACCTGGCTGGGCCCTTCTGTCTTTTCCTCCGCCAGTGGTAGGCCCACCCGCCTGCCAATGCACGGAATCGGTCCAACAAGCGCCGACACCTGTCCGTGCCCACCGGGCCACAGAACAGGTAATCATCTAAATAATGGGCCGTGCTGTCCCACCCTGTAACGTGGCGAAGCCGCCACTCCACAAACGAGCTGAACGCCTCAAAGATGGCGCAGGACACGGAGCACCCAAACGGGAGGGCCCTATCCATATAAAATTGGTCCTGAAACCTGAAACCCAGGAGCTCAAAATCCAGGGGATGGACGGGTAGAAGGCGAAAGGCCGACTTAATGTCGCATTTCGCCATCTCTGCCGCTGGACCGCAGGCGCGCACCATGCGCACCAAAAGACGTGTACCTAACTGAACACAGCTCAGGCGGAATACCATCATTGATGGACGACCCAGAGGGATGGGACAGGTGATGTATCAGGCGGAACTCGCCCGGGGCTTTCTTGGGCACCAAACCAATTGGTGACACCCTCAGGTTGGGCACGGGTGGATCCCGGAAAGGGCCGAGTACACGGCCTTCCCTAACCTCCTTGCGTATCTTCTCCGCGCCCACCCCTTGGCCAACTCCAGAGATCTCAAGTTCTTTGCCAGCCGGGGGATACGGGCCCCATAGAACGGAATACGAAACCCCAACTCAAAACCATTAACCAAGAAAACTGCGGCAGCCCTGTCCGGATACTCTGCCGCCCAACGCCGCAACACCTCGAGTCTAATTGGGCTGGGCCCCTTTCGCAGTGGGGCCCTCGGGTCCCCTGGCTTCTTGGGCCCTCCCCGTCCCGAGGTCTGCCTTGTTGTGGGCGAGCTCTACTACAGCTGGTGGCCGGGTGCTGGGCCCCGCAGACGGAGCACTCATGCTTAAAGCGGCAGGGTTTCCTATTGCAGACACCCTGACCGTTGTAGTCCCAGCAGACCAGCCGGACTTGAACCGGCTGGCCAAGCGCGGGCAGGTGTATTGGCTGATCCTCCTAATTGTATGACCACTGTCGTACCTGTCCCGAGCAGGGGCCTATTTGGTGTCATAAACTGCAGCCAGAGGGGGAGAGGTTCGTCCCACCGGACAAACGGGTCCAGGGCCGCCCTGCGGCGAAACTCCTCGTCATACAGCAGCCAGCAATGTCCCGGGTAGTCTCGAAAGCCCTGTATATGATGTCTAAGTACTTCAACAGGGCTTGGGCCCTCAAGGGTGGGCTTGTAGTGTGAGGGACATGAATATTAGATATGCTGGCAGCCAGGCGGCCCAGGAACGTTCCGGCTTCTTCTTGAGCCTGCGCTCCTTATCCAGGGGTCTTCCTTGTCCAACTCCTTAACATCCAGTTCCCTATTGAGCAGACTAAAGATGTCCACATAGTCGCCCCTCCATATTTTTTTCCTCGTCGCCTGCGCCAAGTGGTGTCCGAATGGTGATGCATAATCCCGTATGGCACAGCGGCCGCCGCTACCCCCGGGTAACCCGGGGCGGCCGCTGCGCCCACCCAGGGCAGCCCACCCCCTGCCATATGCCCAGCCCCCGACCAGCCCGCCGGGTGGCCGGGTGGCCATTGCGATGGGACACCCGGGTGGCCTGGCTGCAAGGGCCCATCCCTCCCATAACCGATGTAGGCTGGCCCGGTCTCGGACCCACCACAGGGGGCGCCGATCCAGGCAGCCAGGCTGGGATCGGCCCCCATGCTGGGAGCACTGTTGTGGGGAACTGAGCCGGCCATAAGTGGGTCGCTCCCTGTGCCGGCGCTGCTGCCCCGTCCTGGGCAGAACCCCCTGGCCAAGGCCATGTTATAGTGGGCGCAGGTTCAGGCGCGCATGCCAACTCACTGGGGGTCGCGATCTCCGCAGAAGGTAGGGGGGGTTGGGCCCCTTCCACCACGGCTGCCTCCACGCCCCCGTCTTCTTCTGGCTCAGACGGCGCCGGTCGCGGCCGCTTTGCCGTGGCTGGCGCTGCGCTGGCTCCCGCCGATGTACTGGGTACCGCCTCCAGTTGTTCCAGGGCTGTAAAGCGAGCAGACATATCAGCAATCCTCTCTTTCAGCTGTGCTCGCTTACGCGACTTGGCTGGCCTGGCACTGGTTCTAGGGGCCTGCTGGGACTGGGTGTCCGGCTTATCCATTCCCTTCGAAGCTTCTAAAGCCTTTAGCCTCGCCTCCAGCTGCTGCCATATAGGCCACTGTTCCTCGTCAGAGTCCTCGGCCGAGCTGGGCGCCTGCTGTTGTGGCTGGCGCACTGCTGGCTGTTTGCCCTTTCCGGCCCTCCGGCCCTTTCCCGGGGCCATGGCACCACTCTGCTCAAAAGTGTGGCCGGGCTTGCCCAGCAATGACCAGTCCCCGCTAAAAAGCTATATGGGGGACGAGGGAAAGGCCAGGGAGGCTGGAGGAAAGGAGACTGGTGTCTGCTGTCTCGGGCCTCAGGGTAAACCACCCTCTCCCCCGGCAGCAGCCGTAAACCTATAGCCAACCGCCCGCCCTCCACCCAAGCCTTACTGGGAGGGCCTGGCTGACAGCGCCTCCACGGCCTACCCGGCCTAGCTCGCCTGGTCGGCCTCCCTTCTTCTCAACCGCTTCCCCCCCACTGGGGACCCCCTGGGACCAGTGCCGGTCCCTGCTATTTTCAAAAGGGGATGGGGCGGGGTGCTGCCTATGCTTGCGCTGCCGCACCCCTCGTATCTGCCCTCTCCCCGCCGCTCGTCCCCGCGAAGCTGGGCGATAGGCTGCGTTGACGGTGGCCCGGCGGCCGGTCTCCCGCCGCCCCCGCCTGGCCCGCACCGGCCTCCTCACTCAGTGGGGGGGAGGGCCGATGCCGCTCCCCCCAATCCGCTGCCCGGCTCCGGCCGGGATCGGGCCGCGGCCACCCCAGCCCAGCTGCGCTGCCGGCTGCCGCTCCGCTGCCGCCGCCGACAAACGCCGCACCCCGCCGCTGCAGCCGCCCCGACAAGCCGCCAAACGCCGGGCTGGACAAGAAATGCGGGGCGGCCGCCGACCAACGCGCAGCGCGCCGGCACGACGCTGCTCTCCGCGCCCGCGTCCGCCCGGTTCGCCGCCGCCCGGCCGCCGGGCGGCCTCGCTGCGCCGCCGACGAGCCACCAACCCAAAGGCAGGTAGGCTCCCGGCGCGCCGCTCTCGCTCCCCGATCCTCTTCGCGGCCCTGCGGCCGCCCGGCGAAACAGGCCGCAAACGCGGCCTAGACAAAATGGCGCCCGCCACGTGGCTCCCGGGAGCCCAAAATGGCGGCGCCAGACGGCGTTCAAACGGAGGTGCTCCTCCGAACGCCGCTCGATGCTGACTGCTGGCTGGGGGGAGGAGCCACCCCTTATAGGGCGCTCCTCCCCCCGCCCCCGCAGGACATCCGGGTCCTGCCTCGCCTTTTTCGCCCCCCTCGGGAGGGGCAAATCGGCTCCGCGGAGGGACAAGCCGACCGCGGAGCCAGCATTATAATCATTCTGATGGCTTTCAAAGAAAACCATACAGCAATATTTGTATACTGCATTTTAATTTCTCTCTTTGCTAGTTTTGATGAACTGCTGACTTTAGAGAAGCATTATGTTTGGTCTTTGCTCCATATTAGGGGAGGAAAGCAAATGCTTTGTGTCAGTTGTTGTTGTTGGATCCCATTAAGCCACTTCTGACTTGTGACAGTCACAAATGGGGTTTTGAGGAATGTGAGATGTTCAAGATGTGCCATTGTTCGCCTCAGTAACTTTCCATGAATAAACTAAGATTTAAGCCTAGGTCTCTGGAGTCCTGTCAAGACACTCCGAATGTTAAATTAGGGCCTTTTCACATGACCCCTAAAATCTGCGGCAAATGGCTCCCAGATCCGGAGCTTAAAATTGTTTCCCCACCAGCTCCAGAGTTTACAAAAAAATTAAGTGCAACTACGCCCACCTAGGCACGTCCCAGCTCACTTTTCAAGTACCTGCTCTCCGGGGGTGAAAAATTCCTGATGCGTATTAGACATGGGCACGACTTGGCGAGGTTGTCATTTCTGTTTTCGGATATCGTTTCCGTTACGTAACGGAAACGGTAATGACAATTAAGCTGTCAGAACTCGAACTCGAACCGAAAAAAGAAAAATTGGGTCTGATTTGTCATTGTCGTTCCTGGGATCGCACGGCGATCGTGCAATGCCAAGCGGCACAGAAAAAAAGTTTTAAAAATAAAAAAACCAAATTCCCGGCCAAAAAAGCAGGCGAAAATATGCCTGCCTGAGGGCACCTACCAGAGGGGTGGTTTCTGGGGGGAGGTCCCCAGCCTTCCCCCCTCCTGTCCTGGGCTGCTGTACTGGGCTGGGAGGGGGCATCCTCAGCGTCTCCATTTGCCATGCGGTGCGGGGGAGGGTCCAAAATGGCGTCCGCAACATTTTTTTTGAAATCGTGGTCCAAAAAACCACCAAAGCACCACAGAAACATGCAAAAATTAGCTATTTTAAATGCTTGAATTTTTACAGTAGCAGCAGTGGGTTTTTTATAGCAGTAAAAGGTCGCACTGATTTTATTTTATTTTATTTTATTTTTATTTTTTTACACCTGTGCAATGATGGGCTGGCCATGGGATGGGACCATGCAAATTTTTGGAACCATTCTACCAATCGCATGGCCAGGTTTTGACTGACACTTCTGGATGTGCAAGAGGGCATAAAAAGGCGAGGCACTCCCAGAAGAGTCGCAGTCCGGGCTTGGATATGGGTGGGAGAGGGCTGTGTGTAGCTGGCTGCTGTGCTAGACTAGTTTCGATTTCGCGGAGCCTTTAGATTTCAGTTAGGCAGGCAGGGAGGGAATTGATTCAATTGAATTTTTAGGAAATAATAATAATTCCTTTCATTCTCTGTCTGCTGTGGGGAATAGCAACGCAGATTATTCTTTTTTATTCTCCTGCAGTTTGTTAGGATTTCTTTTCTGATAGTGCTTCAAAGGGGGGGAGGTTTGAATGGGAGGGGAGGTGTGGATTTATTTTAAACATTCCATTTGCATGGTGGCAAGCCAAGGTCCTTTCATACCCTGCCTGCAGCTCTGCTGTGGATGCACTGCCCACTTGGTTTGCAATAAAAATTGCAATTGCTTTATTCGATGCGGTCTTGTGCAGCAAGTCAGTTTAAAGTGTTTTCCGCCTGCTCTGGGTCATTGTGGGACCCGCGCCTGCCGCCCACGCGCCCGCCACCCGCGCACCCGCCGCCCATGCGCCCCACATGCCCACACACCCATGCACCCGCCCCTCCCCCTGCCACTGCCGCTGCCCGCCCATGGCCCCCCACCACCCCACCCGCCGCCTAGGGCGCAAAAACACCTAGCGCCGGCGGGACGCCACTCGCTGGGACATCAAATCATGCGAAATCGCGGAGGCGGTAACGACAAATGACAAACGACACAACGAAACGACAATTTTTAAAAAATCGCAAAAAATGGAAACGACCCAAAACAGACCCGTCCCAAAAATGACAACTCGTGGAAAAAAAAATCTGGTCATGCCCATCTCTAATGCGGATGTAATGTAGTGAGTGCCGGGCTCTCCTTGCTTCTGTTTGTTGTTGTTTTTTGCCCCCGCCCCTTTAAGACTGGAATGCTGCTGGGAGCAGAGCAAGATGGCAGAACGGAGGTGAGCCGGCATTCTTTTCTTTCTTTTTTTTCTCCCTCCCCTCACGCAGACAGCAGCCAGGAGTGCGGAGGGGGTGGGAACACAGGAACAGCGACAAACCCACAAGATCTCTGGTCCGAATTTAAGTGGCCAGTGGATCTTAGGGGTCATGTGAAAAGGCTCTTAGATAGTTATAAAAAGCATTATTCGAAGTCTTCAACTTTATTGGCTCAATCATATTATGATTTTCTTTGTACAGTAAGAAAATAATAACAGGCTTATTCATCAATCATGCATGCATAGTCTGACTTCCAACAAAAGAACCTATGGATCAAACATGTCTTCTTGTTTGGATCTCATTTGCTGATTGTTTGCCTCCCCACACACAAACATTTTCTACCTGTAGGACAAAGAGACAGGTGTTCTAATGAACATGTGGCTTTCACAGGGATCCTATATACAATGGATACTCCAAACAGCTATAGTGCTGGGTGGGGCCACTTAGCCTCCTGCCTGGCTAGTGTCATGTTTGTGCAGCCTAGGGGCTGCACAGTAGGGGCCAGAATCTTCATAAGGCCTTGCCACATAGCAAGAGGCCTCTGTTGTGATCTAGCCATCTTTCTACCCTCCCTCCCAATTGGGAGAATGAGAGTAGCTGGTCGCGTAAGGGCCAGATGGGAATTTTTGGCTGCTACTCAAATTGGACTAGAGTGGCAGTGTGTTTTCATCCATCCCATTCTTTTTACGGCTAAGGGGAGGTTTATAACTGGTGACAATTGACTCCAAAGGGGGTCCGGGTAGTTAATTGAGCGAGTGTGCAGCATGAGTGCCTGCAATTTAGCATTAATTTAGCCACTGGCTTAACTCATATTAATGCCTAAACTGCTGGAACATGTGCCACACACTCTCTCAGTTAACTACCTAGACCCCATTTGGCACTTCATAACTCAGCTCCCTGAACCCAAACCTTTCCAAATTTCTGGGGTTACCTAGAATCACTTGAGTACGGTACCCCTGCCACTTTGATGTGGAAACATGGTTGGGATCAGTATTTTAGAGTGCATGTGCACCCCAAAGGGGGTGCACTAAAAAAATCTTTCTAATGGAATCGGAAGCTGACCAGGCAAGCGATAGTGCTGCCCCCCACTTGGCTTCCAGTTGAATCCAATTAGAAAGGATTTTTCCTAGGGGCACCCCCCTTTGGTCCTTCATAACTCAGCCCCCTGAAACCCAAATCTCTCCCTTTGTTGGGATCTTACTTAGAATCACTTGAAGAAGCTAAGCCTTCCATTTCCATGATGAAACATGGAAGCTGTGAATCATATTTTTACTACTCAAAAATACAGATCACAGCCTCCATGTTTCGGCATAGGAATGGCAGGGGTAGCTTCCTCGAGTGATTCTAGGACCCCCCCTACCCTAAATTTGGAAAGGTTTGGGAAACAGGTGACTAAGTTGTTTATCATCAAAGGGGGTGGCCCTAGGAAAAAATATTTCTATTGGAATCGGAAGCTGATCAAACAAGTGATAGCACTGCTGCCACTTAGCTTCTGGTTGATTCCAATTAGAAAGATTTTTCCTGGGACACCCCCTTTGATGTTTAATAAGTCAGTCCCCTAAGCCCCAAACCTTTCCAAATTTCGGGGGTTTATAGGGAAGAGGCCAAACTTGGTCCCCAGCAATGTTGGTGCTGATTCATGGCTGCAGATTCCAACAGAATCCAATAGAAATATTTTTTCCTAGAGGCATCCCATTTGGAGCTTCATAACTCAGCTCCCTGACCCCCAAACCTTTCTAAATTTCAAGGTGTTACCTAGGATCGCTTGAGGAAAGTACCCTTGCCACTTTGATCCAATAGGACCCAGGGGAGCATAACATTTCATTTCATTTCATAACAAAACTACTACAAAATTTCATTACAAACAAAACAAAACATAACTACTCTAGAAATGAAATGAAACAAAATGAAATACTATATTTCCATTTCATGCCCATCTCTATTGAGAATCATTAACTGATTTGCTTGCACTACAGTCAGGCTCCCTTGTTTAAGGGATGCTTAACAGTTGAATGGAGTGAAATTCATATCAATTGTGGCCCAAATTTAATCCCACAAATGTGTCTTCAGCTTTATTTTCAGGCTGGGACAGCAAGGTTCTTTATCTACAGTTTCCAAAAGTCTGAAAGACAAGACCAATTAATTCACAGTGTGATTTATTTCTAAAACAATTTCAATGTACCAAACTGGAGAGCAGTCCACTCTTCAATGCACCCCCAAAATACTGACCCCTTTTTGTATTAGAATAAATAGAAAGTTTTATCCTACACCACACCACCACCTCCATTTCCAGATGTGTTTCCATTTATGTTCCACTATAATTGACTTGCAATATCACATTAAGATCCAAAGGTTTGACTTGGAATGCTGTTTTAAAACAGAGAGCTAAACCCTAACAGCAAATGAACCAGAATGTTCAAGTTTGATGCCACCATAGAACATGGATACATGAAGACAGAAAAAATACCCTTTCCCATTCACTAGCCATCTGTGTAGAGTGGCTTTATTGTCTCCATGGAAAGTATATTTTTCTATCACTGGAACTTCAAGAAATTTGGTGGGGGGTGTAGTCAAACACCCTTTCGGACACTATTTTGGTACCTATAATAGAGCTTTTCCTATTACACCGTCTCCAGGTTAGTGCTTTTCAGCTCTAAAATATTAGCTTCACTTTGGCACTTCCACAAATGTTACATTACTGTTTGTGTTAAAATGTCTTGGAGGACTCTTACATACTTATTTTGTAGAAGACGCTCTAACATTGCTAAGCTTTTACTCACCATTTGTTGTGAATTTTTAGATCCAATTAGAGTTTAATCACAGTGACTATTTTCCCTGGAAATAGAATTGTGAACTATCTGTGTGGATTTGTTGTCTTTACCTCCCCTTTTAGATGAAGCCCATGTATAGATAGCTTCAAATATATTACAACCACTGCTGGGATACAAGTCATAAATTATTTTAGTAAGAGCATTATTGCTTGTCTTTGAAAGTTGCAAAAGTACTCCAATACAGAGTGCTTCACTTATTGTCTTGAGCTATAAAAATAGCTCAAGCTGAGAACATAAAAATAGTTCTCTTCTGTTACCACAGAGAGAAGCCAATAAAGAAAATGAGCACTAACAATTATAGTAATACATTTAATCCATTAATGCCATGGATGTTACTTGTAATCAGCTAAGGGGTTTAGGCAATTCCTTATATATTTTGTTGTGATTCACTACTTCTAAACACAGGACTGAGAAAGGACAAGAGTAATGGAAGCCACTACAGAGACATTTTTTTTACTAAAATTAAGGTAAATTAAGATAAATATCATAAATTGTGTTTTTATGAAGGAGAATATGTGCTGGCATGTGCTAAATGAAGTGGTTCAAACTGGGGTGCCAGATTTGCAAAACACACCAAACTGGAAGAACTAGGCATTACATCAGATGACAGATACAGGATTCAAGATGACCTTAATTCATTCAAGAGCTAAGAAAAAATACACAAAATGAGTTTCAGCAGGGGTAAAATATAATGTTCTCCACATAGCCAAGAAAAATCATTAGTACACATGACAGCTGACCCAGCAGACGTTCATGTGAAAAGGATCTAGAGGCAGTAGTATACTGTCATGTGGAAGATGGACCAAGCTTATTTTCTGTAGTTGTAGAGGGTAAGACCCAAATAAATTGAATCAAATTAGGAGAAAGATTTCTTATAAAGATGTGTGTTTCTTGACAGTAAGAGTTGTTTGGTAATGGGATAGGCTGCCTTTTTCTTTGGAGGGTTTTCAACAGAAGTTAGGTTACATTTGTCAGGGATACTTTAGCTATAAATTAGAGCTGGGTACAAAACAAAATATAGTGTTTAATTTTGCTTTGTTTCATTATTGACAAACTTTAAAAAGAATTTCCAAAATGAAATGAACCAAAATGAAATTATTCATTCTGCTATAGAATGGCTCCCCTGAATGGCTCTCCTTGGGCTCTTCCCTTTAAGCCCTCTAAATTTGGTGATGTTTGGCAATCAGGTGGTGAGTTATTCAACTCCAAAATGGATCCCCTCAGGAAAAAAAATCATTTGTAATTGGAAAGTTATGTACTTGAAAATAGTGATCCCAGGCATCTAGCAGCATGGAAGTTACAAAGGACCTTCCTCAAACTCTTTGCTATAAGTCTCGATAATGTGGAGAGGTTTGAGGTTCAGGGGACCAAGTTATTAAACTCCAAAATGGGCCCCTCAGGAATCCATAAGACAAAAAAAGATAAAAAATATTTAAGGAGAGGTTTGGTTTTGGTTTGGTTTCTCTTTCTAGATCAGTATTTTCGAGTACATATTTCCAATTACAAATGATTTTTTTTCCTGGGAGGACCCATTTTATAGTTGAATGACTCAGCCTCCTGAACTCCAAACCTCTCCCAATTTGGAGAGGTTAAAGGGAAGAGTCCAAAGAAGCTACTCACCAAATTGGTTGCCTCTGGGACAAATCATTTCAAATTTAGAGCAAAAAATGATAGTTTGATTCATTTTGTCACGAAATGTGTTTGACCGTTTTGTTTTGTAATGAATCAATTTGTTACATAGTGAAATGTTGAAACAGTGTTTCATTTTTCATTTGGTGCCCATCTCTTCTGAAGACTTTCTCCTTCATCAGGTAGTTGGACTTGATGATCCTTGCATTCAATCCAGCTCTACAGTTCTGAGATTCTGTTGGTGTTTACGTGTATAACCATTGTAGAGTGATAATTCTGTTTCACACCATTGTTGGTACAATATCTGGTGGTGCACTTCGGCTGAATCCTTCTGTTCACACAAAAGTAACCAAACTGATCTTCCAGTATCCCCTTAAAGCTGCTTAGCGATAGCTGTTGTGCTTTGCTTTGCAAATGGCAGGAAAGAAACACAAAGAATAATGACCAGAGGCGTCCTGCAGCACCCAAATGGTGCGACCTATCCACTCAAAGCACACACATAAACCATACATCCACACACTATGCACATTCAGTCCTAATAGTATACAGTACTAGCATTTTGGTAAAGTTTAGTGAACTAAGCTCAGTGAGACTAGCCCAGGATATAATATCATAGTGACAGAAGTCTTTCACTTTGCCCTACAGCTCTGTATGGATGGATCAGCCTCACTCAATATCCATACTGTATGATGGTCTCAGCCTAATTCCTCCCTATGGCTTCTAAGGTTGGAATGTGAAAGAAAGATTTTATTTATTTATTTATTTATTTATTGAGCATTTTTATCTTGGCTTTCTCCTTGGAAAATGATCCAGGGCAGCTTACAGTAAGGAGAGACTATACAGTCCCTCACAATTAAGACAATTACAAATAATGTTGGGCTTTATTTAGGGAGTTAAGCTGTATCTGAAACTTTTGCTGTGAGGTGCTCAGCTGACTGTATTGTTTTCAACTTCCATTGCCCACCCACCCAGAATAATGAGACGAGGCAGTAATATGGGGTGAAACAATTTTATTGAACACAACTTAAACAGCAACAATAACAAGGAGGGGCCTGCTTCAGCAATCATGGTTGGAAGCCCGGGGTCATCTCAGACACCTCCAACCAGGCAGCATGGGGCGAGTTCTGACCCCTGGGTGGTGCGGTCAGCCGACGACGCCACCCAGGCCGGTCCGATACTACCTCTCCCTGCATCTTATAGCTTAAGGCTGGGTTATTCCCTGCGCAGGGAGGCATCCCCTAGTACCCCAACCAGGCACTGTGACCTCTCGATCGGCAGTGCCTTGGCTATAGGGTATTTGGGGACAGATGTTTAAACTACTCACCGCTGCCCGAATCTGCTTCAGCCGTCACGACCAAGGGCCTAGCCTTGCTATGGCCCCAGTCACCCCACCCAGCCAGCTCCTCAGCCAGCCAGCCCCCACAAATCCCGTAAGAACAATTCCGTACCCATGTCAGACAGGTGCACTCCATCAGGCCTGTAGAGTTCGCCCCTGCCCACATTGAAGTCAGTGTGGCCCACCACTGACCCAAAGTTCTGGTGCACCGCCCGGCAAACTTCTTTGTTTAGCCCCCCGCCGCGGGCGGTTCAACTTGCTCGGGTCGCAGTTGGCCCTCCAGCACTGGTGAAGTATCATATTTGACCAAACAACTCTACAGGCCGGGTACATGGACTTCCAAGTACGGAAGTCCTGCAAAATCTCCAGCACTAAAGACTTGCCCATTTGTGTGGTCAAATCATTGCCTCCCAGGTGGACGACCAATATCTCTGGAGGCTTGCCAATGACAGCTGCCGCCCCCCCCAGGAATTCCCTCCATCTCATTACCCACTTCCCCCACCATTCTACGGTGGCCCCATAACCCAGCCCCAGGTTGGGACACCAGCCAGACCTGCGAGCGTACCGTTCAGCCCAGTACACGTAACTGTGGCTGATGAAAACCACTCTGGCACGGGATTCACAGGGGAGCAGTCCTGGGAAGACACAAAAGAAAGGTTAAAGTGCTGGCAGCGGGCGCACATACCGCCGGTAACACTTGGATGACCACCTGCCAAGCCGGCGGATGTCACCATGCCCATACCCCAGCGCCGCGGCTGTGGATGCAGCGCCAATCTGAAAGGAATGCGTGCCAAACTGCAATGATCCCAGGCCCAAGTCCCTCAGTACCCTTCCAGAGAGCTGCCCAAATTGAAATTTCGTCAACCGGCCACCCTTCTTGTGTTGGAAAAGGTACCCCCCCCAGGACCCCTCAGTGCCATGTACTCCCGTAGGGCGCTCACAGGACAGATGATCTCCTGCAAGCAAGTGCCTACGTGAATGAGCGTTCCCCTACCTTTCTGGTCGGTCTTGGACTGCCGAAGGTGAATGGTGAGGTGGCCGGGCTCGAGGGTAACGTCCAAGGCAAGGAGGGCCACAAAGGAGCCATCCTGCCACCCCGCTGCGACCAACTCACCGACCTGCAGGGCTCCAAAAAAGGCCATGAGTGATGCCACTTCAAACAGGGCAGCCTCAAAGGCATCCTGGCAAACCGTAGGCCACCTGGCACACATTGCCACCAGTATATGGGGGGTGATTGGGAAGCGGGAGTCCGGTGTCTTTCCCCTCTCTCTACTCCACCCTGCTACCATACCCCAAATTCTGAAATCCCCTGTAGGGTCCCCATAACCCATGGAGCTTTGAATGGAATGCCAGGGCTGCCTGCTTTCCCAGCATGGAGCTCGGGGGCCAGACCTTTCCTATAGAGGTGCACGAGAAAGATACGCAGGTGGTCTACGGGCAATGGCCACAATTGGCCCAGCCCCTGGGCAGCCCGGAAGGAGGCAAACTCCTCCATCACGGCCGTGTATCCCCTCTGGGTCCTGGGGGCAACCGAGAGGAATAGTGCCCTGTCAGCCTCATCTCGCCAACCTGACATACCTCTGTCGGGATCTCCACTGGAAGCGCTGCCGCTCCTGGGGCGAGAGCCCGGAAACGCTCGGACTGTTGGCAGGACAATGCGTCAGCTATTTCGTTCTCTACCCCTGGCACATGGTGAGCGCTGGCCACTATATTATATTGCAGGGCCATAAGTGTGAATGACCTGACCAGGCACATCACCCTGGGTGAGTGGGATGTTAGATTGTTGATGATATGGACCACTGCCAGGTTGTTGCACCATGGGCCAGGTGCCACTACACCACTGCCCTTTCCAGAAAATGCAGAACCCAATACCCCCTGCAGCATCTGTCTGCACTTGGAACTGTGCGTCAAGACAGAGCTTGTCCCGCCAGAAGGAGACCCCATTAAAGCCCTCCAGGAAGATGCACCAAACCATGAGTTCTTCCCTCATGGCGGCTGTGACTCTAGTCCTATGCATCGGCCTGCGCAGGCCTGCCATGGCAAATCAAAGGTGGTGCAGAAACGCCCGCCCTGGGGCAACCACCTTACACGTGAAGTTAAGGTGGCCGACCAGCTCCTGCAACTCCCTGAGGGAGATTTTCCTGAGTGTTTGAGCCTCGCGGACTCTGTCGTGAAGGGACACGAGTTTGTCCATGGGGAGGCAGCACACCTGGGCGCGGGTATCGATTTCGATACCCAGGAAGGTGAGCACTGTCAGGGGACCCTCCATCTTTTCCTCGGCCAGGGGAAATCCCAGCTGCCCCACTAGCGATCTAAAGTGGTCAAGCAGGAGTTGACACCGGCCTGACCCAGCCGGCGCACAGAACAGATAGTTGTCCAGGTAATGGGCCATGGTTGCTAACCCCGTGACGTGGCACAGGCGCCACTCCACAAATCTGCTGAACCTCTCAAATATGGCACAGGACACCGAGCATCCGAATGGCAGGGCACGGTCCATGAAGAACTGGTTTTGGAATTGAAAACCCAAGAGCTCGAAATCGGCGGGGTGGACGGGGAGAAGGCGGAAGGCCAACTTAATGTCGCACTTTGCCATCTCCGCGGCCACCCCACAGGAGCGCACCATGCGCACCGCCACGTCGAATGATGTGTACCGGACTGTACACAGCTCAGACGGGATGCCGTCGTTCAGCGATGTGCCACTAGGGTGGGAGAGGTGATGTATAAGCCTAAACTCACCTGGGGCTTTTTTGGGGACTAAGCCCAGTGGGGACACTCTCAGATTAGGCACGGGGGGCTGCGGGAAGGGCCCGAAGACCCTGCCCTCCTGCACCTCCTTCCAGATCTTCTCTGCCACCACCCCCTCAGCCCCCGTCAGAGACCTGAGGCTCTGTGCTGATACAGGCAGCCTGGGACCCTCAAACGGGATACAGAAACCAACTTCAAAACCAGAAACCAAAACCTCTGCCGCCTCCCTGTTCGGGCACTCAGCGGACCACTGCCTCTGGACCTCAAGCTTGATTGGGCTGGGGCCCTTTTGCAGGGGCATTGTCCCCAGATCCTGGCTTCCTATTACCCGCAGCATCCCTCCCCTTCCCCTGCTGTGGGCGGGCCCTGCTGCAGTTAATGACAGGATACTGGGCCCCGCATATGGAGCACTCGTGCTTGAAGTGGCACGGCTTCCTATTGCACGCTCCCTGGCCGTTGTAGTCCCAACAGACCAGCCGGACTTGAGCCGACTGGCCTGCCGAGGCACGGGCAGTTGGATTTTGCGTCCCCTTGTGTATGAGGTGGCCGCTGTCATAGCCCTCCCCCAGGGTTGGGTGGACGGAGGTCATGAATTGTAGCCACACTGGTGGCAAGGGCTCGTCCCACTGCAGGTAGGGCTTCAAGGCCGCCCTACGACAAAATTCCTCGTCATATTGCAGCCGGGTGTGGCCGGGAAAGTCAACGAAGGCCCGGTAAATAAGGTCCAAGTATTTCAATATGGACTGCGCCCGCCAGGGATGGGCCTCCAAGGTCAGGGACATATAGATCAGGTAGGCAGGAAGCCAGGTGTCCCAGGAGCGCTCCGGCTTCTTGCTCAGCCTCCGCTTCTTATCCTGTGTGTCCTCCTTCTCCAACTTCTTGGTATCTAAGTCCCGGTTCAGTAGGCTAAAAATATCAATAAACTACCCCCTCCAGATTTTTTCCTTTGTAGCCTGTGGCAGGTGGTGCCCAAACGGCGAAGCGTAGTCCCCATAAGGGAGCGCACCAGCCGCGACCCCCGCATAGCTCGGGGCCCCACCAAGGTAGGGCCACGCTGGAGCACCCGCAGGCAGCTGTCCGGGTGCGAGCCAAGTGGGCAGCCACCCATGGGGCCAGACGAGTGGAGCAGGGACCGGCTGGCACGGTTGCATGCCACCCATCCGGAGTGACACGGGCTGCCAACCCGGTGCGTGCACGCCCACCCCGGGTATCGCCCCCGGTGAAGGCAGCACAATATTACTCCAGGGCAACCCGGCGCCCAGTGTAGTGGGCGGGGAAGGCACTGCCTGCGCCAGCCAGCCTGCCAGGGTGGGCGATCCCGGAGAGGGCGGACCCGCCAGCCAGGGCCATGTAGATGTGAGCGCTGATTCAGGCGCGTAAGACAACTCACTTGTGCAAGGGTTCTCTGCAGCAGCTAGCTCCTGTTGTCATCTTCCGTGCCAACCATCACCTCAGGGCCGGCGGTGGCTGCAGGCGGGCTGCGCGGTGTGGAGCGCTGTCGCCTGGTGGATGCCAGCAGGCGGCCTGACACTGTGGGTGCCCTGGATGCGGGATCTATCTTCTTCAGCACTGCAAAATGGGCAGAAAAATTCTGAGCAACATCCTTCAACTGGGCCCGCTTTCTAGCCTTCAACGGCCTGGACCCTGTCCTTGGCTGCACCCCCTGGCTATCCTCACTAGCATGCACCCCTTTAGCAGTCTCCAGAGCCACCAAGTGTGACTCGAGCTCAAGTCAGATAGGCCAGTCCTCTTCGTCTGAAGAGAGGTCTGATAGCTGGGGAGTAGGCTGCGGCCTTTTTGCAGGCTGCTTGCCCTTGCTCTTCCCCATTCCCTTTCCTGGGGCCATCCCTGTGTTACTCCCCTATGGGCAAGGCTGCGAAATAGGACAAGCTCTGGCGCCCAGGCCCACCCAGGAATACCACCCTAGGGGTCCCCCAGCGCCCCCCAGGAGTGTGGCAGCACTCAGGGGGCCTTCTGCCTCACTTCCCAAAGCCCCCGCCCCTAATTCCCCTGCTCTAAAAATGAGGAACGGCCGCGGAGAGAGGGGGTAGGCGACGCAGACCCGGGCTTCCAGTCCCTTCCCAGACCTCGATCCAGGCCAAAGCAGGGGCCCCACCCAGCACAGGGCAGGGAAGAGGGAGGAGGGGGTCGCCTGGCTAGGGATTGAGTTAGTTAGGGCCCCCGGCCCGACCAGTACCCCCTACCCACCGGAGCCACGAGAGGCCAAAAGCCCTTCCTCAGCCCAAATGGGTTGAAGGCGGGCCCCACCCAGCCCGGGGGAGGTCTCAGGGGATGGGAAGGGTTGGGTCGGGAAAGCCCGGAGGGCCTAGGGGCCACCGCAAGTCATCCCACTCACATGGGGGAAGGCTGATGCCGCTCCCCCGATCTGGCTCTTTAGGCCCATCCCACCAGTCGTACTGGCCTCCGCAGCCTCCCGTGGGAGGCACAGCCATGTCCGCCACTTGGAGCCTCTGCCGGGCAAAGGCCCCACACGTTCCGGCCTCTGGTGGCGCCGCCGGGAGGTGAGTCCTCCATTGGTGCGGCCATGCTGGGCGGCAAGGACTCGCTGGGCCTGGCCTGCAAGGCCCACACCGAAGCTGGGCCGAAACAAGCCCCTGCTGGGGCTCAGAAGGCCACAGCACTGCCCAGGCTGCACCGCAAACCCAGCCTCAAAATGGCGCCCACCACATGGCGCCCGAAGATGGCGGCACACAAAATAGCGGCCGCAAGAGGAGCAGGCAGCAGGTCCTACCCTGCTTAACGCTCCTCCGAACTGCCTGCAGGAGGGGGTCGGAGCCACCCCTTTTAAAGGGCACTCCTCCCCCTCCCCTCTGGACACTTCAGGCGTCCTGCCTGTCTCTCCCTCCGGGAGGGCGGGCAAACACGCTCCATGGGCGGAGGTTCCGCCCACGGAGCGACCATTCTCCTCAGCCCAAAGAACACATCACATTTTTAACTCTGTGAATGCTGACAAGGATGTGAAAGATCTCTGTTCTAATGGTATCTCCATGTTTTGCCTTTTGGTTTCAGCAGAATTGTATAAATGCCCTTCATTAGGTCTGATTTTCACATTTGTCAGGGAGGGGGGCTAGGGAACATATATCTCTATTATGGAGGGAGAAATGTCATGAGTAAAGTGAAAATCTTACCCGTTGAATTCCTTCAAAGTGTATTTATTTATTAGATTTTTTACCACATCACTTAGAGACCATACACTACTCAGGGTGGCTGTGCAACCCAGGATCAATCCAGCCCACTCCAGTCCCCAATCTGACCATCCTTGACAAAATATAAACAAAAACAGAAAACAGAAGACAAAAACAAAGAGGTTCAACAAATATTTTTTTAAAAATAAAACATACAAGATGATGACAATCCAATAGGACCAAGACTAGGCAGTGACTGTAGTCTCCACTAAAGATGGGCATGAAACAAAAAAACATTCATTCCATTATTCATTATTCATTTAATTGCATAACAAAACGAATAATGAAAATTCTGATGAAATTTTAACGAACCAAAAATTAGGTTTGTTACATTTCGTTTTCGCTAATGGCAATGCGCAATGAAATGAGCTGTTTTAAAATGTTAAAAAACATCCTGAATATCTGTAAAAACCCAGCGATAATTATTTATTCTGCCTGATAATACCTACCAGGGGGGTTGGGGTCCTTAAAACGTGCATTTATGTCTTTTCTCAGATCGCTGTATTTTTTTTTCCTTTAAGGGGAGTTAGGGGACATCGACCCAAAATGGCTCCCAGATGCCTAATATTGATTTATTGGGTATTAAAACACCCTGGACATCCATAAAAATGCAGTGATAATTATTTGAAATTATTATCTACTAAGGGGTTGGGGTCCTTAAAACGTTTGTTTTTGTCTTTCTCCCATCGTGATGTATTTTTTTCTTTTCCCTTTAAGGATGACACAAAATGGTTTCCAGCCACAAGATGGATGCAAGCCATGTGATGGGATCATGTAAATTCTTGGACAATTTCAACCAATAGCATGCCTAGGTTGCATACTGGGTAGGTGTGGCAGCCACAGAGGGCATAAAAAGCTCTGGCAGCCCCCCATCCTCCTTGCAGTCTGCGGTGGAAGTTTAGGTGGGATTGTTGTCTCTGCGACTCGTTACTTTAGGCCAGGCAGGCAGGTGTGTGTGTCTGTGTTCCTGCTGGCTGCAGCCTAGCTCTTAGTGGAGAGAAAGAAGAGCACCTAGGGAATATGTGCACCTAAGTAATATTGTATATGAAGGCAAATGTAATCAAATTGCCCAAAAACTTCTTCCTTTTTTTCTTTATAGTTTCACCCAGATTAAAAATGCTGCCAAATATAGCAGAGGCAACATACTGTAGGGAAGTAAGGCTGGTAAATCAGGATGCAAAAAGATACACAAAGCAAGTATGCACTGAGAGAATTTTCTGTGTCATCCTGACCTTGAAGGAAAGATTCTGCAAGAGACAAGAGATAACACAGATACACTGCAATAATGCAGACAGAGACAGATTTGGAATTAATTGGAGGTCGGCTTTTTCATAAGTGACCAAGACTAGAGTTCCTAGTGTCGCATAGTGGGTAGAGTAAGAGACCAGGACTCTGGAGAACAGGCTTCAAATTCCATTTCAGCCATGAAAACTGACTGAGGGAACAGAAATGGTAAAACCACCCTCTAAAATATCTCACCTTGAAAAACCTATTAGGATCACTATTACAGATGAGCTTTGCCAAACAGCCAAGAGGACAGAAACCTTTGCAACTCTGCAAAGCCCGGACATTTCAATTAATCACTTGGGAACATTTTCCTGCTGTTTGTGTAGGATGGGACTGGAAAGCGTCCCCAGGTTCCTACAAGCCTCCTGGAGCCACCATTATCTTGGCTCACAGTTCACACTTCCTAGGGCAGCAGATTACACCAGGTATAAATTGCTTGGATTCTAATTTACTAGATTGGCAAAACTGCCGCTCAGGTTAAAACATGATGATGATGTTTTACATTATCTAAACCAATTATTTCAATACCCTTTTAATTCACTCCTTTGTTTGGGCAATCAGTTCTATATACATTCAACTATCAGGTATGAAAAATATTCTTACGAACTAAGCTGTGAACGCATTTCAGTAACTTGTAGCAAGCTGCTGTTCAAACCTCATTTTTAAAATATAGTGTATGTTTAAGGGCTGCTTTTTCTATATGCTTCTTAATTATTTTAATAATCATTGTAACATTCAAATTTTGATACTGTGACATGTTCTTTAGATTAACTTTAGCGTTAAATTAATTAACAGTGGTGTTGAAATTATATTTTGGCACCAGGATTCTTTTAGTATTCTTTTTCAGTTTTACTCTGAAGTTATATTTATATTTATATTTATAGTTCATGAATATTATCACATCCCTCTCCTGTTTTTGCTTTGGAAAAGAAAATCCAGTTTTTCTGTGCCCTTATTCCAATCATGTGGTCTATAAGATTTTCATATTGGCCACCGTGTGACATCCACATGCACTGCAATCCATTTGGTTATTTGAAGCATCCATTTGTGATGAACAGATGGGTGGCTTCACAGAATGCACTCTTCCACTCTCCTGCTTTGTTTTTAACCCCCAGACTAAAATTTTCAAACAGCATTTGTTTCTGCAGGAAAAAAGGAAGACCAAATATGAGATGGATTTACTCCCTATAAAGTAAGTCACACCCTTGAGTTTACAAAAGCTAAACAGGACTGCTGAGTACAGGACATTTTAGAGAAAACTGACTCATGGGGCCAGCATAAGTCAAGAGGTGCTTTGACAGCAAATATCAACAACAGTATTAATATTGTAATGATACTGTGCTAAGAAGAGTGGTTGAATGTGCTTCTGCCTGTCCCTCTGTGGAAGAACCTTCATGTCTAAAAAGACACAAAGGGGTGGTGGTGGGGAACAACTCCCTTTATATTCAGTTGCCTGCACAGTAGCTCTAATTATTCCAGTTTTACTGCTATGGTAACACCTGAAAAAGGCAGCCAGCAAAAACTTAAGCTCCACAAAATCTCATCAGCTGAACATAGAATAAGCTTCAGGCAGTTAATATCCCTATCTTTGTTCTGGAAACAAGGAACATATTCAAGAAAGGGTTTCTAGTTGGCCACAATAAAAAAGAAAAAAAAAGACTGAAAAGAAAAAGAGAGCAAGCAGGATATTGAAAATAGACTTCTTTAGCGAATTGTGTGTGTGTGTGTGTGTGTGTGTGTGTGTGTGTGTGTCAAATAGCATGGACTAGAGATGGGCTATTCCTATCTCTACCCCTGAGGATAGGAATATGAACCTTGGCACTGCAGGTGCTGAGATCCAGCTCTTCCCTCCAAACAAGCTGGTTCACTTACTGTCACATGTGGCTGTCATCATGCCATTGTGCCAATTGGAGAAGCTGCAGATTCAGGGGAGAAAGGCTGGATCTCCTCAGCACCTGTGGTGCTGATATTGGTATCCTTAAGTATACAAATATAAATAGCCTATCTCCAGTGTGCACTGTATTGTCTGGATATTCCTCAGAAACATATGACAGTTTTTTTAAAATATATATATATGTACACATGCACATTGTCCCCCCATGCTGAAAGGACCATGCGAGTTTTGGGTATATGCTCTGGGCCACACTTTATTAACTTTAACTGTAAACACCAAACACAACTTCAATAGGGGCCTGCTGTACTGCAGGTTCAAAGTTGGTACCAAGGGGTCTCCCGGGACCCCTCCAACTGGCAGGCTGTGAGGGCGAGTCAATAGCCCTGAGTGTGCTCTGTCGAAGGACAGGGCCAACTCGGCCAGCAAGTCCCATTTCCCCATCCTGGGTAGGCCAGGCCCGGCAATTGTGCCTGCTAACCCAGTAGGCCCTCCAGGTGCATCCTTTCCCCCGACATTGTAATCTCTGGATCCGCAACACCGAGGGGTTGGATGGACCCAAAGAGAATTTGGGATCAGACTCACCTGCTGCCTCTCAGTACTGCACACTACTGTCCGTGTGGCCATTAAACTAAACCCACTGCCAACACCACTAAGGGACAGGCGAAAAATCCCCAGGCACCTGGCCAATCTGTGCCCGGGTCAAAAATTCCTATCCAGCCCCGTGGCAACCAGTTAGACTCATACTAGTGTAGTAAAGTGGCAGGTGGATGGGGAAAGCTGGCTGATGAAGAGGCCGGAGCCACGTTCACAAGCCCCTTTATGGGCTTGCTGAAGTCTCTCCTCATGAGACCAGGTCAGTCTCACGTGCATTCGGCAGGGTAAAGGGCAAAGCGGCACCGCATGGCGCAATTGCGTCCGCGGAGCCCAACCTAGCCTAGTTTTCTGCAAGTTTAATCAGAAGGATACCCCACTGGAACCAGAAATGGACCTTATAGGTGGGCATTGCAGATGAAGGAATGTACCATCAAGTCACTTCTGAGCTATGGTGACTGTGGGCTTGATTACACCAGCCAAAAGAAGCAGCGTTATACCATTTTTGCCATTATTTTGATTGTCTCAAAATTTTCTACTTACATGATGCATAGATAGCATCAATTCATTTGCCCTGGCAATTGGATTATTTATTTTTTGCCAGGAGGGTTGATGTAGCAATTGTGTATTACTTTATTCCTTATTGTTTGAGTGTGAGTGAAAGTTGCTGTTGTTGTTTTTTTTGTGATTGAGTTGAGTTTTGGAGCACTGAGGCTACTCTATGGCCACTGTGCTTGTGTCCTTTCATTTTTTTAAAAAATAGAGGAGTATTAATAAATTGCTAGAAGCAGCAGCAGTCACAAAACAACATGCATATATTGCCCAGGAGGAGACAACCGCCCCTCTTCCCTTGCTGGTGAAAGAAGGCTTGTGCAGAAAATGGGGCATTTTATGCTTGGAAATTGTAAAGAAAAATGTGCCTTGCATTAATGTGTTCTCTTTCTCTCTCTCTCTCTTTTTTAAACCCTACTTTTGAGAATACTTTGCAAGTATTTTAAAATCTGCTTTCTCCTTCTGACACTGTTCAAAAGAAAAATGAAAAATGAAAGCCAAGAACTGAGAGGACAGATATTCAAGGAAAAAGGGATGAGTAAAGAAGAGAAGGGAAAAAGAGGAGGATAGAAGATTCAAAGCGCTTTATAGATACATCACTTTTGTATTTATTTATTTTTTTAAGGACAAGGGGTGGCCTTCTTAGGCCCCGGTCTCACAATGATTTTGCTGCTGTTTTTGCTGAAAAAGACTGCACAGCAAAAGATTGTGCCTTCACTCTGAAGTGCAGTATTTTGGTACCACAGCTGACCACACCCCCAGAAGCGCACTTTAACCACAGCATTTTGTACCACCACTAGAGGTTGTGTTAAAATACTTCTGTTATTGATGCACACTTTTTAATGCCTCGAACGAAGTGCAACCCCAGAAAATTTTCACCAATTTGATTTGTACCCCCTTTCTACCACTTCCTGTAATTCTGCCTTAATAATTGCTTATGCTACTGAATTGGTGGCATACCGGCATGCTGGCACACTGGAAGACCATGAAAAATAATAAACAGCAGTGACACCCAATGGTGGTTATTGACATTGTTTGTTCATATAAATTTGCCCATAGAAAACACAAAACACATGGGGAAATAAAACTGACACTTCTGCATGAGGACAGAGAGTAGTGCAAGAAAGCCAGCATGCTGGTAATCAAAAATATATATATGTAAGCATGATGGAGAAAATAAACTCGAAAAAAGATGCACAGTAAGCAAGTCAGGCAGATGCAGAGAAGTAAAATACTCCCCTGTCATCGGGGCACTAACTGCGCATCAAACATCATGTGACTGCCCCCAAAAAATAGTATGCATCAAATTAAGATGCACATATAATGGTAGTGAGACCAGGGCCTTAGTTCCCTTCCTACTCCTTTGTCCTAAGGGCATAGTTAGCTACCCATTGTAGTTGTTAGCTAACTCATATCCTTTTGGTCCTCAATTGAAGCTGCTATTTCCATACTGTTATCTCCTGCATCTCTAGTCCCTAATAGACCCTTCTTTAATTGTTCCTAAAGTCTTTATTCCCATATTTGAAAGACTGAACATGTGAATCTTTTGAACTATTCAGGTGCCAATTAGACATGGGCATGACTCGGCGAAATTGTCATTTCCGTTTTCGATTATCGTTTCCGTTACGTAACAGAAATGGTAACGATAATTAAGCCGTCAGAACTCGAACTCGAACCGAAAAAAGAAAAATTTGATCGGGTTTTCCATTTTCGTTTGTGGCATCACGGCGATCGCGCAATGTGAAGCACAGAAAAAGTTTTAAAAGTTTTAAAAAAAAACCCGACTCCCGGCCAAAAAAGCAGGCAAAAATATGCCTGCCTGAGGCTTTGCCACCTACCAGAGGGGTGGTTTCTGGGGGGTCCCCGGCCTTTCCCTCCCTCTTCTCCTGTCCTGGGCTGCTTGCACCAGGCTGGGGGGGGTCATCCTCGTTGTCTCGCCACATGCCCTGTGGTGGTGGGGATCCAAAATGGCGACCACAATTTTTCTTTTGAAATCCTGGTCAAAAAACACACCAAATCACCACAGAAACATGTGAAATTTATTTATTTTAAATGCCTGAATTTTAATAGTAGCAGCAGTGGGGTTTTTTTAATAGCAATAAACGTCGTATTGGTTTTAATTTATTTTATTTTATTTTATTTTTTTATTTTTTAGACCTGCCCATTTGGGCTGGGCATGGGATGGGACCATGCAAATTGTTTGAACCATTCCACCAATGGCATCGCCAGGTTTTTGACTGACACCTCTGGATGTCTCGGAGGGCATACAAAGCCGAGGCACCTTCCAGAAATCGCAGTCGGGTGTATGGATGTGGTTGAGGGAGGAGGGCTGGCTGCTGGTGCTGGTGTGATCCGATCGAGATTGAGGAGGGAGGCTGGAGGCTTTAGGATTTAAGTTAGGCAAGCAGGGAGGAAATTGAATTTAGAAAATAATTTCTTTGATTCCCTGCAGCTTTGTCTGCTGAAGGGAATAGCAGTTTATTCTTTATTTCTTCTCTGGCAGTTTGTGAGGATTTTTTTCTGATATTGGATAAAGGGGGAGGTTCGACTGGGAGTGGGAGGTGTGGATTTATTTTAAAAATATATTATATACTACCATTTATTTTCTATTTTCCCAACTTCAATTTGCTTGCACATACACACATTTGGGGTGCAAGCCAAGAACAGAACCTCTATCCTAAGTGATATCCTAACTGCCCACTCGCCCATCTGCCCGCACCGCCACCCACCTGCGGCCCACGCCGTCGCCTGCCCACTCGCTCGCCCGCTCGCCCGCCCCCACCTGCTCGCCCACCCCCCACCCCGCCCGCCACCTAGGGTGCAAAAACACCTAGCTCCAGCCCTGATTGCAGGATGCCCCTATGCTCTGGGAAGTCAAATCGTGCTAAATTGCGGTGGAAACGAGAAACGACAAACAACAAATGACAAACTGAAACGACAAATGTTTGAAAAATTTCACGACAAACGGAAATGACCCGAAACGGACCCGTTCCGACAAACAAAAACTCAAAACGTCATTTTTTCTGGTTGTGCCCATGTCTAGTACCAATTGTTACCTCCTCCATTGTTGCCTGCTCCCCATTTTCCTAAACAGATGCTGTCTGGTTAACAAAACACAGGGGTAGTTGTGAGTTTTTTGGGCTGTTTGGCCATGTTCTGGAAGTTTTTTTCACCAGACGCTGTGGCTGGCATCTTCAGAGGTTAAGGAGATCAGGGAAGCTCCTATCAGATCCCGGCTGTGAAAGCCTTTGAGAAAACACAGGGGCTTTCTCCTCCTGACATGTTCCTTTGATGTTCCCTTTAATCCTCTGATCTCTATTTCTGATCTTGTGTTCTTTTTCATTCCTCTTTTTCCCATGAGAACTAAACTAAAACACTATCATTCACACAAGGAATCAAAATTGTATCAAAGTCTCATTTCCTACATTGCTCCATAGGGACATATACTCTCTGTTGCTGTAACAGAGAGAGTAATACATTTGTGGCCAATTCCATCTAAACCAAAAATGAACATGTCCACATAAATGTATTGGGAGAACTATCATACAGTGATTTGTTGCATGAGAGACTTGTGCAGAGATTATGTTGACTATGTGTACTATATATGAACCAAATTACAAATATATCTGATGGGGAAAGCTATTTGCTTGTGATCTATCATAATAGGATCAAAAGACAACAGTGTTTGTTGAGTATTTATCTAATAATAACTCATCTTAAATATGTACTGCACAAGTGAAATATAAAAATGTTTGAATGAGAATAATTTTTTGTGTGTGGGGGGGGGGATTATTAGCATTTCAACATCTCATCCAGCCAGGAAAATATACAGAATGATATGTGAATGTGACATGTTTTCGCACAAATATTCCTTTCAAGTTGAAGAAAATAGTAACAGATCTATGGTAATCAATTTGTTTCATGGCTTATTTTCATAATATATGCATCTTAGTTGTCTGACTACAAAATGTATTGCTTTGTTGCTACAGGTGTTGTTTTCTTAGGATTTATAAAAACATGACTTAACATCATTTATAACTATGTTTTGAGAATATAGGAAAAAATTGTATATAGACCAAATCCATACATTATGCAGGTTTTCCAGAGCTCATTGAAGAGTTATTCTTACCTCTGGTTCAGTTGTGAAACACTTACATGCAAGCTTCTTTAACATCTTCTTAGACAACCTTCTTAGTGCTTCAAACTTCTTAGAGCAGAACAGGAGCAAGTGTGATAAAATAAGTGGAGTGAGGGGTGGAGTTGGAAAGAAGATGCTTTGGAGGGTAATGAAAGGTCACAGAAATGGTCAAAAGACAGGTTTTCTTGGAATAGTCAAAAAAGAGAGAGAGGCTTGCTTTAAATAAGGAAATGGGGTAAGGGTATTCCAGAATGGATGCTCCCCTCCGCCCTGTGCGGGGGCGGGGCGTCTTTGCCGGCTGGCCGGGCGGGCGCGATAGGCTACGCAGTTTGCGTTGCCTACGCCTGGGAGCGCGGAGCGCGATCAGTCATTGCGCTCCCAGCCCTCAGCCCGGCCGGATCGTCAATTGCAGACCTCCTGGTCGCCCGTTTTGAATCCGGCCGGCTACCGGAGCGCCCGCTTTGCTTCGCTTTTGCTGCCTGCTGCTGCGCTGCCGAGAAAAACAACTGATCGGCGGCAGCTTATCTCTGTTCCCGATCGTTTGGGGTGGGGAGGGAGGGTCGGGTCGGCGGCGCAGCTCCTGTGAGTTGGCCGGCCGACTGGAGGGTGGGGGGTTGGATTTACCTGGTCGGGTAGGGTGGTTGGCAGGCTGGTTGGTGTTGCCCCTGGGGGTTTGGCATTGCACTTTGCCGCTTTGCCGCTTTGCCGCTTTGCCGCTTTGTCCAACTTCGCGCCACTGACAGTTGGCTTTTCTTTTCTTTTCTTTTCTTTTCTTTTTTTTTATCGCCTTTGTGCTTCGGCTTGCTTTGACTTCAATTTATGATAGCCTCATTCCTTTTGTAGTTGGCGGGGTTCTTTAGAGTGGGCTTGAGTATTTAGATCGGGTGGTGGTACCTGGAGGGGCGCGCTTTATTACTGTCATTGTCTTTGGACGGGTATTCTGTTCCACTGCTGTTCGAGGGCGGCCATTTTGTCATTCCCCTGGTGTTTGTATTACTGTGCTTATCTTCTGCCATCCGTCTGTCTTTTACCTGGGCAGTGCTTCATCCGAGTGGGTGCTTCTTGTTATCTATAGTGTTGGCGGGGGGGCGGATTCATTTTATTGCTTGGAGGCCTCCATCCTCGTAAGTGGCTTCCAGGCTGCACGGCAGCCATTTTGTTTCATTGTTTTTCTCTGGCCTGGTATTGAATTCAATCTGTAGCCATCTTCAGCTCTGGGTGGTGCTTGATTATCTAGCCACCCAGTGCTGGTGTCTTTATTGGTCAGGGCACCTTGTTATCTAATTATTTGGGCCACCTCGTTAATTTTATCCTGTTTTTGCCCTGTCTCTTTGTAGTTAGCCATGCCTCCAAAAATGGCTCCAAGTAAGGGCAAGGGCAAAGCACCTGCAACTAAGCGTCCGCCTTCTCGACCTGAACCTGAGGTGTCATCTTCTGATGAGGATGAATGGCCGCAGTTTGCGGCGGCGTGGCAAAAATTGTCGCGCTTGGAACGCGAACATGCCACGCAGAAGGGGATGGCATCTTCTTACGGGGGTGGTCCTCACCCTAGGGATGCTAAGGCCCGTAGCACGGCGGGTCTGCGGATGTTAGGTGATCTTATGATGACTCGCATTTCTGCTCTCGAGGCGGCACTTGCTGGTTCCTCCGGTCAGGCTGCCTTGGATGTTTCCCACAGGTCGGCGGCAGCGTCTGCACCACAACCAGCGATTACCACAGAGGGCAACTTGCCTGGCACCATTCCTCATGGTACGGTTCCTGAGGTGCCCGAGGATGGCCTCCCGCAGGCGCTGGACCTGTCACTGTCGGCGACGTCTCCTAGCGGTTCTGTGCCGTTGGCTATGCGACGACCTGGGCTGGGTGAGTGCAGCACCGCCCCTCCAAGTATTACTGGTCCGGTCACTTGGCCTTGGCCTGCTGCGACGCGGGGCTCGCAGTCTTCGGCGGAGGCGATTTTCCCTAGTCGTGTCCCGTTGCTGAGTTCTGGGCAGCACGCTGACTTGGCGACCCGTCGGCTCACTGACGCGGCTGCTCAAACGGAGATATTACCTCCTGGGGCATCGGGCACAGGGGAGGGAGTGCCTCATGGGGCGCCCCCGGCGGGGTCTGCCCCCCCAGCCCAGTCCCAGTCTTCTGATAGTTCATCAACTCCGTCCAGTAATCTTGACCTTCCGGAGGGTGATGAATCGCTGCCGTTAGGCGATCATTTGTCCGAGTCCATGGTGGCTAGAATTGCTGCAGGCAAGTATGTTGAAATTTTTGATCTGCTTAATCGTGAGATTGATCCTAAGGACTTAGAGCATCTGGATGAGAAAGAGAAGGAGCGGATCCGAAAACGTAAGCCGGACCGCTCATGGAATAATTGGCTCAATGCTTTTGTCATTTTTGCTGGGATATACTCCCAGGCTCATCCTGAAAAGGGGTCGGCATTGTGGCATTATTTGGACTTGATTATACGCACTCGCAGTGATTTTCCGAATATGGCTTGGCTTATTTACGATGAAGGCTTCTGTCGCCGGATAGCCAAGGACCCTAGCTTACGCTGGGACCGCCCACATAATTATTTGTGGCTCAGGGCAATGAGTGCAAGGGCTAATGAGCGATTCGACAGTGGCCACCCAGTTTTTCGCACAGGCACTTCGTCCAACACCCGCGCTGTCGCGGGTCAGCCGGTTCAACCCCGGCTTGTCTGTTTTGATTACAACAGCCGGGGATCTTGCGGACGGCGCCACTGTAAATTTAGACACATCTGCTCCACTTGCGGTGCCAACCACCCCGCATCTACCTGTTCTCGGGGTAAGCCGGGGGGCGAGGGGGGTAAGGATTCTGGATCAAAGCGGGGCCCTTCGGGTGCGAATGTGCCTCCAAAAGGGACCTAGTCCGATAAAGGTTTCGGTCCTTCAGGCGTGGCTCCGTAGCTACCCTGATTCGGGGGAGGCGTCTTACTTGTTGGATGGATTTACTCATGGATTTCGCATCCCGTTTTTTGGGGAACAGATTCCGTGCATGTCCCAGAATCTGAAATCAATATTAGGCATGGAACATATTGTTCGGGACAAGATCGCTACGGAATTGGCTGCTGGGCGTGTATCCGGCCCATATTCTCACCCTCCCACTCCTCTTTTTCGGGTGTCTCCATTGGGGGTGGTCCCCAAGAAGACACCTGGTGAATTTCGTCTTATTCACCCCTTTCTTATCCTGAGGGGGCCTCTGTTAATGATGGGATACCACGGGAACTGGCCACTGTCCATTACACATCTTTTGACGCTGCAGTGCGCATGGTACGCAGCTGCGGCGTCGGAGCCGAGATCGGTAAGTGCAATATCAAATCAGCCTTCAGATTGCTTCCTGTACACCCGGACGATTGCGAGCTGTTAGGCTTTGCATTCGAGGGTTCGTACTATATGGACAGATGTATGCTATTCGGTTGCTCCATCTCCTGTTCCGCTTTTGAGCGCTTCAGCTCCTTTTTGGAATGGGTGGTCAGACAGCAATCACGCAATTCGCATGTTGTTCATTATTTGGATGATTTCTTATTTGCAGGAGCCGCTGGCACGGGTCAGTGCGCTGCCCTTATGTCTAAATTTCAAACTATTGCACAGGAATTGGGTGTGCCCCTGGCAGAAGACAAAACGGAGGGACCCGCCACTGTGCTGACGTTTCTGGGGATCAAACTCGACACCGTTAATCAAGCCTGCCGCTTACCGGCCCCAAAATTGGTTGAATTACGATCCAGACTTTCTGCTATGATGGCGCGCACGAAGGCCACCCTTCGTGAGTTGCAGCAACTTATCGGGCATCTCAATTTCGCTTGTCGGGTGGTTGCTCCCGGCCGCCCGCTTTTGCGCCGGTTATGTGACTGTGTTGCCGGACTTCGTAGCCCGCATCACAGGCACCGTATCTCGGCTGACATCAAGCACGATTTGGCACTGTGGCTAGAATTTTTGTCTAGCTTTAACGGTGTTTATTTTTGACGCCACGAGGTCTTGGACGGGGCCAAATTTCAGCTTCAGACAGATGCGTCTGGGGCTCATGGGTTTGGTATGTTTTTTCGAGGCCGTTGGTGTTCGGGGGAGTGGCCCCAGGAATGGCAGCACAGTGGCTTGACTCGCGATCTTACATTCCTTGAATTATTCCCCATTGTTGGAGCAGTATATTTGTGGGCGGATGTGTGGGCTAATTCGGCCGTGAGGTTTCAGTGCGATAAGTTGGCGGTCGTTCATGTGGTTAATAATTTGACTTCTAAATCGAAGCGGGTTATGCGTTTGGTAAGGGCACTTACCTTGCGATGTCTCCGATTTAACATTGTGTTTCGTGCTTGCCATGTCCCGGGGGTACATAATGATTTGGCTGACGCTCTGTCCCGCCAACAGATGGAGCGGTTCAGAGCGTTAGCACCCTCTGCTTGGAAGGAACCAGACCAACTCCCATCAGAGGTATGGAGCCTTGGCGGGTAGAGGCTAATCGGGCCATGAGTCTGGCCCTAGCCCCTAGTACGCGGCGTGCGTATTCTGCTGCTTGTGCGGAGTACGCTCGTTTTTGTACTTTGGAGGGAATACATCAAATGTGGCCGGCGACCGCAGACCAGTTAGTGCAGTTTGCAGTGTACTTGCATTTTCAAGGACTGGCGCCACGGACCATCCAGGGAAAATTTTTGGCCTTGTATTATTATGCTAAGGCCCAAGGTTTCGCTATTCCTGACTGTCAATTCAGGATTGTGAAAATGATTGAGGGTTGGTCACGTGAGAGGGGCAAATTTCCTGACACCAGGACGCCTATTTCACCTAATATGTTGTGTTCCCTCGCGGAGACATGGTCACAGGTTTGTGTTAATAGTTTTGAAGTTTCATTGTTCCATGCTGCTGCCTTAACTGCCTTCTTTGCTGCTCTGCGTATCAGCGAGCTTGTGGCCTGTTCCAAATCTGATACCTCTCAGACGGCCCTAATGTGGACCGATTTGGCCTTGGAGGCGGACCATGTAGTGTTCCGCTTGCGTAAATCGAAAACCGATCAGCGGGGCAGGGGCACCTTGATACATCTTCGTAGGTGTTCTTTGGCACAAATTTGTCCCGTAGTTGCCTTGCATCAGTACGCCCGGCAAATTGGCACTTACCGGGGTTACTTATTTCAGCATGCAGATGGGTCGCCTTTGACTCGTTATCAATTTTGGAAGGTATCTCTTAAGGCCTTACAGCTTGCTGGTATACAGGGGTGGCATTTCGGTACCCATTCTTTCAGGATTGGGGCCGCATCTACGGCGGCCGCGATTGGCATTGATTCCGCTGGCATTCAGAGAATTGGCCGTTGGAAGTCGAATTCTTTTAAGGCATACGTGCGCCCGTTAATGGACCGGTAATACCGGTCCAGTCTTTCTGTTTTCTCGTTTCAGGTCCAGTTGCGGAGCTTCGCACACGAGTTGTTTTCTACGGCCATAGTTTTGTGTACTGGGCGGCAAAGTATGCTGTACGATCCGGACGTGGCCGCGATCTCGGCCTGGGACAGTGGGCAGAGCTGGTTTGGAGGGGACGACGGGGTATGTCCTGGAATGCATTTTTGACGACAGCTCTTTCGGACACCCTTGACCCTCCGCCTGCCATTGTCATCATACATCTCGGTGGTAACGACTTGACCCGCATGTCGGGTAAAACTTTGATTCTTAAGGTCATTGATGACCTGAAATTTTTCAAGCGGCATCGCCCTTTTACCCGCATTTTGTGGTCGGCGATTATCCCGCGATTGCAGTGGGGTCCATATCACCATCCCCAGCAGATGCATAAAGCCCGTAAGGGAGTTAATAGGGAAGTCGCCCGGGTGGTCAAGTCTGAGATGGGTAACGTCATACTGCACCCTACTATTACGGCTCGAGATCTCAGCCTGTATCGTCCAGATGGCGTACATTTGTCGGATAGGGGCCTCGACGTGTTTCTTCATGATATTAAGGAGGGCCTGTGTGCCGAACTTTTCGGCTGGTTGGGGTAAGAGACTGCGGTGCGTCTCTTTGTGGCGGGTAGCGCTTATAAATTGCTTATGTCACGCCCCCATGGTTTAATTAATATCTGCAAGGTCCCGGCAGCCCTCAATTAAATTAGAGTAGGGTTTAGATAGGGAACTAATTAACAATAATCCCACTAGCTCATAGAGGGCTGCCAACGTGTTGTTATCAAAGGGGCCATGTAAAATCATCCCATCCATAATGGTTTGCGCTACCTCACAGGTCCTCCTTGAGTTAAATCGTTATGCTTACAGTTAATATTTGTCTCCTGTATTCAATAAATCGTGGCCCATGTTAAACCAACTTAAGACGGTGTCGTCTCGTTATTCCGGCCTAGACTGGCAAAGAGACATTTTGTTATGTATCTCCAGGGTTTCTGTATTACAAAAGCACACGGAAGTCGCATCTGTGTTCAATAAACTTTATATCAGGATTTCTGAGACCAAGCTCATGACACAAGTCTTCAAAGGAGAAATGAGCTGATGTAATTTGAACCTTTGATATTGTCAGTTAGGACCCAATAAGATGTCTCTCAGGGAGATAACTTTTTAACTCTTTAACCTTTTAACTTTTTGACAGGCATTCATGCTGGCAAAGGGATGACAAGAGTCAAGATGGTCTAAATAAAACCTTCTTGTTCTCATTATAGTTCACACTTGTTGAAAAACATGACAATTGTTTTGTATTTGAGTGAGACGTGATTAATTTCTTTAAAAAACAGCTTCTGGGATATTCTCTTGCTTCACATCACTTTAACTGGTAGTGAGCACAAGAGGGTATCCTGTAGACCATCCTATAACTGCTGACATTGGTTTTGTCAACATTCAGGCTACCTTTTTCTATGAAAAGTTTGGAATCTTTTTTCATTCTTGTAATATGGGTTTGGTATTATGCACTTGTATCAGGCCACTGTCTGGTGTCTTCAATTTCGAATACAGAAGCACAATATTACACATTTACAAAATGAAGTTTTTTAAAAAAATAATTTATAATAGCTCTGTACAGATTAGTATTCTTCCAGGAAAAAATGACAATGAAACATCCAGCAAATCCCAATAAATTTATTTGAAAACTACCCGCTGCAAAATATTGTGAAGAAAAGTTTGCTTTAAAGAGAGAGAGAACCCCCAATTTCTCAGCAAGTAGCTATAACATACAGAATTATAAGATGGAAGAGGCCTAGATTGTTGGTTTACATATGTACTTGGTGCACTTCCTGGACTATCGGGTTTTCAGATATAATATATACAGCAGAATCTTCACACTCAAAATGAGCACAAGGTACTACTACAGACTTTGGTCAATTAAAAGTGGGACACAAATGGCAACATTATGCATGCAGGAAAGGAAGGCAGTAAGTCTACTGATATAGAATTTATCGATGTGAACACCCTGGTCCAAGAGTTGCAATGACAGAATGGATCTTCAATAGAGATGGGCACAAAATGAAAAATGACACACTGTTTCATTGTGTCATAAGCTTATGAAACGTTTTGTAATGTAACAAAATGGCAGTGTTTTGTTACACAACAAAATGAAACACCACTTTTACGCCTTGCACAGTCCCTGCCTGCCTTCAAAAAGGCTTTGAAAAGTCTGCTTTTTAATGAGGCACATGGCGACCTTTAATTTAATTTATTTATTTCTGCTCTTCCCCCCCTTTCTTCCCCGTATGTCCTTGCTGCATCTTGCTCAGGGTATTCCCTCTCTTTTTTGTTCATGCCGCTATTTTTAACTTGATGTTTTTTATCTTGTAAACCACCCAGAGTTCCTGATGGAAGATGGAGTGGTATAAAAATGAAACACATAAATAAATAAATAAATCATAAATTTACTGGGGAAATAAAATGATTCATTCTCCCTTGCTTCTCCGCCTCCCGGGTGGGGTGTTTTTTTTTTTACAGGTAGGACAGTGGGGAGGGGGCATCCCATCTCCCCACACCCCAACCTGTCAAAAAGAAAACCAACTGGGTGGTGGGGGCTGGGGCGACAAGACAGAATGGAACAGGGTTTTTACTGCTGCCTGCTCCCTTCTGCATTGTTGCTCCCTCCCCCTCCCCCAGGTAGGATTTTTTGACACATTGGGGTGTGGGGAGGGGAGAGCTCCCTCTTCCCACACCCTGACCGGTCAAAGAAAAGAAAAAGTGGGGAGTGGGGTCACAAGTCAAAATGGAGAGCTGCTTGCTCTCTTCTCCCTTGTGATCTCTGCCTCCCTGGTCAGGTTTTTTTTTGGGGGGGGGACAGGTCAGCTGTGGGACAGTCCAACTTGTAAAACAAAAACCACCTGGGCTTCTGAATCATTTTGTTGCTCATTTCATTTCATTACAAATTTTCTATTAAAAAGTTGTTTAGTAACAAAACAAAGTGAAATGCAATAAGTAACAAAATTAAATTAAATGAAACACTACAGGCATTTTTCTGTTTCATGCCCATCTCTGATCTTCAATAGTATTGTCTTTTTTCCAATGTAAGGCACATGCTTTGCATAGCACAGTAACAGCTCAGCATTTCCTGACCTCCTTACTTCCCTTCTACGTAGAGATGGACACGAAATGCAAATGGCATTTTGTGTTCGTTATTCAGGCCCTGGGCCCCGCTTCATTTCTTTACCATTATTTGGGGCCCCGGGGCCTGCTTTGTTTCCATTTATTTGTTTTTCAGGTGCTCAGGCGCCACCGGAGCCAGCAGCAGCATGCGGGCCGGGAGAGTGTTCCCATGACTGCAGGGAGCCCTCCCGGGGCCGGGCTCCACCAGACCTGACATCAAGCCTCCTGGGAGAGCCGTCCCGCAGCCACGGGGAGCCCTCCCTGGGCCGGGCGCCGCCGGAGCCAACAGCAAGCAGTTTGGAAATGGACAAATACCTTTGATTCATTTCATTCTGTGAATTATTTTTGAATATGAAGCACATGCCTAACAGCTAGCACAAAGAGTTTAACAGTGAGACATGGGACATCATCTCTTCTTTTCTGCAGTAAAATGACAGTGGTTGCAGCTAATCTTGGCTTTGACTGGAACCCTGAGTAGACATTTAAGAGAAGTTCTGACCCTCACTTGTTCCTTCTGATTTTACACCAGTACTCCTTGTCAAGTGGAAAATCTCTATGGGTAGTCAAGATGTTCCCTGAAAACATTACACTCTTCACATGAGCAACTAGTACATTTTACCTCTTTGTACCTATGGATTACTTTCATCTAAGATGGATGAATAGAGCTTAGGTTGCCAAATTATTATATTCTTTTGTCTCAATGTTGTCCTACAAGTAAACTCAAGGCACTCAACAACATTACATTTACCACATCATGTTCATCATCACAACAACACAATCATTTAGAAGAGGTTGATGAGTCAGATGTGCCTGCAAGTTATAGTATATCACAGAAGTGAGTACACCTCTCACATTCCATAAATATTTTAGGATATCTTTTCATGTGACAACACTGAAGAAATGCCACTTGGTTACAATGTAAAGCAGTGAGTATACAGCATGCATAACAGTGTTAATGTGCTGTCCCCTCAAAATAATGCAGCACACAGCCGTTAATGTCTAAGTAAACTCACATGAAAAGAAAAACTAAAATATTTACAAAATGTGAGGGAACGGATTCACTTCTGTGATATACTGTATATCTTCTGCTTAAATAATATGTGAACATATATAGCCATTGTGGGGATTCCATACCCCAATAGGCTCTGAACCCCAAAATAACCTGGCAGCATTGAGGCAGCCTAAGCCCTGGACAAACATGTCCAGAGAGCAGCAGGGAACACAGTGTGGTTAAGCTGACCTGGAGCTGGCAGAGCTCAGGAGGCCAGGGGAATTAATGTCAATCCCAGATATCAGGCTTTCAGGCACATCTGGTCTGTGACCAGCCTGAAGCTCCTTCCTCTCTCCCTTATCAATGATTCCTCTCTAGCCAGCATTTCCTCCTAGATAAGGGTGCATATGTGAGGACACTCACTTCCCCCACCAATGGAATTCATACATGACCAAAGACCATACTTCCTCTGTCTTCCTCTGTCCTATTGTCAATGCTTCTCTCCACCCCTTGTGTACTTGTTTACTGTTACCAATAAAGAGCCTTGGGTCCCAGGCATGGCACAAAGACACCCTCGCACACTCGCTCTCACACACATGCACACACAGAGACACCCACACAGAGAGAGAGATGCAGCCTGGGAACAGGAGATGATTGTACCCCATATTCTGTGTATGTGTAATTAATAATGCTACAATCCATATAACTGTTTGGCACATGACACTTAATTTAAGCCTGGAATTATTTTGTTTATCAAAGAATGGACCTTCACTGGGTGTCTGCAGGGCTGGTGCTAGGTTTTTTTTTGCACCCTAGGTGAGGGGCGGCAGGCGGTGGGGCGGGCGGCGGTGGCGGGCGGGCAGGGGGACGGTGGTGGCAGCGAATGACGGGGGACGGCGATGGGCACGGGGCGGACAGCGACAGGCACGGGGTGGGTGGCAATGGGCGCAGGGGGCGGCGGGCAGACGGTGATGGGCGCCAGGGGGGACGGACAGTGGTGGCCAGCGGCGGGGGTCAGCAGGCTGGCCAGTGCCCCCTCTCCATTTTGGCACCCTAGGCAACTGCCTAGTTCACCTTAATGGACGTGCCGGCCCTAGGTGTCTGTTTTGTTTAATTCCTGCAATTGTATTTGTACTAAAGGAATTACTGTAGTAAAATATTGATCCTAACCCTCACTTCAAGTTCCATGGAGTATGGTTCCAATCCATGGAGTAATACACTGCCTGACTTTGTGAGATCACATTCCATTAACAAAAGAACCAATATAATACAAGGGGAGTGTTAGATCTCCTCTTTCAAGAGGGTGCACTGAAAAGATTTGATAAACCTCAAAATATATGGAATTTGAAATAATGTACCCAGACATTTGAAAGAAATGGGAAATGTGTGAAACTGGAATAATTATTTTCAGCAACAAAATTTTGAGGCTCAAAGTGGTGTAATTTATTTGGTGTGACAAAAGAGAAAGGACATTCCTGTGGTCCTCTTTCTCCTCCAACAGAAAGGGATATTTTAAACAGGGATGCACTTAGGATTTGGAATTTATTTAGAAAACATGAAGTATTTGTCCTTTTCCAGATGGATCTTAATGAAAGTGAGGAACTCCAATATGTTCTCATTGAATTTGGGGCTTTTAAAGTGGTAAATATTGCTTTTGTTACTTTGGAAGTTTATATCCAGAAAAACATGCTTTCATTTCAAAGGAACCAAGGTGAAAAACTGATCGGCAACAGCGCCTAGCAAAGTCAGGAAGGATTCATGGAAGGATGGAGCTGGGCAAGGACATTACATGACTTTTGGTGGGGACGAGGGAGTGGGGAGGAAGGAAGACAGGATGGAAAGGAATGAAGAAGGAAACTGGTGTAAGATTTGACTGAAGTGAGTTTAAATAGATTGGAACCATCTATTGTACCATACAAAAAACAAACACATGTCTAATTCTAAAGTTCAGGTCAACAATGAGGCAGAATGTAGTGATTTAATTATGACATGACTGTGTATGATCAAAGATAAAAACACTGATGCTTGCAGCACACCTACAAGAGTACAGGGTGACATTTCAAATGCCATGTGTTCTTGCTGCTTCATGTGCTGTGCCACAGTGGCTGCCAATTAAAATGTTATGCTTTTACTTTTTCCTGTTATGTCATGGCCAAAGTCATTAGCTACACGTTACCAGTTATTAATATTCTCAGTGGGTTGTTACAGAATAAATACTGGTCATGGTGTAATGAAAGTTGGGTTTGAGGCGGTCAGCTGCTCAATGGCTTCTTTAATTATTTTGAGAAGGCAAAACTACAAGCAGAGTTACAAGGGTGTAGAAACTCAGCAGAATAGCCTTATTTTTTGTATCAAAGTCCTAAGTCCTCTTCAATCAGTATTTAAACAAATATATTTATCAAAGGCAGAAGGGAACATTCTAGACCTGTTCTCCTATGTTTCCAGCTTTGCCATCCTCTTACACAGGAAGATCACATGGTGACTGCATGTGAGTCAGAATTTTGGAAAACCAGGGCCTCACCTCATTTGGATGGCCTCCACAGATTGTACGAGCTGCCCTTTCCCATAACAACTACAGTAATACCTTGGTTTACAATTGCCTCGGTCTATGAGCATTTTGCAAGACAAGCAAACATTTTGGAACATTTTTGTTCCAGTTAACAAATGTATCTTGCAAAACGAGCACCAAGTGGCCCTGGGTGGCTCTTTGCCCTCTGTTGCTACGCATCTCCTCCTCGCTGCTGCACTGATGTGGATGCCACCACTGTGCCCTAGGGAGGGCACCACTGCTCCTGCTTCTGCTGCACCCAGGCAGGCCCTTCCCACTGCCGTATACATGCAGCGACAACTGCTATGCCTGGGCAGGGTGCCACTGCCACCACCACTGCACCTGGGCAGGCCCTTCTGCGTACAGTGCTCATGCAGCCACTGCCGCTGTGCCCTGTCAGTGCCCCAGACACTGAAGACAGTGTCCGCAATGATGGGCTTGCGGCCACAGAATGACTTAGGTATGATTCAATTATTTCTTGTTGGATTTTTAATGAGTGTTTTGATTTACGAGGATGTTTCCAGAATGATTATGCTCATAAACCAAGGTACTACTGTATAAGAGGAAGTCATTAATGATTTGGAGATCTTCATATTTTAATTTGTACCATATTTCATAGACGTCTGTGTCATGTACTATTCCAAGCTGATGCATAAGTTTTCCCATCATGGCAATTTGCCACAGTTCTGAATACCAGGAGTTTAATGTTAAGACTTTACAGACTTCCAACCTTTTGCTAACACCCTGTGGACTGCCATCAACATAAACCCTATTAATCACTTTGATACATTTTCATTTTGTCCACCCCACCCCAATTTGTTAATAAAGCTATTGCTGCTGCTGCATGGATAGTTAGATATATCATATTTGACATTTCTGTAAATCTTTTTTCCCAGAATTGTGAAGCTGCAGGATGTATGAAAAAAAAAAAGATTGATTTCTTAAAAAATAAAAAATAAAAGTGCATCACATTTTATTTAAATAGATCCAAGTCAAATGGACTGAAAACAAGATGGGAAGATGATAGTGAGATTAAAAAAAAATCAAAACATATGGAATACACTATGGATGACTCAATCAATGAAAACCATATGAACAACCCTTAAGGAACACTACTTAAAATTATTAAGTAGTTTTGAGTTCAGCTTTTCACTTTAAAGTGCTCTAAATTTGAAGGGAAAAATAATCCATCCTCTAAACTACCAGCAAGGATGGAAGGAGCCAGACAATTTCCCTGTCCCTAGTCTGGTTCTTGTTGTACAACCTATTTGGCTATGAGATTGGTTACTTCTACAGTGTCTTTCCTCTTTCCAGTCTCTGTGGAAATCCTTGACTGTCTTCTGAAGCTAACTCACTTTTTCAAGCTATTGGGGGTCATGTTTAGTGCTTTCAAATTCTCATTCAGGCCTTCTCGTCTCCTTCTAGACATCACTTCTGGATTATACTGTTTTCTCTTGTCCAGCTGGACACACACACACACACACACACACACACACACACACACACACACACACACACACACACACAGAGAGAGAGAGAGAGAGAGAGAGAGAGAGAGAACAACAACAACAACAACAACAACAACAACAACAACAACAACAACCCAGCAAAAACCCAGACTTCTTTGCCCTTTCCTCTTGACTGATAACCCTCTTAGAAAACAGGCCAGGCAGAGAAGCCTGAGCTGCAGCCAGGAGTGGAGACACCAGTTGAGAAGCTGCCAGTAGTAAGTAAACTGGGCCAGGTAAGTGGCTAGATTTATTGAGGAGGCAAGAGAGGGGAGCAACAGCACCTGTGCTGTTGCCTTTACGAACCAGGAAGAACTGGTTTGTACCCATCCTTATTTGTTACTCATTTGAACCCAAGGTTTATTAATTTTGATACTGAAGTGTTGGGAGCATGAATGTCTTTTCCATCATCTGCAACTGGATCTATGTCATTTTGAGTGCATGGTTAAACTGGCACCAAGAGTATCTACTGGACGTTGTCTGGCATGACTCCTCACCCATTCTTTTAATATTGTGTGCTCTCTGTTGCCAAACCAGGAATTGATTATTTCCTTCAAACAAGTTATTTTATCCCATTATCTCTCATACTGCTGCACCGTATACCATTAGGCAATATTCCTAATGCAGAATGAAAATAAATTGCAAATAGAATAGCTGCACATTGCATCAGCCACTACCATGATGAGAAGCCCTAATAATGGAGGTTGCAATGCCAGCTTTCTTTTGAATATATATGAGTGAATTAATTAACTAAGCAAGGAAGACAAAGGATGGGCTGAGATAAAGGGACTGTCTCTTGTCTTTGAAAAGCCTTAAATGATTCTGACAACAAAGAAGTCATATTCCCTCCCTGCCTGAATATAGCCTTTGCTTACAGGGTCATTAGAGATATTTGGACTGCAGGGACTAAGAGGTTCTGAGTAAATGTGATCCATATTGAATCAATATGCCTGTGGCTGGTGGCATGAAAATCCATAGAGCTTGTCTGTGTGTTTATTTGACGCCATCATAAATGGCACCAGCAAAATCCATTATCTTTTGTGTCAAGCATTTAGAAATAGATGTAAGGCAGCCCCAAGGGAATGCACTTATTTACAGTCTTGCTGCTGATTTAATTGTCAGAACAAGTTTTATAGTTCAGAAGGTGCTGGAAGACAGCAAGCAAATAAGCTCTGCACCCACAGCACATAAGAGATTGCATGAAAGCCCCTTATTTAAAGTGAGAACTTCTCAGGATTCTTTTGCAAATGAGATTCCTGTGCAGGTGTGTCACAAGTATGACAAGGACTGTTAAGAACAATACAATGTGCATTTATGGTCATTATCTCAGTAACTGGAGTTCATGTTGTGGCTTGCTGTGCTTGGCGGATATTTTACAAAATTGCCTTACAGTAAAGGCCTACAGCTTCCACATAAACTTGGGGTTTGTTTTGTTTTGTTTTTGTTGCAACAGACCTGCCACCTCCTCCCATTTCTTCCGCTTGCTCTTGTTTTCCTAAATCCAAGTCCTATGGATGCAATTTTGGTCCCTGCTTGTCCCTTTATAATGGGTACATATCAGTTGGTGCTCTAGGCCACTGAAACACCATGCCCCTTACATCTCACTTTACTTTTATTCCCTCTACCTGTGACTCCCTTTGAAGATAGTTCAGAAATGTCTGATGACTCAAATGAAGCAGGCAGACTATTGACTGGAGCCAGTTATAGGGAACATGTAATGCCCTACTTCCACAATGGCACTGGCAAACAATGAATTTCTGGGCCCAATACAAAGTGTTGGTCATACCTATAAAGCCCCATATAGCTTGGGTCAGGCTACCTGAAGGACCATAGCCCCCCCACCCATATGAGCCTTCTCAGCATTTGAGATCAATCAATTAATTAATCCAACTCCCAGTCCCCATTAGATTAGACCCACTGAATCAGTGTAATCAAGATAAATGTTGAATATACCCAGTGTACTCAACTAATTCAATGGGGATATTTTAGTCATGACTAAAATTTGATTTGGGTTTTAATGTTGTTTCTTCTTTCTAAGTAAATACAATGGTACAAGTTTCCAGTAGGTCAGTAATTATGACTTCCAAGAAATAAACAGACACAAGAATATAAGAGATATACTAGAGTCAACACATCTAGTCTAGTATCTGTCTCTCAAAGTGGCCAAATAGATGTCTGTGAAGAACTCACAATGGAGCTGCAATATCACTGGTAGCTAAATCACCTGGATTCTAGGTGATGGTTGTACTGGATGATGTAAAGACAGAGAGAGAGAGAGAGAGAGAGAGAGAGAGAGAGAGAGAGAGAGAGAGAGAGAGAGAGAGAGAGAGAGAGAGAGAGAGAGAGAGAGAGAGAGAGAGAGATAAGACTCTCATTAAAGACTGACCATGGAAGACTAGTCAGTTTTGCTCAGTCTTGGATAAAATGTATGATCTGCTTAACAGCAAGTGAAGAACTGTGTCAGTGTTGTAAATTGTAGCTTTAAAGCATCTTCTCCCCACCCCCTAATATATGAAAGAATAATGAAATCCCCTAGCTTCATTATTGGTTACTGTACAGACCTGTTGAGATTGTTACATGTACTTTAAAAAGCAGGGATATGTATAAAGCTTACACCAAGCAGCATATTTTACCCTTCTTTTTGTAGTGCAATAGTGAATTATATCACTGCCATACACATCTATAGAATAGTTTACAGAGATAGAGAGAAAGAAAAGTGTGATCCTAATAAATATATTTAGAGGGAATTTGCATTGAAATTAAAGGGAGTGACTTTGAGCAAATTCACTTGGGTCCAGACAGAGGGAGTCAGATTATTCAGCCTGATTGATTTTCAGATACACTTGAGTTCAATAGCATTCAGAGACATTTACAGCATTGTAACTGGGCATCAGCACAATGTGATGTTTTGATTCCAGGAAGGAGGAGGAAGATGTGCATGTGCTGACAGGATAAAGGAAGACCACAACAGGAGAGGTTAGACTTGGGTTCTGGTTGGCTGAAACCTTTCTGTTCTTGCTTAGAACTAAGCAGGCAGCCATTATGCAAACTGAAGTACGCCGACTGCTCTTTCATAATGTCCAACCAAAAGGGACTTGCATACAGCATAGGAGAAACAATACTTCCAACATTACATTAATCAGACGTACACAACCAACCAGAAAGGAGAATATATGCAAAGCAGAAATAGCTTTGCAGCTGCCAAAGCACAAACTCTAGTGTTTCTTGGTTTCATAAGGAAAAGGGGAGAGGGGTGGGGAAGAGTATTTTTTAAATCAATCTTTAAAAACAAAAAGGTCTAGAGTCTCAACTTGTATGCTAATTAAGATAAATGTGAATGCGAAAAGTTGTTGACACTGGAAAAGTCAGTAACCCAAGGCATGCCTGGGTAAAATGCTTCTCAAGTCAACTTAATTGAAATAATTGTAATACTATAAAAACAGAACAAAATGGAGTACATTGGCAAAGGCCAAAACAGCTTGAGGCTACAAATTGAATTGTATTAGCTTACTGACTAATGATGCAGTGTGGCATGGGCATAAAGAGCACTATATATTACTTAGCATCAGTAGGAGGGAGATAATGGAATTAAGGTTAATTCCAATACAGGACGTAGAGTTTGAAAAATACAGATTGTGATTGGAGGTGAGTTCCTTTGAACTGTGTTTTGTTCATCCCTGGAAACTTATTATAACATATTACCTTCATGTTTTTCTCTTTTTATTTAGAATATATAACCATCTGGTCTTATTTTGTTCGTGTAAAAAGCTAAAGAAATGCTGAATACATCACTGTGTGTGTGCATCTGTTGGTGTCAGAATATACGATACTATCAGAAAACTTGATAGGATTGAAATAACTGTTTTTAATAACAGATCAGATTAAAGTTAGCTAATGGAAAGGGGTAACTTAAACCTTAATTTTTAATGAAATTAACTGACTTGAGTTTGTGTTTTTGTATCAACACAACACTGAATTCAGTTAGCATTAGCCTTGCGGTGGTTTTTTTCCTTAGGTCAATAAAGCTATAAAATGTCAGAAAGAGGAGTCACCAAAAGAGACAGAGCTCACCTTCCCATTTTTCTCCTTTGGAGGCAAGTTGTGGGAGGCAACTGCTGATGTGATGGTGCAGATTTCAGCCAGGCCACTTGGACAGGTGTTTGATGAATTCACCAATTGGTCCTTTCCCTCCCATCTTAAAATGAGACCAAGCTCAAGAGAGAGACTGTGGACTTGAGAAATCTACCTATTAATTCCCATGCTGCCATGATCGTCCCACTCTTTTGATCTCCTTCATGGGTGGTTATTAGATTATTAATGGTTATTGAACTACATGATAGCTCAGTGGTTTATGTCTCTGGCTGCAGAGCCAGAGGTTGGGAGTTCGTTTCCCACTATGCCTCCTTTGAGTATCTATAGGGTCCCTTCCAGCACTGAAGTTCTAACATGTTAATAAAGTAACCACATGAATTGGGTATAAACTGGAAAAAATCTGATTTGGGCTATTCATCAAAATTTATCCATTCATATTCATCATAAATAAAGACAACAAACAAATATGCATTATAATTAGGGATTGGCACAAAATGGAAAAATAATGTTTCATTTCATTTCATTTTGTTTCATTTTGTTTCGTTTCTTATGATTTTTGTTTTGTTTCGTTTCTTATGATTTTTTTAAAAAAGAATTCATATGAAACAAAATGGCTCCCCTGGGTCCTAGAGGCACCAGATTTGGTGCGCGCAACACCGGGAGCCATTTTTAAAGGGCTCCTGCTGAGCTAATATTGGCTGGACCCCTTTAAAACAGGCCCAGTTGGTACCAGGGGGATCTCCTGGTAGCGACTGGGCCAAGTTTAAAGGGATCCAGCCATTGACAGCTTGGCAGGATCCTTCTAAAAATGATGCAAAGGGCAGTTCAGGTCAGGCAATCACGCTGCCCTCCCAAGCATTTTCAGAGGGCTCCTGCTGAGCTGTCAATTGCAGGAGCCCTTTAAACCTGGCCCAGTTGGCACCAGAGGAAGCTCCTGGTGTTGACTGGGCCAGGTTTAAATGGCTCCAGCCATTGACAGCTCAGCAGGAGCCCTCAGAAAACAGTCAAGTAGGCAGCACAAACTGCCTACCTGACTGTTTTCTGAGGGATCCTGCCACTCTGTCAATGGCTGGAGCTCTTTAAACCTAGCACAGTCCTCACCAAAGGGCTCTGGCAACTGACAGCTTGACAGGAACCTTCAGAAAATGATGGAATGAAATGGTTCATTTCAATGCAAAAATGACAGTTTCATTTCGTCTATAACAAAATGCTGCTTCCTTGTTTCATTTCATTTCATTTCGTTTTGTTTTGTTACGTAACAAAATGATGAACCAGGTGCAACTTGAACAGTAGCTGATTGTTGGAACCCCCTCATCATCCTCTCTCTCCCCCTGCCATTCTGAAGTAAAAATACAGACCAATTTAATACTGCAAGGAGCGCCTACAGCAAGTCTTGGTGAGCAAAATGCTCCAGCAAGGTTTGTGAACAGACTGAAGTCTTTCATGCTTCACTGTTGTTCTTCAGAAGCCATTATCTGGCTCTGCCTTTCCCTGAAAACTGGAAAGGTGTAAAGCAGGTATGAGCCACATTGGTAGTCCCAGAAGCCAATTATCTGTTCTCAGGAAATTTTGTTGGGCGGTGGAGGGGTGCTAAACATACTAGACTGTAAAACATACTAGCTTGTCTAAAAGACTTCCTCATCTTTAGCCCATGGTAGGACTATTGAAAAAAAGCAAAGTGATAAAATCTTACAGCTACATGTTTTCTAAGATGTACTAACGAGAACGGAAAAAATATATCCACATCCTGTTAGGCAGTTAAATGCATTCTAATTTCCACTGTTGCTAGTTTAATTTTGAGAGCAGTTTCATTAAATCTGCAATAGCTACAGTAACAATTGTTCCTTAACTTATTTAATACATATCTGGAGGCAGGTGTGTGAGTAATACTGATATCTGAGTACAGTATGCAGGACCAAATGATACATTAGAAGTAACCTGTCAATAGAGATGTTATAGAGACTTAATTTAGATAGATTTTCACTAGTAAATGGAGCAACTGATCGGTGGTGTAAACTGGCTTGGTGGCATGTAAGGCACACACACACAAAAGAAAAAAACATATGTGAATATTCACTTGCATACAAGATAAAAGGAATACAAGTACAAGTGAGCTCATTGGGAATAAAATGAACCTGGAATGAGGCTGCAATTGCTGCAGTGAAGCAGTCCCCACTAAAAAGCAGGCAAAATAAGTCCCTGATGTGACATCACATGCTTTCTGGAGTTAAGGACTTCCCTCTTCTAATGATGGGTTATCTGCAATTTATAACTGAGCCTCAAGAGATATCCCTGGTTCTATAGCACAAGGAGCATCTTGTATGCCAAAACCATCAACATGATAAAGTTCAGCTTGCTCACAGTTCTAATGGCAGCAGACCCTGTGACATGTGGCGGGCATCCATGATAAAGCTTTTCCTGTCTACTCTTCAGTACAGGAAAAGGAACTCTGGCAGGGAAAGGAACCCTACAGGATTCCCAGTGCTTGGGAATATTCTGTTTCTGGATTATATTCCCCAAACATGGAACAATAATGTTTTAAGTTCTGCCATCTTCCTGAAACCATCAATATAAAGCAGTTTCAGAAGGATGCAAACTGCTTATTGTATTTTTAGTGAGTTCATTTTGACTACAAGCCACTGCGAGGATTACTTTGGTGAAAAGCCTGTGTATAAATATAGAAACAAATAAATACTGAAGTTGCTTCCATGCTGCAATCAAAATGATTAAAGTAACCTAAAGTTGCATCCCACACAAGATACATTACTAGCAGTTTCCAATTATAAACACTCTCTATCTTTAAACTATTGAGCTAATGGTATACAATAGTGTTATAGATCACCCTAAGTAGGTGGTTGAGATACACTTCACACTCCTTGTTGGCAGTCTTGTGAAAAGTGACTGGGAAATGCCATTTTAATGTGACACATCATTTTTTTTAAAATATTTCCTCTGTTGACCCACAAGTTATCAGTGATGGAAAATATAAATATGATACAGAAATTAAAGCACAATAGCAAGCAATTATTTATCTATCTTGCTAGAGAGCTTAATGGTTTAGGTCTCTGTCTACGGAGCCAGAGCTTGGAAGTTCGATTCCCCACTGTGCATCATTGATAGGGGCCAAACTTTATGATCTACAGGGTCTCTTTTAGCTCTGCAATTCTAATATGTTTTGATGATGACAGATCATTTTCAGAAAGAAGAAACTAAAAGGGAAGATAAAAATATTACATATTTTATTTTTGTCCCTGATGAACCAGGAGAAACATTCTTTCTTTCTTTCTTTCTTTCTTTCTTTCTTTCTTTCTTTCTTTCTTTCTTTCTTTCTTTCTTTCTTTCTTTCTTTCTTTCTTTCTTTCTTTCTTTCTTTCTTAAACCAGAAAAATATGTTTTGAACTACAGGAAGACAATGACGATATAATTTCACATGCCATGACATGGAATATATTTGCCTGAGATTCTTCTGAGCAAATGTTTGATGGTTATAATTACGAACATTGAAAACAATTTGCAAAATCAAAATCTGGGGTTGATACTCTCTTGATTGGATGACTAAAAAGTTGCAATCTTCAAGTCATCTTCGTCATGCAAAGATGTTATAAAATACTGAGAAGTGGGGAAGTCAAGTAGTTAACCCCCCCCTCCAATCTGGTCATTACGTACAGGCCATTGTAGGTGTAAGAAGACTGCTGGCAAATGAAGATGCTGACTGTGGATGTGTCAGATAAAAATATGACAGGTATGAGTTCACTGTCTCCCTTTCCTCTCCTTGTCACCAAAAGCCTGGTTAAGATACTCAAGTGCCTTAAGAACATGAAGCTTAGGAAAAGGTAAATCTGGAGCACCAGGACAAGATTTATGTCAGTTAAGCAGAAGCTTAAATCTTGTCTTTCCACTTGGTTAAAAAAAATCAGTGGAAACCCAAACTGGGAGTTATCACTAGTGGCTTGATGACATGGTGCCAGAAATTTAGTTTTAAAATATGAAATCACAGTAAACCTCAATCGGGGTTCTTCAAAACAAGCAGGAATTTATTTAAGATGTGAGCACACATGGCACATAGCCCTCAAATCCAATCTGGCAAAGGCAATGACATATAGAAACAGACACGTTATATACCTTGATTTCTTTTTTGTCCTAAAGTAACCCTGAAGGCAGTCACCCTGACTACTGTCAGAGTAATAAGACACTTTGTTCCTTTTTCCATCCTTCAGCAAGTCCACTGCCACATACTGTATGCATGCAATAGAAAGCCTGTATGATTTGATATACACTTTTGTTATCGGATCAAACCTATTCATCCTGAAAGAAATCAACCCCAAATGTTCACTGGAAGGACAGATTTTGAAGCTGAGGCTCCAGTACTTTGGACACCTCATGAGGAGAGAGGACTCCTTGGAAAAGTCCCTGATGTTGGGAAAGACTGAAGGCAAAAGGAAAAGAGGATGGCAGAGAATGAGATGGTTGGACGGTGTCATCAATGCAACCAATATGGATTTGACAAAACTCCGGGAGGCAGTGGAAGACAGGAAGGCCTGGTGAGCTCTGGTCCATGGGGTCAGAAGAGTCGGACATGACTGAATGACTGAACAACAACAACAATGATTTGATATACACTTTTGTGATTTAACTCCTTAAGTTAATTTATTGAGTAGAAATTAATTTCTACAATTAATATCCTGCCGTACATCATCCTTCTGAAAACTTTCATCTGAAGGACTTCTGTTGTAAGTATTGTCAGAATTAGCCATACTTGATATTTTACCTGCTTGACACCCTAAAGTTTATGTAAAATCTTTGTATTTTTGTATACTACATGTATTTGACATAAGTATCCATTGATGCCTGGGACTCAGATAAATTGCAGATCATTTGATCAAAAGGCAAACTTTAAAGCTCCTGCATATAAAACCTGATTCTTCTACAAAATCTGTCCTTAAAATTGTTATTTTCAGAATCAAAAACTTCACCAGGCTGCTCCAAAATTGAGACACTATTTTATGTTTTTCATATTGTCAAATAACATTTCTGGACCTATGTTTACATTAAGGCTTTTTAAATGATATCTGATGTTTTCAAAGTCTTTTAGCTTGAGGAATGCAATTAAATGTACAAATACTATTTCCAGAATGTTTGGTTTGAATTAAAGATGACATTCCGAAAAATGAAAATCCATGCCAGAGCAAAGTTAGTAAATTTGTCCTCTTGGCTAATTTAGTGATCTTAGTTTTTGCCCTCCCAAGGTGAAATGAAAAGGTGAGACACACAGGATGGGTTAAACTTGGGCCACATTTATTAAGCATATTGCAAAGAGATTTCAAACTATAACTCAAAGAGGGGGCTGACGTAGTGCAGAATAACAGTTGGGATCCCACCAACTGACTTACCTATGGGTGAGTCCACTGCTGACCTGCAGTTCTTGAAGCATTGTTTTCCTGAAGTGGAGTTGCTATGGTCAGAAATACTGCCATGAATGTTTTGGTGGGGAGCACGGAACCCCGTAAGATCGATTGTACTCAAAAAGGTGTCAATCGAGAGTTCGGGAAAGCGATGCAAGGTGGTCTTCGGGGTGTCATATGTCACCCTTAGATCAAGTTTGGCAGCCCAAATTGTATAGACAGGATGGTGTGCATTTATCTCAGGAAGGGCTAGAATTTTTCCTGCAGAGACTCCAAGGGAGCCTGGTGGCCAAGGTTTGCTGGCTGTGTGTGTGTGTGGGGGGGCTAGGAGCATTCAAGTAGCCCCTTAGCATTGTTGGGTAGTGAATAGGTTATAGAGACAGTTGAGATCCCAAAGGCATCCAGTGGGTTCTTTGTAGACCTTTTGCAGTAAATAGGTTCATTTTTTCCATAGGTGAGATAAATTAAGATTAACAAGGTGGCAGAGGGCAGCCCTAAGGTATGTATACCTTTAAAGTTGGAGGCATGCTGAACAGGTGGGCAGCATGCTTCTAACAGGGATCTCACTGATGTCAATTGGGAGATGGAGCTCTTAATGAGTTTTCTGCACCCAACCTTTTCACTACATAGGCTCCCTTGTTTGAGGACATTTATTCAGGAGTCAATAAAGCTGTGGTCCTATTTAATCCAATGCCTGTTGTCCATCTCTTTATTTTGAACTGGGGTGGGGCAAGGTGAATTAAAATAAATGGCCACCAGAGGGCCATTTAAACCTGTTGTGAACCTTACAGTCAGTTTTAAAAGGGACCCTCTCCATGCCTACCTAATTTAATTGTGTAAATTTTGTGAATTGTCACTAATTACTGGGTTGCTGCTCCCATTCTTGGCTATGCAGAAAGTCATGCAACTAGCATGCAATCAGAAATGCTAACACCACCTTGTTAATTTGAAGAGATTTGTTGTTGCAATTTGCACAGTAATATATAATATAATAATTCCCAATAGAATTCTGGCCACTAAAAATGCAATGCTCCTTCAGAATATCCTTTTAGCTATTTCACTAGAGTATAACAGCTCATAAATGAATAGAACCTGAGCTTCAGCAATGCTATTAGAATATCATTCCATGACTTTAGCAATTGCAATTCAAAAGGTACATTCAGATTTCTTCCACAAATGCTGTCATTGCTGGACTGCTATTATATAGCAAAGAAATTACAAGATGGCTATATTTGCCTATTATTTTTGACATAGTTTTTTCTTTCCTTATTTTGCAACCTAGTAAAATGCAGAAGTCTATGAATGTCATTTCTTCTACGTGGCAAATGAAGATAGTAATTCATAGCTTACAAATACAAGAGCATAGGAAGTAAGAGTTTGGAAACAATGCATTTAATTTGTCAGAGTAGAACAGCATTTTTTATTTTTTTATTTTTTTTATTTTTTGCTGACATAGACAGTCGTAGGCCATGGAACTGAGAAGGCAGATTTTTCAAAATGTATACCTAAAGTTAATAGCAGTAGAGAAGTGGTTTAAAAATGCCCATATTTCAATTGCCTACAGAAATAATGATAGAAAGAGGAGGATTCAGAAGGAGAGGCAGTTTCAGCTATAGCTTCATGACTCCTCTCTCTCTCTCTCTCTCTCTCTCTCTCTCTCTCTCTCTCTCTCTCTCTCTGTCTGTGTGTGTGTGTGTGTGTGTGTGTGTGTGTCTGTCTGTCTGTCTGTCTGTGTCTGTCTGTCTGTCTGTCTCTCTCTGTGTAAAAGCAACAATTAGTTACAAAATCTGTACCATCAATTTCCTGTGTCACACTAAATTACTCTATAATAGACCCTAGGCTTCTCAGGAATAACATAGATTGGGAATAGGGTTCTTCTCAAGCTCCTAATGCATTCCATCTTTGCCCCCCCCCCAAGCCTGGAAATAAAGAGGCGCAACCACTTCAGCTTTGGGTAGAATGGGCCACAACTTTATTTTTAACTTATTTAACTTGTTTAACTGTAATATTCAGGACCTGTAAAGGGGGCCTGACCCGTAGTGCAAACAGGTAATGTTAGAGGATGAAATCCTGTAGATAAACTGCTCTGTATTCAGGGAGATTCACCCGTAGGGAGATGCTGCCCACCTGTTCAGCATTGCCCAGTAGGGCCAATCTGCTAGCCAGGACAGCCCTCAGGAGGCCTAATGTTAACTTGCTAACTTTAATTGTTTCCTGAAATTGCTAATGGTGTTGGACTTATTACGAGGGCTGTCTGGCGCCTTAAAGGACGACTTATTAGGGCTTACCTGGATACATTTACCTGTTGCACTACCCACTAAGTTAGTGACCAAGGTGGAAGGAAGGGACATGCCCATCCCCTGCAGAAAAGAGAATGGGATGGGCAAAAACGCGTGGCCACTCATGGCCAATAAGAGTGGCCACCAAAAATCCCATCCGGCCCCAGATGGTGACCAGCTAATCTCATTCTCTTACCATAGGGAGGGAGGTTGGGGCTGCTGGTCTTGCCGAGAAGAGGCTGGGGCGAGTGAGGGAGCCCTCTTTATGTATAAGAGATAAGGGGAAGTGTTCATTTGCTTGGGAAGTTTTTTGAAACAACCACAATTCTATTGAGGGGTGGAGAACATATTAGCTACTTGCCACAGTCACCACTACCACCACCTCATCCTCCTTCTCCTCCTTCTGTACTGTCAAGCCAGAATAGACTTACAGCAATCATAATGGGTTTGGGGGTGGTTTACATAACTAACTGTGGAACCTGAGTTGAGAGTTCAGTTACCTATTGTGTTCCTGTAACTAGAGCCTGTGTGTGTGGCCAGGGGTAACGTATACTGTCCCAGAGTGCAGGATACACATTGCTCCCCCCAGTAAACTGGGTACTCATTTTACCAACCTCCGAAGGATATAAGGCTGAGTCAACCACAAGATGGCTACCTGGGACTGAACCCCAGATTGTGAGCACAGTTTTACCAGCAGTACGGCAGTTTAATTAGTGTGCCATGAGGCTCTCTACTTCTCAATATTCTCTACCTCAAAAGTGCTGAAAAATGTCATCAGGACTGATTAACAGGACTTTCAAGGCAAGTGAGAAGTTTAAGGGGCAGATTTACCAGTTTTACACCCCTGTTGCGTTTCAATGGTTGAGCAGGAATTTGAACCCCGAGTCCTAGTCCGTCACTTTTTCCACTATAGCACACAATTGCCACCCTGCTCCTGCAATATATTTCCCTTAGGATAACGGTTCACCATTTTGATTGAGATATTTCAGCCTTCATCCAGTTCCCAGTGATCTAATTATTCATGTTTCCAGAAATCTTAAACTAGCAATGGCTAAACCAGGATCAGAGCCTTAAAACAAACATTCCCATCATGTTTTCCAGGAATGGAGTTTGAGTCTTGCTTCTATCCACAGAAAAGGAACTGGTCTTATTGAAGAAGCTTTAAAAATAAATTCATATCACATGCATATTGCTTTGAGCAAGCTGACCCCTTTTTAATATATATTTCTTCAAAATGGCATACTTGTGTGTGCACAGCTGAATTCTTCCGAGATGTTGACAACAACTATGCTGAAATTCAAATGAAAAGAAATAAAATAGCACCATCATATAAAATTGCTCCTTGGAGGAGGGCTTTGTGATGTCACATGCTAGCAGTCAGTCACAACCCGGGATAGATACATTCTGCTTAAAAACAGTAGAAATAGCTCCCTTGGTGTCTATGAAGGCTAGATATGGGTACAAAATGAAAAAAGAAATGCTGTTTCTTCATTATGTAATGAAACGGTAGGATGTGTTTCTTCACAAAACAAAAATGAAACATCATTGTTTTTCCTTCTAGGAATAAAACAACTTGTTCTAGAGGAGAGAAAATGGCAGGGAAGCTTCCTCAAGCTCTTTCCTGTAATCCCCTGAAATTTGGAGAGGTTTGGGGGTCAGGAGTTGAGTTATTAAGCTCCAGAGGGGAATGCCCCTAGGAAAAATTCTTTCTAATTGAATAGAGAAAGTGCAATGGCCCCACCACCCCCGTGGGTGAGTGATTAGTGGCTTGGAGTCCTTCAATTAGAATGATTTTTTTCCTAGGGGCACCCCCTCTGGAGCTTAATAACTCATCCCCCTAACCCCCAAACCTCTCCAAATTTGGGGTGTGTGTGTGAAAAAGTCCAATGAAGCTCCTCTGCCATTTTGGTGCTGATACATGGCTATGAACCTAATTTAATTAAATCAGGAAATTTAATGGGTTGTAGAGGCACCAAAATGGCAGGTTAGCTTCTTTGAACACTTCCCTGTAAACCCCCCAAAATTTAGAGAGGTTTGGGGTTCAGGGGCTCAGTTAGTCACCCTAGAGGAAAAAACATTTCTAATTGAGTCAGAAGTTGATAATAGCCCCCCACCCCACCCTCAGGCGAGTGATTAGCAGCTTCCCCAGTGCTAATATTAACCCCTAGGGGAAAAACACTTCTAATTGAGTTTAAAGTCAATAGTAGTCTCCCTGCAGGCGAGCAATTAGCAGCTTCCCGAGTGAATTAGAAATGATTTTTTCCCTAGGAGGACCCCCTTAGGACCTTAATATCTCAGCCTCCTGAACCCCAAACCTCTCCAAATTCCAGGAGCTTATGGGGAAGAACTTGAGGAAGATCCTCTGCCATTTTGGTACTTCTAGGACCCAGGGAAGCATAGTGTTTTGTTTCATTCCATTGTTTCATTACAAAACAACTTTAAAAACTTGCTAGTAATGAAACAAAATTACTAAAGAAATTAAATGAAACAAAATGAAACACTATGTTTCTGATCATGTCCATCTCTATTGAAGATACATGTGATATAGCAGAATTAATTCCCCTTTTAATGAGCAGTTTCATGTAACACTAACATTAAAACTGCAATTGCAAATGCAGGCATGCTCAGGTTTTTAAGAGAGGGTGTTGGTGGGCGTGGAAGTCTGACAGTTAATTGGATTACTTTTGCATTCATGGCTTAAATTGTTATTTCCAATACACCAAAACATAAGGGTAGCTAGACTTTTTCTGCTGCAGAAGTCCCTCTGAGCCACCGTGTACAGTAGGTGTGTGTGTGTGTGTGTGTGTGTGTGTGTGTGTGTGTGTGTGTGTGTGTGTGTGTGTGTGTGTGTGTATTTCTGCACACATGCACGCACATGCACACACACACACACACACACACACACACACACACACAGCCCTCTAAAAGCTGCTGTCTTCTGCTTTGGCTTAGTCAGTGACATGTGGACTGAAATATCTGATAACATTTTGTAGCTAAGGTCCTGCAGGACAGAACTTGTCACAACAGCATCTCCCAAGTAAAGAGGATGCCTTGGAGGCACAGCTGTGGCCCAAGCCATGTCACCATGTATATCCTCTTTACCACAGTGAGGATGCAGTGATAGCTTGAACTCAGTGCATGTTGCCCATTGGAAGATCTGTAGAGGATTTCCATACCAAAGGAGTCAAATATTCAGTAGAAGAGAAATATGCTTGGAGAGGAACAAAAAATGTTTTCTAGTTCTCAAACTATGCTAATGCTGGTTCCACGAAAAGGGGGAAATTCAACCCCCAAATATCAGTGCTTTGTTTGTTTGTTTTTTAACAGAGACATTGTGACACACTCTGAGGCAAAGATCAGTAAGTCTGAATAAAGACTAATTATGCAAGTTAAAGCTGCCCAACAGCCCTTTTCAACGTCACATTCTGTTTCTGCATTTATAGTGCACAAACTATTAAACTATCCCAGTGCGGTCATTTGCACGACTCAATGCACCAACTATGAAAGCCCCCCCATATGGTTTTTCAGAGCCACAACTGAAAAAGCGGAAGGGGGGGAAGTATTGCCTTCCCAGGATCCTTTTCTAAAAGAAGCCTGGCTCAAGTTCAGCCTTGGAAACGTGCTGTGCTACAGATCAAAGGAATAACATGGGAGTGGCTCAGCCAGGCAATGGGTTCCTGTAATCCAAAAAGATGGCTTATCATTTGGGGTATGTGTGGTTTCTTTGAAGAGGAAGGGAAAATGTAGGGGCAAATCACTTTTAAGCAGGCACAAAGTAATGTTTTTTTCACCTCCACAGTGACTTCTATCAATCCCTTAATTGCTATATTTTGCTATTTTTAAACCGGAGCTTGGCAGAAAAAAAAGTCACTTCAGCGGGAGGCAGAATATTACCAGTTAGTCTTTGTACTACAGCACTGAGAGTGGATAAAATGTCCCAAAGAAGTTGTCAGTCACTCCAGCCCTTGGCACATTGCCACTTTATTTATACCAGTGGTTGCCAAAATTTGACTCCTCAGATATTCTTGGACTAAAACTCCCCAAAGCCTTCACCACTAACTGTGTTGGTCAGGATGCTCAGGTGTTGTAGTCCAAGAACATCTGGATACCAAAGGTTAGGAAACCACAGATTTAAAGGAAGCTGACTTGTAAATGTTGGTCATTCTATAAAGTTTTTACTATGACAATCAGATGCCTTCAACACTTCAAGAATCATGTTTTAAGGACAGGCTACATATAGTTTTGTCCTCATTCATGTGACCAGTTTATCCAACTGTTCACAAAACAAATGACTTTAAAATATGCCCAGAAGTAGTAAATAAGAAGGTATGCATGGGATTACCCTACACATAAGGTATATCAGGATAACTGGATAGCTCAATGTTTTAGGTATCTGGTTGTAGAGCCGGATTCACCACTCTGCCTCTTTTGAGTACAGCAACCCTGTGTGGCCTTGGGCAAATTTAATGCCTCTAGAAGAAGGAAATGGTAAAGCACATCTGATTATTCTCTGCTTGGAAAGATCCTGCAGAGGGTCACCATAAGTCAGAATTGACTTGACAGCACATTGTTATTACTGTAATAATGCACCTCAGGCAGCAAGACGCAGCAGCTATGACATGAGTGAATAAAAGGTATCTGGTAGGTTATAAAACATGGACCAACAAAGAGTTGCATTTTAAAGGCCCACAAGTGGTGACAGAAGAAAGAACTATCTGTACCTATTAGAGATGAGTTCAATTGTTCTTCCTTTTGTTACCAGAATTTAAAATGTCTTCATACTCAAGATGAAAATAACTCAAGAACTGAAAATAAAACTAAACTGAATGCCATTCACTCATCAGGGCTTTCAACCAGATCTTCCAATATTGAGCGCACACAGAATTAACAGCACTAGCAACAATACTGCTGAGTTCAATATACAGAGCATCATTTGGCTTAGATCACATATTTCCCTACACATTTTTATGGTCTGAATCAGCTTTCCTGAAATAATCTTTGTCCTTTCTTATACTCTGTCTTCACATTCAGTCAGAAGAGATGAATTGATGAGGAATTTACTGGAGCTCCCAGGAACAGAGGGTGAGCGGGTGGGGGTGGTTCCGGTTCTTTTTTTTTTTCCCAGTCAATGCACATATTGTAGTTCAGAATGAGAAATTCTTTGGATTTCTTCTTTGGAAGGTTGTAGTAATATGTAGCCACAAAATGCACGATATATTGTAAGCAAGTAGATTACATTTATCTTTAATTCTTTTATTCTCCTTGACTTCTGCCTTTAAGATGGGCTTTGACTTAAAATTCTGCACCATATCCTAAAATCATCTTCTCTGTAAAGCACCCTCTCCCTTTTGACCTTTGAATCAGCTTACACATGGAAAGCCCCTGAATGACAGGATACACTCACCACAAAGCCACATGCCTGACACCTCTCTACTTCTCTCTTTAGAAATAGACTTGATGTACTTTTCAGCTATTGGAATGTGCTAACAAGATAGAGAAAATAACAGGAAATTAAGAAAATAGTGACCTTTAATCTTGCTAATGCAGATGGGAAAGTATCACTGATCTTTAAGTTTGGTTGCATTAGGGAAAATGAACATATATGTAATGAAGTCACATGCTTTCCACTGTGGCAAATTGTAACCAATCCTGAGTTTGTTCTTTGTTTTGGTATGCTGAAGAGTATTTAAGACTGGACATTCCATACAGGAAGTTTGCCCTGTGTTCAGGCACCCCTTATGCACAAGGTATTCTGAAAGGATCCTCTGAAAATAAACCTGCATTCCCAGGAGTCTGGTTTGTCTGTTGTCCATTTTATAGTGATTCTCACTGAGGATCAGCCACATTCAAATCTGTGGTGACAATTAGAGATAGACACGAAACGAACAATTTTTCGTTTCCGTTATTCGTTTGTCATTCCATTATGTAACGAAACGACAAACGAAAATTGTGATGAAAATGAAACGAAATGAACAGAACCACAAAAATTGTGTTCGTTACGTTTCGTTTCCGTTACTGGCGGCATGCAGTGAAATGAGCTGTTTTAAATGTTAAAAAATGCCCTGGATGTCAAGCCCCGCACACAGAGCACACACACAAACAGGGTTCAGTTCTTTGCCAAGATCTTTAGTGGAAAGCCAGGCAAGTCCAAGTCCGTTGCTACAATCAGGTGCCAGATAAATAACAGAATCCAACTCCCAGCAATTGACAGTCCAAGTAAAAACCAGAATATCTCACAGAAACCAGACGCCAAACCCAAGGGAACAGGAGAAGTTGGTTCCCCTCCAGCAAGCAAGCCGGTAGGCGCGGCGGCGTCTCTGCCGCTCCTTGTTTATTCCTCTCTACTATTATCTATTTAAAATTTTTATCTTTTATACATTCTCAACAAGCCACGGGAGCATTACTGCTACCTCTGCCGTTGGTGTGGCACATTTTATTTTGTTCCTTTTTGCTCCAGCTTCAGCTCCTGTTGTTGGGTTCATCTCGTCAACAACGATAAGGAAGCTGACCTAACCTTGAGACTGTGCCAGCGGCTTTCACTTGGATTTACAATGTAATTAATACCCTGATATCTTAAGCAAAGAGGAAGCAGCCAGCCTGTTTGAATACTTTTTTAAACTGTTTCATTTTCCCCCCCTTTTCTGAGTAAAATGGGAAAGAGGAAAAAAAGGTTGAGGCCCTCCTCCAGCTCACCTGTTCCAGCGGTAAAACAACTGCGTCTTGATGAAATGTTGGAGCGACCGCCAGCTGAAACCCTGGACGTGCTGTCAGGATTGTGTTCTCCAAACAAGTTTGCAGTATTAGAGGAGGAACTGCCAAGGTCATCGTATGGCAACTCTGGATCGACGGACTTCTCCCCCCCGTCTCTGGGCCTCTTCCCAAAGGACAAGAAGGTACTCAGACCTCTTTTTATTTGTAACCCAAACAAGGCTGCAAACCATCCATCCTTGTCCACCGAGAATAGGGGAGTTGAGTATCAATTAGTGGAATTGATTGGGGATCATTGTATTGCCACGGGGAGAACGGTCTCTGCAATTTTTGAAAAGCTGGAAAACATAGCTGCCCATTTGAGATCTGTCCAAAAATTATTTAGCAACAAAGTAGAAGCAATAAAATACAATTCCACCGGCCAGCCCTCTCACGAGATGTGGTATAATGTCCATCTAGAGGCTGAGGACAAAAGCAGTGTCCCGCCTATCTCGAGTGACTCCCTTAACAGGTCCTATTGCCGTCGCCTTCAACCATCCAAAATAATGCTTGAGGTAGCAGACACCTGCACTAACAGAGGGAAATGGTCAAATAGACAGAAGGCGTTATCGTCCTTAAGCTCTTTGCTTAGAATAATACCAACAGCAGTCGACCTAAAGACTATTCAGTTCTTACCCAGAACATTTAATTGTACACGGATACTGCTGGAATTTTACACTGCAACAATTCCACTCATGCTGATGAAAATGAGGAACTTTTTGGAAGCCTTCAGTATAAAAACTAGAAGAGTTTTCAAGGATGATGGCATCAAGCCCTTGTTACCACATAAGAAAGACTCTCCCCCAACTGTCGCATCTGACTCACAACCTTATAATACAGGCCATTTGATTAAGGGCAGCCCAAACAACGACGAACGCCCACAGCAGCCCCATTCAATCCCAGAAAGGCAGATGTCTCATGAAGTTAAAACTCTGCGGAATTTAACTCACTCCTTAGTACAAGCACTTGCAAAATACAAAGAACACACAACAGAAGCGAAGCAGGGAGTTATGGATAACAGACGGATTAAGACTCAATCCCAGTTGACTACCAACGTCTCATCAGATGACCTCAACGCAAGGGAGGTAAAAGAAACGCAGAGTCCGGCCCTCCTTCCTGAAACCACAGAGCAGGGCCACAATAAACCAATGCCTAGCCAACGGGGAGATGACTTGCTTGTACAACTCGATGTTGAGGGGGATGAGTTAAAAATAGACTCCTTTAAAAAGCTTCACATGTCTGAGAAAACTAGGATCCTGTCCTCCTTAGACCGAGTGAGGATGGAACTGCTTTGCAATTTAAATGATACTTTGGTCCAAACAACAAACCCAGACGATGGAACATCAGTCACATCCTCTGGTTCCATCGAGTTTGGCATCTCAGTAGACCCTTGTGCGCCTCCAGATGCACCTCATTCACTCCCTGGCTTGCTATCATCACTGTCTCAAGCCTCCATTCACCATCCAGCCACGTCTGAAAATGAGAAAATGGACAATTATCCCGTAGCCCTGGTCAAGGGCCTTACCCCCTCTGGACACTCGGGACTCCCCAAAAGACTGTAATGTGGTCTCTTGACTGGAAGGGGCCGACAGCTCCCTAGATGTCTGTACACCTCTAAAAGTATTATCGTGGAACATTGCGGGCTGGAAAGGGAAGCATAATGACCCTACATGTCTTGAATTCTTAAGGGAATTTGACATTCTTCTTTTACAAGAAACTTGGTCCCAAGAAGAAATTACTCTTCCTGGCTATAGGGCTTATTGTCTCCCAGCACATAAAACGAAAGCAAAAGGGAGGCCAATAGCTGGCCTAGCCACTCTAATTAATACAAACCTAGCTTCCGAACCCATCACCATGCCCAATGGAGAGGGATACATCTTAGCCTCCAAGCTTAAATTTCAGACAAAGTCTTGGATCCTAATTAACGTTTACATCCCTCCAGGGATAAATGGCACTCAATGTAGAGACTCTTGGGCAAGCCTTACAAATTCAATCAAGTCCTTGGAAAGGAGGTTTCCATCAATCGAATATATAGTGGCAGGCGATTTCAATGCAAGGGTAGGGAGTGACGGGAGGATCTTTATAAAGGCTTTAGGTGTGGAGGAGGATGACCCCACCCCTCCTTGGTGTACTTTAAGCAGACAATCCAAAGATTCACATCATAATGCTGCGGGGATAGAACTCACCAAATTTTGCACGAGATTTAATCTCTGTTGGTTAAATGGGTTGGTAGAATTTCCAGAATCCGGTGAATTCACCCATATAACAAAACACGGATCAAGTGTCATAGATTATATTTTGATCCCAATAACAATGAAATCACAGGTAAAAGAATTTATAGTGGGTGATGTTCTATCAAGCGACCATCTTCCTATAACCGCAAAAATCAACTTGGGTATACCTAAGGGAAACATAAGGGCTAAGCAAAACCATGACTTAATACCCCCAGCAAAATTAGTGTGGAACAGCCAAACACACCAGAAATTTTTGGCTCTTGTATCCAGCCATGTATGTCAGGCTCTAACGTCGCTAGTCACCACAGAAGTGGATCTCAAAACTAGAATCCACTCATATGAAAAGCTACTAGAATTTCTAAAAACTGAATTAAAGCACAAACCAACCTCGCACAGGTATCCGCCTATTGCAAATGAGAAAGAATGGTTTGACCAGGATTGTGTCAGGTTGAAAATCTATATCCGTGAACTTTATAGGGTGTACAGAGGCTCAGGTTCCCCTAGTGCTCTGAACAATTATTTTCTTTTTAAAAAGGAACTGAGACACCTGATAAATGAAAAAAGACATTCCTTTGCACTTGTTCAATGGGATAGGCTACAGAAGGCAATAAATGACAATAATAACAAAGTATTCTGGGACATCGTTGCAGGTACCTTCAAACATGAATCTCATGATCCTGCAATAATTCCCCCCCAAAAATGGGTAACCTATTTTTCTGACACCATTTTTCGATAAAGAAATATCTCCCAGAGAATCATTCGATTTGAACCTGACGAGATTACTGACATGGCCCCCCGTAACACCTGAGGAAATCATGGAGCTCATCGGACACCTAAAACCTCATAAGTCCGCAGGACCTGATGCTATCCCTCCAGATTTACTAATACACGAACCTGCTTGGTGGGGGAAGCTACTGGCCCCCTTATTTACAACCATAGACCAAACGGGAATTATCCCCAGGGAGTGGCTCCATGCAATTATAGTACCAATATATAAAAAGGTGACCCGCATCACCCCAAAAACTTTAGACCAATTAGTTTACTTTCTGTAATTGGGAAACTCTATGCCAGACACTTGCTGAACAAACTTACTCAGTGGATAAACACAGAATCTATTCTTGGCATAGAGCAAACGGGTTTCAGAAAGGGGAGGGGCCCACTACACAACTCTCTAATCTTGGACCACTTGATAAATCGCTCCATAAGGCGGACGAACTCTAAACTTTTCGTAGCTTTCCTTGACCTAAAAGGAGCCTTTGATTCAGTGGATAGGAACATCCTATGGTCTAAACTAATAAAAATGGGCATAGATAAAAGACTCTTGTCCCTTATCATATCCCTACACTCTGCTACAACTGCACAAGTGAGATCTTCATGGGATGGGAAATTAACTCAAATATTTCCTACCAACAAAGGAGTGAAGCAGGGCTGCATTCTTGCACCTACCCTTTTCAATCTTTTTATAAATGACTTAGCCTCCCACTTAGAGAAGGTCGACGGCCATCCTCCAAAATTAGGGCTACATCCTACGCCCTTATTACTTTACGCGGATGATGCAGTACTGCTTTCACAAACCCGCATAGGTTTAAGACGGCTGCTTACCAGCTGTGTTGAATACCTTGCCACAAACAATCTACAACTTAATTACGATAAATCCAAGATTCTGGTTTTCTCCAGATCATGGAAGAAAATGTTGTGGAAAATAAACGGACACTACCTAGAACAAGTTAAACAATTCAAATACTTAGGTGTCCTTTTTCACTTCAAACAGTCCTGGGTGCCACAACGGAGAGCAGCTGTAAACCTAGCAAGAGTTACAGCACAGTCCACCTTACGTTTTCATTTCTCCAAAGGTAACCAATTCGTACCTGCAGCCTTACAGGTATGGAAAACAAAGATCATCCCACAGTTATTGTATGGCATTCCACTCTGGCAGGCAGCTATAGACGTGTCAGTGGAACAAGTTCAATCCCAGTTTTTTCGGAAAATCCTGGGACTCCCCAGATGTGTTCCCTATGCTGCTTTATGCCTAGAGACTGGTTTTTCATTGTTGGAAACTACGGCGTGGCTGCAAATAACTAAATTCTGGCTAAAGATCTATTACAATACTGACAACCATTCTCTCTTATACCACCTTCTAAAAGATAGGGCTCCACCATTTGGATCATCAATTTGGATAAAAAAATTGCAGACATGGGGGTTACATGTTGAACATATTGGTTCACTTGGTGAGAAGCAAGCTTTTCGGGTCATAAAAAGACGGGTGCTAGACATAGAACAACAGACACTGCGGAGCCTACCTCATAGCGTATGCTCACCACTACACTGGCATATTACGGTTACGCCTAGCCAGCAGGCCCCATATCTAGCGCTGCTTAAAAATCCACGAATACGTAGAGCCTTCACCTTAGCCAGATGCAACGTCATGCCATCTGCCGTTCTGTACGGCAGGTTTCAAGGCTTACCTTTGGATAAGAGATGCTGTTCTTGTGGTATGGGAAGTGTGGAAACGCTTGACCACATGTTCTTTTACTGCCCCTTACATAAAGAGCCACGTCAAAAATTTCTGGAACAAGTTCTAAGGAATTTAAAAGTTGGGTCTGACCAGGATAAAATCCGTCATCTGTTGGGGTCCAAATCTGATTTTATAATTGAAAAAGTAGCCATGTTTTTAGCAGCGATAGTTACAGCACGTGCCTAGGATGCTCATTAGTATTCATTTTAATGAAGGTATTACTATTTTATCCTTGTATTAAACTCGCGTTTTAGTTCTTGTGGTAGTCTGGAATATTCAAAAAGAATGTAAACTTTGACTTTAGAAGGGATATTCATTAGGACACACCACATATCTGTGCTCCGTTGTATGCCAATAAAGGTTGTTGTTGTTTAAACCCAAGGGAACAGATCAAGCTGTGGTCCAGGAAGCCAGTCCAAAATCAGGAAACAGAGCCAGGGTCACAGACAGGAACGTGGTGGCAAGTTCAAATGACATGTTGCTCCCACAGAGAGCTCAAGGTGAGCTTACCAGCTTTATCTCAAAACAGGGAACACACCCTTACTTCTGGAAAGGCTCCTGCTAGTACTCAGGGCTTCCCGACTTGATTCCCCATCTAGCATCAAAGACCCTTTCCCTAGCTCTCCTGGTAGCACGTCTTTGCAGAATCCTGCTCATAGTCCTTCTAGGGGGAGAAGATATGTTTTCAGCTGATTCATCAGACCCAGCTGCCTGCTGACTTCAGCTGCAAGGCTCCTCTAGCAGCTCTTCACCATTGAACCCCTCAGAGTTAGTTTCTGTGAGAGGCAGGGTCCTGGCACCGGACATCCATAAAAATGCAGCGATAATTATTTATACTGTCTGATAATACCTACTGGGGGTGTGGTCCTTAAAACGTGCATTTATGTCTTTTCTCAGATCACTGTATTTTTTCCTTTAAGGGGAGTTAGGGGACATCGACCCAAAAATGGCTCCCAGATGCCTAATATTGATTTCTTGGGTATTAAAACACCCTGGACATCCATAAAAATGCATCAATAATGTGATAATTATTTGAAATTATTACCTACCAGGGGGTTGGGGTCCTTAAAATGTTTGTTTTTGTCTTCTCCCATCACGATGTATTTTTCTTTTCCCTTTAAGGATGACAAAATGGATGTCACCACTCCAGCCACAACATGGAGGCAAGCCATGTGATGGGATCGTGTAAATTCTTGGACAACTTCAACCAATAGCATGCCCAGGTGGCAGACTGGGCAGGTCTGGCAGCCACAGAGGGCATAAAAAGCTCTGACAACTCCCGTCCTCCTTGCAGTCTCCAGTGGGAGTTAGGATGGGATTGCTGTCTCTGCGACTCTAGCTTCAGTCCTGCAGCCTCCCTGTGTGTGTGTGTGCGTACCTCTTGGTGAGTACTCTCCCCTGCCCTGTAGTGCAGTCACTCTGCGGCTGCCTTGCACCTTGGGCAATGCCCGCCACTGCCTTTGCAGCCTCCCTGCGCACCTAGTGTATACTGTGTCTCTGCCAGCATCAATTTTTTTAAGTGTTTTCCCCCTAGTCTGGGGCGTTGGGGGACGCCCACGCACAGAAATGCTTTAAATATTGCTCAAAAAGTGGTAGAAATGACAAATGAAAAAAGAAAAATGGAAACGATTTTTTTCCAAAAAAATTGCGAAAAACGGAAACAAAACGAAATGGACCTCTCAACGACAAACGACAAATGAAACACCATGTTTTTATTCGTGCCCATCTCTAGTGACAAGACTAGTTTCATATGTTTACGATTTTCATTCCAACAATTTCTAAAGCCCTCTGCCACTTCTTGACTCTCTAAAAATGCCAAAAGAAAGAGTGTGTATGTGTAATAAGAAGTATGCTAGCTATCAAATATGCATGTTAGGACTGTAGCCTTAAACACAACATCAAATGATGTTTTAGTTCTCCAGTGCCTTTGTAAATTTCACTGTTCAACAAAATAGAACTAAGTGTATACATGGTCTTCACAGAGTATAAAAACACTGAAAGAGCTCAGAGGTGCTTTAGCTTCAACCATTTCATATGCTGCTGGATTATTGGTGTATCTAGCAGTTACATTCTCAAAGACCACCTCTTCTGTCTCCCAGAAAACTATACCCAGAATAATACTAATGTATCCTTAACAATGTCATTGCTTTAAATAAACTGTAGTATATACCTTTTCTTTTACACAAAAGGGGAAAGCTTTGAGAGTTTCTCATTTGTTTTCCCCTAATTGTGTTTTCTGGCATGACAAAAGCTCTAAAAAAGCCCTTAACAACTACTTCAAAAAGGCAAAGGCAGGGCATCACAGAATCAATTTATTTGAAAAGCAGGCAATATAACATGATAAAGAAAAATTATCTTCAGACCTAGGCAGCCAGCTCCACAGATCTAAACACAGAACAAAGACTATGTCACTTATCAACCAACTAATTAAAAACAAGGGTAAAGCAAATGCATCTGAACATTAGAAAACAGAAAATAATGGTATGAGCAGAGTGCCACCCAAACAACACAACTGACACACTGGGCGTAGGAAGCATTGCATGAAAAAAGGCAAGGAAGTAGCTATCCAAACAGACAGACAGGTGCTAGCTGTGTGGTACATGTGTGTTGTCTCGTTACAGTCGTGACCGACTCTTTGTGACTCCATGTCCATGGAGTGTTCTTGGCAGCACTCAATCACCACTAAACAAAAAACAATACAAAACTAATAGCAACAAGAAATAAATACCTGAAGCTTTGTCCAACCAACAACATATCACCACAAAACTCAGTGGCACAGTCTATCTTCCTGGCCGACATACCACCACAAAAGGAAACAAAATGGCCCTAAAAATCCCACCCCAAAATGTATACCTTTAAATAATCCTTACATAGCAAATTAACCAAACAGCAATTTCAAAACAAAAACCACTCACCATAAATGGGGAAAGAACCCTCCACCCACCCACCAGCATAAGAGAAAAAAAATCCAAAGTATAGTACATACAAATAGCCACCCAAAACACAAGAAAAGGAAGTTTATGGGGAAAGGGAGGTTTTAAAAACAAAATCAAAGTCTCCCATCCCAACCAAGCTATAAGAGCATGAGGAAATGTCTGTCCTCCTGCCATTTTTATAATTTGTGTTATCTTCTTTGAATCTAGTATGCAGACCAGTGAGCAGCAAAAATAACCCAAGAAAGAACAAAGAAGTAAAGACACACAGACAGAGGGGGGAGACAGACAGACAGACAGACAGACAGACAGACAGACAGACAGACAGACAGACAGACAGACTCTCTCTCTCTCTCTCTCTCTCTCTCTCTCTCTCTCTCACACACACACACACACACACACACACACACACACACACACACACACACACACACATACACACACACACACACACACACACACACACACACACACACACACACACACACACACACTGGGGGGGTGTTTCCCTGAAGTAACTATGGAGGGATGCTGAAAAAATAATCCCAAGGAGTCACAGGCAAAAATAATAATTACAAAATGAGGAAAATATCTAACAAAATCAATTTGAAAAGTCAAAAGGGAAGGAAAGAGGTTAATAATGGGGCTCCTTAGAGTTTTGTATGCTATTGTTAATGTTAGGCTTCTGTTAGGTTTCTTTGAAAGGAAATAAACTCCAAGTACAAAGATGTAGGTTTGTAATGCAATGCTTCTTCTCCTAAAATTGCTCAGAATAACAATCTGTGTCCCTTATATTGTTTTGTTTTTAAAGCCACATTTCTGAAAACTGAGATAGCTCAGTGGTTCAGGCATCTGTCTGCAGAACCAATGTTTGGGAGTTCAGTTCCCCACTGTGACAGGGTCTGGACCTGATGATCCATAGGTTCCATTCCAGTACTGCTGTGTAAAGATGATGACTATGACGATACCACCTTAATTAATGAGGCAACTAACGATAGGACTACTATTACTAAATTTTTATTGAAAACATTTAAAATAAGATACGTTGCTGACAATTTTCAGTGGGTATGAATAAGAAACCAGTGTATGTTTGTGTGTGTACAGATATTGATATAGCTATAGATACACACAGAGAGAGAGAGGGAGAGAGAGAGACAGAGAGACAGAGCTGACAGTAATAGCAAGGTGCTTTTAGAAAAATAATGCATCAGGGCTTTTGGTATGGCATTCCAGGAAATATAACTATAAATTCTTAAGCAACTTCACATTCACAATACTATTTAAGATTGCCATGGGATATATGCACCAAATGAAAAGATACTTCAAAGCATGTGAAGAGTAAAGTTTACATTTTATTCATCGTTAACAGCAGAAACCTACCTTGAGGTTTTGTTAAAAGCTTGTCCAAATCCTTATTGGGCTGTTTATTTGTAACAGCCAGAACAAAGGATAAGAGAAAGAATATTTGATAAAAGCTGAATGTCAACTACACATGTTTTAAGGGAAAAATATGCGGGCTCCCAGAAAAGTAGCATTTTGTGATCTATCAAACTCTCCATCTTGCAATTCAGCTATAAATCACCACAAAAGCAGACCCATTGAATCCGTGTGTCTTAGAGATGTTTTGTTGTTCGTTATTCATTTCATTATGTAACAAAACAAATAATGACCCTAGGGGCAAATTTAACACGAATCGAACCAAACTGATTAAAATTGGTTCGGTTCAGTTCAGTTCATTAATGGGGAGTGGAGATGTTTCCTACCAGGTGCTGGTCTAGAGGTCCAGTCTTCCTGGCTTCTGGGATGGTGACCAGGAAAACACCAGGGAAAATAAGCCGATGGCCACACTAACCTGTAGCACGGCCATGTGGTTGGCACATTAAAAAAAGAAAGAAAGAAAGGAGCGCTGACCAGGCCCCAAGGGTGGCCTGGTCAGCACCCTAAAATAAATAATAATAAAAAACCAGCACTGACCAGGCCCCAGGGACCACATAGTCAGCTCTGAAAGGAAAACAAACAAACAAAAAAAAAGCCTCGTGCTACATCTGTAATGCGGGGCCTGAACCCAGAAGTGGGGAGGGAAATAAAGTAAAAATACGTTTTAAAAGGGGGAGTGACAACCGGCCACCAAGAGTGGCCTGCTCAGCACCCTATTTTTTTAAAAAAAAAAAAACAGCACCAACCGGGTCCCAGGGGGAAAGACCCCCCCAAAAAAAGCCCTGCGCTACAGCTGTAGCACGGGGCCTGAATCCAGAAGTGGGGGTGATTGGGAAGTCTGATAAGAGTGATCTGTCCCCCCGCCTGCCTGCATGTGCTCCACAGTGGACAGCAGGGACAGAGGAGCACGCGGGGCTGTGGCAGCAGTGCGGTGCAGGCCCGGTGGCTGGTTCCAGGGGGGAGCCCATCTGGACATGTGTGCCTGAGGAAGAAAGCCCAGCGAGCGAGGGGAGCACCCGTGCCGCCCTGATCACCCTTCCTCCTCCTCCTCCTCCTCAGCAGATCTGCCTTTGCACCAGAGATGTGGAGCTGAGTGGGACGCGGGCCAAGCCAGCAACTAGCCAGCCAGCCAGCCAGCCAGGCAGTGAGCCTGCCTCCAAAGGCCAGGCCTCGCCACTGACTCCTCCTGTGCCGCTGCCACCCCGGCTCCTCCTGGCCCGGCAATCGTGGCCAAGGAAAGGAACGTAACAGCTGTGGTAAGTCTCCCTTCGAAGGCCAGCCTGGCCCCGGTCCTGGCGACTGATGTTGCTGTGCATCTGCCACCACGATTGGGTGGGTGGGTGTTGGGGACGGACCACCAGCCTCCCCACCCCGACCCCACGTAGCCCCGCTGGATCCCTCCACCCGCCCATTGCGCCAGCCTCCCCCTCAGGGCAATCCCACTCCCTGGGTGGGTGGGGGTTGTTTACATCTTGTTTGGGGAAGGTTTTCAACCTCCCTCCAGACCTCTGTCCACCTGCCTTCCTCCCGTGGCCCGTTATCTACAGGGCTGATCAGAAGGCCAATAAGATCAAGGCTGTGCTTAGGCAGCCAGGCAGTGCAGCTTTGCCACCCCTGCCCCTCCCAAGTCCAGTGACTAGGGTGAGCCATGCTAGTGCTCACTCTCTCACCTCAACCTTGCGTGCAGGGTTTAAATCACGCAAAGCGGGTAAAAACAAATAACGAATTAATGAACCAATGAAATGAATTTTTCCTCAAAACATCGCAAAAAACAAAATGAAACGAACTGGACCTTTCAATGAAATGAAATGAAATGAAACATCATTTTTTCTATTCATGCCCATCTCTAATGTGTCTATGTATATGATGACTTATCATCCATCAGTTTATTCCTCAATCTATCCTCTAGGGGACTAGCAACTGGATTTTGACCACAATTTATGGTGTAATCCTAAATAGGTCTTTGATTGACAGTGACTGGAATGGGTCTTGCTCATAATCTGTTTAAAAATGTGTTTACAAATCCCCATATCTTACCCTGGAAAAGGGAAAATGTTCACAAATCAGAACTGCTCTTACATGCCCTTAACAAAAATTTCTGATCTATACTGATTAAAGTCACTTCTACTGACAATTGGACAGTCTTCCTTTTGATTATCATGCCATAAATATCTTTATACCTAAAGGCTAAAATGTTGTATTAAACACATGTGTGGAGCCTATCTACTATGCCTCATTTGTAACTGATCTATTCCTTGGTCCACCTGCATATTTCACAATGCTTATGGTTAATCATAACCCACTGGTGAAGTCCAGAGTGCAACAAATTTCAGGGCAATCCATAGTCCACATCTCTCATAATCTAATCCATTGCATGACGTATGTTAGTGTGGAAGAGCTTGGTAATTCTAAATAATGAATAGGAATATACCAATGTCTACTAATGGTGGCGTGTGTGTGTGTGAACATTTAATCTTTCATTATCAAACTGATCCTCAATCCCAATTCTTAAAACTGTAGGGCTCTCTTCCAAGAGCATGTTGTATCCATCACAATTTCCCCTATATCTACTAATCTTTTGTTAATAGTATTGATTAGGGATGGGCAGCAAATGAAAAATGAAATGCTGATTCATTGGTTCATTATGTAATGAAACAAATGAACCAAACCAAACCAGTGAAGCAGCATTTCATTAGTAACAAAATGAACTGGCGTTTTCTTAACTTCAAAATCAACCAATTCATTTTCTGTAAAATGGCTCGCCTGGGTACTTGGTGTTAACCTTCCTTGGACTCTCCCCTTTAAGCCCTCCAAATTTGGAGATATTTGGGGTTCAGGGGACTGAGTTATTCAACTTCAAATTAGGTACCCCCCTAAAAAAATAGAATTGCAATGTTATGTGCTTGAAAATCATGCAAATCGAAACTCCTTCAATTAATTTTCTCCCGCAGTCCCTTTGGAGCTCAATAACTCCATTCCCTGTACCAAACCTCTCCAAATTGGTGGAGGAGCACTTGAGGAATCTCCTCCATAATTTCCATGCTGCTAGCTGCCTGGGATCATTATTTTCAAGCAAATAATATTGCAATTCTATATTTTTTTTCTGGGGGTCACCCCCGTTGAAGTTAAATAATTCAGTCCCCTAAACTCCAAATCTCTCCAAATTTAAAGGGGAGAGGGGAGAGTCTACGGAAGGTACCCACCAAATTTGGTGCCTCTAGAGAAGCGAATCAGTACAATAATGGTTTGTTTCATGCAATTTTTTTAAAAAAAATGTTTCTAACTAAATGAAACAAATCACGGGGGAATGAAACAAAATGAAACAAATCTCAGTTTTTACATTTTGTGTCCATCCCTAGTATTAATAATTGTTAATTGGTGTGTATTTGATATCTGTAGGGTGTTTGTTTCTTCATTAAAAAAAAAACAACAAAGACGACCATGTCATATATTTGATGTATGGAACTATTGATAGAAAAAAATATTTATATGTTTGAGTGGTGCAAAGCAATGTGGCAATGTACCCTAAAAATACATACAAAAATACTGTGTTATAAACTATTATATGTTTCAGAAGCCTTCCTGACTCCATTTAAAGTGCCTGCTGTTCCTACATTTCAATATTTTCTTTATAGTCAATAATTAGCATGCCAGGGTGTAGTAGAAGTGACAGGGTAAAATTATCCTTTAAGAGCATTAAAATATTCTCTGGATAAGCCATTATATTAAAATATGTCTCAGCTGTTTCCCCCTTTTCTGGGTCATAAAAATATTACTTTTAGCAATAGAAATTACTATGAATTAAGTCATCGTTTGCATTTTTTATTTTATTTTTGCACAATATACACTAAAATGCTGTAAAATAAAATCCCTTTGACCTCTGGTGTGTGCTATAAGCTTGAATATGTGAATGGATAGACATCTGATTGGAAGAGATGAATGTTTGCATTTTACAGCCTTTGCAATCCAAGATGTAAATATCTTCTAAATACTGTTTAAATATAGTCATGATTTAATTGATGCCTTACCAACATAAGCAAGTTGGAGTGGATGCAGTCTTCAAAATCAAAATCAGTGATACTTAAGTTAGTCAAGACTAATTTAAGTCCCATTGATTGTAATGGGTCTCATTTAAATATGACTGAGGCCAAATCAAATCAATTGCTTTTAGCTAGTGACCTCTATTTGTTTTACCAGATCGAAGGTTTGGAAGAAGAGAGGAGAAGGAGAATTGGTGCAAGTTAACAACATGGAATATGTGTGGGATGACCATATAGTGCTAAGAATACACAGGAGTAGAGGTGATTTCGGAAGCTATACTGCATGACACCTACTTCTTTTAGGTGTTGTCCCTTACCCTTTGGCTCTATAACACAGGAATAGAAGCATGTGAAACAATTTATTGAAGCAGTCTGATTTTTCCTTTTCCTTTTTCTTAGTTTTGCCATGCTTAGTGGTGGGGTCTGCTATTCTTGTTTTTGCCTTCCATTTGACACAGTTGTGGGCTAGGCCTGGGTGAATCCAGGACAGCTTCATGTTGTTGTCAAAGGTGTCCATCCAGGGCTGTTTTGGATGTCCTTTCATATAATACATAATATAAGCCAAGGCAATCTAACTACATACGTATTAGATGTTATGTGGTAGGAAGAGTCAGAACTTGAGAAAGTAATTCTTTGATTTCCAAGTACAACAGCCAAAGAGAGAGAAAAATATATATGCTGTGGAACAAAATGGAAAATGAGAGATTATTAGTTCATTTTCTTTGAGAATTTCTTGTTTGCTTGAGGTTGGAGTTAATCTGAAGCAAAGCATCTTATTTTATATTTTATATTATTTTATACTTAGTTTTGGACTAAGTAGACCTGATAGTGCATAATTGGATATGCTGATGATTTAATATAGGACCTTTATATACAAACTATATATGCACTCTTTATCTCTTCCTCTTTGATCTATGATGGAGGTTGCCTGGTGCATGGTCACCAATGAAGAACTTGCCCTCCAGTAGCTACATTGAGTCTTCACATGCATTGGATTGTGGTAATGTCATTTAATGACCATGACCTCCAAAAAGACAGGGATATATTCACCATTCTCATTTTACAAAATTGGTTACTGTTTTGTGTGATTCTGATTTGACTACCCTTTAGCCATTTGCTTCTTCTACACAGACAACATCCAATACTGATATATTTTCAATTTCACTTCATAGAATTCTAAGACATTTGGTTTATTTGAGAGACATGTTCCCAGATTAGATTATTTTGGCTGTAATAGCCAAGTGTCAGGGTCATACAATACCATGATATGATCTCCAGAGGCATTGCCATGTATCACAAAAATGGTGTTGACTTTTTAATTCTACTTTTCTGGTGTGCAATGACTGCCTTTCTGTTCTTGTTCTTTTTTATATTATTTTACTGTGGTTGTCTTTCATTCTGTTAGGTATAGGAAATGGCAGCACAGAAAACAAACCATACATCACCATGATGATGCTTTTAAAATGAACTTACTGATATAGACTTTTTAAAATATGGAAAGTAAATTGTGCTTATAATTATGGCATTATACATAGAGCATTTAAATGAAGCACAATGAATTGATGAGCAGTTTCAGTAACTGGACTATTTAAGTTGATAGTTTGGTGTCTGATGGCATCAATTTTTCAAAAAGAAAGAAAGAAAGAAATATATATGAAACAAAAGCATCATGATAGGAGGTCACCAGTGACTCAGACAGAGGTCTTCCCTAACACCTGCCACATGAACAAATCATTGGAGATGACAACTATATGGACCTTCTGAATGCAAAGCTGGCACCTACTAAGCTGCAAATCTTCATCTATCAGCTTTTGATAGTCTTAGCCCACTCCTTTCCTTAGTGTGTATCACTGCTTTTGCCTCAGGCTATAAGGTGAGTGCTTGAGGCAACAGGGTCACCACCCAAAAAGTGGTACCAAAAAGGATTGCCTATTGGAGATCCACTTTGGGAAACACAAGAGTGAGGGCTCAGCAGAGGGTAAGAGAGAAGGTACTGTTCATTGCCTAGTTGTTTATCTGATTTACTGTTGTCAGGAGGGATATGTTGCCAAGACATGACAACTGGTGAGGGGAAGCAGGGAAGAGCAACTGTAGACTGAAGGGGGAGATAGGATATACAGTCTAGACTCAAAGGAGACAAGTATGTTATTATGAAAGAGAGAGAAAATGTTGCCATTCCATGGGTTGGACATCCTTCTACCTTTGACTAAGTCATCCTATTTTCTGTATCCTTATTTTACATGCTTTATAGCCATCCAGAGACCTGCTTGATAAAGCAGGTGAATTTTGATTATACAGTAGCAGAAGTAGCATTTTTTGTTCCCACTCATATGACTGCATGTCTCTGAGCTAAACACTTGACTAAGTAAAGCTATAGTAGGTCCCTGCTAAGCTCCCTGCAAAACAGCTCAAAGCTCTGCTTTGTGTTCACTTTAAGAACAGAGTTCACAGCAGTTTCCATGCTACTAGCTGCCTGGGATCAGTATTTTCAAGTACTTTTAAATTACAGATTTTTTTCCTGGGGCACCCTGTTTGGAGTTGAATAACTTAGCCACCTGTACCCCAAACCTCTTCAAATTCAGCTTGCTTAAAGTGGGGAGCTTTGGAAAGCTCCACAGCAATTTCTATGCTGCTAGCTGACTGGGATCAGTATTTTCAGGCACAGAAAATTGCACTTAGAAAGGTTTTGGGGCACCCACTTTGGAGTGGAATAACTCAGTCCCTGAACCCCAAATTGCTCCAAATTTGAAGGGCTTAAAGGAGACAGTGCAAAGAACGTACTCACCAAATTTGGTGCCTCTAGGACCCTGGGGGCCTGTTTTATAGAGAACAAATAGATTTATTTCTGATTTGTTTTGTATGTTCTTTTAAAAATTGTTAATAACGAAATGAAATGAATCATGGGGTCAGTGAAACTAAATGAAATGAAACACAATTTTTCCATTTTGTGCCCATCCCTATAACTCACAAGTCTTCCTGATTGCTTCACATCTGCAATGGCATCCTGGCCCAGCAAAGTGACTTCTTTCTTCAGGCAGATCACTCTTTCTTCAGATAAATCACAGAGAAGAAAACAGGTGTATCTTTGACATGCTACTACTGGTGTCTGCAAAAAGTCAATCTACAGGACAGAGCATATGCCAGTTTTCTGATTTTCTTCTCACCTTTGGTTATCTAGAAGAAAAGAGGAATGGCGAGTAAGTCACGTTTTCTTATTAAGAAGGTCTGAATTAGGTATAATGAGTCAGTTGAAAGGTAAGAGGTTGAATACAGGCCAATACATTTTGATCAATTCCATTACCTTTTTTTTTTTTGAAAGGGCTAAATTCAAAATGCATGAATAAATATTAGAACTGAAATTATAACAGAATATTTGCTTTTAAAAACCCTCCTAGATTAAAGCAGTATGTAGTGCTGATGATACTTTCAATCTAGAAAAATAATATATTAGTTTTCATATTATGCATGCAGGATACTCTTGCTAGATCCCTGACCATCTAATCACTTACCACTGAGCAACTAAAATGCCTTATTCATAACAGTATCTGGTTTGTTTTTGGCAATTATATTGAAAGTAAAGGTGTTTGTGAGGGATCCTTACTTGAATGGCATGAACCAGTAACCAAAGTAACAAAAAGAGCTCTCAGAAATGTCATTTATTTCTTTATTTCTTTATTTCTTTATTTACAAAAAAAATTTGAAGATGTCTTTTGAATCCCTTACCCTATATGGTACCTTGACAAGCTACAATATATCCAAGGATTTCTTTAATACTTGTTCCATATACCCATATATACTCGAGTATAGGTCGACCCGAGTATAAGTCGAGGCCCCTAATTTAACCCCCCCCCCAAACTGGAGAAACTTATTGACTTGAGTATAAGTCTAGGGTGGGAAATGCAGCAGGGCCTGGTAGCTCCTCCTTTGTGTGATGTTTAAAATGACTTTTAGCCATTGAGGCAAGTGCTTGCCCTCCGTGGCTAAAAGTCATTTTAAACATCGCACACCACTCCCTCGTGATGCAGAGGGGGTGTCAGGAGAAATGGTGTGCAATGTTTAAAATGACATTTAGTCACTGACACAAGCACTTGCCTCAGTGGCTAGAAGCCATTTTAAACTTTGCACACCACTCCCCTGCAATGTGGGGGGAGATCAGGAGAAGCGGTGCACAATGCTTAAAATGACTTTTAGCCATCAACCCAAGCACTTGCCTCAGTAGCTAAAAGTATTGAGGGGCCCTTTTTTCAGCTCAAAATTAGGGCTGAAAAAACTAGACTTATATTTGAGTATATACAGTACTTCTGTGCAATAGGTTTCAGATGATGCTTTATTTCTCTTACCATGACGTCATTAAATCAGATGATTGTGCTGAGTTTTGCTGTGGTATGTGAGATGTGTTGTTATTAGTAGTTCATAACTCCTAGTGGTTGCTTCCAGAGCTTCTAACAAATCACAGTAAGATGATTACTTATCTAGCTACTTTTTGATATTAATGCAATGAGTGATTGCACATTATAGTAAAGGTATTTTAAACTATATTTTAATACAAAATTTGCCCATGAAAAAAGACTCCCAAGATACTGATGGGTGCTTCAGTACCTCTCTTTGTGTGGAATCTCTGAAGGTGTTCCCCATTGCTGTATAGTGTTCATACCGAAATGTAATTTAACAGTTTGAGATTGGCCCCAACCATCCTTGATGGTGAAAGCGGGTTCTCTGCTTCCCTAAGAGTCATGGTGAGATTCCAATCCCATACTTCACCTATGGTTTATGGTGCTGGCAGTGCAGAGGAAGGCAACACATTGGAGGCCAGATATGTAGCAATGGTGGGCTGGGGATTTAAGGAGGAGAGCAAGATACAGGAGGAGGATTGTTGGATAGATGTCATCAACTGGGAGGCATCTGAGGCCCAGGACATGTTGGTGTTGCTAGAGCGCTTGATGGCCAACTAGGAGATCCAGACATGGGGCACTGGGAGGAAGCAGCCTAGGTTTGCCTGGGCTGCTTCCATCAGTAGAATAGATGAATTGAGACTAGATGAACTGAGTTGAGAACGCTGGAGAATCAGTGACAGGCTTGATGCTGGCAAAAGGAGAAGCAGGGGTATAGCCAAGGCTAGTTGACTGGCCCCGCTCTTTCTATCTTATCTTCCTCCATGCTTTCTGCTCCAGAGAACCAAGCCATGTCTGCATAGACTTGGCCATGTTACCAAAGAAGAATACCACATGTCTGGAGTAGCTGCTTGTAGCAGGGACTGTAGAGGCATAGGTAGGGGTACCCATACTATGCTGTGTCGGGGACAACTGAGAGTCTGCTTCCAACATTCTTGTTGTGGCACTTCTCCAAACCTGGCCCAGACTAGTTGTGTTTGTGTGGCCTGTTTGGGAATGCAGTTAACTCCCTGGTGCCCCAAAGGTTCCTAAGTTTTATAGCTGAGCCATGCTGATCATTTCTAAGTTGTGTTGCTCTGAGAAAGAGCCTCTTCCTGCCAACACCTGCTGCATCATGATGGAGGGGCTTACAGGGGGTGCTCACAAACAGCAATTCTTTTTGCTTGTTAATTATTCTTCAATATGCACAATTATTAAGTGGCCAGCTTACAGAGAGAGTACTGAAAAGCAGCAATTAACATTACTTCTTTTGTTCATGTCACACCTGACTCTTCAATACAGTGCTTGCTATGTTAACACTTGGCAGAAATTCTGCTGTGTTCAAATACGATTTAAGTCAAATATCAAGAAACAAATGAAAGCTAGGGATGAGCAAACATCCCACTGTTTGCTTTGATGATTCAGCTGCTTTTCAAATGATAAACTATTATTGGTGGATGAATGATAATTCTCTGAACAGCAGTTCCAACTTTTTGTGGCAGAGTGAAGATTCTTTTATATTAACTCTGAAATGATGTTTGGTTTGATTTGATTCTTTATTTGTTTGTTTATGTGTTTGTTTTATGACACAGAATAAGTAATTTGGCTGAAACCATGTATAGAATATCAATAAACGCTGGAAATAATGGTGGATAGGGAAAGAAGCTCTTGAGTTTGATTCCCCAGGGTGCCACTTTGGAGAATAGCCTTGGGCAAGCTACCTGGTCCTAGCATGCTTCTTAAAGAATCCATATTTTGCAGTACTTTATATCTAGAAGGCCCTGAGAAGAATCACTAAAAGTCAGAAACACATTATATTGTAATCATAAAATATATCCTTCAGAAGAACATCAGGTCATGGACGTAGCAGTCCAGTAAGCCTGTGGTGTAAGGCATGGTCCTTCTATGTTCCCACTTATTCCGGGCTTTAGTGCTTTAACATTGAAGTCTGGTTGGAAATGTGCTGACAACCAGCATCATTCTTTAAGAACTGATGTGATGCAATCCTATTTGGGCAATGTCAGTTAGAAGACTACCAGCTGTACCCTTAATTTAGTGAGTATTCAAATATTGTCCAACTTGTAGGACCCAGCAGTAGTCCTTATTTGCTATCAGTATTGCTGTCACTGCTAAGGCCACAGTATTACTTCAAGAATAGTGGGACACTCTAGCATTAGCTTAGGAAAGGCTTTTCTGCATTACATGATTCCAGCATTGATGCTGGGTTTGTCAATACCTTTTTACTACACCTACCAACCTGATAATTAAGGTGAAGAGCAACCACATGTAGAAATTAAAGTGAAATAGCATAGGATGCAAGATGAATTTTCTATAAGTAGTACTTCAGTCCTATAGGATTGAAATTCAGTGCATCTGTTTGGACTTATTCCTCATGAATTAACATTACCCCAGAACCAAGCTGAGTTATTCACAGTTATTATATACAAACAAGGAAAATGTATAGTGAAGAAAGCTAACAGGAAAATAAAATCAATGCATTTGAAATGTGGTGATAGAAAAAAAGCTTTATGAATACTGTGGATCCACACAAAAAGAAAAAAACAAGTGCATCTCTGACCAAATCAAACTTGAATTTGCCATAGAAGCAATGATTGCAAACAGAGACTGCTGTACTATGGGCATATCCTAAAAAGAAAAAAACTCACTGAAAAAAACCCTCCAATAATGCTTGGAAATGTGGAGGGGAACAAAAAAAGATCACATGTGATATGAACTGACTGCATCAGGAAAGCCATGACCTTGAGTTTTTTCAAGATCTGAGCATGGCTGTTCATGATAAGGCCATTTAGAGGTCACTCATTCATAGGGTGGCTACGTCAAAAGTGTCTTGATGGCCAAAAACAACAATAATGTGCATACTGTCACTTTTGTTCTCATTTTTGTGTTTTTTCACACAGTAAATAGCTTTCAAAACTTTCATCTTAAATTTTTCAGAATGCCTCAGCCACCATGGTCACTGATCATGCTGACTGAAGGACTATGAGAGTTCTCATAAAAGGGTGAGGAGGGCAGTTGGGAGATTTCATGGTCCATTCTCAATTCTGACACATTTCCTACCTTCTCATTTTCACCTGGCTTATGCTTTTAGTTAAGACCTATGACTACTGAACTTCCCTCCTCAATAGCCCTAGACCTTTTTCACTGTAGAAAGTTGCCACCTGTCAGACTTAATTGAAACAAATATAGTTTAATGATGTTCAAAATATATCTTCTCGTCTATTGTACACTGAACTGAAATGAGGAAACAAACACACCAGTTGAGGGTGAATTCTACAGACAATCAAACTGTGCTGGAAGGAGTAAGATAATATACAGTGAGAGACTTGCCTCCTTTGACCTTTATCTTCATAAGTGATAACTTTCAAAAAAATGACCAAAAGGTTAGCTAAACTGAAAAGGTCATCTGTCGAGTCCAACTGCACAGATCCTCTTTCCTTGATGTTAAGCTTCTGTTCATTAAACATCTATTCACCATTCCGTGATTTTTATTTTATTATCCACTCAGTTTCTTCCAATGTCAGTTGTCCCATTTTGCCCTTTTAAAAGGTAGGATTTTTAAAATAAGTGATAGAATTATTACACTGAAAATATTAAGAATTTTTGCTGAGGGTTAAATTAAGTGTAACCTATGGCTCAGAGGTCTACCTTCTCCAGACCTAATATCTGTATAATAATTTGAATAACAAACCTAAAAGACTTATGCTTCTAAAGAACACAGGGTCCTCCACCAAGTGGGAATAAGTGTGTGTTAATCTAAGCAATTTTATCAGGCTACCAATATGCAATGGCAGCACATCTGTTGCAAAGAATAAATAGTATTTGTTTCCAAATAAATGAGAAAATGTTGGATCAAGCTGAAGGACTATCTAGTTTAGCGTTCCATTCTCATAGAGGTCAATCAGTTTCCAGCGGAAAAGCCTACCAGTTGGACCTGAATGCATATCCAATTCATAACTGACATATGGTGGAGTGCTTCCCCTGGTATTGGAGAACATATATAGCCATCATGAGCACCAGCCATTCTGAACTATAATGTACAGCTGTTGGGAAAGTATGGCTTTCTTCCTAAATTTTGCATAGTGAATGCCTATAATTTAGAGTTGAGCGAGGAATGTGGTTTTCCATGAACCTGGTAGTAGGAGTGACACTGTTCATAAATGCAAAGAGATAGAATATTGCCAACCCAATCCTGTGCCAGTTTGACAATTTTAAACGCCTTCTTTAAAGGCTTAATGTTCCTCCAGTCACATTGGGGAATATTTATGTAGGGTTTTCTTTTAAAGCAAGCATTAAGTAAGGCTGTCCTCCCCTGAAACAGGCTTGCAAGCTTTCATAACTTCCTTGGGTGACAGCTCCAAGAATTCTCAAGTCATTGCTAACTGTGAAATAACGGAAGTTATAGTCCAAAAAGGACTGTTTCCAAATTCTGTGAACCAGGCATCAGTTTTCTTTTTCTTTTATCTTTCACTTTTCAGATCAACTCATATTGCAGGTAGCCAACTGCAAGGGATGGTCATATTCACTGAGGTCCATATTTAATGCTGTATCTACAATGAATAGAGGGCTTTTTGTCAGGGAAGAGAAAGATATTGGCTTACTTGTTTATCAAGGATGAAAGATGACTGCTCCTCTAGACATAGGATACAGCCTGTTTAAGAAGACAAATCAGAAAAAGAAATGGTGTGAAATTTGTTGGAAAAGATGTCAAGGCCTTCTGAAGGTTTGGTATGAGTGAGGCGTTGAAAACATCTGAGGGATAAATCAGAGCTGCGTCTGCAGAAATGGCATTCCAGGACAGGATTAGGTGTGTTTGGGGGGATTTGGGGTCAGAATTCTGGTGTGTGTGTGTGTGTGTGTGTGTGTGTGTGTGTGTGTGTGTGTGTGTGTGTGTGTGTGTGTGTGTGTGTGTGTGTGTGTGTGTGTGAGAGAGAGAGAGAGAGAGAGAGAGAGAGAGAGAGAGAGAGAGAGAGAGAAGCTGATTGTTCTCTACAGAAGATAAGTATGTGGCTTGTTTATTTTAATGGTTTGACTGTTGCCACATGGTCAAAAAGTGAGGCAAATGTTAGCTGCCATGGAGGGCATCCAATCTTCTCACCAAAGTGATAGGTAACACAGTGGTATTAAAACTAGTTGGGACCAACTGTTACATTTAGTGATGCATACAGGAAAGCAACAAAGACAACATGGCAAGTAGACAAAAGGTGCAGAGGCTATGTTCACACCAGATGGCTGGTTACTATAGCTGAAACCATGCTTACACAGTGTTCATAAACCTCTGAAGATTGTTAGAATTAATGTGGTTGTACTGGCTGTTCAGATAATAATAGGACAGAATGCTGGCTATATAATGCTCAGAGTGGTGCACCCCATAATATGGATTTAATAACAGCTGGATGTGTATTTTCACTGTGCAATGCTTGAAGTTTAGGGATGCTGAACTATGAAATATAGTCCATCATTTTACAACTAACTGATTTATTTAAAAAGCCTTAGTCTTACAGAAACAGCTAAATATGCCGTGGTCTGCTTTAAGGCCAGACTGCTTTACTTTACGACTTGTACCTAAGTCAAGATTTTGGGAAATGTATGTTATCAATTGACCAGGGATGTAGAAATAATAATTCAAAAAGCTCTAGCCAAAGTTTACCTGTCACAGAAACATCTGAATATGCAGTGGTGATATATAAGATAACTCCGAGATACTGGACTGGTTGCATTTTTGTTTCATTGTTCTCAATAACAGATTTCCTCTCTGTGATATTCTTGAATATACATAGACCCTCCCTAAACTCTCTAGGTTTTTTGTGAGCAGCTTGCGGTTCAGGTGGTATAGGAGGGGAAGGTTCTAGCATTTAAATTCAAAGATCAAACTAATAGTTTGGGCAGATTGTTCATACAAGCTTGTATTGTGATCTAAATGAAAAATCTGACTACATGTTATATTTCCTGTGAATTCTTTAAAACTATAGAGATAAAAACACACAGTTGATCAAATTGGGAAAGAAATCCATATACCTTTCTTCAACTGTGGTGTTCCTAATGCTAAAGCTTCTTTTCTTCCCTTTTCCTTTATGAGTCATTGACCTTATTCTGTACCTACTGACCTACCAATCTGTCTGTAAGTAAGCCTTAATCAGTCCCTAAAGCATCCCTCCAGATCATTCTAGCCATATGCACTAATCCCAATATCTGGTTGGTACTCTCATTCATCACATTGGATAATGGGCTGTTCTGTTCTTCCTCAGACCAGAGCCAGCTTGCTTTGCTTGAAGATGTGAACCTAAGTGATGATTTCTGAATATCAGTGTAACTAGTTGAATAGGGATATAAAGAACACTGGCCAAATTCAAGTAGTTTATCTCAACTTGACAAAACATATCAGCAAAGAATCTTCACATCTGGACACAAGGCAGACAAGGTGTTCTCTCCACCACAGTAACTAAGAGTTTTATAACTCTCACAAACTATAGGCATAAAGTGCTGTACTTTCCCTTTGAACAACAAAGAACACATATAGCAAGTAGGGATGGGCACCAGATGAAAAACAATATGCTGTTTTGTCAGTTCGTTACATAACAAAACTCAACGAAATAAACAGGAGAAGCAGCATTTGTTAGCAATGAAATGAACCAGCATTTTTTTTAGTTTAAAATGAACTGATTCGTTTCTCTGTAAAATGGCTCTAGAGGCCCCACCTGGATTGAAAACAGTGATTTCAGGCATAATTTTTAAAAATATTCAATGGAAAACCAGTGATCTCAGGCATGCGAATGTCAGGCTTATCTTTCCCAAGCGATTTGTGGCCACATCACAGTGGCTGTTATACAGTGGTTCTTATACAGGTTATGATTTACCAGAATTCCAAGATCTTTCTCACATGTGGTGAGGCAGGTGCCTCCTATCTTGTACTGTCTATTAGGGTTTTTTTTATCCTAGGTACAGTTCTTTGCAGTTATCTCTGTTAAATTTCATTCAGTACTCCAGCCTATCAAGAGCATTTTGAATGTTGTTTCTCTCTTCCAGGATATTAGCTACTCCACCCAATAATGTGTCATCTGCAGATCTGGCAACCATTCCCTGCACTCCATTGACAAAGTCATTAATAAAAATGTTGAAGAGCACTGGACCCAGGAGTGAGCCTTGGGATACCTCACTTGTTACCTCCTCCCACTCAGAAAAGGAGCCATTAATCATCACCCTCTGAGTATGATTATGTAGCCAAATGTGTATACAACTTACACTTGATTTATCCATTGCACACCAAATTTAGCTAGCTAATCAGGATATCATGGGAAACTTTGGCTAAAGCTTTGCTGAAGTTGATATATATTACATCTACAGCATTCCCTCTGTCTCCCAGAGAGGTTATCCAATGAAAAAATGAGTCCAAATTAGTCTGGCAGGATTTGCTTCTGACAAATTTGTGTTGGCTCCTAATCACTGTTGCATTGTTTTCCAGGTGATTGCATATGTGTGTTGTGTCACTATAGTCATGTTTGACTCTTCATGACTCCATGGCCATGAAGTTTTCTTGGCAGGAATACTGTAGTGGTTTGCTAGTTCCTACTCCAGGTGCCTACAGCATCTGGTATTCCCTGGTGGTCTCCCATCCAAGTACTAATCAGGGCCGAACCTGCTTAGTTTCCGAAATCAGGTGAGATCGGAAGTGCTTAGGGCATCTAGGTGATTGCGTAGTGACTGCTTAATAATATGTTCCAGGATTTTTCCAGGGATTTATGTCTGACTGACATAGTTCTCAAATTCTTGTATTTCTCAAGATCCTTTTTTTTTTTTTTTGCCCTTTTTGTGAATGGGAAACTCCTTCTGGCATTCCTCACATTGAATAATGTAAGTAAAAGCAGACAAGAAGACAGTATTTACAAAAGACCAATTTGGCGGTTACTTCATGTCCTTCTTTGTTCGACGACTAGTTTTGTACCTTGACAGCATTGGTCGCAATCACGTAGTTTTCCCATGGTTGTTTCAGTGTTCCCATGGTTGTGATAACTTGTCTCATGACAAGTGTTACCTCACTGTCTTATACTGTGACAAACACTGAATTTGTCTAGCTTCCTTTTTCCTTTTTTGGGGGGGGTTAAAAAATTCTTTTTGGATATTTTGCTTCTGAAAAGTCAAAATAAAACAAATGTTTTGTTGCTTGACAGTCGTTACTACACGGTGTTTTGTCTCCGATCAGAAAGCAGGAACAAAAAGTGACAAGGGAAAATCCTACCCCAGCACCAGGTACAGTATTGTCGCACTTAGCACCTGTTCCGGGGGCGTGGTCGAGACAAATTTCAGTAGATGTGTGATGGATGTGAAGTAACACTTTTTGTACTGCTCCTAAGTGCAACTTTAACAGAGACAGAAGAGACTTGAAGTAACCATCTTTGATTCAGTGCTAGTAATCAGACTGAAAGACCACATTAATTTGATCGGATGGAGATCAAATTCCCCACATCACTTCTTCCTTTTTCCAGAGTTATAAAGTCTGTTTCATGCTCTCTTGCTCGGTGTCAGTCTGCAAGGGTGATGTTCTCTTGAGGCTGATTCCATGCCTTTTCTTACAGTGTCAGTCCGCATTGTGGCTTCACAATGCACAACAGAATGAGGAGTGTAGAGGCTGGATCATGGGCATGTGCATCTATGGGGCACTTGGCATAATGGCACATACTTTCAATAAATTAACACCAAGAAATAAATCCACCAGCAACATCTATACAAGTTCAAATGACATGATACATACATAGACCTTTAAACGGCTCATCTCAGACCCCTTACCCTGCTTCCTAAATGGAATGCTGTGCATAATTACATGGGATTTTTACTCTCTCTTTAACTGCTCACGTTCTCTTGTAGCTTTAATGTTGTATTTTAATGCTGTAAGATGTCCCTCAATTCCTTATTCTCAAACTTGAATATGTCTTAATTGTACTGGACTGTATATTGTCCCTTATTACTGGAACCCACCTTGGGTTCTTTTATTTATTTATTTTAAGGCGTATATACCGAGCGTTTTCCCGAAGGAACTCTGGGTGGTTCACAACAAAACAAGGCAGCAAACAATGAAATACAACATATGAACAATTAATAAAATCAATTTAAAAGACATAGTAGAAAAAGACATGGAAACAGATGGCGGACCAAGAAAAAAAAGGTGAAAGGTGAGGTATAAATAAATAAATAAATAAATAAATAAATAAATAAATAAATAAATAAACCCCTAAGATAAGTTGGCAAAAATCCCCACAGAGCTATGGTTGGAGGGGATTTTACAAATACATTGTAAACTTTGTGTTATCTATGGACCCATATTCAAGTGCCATAGCTCATATGTGTCCTTGGTTTGTAAATATCATTGGATTTTAAATAAGGCATACATTTCCAAAACATAAGATATTTTAGTTAAAGGTGTGGGGTGGGTGGGTGAGGGAGGCAGTGAAAGAGAGAGGGGGGCTGAGGGAAAAGGACAGAGAGAGAGAGAGAGAGAGAGAGAGAGAGAGAGAGAGAGAGAGAGAGAGAGAGAGAGATTAAGGGACTTTTATTCCCAATAGAAACCACTTTACAAACAGCAGCCTTATTGTGTGCAACAACATAACCATTTTCTGTAAAAATAGAAGCCTGCAGAGAAACCTCTTTAAAGTTATTACATGAAGTTACTTTGATCAAACAATTTCAGAATGTTCTATGAGACAGTGTACTATGTGGGGAGTCCTGTTCCTTTCAACAAACTGATGCCTGCTTTTCCTTTCCAGCTTTATTTGTGCATTTGGGAACTTTCCCTTTGTATTTATAGCAAATTGATAGGACAGAAGAGATTGCACAGTTACAGACAATTTGCACATGCTCATTTATATGCATTGGTGGACATTTAGAAATTTTTTTACCATAATGGGAGAGTTGTGATCTGGTAAGCCGTGCAGCTGCACAGCTTACTGTCCCTCTGATACTAATGGAAGGACAACTTCAAGGCTTTCCTTTAAAAGAACATAAAATAAAATAGATTTGGACTGGGCAGCAATTCAAACAGAGGGACACCTTACCCTCAACCCAGCCCCCCAACCAAACCCAAACTTTTGAAAGCATTTAAGGGCTCTATCACATGTCCTATAAAATGCTGATTAAATTTCAGGATAAAGCATTTCCAAAAATCTTGTCCCCACGGCCACTGTTTCTTTTTTTTTTAAATGGTTATGCCCCCTTTAGTGAGTTTTCCAAGACCTACTGGAGAAGTTGGGAATTTTTTTGCTCCGGTAAAAAATGTGAGCCAGAAGTCTGTGGGAGCTTGCATATGATCCAGTTTTTTGCCTTTTCTCTGTAGCTCCCACCAGCTCATCCTGGGGCTGGTTGGTGCTTTTTAAAAAAATGTCCTGCCCCACAGAAGTGAGCAGCTGGACTTCGGGCTGTCAGTGCTTTTTCCTCTCTCTCTTTTCTTCCTAGTCCTGACCAGCTTGTCCTGAATCTATAGGGCATTGCCAAGAGAATGCTGGCTCCGCGGGTGGGCTGTCCGCCCGGCGGAGCCTCCTTGCCCTCTCGCGAGAGGGGGCGAGAAGCGTCCGGATGGGAGGGGGAGGAGCGCCCTATAAGAGGGCTGCTCCAACCCCCTCCCGCAGGCAGATCAAGCTGGCGTTCGAGGAGGACGCAGCTGCTGCCGACGCTGCGGGGCCGCCATTTTGGAGCGCCCACGTGGCGGGCGCCATTTTGCGGCCCGGCGCGGCCTGACCCGGCCGGCGGCGCGGCCTTGAGCAGCAGCGGGGAGGTCCGGCGGAGAGGCCGGCTGCGCGGCGGAGGCCCTAGCGAGGATGAGGGCCCCGTGGTGTGGCCGGCAGCAGCCGGCAGGCCCCATCGGTGGCGCGTCCGCGCCTAGGCGGACCGGAGCTTCGGAGCCGGGGGGGAGCGGCATCGGCCCTCCCCCCCTCGTGTGAGCTTGAGGCCGCAGGGCCGGACTAGGGCCTTGGGGAAGGCGTGGGCGGCGAGCGAGCGGCCCGCGCGGCACTGCGGCGCCCTGGCGCGGTACCGGGGGCGGGGTGTGTGTGTGTTTCGGCGACTGGCCGGCGAGGGCCTCGTCCCTTTCCCGCCCTTGGGACTTGGAGCGGGGGCGGACCGCGGGACCGGGGGGTGGCCTGCGCGCCTGTAGGCGCTACCCCTCACCCGTCCGTGGAGTCAACCAGGGGTCTTACCCTGGTGCTGAGATTGCTCCCCCTGGAGAGACCCTCCCTTCCCCCCCTTTGGATGGGGTTGGGGGGTAGTTGTTTTTACTCTCGGTGAGGGGTTTCGAGAGCGCCCCCCCTTTACCCCTCGCCCAGCCTGTTGAACCAAGCTAGGGCGAGGGGCCCACTTAGGGCCTGGTGCGCTGGAGGGGGTCTGAGCCTCAAGCCTCCATAGGGCCTCGCGGTTCATCGTTGGCGCTGGGGAGGCCAACCCACCCTCCCCCTTGCACTCATCGCCAAGGACCCGCCCCCCCCTCGAGAGTAGGGCAAGCCGGGCTGGGGAGTTTCGAGGCCTGAGTGGGCATTCCTGAGTTACACAACAACCTCCGGACGGAGCTTTGCTGGCGATGGCACCCAAGAAGGGGCAGGGGGCTGGCAAGGGCAAGCAGCCGGCGCGAAAAAGACAGCGTCCAGCGAACCCAGTGGCTGAGTTGCCCTCAGGGGAGGAGGGTGAAGAAAGCTGGCCCATTTGGCTGGAGCTGGAATCTCGTTTAATGGCACTAGAGGCAGCTAAGGGCGTCGGGGGGGCGGCAGTTACTCCGGGCCCTGTGCACCGGTCAGGTTCACGCCCATCTAAATCTCGAAAGCGGGCCCAACTGAAGGAGGTGGCCTCTAATCTGTCTGCTCGATTTGCAGTTCTGGAAGGCATGGAGGCGGCGCAGCTGGCCCAGGCAGCATCAACGGCTACACCAGCTGCCCTCATGGGACCACAGGCAGCTCCCGGGCATGGGGATGGAGAAGCTGCCAGCCAGGGTGACGAGGCAAGCGGGCGAGAGTCATCGGACGCGGCACTGGCACCGGAGATCGCGTCTACCAGTGAGTTGGCATGCGCGCCAGATATAGCGCCCACTGTGTCCTGGCCTTGGAGCCCGGTGGCGGCGGCGCAGGGAATGGTCAGCCGCGGGCCAACCCCAGCACCGGTGGTACCGGCGCAGCCGCCCCCAGCTGGGGCCTTCCCTATCTGGGGTGCCTCGCCCCACTTTATGCAGGGGGCCCAGTTCACGGCAAGGGGGGCAGTGCCCGGGACAACTCCACCAGCTTACGGGCCTGCAATGACGCAACCCGTACTCACTGCTGCAGGCCTGCAGGCGTGGCCGGGCATGGCTCCTCTCTGGCCAACAGGCCACCCCACCATAGGTACAGCACCCTGGCCCAACGTGGGGTTGGCAGCGGGCTGTGCGGGTGTTCCAGGGGGGGCCCTTCCGTATGGGGACTATGCATCACCATTTGGACACCACCTAGCCCAGGCGACCAAAGAAAAAATTTGGAGGGGGGAATATATTGATATCTTTAGCCTACTGAACCGGGAGCTGGATGCCAAGGAGTTAGAAAAGGAGGACCCCCAAGATAAGGAACGCAGGCTTAAGAAAAAACCGGAACGCTCATGGGCCACGTGGCTGCCTGCATACTTAATTTACATGTCCTTGACACTTCAGGCATACCCTTGGCGGGCGCAGTCCATGTTAAAGTACTTGGACCTCATTTATAGGGCTTTCGTTGATTTTCCTGCCCACACTTGGCTGCAATACGACGAGGAATTTCGCCGTAGGGCGGCCCTGGACCCCCTGATCAGGTGGGATGAGCCTTTGCCTCCCATCTGGCTCCAATTTATGACGCCGGTGCGGCCGGCCCTGGGGGATAGGTATGACAGTGGTCACATGATCCGACGGGGGTCCGCTAACACACCTGCCCGCGCCACTGCGGGCCAGCCGGTTCAAGTCCGGCTGGTCTGCTGGGAGTATAATGGCCAGGGTTCCTGCAGCCGCAAACAGTGCCGCTTTAGGCATGAGTGCTCGGTCTGCGGAGCCCAGCATGCGGCCGTTAACTGTAGCCGAGCCCGCCCCCAACAGGGCAGGGGCAGGGATGCTGGGGCAGGCCGGAAGCCCGGGGGTGGCGAAGGTCCCGCTGCCAAGGGGCCCCAGCCCAATTAGGTTAAGAGTGTTGAAACGCTGGGCGGCCTTGTACCCAGACAGGGAGACAGCCCAGTTCCTAGTTGAAGGGTTTGAGTTGGGTTTCCGGATTCCATTTGAGGGGGTGAGAGGCCCGGTCTTGGCCAGGAATTTGCGGTCCCTTAAGGGGGCTGAGGGGATAGCTCGAGAAAAGATCGGTAAGGAGGTCAAGGAGGGGAGGGTCCTGGGCCCCTTTGCAGTACCCCCGGTGCCTAATCTACGGGTGTCTCCCCTTGGCCTGGTTCCCAAGAAGGCCCCGGGGGAGTATAGGCTGATACACCACTTGTCGCACCCGAGCGGCACATCCATCAATGATGGCATCCCGCATGAACTGTGCACGGTAAGGTACACCTCATTCGATGCAGCAATACGCAGGGTGCGGGCCTGCGGGGTGGCCGCAGAGATGGCGAAATGTGACATTAAGTCGGCCTTTCGCCTCCTCCCGGTGCACCCTGCGGATTTCGAGCTGCTGGGCTTCCAATTTGAGGGCCAGTACTTTATGGATCGGGCCCTGCCATTCGGGTGTGCAGTCTCTTGTGCCATTTTTGAGAGGTTTAGCACCTTTATTGAATGGCGACTGCGGCGGGTAACGGGCCTGTCCAGTATCGCCCACTACCTTGATGACTACCTGTTTTGCGGGCCTGCAGGCTCCGGCAAGTGTGGGTTTATACTGGATAGTTTCCGCGCCTTAGCTAAGGAGCTGGGACTCCCCCTGGCCGAAGAAAAGACGGAGGGCCCCTTGCCAGTGCTCACTTTCTTGGGCATCGAAATCGATACCCGCGCCCAAGCATGCCGCCTTCCACTAGACAAGCTACAATCATTGAGGACCAGGGTAGGGACGGCCGCAGCCCGCCGTAAAATCACGCTCAGGGAGCTCCAGGAGTTGGTGGGCCACCTGAATTTCGCATGTAAAGTGGTGGCCCCGGGCCGCGCGTTCCTCCGTCGCCTCTGCGAGGCGATGGCGGGGCTGCGCGGCCCCAATCACAGGACCCGGATCACTGCAGATATACGGGAGGACCTGACAGTCTGGAGCAATTTTCTTGAGGGCTTCAATGGGATCTCCTTTTGGAGGGAGGAGATGAGGCTGGAGGCAAAGTTCCAAGTCCACACGGATGCGGCTGGGGGCCTGGGATTTGGGATATTCTGGAGGGGCTCCTGGTGCAGAGGCGACTGGCCGCCGGCGTGGCACGCGGATGGCACTTGACCTCACCTTCTTGGAACTGTTCCCCATATGGGTCGCACTTTACATATGGTCGGGGGCTTGGGCTAATTCAGTCATGCGTTTTTGGTGCGACAACCTGGCGGTGGTCCATGTAATTAATAACTCCACGTCCCGCTCACCAAGGGTGATGCGCCTGGTACGGGCATTTACCTTGAGGGCCCTACAGTATAACATCGTGGCGCACGCCCGGCATGTCCCGGGGGGTGAGTAACGAAATTGCCGATGCTTTGTCCCGCCGACAGGCCGAGCGTTTCCGGGCACTGGCCCCTGGAGCGGACCCCCTGCCCGTGGAGATCCCAGAGCAGGTATGGAAGGTTGGCGAGTTGAGGCTGACCGAGCTCTTTGCCTCTCTGTCGCGCCCAGGACAAGGAGGGGCTACGCATCGGTAATGGCGGAATTCTCCTCTTTTAGGACAGCGCAGGGACTTAGTCAGCAGTGGCCACTTCCAATTGAGCACCTCCAACGATTCCTGGTGCATTTGCACCGGAAGGGACTAGCGCCAGCCTCCCTGCAAGGGAAGCTGGCGGCCCTTGCCTTTTACGCTAAGCTTAAGGGCCATAACGACACCACCGGGGACTTCCGGGTGAGGGGCATGATTGCTGGGTGGAGCAGGGAGAGGGGCACAATCGCTGATGACCGCTTCCCACTGACACCGCAGCTGCTGGTACGCATGGGTGCCCACTGGCCCAGGGTATGTAGGGACGCCTCCGAGGTGTCCCTGTTCAGGGCGGCGTCCTTGCTGGCCTTTTTTGGAGCCCTGAGGGTGAGCGAGATGGTGGCATCGAGCCAGGGCGATAAGTCCTTCAGGGCCCTGACGGTCACGGATGTCACCATCACCACCACCTGCCTGACAGTGCGAGTGAGGAGGTCCAAGACGGATCAGCAAGGTCGGGGGGCTGTGCTGACCTTGGGGCCCTGCTCAGTGGAGGCCATATGTCCAGTACGGGCCATGAGCGATTACTTGGCATGCCGTGGCCCTGTGGCGGGCTACTTGTTTCAGCACACGGATGGGACGCCTCTGACAAAATTCCAGTTTGGGACATTGGCAGGGAAGGTATTGCAGCAGTTGGGGGTGGGATCCCTCAGATTCGGGACCCACTCCTTTAGGATCGGCGCGGCCTCCACGGCAGCGGCACAGGGGTATCCTTGCGGTGACATCCGAAGGTTGGGCAGATGGAAATCCGGTTGTTATAAACGTTATGTTCGGCCGTTGCCGGCGGTTTAATCTGTTCATTTTTCTCCATAGGAATCAGTTGCCGGGAGTCCCGCGCCAGAGTTGTGTTCCTGGGCCACAGCTATGTTTACTGGGCTGAGAAGTTCGCCCGCAGGTCCGGCTGGGGGCCCAACTTGGGGCTGGGTAATTCGGCCGTTGTTGAATGGCGCGGGAAGAGGGGGATGAGGTGGCGTGAGTTCCGGGGCGCGGCCTGGGCTGCTGCTCAGGGCCAGCCACCCGACATCCTGCTGGTCCACCTGGGGGGTAATGATTTAACTGCACAAACGGGCAAGTCGCTGATCCTAGAAATCTTGCGCGACTTTGCTGCTTGTAAGGCCTCGTTTCCGGCTTCCAGAATTGTGTGGTCCACCCTGATACCTCGCCAAACCTGGCAGGCTGATTGTGACCCCCAAAAGTTGAACCGCTCCCGGAGGGGAGTGAATCAAGAGGTGTGCCGGGCGGTTTCCCGGGAGTTTGGGGCGGTTGTGGGCCACCCTGAGTTTGGAGTGCGCAGGACAGAGCTCTACAGACCGGACGGAGTCCACCTGTCGGATGCAGGGATGGAGCTGTTTCTGCGTGACGTTCAGAGGGGCCTGGCTGCTGAGCTGGCCATGTTGGATGGGTAACCGGGGCCATAGCAAGGCTAGGCCCGCGGTAGTGGCGGCTGAAGCAGATGGGGGGCAGCGGTGAGTATGCCAAAGAACAGCTGTCCCTAAGTACCCATAACCACGGCACGGCGGATCAGGAGGTCCCGGTGCCGGGGCGGATACGAGGGGACGCCTCTCCTGCGATGGGCATTACCCAGAATTGGCTACTGAAGGCAGGAGAGGGGTAACAACATCGACTGGCCTGGGGGGTGTAGTCGGCTGACGACACCTCCTAGGGGTTAGCTCTCGCCCGATGCTGCCCGGCTGGAGGGGTCCCGGGTGACCCCAGGGTTCCAGCCATGTTTGCTGATGCCAGGCCCCTCCTGTGGTTACGTTACTGTGTTGTGTTAATAAAGTGTGGCCCAGTTTACCCCATATCTCTGACTCGTCTCGTCATTTCGAGTGGGAGGGCAATGCTGGCTCCGCGGGTGGGCTGTCCGCCCGGCGGAGCCTCCTTGCCCTCTCGCGAGAGGGGCGAGACGAGGAGGACGCTGGAGAGCGTCCGGATGGGAGGGGGGAGGAGCGCCCTATAAGAGGGCTGCTCCAACCCCCTCCCGCAGGCAGATCAAGCTGGCGTTCCCCACCCACCCGCCGCGTAAGGGCTAGTGTGAGTTTTGACTGGTCGCCTTTATTGGGGCCGGATAGGAATTTTTGACCCATGCTCAGAATTGGCGGACGAGCGCGGGGATTTTTCGCCTATCCCACACTGGTGCCTGGGGTGTTAGGTTGGTTCCCAAGTCGTTGGTCACACTGGCGGCTGAAGCAGATGGGGGGCAGCGGTGAGTATGCCAAAGAACAGCTGTCCCTAAGTACCCATAACCACGGCACGGCGGATCAGGAGGTCCCGGTGCCGGGGCGGATACGAGGGGACGCCTCTCCTGCGATGGGCATTACCCAGAATTGGCTACTGAAGGCAGGAGAGGGGTAACAACATCGACTGGCCTGGGGGGTGTAGTCGGCTGACGACACCTCCTAGGGGTTAGCTCTCGCCCGATGCTGCCCGGCTGGAGGGGTCCCGGGTGACCCCAGGGTTCCAGCCATGTTTGCTGATGCCAGGCCCCTCCTGTGGTTACGTTACTGTGTTGTGTTAATAAAGTGTGGCCCAGTTTACCCCATATCTCTGACTCGTCTCGTCATTTCGAGTGGGAGGGCAAAGATGAGGGACATGAGACCAAACAATGCAGCAGAGCTGAAGGCCACTGTTGAAGCATCCTGGTCTTCCATAACGCCTCAGCAGTACCACAGGTTGATAGCATCCATGCCATGCTGCATTGAGGCAGTAACTGATGCAAAAGGGACCCAAACCTTATACTTTTCAGTGGTCACATATTGTTCAATTTCCAATCCTTGTGTTATTGATGTCATGTATTATTCTAATTTTCTGATATTGTGAATTAGGGCTTTTCATAAGCTGTACGCCACAACATCACTATTAAACCAAAGTAAGGCTTGACATATCTCACTATGCATGTGATTGGTCTATCTCATATATGAGTTTCACCTTTTGAGTTGACTTACTGAAGTAAATGAACATTTGCATGATATTTTAATTTTTTGAGTTTCGCCGTAAGTTATGACTGGATCATTTCACTTTGAAGTCCTTAGTGATCACTAATTGGAAGTCTAGTTTTATACATGCAATGTAAACAACATCTAAAGGAAACAATGATCAAGCAGGTCATGCAATGATATGAATACAAGAATGTCAACAGAGAACTGCAGCTATATATACACATTATTCCACCATCCGTAACAATATGGTGATTAATTAATATTACAGAGCTGCTATGATGAAGCTGCTCAAAGGGAGGTGGGGTTGGGAAGTATCAGTATACAGCCTACTTGGGTGTGAGGAAGAGACACAGGCAGGCTGGAGCTTCTCATCCCCTTGTCTTCAATTTATTTCCTCCTAGCTTTATGCCCAGCATCATTGTGGTACCATGAGTCTGTTATTTCATGTGGACAGTAATTTTTTCCTACTGAAATATTTGTAACTTGTAACAACTCACAATTGCATGAAGCCCTTAGCTGCACAAACTGCATTTCCGTGCAACCAAAGACAGAAGAGAGAAACCTGGAAACATCTCAAGGTAATTGTGAAATGACAATGAGCCATAAAAACATGCTTTCCAAAACATATAAAATATATCCATGTTGCTTAAATAGGGTCTTAAGGTACAGTTGCAGATTCCCATATTTTGGATGCTGAGGCAACATGGGAGGTCCTTAATACAATATATTAGGCCAACATTTTTATTTCATTTTTAATCATCAAATTTTGTAATGTTTTAAGAAATCTTTGCCTCATAGCTGTTTGAGCAAGAAAACATGAAACTGATAATGTGATGCTTAGTATAATAGTAATAATGCTCTGATTATCTTCACCAATAGTTCACTTAGGCTGCTATTTCACCTGGGGAAGATCCTGATCTTCTGAAGGTCTGGCTTTTCCTCTTCCTCTGATCATGTGACAGAAGATGTGGGATAGCAGTTCCCATGAAGAAGGAAGTAAAAAAGCCAGCTGAGAGATAAAAAAAGAAAGATAAAAAGAAAAGAAAAGAAAAGAAAAGAAAAGAAAAGAAAAAGTGCCAGGCCAGCCAGAGGACCAGCTGGCTGGTGCTGGGGGGGGGGAGTTTTTAAAAAAGTGCCAACCAGCCAGCTGGCTAGCGCTAAGGGAGTGGTGGTGGGGAATTAAAAGAAAAAGCACCAGACAAGCTGGAGGACCAGCTGGCTGGTGTGTGTGTGTGGGGGGGGGTTAAAAAAACCAGTGCCAATCGGCCAGCTGGCTGGCACTAGGGGGTGGAGGAATATTTTTTTTTTAAAAAAATAAAAGCTCCAGACCAGCCAGAGGACCAGCTGGCTGGCACTGGGGGGGGGAGTAAAACACAAACAAACCACTGCCAACTGGCCCCAGGAGCAGCCGGTTGGTGCTCTGAGAAAAAAAAATAGGAAAAAAAAGAAAAGAAACTTGGATCATCTACGTGCTCTTACAACGTCTGCCTCTTAACAAGGTGGATTTTTAAGAGAGGCAAAAAATTCCCTATTACTCCAGTAGGTCTTGGAAAATGCGCTTAAGGGGGAGTTATTGGGGGGTTTTTTTATTCCCCCCCCCAAAAGCCCGATGGCTGTGGGGACATTTTTGGATATGGTTTATCTTCAAATTTGATCTGCATTTAAAGGCATGTGGGATAGAGCCCTTAATGGTGCATTTTTTTCTGAGTATTTTCAAAATTATTCTCTGTAAAATTATCATCTACAATGTTTTTGTCTTTATAAATTTATTTTTACTTTTTAACATTATGGTAAATGAGTAGAGATGGAAACCAACAATAGTAATAACATCACACCTATTGGCCAGCATGAGAATCAAACCTATGACCATAGCATTATAAAAACCACACTTTAACCAGAAAGGAACTAAACCAGACCTGTCACTCAGCATGGGGGAAGGGGGGACTTTGATCCCATCACACTAAACAGGCAGCTTTTTCAGCTAAAGCTGTTGCTAAGCAACCCAGGTTCCTACTGAGCAGGTGCAAAGACAAACATTGTCATCTGAGATAGGCTAAAATAAGTTAACAAAATCACATTTTTCAAGGAAGAAACCCTACAAACATATTCTGTAGTTCCTAAAACAAAGTACAGGGTAGGTATTTCCCTTGATGTAACACAAATATATTCCTCTCAAAAAAGTTAGTAATTTGGAAACCACCGAAACACTCAAACCACATCAAAGTCTGCCAAAAAAGGAAAAGAAAGAAAGAGAAGAGAAGATAATTAAAAATAACCTCCAAATGGCTGAAATCAGTCTTTATACTTCAAATCCTACCAAAATAATGCATTTCCTATGCATTTTGCCTCAAAATCAGGTTTCACAACCCAAAGTGAATTCTTCCAATATAGTACCTATTGCCTTTAAAAAAATTTTATTGTAATAGTAGAATATCACTCTTGATTTGAATAAATCACCACTCTTAAGATGCAGGTCCAATGATGGTCCTAGAATAAGTAAAAATATTCATTGATACATATAGAAATATTGATTGGTGATGAGATGGATTTTAAAAAGTGAGGGAAAACAATTGTGGTCCCTTCCATTCATGGAATAAAGTAGAATCTAGCAGATGATCCTGGTGAAGCTGCAAGAAGATATTTTACATCAGTTATATTTCTCTGAAGCCCCCCATGGTACCACCCATTATTTTAAGTTCTCCAACCATCCTGAGTAGTGCTGTGTTAATATTTTCCCCCATGAAATTTGTAACAAATCTCATTCAGTTAAATAACAAATATATTCCCTTGAAATGGAAACTCAAATTCTTATGAGTGAAATCCAAGATTCTTCTGTTTACCAGACTTACTAGGTTCCTAGCAAACCGCGACATAAATAATTCCTGTTAAATTCTTCCCTGCTTTTTGTCAAAATACCGTGACAAAGAATATGCAAGGCCTATAACATTTCTCACCTGTGTAAATCTTATTTATTCAATGGATATACTCTAAATGGAATTGCCAAGTGGATTTGACTTATGTTTAAAACCTTAAGTATATGCAATAAATTACCATTTTATTCATTCTAACAATGTCCTGTTTTTCAGTATAAACTTTTAGTCATAGTTTGAACAAGAAAATGTGAAATAGTTATGACTAATATTCCCTCTAAGCTGAGGGCACATGTGGCTGAGCTACTGTTTCTGCCCATTTGTTCCTGGTTGTTGCTGAAACTCTGCACACACAGGGCAGCCTCAAATGCAGTGTTCAGAAAATTACTGGGAACATAAGTTATGACTAATATCAGTCCCCCACCCAGTTAAATAAACTAATCTATGAAATAATTCAGTGTTTGGCTTACCATTATTCTACCACATGCTTCAAGCCTGCACAACAGGTAGACTACGGGCTACCGGTAGCCCACAAAGGGTTCAAAAGTAGCCCACTGGCCATCAATAAAAAAAGTGAGGGGATAGGTTCTCCACCCCTCCCTCCCCCATCCAAAGGATAACCACTGCCCCAGCAACATTCTGGGTCTGTCAGCCCGCTGTCTCAGCTGAGCAGGGCAGTTCAAGGGCCATGGCACGTTGAAATATGTTCCCTCCAAAATGGATTAATTGGTTTTCAATGCATTCAGAGTACTTAGAAGGGGTTTTTAATTCCTTTATTCTAGGGATGCCCTGGGACTGTACAGCTTGTACAGTCTACTCTCATGATGCGCAGTGGAGAATCAAACTCTCCGTCTCTGGCTCTGCAGTCAGATACGTAAATCACTGAGCAATCCAGCCAAATTTGTAACTATAGAATTGAAAAATATAAGAAAAAAATATCTTAATTTGAGTATATGGTCCCAACCATTATTAGAGATATGCTTCATATGAAGGTGAATCCCAAATCTGAACAGCATAAATTTTATTTAAACAATTCAGGAGATTCCATCTCCCAAGTGTGACAAATCTGAAATCTGAACATCTATCAGGAGATTGATTTTTGCAGGAACAGAAAGACATCAATAGTCTGGTCCCAAAACTGATCTATTTCTCCTCCAAGCTTTTCACTTCAGCAAACCACTAGGCTGGAGAGAGTGGGGAAGGAGTAAGTTTCCTTTATTTTGCTAGCTCCTAATCATAATGAATGGTTTTACCAGGACTCTCCAATCTGAATGCTGCTTTGGGAGAGAAGTAAGACACAGTTCTGTAGTCTTTTGCTAGTTGTTTCTCAGTGTGGGAAAAGGGAGAAAGAATTCAGTGGCTGCTTTTTCTCTGACATCTTTGGTATTTATAGGCACCAAACCAACTTCACTAGTTATTGGGAACACTGCAGCTTTGTGGACCACTCAGCTTCACTGAGAGAAGACGACTTACAGCAAAAGCTTCATTCATTCGTTCATTCATTCATTCATTCATTTGTTCATTTGTTTGTTTGTTCATTTGTTCGTTCATTTTCTGGAGCCATCTTCTATGCTGGAACTGGCTTTATGAACCCTTTCTCCCTACCTTGCTATGGATTACATTCAGTTGCTGGTTGACATCAGTAGGGCAGAAGGTGATCTGCCGCGTGATTTGCTCTCTGCTCTAGTGTGCAGAATGCTGGCCAGCAATTAAAGAAACTGAATGTCATCTTGGTGTCATGGAGATAAAGATGCTGCGATGGACCTCCGGCCTCGCATGAAAGGATAGTGTGCACAATGATGACATCAGCGCAAAATATGGCATTGCACCTACCAACAACAAGATGTGCAAAACCTGACTGCGTTGCTTTGGTCATGTTTTGCATGCCAATGAGGAAACTCTGGTCAAAAATGGACTGCAGGCCAGTGGATCTTGACAGAACAGTGGATCTTGACAGGGGGTCATTCAAAACAGTGCCGGACAAATACCCTCGAGAATGACATGAAGTTATCCCAGGTTCACCTGGACCTAGCCCATGACCACGCAAAGTGGAGGGCCTAAGAATAGCAGGTCCAACCAGCAAGTGGGACAAATGCTAAGAAAAAGAAGATGGGATTTACAATTCCTTCATTGCAATTCACATCGTTTTACACTGCACTTTTATTTTTATGCCATCACTTCAATGTAAAATTTGAGGGTGTTGGTCTAAGTCCATGATTGTGTGATTCCGTGTTGCTGGTTGTAACATATAACTGTACACTATGCCAGTGTGAGCAGGATAGTGGTCAATGATACATCTGTCTTTTAATGTCTACCCTCCTGCAACCAGAATAAATTTATAGCCACTTAATTAGCTCCAACGATAGTTAATGGGAAACATAACATTTGGATTTCTAAGTCAGTATTTGGACCCAAATTGAACTGGAAACCTTTAAATTGCTCTGAGCCAAATCATGATATTTACTGAAGTTTAGCAATGCATCTTTTCATTTATTTATTTACTTGTTGCTGATACAAACCATGGTAAATAATCTATTGGTTTCTATGGATGCCTTTATGCATTTGCAGGTTTTATTATGCTTCCATTTTTCTCTTCTGCTTCTTATATTCAGTATTGATTTATAACTTTTGTGAAATGCCTTAGATCATTATCATCTGAAGAACAGCACCATATTCCAAAAGTGTAAATTACAAATGTTAGCCAGTAAGGTAAAGCAGATAAAGAATTGGGCCATGATTTCAGAAGTGTGGGTTAATTGGCCAAACATATTCAGTAGGAGAATCATATACTCATAGAATAGAATAGAATCATAGAGTTGGAAGAGACCTCAAGGGCCATCTAGTCCAACCCCCTGCCTTTCAGGAATCTCGACAGATGGCCATCCAGCCTGTCCTTAAAAACCACCAAAGAAGGAGACTCCACCACCCTCCGTGACAGCATATTCCTCTGCCGAACAGCTCTAACTTGTTAAACAGCTCCTTCAAAATTGAACATTCTTTGGATGCCATCTTTGGGTTGCTGTGAATTGGAAATGAATTAATTACTTATTCCAAATTAGCAAGGGTTTGGGAGAAATCCTACTTTACTTTTTGCTTGATTTACAGAATTTTCAATGTATATGACTGTTGGAAAAACAATAGAATACAGACAAAAGTGCAATGAAAAAGGCAAAGGAATTGCATATTTAGGAAGCCAGCCAAGCAATATCCCAGTACAGTATCTTCCACATCTAGATGTCTTAAACATTCATAGTTACTACTATTCAAATATCTCCCATAAAAGCTATCATTTTGGGACTAACTTAGTGAGTAGATTTCTCAGGGTGTAACTGCATCGTTGGGATAAATATAAAAAGAAGAATAAGGGAAGATAGTGATTAATAAAATAAATATTTAAATAACCTTTTACTTTGTAAATGTAAGACACTTGCCATTGTACCGTGATGGCAGTTTCGTCCCTATCAGAAGGTTATACCTCTAGCAGGAAAACAAACATAAACCTTACAAAATTTTATTTTATAATTACAGAATGTATTTATCTTCTTGACACAGTGAGCTAGGTCTATGGCAACCACTAGAACCTTCAAAATGCTACAGAGAACATTGAGAAGATCTTGCTGAAGATGGTGGCCAGTAGGCTATGGTGCACAATGAAGAGAAGAAAACCTATAATTTCAAATTTCACATTGGGCTAGCAACACATTTGGCATAATAAAGTAGATTGCCTACTAAAGCTGTTTTGTGCCTAATTTTGTCAAGATTGTCTCCATGGTACCCTCTTGTGCTGACTGCCATTCAAGTGAAGTCAGTCAAAAAAAATATTCCAAAAACTTACTCCTTTTCGCCCAAACACAATGGAATTGTTAGGGCTGCTTTTTGAATTGTGGATACATTTATAAAACAAAAGGGTTTTTTTAAGAAATGAATTTCCATGCCAGTACCCCATTGCCAATCCCAGACTCGATGGCATTTGCAGAATGACCTATCATTTAGCACTCAATTCAGTGAGTCTATACTCTAGCTGAGACTAATGATAATGTACTGTTAGCTGTTGTGAGGTTTTCAGGCTGTTTGGTCGTGTTCTGGAAAGATGGAATAATATACTGTCCTGACAGATTTTTGTCTTTCCACCGTTATTTATGTTCCCTTAATTCAGCCCAAAGAGATATTACATTAGCCCTGTGGCATATTTCTTAGATAGTCACAAGTTTTAATAGTTTCAAATAGCATCACTTGACATATCTCTTTGCCCCCACTTCTCCTTTTGTGTTGTCAGTCTGAATGCCTTAAACAGATGCCTGATATACGTGACAGCTGAACAACCATTCCTCCTACTACACTGGGGAGCCAGATGTCTGTCATGTGCATCTCAGCAGACAAGGCATTTTGCCTCTCCAGTTTCCATCACAGTCCCCAGATGGACAGGCTAGTGTAGATACCTTTCCTTGCTTGACAGCTTAGCTAGATGATTTTATCATCAGATCACATCCTGTCTCACCGCCAGGCTCCAGATGTCATTCTTTGGAGAAGGAAGCGAAAGTTTTGGGCAGATGGGACTTTTCTTTTTTTCTTTTCTTTTGGTCAGAGCATATTCTTTGTGTTTCACTTAACACCGTTTCACCTTTTGGTATTTCTCTCTCTCTCTCTCTCTCTCTCTCTCTCACACACACACACACACACACACACACACACACACACACACACACACACACACACACACACACACACACACACACACACACACACACACACAACAGATAAGGCTATCCCTGGGCACAGTCGGTTGTAGGGTTGTTTTGCATGAGGGCTACTGAAGATAGCCTCTGTGGTTGCACGGCTCCTTCAATAATCTGTCAAAAGCTGTCATCAGTGCATAAAGAAGGGCTGCTCCTTTCTATATCTCATTTTGGATTGATGTATGTGGTGCTTTTTTCTATCCTTCAGCTCAGGATAACATTTGCCCTTTCATGTTCTCAGCTTAAGCCACTGGGAATTGAGAGTATTTCAAAGGATAATTATACCAATCTGCATATAAAAGACTGGATGTCCTACAGAGGGCTTCAGTCGAAAAAGCAAACTCTTCCCAAAGATGAAAATGAGAAATGAGAAGGAAATCCCAAAACTAAAGATTCAATAAAAGTTAATGCATTTTTCATCTGATAAGGTGAATGTGAGTTTGTAAAGTGACTGGAAGATTTGCTAAGCCACTCCCTTGAGTCCTGTTTTTTCCTGACAGTAAGATGGGAGCTGTTAATAAGACCCCTTCAGTGTTGGAATCTCAGTCCCCCTTGGTGTTTGGGGAAATGTTAGTATATTGACCTGCAGGGCATGCTGGAAAGCTTATTTGTTTGCATTACAGGAGGAGATTGGAAGACTCTGCTAGCAGTCTAACTGGATTCTTTTGCTGAAGAATTCCTGTTGGGTCTTCCTAATAAAAGAGTCAAAAAGGAGTGGAAGGCAGCAGCTTCACTTATTCAAGGATACTACATTATGTGATACACAGCCTTCTGAATTAAGACACATTTCTCATTTGACCAAATAACACATTTTGATGCCTATTGTAGAATTGCTTTGATGTAGTTTTAATACAATCAGAAATACTGGTATTTCCCCAAAGCTGCTGACATTCCAGTTTATCTCACAGGATTGCATATTTACCCTTGCATGGCATTTCTTTTATTTCCATATTGTACTGACACACAGTCATCAGTTTTCTTTCAGTAAAGCATGGAGCACAGTTACAGGCTTCAGCCTGCCAGATTCTCCCCCTGTGGAAAGCAATGGACCTTCCATGTGTGCAAACGGCAAGATAATATTGTCTTGCTTAAATGACAGAGGACAACCATGAGCCTCATGTATTGTTGCATGCCTGGTAAAAATGAGGGGGATGCTAACCAGCGAGAAAAGTGGTGGAAAGGAGATATGTTGTGTTTGTCCAAATCCAAGCTGATCTTCTTTTGAGGAGCTTTGCTGGTGCAGCAGGAATGACAACACTGGCACATGCTTGCTGCTGATAGTTAAAAAATTTATCCTGCCCACTGTGATGTAATTGCTGAAAAGCGAACTCTTTAATTAGTGGCAATCTCCTACTGACTGTGAACTCATTCACTAAAAGGGATACATGTTTCTGCTACACTAAAAGGGATACTGGCCCATATATCTCTAAAATCATATTGGAGACAGTAAAAAGAAGGAGATGGAGAATAAGGGAGGAGATTTTTATTATTTATTTATCTATTTATTGGGCTTATATACCATCCGTCTTCCTGGAGGAACTGCAGGTGGTTTACAACAAAAACAATATAAACAATAACAGACCATTAAGTAAACAGTTAAAATAAATACCAAAACTAAACAATTAAAAATAGCAGATGGTGGGAAAGAGGGGTGGGGGACCAAAAAAACCACTTTTAGTCACCAAACGCCTCCTGGAAAAGGAGAGTTTTTAATGCCTTCCGGAAGGCTGGCAGGGACTCTGCTAGCTGCACTTCAGTGGGGAGGTGGTTCCACATAGTGGGGCCAGCCACAGAGAAGGCTCGGTTACGGGTGAATGTTCTCCGAGCCTCCCTGGGCATGGCCACCCGCAATATGTGCACCCGCGACAACCTAGTCGGTCGGGCCGATGTAGACTGCTGGTCGATCTGATCTTCCAGGTAGTCAGGTCCTAGGCCATGGAGGGTTTTATAAATTAAAACCAAGACCTTGAATCTGATTCGGGATGCAACGGGCAACCAATGCAGGTGAGCCAGAACTGGGGTGATGTGGTCGAATTGACGCACACCCACCACCAGTCTGGCCGCCGCATTTTGCACCTGCTGCAGTTGCCGAAGGAGAGTCAAGGGCAGCCCCATGTAGAGTGTGTTGCAATAGTCCAGTCTTGAGATCACTTTTATAGTTGATGTAAGCTTCATACATCCCTGTAAAGGGGCATTTAATACATAAGAAGGAAGGAAGGAAGGAAGGAAGGAAGGAAGGAAGGAAGGAAGGAAGGAAGGAGGGAGGGAGGGAGGGAGGGAGGGAGGGAGGGAGGGAGGGAGGACAAACAATTTAATGTTGCTGGTCGGAAGATACTGGAAAATTTACTGCTTAAATTACTCCCTAGTTACAGTAGCACTGGCATAACTAGGGAGAGGTGGAAGAGTGCACTTGCCCTGGGGTTCACAGCAATCTGGGGGTGTCTGGATGGAGAGCAGGAGGAGGAAGCTATGTGGCATCCTGCCAGCAGTCCTCCTTTCACTCTGCTAAGGCTTGGCTATCCTTAGTTGGGGGAAAGGAGGAGAGGGAAGCAGGCAATTTTTTTCAAGCAGCACCTCCGTCAATTGCTCTCCCCTCCTCCTACCCCCCACTAAGGCTTGGCAATTCATAGCGTGGGGAAAGAAGGAGAGGGAAGCATGCAACAAAGGTTGCATCTTGGAAAAAAAATCCCATCACCTGCTTCCCTCTCCTCCTTTCCCTGGGCTAAGGATGGCCAAGTCTTAGCTGGGGGAAAGGAGGAGGGATAAGCATGCTATGGAGGTGATGCTTGAAAATGTTTTTGCCTGCTTGGAGCTGTTTGCATGCTGTGTGGTTTGCACAGGAGAGCCTTAAATGGAAAGGAGGCCTTGCTGGGTGGGTGAGGCAAGGTTGGGGGTGAGGAGAGGGTGAAAAAACTGATTTTGTCCCCTGGTGCTCCAAACTCTAGCTATGACACTGTTGTTTAGAACTACACCTCCACAAATTGTATGACTCTTCGACTGACCATCCTGGCTGCAATGTTCTATGAGTTGCCACTGTAACAAACATCTTTCCCAGTCTCTACTATTGCATCTAATTGTAACATGATTTTGTTATGACCATAAACAGGGCCTGTTTCTGACACTAAATATAAGTTGGGCATCCAATATTAATTAGACATTTGGGTGGATTATCATCTGAACTTATTAACCTTTAAACAAACTTTAACATGCTGCCTTGAGTAAACTGAAACCAAGGAAAATTAATCCACTTGGCAGGAAAATTTAAGTTTCATTCCTTGTGGGATGTTTGGAAATGTTTAGTCTGAGAATCCTAAAGGACAGGCTGGGCAGTGGTAATGTGTTTACATTTTACATGCCTTGTATATTCTAGGAAATGTCTAGCAAAAGGCTGTTAGCACCAAACTGGAGCATCCCATAGAGATCCCAGTCTCCAACATGAAAATGTGCTTGTCTATGCCAGCTCTTAATTACTAGCTCATTAACACTCAGGTGTCAATTGCTGGTGGCAAAGGCAATACCCAAATGGCATGGCTGCTGTCATGCACAATGTAATTAAATTGACCTCAGCAAAAGGAGCCCAGCAGTTTCCTGATACGATTTGGACACTGGCTTCAGGCACTATTCACAATAGTGTGATTTGGTGAATCACAAAGTGTAATGAGGGAAGAGCTCTGGAGAGTAGAAAATTGTACTTGCATATGTATTAATGACTTTAAGTACAATTAAAGGAATATAATCACTGCTCTGTTTTGTTCCAAGCTAATAAGTCCAGTAGCTAGTTGATTTTGTGGTGTTGATTTAAAGCTTGAGATGCTGTTAAGGGACAGTGTTCTGAAATAATGTGAAACCCTTAGTACTAACATTAAGTGTTTTAATGCTAATTGGAAAAGTCTCACAGTAATTCCACTACAGACCTGGCATCAAGTGGAGTTCCATAAAGCAGATTATCATTTTCTCTACCTGGCTTTTTCTTGCACATACTACATTGTTTGTGTTCTGAAGAGGTGCACAAAATTATACCTAGTAAAGCAGCTCCAATCAGCTATCAGTCACAATTAAAGGTGATGATGACCTTAACTTACAAAGCACTGTAAGACCTGGGTCCTAGCTACCTCAGAGATCAAATTTCACAGTATTAACCAGCTCGGGTGTTAAGGTCATCAAAATACTGCAACATACTAAGTAATATCCCCATCAACCCTATTTATAATACACACTATATACGGTAAATTCAGCCTCTGAGACTGCAAATGTCTCCAATTATTTCTCCTCATCTCAGATAGGATCAAGAAAACAAAACACAAAAATAGATGATTTCATGCTTGATTTCCTTTCAGGGCTCCCAAATATCTGTTACCCAGAGCAGCTGCCTCACCCGGACTAATGGAAGTACCACTCCTCCACACACTGGACAAGATAATCCTGTGATGCACTGTTCTTCTTGGAGGCTGGGAAGCATGAAAGGGTATCCAGATCAGGGAGTCTAATAGTAAACTCTTCAAGTGGACAATAAAGCTGCATAAAGACTTGGTCATACGTGGTCAATTCAGATCAGTATTTTAGAGGGACATTGAATGTGACAAGCAATTAACCCAAGGCCACCATCATGGCAGATTTGAAGGAGAACGAGAAGACCTCATCTAACACTCACATTCAATTTTAGCTTTCAAAGTAGTGGGAGTTGGAAATCATAGTTGATCCACCACAACTCATCCATACATCTACAATCCCTATCTACTTCTGTCCTCCTCTGAATATAGGACACAAAGTTAAACATGGATGCACCCCTTGCATTTGAACAAGAAACTGTGCACATAATTGTAACTTCGACTTATTCAGGTGCTACATAGTGAAATGTGGCCATATACTTGTGTTAAAACAGAAAATATTGCTACCAGTTACGGAAGCAGTTCTTCAGCCATGGTGAACAGGAGGGGAAAATATTGTTTATTACGTATTTCAAAAATGTGTAAGCCAGTTCACAAACAGTTACTGAAATGGTAACGAAGGTAAAGATTTCCCCCTCTCATGAAGGATGTAAACAGATTTGCTGACAAGTTTATGGAAGGCAAAAAGTCATTTCCTGAGGCATTATGAAAATCTAATGAATAGATGAAAGCATTTGGTCGATTACGTATTTATTAAGGATTGAAAATTCTGGAAGAAATGATCTAAAAGCGAGAAAGCAGGAACAAAAAGAAAGGTGCTCCCTTGAAGAGTGACAAGCAGTCAGGCAGAGATGGTTTCCATTGATGTGTTAACAGTTTCTGCAGGTGGGAATGAGCAAAGTGAAAGGTACCCAGCCTGAAAACAACAGGAAATCAACACCTTTTGGTTTCTCCCTGAAGAAAAGATTTCTAAGGTGAAATTGAATAAACAGTGTTAAGTGAGAGGAGTAGAGATGAGGAAAAGAGAAGTAGAAAAGAGGGAAATAAACACCAAATACTTTTAACTTTTTACTGTCGAGATAGAGGTTCTTGTTTTTGAATTTCCATAATACACAGGTGAATTCTTTTCTCATCTCTCTCTCTCTCTCTCTCTCTCTCTCTCTCTCTCTCTCTCTCTCTCTCTCTCTCTCTCACACACACACACACACACACACACACACACACACACACACACACACACACACACACACACACACACACATCATTGGCATTCTTCAGTCTCGAAAGACTATGGTATCATGCCTGGAGTTTAGATCCTAAAAACAACACCTAGTGTGACTAAATAAACCAATTCGGGAATGGCAGTCTCTACCACACTGGGGGCAGATGTATTCTGTTTCTTGCCCAGTCCTCGAGTTTCATTCTTTCCATGCCTGCCTCTTTTCCTCTGCCTGTTGGACAAATGCCTCTTCAAATTTATGTAGACCATGCTGTATCTCTTGCCTCCAGACAGTGCAATCGGAGGTCAAGGTTTCCCAACTGTTGAGGTCCATTCCCAAGGCCTTCAGGTTCCTCTTACAGATATCCTTATACTGCAGCTGTGATCTCCCTCTGGAGCGCTTTCCCTGCATTAGTTCTCCATATAGAAGATCTTTTGGGATCCAACCGTCATCCATTCTCACAACGTGTCCAAGCCAGTGTAGGCATCGCTGTTTCAATAAAGTGTACATGCTAAGGATTCCAGCTCGACTCAGGACTATGCTATTGTTGTGCCAGGTAATGTTGAATATTCACCTAAGACAGTACATATGGAAGGTATTAAGCTTTCTTTCCTGTTGGGCATGGATGGTCCAAGACTCTCTCTCTCTCTCTCTCTCTCTCTCTCTCTCTCTCACACACACACACACACACACACACACACACACACACACACACACACACACACACACACACACACACACACACACACACACACACAAAATTTGAAGATTCTCTACAATGTTTTTCAAGACTTGAATGTATAGAGTGGAAATAATATATAACAGCTGTATAATGTATGCATGTCTTTCTCTGTTACTACACACAGAGAAGACATTTTCCTTTCATTTTTTTTTGGGGGGAGAAGCAGGCAGGCAGAAAGACAGAGAGACAGACATAGGTATATTTCCCAGACTGCCTCATAAGAGTGCCAAAACAAAATAATTTTGCTCAAGTGTTATGTGTAAAAAGATACCAATAATAAAAAATGAATGGATATATTTTCACAGTATTCTTTGAACGGGTGTAATAAAGGAAATTATTAAGCTACAGTGTGTTCTAAAAACATGTCTGATTTTATTGATTATATTTAAAATGATATAAAGAGGACAGAGGAACTGTGATTGATTTATTAACACCAAGAACTGAGATGGGCACCTAAGTGGAAAATTTGTGAGATGGAACCTGTATTGTTTGATGAGACTATGGGATAACTTGCAGCCAGTGAAAAATGCATTAGCTGTACAGTCCTATGCATGTGTGTACTGAAAGGTAGGATTTACCATGTAGGAAGGAAAGATTTACTTTCTTGTATGAATATTTAGGATTTCAGCCTAACTCGTGCAAAACGTTCTTTCATTTTCTCCTCCTTGCTGCAGTTCTCATCAGTGCTTAAATCCAGCTCCAGAGGCTTCACAGTCTCCTAGTTCATGTGGAAATAACAGCTCTTACACACTTCTTCTGGGTTTTACATTTCCATTATTTTTGTCTAGAGCTGAATTCTATCCTAACATTGCAGCCTAACCAAAAATAGGTATGTTATCTCATCACAATCTGATGCAAACTTTTTAAGGAACATATCCTTTGGAGAGAGTTAGAACTTGGGGAAACATGAAAAATGAAATTCTTTGGGATTTTTCAGTGTGTCTGTGAGGGCATTGGGATCATGAGCTTGCAAAACTCTGGAGTTAACTTGACCACATTTCTTCCCTATTCTATTTTATTGTTCAGGGTCACTTCAAAGAGAAAGTCTCAAACTTTATCTTTTGTATATCAAAGCAGTCACCAGTTGCTTATATCTCTGAGTTAGGAGATTGGTGTGCTCTCTTGCCTAAGGGTATGCAGATTTTGAAGCTAGGAAGGAGGTTTGTAAGAATGATCAAAGCAGATTCAGAGTAATTACATGATGGGTCGCCTGGGTGTTAATGATCACTCAGTTGGTATAAAGGAAATGTGCTTTTTTGTCTCACTCTTGGTCCTTCAGGAAAGGGTAATTTCAGACTTCCCTGTCCACTCAAGGGCACTATCTTACTTGCAAGAAGAACTTTGTGATCCTTTGAAGTGGTGCTGAGAAACAAAGGGAGTGTCTCCCTAGATTTTTAGGGTAACCTAGTGTTTATTATTTTCTGGCATATCGTTTTTTTGGATGCTGTAATCTTGCATTCACAATTTGCCTTTGTATTTGGAAATGTTTTTGAACTGTCCTTTCCCCCCTCTTTAACCTTTTTCCATTTTATAATACATTTTGCAGACCCTTTCGAACCAATGGCTATAAGGTAACTGAGAGGCAAAAGGTAGTGCTAAAATCCCAAGCATTAGTCTTGATCAAGGTACTGGGATTCTTAATATTAACTTTCATGGGAGCCGTTGGCAGCCTATGAGGATCTTTATGTATCGAACCCCTGAAGTAGACAAGGGCACGACTTGCCGAAATTGTTGTTTCTGTTTTCGGATATCGTTTCCGTTACATAACGGAAACGGTAACGACAATTAAGCTGTCAGAACTCGAACTCGAACCGAAAAAAGAAAAATTGGGTCTGATTTGTCGTTGTCGTTCCTGGCATCATGCGGCGATCGCGCGATGCCAAGCGGGACAGAAAAAAGTTTTAAAAATTAAAAAAACCCGATTCCCGGCCAAAAAAGCAGGCGAAAATATGCCTGTCTGAGGGCACCTACCAGAGGGGTGGTTTCTGGGGGGGTCCCCAGCCTTCCCCCCCTCCTGTCCTGGGCTGCTGGTACCGGGCTGGGAGGGAGCATCCTCGGCGTCTCCATTTGCCATGCGGTGCGGGGGGATCCAAAATGGCATCTGCAATATTTTTTTTGAAATCATGGTCCAAAAAACCACCAAAGCACCACAGAAACATGCGAAAATTAGCTATTTTAAATGCTTGAATTTTTACAGTAGCAGCAGTGGGTTTTTATAGCAGTAAAAGGTCACACTGATTTTATTTTATTTTATTTTTATTTTTATTTTTTTACACCTGCACAATGATGGGCTGGCCATGGGATGGGACCGTGCAAATTTTTGGACCCATTCTACCAATCGCATGGCCAGGTTTTGACTGACACTTCTGGATGTGCAAGAGGGCATAAAAAGGCGAGGCACTCCCAGAAGAGTCGCAGTCCGGGCTTGGATATGGGTGGGAGAGGGCTGTGTGTAGCTGGCTGCTGTGCTAGACTAGTTTCGATTTCGCGGAGCCTTTAGATTTCAGTTAGGCAGGCAGGGAGGGAATTTATTCAATTGAACTTTTAGGAAATAATAATAATAATTCCTTTCATTCTCTGTCTGCTGTGGGAAATAGCAACACAGTTTATTCTTTTTTATTCTCCTGCAGTTTGTTAGGATTTCTTCAAAGGGGGGGAGGTTTGAGTGGGAGGGGAGGTGTGGATTTTTTTTAAAAAATTCATTTGCTTGGTGGCAAGCCAAGGTCCTTTCATACCCTGCCTGCAGCTCTGCTGTGGGTGCACTGCCCACTTTGTTTGCAATAAAATTGCAATTGCTTTATTCGATGCAGTCTTGTGCATCAAGTCAGTTTAAAGTGTTTTCCGCCTGCTCTGGGTCATTGTGGGACCCGCGCCTGCCGCCCGCACCTCCCCCCTGCCGCTGCCGCCGCCCGCCCATGCGCCCACCACCACCCCGCCCACCGCCTAGGGCACAAAAACACCTAGCGCCAGCGGGACACCACTCGCTGGGACATCAAATCACGTGAAATCGCGGTTGTAACGACAAACGACAAATGACACAACGAAATGACAAATTTTTTTAAAATTTCACGAAAAACGGAAACAAGCCGAAACGGACCCATCCCGAAAAATGACATCTCGGGAAAAAAAATTTCTGGTCGTGCCCATCTCTACCCTGAAGCACACATTGTGTTGCAGGCTGAAGGGGAGGAAAGGTATCCCAGACAAGACTTACAGCCTTCCCCCATGTCCACTGAGATAAAGTGGGAGATATTGGGGTAGAGGAGTGATAGTGGGAAATCTGACCAACAGGTTCTGTGGCATGTTCCACTAAATGTACTGGCACTTTTTTTTAAATAAGCATGTGTAGAATATAGCACACCTTCTATCTTAATAGGGGTGATAACATTGAAACATTTTTACATATAAATATTTTTAAAGGAAAAGGAACAGAATATTGATAGGACAGTTATCACATGCGTCCACTTAAAAATATGCTTCAGTTAATGGGTTTGCATATGATCAATTATAGTTCAGTCTATATACCCACACTACATTAAATAAAGTTGATGATCCCAATGTTCTAATTCATCGGGCCAAATCAAGAATTTGTATATTTATAATATAATCAATGGCCATCATAGTAATGTAAATATGTGCAACTTGTGTAAACACGACTGTTGGGCAAGCATTGCAGTTCCACAAGTAGAGAGATGAGTGGACTTTCTTTATGGAAATTACTGCTTGTACACAGTGCAATCCTATTGAACTCACTGTTGGAGCTTTCTTCCTAGCAGCTCAGTTGCACACTGACATATTCATCATTCATTCCCTGGTAGTATACACCAATATCTACAATGTAAAACCTTTGGTAACTATATAGAATTAGCTGTATTAACTGCATCCTCAGGAACATTGAAAACAGCCAGCATAGTTTATAAATGCACTAAGTAGGATGCCATCAACATTATAATTTGGTTAAATAAAAAAGAGTGATCATCGGGCAAGGAAACCCCTTGAAAATCACTCCTGCTTCAATTTAGTTAATATCTTCAGTTTTAAAGCAACAGATGAGTATTTAAAGAAAGGAATTGATTCCTTCCATTACATGCTGGGCAGCTAATACTACTATGTCTCATATGACACAGATGTCCAGTGATGTCTTTCTGCCAGTTGGATGCATTATACTATGTTTTGCATTATAAAAATATTTGATATTTGCAGATACACACATACCTTTAAACTAGATTCCTATCATTTTGACCTTTGGGAAGTAGTTAGGCTGGATCCTGTGCCCCCTTCCTTAGCTAAACAGCAAAAGATGCAATCCTAACAAGCAGAGACCACTGGGCTGACACTAGGCCTGATAAAGTCGTGCTGAATCCAAGCCTGTCTCAGCCTATATGTGTGCTTCACATTATTATTATTATTATTATTATTATTATTATTATTATTATTATTATTATTATTATTATTATTATTATTATTATTATTATTATTATTATTATTATTATTATTATTATTCATTATTCATCATCATCACATCATCATCATCATCATCAGACATGGGCACGACTCAGCAAAATTGTCATTTCCATTTTCGGTTATCGTTTCCGTTACGTAACGGAAACGGTAACGATAATTAAGCTACTAGAACTCGAACTCGAACTGAAAAAAGAAAAATTTGGTCGGGTTTTTCATTTTCGTTTGTGGCATCACGGTGATCGCGCAATGCAAAGCACAGAAAAAGATTTTTTTTTTTTTAAAAAACCCGACTCCCGGCCAAAAAAGCAGGCGAAAATATGCCTGCCTGAGGCTTTGCCACCTACCAGAGGGGTGGTTTCTGGGGGGTCCCCGGCCTTTCCCCCCCTCTGCTCCTGTCCTGGGCTGCTTGCACCAGGTTGGGGGGGGTCATCCTCGTCGTCTGTCTCGATGCATGCCATCCGGTGGGGGGGATCCAAAATGGCGACCGCAATTTTTCTTTTGAAATCATGGTCAAAAAACACACCAAATCACCACAGAAACATGTGAAATCTATTTTTTAAATGCCTGAATTTTAATAGTAGCAGCAGTGGTTTTCTTATAGCAATAAAATGTCGTATTGATTTTATTTTATTTTATTTTTTATTTTTTTTAGACCGGCCCATTTGGGCTGGGCATGGGATGGGACCATGCAATTTTTGAACCATTCCACCAATGGCATCACCAGGTTTTTGACTGACACTTCTGGATGTCTCGGAGGGCATACAAAGCCGAGGCACGTTCCAGAAATCGCAGTCGGGTGTATGGATGTGGTTGAGGGAGGAGGGCTGGCTGCTGGTGCTGGTGTGATCCGATCGAGATTGAGGAGGGAGGCTGGAGGCTTTAGGATTTAAGTTAGGCAAGCAGGGAGGGAATTGAATTTAGAAAATAATTTCTTTGATTCCCTGCAGCTTTGTCTGCTGAAGGGAATAACAGTTTATTCTTTATTTCTTCTCTGGCAGTTTGTGAGGATTTTTTTCTGATATTGGATAAAGGGGGAGGTTTGACTGGGAGTGGGAGGTGTGGATTTATTTTAAAAATATATTATATACTACCATTTATTTTCTATTTTCCCAACTTCAATTTGCTTGCACACACACATATTTGGGGTGCAAGCTAAGAACAGAACCTCTATCCTAAGTGATATCCTAACTGCCCACTCGCCCGTCTGCCTGCACCACCGCCGCCCGCCCACTAACTCGCCCGCAGCCGCTGCCTGCCCGCCCAGTCGCCCGCCTGCGCCTCCCCCCTGCTGCAGTCGCCGCCCACCCATGCCCCCTGCCACCACCGCCCGCCCGCACCTCCCCCACTGCCCGCCCCGCCCACCGCCTAGGGTGCAAAAACACCTAGCGCCAGCCCTGATTGCTGGACGTCCCTATACTCTGGGAAGTCAAATTGTGCTAAATCGCGGTGGAAACGACAAACGACAAATGACAAATGAAATGACAATAGGTAGGTAGGTCGTGGCAAATGGAAACGACCCGAAACGGACCCTTCTGACAAATGAAAACTCAAAACGTCATTTTTTCTGGTCGTGCCCATGTCTAATTACTACTACTACTACTACTACTACTACTACTACTACTACTACTACTACTACTACTACTACTACTACTACTACTACTACTATACCTAGATATCTGGCCATATGACAGGATAGTGGCTGATAGTGGGCTAAAAGGGATATGGATCTTGCCCTGGCTGTTCTCTGCCCTGTATTTTTGTTTGTTTGTTTTGGCTTTCCTGCTGGCTGATCTTGGGGCACAGCATTCTACCAGCAGATCCTTGCAACTGACAAATATCCGACCTCAGCCAGCACAAGGGGGCAGAAGGGCAAATGGCCCAAGAGTCTTCCTCCCATTCCAAACGTCCTACAGCTGGTTCATATTTCAGTTATTAGCCCTATATGGGAATTCTGCCAATGTCTGTGCTCCACACATTATGAAAGGAGCAAACTAGCCCTGCCAACCCACCGTTGTTTGCATCCTGTGTAAATGTCAGACCCAGGGCAGAGAAGGGTAATCATTTTATCTCTAAAGGCTGTACCCATTCGCCAGAAAAACACAATACAGCACAAGTGACACAAAGAGCAAAATACAGAGCAACAGGTAATTGACTCATGGGGAGCCTATATAGATAAAGCAGCACCTTTGTCTTCTTTGTTTTACTTCCCAGTGTTGAAAATATGGAGGGGACGGAGCTAGCACACTTCCCTATGTGTGTGGGGTCCAACCTGAAGTGAGCTATATTGATATTCCAAGGCTGGAAAGATACAGTAAATATTCACCATTTGTCATAGAATGATTAAAAGGCTCTATTGCTTTAGCCAGACATAAAATGAGTTCTACAGATGTTAGTGTCAAACACATACTCAGCTTTTATTAACTTATTTGTCTAGTTTATGATATATATGTATTTCTCCTTTCTCTTTTATTACAAAACCAAATTTAGAAAGTGATCTTTTTAAATTCCCAATGAGTTCTATTGAGATGACTTCCAGGTTGGTCGCATAATATTGCAGCTTCATTCAAGAGTTTCTGCGTTTGACTTTGGATAACTTAGCATATTCATGTGTGTTTTATTTTATTTCAAAAAGTTTAAAAACAAATAAGAAGTGACATGATGAGGCCTCTCCTGCAATATAAATGGAATATAATTGTTATTCTGCAGAGAAAAACAGTTTCCAGTATGTGGTGATAAAACAACTTTGCATTGGATTCAAAGGAATTTTGAATCCCTAGGTTGCAATAAAACATTTATCAGGACAGCATTGCTTTATTTCAAACATCTCCAGCTTTTCTTCTATTCTACTGACTTCTTCCATGTTCAGTTATCTTCTAGAATAACCATGACCTGACTCGTTTCTCGCACTCTGTTTTACACAGTGGCATGAATCTTAACAAACTCAGTTTATGCTACCAACTTGTTTTTACCACAATAATTGTGCTGACAATCAAGTGCCTGTTTATGTAACAATATAATTTAACATATCTTGGGAAAGCAATAAGTGGTCTTTGTTATTATACAATCTAGTACTATATAGCACCCTACAATTATCTGACATTTGCTGCGAGAGGATATCAACCAACCACTAAAGTGGCGTACAAAGAGTACAAAAGTACTATATTTAATGTATAGTTCAGGCATGACAGCCTATCTATCATTTTGGTTCTTTGTTCATGAAAATTACTTTCTTGGTATCCTAAGGTTAAATTAACAGAGGCGAAGTCAGAAATAGCCATCCACTGAGCTATTTCAAATCCATGAACCAAACTAGTTATTAACAAAACAACCCGGCTGGATGAGTAGGTAGGTAGATTTGTGAGAACCATGATATATAGTATGTGAAAATGACTAGAGAGAGGCACCCATTTAAAAAATGGATTGCTAAAGTCATCAAAAATCTCAGTTCATCAATTCATATTAATCAAAATTGATGCCCCCAGTTGGATATATATCAATTAATTTTTAGTGATGTTTTTGATTCATCAATTCATTGGCCTATAAAATGGTCTCCCAAACACCTAGAGACAGCAAAATAACAGAAAAGCTTTTCTGGTTCTCTTCCAAAAGCCCTCCATGTTTGGTGAAGACTGGGTTTTGGATGTCTGAGTTATACACCCACAAAGAGGGCCCCCTCAGAAAAGTTTCCCTCAAGCACCTAGAGAGACTGAAATCATAGAGAGGCATCCCCTGACTCACCTCCATTATCTCAAAATGTTTGGTGAAGATTGGGTTTTCCCCAAGCAAGCTTCTTGCTATGTGGAAGCCATCTATTGTCTGAATCCATATTTTGCTGCAGCCTTATTGAGAGTTTTAGGATACTGTTCTTGTATGTTCAAAAAATTAGGTATTGTAGGCTGCAAATATGCAAATACATGGTCAAATTTTTGGGGCTTTTGAATTTTATTCCTTTTAATATTGTGAGATGCCTTGGGTTCCCTTATAGGGAATAATATAACTAGGAAAAGAAGATAATACAACTAGGAAAAGAAATTTTACTGTCCCTGAACTTGTCAAGGGATACTTTTCATGAACAACCATCCTGAGAGCTAACTGATCTTTAGAAGAGTTAACACTATCTAATGAGTCTTGGTTAAATGTGGAACTATGACTAATATAATCACAACACATTTGGTTACCTACTCATTTAGAAGGTTACAGTAACCTACCTTAGTAAAACCAACCAATTGTACAATGTCAGGTCAGCAAAATGCCAATTAACACAGATTTCATAGCTTTTCTCATGCTCTACAGGGCATTGCACACTTTCCCAATTTTTATATAACTTGATGAGCAGGAAGGTACTTCACAATAAAACATTATCATTTTCACAGAAATAATAAAACACTACCCATTAATGCAGGAAGCAATGTCTTCAAAATAAAATGTTGTGGAGGAAAGCTTTATTTAGAAATCCTGTTTTATATGCACTGAAAACTTGTGCAGATGCTTGTTGAAACTAATGCATCTTTAGAAGATTCCTCCCTCCATGCAAACACACCTGGTATCCTAACAGTTTCACTGCTTTTTTCCTGTTTGAAGTATTGGCAAGACAAACCTGTAATATAATTAATTTTGGGTAATATAGTTGTGCATGGCGTTTTTTTGGCATTAACTAGTAGTCAATAATAGATGACATATTCATGTACTTGTGAAAAAGAAGAAAAATGTTTTCTCTCTGTTGCAGAGCAGATGCTAATAGACACATAATCAGTTGGTTCAGCAATAGATCAATAGTAAAGCAGGAGAAGCAGTTAATAAAACAACTAATCTTGTTAAGAAAGTTACAATTCAGGTAGAAAAATCTCAACTCTAATCTTAACTAGAGACCTGTTCACAGGCATATAGAAGAGAGGCAACCATATATCTGCCCTTTAAAGAAACAGGGCAAGACAAAGTGAGACTAATAAGCAGACTCTAAGAGTCTAACAGAAGGAAGATGTCAATGAATTGAAGGGTAGAGACAAATATGCCTGGCACTATTCCCTAATGGGAGTGGATATGTGATAACAGAATGTGTTTGGAGAATGACAAATGGGGATAAATAGCAAAAATATTCATCACTTCACGACTTCCATGAATCTATCTCAGCATGTTGTGTGCCCCACCCATAGAGCCGGCCATACCCTGGACCTGGTGTTTACCTCCATGTCATCAGATTCTTGTCTGAGGGTTGGGGTATTTTGCCCCTGCCCATGTCATGGTCGGACCACCACCTGCTAAAATTCTCCCTGTTGATCGCCCCCCACCCCACGGGGAGCATCGGTCCTACATTTGGGCCCGCCCCCGTCGGCTCCTGGAACCCTGCTAGGTTCATGAAAGTCTTCGGGGAGCTCTCTGGCGGCCTGGCAGATGATCTGGTTGATGCCCTGGTGGATAGGTGGTATGAGGAGACCACCGCGGTGGTTGACCGGATCACCCCCAAGCGCCTCCTGCGCTGTGGAGACCGCTCCTCTCCGTGATATACAGCTGAGCTGCAGTCGATGAAACAAGAACGCAGGAGGCTAGAGGTCATATGGAGGGCAAGTAAGACGGCTGAGAATAGGGCTGCACTTAAGCAGCTGACTGGCCGCTATCTCCGCGTGATGAGGGACACTAGAACATCCTATGTCTCCCTGAGAATTGGTGAGGCCTCGAACCACCAGGCGGAGCTGTTCCGGGTGGTTCGAGACCTCTCCAATCCCAGTCAGCTGAGGCCTCCTCCTAGTGATTTCACTAGTGAGCAATTTGCAGCCCATTTTAGATCTAAAATAGAGGCCAACTGTTCCGACTTGCCCCCAGGTTGCCCTAGTCCATCCCCTGATGTCCCTGGGGCCTCACCCCTCCGTTCTCCCCTCCTGGATGAGTATGGGCCAGTGTCTCCAGCAGAGGCCTCCAGAGCTATGGCTTGTTGCCGGCCAGTGGCCACTCCCTTTGACCCTTGCCCAGCTTGGCTCATCAAATCAGCCAAAGGGAACATGCCTGAGTGGGTTTCAGCTATTGCCACGGCCTCTTTCAGGGAGGGATCTTTTCCTTCCCGTTTGAAGGAGACCGTGGTGAAGCCCACTCTGAAAAAGCTTGGCATGGCATCGGACGATTTATCCAGCTATCGTCCGATTGCCATTGTTCCCTTCCTGGGCAAGGTTGTCGAGAGGGTGGCCGCAGTTCGGCTGCAGTCGTACCTGGAGGAAAATCGAATCCTGGATCCCTTCCAGTCTGGGTTCAGGCCTCTCCGGGGGACCGAGACTGCCCTGGTCGCTCTTCAGGATGACCTCCTCAGTGAAGCTGACAGGGGGTGTTCCTCCTTGATCTGTCAGCTGCCTTTGATACCGTCGACCATGGTAACCTGTTGGTCCGGCTGGCTGAGGTGGGAATTGGGGGTCAGGTTTTGTCCTCTCTCCGTTCCTTCCTTGGCGGTTGGACTCAGCGGGTTCAGCTGGGTGATGACTTGTCAGCTCTTTGGACTCTCCCTTGTGGGGTGCCCCAGGGATCGGCAATCTCACCCATGCTGTTCAACGTTTACACGAGGCCACTGGCAGAGGTCATCAGGAGATTTGGAGTCTGCTGTCACCAGTATGCAGATGACACGCAGCTCTATCTCTCCTTTTCGTCTTCTGCAGTGGAGGCAGAACGCTCCGTCAACCTGTGCCTAGAGGCAGTTCTGGAATGGACCAGGAGTAACCGGCTCAAGCTGAATCCGGAGAAGATGGAGATTCTGTTCTTTGGGGCATCCTTGTCTGGGTACAATGGCTGCCTCCCTAGACTGGGGGGTGTTTCCCTCCAGCCTATGGACAGGGCCAGGAATCTGTGTGTGGTCCTGGACTCAGCCCTCTCCCTGGAAGCCCAGGTGATGGCTGCTTCCAGGGCCGCTTTTATCCACCTCCACAGGATCGCCCAGATCCAGCAGTACCTTGATGAGTCCTCCTGAGGACAGTTGTGCAGGCCCTAGTGATCTCGAGGATTGACTACTGCAATGCCCTCTATGTGGGGTTGCCCTTGACCCTTGTCCGGAGGTTACAGCGGGTGCAGAATGCTGTGGCCAGGCTGGTGGTGGGTGCTCGTCGATTCGAGAACATCACTCCAGTTCTTGCCCACTTGCATTGGCTCCCCGTTGTCCTCTGGATCAGGTTCAAGGTCCTGGTTTTGACTTTCAAAGCCCTCCACGGCTTTGAAATCAAAGTCTCTGGAGCGTGTCTCTCAGAGATCAACTGGGACCAGACCCATGAGATTGGCGCAGGTGCACTCACTGAGGGTGGCCACACCCAGAGAGGCACGGAAATCGCATACGCGTGACCGCGCCTTCTCTGTGGTGGGCCCTACACTGTGGAACCATCTCCCCAGTGAGCTGCACCTAGCAGAGTCCCTGCCCACCTTCAAAAAGGCCTTGAAAACTCACCTTTTTAGGGAGGCGTTTGGTGACCTTTCTATTTAGTTTCCTCCCCCCCCCGTCTGCGCCATCCCCGTTTTGGGTTATGCCCTCTTATCCTTATCTTTTTATTGTAACTAGAGATCTCTCTTGTTTTATCTGTTTTATTGTAAGCCGCCCAGAGTTCCTTCCTGGAAGATGGGTGGGATATAAGTTGAATAAATAAATAAATAAATAAAATAATATTTGTTGAGGTCTCCAGACCTGACAAATATGAACAGATCAGTTATTGTTGTCAAATATTGCAATTCCTTTTTTTTTTAATTCATCCCATCTCTACTTACAACTCTTGCCCATGTTACTTTTGGTTCATTTAAAAAAGTGAGGTTAAGCAGAACAGGTAGAGGTGTACACATACTTCTCTGTACAGGATAATCTATCATACATGTGCAGTAAATTACTAGACAAGGATTTTCAGATACAGTTTTCTTGTTTTTTATGGCACAATAGGAACATCTTCAACACCATACCGGAATTGGATGCCTTTTTGTACATGAAAGGTTTTAAACTTGAATATATTTGAGTATCTAACACTGAATGTATTTCTCATGTTTTAAAGCAGTGAGTGCTTTAGATAGATTAATCTGTGTTCAGCAGCTAATTGCAGTAAATCTGCAATCTGATTTAGAACAAAAATAAAGTGGCTTTTACGTGTGCACTGGAATTTCTCCAGCCCCTCCCCAGCCCTGTCTAAAACTACTTATGGGCATCAAAGCAGGGGTGCAAATCAATTTTGCCCAAATCTCACCATATTTTTTGCTCCATAAGATGCACTGGATCATATGATGCACTTAGTTTTAGAGGTACATATGTGTGGAGAAAAATATTCACACATACACACTGTCATCCTGGTACATCTCCAGCCCCAGTTTACTCTCCAGCCATGCTGCTCTTGGGAGGCCTGGAGTGGCATGGCTTCCCATACTGGGAAGCCTCTAGCCCTTGCAGAAGCCTCCAGATGCTGTGCAGGTCCCAGCCCCAGCTCCAGCCCCAGGGGAGGCTTTCCAACCTGGCTGTTTAAAAAAAAATCCCTTGCATGATTGATTTGTTCCATATAATAGAAGAGGGAGTAAACAGCCCTACCAGAGACCATAGAGATGAGAAATGAACGAGAGAATAACCACCCACCATGATGACCATAGAGCTGTTCTTCAAGACAGGGTGAGTGGGAGAGCTCCCTCCCCTGGATTCACATTCAGCCTGTCTTGAAGAGTGGCTCTATGGTCATCATGGTGGGTGGTTACTCTCTAGCCCATTTCTCATCTCTATGGTCTCCAGTAGGGCTGTTTACTCTCCCTCTACTATTCTATGGCAAAAACCAATTTTGCAAGGGAATTTTTTTAACAGCCAGGTTGGGAAGCCTCCCCTGGGGCTGGAGCTGGGGCTGGGATCTGCACTGGGTCTGAAGGCCTCCACAGCAGCTGCTCTGGAGGCTCCCAGTGGGGGTGTATTCACGCTATAAGACACACAGACACTTCTTACTGTTGAAGGTGAAAAGTGTGTCTTGTAGAGCAAAAAATACGGTACAGTATATGGTGAGAGTATCTACCTAGGTTCTCAAAACACGACAAGACTTTGAGCATTTGGTATCAGAGCAAGAAAGCAAGCACTCTCCCCCACAGCTTAGTGTGGTACAGTTTTTTATGTCACTATTTTTCCTTTCTGAATCTAAGCACACAAACACAGCACATTTTAAAGAGCAAGCCTATTGTTCAGAAGGATGGAAATAACTAAGGGTTGTCCTTTTAAAAATGCCACAACAAGGCAAAGAATCACCCTCACAGTTGTTTATCAAGGTACCTAATAAGAAATACAAAAACCTCAGAAGACTACATGAATCAGTAAAGGGAAAAATCTTATTCAGAGCATACAAGAAAAAGATCTAAATGCTTCTCAGTGTAATGGGGCTGGGAGACGTTCCTCAAATGTATGTGAAATTCACTGGCTATTGTTCACAGGGTTTTAGAACATTTAGGATTAAATCCTGCCTAAATAAAATTTATGATAATGTTGATACATTCTAAATGTTATTAGAATGCAGCAAAACTGTTATATGGGTTATGCCAAGGGTCCTCAGAGATACCTTACTAACTGTTCTGCAAAGCACTTGTTTTTTCTTTCAATCTTGGCAAGTGGAAGTCAGGGGAAAAAAACCTTTCTAGATAAAGAATTTTGGCATATATATTATTACCCTGTTACCTATAAGGTTGAACTTGCTTGCCAGAAAAGTTTATATTTTACTTGTTTACACCAAATCTTTGGAGTTTCATTCTGATTCCCCATCCCACCCCAAAGACTTGTTGCCATTCAAGATGCCAGACCCTTTCCCATCTATTGAGGTTTGAAGAAAGCTATCACAGAACTTTATTGCCATTTTTCCTGCCCACTTAGTCTTGTTAACTAAGCAAAACCATACTCTAAAACAGTTTTACTTCAAACCAGCTGTCAAACTATGCTCTTGTCACAGACACAGAAGGATATCAACAAAGAAACAAATTCTAAGCAATGGACTCAGTCTGGGGTGTGAGGGGAACATAGCATATATGTGCATGTATATCTAATTTATAGTAAAACTTAGTAAATTACTGAGTGGTGGGACAGACAAGTCATTCAAGATCATAAACCCAAACCACTAGGCATTCAAACCACTCTTGACCACAGAGCACTAAATGTTGTTGTTTGGAGTAGACATGGGCATGACTTGGCGAAATTCTCATTTCCATTTCCGTTCCTCGTTTCCATTACGCAACGGAAACGGTAACGACAATTAAGCCGTCAGAACTCGAACTCAAACCGATAAAAGAAAAATTGGGTCTGATTTGTCGTTGTCGTTCATGGCATCGCGGCGATCGTGCGATGCTAAGCGGCACAGGAAAAAAGTTTTTTTAAAAAAAAACCGATTCCCGGCCAAAAAAGCAGGCGAAAATATGCCTGCCTGAGGGCACCTACCAGAGGGGTGGTTTTGGGGGGGGTCCCCAGCCTTCCCCCATCCTGTCCTGGGCTGCTGGTACCGGGCTGGGAGGGGGCATCCTCAGCGTCTCCATTTGCCATGCAGTGCGGGGGGGTCCAAAATGGTGTCCGCAATATTTTTTTTGAAATCGTGGTCCAAAAAACCACCAAAGCACCACACAGAAACATGCGAAAATTAGGTATTTTAACTGCCTGAAATTTTAAAGTAGCAGCAGTGGGTTTTTCTTGCAATAAACATCTGTCTCCAATCCCATTGATTTTATTTTATTTTTATTTTTATTTTTTTACACCTGCAAAATGATGGGCTGGCCATGGGATGGGACCATGCAAAGTTTTGGAGCCATTCCACCAATCGCATGGCCACTTGGCCAGGTTTTGACTGAGACTTCTGGGATGTGCCAGTCGGGCATAAAAAGCCCACTATAACCCTAGCCCTAACCCTAACCCTAACCCATACGCCAGTACACTGTCCTTCTTAGTGGGTCAGAGAGGCACCCAGAGGTGCAGCCCACTAACTCACCCTAACATTACCCGTAATAACCCTAAGCCTAGCCCTTGCCCTAACCCCAACCCTTAGCCAGATCTGTACTCGCATTGCACTACACACAAGTACACTGTCCTTCTTAGTGAGTCAGAGGGCGCCCAGCAGAGGCATTCTTCTCTGACCTCGCTCACAGTCCAAAGTTCCAAAAAACTCCAAACCTGTACGCCAGTATGCTGTCCTTCTTAGTGAGCTAGAGACACCCAAAAGAGAGGTGCCTCTGCCAGTGCCACTTGGTACACAATGGCTACACGGTCATGTACCCTTCCTTTTCCCTTTGTAGCAGGCCAGAGGAGGCATCCACCCCAGAGAGGTGCCTCCAGGAGCCTGCTAAATGCCTTCCCTTCGTAGCGGGCCAGAGGAGGCACCCACCCCAGAGAGGTGCCTCCAGGAGCCCGCTACCCTACCCCCCCTAAACCAGTACTAACGACTAATGACAGACGACAAACGAAACAACAAATTTTTGAAAAATTTCGCGACAAACGGAAACGAGCCGAAACAGGCCAGCTCCGACACACGACAACTCGAAACGTCATTTTTCCTGGTCGTGCCCATCTCTAGTTTGGAGAGCCGTGGTCATTTACTGTAGTGTGAATCTGCAACCCAATTCAGGGTATTATGGACACATTCATAAATGTAAATAAACTCTAGGCATGAGCTTCTCTGTTCACTTCAGTGATGGCAGAAACTGTGAATGAAATGAATCAAATACAAGGAAACTGCAGCAAAATTGATGTTAAGAAATCAAGAGGGATTGAGCAAGGGCAAGAGACAGTTAAACATATATTATACACACCATACAAGTTACACCAAGTCAGATCACTGACCCTTCTAGTTCAATATGACTTACGCCAAGGGCCTTCAGAGTTGCAGGCAAGACTCATACCCAAAGAGAAGATATCAGGGACAGGGATTGAACTTGGGAGAGTTAAATGGAAGGTTTGTTCTGCCAGCACTGGCTGCTTGCGTTCTGAATAAACAGAAAGTCACACTCATTCAACAGCATTGAGTGAAGACTATATGACATTTGAGGCAAGAAGTCTTCCTTGTACATGGAACACATTGAAGCATTGAGAGGAACAGCATGCTGGCAAAGCCAGTGTTTGACCCAAATCACCAAAATTTAAATGCAGCAAACATTTGTTTGTTAATAGAAGAGGCACAGTAACATCTGTTTTGAGCATCTATAGTATAGATTCTATACCATCTCCAGCTGCTCATGTTCAGGTAGAAGGAAGTGAAAAATTGTTTCGTTTAGTGTAGAACGAATATGGGATGTTCAGGGCCAGGTATCCCTCTCCTTTCTTCCACCTTCCAACCTCATGCCATCTAGGTTTAAAAACAGGACACTGGAGGCCTGGAAACCAAACTGCTAGTTAGAGACCACTAGTTTGATACAGCAAAATTATTCTTGTGATTCACCTAATAGAGAATATAAGGAAAATCAAAATTTAAATATATAAGCAATGCAGCACAATCCTCAGGGTGTTTATTCAGAACTGTTATTTAGAAAGCTTTTAGCTGGTGATTCTGGCTATGTTGCTAGGTGGGACTGTAGGTTAATTATGTAAAGAAAAAACATCATTTGAGATACAGCTAATTATGAAAACTATTATCTATTCCTGTATAAATGTAATTCCCCCCCCCCCTTTTAGCAAAACAAATTCTTCCATGCAAAAGGCCTCTGGTTTGATTTGATTTGGTTTGATTTGCAGTCTCTCTCACTATAATAGGAAATCATCCTGAGTAGAACTTGAAAGGGCTCTTGTTGGTGGTCAGTTCTGAACAGATATGGGTACAAACCAGAAAAGTGGTATTTCATGATAATTTATGGCTAACCACAAACCACCAGCTTGTGGCCCACTGCCTCAGAGGATTATACTAGTGGAGGCAGCGGCAACAGAAGCTGTGGCAAGGGAAGCAGTGTTTCTAAAGACTTCCTTATCAGCTTTAAATTCCAAGAGTGAGATGGGCACAGCTTTTTTGCTTTATTAAAGCATATACTACAGCATGTCCAATTTCCCAGCCATGTTTAGCTAATGTAGACTTTTTCTTCTTGGCCCAATCTATGTTAGTGGTGATGTTCCACGCATCAAATCTCAATGCGTCTACTAATGTGTCCAATATAACTTCAAGTGCAAGAACATGGGGTCTCATACACACCAGATACTTTTAAACTCAAACAATCCTTCACAGGCTGCATACCCTGATTATTATTTTTAAAGGGTCTGAAAAAAAAGTTTTAATTCCTACTTTCCTTAACAGTCTTTCAAGACAATTAGCTAACCATGCTGCAATAAGGTAAAATTGCAACACCTCATATCATATCTTCCTCCTTGTCTTTTAGTTTCCCCAGTCCCCCCACCTTGCAACACTTTGAATAAATCTTTCTGATTATACCTATTCATCTGAAATCTTTTCCTGAAGAAAGCTGGGTCTTTTGCTGTATCATGTTGATCTGCTACTGTTCTTGCTGTCTGTGTTAATGTATGCATCAGTGACAGCCTTTGTACTGGGTGCTGATGATTAACACACTGTTCAGATACTGCAGTGGTGATGTACCTTCAGCACTCAAGATGTTTTGGACCACAACTCCAACAGTCCTTTGTCATTGGCAATCTAGGCTTGGAATTCTGGGAGTTGTGCTCCAAAACATCTGGAATGCTGAAGGTTCGCCACCACTGAAATAGAGGCATGTGTGAGTTGGTTTCCTATATGAGCCATATTGATTCCTGTATACCACCACATCCAGAAAAGGTAATTTCCTGTCATTTTCTGAATCTACAGTTCTTAAAAGTTAAGGCTGATAAGGGAATCTTTAGATATATATTTGAAGGAGGATGTGGCAAAAATTGTAAAAAAAAAAACCTTCATAGCTGCCTGTAATTAATCTCATGGGGAAAGTAGTAAGGTGACTGAACAAACTGGTCTACCTGAATGTTCTATTAAATTTAACATGTGATATAGCCCTTTGAGAGCATTTGCCATTTCTGTAATCCTGTAGATGGCATGATGGATATACATGCCAAAAGCCTGATCTTTTAAAGTGTATTAAAGGGTTGTTGTTGTTATTAGCTTTTTACTTGGAAGCTAAACTAATGATATTTCGTAGGTCTTGTCAGTCTGATGACTGGCATTGGTCTACCTTTGCTTGAGCATGCCCCAAGAAAGTAGGAAAGTTTTCATTTATAAATATAGTTCAGTAAAGCAAGAAGCTACCATCACTCCTTTCTTTTGTCCTGAACCAAACTGGGGAAATGATCCATTTTATGATGTTGATGAAAGGTCAGAACCACATGCCTGATATATTAGCTATTTAAGTAAATGGAAACTACGTTTAAAAGTACAGTATATAATATAGGTATGCTAAATGCAATTTACCATTTCCAATCTTTCTCCATGCTTCAGTGCAGCAAGCCTTCCAGATTAGGCATAAAAAGGGTACGTTACTGTTTCTTCAGCCACCCAGAATGATTTTCATATTATTTTCATTCAGTAAGTTGATGGATATAAGCTCGATCAGCTTCACCATTCAAGTATCTTAAGCAGAAATACTTGGCATCCAGAAAGCTAGTCTGACTGGTTATTTTTTTAATGGGCAATGCTGTCTAGAAACAGGACAACTTTAGAGTTGCATCTGGAGCTTATTATAGATATTACACAAGCAATTCTTTTTGAGAAGTGCTGCAGGAGCTCCCTAAGCATCAAGGGGTGACTGGCAGTAACCACCAATCCTGAAACAGAAGCCAGTTCTATTCTAAATGGCTTTCACAGGAAATCTGAAAGAGTTCCATTTTCTTTTACCATTTCATCCAATCAACAACAGTAACATTTGAACTTACATGAACGGAAACTTAGACTTCATTTTAAGTCTAAGTTTTATTTACCAAAACTCTGGGTTTTGACAAAGGAATCACTACATTTGTCCAACAGATGAAAGGAAAGACAATTGGCACATTATCATAGCGACTTGATTGTGATAAGATTGATTTCATGAGATGATTTTTTTTTCATTTGAATCAAGTGGTATTAGAGAAAACTCTGATTGTTAAGATTTCAGGTAGACAGTAAATACCAGAAATGGCCACATAAGAGACACAGATGAAATACTTACACTTTTGATTCCATATATGACTTTCCAGCATTGTTATCATAGAAAGAGATAACTGTTAATTCTTCTTCCAATTGGCAAGTAGGTGAGCATTAAAGGAAGTCCTCTCAAAGTGATTCTCCTTTCCAGTAACGAAGAAACTGACTTCTTTTCTTGGTAGCTCCATCTTGCAAAAGCTCAGATCAATCATGTTTCTCCATGAAAGATTGCCACTAACGTTGCCTGTACTATTCATATACACCACTGTAAACATTAGGAGAAGCTAAAGTATAAAGTAAATCGATGCATGTCTTACAGTCCATTACCTAAAGAGAGGTGAAATCAGTGTGCTGGAGTAGACATATAAAATCATGGTTGTGATCATAAATATTTTCCCCCAAAAGTTGCATGCAAAATGTGAGGGAGAGTTTTGGTAAATAAAAACACTTTAATAGTCTATAAAAAGATTTTTTCTTCTTCACAGGACTAAAAACAATCCTAATTTACAGTATACACCTCTGCAAAGAGAGGCCATAAAAATAAAGCAAAACCAATTCCAAAAGGGCATTTTGATTCCTTGGCTTAAAAGCAACAACAACTTGACATAATTCTTCAAATGAAGTATTCTTCACACATTTGATTACTAAAATAGCACATTTCCCCCATGAAACTAACAAGGCAGAGAGGTGAACAAAACCCCCATTATCTAATGCTAAAGAATTTACAACTGTATTTGTTTAAAATTAATAGCAATAGCCTGTGCTTTTTCTGTGTTTTATGTACAAGATTCAGTGTTAAAAGGATCCTAAAGAAATACCTGTCGAGATACAAATTAATTTAGAAATATCCAAAAGAACTGGTATAGATCTTTCAAATCCCTACTGTGCCTCCTTAGTAGAGGTCAGCATGATCAGGTCCCATGTAGGTGTCCAAGTTACATGCCCTGCCACATTACACATTCAGCAGAATACCCAGTCCTACCTGAAGTGGTGGCTGGTGGTGAATTACACTGGAAATACTTAAAAACCAGAAAACCATGGACCATAGTAAATCACAAATGACTTGATAGCATACAGTTTTCAGTTGTTCTATGATAGTATTTACTAGATTAGAAATGAACATCATCAAATATTCATCTCTTGGAGGAATTTGGTATACACATGTCCCATTCAAATATTAAGAATGTAGTTAAAAAAAAGTATTCCAGGAATAAATTCCAGTGGCTAGTCTAGAGATTACTCTGATCTGGAACAACATCTAGGTGTTAGAGCTGTGATGCACACTCATAGGGAAGTATAAATATAGGCATGCAAATAGTAGCTCTCTCCAGTAAAGCGAACTGGGATGTGTTCATGCCCAGAATTTTAATATGTGCATTTTAGAGTATACATGGATAGATTTAGCTTATCTCTACCTAGCAATATTTTTCCATTAAAAATGTTTAAGAACCACTTCCTCCACCCTTACTTATACCGAAGCATATATTACCCTGTAAAATTATTCAATGTGACCAAGGAAGCAAATTTACAGTCCTTGGGTACAATCCAAACCTTCCAAAATAAAATAGGATGCTTTCTGCTCATTCAAAAGGGCACTGTAGCCACTAAATTATCTCCAACTGCTATCAAAGGCACAATTTCTTGAGATCTTTTGAAATGTGTAGTTGTTAGAAAATAAAGACAGCAGAATATGGGAGAGAGGAAAGAAGGAAGGATCCTACTATATTTTGCTCGCCTCCCCATGATGCATATTATCATAAACCATGAAAGTAAAGATAGTCTTTACTTTGCAACATTTTGAGTTTTAGTCTATTTATTCTTTTTCTAATAAAAATATTATTTCTTAGATACTCCAAACCACAGCGTTATAATAAAAAAGACACATATCATTGTGAATGAAATTGGCAGGTATTCCTAATTTCAGATTGCTTTTGTGTTGAACAAATTAAAGGATTGGCACCACGTATGATTTTGAGAATGATTCCTACCCTACCCCCACCCCCCCACCCCCCAAAAAAGATCACTTCAAATCAGTATGAAAAGTTACATTGGCAGAACTATGTCAGAAGCTGATGTAAGTCAGATATGAGTTGGCACGGGGTTCTTAAAATTGTGGTCTTTAGTTACATCATATCTTATACTGCAAAATGTACAGACACCCAGTGTACTTTTTAACAACATATACATGTGAGTTTAAAGAGCCTTTATAAAAAGAACTTTTTTGATTCCAAATTAAAATTCATAGAAAGAAAATCAAAATAAATGAGGTTGAAATATATATACTTTGACAGTACATAATCAGTGCTCATTTTCATAATTATTGACAGCTGTATCTTTGGCATTGAAAATTCAGTACAACTTTCAGAAAAAATGTTGTTACTTACAGCTCTTTTCCTTAACAAGGACAAACAGGATTGACCAAAGTACAAAACTTGGGGAAGTATTATTAAAGATTTATTTTATTTTTAGGCAAGGATAATTTAAGGACCCTGAATTACCTTCTCACTTTAGTGTATGGTGCAGACTTGTATGAATTCATTTAAAAAATCAACTAAATGGTACCACATTTCCCGGAAAATTATATGTAATATAATATATATATTTTATATTTATTTAGAAGCTTTGAAATAGTACAGTAAACACTTTGCAACACGGTGTATAAACTACAGAATGTCTTTGATACTTTGTGGGCCTGCAGATTAACAACATTTTCATGACCCACAGGTGAAAAGAACATGATTCACAATTTCTTTTGTAAAGTTGAAATAGTTTGGGGGACACTTGATCACACAAAAATAATATAAAACAGTCAAGTTTAAAACAGTGATATTGCATTTATAATGCATGTTTCCTTTTCTTTTAAAATCGGTACGATTGGCTTCTTGTGGCGAATATAAACATCTAAAGGGCTCAGTGACATTTTGGAGAGAGAGAGAGAGAGAGAGAGAGAGAGCTATATAGTGCTGTAAACAGGCACACACTGATCAGAGAGGCAAAATCCGTTTGCCTCATGAAGTTCCTACAGTTCCATACATTTCAACTCATTTCTCAGGCCTGCTGAGAGCAATTAGGTCCTATTATTGGCCATGATGTCTCCAACAGCACAGTAATTCTTCAGTTAACACAGAATCAGATGGCCAAGATAATGAAGTTGAAAAGTTGATGCTTTTGTTGGTCGACTTTTGTGCAAATCATGCTGCTTCAGGTAAGTCCCGTAGAATTGACTAGCATATCCTTTTCCGTGCTGTAGGGAAAGAAAAAAGAAACTTCTGAGGTAACAAAATATAATTCTATGGCACCAAACTGATTGTTGGTGCTTTGTGTTACAATATCAGAAGCAGCAGTAATAAAATCTCACTGCTCTTTTTTTAAATAGTTTGCAAGAGTTAGTGGGAGTAATTGCAGTTCAATGCTTCATTCAAGTACTTTATTGATAGGTAATTAATTTGATGGATAATGAGCTCTACATGATTTCCCTCTAGATCTTCATTCCTAAATTTCCTTCCTTCCACTGTAGGGAATTGAACCCATACTTAATGCCCCCCCCCCCCCCCAAAAAAAAAGAAATAGATGGAACATACAAAATGATGCCACTCAGATTTTCTTAGATATTATTTCCTCTGGTGTCAAAAACACATGCTTTAAAAAAATTAAACTTTAATTTCTTAGTATGAGCTGGATTGAGCCCATTTTAAAAACCAAAGTGTTCTGCTAATATAATGCTTCAAGCACTCTCTGGGTGGTTTACAATTTAATAATGCAAGCTACATATTGCCCTCTCCCCACCCCATTAACATGATTTTATCACCCTTGGAAGGATAGAAGGCTGAGTCAACCACAAAAAGTAACATATCCCAACAAATTCACACACATTCTCAGTATTTTCCCAACAAAATGGCAACCTGAATCTGCTCATGCAAGTCACCTTACATCCACTCATGCTTAATTAGCATTTGACCTGTCCACTCTGAAAAGTCAAAAGCAATCTACTCACAATAAATTACTCCAAACCCAGTCTAGACCAGCATGCTGATTCTGCTGCCCTTGCTACCTGTACTGTAGTCTGCAACATCCAACTCTCTGTATATGGAGTGTTTACATCAAATAGCCAAAGCAAGTTTCAGAGCATAGAGAGAATAAAATGTTTTCCATGTTCACCTTAAAGCTGAACATGGATTTCACACATTTACATAAGAAATGTCAAGTTATATCATGTTTTGATATGGGAAAATACCTCAGCAGAGTGTATCTGACTAGCAGCAGCCATGTAAACAGATTATATGTTGAAATCTACAAAGCTCAGCTATCTGACATATGGGGAGACCCCAGAGATTGACATATGAAAATGATAGCTACAGGTGTGCAAGTGATCCACTGTGATGGAATATAGTGTGTGTGTGTGTGTGTGTGTGTGTGTGTGTGTGTGTGTGTGTGTGTGTGTGTGTGTGTCTTTGATTTTTTAACTTATTTTTTTCAATTTTTTAGATAGGTACCCCAGTTTAAGAGTAGATGGAACGGATTTAATCTGTAAATTCAGGTACCACTGTATACACTTTACTTTAGAGTATTTTTACCCCACTTTCTCCTTGGAAAAGGACCCATGTATGATCCCTCTGTTTTGTCTAACCTTCATGGATGGTCCACCAGCAACATGCAATTTGCATTCTGGATTCCAAATGTTCAAAGGTGATCATGGATGCATCCAAAAAGGACTGAACACCTGAAAAGTGGGCACTGGGGAGAAAATATCCTCTCTTTTTTCTACAGCAGTGCTTAAGCATACTTTAGTCTATGGGGCATGAGACATGTAATGTGTCCATTTTGAACATGCAAATATAAGCATGGGTGAAATTAAGCAAGAAAAGAATGGATTCCATCTTGAATGAATGAATGAATGAAGGAAGGAAGGAAGGAAGGAAGGAAGGAAGGAAGGAAGGAAGGAAGGAAGGAAGGAAGTTGGTTGGCAGGCAGCTAGGCATGGACTGGGCATGAAACATCCATCAATGTAGATTTTTTAAACATGAATATCCCTATTGAAAAATACAAAGTACAAAGCCAGTGACAAAGACTAATTCTTGAGACTAATTATTTTGCTAGGAAAATCAGGACAAGACTATCGGAATCCTAATCAATGTGACATCAGTTACCATTGGAATGTAAATGGAACTTCAGGATCATAGGAACTGATTTAAATTTCATCTAGTGTGCAATAATAATAGTAATAATTGGGTGAAGAAATGCATCATGCTCTGCTAGTTCCATATAGTATAAGTAATATTTTGAAACCAATTGCATTCTCCTTTATCTTGCTATGTGAAGCTTAACATTCAGGTTGGCTACCTTATGCTAGTTCTCAAAATGAACAGTGATATTTTTGGTCCAATAGAGAATGAAAATATGCTCCATTAACTTTACCATTCAAATCCAGATATTTACTAACAAGCTGAGCATTGAACTTTTATGTAGGTGAAAGAGGCCAGTGAAATCTAAATCTACCAGATGTGGTAGCTGAGTATTGATAGCATTTTAACAGTAATTGGGAGCAAAGATAACCAATAATATGTAGAACTGACACTCAATGACAGAAATTTTCTTCACATGGATGCATAGGGAACTGATTTAAATTTCAAATCTAGTTAAAAGTGCCATCCAGTAATTCAATAGTAAAAATTGGGTCTAAGAATTTAAAAACAAACCATCCATCATGCTCTTCACATGCCAAAACATCACTTACACTCATTTAAAACTGACATAAAATAAACATACCCATCCCTATTTTGAAATTCCAATTTAAAAACAACAGCATTCTCCTTATATCTTGCTATTACCCATCAACATTTTTAACAGAGTTTAGCATGGATAATGCTATTGCTATTTTTGAATCTTTCTTTGTTCTAATGATCTAGCCTTCTCAAAATGAACAGTGATATTTTGTGAGGAGTGGGCATCCGGATCTTCAATTGATAACCCGAGAATGAAAATATGCAACTGGCATACCATTAACTGTCAGTACCATTCAAATGATAAAAAGACACCAATAGTCTCTGAGATATTTTTCTGACTAACAAGCTGAGCATTGAACTTTAAATTCTCCTCAATATGGACTGAAAGTCCCCACTGATGAATAGTGAAATCTAAATCTATTATGAGCTCAGATGTTCAGAAGTAGCTGAGTATTGAATAGCATTTTAACAGACTAATCTCCTGGAGATAAGCAAAGATAACTATAATGTTGTTAATAAATATGTAGAACAGTGGACACTCAGCCCTGTGGAGAAGACAGATCTGTAAATTTTCCTACTGAGTCACATGGATGCAAATCTAATTTAACCACCAGTCTGTGAAGAGGATGGTCAAATGCTGAGCTGAAGTCCACGAAAATGTGTTCTTTGAAGCATTCATCTGGAAGTATTACAACTGTATTAATCAAAGGTTTACCATGAAACTAGAAAATTGAATAACAGACAAATCACTGTTTACATGACCTGGGATAAAAACCTCCAAACTTTTGAAAACTCCAGACAAAGAGGGTATTTATATTTTTAAGTAAACCACTTTGAACATTTCTAGTGAAGGGAAGTGTGTTTTCTTTACCATACATTAAAAATATATATTAAATGCACACAAAATTGAAACAGAACAAAACATAAAAACCTAAATATTTTTGATCCAGAAGCAACTCATCAGATATCTAGTTAACAAATTTAAATAGTAATCTTAATCCAATTTACCTGGGTTGTGCCATCCAACTTTCATAGCATACTAAATAAAGACTTACACAGATCTGTTGCATCCGTTGTTCAATGATACATGACTTGCAGCTCAATGTAAGAAATTGCTCTGAGGACCGACTTAATGCGGTACCCCATGGGTGCATGTACCGGTATAAAATCCAAAACAAAACAGTAACAAGGAAAACACTACCCCTAGACCACATGCAACTTTAGTGCACTGAGTGGTGCTTTATTTTGAATAAAGTGAGACGACGTGGGGGAACAATTTTATATTCCACAACTCAGCGCACTTTCTAGAGCAACAATCTGAAGTAATGGCCTTAACAGTGAATCTGACTCAGGTAACTGGAAACTAAGTGAAAATAAGAATCAAAATATAAAGTATAGTTAGCATAATATTAGAAGCCATGATCACTCCTTTCCCCTCCTTAGAAGTAATTCCTTCAAAATCTACTGCCTGAAAAATCAGATCTGGAAATGACACCTGCACTTATCTTTCAGTGAATGAGCACAAAACAAGAGCAAGTTAATTTGCACCATGTGAAGCTAAGGGAAGATTGTATTTGGATAAACAGGTATCATTTATTTCTATCAGAGCTCTACTTTTAGTCATGTGCTGGCTAGTATCATAGCTTAATACTTAACATGTGGTTTGATGATATATGTTTTTTTAAAAAAATTAGTTATGAATATTATGAATAGTTATTTAATCAATGTACAGAATGAGTGGTTCCAACTATGTATCCCCAGAAAAATGTGGACTAAAACTCCCAGAAGCTTTTACCACTAGCTGTACTGGCCAGGATTTCTGGGAGTTCAAGAACATCTGGGCACCCAAAATTGGGAACCACTATAAAAGGTTTTTCCAAAAGTCCACATAGTCTTGAGGAGGGGGAGGGAGGGAGAGAGAGAGAGAGAGAGAGAGAGAGACTAACACAGAAACTCAATTTTAACATATTCTGAGAAACTGCATCTGAATGGTCGACAAATGCTTTGTTTGACTTTTCTTAAAAACTGTTGTATTACCATTGTGCTAAGCACTCCAAAAAAGGAGAAAAATGTGTTTGCTAGAATCCAAAGAATGAATTCCACAAGCCCAAGGTGGTTCTCAGCACCAGTTCTCTGTCCCACCCAGTAGGTAACTTTGAAATGAAGGGGACTTTCAAAGGAATTTTGATACAGTTAGGGGGTCAGTTGTTCAAAGAGACAAAAAAATCCCCCACTGAACTTCCTGTGGGAACCTAAACTACCATATAGAGCAAATTACTGGATTAAGAAAACTGAAAGAAGATGAAAGATGGATACTTTTAAAAAGAAACAGTCTCCTTTCATTATTTATTGGAACACAAAGTACAAAGTGGATTCAGATAACACTTCTGTTTCACTGTGGCTTTATTTAAGGTACAAAAAGAAAGAGAAAGAGGTCTATTTTCTAGAGGCATTCTTCTTGCAATATTCTGTTAAAAGTTTTAACAGCAAAGCCGTAAAAGCCATATGGAGAATCAGTGTTTAACTGGTGTGTGGGACTGAAGTGTTAGGATCAAAATGAAATGAGTTTTTGTAACCCTCCACTGAGTTAATGTATGTAAATCATAGTGGAGATGACCAGAAATTATAGTGTTGTGTTTTCCTTTTATGCCAATTCTCTGCTAGGCTTCTAAAATGCAAAATCAAATGATTAAAGTAATGCTTATCTAGTGTCAAAAAAGGGGGCACCATTTTGGCACCTTACATAAAGGGTGATAAATTAATCACACCATATGCTTTCATAGACTTCAGCTGACTTTATCCAAAGCTCAAACTGTTAATGTAAGTTTCACAGGTCTGGGGTGAACTGTTAACAAAAGTTGGCACACACGGTGGTGATGGAGGCAAGTTAAAAGTTACACTAGAGGCAAATGAAAGGCATTGAAAAAGAAAAGAAAAACAGAAACAACAATTGTTAATCTAGACCATGGGTTCACATTCCTGACTGCCCACTCCCACCTTTGCCTAGGAAAAAAGGTGAATTCCTGCTGCTGGAAACAATTCACCTTTTAAAATGCATCACTGCACACTTTCGCCACAGTGTTTAACATTCCTTGAAGGAATTTAGAATAAAAGGTGGATTCCCAACATTTTCAGGATTTGGATCACTAGAAGATAAAGGTAAAGGTAAAGCCCCTCCCCCCCGTACATGCATGTTTGTTGTGTCTGACTCTAGGGGCGTCACTCATCTCCATTTCCAAGCCAAAGACCCAGTGTTGTGCAAGTCCGTGGCCAGGTGGCCGGTATGACTGAACGCATTTCTACGCATGGAACACTGTTTACCTTCCCACTGTTTACAGTGGTACATATTTATCTACTTGCATTTACATGCTTTCGAACTGCTAAGTTGCCAGGAGCTGGGGTTAGCAGTGGGAGGTGAGTGGCACCCAGGAATCGAACCGCCGAGCTGCCGACTTTACAGCCGACATTTCAGCCCTGTCACCAATGCAGCTCTCTAAAGATTGGACCTCAGACATGAGAAAGGCACCCACTCTGGAGTAAAACATAAATATAGGTAAAAATAATAACAATTGCAAAGTGGATAATAACACTAACATACTAACTAATAACACTAATAACACTAACATACACTAACTAATTAAGCTAATTATCTCAACATCTGTACCATTAGGGCTAAAATGGTATCATTCTGAATCAATCTACAGGTGATAGATACCCTTGACATGCAGAACTCTCACTGAAGTCTCCCTTTAAAGCTCCTCTGTTCAAGAATGTTCAATTTAAAATTAGGTCTATCACATTATGAGAGACTGAAATGATCTCCCATGGGTTGATCAATAATTGCCTATTAGAGATGGGCACGAAACAAACTATTTTTTGTTTCCATTTTTGTTTTTTCATTTTGTTACGTAACGAAACGACAAATGAATTTTGTCTCTAAAATGAAACAAAACGAACAGAAACACCGGAATTTTTGTCGTGCGTTTCATTTCCTTTACTGAAATATGAGTGAATTGCTTAAAATCCTAAAAAAACACACAAAAATGAAATAAATGGTAACGAAATGGTAACGAAATCAAAAATGATTTTTTTGCAAAAATTTGCGAAAAACTGAAACGAACCGAAACAGACCCTCCAAACGACAAACAAAATGCCAATCTATGCTTTTTGGGCAGGGACTCATCTTCATGACTGGATGGCCCATATTTCTGTGTATGTTCCATCAAAAAAGGTTGGAGAGACCAAGCTGGAGACAGAGAATCTGGGCAGTAAAAGGAGGGGTGTATGTATCAACGAGGCATGAGGTTTTTAGGAGCTAAAGAACACTGCCTCCCACAATTTACCAAGAATCCTGAAGCCAAATTGGGAGTTCTCAAACCAGCAAAGGCTACCATCACTTCCATGCTTGTCCTGTGGCACTTCTTCAAAACATCTAGTTCAGGCATGTCAAAACTTTGGCCCTCCAGATGTTTTGGACCACAACTCCCAGGATTCCAAGCCTGTATTTCCAATGGCAAAGGACTGTGGGAGTTGCAATCCAAAACATCTGGAGGGCCAAAGTTTGGACATGCCTGATCTAGTTGTAAGGGTTTTCTTCAACACAGAAATATATATGGGGGTCAGGGAGATGAACTCCCATGGGGACTGCTGTATTTCTCCATTAATATACCTTTCTGAGTCATAAGGAATACTGATGACTCCCAGAGGCAGTTTCCTCATGGCTTGAAGCAGCAGCATGTGCCTGCAGGTGAAGAACCTGCTCTACCTTCTGCTGGTTTGATGGCTCCCAGCCTTATAGTGGGGTTGTCCTTGACCCTGGTCCGGAGGTTACAATGGGTGCAGAATGTAGCTGCCCAGCTGGTGGTGGGTGCTCGTAGATTCGAGCACATCACCCCAGTTCTGGCTCGCTTGCACTGACTCCCAGTTGTCCTCCGGATCAGGTTCAAGGTCCTGGTTTTGACTTTCAAAGCCCCCCACGGCCTGGGACCAGAGTATCTGGCGGAGCGTATCTCTCAGAGATCAGTTGGGACCAGACCCACGAGATTGGCACAGGCGCACTCACTGAGGGTGGCCACACCCAGAGGGGTGCAGAAATCGCATATGCATGACCGTGCCTTCTCCGTGGTGGGCCCCACCCTTTGGAACCATCTACCCAGTGAGCTGCGCCTGGCAGAGTCCCTGCCCGCCTTTAAAAAGGCCCTGAAGACTCATCTCTTCAGAGAGGCGTTTGGCAACCTTTCTATTTAGGGTTGTTGTTTTTTGTTTGTTTTTTTGTTTTTTGCCCGTGCTTCTCTGCTTGGGCTATGCCCGCCATCTTGTTCTCTTCTCTTTTCTTGTGCTTGCTTGTTTTAGCTGTTTTTATTGTGAGCCGCCCAGAGTTCCCTTCTGGGAAGATGGGTGGGGTAAAAGATTAATAAATAAATAAATAAATAAATAAATAAATAAATAAATAAATAAATAAATTCCCAATGAATTACCGGTCGGCAAATTCTTGAATTCAAAAATTCCCATCCTTCATACAATAGAGTGCTCCCAGGGAGTTTATACCAGATTTACCAGTTTGATTGTTCTGAAGCTTAAGAAACTAAGGGAAAGTTAATCCTGGATCTCCTGCCATATCACTGAATTCTGCTTTAAGGACAAGTGATGTTTGGGGGCATAAAATCTGAACATTTTGCTTGCTATCATGAAATTAATTTCTCAGCCTCTGATAGGCTGGACAAGGTTAACGTATAAAGTGAAACTGTGATGAGATGAAAGACAAAAATGCCACCAGCAACATTATACTCTTAAGAAGCTAACATGAAAATGATACTCAGGGAGCGAAAAAAAAGGGGGGGTCCATGTGGTCAGGTCCACACATTCTGATTTGTGAATGGCCCAATTTAGTTAATAAAAGTGTGTGGTTTGAATTTCAGATTTCTTTCTTCATGTCCCTCAAAGTTTATCATTTCCATCTAGGAACTGCTTATTGTCCATGTCCAACAAAACACTAAAATTACATTTTGACACTGAACCCAAGCTTTTGGACAGAAAATTTTCAATGCTACATATAAATATGTATTCACACCCCCTAGTACCAGAATGGTACATAGAACCAGAATGCAGAGTATTTAATTGATCTGTATTTTTGTAATGTGCATGTTTTTAAGTGACCACTCAAACAGATGTTGTTTGCCACCTCATTCATGCAAGTAGGAATAGCACAGAAACTCTGACAGAAATCTCTACAATTAATCAATACTGGCTAAAATTATGTTGCTTAGCACAGTAAATTGCAATAAAATAGCTCAGTTAAATCAGTAGAGATTTCATAGAATCATAGAGTTGGAAGAGACCTCAAGGGCCATCTAGTCCAACCCCCTGCCATGCAGGAACCCCATCACAATATTTCCGACAGATGGCCATCCGGCCTCTGCTTAAAAACCTCCAAAGAAGGAGACTCAACCACCTGGCAGCATGTTCTACTGCCGAATAGATTTGGTGAGTCAACCCTTCCACAAGCCCCAATGATTTAAGTAGGCTACTCTAGTGTTACTATACTGAACAATAGGTTTTCTTCTCTGCAATGCTCAGATGGCATATATACATATTAGTGACTGTGATTCTGGTGAAAATCAGAATTGTATGGAGGTGGGGGCGATAATGTTTTTTTATCTTGGAACTCCCAGAATCCTTTATAATCAGACAAAACAAAATCTAGATGTTCAGGGCTAATTCGTAACAGACTTGATGCATTCAGCACTTCTGCTGACCAGATGGTGGAAGGAAGGAACTGCACTGACTCAGGGATTAGGTTGACATTAGGTTCAAATATGGAAATATGGAACTCTCAACTAATAGAAACCACAGCTGATGCAACCCTTTCATCCCTGCAATTCTTCGTGGGGCTTAAGATATCTTACCATTCCAAAAACACAAGAACACTTGGGCTGGAATGTTGTAATACTTCCAGAGCCCTGGGCCCAATCTGGTTTAAATCAGATAAACATTCAAGTGTATTCTAAATCAGGGAAATTTGCCAATTCCTAAAGTACAAGTATCGAAGTATAAGCAGAGAGGGGGCACTGGCCACACTACTGTACCACGAGAGATTCGGAGCACTAATCTAAAATATCATATAATAAAATAAAATGTTTCTCCCTTTCTCAGTGTAACGTTATGTAGTTGGTACATTACTATACTCTTGATTAGAAAATATAATATAATCAAATTGTGAACGTTTTCGAGAACAGCTTTAGAAAGACGTTTTTGTAATAGTAACTAAGATTTCAAAAAAGTGACACAAATAAATCTGACAGCATCAGATTACATTAAGGTGATAAACAAATACTTTCTTAAAAGAAACTGTAATAAACTGTCTGAACTGTGAACACCAGATTAATTTTACCATACTTTCCTAACTCACAGAATGCTCTTTTCTATTTATATAATCACTGCATGCATGTGAGACGAATTTGGGAGCCAGATGCGTACACCAAAAAGCATTCTGATTCTCAGTGTTGTCAGTGAGGAGTAAGCAGAGTGATATGCAAGCAGAGGGCACCAAGATGTGTTTTTAAACATATTTCATTTAATGGGGTGCTGCAATTTAAACCTGGGGACCTGAGCATCAGTGGATTTATAGTCCTCAAACAAACCTACCCCACCATCACAAGCACCACACAAGCACCACCACCACCATGCAGAACCTGGGGATTCATGGAGAAGAGCTTCTAAGATCAATACTGCATTTTCCCTTTCTGTAATAGAAGTTGCCACCAGGATTTGTGCATTTAATACTGAGCCTCAGAGACAAAAGGCTATTTTTTGGCAGTGGTTTTCATGTAGGTTAAAAAAAGGTTCCTTCATACAGGAGAGGGGGAAAAAACTACTGTCTTGGGGGAAGAGCCTATATCTTTCAATGAAAAGTGCAATGCAGTCCTCTGCATATTTAGTGAGGTAAGGACCCTCAGTCCTCCAGTAGTTTGGTCAGCAGTGGGAAAAGCAGTTATGGTTATTTAAATAAGTCCAGTTATAGCAATTCACCAGTGCTGTGTACCATGTTGCCTATTTCTGACCATTTCTAAACTTGAAGTATTAAAACATTAATTGTCCCATTTAAGAGATATGATCTGTCATCCTTCTAAACTTACTGCCAAAGTAATTCCCTTTGACAAAATGCAAGAGAGTTCTTTTTCTCTCTCAAAACAAAAGATGATGGCTGGTTTCTAAAGCAGGGTCAACACTAACCTTCTTGGTTCCCTGCAGACACAGAAAGATCTGCAGGCAAAGAAATCTCCCTGGGCCTGGATTATTATCCTTGCTTTACAGTTGGGGAAATAGGGTCAGAGAGGTTCTATGGAAGAAGGATGGCTGTATGGTTAAAGCAGAGGACATGAAAATGTTATATCTGGGCTATTTCTGGCTCTGCCTTGAGGGTAGAGGAGGCAAAAGGAAAGAATCACTAAACCTCTCTGTCCATGATTCCCCCGTCTGTAAAATGAGAATAATAATGCTTACCTATCTCCCAGAGGATCTGCAGATCTTAAACCACAATTCTTTTATAATCCACTCTGAGATCCACAAATGGCAAGGCCTAAAGAGGTGGAAAGCGTTACTGTCATTATAAGAGTTCATGTAAGAATCAAGCCTTCTAGCACTTCTACTTATGTAGCAGGAATATTTTTAGCCATCTGTGCTAAAATGTTTTACAGATGCCTCATTATGGTTTGCTGAAATTCTCAGGATGATAACTTTATGCGTATCCCTTGAGTCTGGTGGCTTTTAATGCTTTTTCTCCCCCCAAAAAATCATTAATGAAGTTAAATTTGATTGCTTCCATGTTTGCCCAATATATAGTATTTGATTTTATAGAAGGTGTCCAGGTTCAAAAGAATTAAACATCACTGGGCTGGTAAAGAAAAACTATTTTAAATTATGCAGTCTTCTTCACCGCAGCACATTTCTTTGAAAGATGTATAACAATGACATTTTTAAATTATTGTATCAAATTTCTGATATCTGCCCAAAAGGTTATTCAAAGAAAGAAAAGTTTTTAAAGAAATGCACAAAGATAACAGAGTTTAATATAACCCAAAAAGAACTGGAAACAAAGCAACTATACTTTATTATGAATTTTACTTATTCTTTAAAGATAGTCTCATACTAAAAAAAATGGAAGCAATATATAAATATAAAAGTATTATAAATACCAGTGAGTGTTGTATAGCCATGTACACATGGGCTGAATCTTATAAAAATAATACATCCATATATATCACTATAATGTATGAAAACCACCAATAGCTAGAAAGAGAGTGAACCTTGTATCTTTATTTACATGTTAATTAAGGCTTCTGCTCTGACGATTGACCTGGAAATAAGCTTTATTGAATACAGCATAGCTCTATTGCTGTGTGTGGGCATTTCAAAAGTCATGGATGAATGAATGCCAAGGCCATATGCCCCTCCTTCAGTCTTCCTTTCCCTCTTCCTCTCATGCACTGAGTTTGGTGCAGAGATCACGGCTTCTGTTTCACCAATGGTTAAACAAGACTCCTGTAAGCTGTACAAGTTTAGCACATTTTGAAGAGGTGCTCCCCCAAGTGGTAAAATACATATTTGTCATAGCAAGATAGCTTGCACCTAGCAAGCTTTATTTAACGACAGACCTCTGGAAGATCAAAAGATGGTTAATTTCTAGCCTCTGAGTAAATCTTGGGAGAAAGAAAACAGGTTAATAATTGGAAATATGCATTCCCTTAGGATCTAGTTTAATCTAAAGTGATGACATCTGAACTAGGAGATTCCAGTTTAATGGACAGGATCCAATTGGGCACACCCATTGGACTCCACACTGCACCCCCACCCCACCCCCAGTGTACCCTAAAAACCATATTTAGAAAGGCTGAAAAAATATCTGGAGTAGGTATTGAAAAAATATCTGGAGTAGGTATTTTGAACTCCTGAAACTCAAGGGACGCAACCATCCACCATCAAGTATGCTTTCTTTTTCAGTTCTAAAAAGATGACACATTTTTGCTATTGTTCAAGAGCTTCTGCTCCATACTAGCAAAAAAGGAATACTGCAAACATCTCCCCAAGCATCCAAGCTGATGACTGGGTTTTGCACAGAACTAGAAAAAGCACACTGCTTCAAACCATCTTTTGGATTAAATAACAAGAGTGGAAAATGCTGATAATGTAGAAGATTAAAAGGAGAAGTGAGAGCTCTCCCTTCAGTGATGAGTTCTTGGGGACAGGTGTTCAAGCTAGGGAAAAGCACATTGAATAACCAATCCAGAGAAAGGGGCTTTTCAAATGAGTTCAGTGTCGGGGAAGCTCAGGGGGGTTGCCATCAGTGGAAAGAAGCCCCTTGTACAATCTCTTGTAGAAGCAGGACTAACTTTCAGACATTTGTGCTCAGCAGAAAATAAATGTAATATGACCGAACTTTGAGAAAGGTAAGGGACTCTTCCACCTAGGAATACAAGGGGAAGTACTGTGGTAAAAAGAGCCTCTGCAGGAGTCATATGAAGAGCAGTGTTGTGAGGACAGAGAAATTGAGAAGTTTAGAGAGAAAGGATGGAAACAAATCACACATTTCCTTTTCCTTAGTTACACTGTTTTCCTATTCATTTATTAATCGTTTGTGGCTTAATTCTGGAAGATGTAAACAAAATATGCTTCTTAAAATTAAAAGTTCCACTTGCAAATATACACATTAAAAAGTGTTGAAGAAAACACACACACACACACACACACACACACACACACACACACACACACACACACACACACACACACACACACACACACACACACACACACACACACACACAGGAAATGTCACCCCTCAAATGTCACTCAAGAATTTTCTTCTGAATATCTAAACAAGACTAATTCTTAAATGTTCCCTGTTGTGATATTAGTAGCAGTCTGTGACATTTTGGGTGCTGACACAGCACGCAAACAATGCTAGTGGCACACTCTGAAATGCCCTATAGCCCCCTTCAAGTACCAATTCCTACCTTAAATCTTTATCTTCTGGCTAGAGATGGGCACGACTTAGCGGTATTCCCGTTTCCATTTCCGTTACTCGGTTCCGTTACTCTACGGAAACGGTAACGGGAATTACTCCGCCAGACTTCGAGCTCGAACCGACGAACGAACAATTTTGGTCTGATTTGTCGTGCTCATTCCACGCGGCACAGAAAAAAAGTTTTTAAAAGTTTAAAAAACCCGGTTCCCGGGCCAAAAAAGCAGGCGGAAAAATTCCTGCTTGACTAAGGGCGCAGGGCACCTACCGGAGGGGTGATTTCTGGAGGGGGGGTCCCGCCTCCCCCCCGTCCTGGGCAGCCGGACTCGCCATGCCATGCGGTGCGGGCGGGGGATCCAAAATGGGGCGGCAAACGCAATATTGTTTTTGAAATCGTGGTCCAAAAACACACAAGCACAACAGAAACACGCGAAAATTTATAAACTGCCAGATTTTTCACAGTAGCAGTGGGTTTTTTCTTGCAACAAAATGTATCTCCTCTCCTCCTCTGTCCTCCATTGATTTTATTTTTTTTATTTTATTTACACCTGCACAATGATGGGCTGGCCGTGTGGCCAGCCATGTAGGAGTGGACGACCATGCAAATTTTTGGAGCCATCCCACCAATCGCATGGCCACTTGGCCATGGAGACTTCTGGGATGTGCCAAAAAGCCCCCTAAAACCTGCCCTAGCCCCCTAACCCTAACCCTAATCCTTGACTCCTTACCCATACGTCACAGACTGTCTTCTTAGTGGGTCAGAGAGGCACCCAGAGGTGCAACCCACTAGCCCACCGTAACCTTACCCGTCACTAGCCTAACCCTAGCCCTTGCACTAACCCACCTTAACCCTAAGCCAGATCTACTTGCATTGCACTACACGCAAGTACAATTCCCTTATTTGTGAGACATGGCGGTGCGAGAGCCTTAGGCATCACCCTATGGCTCTGGGTTCACTGGTCTCACTGTCTGCAACTGGTATGTATATCCATATGGCTATGCATGCCATTTAGCAGCAGCAGGTGAGGAGGGGAAACCCCCATGTTGAGGGGTCTCTTGGAGCCTGCTTCCCCTTCCTAGTGTGTGAGGATAGGAGGCACCCACGGGTGCCTCCAGGAGCCCGCTTTCCCTTTATAGTGGGCCAGAGGAGGCACCCACCCCACAGAGGTGCCTCCAGGAGCCCGCTACCCCCCAAAAAAAACCAGTACTAACGAAAACGAAAAAATGAAAAAACGAACCGACTAATTTTTGGGAATTTTCACGAAAAACGGAAACGACCCGAGACGGAACCGGCCTGACTAACGACAACTCGAAAAAATTTTTTTTCAAGTCGTGCCCATTTCTACTTCTGGCTAATATCTTTTTGCTTAGCTGCCCATCTGGAAAGTAAGTGATGCACCCAGTAGTAGCTTCTTACTGCTAATTAATAAGTCACCACTTGGAATACTGGGTGTGTGGTTCAATCTACCTGTGTAACAACCCCACAGACTTTTGACCATTATTATTTCCTTGTGATCAGGAAATAACAAAAACTTGGGAAGTTTTTTTGTTCTATTTTACTAGACACATATTCTTGGGCTTCTCTGATTAGCATGGCTATTAATAGGGATCCCATGATTTCCTACAAAACTTGCCAGAACACATTAAGGGAGGCATGACTTTGTAACAATACATGGCCATTAGAGACAGCCATGAACCACCAAAACAGCAGTCCATCCCCATCTCTACTGGCCATTCATATCAATGATAAAGCTAGGTTACAAGTACATCTATGCTGCAGATATAATTTCTATTCAAATAAACTGATATATCATCCTTAATCTACCTTATCAAGCAGTTATCTGCTAGATCCATTACTGTTTCTTCTGCATTAAAGAATGATGTCCTCAGCTGTCCCATATCATTCCTAATAGGAGTAATAGGAATGATTTTTACGCCAAAAGAGACATTAAAATCAGCTAGCTGCAACATTACTGTCAGAAAAAGGTAGATTTCCATACGAATAATGACATGAAAAAGGAAAGATGTATTTTTCCCTTCCTCTTAGGAGTACAGCACACTATGACAAACAGAGAAATCTATATGAAAATAAAATACAGCCCCATATGTCACTAAAATTGCAATTTTCTAGCCAGACTCCATAGGCTGCCAGAAGGAAGAACAACATAGGTCATGCATGAGTTCTTTGGATGAAAGGTGGGATATAAAGAAGTCTCTGGTAACTCATTTCCCTGTTTTCTTTACTTTATCCTATGAAGAAAATCTGGCAAGAAAGTCTTAAAATAGTTTCTTGGTACAGGTCAAGAAACCAATATCCCAACTTCTTAACTAGTAACAATTCCTTGCTGAATGTTGCACTGTTGGGCATCTCCCTGCAAAACTACTGTATTACACTGGATTTAGCCACTGTTTCTGAAATAGAAATCAGACTTAAAAAAGGAAATAAACAAACAACTCTAGAATTTAAATCTCTGGAGACTACTTAGTATGGACTCTAGGGAACTAGGTAGCCCACTGTTGGATATTTTATACATTTTGGGAAAACTTCAAATTATAGGTCATCATGTTATGGGAAAGGAAGGATCAGTCAGTGGCTCAGAGTACTTCAAGCCCCTTTGGATATCATGGTTTCTTTGGAAACAGGGCTGCCACCCCCATTAGCAGAATGCACACCAATATAGTGGCATTATAACTTTCCACCCACAGTGAGACTCCAGAGGTATGCATTTCCTTTTGATCTCTCTTGACCCTTTCCAAATCAGCCTTACAGCATCTCATTCATTTAGTGCTGCAACAAGGAAGATGCCCAAGAGACTCTCTAACAGCTTTGCAGGACTGTGCATGGAGCGTAGGAGCGCCATCTCTTCAGAGAGCATGGGGAGAAGCAAGTACTTGTGGACAATTCAAAATTAGTTCTCGATAGTCAGCTGTGGAGTCCAGCAATGCTCTTCTTCTCTATGAACTACGCTGGGTGGTGTAATGACTTTGGATCAACAGCTTTTAGAGCAGCCCTGTAAAAAAGACTCCTTCATTGTCTAGCCCCAAATACTGTCTGGGGACCAGCTCGGTGCTCTGACTCCTTTTCTTGATTTGGCTTCTGTCTCTCTTTCCAGATTTGTTTTTTCCTATACTGCCCAAGTTGTTGCCTGGCCGAGGTGGTGGCCTTTAAGACTTGAGAGGCCACCTGGGCCAAGTATAGCATCTCTCTACCTAAAAGCAGAAAAGAGAACCCAAGCAAAAGGTAATTTCCTCTGAAGACACCCTCTTCTTGTACAGGGAAGAACACTGTAAAAACCTGGCCAGCTTGTTCGTTCAGGAATCAATTCTCTCTCTCTTTCCCTCTGAGTCTGATTAGACGAGAAGTTCAGCTACCTAGTGCCTCCACTCATCCTTGACCACTGTAGGATAATGATGTTTTTCTGACATAATTCTTTAAATAATTCTGTGACACAGAATGTTACAACATACATGAATAACGTATACAGCTGGCAACTGAGGCCCTTTGTACACGACCCCTAAACTCCACAGCAAACGGCTGCCAGCTCTGGAACTTACAATTGTTTCCCCACCAGCTCTGGAGTTTGCAGGAAATTAAGTGCGACCACGCCCACCTAAGCGCGTCCCAGCGCACTTTTCTTGTACCTGCTTTAGAAGGGTGAAAATCCCTATGTCTGGATTTAATCTGGTGAGTGCAGGGCTCTCCTCGCTTCTGTTTGGGTTTTTTGCCTCCCGCCCCTTTAAGAGAAGGGGCGGGAGGCAAAAAAAAAAAAACAGAAGAGAAGGAATCAGGACGACGGGGCTTCGACCGGCTTCGGAGGTGAGCCTGCATTTTTTCCTCTTTTTCTTCCCCCCTCCCCTCACGCAGACAGTATCAAGGAAGTGCGGAGGGGTGGGGACGCAGGAAGAGCAATGAACCCCCAAGATCCCTGGTCCGAATTTAAGTGGACAGTGGATCTTAGGGGTCGTGTGAAAAGGCCCCAAGAGCCTGCCAAATACAGCCACCGCAGGAAGTGGGAAAGGCTCTTAGACCATGAATCTTGATGTAAGGACAGAGGTTTCAAACTCCCCAAGAACACACTTGGCTTCAACTGTAAAATACTGGATTGAATAATGAAAAAAAATGTCTTGGGACCTTTCAGGTTAAGACTCTTATGTTTTGTTGTTCTGAGATGCACAGAAAGGCCAGGATCTTTTTGTTCTGTATTAAATTAGGAGGCAACAGAAGTGTATATATCTGAATCCTTAGCTCTCTACTTCCTCATATACTTTGAGAACAGAACCGTTCCACCCTCTAAGCACTGCTAAGGTAATATGAACAATGCAGATGATCCACTAAATGAAAACATTCTGTAATCTGCACTTGAAGAAGTAGAGGAGCCCTGAAATGAATACTGTACCTTGTTTCCAGTGAATATATAAGGAGATGAGGACCAATAGATAGTGAAGCAATAGTGGGGACCTTTTAAAGAAACTCTTGGGGCCTGCATTCAAATAGTAGACTGAGCCACAATGGGTGACCACCCAACGAGCAAAGCACAGGCTGCTTTCTGTACAGCAAGATGAAGATCCATATCAAACTGCAATTTCATTTGTCTACTACCCCACTCCCTTAATACAGAATTTAGCCACCAGTGTGGGGTAAAACAAACACATAAATAGATGGGAGGTGCATTATGTGTCCTAAAGTTCCGGTTCATGATCCAGGTGGAAACAATGTACCCAACTCTTGGCAGCAACATAGTTTAACTACAGTAAAGCCTTGGTTAAGGAGTACCTTGGTCTATGAGGGTTCTGCTTGATCAAGGAACAATGTCTTGCAATACGAGCACTGGAGCAGGTCATGTGATCACAAGTGAGCCAGTGGTGATTCTCTCTCTCTCTGTCTGTCTCTGTCTGTCTCTGTCTCTGTCTCTGTCTCTGTCTCTGTCTCTGTCTCTCTCTGTCTCTGTGTCTCTGTCTCTGTCTCTCTCTCTCTCTCTCTCTCTCTGTCTCTCTCTCTCTCTCTCTCTGTGCTCTTGCTGGATTGTGGAATTTTTCATCTCAGACAAGCCTCAAAAGTAGAGGGAAGAGAGAGGAAAGGAGGTCTCCTTTGCACCCATCACAAAAGTTTTCAAAGGAGAGCACAGGTTAGGGTTTTGTTTTATTTTTATGTATATTTTTAATTTTATTTAATTTGTTTTTATTATCCTTCACTGTCCCATTAAAAACATAGATTAAAATCCAGTTGTTAGTCCCCAAAAGAGCAGATTATGCACCCAGTTACCTAAACCATGGTGTGAATTTGGACTTCTAGTCAACATTTGCGAGTTTTGGCATTTTGTGTATATACCATGTGGTCTATGGGACACCAGAAAGAATAATCTGAGTTTTCATTATTTCTTATGGGGATATTTGCTTTGAAATATGAATGCTTTGGTTTACAAGCATGTATCCAGAATGGATTATGCTTGTAAACCAAGGTATTATTGTATCTAGTGTTCTAAATTTTATTTATATTATTTTATCCTAACCATTTCTCATACTGATTATTTATATCCATATCTATGTTTATTTCTATTGCATGTCACATAGGGAGAGATCCTGCAGCATAGATTGCATGCTTAATGCATAGCTACAGAAGCAGAAGGAAAAAATGTAGCAGGACAAAATGAATGACCATAAAGTACATCTACTGGCCTCTTGCAGGACACCTTTGATGAAAGCCACATGGTCAATTGCACAACCACAGTATGAACCAGGCAGACATGCACTATGGAATCATGATGTTAACAGCATGATCAATTAATTGCACAATACTTGCTGCCTGGGCATAACACCTGGCAAACTTCTACAAATGTAATTTTACAGTATGTCAACCTGAACAGGTCTTAGCCAGTGTTTATTTTATTATGGTTTTGTTTTGTTTTTAGGTTTTTTTGTTAACCATTCTGGTAATCTCATAGGAAAACGCAGGGAACAAACTTAACACAAGTAAATAATGCATTAATTTGAATGTGACATTTTGTAAGCTTACTTTAAGCATGCTTTTTAGCATTTATTTTCCTATTCAAATATTTCAGCGCAGCTACTCCATGCTCCTGAAAAAGCATTTGAAATATTTATGCAACATGTAAAATTAACATGATGCTTTGTTTTGCATTAGTTTTCCACTTCTAAATATAAGGCAAACAAATTTAATCAGATCTTGAATGATTTAGAGCAAGAGAAAAATATCTGCAGCTTTTTTTATTATTCAAATGTTTTCAGAAAATCTACATCAGTAACGATGAAGGGGAGACTGCAATCAAGCCAGGCCACATATATATGCATGCAGTGGATGCATAGAAGTGATCATACTCCCTAAACAACCTTTACTATAGGTACCAGAATGATTAGAGTTTGGTAACAATCCAATAATTAATGTACCAAATCAGTAAGAAAGTAGTGCAGTGGTATTCAGCTTGGGGCATATAAGATAACTGAGACATCTTATGTGCTGATTTCTACAACAGTTGCATTATTTATTATCACTGCATAAGAGTACAGTTATGTTATTGTGCAACACAGCAAATCAACCTTCTACAAGGCAGTTCTAAAAATGGGGGCAGTCCAAGCAATTTTAACATTGAAACTGGACTTTGGATCAGCACCAAATCTGGTACAGATGTAGTAGACAGTCTGGTCTTTTTGTGCCAAATTTGGGGAACTTTTAGGCACAAATATTTTTAAATTAGAATATATGACATTTTATTTTGTAATTAACAATTTTTTAAAAAATATATGAAATGAAATGAGCAACAAAATGGAAGTTGCTGCCACCCAGATGGTTTTGACAGCTTGGGCTGTGGGGAGGAGCTGTGGCTTTAAAGCCAACCCCCCTCCCCATGGCCCAAGCTGTCAAAACCAGCTGGGTGGTGGTGGCATGAATGGGAGAGCATAGCAAGGTTTTAAATTTGGTGCCACCTGCTCCGCTCTCCCGCTGCCACCACCGCCACCCAGCTGTTTTTTTTGGGGGGGGGACAGGTTGGGCTGTGCGGAACATCTCCCCACAGCTTGACCTATCAAAACAACAACAACACAACAACAACAACCCCAACTGGGTGTCAGTGGTGATGGCTGCAAAGGGAGAGCAGCTGGTGGGAGGGCTAGTGGGCCACCTCCTTGACCTAGGGGGAAGCCAGCCAGCTAGCTTGATCCAGAAAGTCAGGATTGCAGCCACCACATCCCTCCTTCTCCCACAGAGACCCAGGCAAAGGAGGGGGGAGGCGGCTTCAATCCTGGCTCAGAACGAGAGAGCAAAGCAAGCTTTTGAATTTTGCACCACACCAGCACCCTCACTGGTGCAGCGTGAAATTCAAAAGCCTCCTCCACTCTCCAGTTATGAGCCAGTATCATAGCCACCACCATCCCTCCTTCGCCCAGGTCTCTGTGGGTGAAGGAGAGGTGGTGGTGAAGGAAGGGTGGTCACAGCTTTGATCTTGGCTTTCCTATTCTGAGCCAGATGAGGGTCAACCAGTGCAGGCTGAACCCCTTACTCCCTGATTTGTCTTGTGACTGACCAGGAGCACCTCTGTATTTTCTGGATTAACTTTCATTACCAGACTAAACATGGAATAGCTTCCCTGGAATCAGATAGGAAGCAGATATACAGCTGGGTGTCATCAGCACATTAAAGGCACTGAACCCCAAACCCCCAGTCTCTACCAGCCATTCATGTAGATGGACATAGGGGACAGGACTGAGATCAAAGGGGCAGCATAGACCAATAGGAAAGATGTCAACCAGAACTCCCCAACAACCATTTTCTGGGTCTGGTTATCCAAGAAGTTTTGGAAACACTGTTAAACAATACCTCAAAGACCCATCTCAGAAAAGCATCCCAGAAAGGACAATGGTGCTGAAGGTTCCTGAGAGGCCAGACAGAACCAACAGGGACACATTCCCCTTGTTCAGTTCCCAACATAGGTCTTTAATTAAAGTGTCCAAACCTCTCTTTCTTTCATATACAGACCTGAAAATAAACTGTAATGTATCTAGATAACATGCCTCACCCTGAAGCCTCTGGATCTGAGGTGCCACAACATGCTCCAACACTTTGCCCAAAAATGGAATATTGATTGGCAATTATTATCCAATATAGTTGCATTCAAAGAGAACTTTAAGGGAGGAAGCCTTACTGCTACCTCCTTTAGGCATTCTAGTGCTTTGCCTTGTTGCATTTACCACTCCTCTTATTAACTCAACCAATGAGGGGGTTCTGGGTGATCTTATAGGGCAAGGATCCAGCACATATGTGCTGGCTTTTACCTAACTGAAAATCCTGTCCACATCATCATGCTGCATCAAATGAAACATATACATTATAATGGTGCAAGCAGGGGCCAAAATGTTGAATCAACAGGACCTTCATCAACTACAACATATAAAATGGAGTAGATCCAAGTGACTTTCTCTGCAAAGTGCCATGCACACCGTATATTAAGGCCCTACTCCTGGTTGTCTCCAAAAAAAAATTCTCAAAATACCTCTGTAAGAAGACAAAACAATAAGGGGGGAAAGTATGGCATCATGTTCCACCAGAGGTCCAATTTGTGATGTGCAGTGATGAAGTTATAGACACAACCATTGTGGAAGCACAGCTCTCAGAATTGCTGAAAACAGGATATCCATTCCAACCTAGTTTAAATATGTCCTCCAGTTTCAACACTACATGGCTGTGATTTTTCTTTTTAGATTCCATAGTGCCCAAGATTCTCATGTGTCTTTAAAATAAGATGACACTGCTCATTCCAGTATGGGCAATTATTTAGAAGCCATGCAAAATGGATCAAGAGCTGTGAGGATGAGGTCTTCAGGCTGTGAATATAATAATGGCTGCAGTAATTACTCTGTTCACCTCAGTTCTGAAGAACAGCCTTGCTTTTATCTCAATAAATAAATACATTAGGAAGATCATTCAATTTCCTTTCCCTCCATCAATTGTCATTTCCATACTTCAAGGCTGGAGATGAATAAGCACAACTAAGAGCTATCTTGCCTGCAGCTGCAACAAAATAGCCATGTGTCCTTTGCCTTCCATGTGCCTGCATGTTAGTGCATGTGTAATTATCACAACCCAAGTCAACACAAATCCATTCTGATAACACGGGTTCCCAGGCAGCCAGAAATGGAAATAGTACTGATGGATAGATCACTAACTATTCAGGGTTTTTTCTCCATTCAGGATGACTTTGACGCTGATGCTGTTACCTCCACCATCAAAAGGGGACAGATGGCTCATCTAAATGGAAATAGGTCACTTTTTCTGTCATAGCATATTTGTGGATACTGGACCAACAACTAAATGAATTTGCCTAAAAGGTTTTACTAATCAAATTTTGCACACAGAGAGAAAGAGCTTCATCAGTTTCAGAAAGGATTATGATTATGTGATGCACGTAGTCAAGTAGTTTCCAATTCCCTGTATGAGAATTGGGAAATACTATTCTCTATCTGTCTTTAAAGACTAACATCTATACTCTATAGGCATATTCTTCAGCTACAATCCCTGTAGTCATCTGCTTAACAGTATGCTCCTCTGAACATAGCAAGGCCTACTGATGAGTAAACATTCATACTGTATAACTGTACTGATAATGTGCATTTAATTCATTACAACATAAACTACCTTTGGTTGTCCTGAGGAGTGTTCAAGCCACATATACCCTTTCAGTGTCTGATTAAGTTAGTTAGGTGCCATCTAGTTGGAGACAAATTATAGCAAACCTAATGGGGCTTTCAAAGTAAATGAGACATTTAAGGAATGGTTTTACCAACTCAACTTCCCTAGTGAGTAGGGATTCAAACCCTTAGAGTTCATCATTCTATCCTAATATCTGATTATTTCATTATTTACCATATTATAATTAGGAACATTGTATTTATCTTCAAAAAGTAATAGGAAACCGTTAGATTCTTGTTAGCACGTTTATGTCCAGTAATAGGAAGAAGTGCCCTTTAACTTCTTCCTAAAAGTCTTCCTGTTCATCTGGAAATAGGAAATCTTAAATAGAAATATAAAAACAAGATGACTGTGCCTTGCATACTGCATGAACAGTCATTAGTATGTTACTAATATTCATACAGTGATAAATACAGTACTGTACTTTGTTGTGCAGACATATATTAGAAAGTAGCCTAAAACACTGACCCAGTTGAAGGTCTCCTATTTATTCCAGAGAAGAGAAAAGTTATTTTGTGGACTATATACATCTGCTAATAGCATAGTCATCATGCTATTAGGGAACTCTCGGAGTTTTAGATACAAACAATGAAACTTTTGCCATCTCCAGTTTATTAGGAGTTCTATTATCAAAGTTTAGTTTTCACTCACGGTCAGCGGTTTGCAACTATAGTGGTACCTTGTATAAAGGAATTAATTCGTTCCAAATGAAATTATGTTAAGCAAATTTTCCTTTATACAAATTCCCATAGGAATGCATTGAAAATGGAGTAATCCCATTTTTATGTTGTACGGATTCTCCCCATAGGTGATTATGTTAAGCAAATTTCCCCTATCTCTGGAATTTTTTACGTTGTACAGATTTTATGTTATACAAGCTGTTTGTTATACAAGGGTCCACTGTATTCAGATACTCATGACCTAAATGTAGCAGTGTAGGTTTACATGAAAATGGATTGTTCAAGGAAAGTGATTTTTAAAAATCTTTGTAACAACAAAATAAATGTGATTATAATTTACAAAGGCTGCAACCCTATACTTACGAGTATACCCCACTAAATTCATAAATACATCTGAGTAAATATTTATAATATTGCAATGTAAAGCTGTAACCCTACACTCACTTCTCTGGGAGACAGCACCTTTGATATCAAAAGGACTTATTTCTGTACAGGACTGTTCTGTTAACATGACAGCAAAGAACAAGTATCTTTAAATATTGCACCCAGTTTCTCCTAAATTCTCTACACAAAGGAAAATTTCCCTAATTTTCAAAGAGGGGTGCTCACTATTAACTGTGGTTCTTTTACCTAATTTTTGGGGGGAGGCGGGCTGGTTGGTAGGTTGGTTGATTTTATACTTCAGATAAAAATAGCAGTAATAGCAACTGAACTGGCAGCCTTGGCCACCATTTTATTGATGTAGTGTCATTCTGGGATATTCTAGGGCAGTGGTGGTGAACCTTTGGCAATCCTCTTTAAGGTGGGTTGTGAGGCTACTGTTGTGTGTCATAATTTATTCACCATTCCCCAGCCCCAATACTTAATTTCGGCCTCATTCTAATGGCCTTTCAGAGTCTTGTTCAAAGCTTCGTTTTTTTAGTTTACTACGTGATAATCAAGGGTGCTGAATTTTGTTTTTCTTTTTTCTTTTCTTTTTGTCTTACATGATTCATCCGAAACTTCCTGACCTGGCCCCTGTGAAAGGAAATATTCCCTAACTGAAATGAGAGAAGTTCCGAATGGAAGCATTTTGTTGCCACAGAGATGACCAAGCAATGAGCAAGGCATGCACACCCTGCCTCAGCAAGTTCGTTAGTAAGTTTGGCAGAAGAGTAGTGAACGGCACCCTTCGAATTTCTTTAGAAATTGTCTTCTTTGAATTCTTTTTGAAGGTGTTCTGTTACCTATAAAACTTGAATGAGACTAGTCCACTAATTGAGATGCAACCAACAAAAGCTAAAGGTTCCAAAGAGTAGGATGCCTCATAGTACTAATTAAAGTGAGAGCTTAATTAGGTGGAAAGTCACTTATATTTACATCATACTTTTTCAGTAATTGGATGGAACCATTTTAGAAACTCCTAGAATTTTTGTACTCCCTCTCTCATCTTAACATTTCAGGATCAGAAGCCTTCACCTCCACCCTCTACTCAGCCCATCTGTTCTGTCGACTCATCTACTGAAATCCTAAACCAGACCATCTAAATTCACCTGACACCTTCTAAATATATTATCATGCATACCACTTTCTCCTTTCTGGGTTATTCACATTCCTGACTTCATGACCCACCATCATTAGCTGAAACACAGGGAACTTGCTTAAAATTTTAAAGTAAGCCCAATTAAATTCATGTGACCTTTGTTAACCACCATATACCAACATACAGAACACTGGTGGTGGTGGTGGTGGTGGTGGTGGTGGTGGTGGTGGTGGTGGTGATGATGATTAACCACACAGCTATCTATCTACGCTGGATTTTACATTACCAGTCACTAGTCAAATGCCTCCCAAGCATTTAGGATTCAGTGATGTATTGGCAAATTATGCGAGCAGATCCCAGTAAGGCGGCTTTCTGCATCTGACTGATGGTGACTTTGTCAACTCAAATTTCTTCTTCTTCTTCTTCTTCTTCTTCTTCTTCTTCTTCTTCTTCTTCATTATTATTATCATCATCATCATCATCATCATCATCATCATCATCATCATCATCATCATCATCATCATCATCATCATCATCAAAGTAAAAACAAGGACCCAACAGCTCTATGGGATACCTGTCTGGATCAGTGCATAAAACTCTTTGGTAGAGAAGGTACAGTCTACTGTACAGGCTCTATATTTGGAAGCAGGATTTGACTGAATGGAAACTCAAGCACCTTAAAATTCTGGTTGAGGATTCACTTTCTGGCTGAACACCTGGGTTACATATACCTTATGTTAACTGACTGTTATACCAGCACCTGGATATCCACAATTCAACATAAAATCAGATCCATTGGTGTGCCCCTTGAATCTATTCTATTGCTTGGACAACAACAGGCCTAAGCCAGAGACTCTATGACATAGAGATACAGTAACTGTTTTCACTAACTAACAGAACCTGTTCACCTCTGACATGTGGCATCCTCCCGGTGTAAAAGATACCGGCAACCTACCTAACTATGCTCTGAACATCCCAAGTCTGTACAGCACTTATCCTTGCAAGATTTAATGTTCTACCGTCAGCCTTACTTCAAGGCAGGTTATAGGGAACCCCAAACCAAGAAAGATCCCCGAATTTCTATCACATACCCTCTTATGCTGTATTTTCTATAAACAAGTCAGGAGGGATCTGATCTATCCTCTGATCCACAAATTTCAAGGTTGTTCAGATAAGTGGCTGGTCTCATACAGAATTCTTACATAACAACTCAGGTTGCTAATTTTTTTCTAGCTGCACTCTGTAAAAAAGCTGTATTATTAGCAGATGGTTGACCTATGCATATGTTCTCTGTGACCCCAGTTTACTTCTCCCTTTCTTCTTTATTGTACTGTTTTTGCTGTTGTTTTCTCTCTCCTTTGAATGGGTCCTATGACTGCAATAAACCATTAATTGATTGGTACTATCTATTGGATTTGGTGGTTGGGGGACAGATTTCTATTGATGCCTTCCCCCCCCCAGGCCTTTGGGGTACAGTAGTCCCCATTTATCATGGGGTTAGGTTCTCTGACCACCTGTGATAAAGGAAAATCTGAGATATGAGGACTAGAGATGGGCACGAAACAGAAAAATGGCATTTCGGTTTTTCGTTTGTCATTGAGAGGTCTGTTTCGGTTCATTTCCGTTTGTCAGGAATTTTTTGAAAAATTTTGTTACCATTTTTTGTTTTTTTGTTTGTCGTTTCTACCTGCTTTTTGCGTGATTTTTAAAGCATTTCCGTGAGCAGGCATCCTCCAACGCCCCAGACCAGAGGGAAAACACTAAAAAAATGGATGCTGGCAGAGACACAGTATAGACTAGGTATGCAGGGAGGCTGCAAAAGCAGCGGTGGGCATTGCCCAGGGTGCAAGGCAGCCACAGAGTGACTGCACTGCGGGGCAGGGGAGGGTACTCACTGAGAGATATGCAGCACGCACACACACAGGGAGGCTGCAGGACTGAAGCTAGAGTCGCAGAGACAGCAATCCCACCCTAACTCCCACCAGAGACTTCAAGGAGGATGGGGGCTGCCAGAGCTTTTTATGCCCTCTGTGGCTACCAGACCTGCCCACCCAGTCTGCAACCTGGGCATGCTATTGGTTGAACATGATCCCACATCACATGGCTTGCCTCCATTTTGTGGCTGGTGGCGACATCCATTTTAAAGGGAAAAGAATAATACATCACGATGGGAGAAGACAAAAACAAACGTTTTAAGGACCCCAACCCCCCTGGTAGGTATTATCAGACAATATAAATAATTATCGCTGCGTTTTTACGGATGTCCAGGGCATTTTTTAACGTTTAAAACAGCTCATTTCATTGCGCGTCGCCATTAACGGAAACAAAACGTAACGACTACAATTTTCATGGTTCTGTTCGTTTTGTTTCATTTTCATCCCAGTTTTCGTTTGTCGTTTCATTACATAATGGAAACGACAAATGGTAACGGAAATGAAAAAATGTTCGTTCTGTGCCCATCTCTAATGAGGACACCACCCATTGCCTCATTTCCAAAGAGGCTTCCTCCATGGAGCCTCTCCCCATCCCTCCCATGCTGCAGCTGGGATTCCACCCCCACTGCAATCACCTCATTTCCAAAGAGATCTCCTCCACGGAGCCTCTCCTCTCCCCTTCTGCAGCCAGGATTCCCCAGTCCCAATTGCCTCCTTTGCAAAGAGGTCGCCTCCACAAGTCTCCTTCTGCAGTCCAGATTCCTCTGCCCCAATCACCTTGTTTGCAAAAAGTTCACCACAGAGCCTCTCCACTCCTATTCTGCATCCAGGATTCCCTAGTCCCAATCACCTCATTGGCAAAAAGGTCTCCTGGCTGCAGAGGGAGTGGAGAGAAGATCCATGAAGGAGAGCATGTAAAAAAGGTGATTAGGTCTGGGTAATCCTGTCTGCGAGCTGCCTAGATGCCCTAAGCACATTTGTCCTCGCTTGATTTTGGAAGCTAAGCAGGGTCGGCCCTGGTTAGTACTTGGATGGGCGATCACCAGGGAATACCAAGGGATACCAGGTGCTGTAGGCGCCTGGAGTAGGAACTGGCAAGCCACTCCAGTACTCCTGCCAAGAAAACTCCATGGACATGGAGTCACCAATCGATCACGACTGTGTACACAACACACACACACACACACACACACACACACACACACACACACACACACACACACACACACACACACACACACACACACACACACACACACAATCCTGGCTGCAGAAGGAGTGGGGAGGGGCTCTGTGAAGGAGACCTTTTTGCAAAGGAGGCAATTGGGACTGGGGAATCCTGGCTGCAGAATAGGAGTAGAGAGGCTCCGTGAAGGAGATCTATTTGGAAACGAGGTGATTGGGCTGGGGGCTGGTGGAATCCCAGCTCCACAAGGGAGGGGAAAGACTCCCTGGAGGAGACCTCTTTGGGGAAAAGGGAGAAGATGGTAGCTGGGATGGTGGGGAGAGGTTCCTGGAGGACAACTCTTTGCAAATGGGGATGGAAGGGGGGGGGATCCTGGCTGCAGCAGAGGATGTGAGAGGCTCCACGCAGGTAACCTCTCTCTAAATGAAAATCCACAATATATCGGGAATGCAATATATGAACTGCAATGTAGTGGGGAACTACTATTGTTTCAAAGCACACACATCCACACCCCAAGACATTCAAAACCAGCATTTCAGTGCACAGCTACTGCATCAGTAAGGAGCAGGGAAGACCAATTCAAAAAAGTAAAAAAGGAATGAAATCAATCCAAATCCCTTTCAATTGTGCATTTGAAATTAAAAGAAAGATGATAAGTTGGTTAAAAACAATAATGTGCATCTTGAGGGGAAAATAAATTGTCGTAGTCCTTCTAGAAGCTGATTGGATAGCTCAGTGACTTGGGTACCTGTGGTTGGGAGTTTGATTTCTCAACTGTGTCTTCCTAAAGAAGAGCCAGCTCAGGTGGCCTTGGACAAGTTGCCTGGTGCCAAAGCAGTACCAGAAGAAGGGAAGGGTCAACCACTTCTGTGTATACTCTACTTATAAAACCCCCCAAAAGAGTCACCATAAGTCAGAATTGACTTCATGTCATGCAATTTTTATCCTTTTAGAACAGTACTGCTAGACTTCAGATACTAATGGCACATATTACAATGCAGTGTTATTGTTGTTTTTTAAAAAAACTGTCAACAAAAATGTAAGATGTCAAGAAAAGTTTTTTTTTTTAATTTCCCCTGGCATTCCAGTTTTCTATATCTGGCCTAGGACAAGCTGCATAGTCACAGGGTGGCCCCCTCGCCCCCTCCCCAAAGAAGGGAACAGTTAGCCACTTCTGAGTAGTCTCTACCTGGAAACCCCAAAAAGGGATGCCATGAATCAGAATTGACTTGACAACACATGACTATTAATATTGTATGATAAAAATTACCTTTTTTTTTTCATTTCCATAAGGGCAAAACACTCTGCACTGCATTTGAAAGTGTTGTATGCTGCTTCTACTGTGAAAACAAGCACTTAGTTCAATGGAGAAGAGGAGCAACTCCATGGAAAGAAGCTGTGTTAGTCTTTTTAAGAATTCCAGGCAAAATCAACCAAACAAAATAAACCACCCTGCTCTGATCTCAGGTCTGGTTTCCATCTGTTGGGGAATTTACCACAGAGCCATAAAACAACACCTATCAACAAATGACATGATACCCTGGGCAAATCCTCCCCCCCCATCATCTTTACAACCTCCCTCCTCCTCTTCCCCCTCCTCTACCCACTGCCTATAGAAACTTACAACCAGGCTGACATACAAATACAGGTACCCCAGCCAATGAATATTTGTTATGAATGGTATATCTCATCATATATTATACTGTATTGCACACGCCATTCTGCTTCTATATGTCTGAAGAAGTGGACGTGTAGTCCACGAAACGTAATATTAAAATATGAAAGTTAGTCTTTAAGGTGCCACATATTCTGTGTCTTTTGTTTTGTTTTGCTTTTCTTTGATTTTGCCTATAATTCCATGGAATGAATGAGTGAGCTCCTGCGTTGTCTACCTGACTACAAAACCACAAGGATGTTTCCAGTTTGTTCTGCTATTATTTATTTATTTATTTATTTATTTATTTATTTATTTATTTATTTATTTATTTATTTATTTATTATATTTCTAGACCGCCCATCTTCCGAATGGAAGTCTGGGCGGTTTACAATTAGAACAAGGCAGCAAAAAAATACAAAAGAGGAGAACTGCTAATAAAATAAGGGGGACCAAACCCTCCACGAAAGATGGTGCGGGCGGCAAAAAAAAAGGGGGGAGGAAAAAATAAGTAAAAAGGTTACCATATGCCTCTTTGAAAAGGTAGGTTTTCAGGGCCTTTTTAAAGGCAGGCAGGGACTGTGCTAGGTGCAGCTCACTGGGGAGATGACTCCACAGCATGGGGCCCACCACAGAGAAGGTGTGGTTACACGTGAGTGATTTCTGCACCTCCCTGGGTGTGGCCACCCTAAGTGAGTGCTCCTGTGCCATTCTTGTGGGCCTGACCCCAGTTGACCTCTGGGAGATACGCTCCAACAGGTACTCTGGTCCCAAGCCGTGGAGGGTTTTGAAAATCAAAACCAGGACCTTGAACCCTATCCAGAGGACAACGGGTAGCCAATGCAGGTGAGCTAGAAGTGGGGTGATGTGCTCGAATCTACGAGCACCCACCATCAGCCTAGCCACTGCATTCTGCACCCACTGGAGCCTCTGGACAAGGGTCAAGGGCAACCCCACATATAGGGCATTGCAGTAGTCGATCCTCGATATCACAAGAGCCTGCAAGACTGTCCTGAGGGAGGACTTATCAAGGTACTGGCGGATCTGGGCGATCCTGCGGAGATGGATAAAAAGCAGCCCTGGAGAGGGCTGAATCCAGGACCATGCCCAGATTCCTGGCCCTGTCTGTAGGCTGGAGAGAACCCCCCCCAGTCTAGGGGGTTTCCCTCCAGCCTATCATTGTGCTTATAATCAGGTATTGTGTTGAGATTATTTAGCCAGTGTTTCCTGTGACCTCTTCACACAATATTATTCTTTCGGTCTGAGTTGTTTTTTCTTTACACTACTTTATCTATTTTCTCTCTTTTATTTTATGTTAAAAAGCAAAGCAATTATATCTTGTTTTGAAGTGTTATCCTAGCCAATTTCAGCCTGTCCCTCTAATTTATCAAGATTACAGAGTACTTAATTGCATTCTGCAAAAGATTTCTGATCTTTTCCAAGCCTGTATTGTTTTCCCGTATGTGATTAGCATACTCTTCACTGCAGTATGTCTAAGTCAGTGATGGGTCATGTTATGCCTGAAATAAGCTAGTTGTTATCCTCTTCATCACTGACACTAGGTCATCATAATAACAATTAGCGTGCTTTGTTATAGCGAGTCACATTTCTGAGCACTTCTTTTATTTAACCACAAGAAGGTATGAAAAGATCTACTGTAATTTTAAATTAAGCAAAGCTGAGGTTATATAGAAAAGGTTGCCAAAAATAATAAGCAGAAGGACTTGTGTTTTTATTAACCGAAAAGTGGTTTATATAAATAAAATTAATATTATATTATATGAAGTCAAAGATGGGGGCACCAAGTAACAGGCGAACATCTCAGCATTTGGTGTTCTTCAGCCATTTTATATGCCCATGTCTGAGATATTAATTTACAAATGCTGGCTTGAATATCTTTGATGTTTAATCTACATGTGTTCTGCTTAGATGTGGGAACAGGAATTCTTTGGGATTATAATTCCCCAAAAACCACAATCACCACAACTAATGTGTACCGGGAACTATAGACTACAAAAATAATTTTAACCATTCCTGGTCATGGTCAAATAACATCCAACTGATGCTCCTGTATTTGTACCACACAGCTGCAATGTCATCATAAATTTTGCTGTTGACGAAGTTAAACAGAAAATCCCAAACTCTAGAAAATGTATTAGAGATGGCATGAAACGAAGTTTTAGGTGGAATCCAGGTTAAAGACAGAACGAATATTTATTCCTTTGGGAAACTTGCCAGGTTGAAAATGTTTTGCAGGTTGTTGTATAAAAAGTCTCCGACAGTTTTCCTGAAAATGTTATTGATTTTGTTATTTTTAAAAGGTGGACCCACTGCTAGCTGAGATGCTGTAGACTTCAGTAAAAATAAAACTTTCCCCTCTATGTGCAACTGGGTTTTAAGGGAGCAAGTTTTTCTTTCTTTCTGGAAAGCAGTAGCTTCTATTCTCTATTCTCAGTGACAAGTGCTCTGTTGTTAACAAAATCTAAACTCACAGTTTCTTGGAGAACAGCTGCTGCCACAAGACAAAAAAAACTAACTATCCCCTGCCACTAGCTAAAAGTAGTTGAGGCTGAATGAACAAGGTAAATTATCTTTCTATATGGGGGTGGGCTGGGGATGCTGAATGAGAAGAGGTGTTTGGGGGATGGCTTTCAATGCATCAACAAAGGAAATTAAGGTAGGGAGGTGAGACCTTGGTTCTATACAATGTTTAATTCAATCCCCATTTCAATAAAAATGACTCCAGTGCAAAAATTTTGTCACTAACTAAAGTATTACATTCTTTAAGAAACAATCCCTACCTTTCTTAGAGAGGAATGTAAGAACCTAGAACAGGCAAGTCCAAACTTTGGCCCTCCAGATGGTTTGGACCACAACTCCCACAGTCCTTTGCCATTGGCAAACTAAGCTTAGAATTCTGGGAGTTGTGGTCCATAACATCAGGACAGCCGAAGTCTGGACATGCCTGACCTAGAATAATACCCAACAAAGAGACCTGCAGAGTGAAGACACCATGGTGAAGGTCTACATTCCTGTAGCGATGGGTAACTTTACAAAGTTGGGAAATGTTCCCAGATTGACATTCCCCTCCCCCCTATGCTTTTGCACCACCCCAGCATTAAAGAAAAGTTGGCTTAAAATGGACAACAACCCCTCCAGAGTACCGATGTGTGTGTTGTGGGGGAGCAATATGTATTTTATGGGGTGTTTGTGTCCATTGATACTAAAGAGACTTGAATTCAAATCCAGAAACAAATAAAAGAGGTAATAAGTGAACATGTCTTGAAACCGTCAATCACCCCTCCCCCAGAGGCTCACAGGAAAACCTGATTGTTTGGTAAACATATTTTTCTTGGGTGGGGTGGGGGGGAGGGAGATAACAGGAAGGTCCAGGAAGCTGCTGACCAGCATTGAGAGGACTACATTTCAACTACTTTCAGCTTGCAGTATATGTATCCCTTGTAACAACCTCATTCTGCTACTCTGTGTCTGAAGAAGTGGACGTGTAGTACACAAAATGTTACATTAAAATATGCAAGTTAGTCTTTAAGGTGCCACATGTTTGTATCTTTTGTTTTGTTTTGTTTTCTTTGATTTTTGCCCGAAATTCTTGTGTTTTATGGCCATATTTTGTGGGATTCGCTTTTAATAACCAGTCTGATTCATTCGAGGAAACTCCAGGAGGGAGCTTGGTGATCCTATCAGAATTTTCACATTAAAAAAGCCATTTTACTGGTGATAATGTGAGTACATGGTACTCTGCAGTAATCACAGAGGCTTTCAGTTAGGAAACACTTCTCAGTCCTCAGCAGAAGCAGCCGGAAGACAAAACCTTTTCTTCCTGGAGCTGTGATTGTCACAGGCTCCTTCTTCCTGCCTTATATACTTTTATCTGCTTAGCCATGGCCACAGGCAGCTGAAGTTCTGACTGACAGGTTCCTCCAATCCTTGAGAAGTATGAGAAGAAAGGGAAGACTGCTCATATGGAAATGAGGACATAATAAAGGCCTTAGTTACATCAAGAGTAGGAAAGACCACGTTTTATCCATGTGCGACTATATTTTCTCTCAAATTTTTAGACTAAAAATTGAGGGTCATGTTAAACAACCGACGAGAGAAATGCACAGTTGCAAAACTGTAATTTGGAGTTAGAAAAATTGGGGTCATCTTATATACAGGGGTGTCTTATAGACAGAAAAATATGGTACACAGAAAATGGGGCTTCCTCCAGGGTCCCACGGCACTTCGGTTAGATCCAAATTAGGAGAGGATAGATCTGCTTCTTATTTCAATAGCCATCTTTCCTACATGAACCTGCCCACTTATTAAAACGTTTCTGTATCTCATTAGTAAAAGAGTACGGCTGCAGGACTTCTGTAGCACAAGAAGCTTATTCTGCCCCTTCTCTGTTCATCCCCTTCCCTTTGACAATTTCATCTTTTATTTATTTTATTTATTTTATTTGCAGGTATTTGCAACTCCAAGCTGAAAAGATACGAAGCTGGAAATGAGTTACACTATTTATTATTATTATTATTATTATTATTATTATTATTATTATTATTATTATTATTATTATTATTATTATTATTGTATGCATTCTGGATTTTTTAAAAAATGACCTATTTGGTTTCTAATTTATTTATTTATTTGCAATATATTGCTGTTTGTAAATCTTGTTTGTAAACTAAAAGAATTATAGAAACCGAGAATTCTATAGGCCAAATTTCTTTTTAGTGCCTTAACCAGATAACAAGAAGCCTCTAACAGATGGCTATGCAACCTCTAATTCAAGGGCTGGCAAGATCCTCTTCTCGGGTATTTCTGGACTGCTATGCCTGGCTCCTCTCTGCATTGGTTTTGCTGGCTAAGTTGCATTCCAACTACATCTGCGTGGCACAGTTGGTCTCCACCAATAAAAATGCCACCAAACAGCCTCTGTCTTCAAGACATTTTTCCCAATGTTCAATGCTAATCAAGCTCCCCACCCCCTATCCCAAATATGACAGAGCTTTAGATTTTGAAAGAGCACTATTATCAGGTACAGGCAGAATTTTTCCCTTCAGGCTAAACTGCTCGGATTCCTTAACCTGACAGAAACTGTATGTCTCCTTGAGGATTTTCTCTTCAAAGTGTTTGTGTTTGGACAAGGCAGGCAGATGGGGCAGGGCAATATATCTGACAACTCAAAATTTTATGGAATGAGGCAGGAATAGTTTAACCAGAACACAATTTATGTCACAACACACTCACATCACCAATAAGTGAATGTTGGTACTGCTGGTTTAATGTGTGACAGAAGCAAGCTAAAAGGCATTTGTGGGAGAATAATGATTGTTAATTGCAGTGCACGTTGAATTCAGTATCTTTGTAATAAAACCAATAGTCAAATACTTTAGCCTCTGTTCATGTCCTCCAAAGAGATATCAATAAATAATATTTCTGAATAATATTTTATAGCCTGCATGTAAGATTTCCCCACTATAACTGAAGGGAGACATTTTTTTCGAAGAAATGAGGACAACTGCCAGCAAGAAAACCAATCAGGGCCAACCATGCAGGTCTCAAATGTTCTTATTTTGCCAAGGCTGCTCAGCATCTAAAAGCATTTATGTCAGGGTGCTTTGCCCCCAAGCCCCGAAAGAAATAGGCGGACAACTTCTGATTTGGTACAAACGGGCCACAACTTTATTAATAACTCTTCAACTTCTTAACTGGAAAAGTCAGGATCACTGAAGGGGACCTGACTCCGTAGTGCAAGCTGGTAACAGGGTGAGATGAAATTCCCACAGCCAATAAGCTCAGTATTCAATAGGAAACGATTTAACTCTTGAGCTCAGCACAGCCCTCGGGAGGCCTCCAGTCAAACATAGCTAATTTGTCCGCTGACATAGCCAATGTGGATAGACTGATAACAAGGGCTGTGACGCGCCGTAATGGCCTCCAATTAGCTCACAACTTGAATACGGTTACCAGCTGCACTACCCGCCAAGTTAGTGGCCAAAGGGAAGGGAACCCACCCCCGCAGTGAAGAGAATGGGATGGGCGAAAACACATGGCTACTCACGGCCAATCAGAGTAACCACCAAAAATTCCCATCCGGCCCCAAAAGGCGACCAGTTAGACTCATTCTCCAACCATAGGGGGGAGGGAGGGGCCAAAATTCTCACCGCCAACAAAATGGCGGTGAGGGATGGGAGCCTTCTTATAGGCCCCCGTCCCCAGGCAGAAGAACCCGGATGGGCGCGAAAATAGCGCACCCAAACCGGTGCTGGTGGGGCAAACACGCCCTTCCCCCAACAAGTGGGGATCAGAGCTTCCCTTCACACACTTGCAGATTGTCCTTGGGACCATATTCTATATCAAAAGAAATGACTGCCTACATTGTTTCATGCTGGCTCTGCTAACATCCTCATTACAGTTTCTCTAACATCAGTGAAGTTATGCCCACATGCAATATGCTTATCGTTCCTTCTCTCTTCATTCATGGTGGGACTATCTTTTTCAGGCCTTCCATCTCAAATATTATATTTTTTTCACCCCCAAAGATTATCAGTATGGTATTATATGACCTATCCTATAACAATATTAAGCTGCCTAGATGCCCTAAGGACATCCAATCTCGCCTGATTTCAGAAGCTAAGCAGGGTCGGCCGTGGTTAGTACTTGGATGAGAGACCGCCAGGGAATACCAGGTGCTGTAGGCACCTGCAGTAGGAACTGGCAAGCCACTCCAGTATTCCTGCCAAGAAAACCCCATGGACATGGAGTCACGAAGAGTCGGTCACGACTGTAATGACACAACACACACACACACACACACACACACACACACACACACACACACACACACACACACACACACACACACACACACACAACAATATTAACAAAAACTGCCATGTGCACTTTTGCTTGGTAATTCCATGTGTATATGGGAAGCTGCTCAAGACCTTCATAAAATATTTGTCTATCTAGACCAATGTTGCCTTTTCCAATTGCTAGCAATCTCTTAAGCATCTCAAGAGGCACACATTCAATGAATGAAAGAAACAGAGGTGTGACTCTTCTTCTAACTGGAGATAACAAACTTTGGAATGATGGCGTCCATGAAAAAACTGTGCTCTAATGAAACCTGAACTAAGGTCAGTCTCTAACTTGGTTTCTGCAGGATTTTCTTTATTTGTCTTTGCCCTACACATCCAAAAGGAATTCATCTTGAAAGATTGGAAAAAGAAGGGAGGACAGATTTATTGAGAAGAGCAGCTACTCTGAAGGCTACACACTTCTATAAATACACATCAGAAATAATGAATAGTGATATTAAGCAACTGTTTTTCCTAACGGAAGTTTGTGTTTCTGTGCACATCTAGTAGCTGATGCATGAAGAAACTGAATGTCTCGAGATCTAGATTAATTTTCTGCTCTTCATGTGGTTCCTTCTTCTGCAGAGCAAAGGTACTTGAAAGAAAATCTTCTTAAGTCAAGAGGGATGTTGTGGAACCAGGGACCTTAGGACAGTGTCACCAGAGCAGAAGCAAAAATAGAAGCAAGTGGAGATAGATTAATAAGAAAATATTGTTGAAAATCAAATCAGGTTGAAACATTTGGGTTTTTATGTTCAATGCAGAGATCCAGAAATTAAAAGAAGAGTCAAAGGAAACTCTTCCATATACTTGTTTAAGAATGGAATAGATTACAAAGCTGTAAATACCCAGCAAAAATGCTGAAAATAGATTCCATTCAGAGCAGTGATAGAACAATCAACAGTATTAATATTGAACCTTTCCTACAACTTAGCTTGTTAACTGACACACACTTGTAATAATTTACTAATAACTATTACATATCCCCCTCTATCTCAAGAACAGGAGTTTAATAACTGACACATTTTAACATTCTTAAGACTGAGCAGTCAAATTCCAAATGATGTTTACTTCATTCTTGTAAATCTTTCTATAGGAAGGCAAGCTGCTAATTCACAGTTCTTCTATGCAACCCTAGTATTGCCCTAGAATTTTAGCACATGTAGAATTTCTCTGTAAGCCAGATTCAGTAAATAGTCAATACTACCTATACATAGCTTTGCAAAGGTTTATCTGCACTCTATATGGAAGGTACAGTGCAAACATAAGTCAGTGACAATATGTCCCTTATATATTATTGAGGCATACTGGCAAGCTCTCTGAAGAACCTTTACCACAAAGAGAACAGTCAAGCAAGCAATTATTCTGTTTTGTAAATCACATAGCTTAAAATAGAAACATATTCTTCATGTGTTTCTGGAGACATTCAGGTGTTAGAAGAGTCTAGGATTAACTATTACTCATCTATAATAATATAAAATGTTGTGTTCAATACATTCTCATGGTTATTCTCAAGTAAAAGTGAATAATGAGTAAACTACATTTTAAAAAGCAAAAAGTGCTGCTAATATAGCACCCCATAACAGTTAAAGCACTATGGGGATAGTTTGCAATTTAGTTATGCAGACTACACATTGCCTCTTCTCCTAAAAGGGCAGGGCACTCAACATACCAATCTTGGAAGGATGGAAGGCTGAGTAAACCTCAAACTGGCTATTTTGGATTGAATCCAGGTCATGAGTAGAGTATTGGTCGCAGTACTGGAATGTAACCAATGTGGCATGAGGCTCGAATGAACAGATATGACATGAAGAACATTTTCCTGCCTTACAAAACGTGAATGAAATGACAGCCCTGTCTCAGATGACAATGCAAGAAAGTTACAAAAACAACAACATGAAAACCAAAAACCCAATACATAATAGAGTTTCACTGTATCCATTCTTAATACTTCCTCTTTTTTGTATCAAATAGACTGGTTTCTTGAATCAGATGTTTAAATAATATAACTGGGTAATGCTCTGTTTATTCTGAAATAGTTTCAATGAATGTGCCAAGGGTCATACATTCAGGCACATGATACAGCACTGCATTCTGACATGGCAATAAAGCAAAAGTCTATTCAGGAAACAGGCCCCACTGAGTTCAGTTCGGTGGCCAAAGGTCTCTAGATAGAATTTTTTTGTCTTTTAGCTTTAATGCTAGTACATGTATTGTTGGTAATCCTGAAATTGCTCAGCACAGGCACAAGCTGGCATAAATCATCCTTCTAGGCCTTGGTATTACTCAAATGTTAATGTGCTTTGCCAAATATCCTTAAGCATGTTTTCTAATTCTGTTCAGACAATTTTCCATACACCTGTCATAGACAGGACCTCACTAACATCTTGTACAAAATCAGAGTGAAACTGTTCAGTTTAAACAGCATGTACAGGAAAATATTATTTTTATTTTTTTGCACTTTTCAAGTTATAGCTTCCCACACAAGCACTGAATGTTATTCTGCAAGTCTCTTGACTCACACTATTCAAAAAACAACAACAAAACCCTAATCTTTCAGCTTTGAAAGGTGTGAAAAATGGCTATGAGATGAACTTGCACCCAACCAGGCACACACTAAATTTCATTCATGTATTATAGATCTTATGTAAGAAAATGCCAATTTGAGTTTGATTGAATACTTGAGGAATGCTTAGGTCACCTTTCCAAATGCCAGCCTAGGACCCTAAAGAAATGAATTGTGATTCCTTCTCCATTTGCCATGTCTTATCTTGCAATTTTCAGGACTTTGCAGTAATTCAAGACTGAACTTATTGTTGGCTTTACTAACACAGGGTATCCCATCTAAGTAGGACTGACCTACTTAGTAAACCTCTTTGTTTTTGTTATGTGCCGTCAGGTTGGAACTAACATGCAGAAACACTAATCATGTTCTCAAGTAAATAAGATTTAAGGAGTGGTTCTATCAGCTCTGCACCCCTAAAGGAAAGCAAAGTGGTCTGTTTATATACCGCCCCATATCACTTCAAGTAGTCTCTGGGCAGTTTACAGTTTTTAATTACAGTATGCAGGCTACACATTGCCCCCCCCCCAGCAAGCTGGGTACTCATTTTACCTACCTTTCATCAGAAGGATGAAAGGCTGAGTCAACCATGAGCCGGCTACCTGGGATTGAACCCCAGGTCGTAAGCACAGTTTTACCTGCAGTACAGGCATTTAACCACTGTGCCATGAAGCTCTTTGCAGTAAGTTTACAGGGCAGGGAATCAAAATTCATTATTTATCTCTCTACTACACTTTACTTTATTGTTGTACAATTATGGACCCAAAATTGAAACAAGAACAATTAAAACAGAGATAAATCATTTACATGCTAAAAACTTGTTCATTATCTTGATGGTCCATTTTATGTGATCTTACAACCCAGACTAGAAACTTCACCACTGTCTCCATGATTATCTGATTTGTACCTGCCAAAAAAGTCTTTAGATGTTCACTAGGACACATACTGAGACATTTATTCATAACTGGATAAATAAGTTGAATATGTTTGTCCTTATAAAGGCTTCATTCCAGCATAATATGTATCAGGGTCCCTACTGTATCCTCACCACAAGGACATAAATGATCATTATACGGGATGTTATGAAAACACCCTTCAAATACTGCTGAGGGGCCTTATCTACTACACCAAGCCAGGTATCCTTAAGATATTATCAGTCGCCTCATGCAAAATCCTTAATATCAGATCACTGCCAATTTATCCATGTTAAGACATCCAACAGAATAAAGACCACATTCATATTTTACAGAAGCTCATCATTCTGTTTTCAAAGCTACATGTGGAACACAATGGGAAAATTATTTGAGGGGGCTGACCATGATCTGTTCCATTTTTAATGCTCTCTCCTCATCCTGCTACTCTGCCCATAAGCACATTATTCCACTTGATACACTTCCATGCTTACCCTCCTGCTCAGTCCTGCGAGTATAGAACTTGGGCTTAAATATCACACTACACATAGCCCTTCTAGTAACAGTATATTCTTCCTAAAAAGCCCAAGCAAGTAGGGAAGTCACTTATTTTCCCAAGTGTTTTAAAACTCCCAACCCTTGTATCTTCTCCCATGCTTTTAAATAGTTAATTTCAGAACTGAACTCAACTGAAGGGCCATGAATTTAAGCATACTTTAAAGTGCAACAATTTCTATATTTATCTAGAACATGGGGCACTGTACTGTCAGACTACTTTTGTTGTTGCTGGAAACCAAGTCAACTTTTCTCCTCAAAAATCTTTGCCATCTGGTAGAAGCAACTTGTTTTTATTTAACATGACAGTTTGTTCCAGCACTTTGTCACCTAATTTCTCATTCTCAGATACAGTGTTGTAATTACTACCTGACAGGAATTGATACAATGGACACATGCTACACACATAATACCTTCTTGCAATCTCATGGATTGACCCCTGATAAACCGAACTGACTTTATCAATTGTCCCTCATTTTTCAACTCTACAGAGTTCATAGTTAAGGCCCTCACTTTATGGATACCTACTAGTTATGTGAGAAATTGCATGTGCACAAGCCACACACCAATTAATGTATTCTCATAACATGGAAGAAAAAATGGGTAACAAATAAGGATGCTTCCTACAATTAATTAACCCTTTTGGGATTAATGAGGGGATAACAATGTTCTTTTGTAAAGTCTCCAATGATTGGCAAAATCAATCTTTTTTTATGTACCAAGTAATGCCTATATGATAATCCCCCCTTTTTAGTGGGGGTCAAACTTTTAGCAGGCAATTCAGGACCACTCTTATTTCTATCCTCACAAACTTCAGATCATTTTATTGCAATAGCTTCCTTTCATTTTTTGAAAGGAGCTCAATTAAACTGCAAGCCATACATGACATAATGATAAACTTAGCAAGCTATTTTTTTCAAAGATGATACAAAATAATAATCTTTCTTAAAACTATTTTTCCAAGCATATTTTCTTCTCTACTCAACCAAGTTTGTTTCTGATACTAAGAGCTCTTTAAACAAAAACCCGTAAGCACACCATGGTCTTATGTTCCTGCCATATGGTTTTCACAGGGTTACTTTGAATTTGGGGGGGAAATTGCTCCTGAGACTTAACTTTCTGAACAGGAGAGTATTTTGCAACAAACCTTTCTAAAGCAGATCTTTCCATAGAGGTTGAGAGAAGGCAACACTTGCTCCCAATGCTTTCCTGGGCTTCTTTGAATAAACTAAAACTTCTAGTTACACATTTTCAGTTATTATTTGTTCTGCCAAACAAAGCAAATTTATGCAATTTCTCCTTCAGACATAGCAGTCTTTTCAGTGACAAAGACTTCTAAACTAAAGAAGAACAACCATAATTCTGTCCTCCACCACTATGTATGTAGCTCTTGGTATGGTGATTAATTTGCAGATTTTACTCTTGCAAGGTTTTCTCAAGTGTTCATTCCTTTATTTCCTTTGTAGATTGAAGTGTTTCCTTAATAGTTTTCAGTACAATGTGTCTCAAGAGAATGGTTGCTCCGCCCGGCCTCGTGCCGAGCAGGGGCACCTTTGCCGGCCGGTTGAGGGAGGCGGCTATTGGCTCTGCTATTAGCGTAGCCTACGGTAGGGGAGCGCACCCTTTATAAGTCCTTGGTGCGCTCCCCTCAGTCTGCCTCTGCAATCGCCAGTTTCCCCGCCCTCCTGCCACTGTTTACGATGTGCTGGTGATGCTTTGCTGGTCGCTTCGGGGCCGGATGGGAATTTTTGACCATTTCTCTGATTGGCCTTGAGCGGTGGTGTTTTTTCGCCCATCCCACCATTCACATATTGGCGGTGGGTGTTGTAGGTAATAACCCCGGTCACAACTGGCGGGTAGCGCATAAAAAGTTAACCATTTAGGCCCCGAATCTAATTACATCTTCCTGTCTTCGGCAGCCTTCCATTAATAACCCAATAGGATTTAGTTAGGGAGCAAATAATAATAATAACACAAAACCCTAGGAGGGCTGCCAACCTTTAATCAAGCATTGATGCCAAAAGATCTCGTTGGCATCCTCACTGCGGCAGTTCAATGGGCCGCAGGAAATTGGTGGAGTAGCAGGACCTAATCAATTTGTTATTACCATTTTGGTGATGTGCTACGGCTCAGGCCCTCCTAAAGTTATTGTTCATTGATAAGTAATTTAAAATTCATTACTGTAGTTAATAAAGTTGTGGCCCTTATTTAACCCAAGCGGAATGTGTGTCGCCTCTTTCTTTCAACCTGGCTCGGCAATGAGAAACGTCATTACGCTGTGGTCAATATTACTTTGCAGTTCTTATAATATTACCGCTTGTGCATGTTCTGTGGCTTCCCTTCATAATGAACCAAAAACAGTCTTTTCTTTTTTCTTTTCTTTTTTTGCACTTCAACATTAAATTATTCACTGTGAAGTATTTTCTCACTTCTCCAAAATACTGTGCCACAACGCTTGCCCCTCATCGCTACCTTCTTCAAAATTATTCTCACCTGTGATTTATTTTGAAGCCTTCTAAGATTATGCTAAAGAAAACATGGTAAATAGCTCAGTGGTTTGGTTATTTGGCTGTGGAGCCAGAGATTCAGAATTTGATTTCCCCAACATGTTTCCCTGACAGGGGCTGGGCTCAATTATCTGTATGGTGCCTTCCAGCAATGCCGGTCTAAGATGATCTGATTTGATTAGTTTTAAGAAAATATAATAAATCCAGTAAAAGCCTGCATAAAAAGTTATTATTATTATTATTATACTCCAGTATCTCTAGATAAAATGTTGACTAAAGTACAAAATTGGGTGCAAGGGAGCTAACCCAAACCAGACCTACGCTGAAACCTCAAAATTATGTCCAATCCTACTGACTTCCTTCCAGGCTCAGCCTAAATGTTGAGATGGAGAAGCCTCGGGGTTTGAGACAGTAAACTGCAGGGCAGGAGGCTTGCATACAACCCCCCCACCCATTTTAAAAGCACAAATTCATAGGAAAACAAATTGATTTCACTTAAGTAGGATTTTAATTCTAATTTAAACCAACTTTTTTTCCTTCTTACAAATGAAGACATTGATTTGCCATCATAAAAGTACTGATCGTTTCCCATCACTATTCAAGAGAAATGCTCGATCCTTCTATGAACCAAACAAACCTGGGTGATATCCTGAGGAAGTATGCAACACTGTAGGACTGAAACAAATGACTCCCAAGCTGTGAACGGCTTATCTTGGCTTTGAAAACCCCAACATTTTAACAATGTCTGGCTAATAACAACAAAACTGAAAAGCTAAAACTAAACTTCAGATGGCTCATGAGGAGGATTAACTCTCCCATTTCCCTCTACATTGTTATGTTCAGCAACCCTGTTGGCTGTGTCTAATAAGCAGTATCCTTTAACATCAGCTGCAAGAATACATAACTCACAAGGCTTAAATCAGAAATTTCTACACAACCTCGCAGGCTACCCAAAGAGGTGAAGTCTGAATTCCTACTTTATATAAGATTGCATCTGAGAGATGGGGGATAAGAAAATGGAAGACTGCAATAGGGAATATGCATTTGAATTCTGATATCATCCCTGCAACCATTCAGAACTTTCTCTCTTTACAGTCTTTACAATGTCTGCAGCCTTTCCACTAACTACTTCAAAGCTCTTCCTGATGCTATAGGCTTTCTACAGCTCTAGCCATAGACTACATGACTCCTCACAACCACTTCTAATCAATGGAAGTTTCTTTTATAATATTTTGACAAAATATAATAGGTGAGTAAGCACGGTGATATAGTATCTTGGGACAAAGAATAAGTTGGCACAGAAGCCGCAATGAATAATGCAATAACTTTCCCAAGCTCATCTTCTGTGTAAAATGCAAACACAACCATACAGTATTGATGATTGTCATAAGAATTCAAATAGGACCCAGATAGTAGATTCAAGTCCGTGTGTTAAGAGACGGTCAAGGGAGCAAACGGTAGTGGGAACGGAAAGGAAATATCACAGAGGATGATCTCCAAGCTCTGCTTGAAGGGAACAAAGCATCCGTGGTACAAAACATTTTGGAGTAACAAGAGGTGGCAATAAAGAGGCTACAAATATGAAGAAAGATGTTGTCTTGCTAATTATTTAGTCAAAACTGGAAAAATCTAGGCAGTAGTTCAAAATAACAACAAGAAGAAGCATGGTGTTGCTTTTTCGCAGATCCATCTTCAGCAAGGTCCTAAAAGTTACAAGCTTTAAATGCCACAGGCATTCCTTTAAAAAAATAACTTCTCTTTTCAGTGATTTTCAGTCCAAAGGGATTCCAGTCTATTCCCCACCTATTGCCTCTGGTATATATTTCTACTCCTAGGAAGTACACTGGGGAATGCAGTTTTATTCCCACAAATGGTACACTTTCTAGCAGCCTTTTCAACAGTACTTACTCAAATATGGTGGTTTGTAAGGCGCTCGTGTATTAGACAGCAGTCCATCCAGTTCCTTCCTCTCCAGAGTGTTGTGAAGGGCCTTTTCTTTGCCAAAGGTGGAGAATGACCTCTCTGCCCCTGGCTGGGCTTCTGGTGTTTCAAACACTTCAGTGTCTGGAACAGAGTCCATACCGGGAACATGAAGATTGCTGCGGTAATCCGCAGCCTGGCGTCCATCAGAAGGGACAAAAGAGGGCATCCAGCAACGATCTGAGTGGCCCAATGCTTTACATTCCTCTGTGCAATTAGAGAAGAGATCCATGCCTGCAAGCAGGGGAAAAAGAGAGAAAAAACTGCAGATGTAATCTTCAGCATCACGACCAGCTGCTGATAGATGTATAAGGTTTTGGAGGTCAAAAAGACACTGACACCCATCTACCAATAAAGGATTTGACCATTAAATCTTCAAAAGCCAGTACTGCCATTCAAAAGAAAAGATGCACAATAGTGCTCTATCAATGGCAAAACAATAGCAAGAGGACAACTAATGTTGTTAGAACAAAAAAAGATTTTCTATGGAGCCATCACAAAAACAAGTCCCATGCCATCAAAAGCACTGCCATCAGTTTGATGCCCAGTTATTATCAACAAGGGGTTAGCACGATATGAAATGGGAGATACAGTGCCCAGAAGAGGAGAAAAAGATAGCATTTGTGAATAAATGGGAAAAAACCATTTTCCCCCATTCGAAAAAAGAGAATGACCTTGCAACATGTCTATACCTGGGCAGAGAAGAGATTATGCTCTCTGTTCAGAAGGAAGGAATATGATCTTACAGGGCCAGATTTTTATCACTATTTCTTTCAAAGTATTTCTCATTACCTGGTCTCTGAAAATTCTCTAAACTATATTAGGAGCTGAAGAAAAACCTATGGCATAATTGCTGTAATTAGTGGCAGCAAGGGCAACCCAAGTCTGATGTGACACAGATCCCGATACTATTGTGTGAATGCTAACACTATATCAGCAAATCTAGGATTGTGTCATCATGAAAGAATTTCCTTACCAATCCTTTAAAGTTATTTAATTTTCAAATGACAAACAAGATTTCCATTGACTACCTTCTCATTGACCTTTCAATAGACTGGCTGATATCTTGTCATTGGACCCGATTTGCCAAAGAAGTAGAAATGTGTGAGATCTTCAGAGTTGAAGCTGACTCAAAGTGACATGATCATTTAGATCCTACTACAGGAGATCAGTGATAAGAACTTACTTCTTATAACTTTCTTGGGAAAGAAATGAAGTATTTTAAAGCTGTGTATGCTTTGTATTAGATCAAGATACTCATTAATCTGGCTGTCAACAGTCAGATTAAAACTAACTCACCTCTATACACACATGCTCCCAAAGCCCCATAGCTCATTAATATTCAGGACCTGTAGTGCCAACAGTGCAATCTATATGACCCATTCACCAACACTGTAAACTAAAGATCATCAGCTGCCAACATCCTGGGCCAAGACCCACTGGCAATGCACCATGGCAGCCTCGCAACTCAGCTGGCAAGCCACTGGCTGTAAAGAATAGGATTCATTTACCACTAGACCTTTAAACTGCATTGCTCTTTCTGCTGGAATTTAAGAATGGATGACAGTTTCTACAGGTTACATTTCCTGGTAAGGAATGCCCAGATTTTTTATAAAAGGGTATAGAACTACTGTCACCAAGACCAGTGTTTCCAATTTGACTGTGGCATCCACTTTTAATTTGATTCGTATAAATAGAAGCAGATAATGTTTAATTCATAACAAATCACAAAAAGGTAAGGGAATTTATTTCAGATAAATCTCCCTTTATGGTAGCAGTTTTGTTAAGCCATACACAATACAAGTTTAGGCTTTGATAGCTGCCTTCTACTGGTAACTGACATGCAGCAGTTGGAAAGTAAATTACTAATGGGTGCGCTGTGGAGGAATGCAAACATGAATAGCTGGTGGGATTAAAAATTTAAAGGAGGAATAGTGGGGAAGGCATACCAATCTCTCATGAAATAAAACATCAGATTATACTTTGCTGGTGGAAGAGGAGGAAAAGGACTGCAATTAAAAAGTAAATGTGGATATTTTTGTTCTCGCTGTTTATATTTTTTGTTATTGGATCTTCAAGCTGATATTACACTCACAGAAGAGTTAAATTTACACTTTAAAAATATATTTAATTTAAAAATGAAGCAAATGAAGAAAGAAGTCATATCAACTAGAACTCTATTGGTCTTTATGCAAAATTTACAAGATCACTGTGGTTGGTTAATGGTGGCTCATTGCTGAGGCGCTAAGGTGCATGTTAATTTCATTTCCAGGAAATGTGGCCAAGACATGTCATGGCTTGCCAGAAGTTATCTACTAGTAGTCTCCAGTCTCCACAAATTACACATACCTTACAAGAACACCAATAGGATTCTGCCAATATTTTCTACAAGGACTCCAAATGCCTTGACTACATTTATTGAACATTTTCAGCAGGCAAAATCCCATTTCTGAAACTGATGCCAAGACATGAGAAGAATCAAACAAGGATATTTTCCTCCTCTAGTGAGAAACATTTGAAAAATTATTCAAGAACAAAGCTCCGTTTTAATTTCCCATCCCCAATTTAGCTTTTCAGTAGAAACTACCTGCTGTTTACAAGTTCATATCAGGTTTCAAACTACAGACTCCTTTGATTTCTGCTGCCAACTGCAGTGAACCAAATAAATTAAAGAACAGTATAATTCAGTAAATGAAAATGCAGAAATACACCACGGTAAATTAACAATATGATCCACCTCCACCGAAGAACTTTAAGGAAGCCATTCTATACAACCTTGAGCTAGAGTAAAATCCCATTGAATTCAGTGATGCCTTCTTCTGAGTAAAAAATAGACTGCAAGGTTAGTCCAGCTGCTACCAGTATGACTAACCTTGTGTACTGAGCTCTGCAATCAGTGAAACTTCCCAGTGCCATTTTATCTATGTTTCATCAAACATAAGCCCTGCAAAATTCAGTGGCTTTTGTAATCAAGGACGTGCATGCAACATTTGCAGGCTTCCAATAAAGAACTTAGCTGGAACAGGTCAGAATATTTTTAATGCAGCTACAGAAAAAGAGTGGGTTGGATGTCTAAGTGAGTTAGGTACCTGGCTATGGAGGCAGAGGTGAAGAGTTTTATTTTCCACTGTGACTCCTGGGAGTAGAGCCAGCCTGTATAGCTTTGGGCATGCTGCAACATTCATTTATTTATTATTCCCATGGCGTTTCCAGAAGAAGGGAATGGGAAGTTACTTTTAAGTACTTTATATCTAGAAGTCCCTGGAAAGCATTGCCAAAAAGCTGAATTGGCTGGGCAACACAGTATTATTGTTGTTACCTGATTATTGTTACTGTTACTAAATAGTAATACTGCATAAAAGAGTGAAGTATCTATGTTGCACATTTGGTGTGTTCTTTTATTGAGGGGAGCTCCAAAACACAGGATTACTAGAACACAGATGGGTTAGGACAGGGGTGGCCAAACTTTTTGTAAGGAGGGCCAGATTTGGTGGCTGAGAATGTGCCAGGGGCTGGTTGCTCCCCAACCCTGCCACCCCACTGCAAGCCCCACCCACTTTCTTTAAAAAAATGGGGTGAAGGAGGGGGAGGGAGGGGCAGGCCAGCCAGCTGCAGGCCACTCAGAATGACCTGACGGCCAGATTTGGCCCCCGGGCCGGACTTTGGGCAGGCCTGGATTAGGACAAAGAATGATAGCCTTCCTTGTTTTGTACTGGAGGGAAACTGCCCGAGCAGTATGTGGTTCTGTCCTACATTTTTTTTATCTGAGAATAAGCCGTGGAATATTTCTGAGCAGATGCATGTATGATTGCACTGTGAGAAAGATGGTAAGAACTGCTTCTAGAATCGGAAGAGCAATTTGCCAGGTTGCCTTCTTCAACTGTCTGCCTCACTTTTCTACCAAAGAACTCATCCTGTCAGCACATTGCTCGCAGCATTTGTGAGAAGCTGAGTGAAATTAAGAAAAGATTCCTCCCCAACCGAAATCTTTGAAAAGATAGAATATAACATTCACAGCCTTTCCTCCCGCAACTCTTGATGATTCAGGCTATTATATCTTATAATACAATAAACAGAGATGTAGATTGTTTGGAAATTACATGAGCGCATATGCAGACTTTAATTCCAGTTCAGTATTTGCCACATTTTAGATGGTTTATAATATAACAGCATTTTACTAAATGGTTTCTCACAGGTGTTCTTTCATGGCACCATAATGGCCTAGAATTGTAGCAATAGAAGCACAGCTGGTGATGCACAGATTCAGTAAATAGAGAATGAGAAAGACATAGTGTCTAGAAACGTAGTTGGCTGCACATTTACCTGACCACTACCATGCTTCAAAACATAGACCCAGGCTGCACACCGACCAGCATTTTACCAGGGAATAAGCACTAGTGAATTCAGTATGACTTTGGCCTGAGCAAACATGCATACCGAATGGATTACTTCATATGCATGAAAGAAGGATGCATTTTGTGTGTTACTGCATTTAGGGCATTTACTGTAGTTCTTGACCATTTGTTTTTTTATGTGAATGACTTGTTTGAATTAGTAGATTCTAACAAGCAATTTTAATCCAGGCACAAAAGCCTACTGTTTTAAAGTTTGCAATGCCATGTGTATTTATGCAATAGCTCCAGAAGCCTATTTACCCTCTGTTGTGCTTGAAACACCTATGTTCAGGATGGAGGACAGTTTATCTGGTTAGACATATGTGACGACACCTCCCTTTTAAACGTGTAATTGTGATGAAAATGTGAAGTGTAGGGAACCAAATTATTTATCTTCACAGGATCCACTTGGTAATGCTGCCAAATTTTAAATCGTCACCTTATGAACTGGGACAGACTCAGATTATAATATAAAAATAATGATGATGTTTACTGAGAAAATAAAAAATACAACAATGACTGACATTGGTTATGTGTTGCCTTAAACATAAAATAGATTAACTCAAACCTTCAAGCCTCACTGTCTTTAATAAACAGTAAATAGTAAAGCCCTCACACCTAACCTGCCTGACTGAACTCTAACAGAGCTGCACTCTCTCAGCTCTCTCAGCTATAAACTCTCAACTCCAAAAACTGCCTCACAGACCAGGCTCCACCCTTTTTATACCATACAATCCCCTGCCCTCCTGCTGGGATTGACTGATGATTTACATATGTTTTTCTCCTGCTTCCAGGGTGTTGTCACAACATAACAGCCTGAACATAACAGCTCCCACCTCATTCACACATATAAAAATGCCAAACCAAACCAAAGTAAAACAAAACAAAAAAATAAAAAAAATGTTGTGCCCAGCATTCCCACATTGCAACTTGGGGTAGTGGATAGTTTGAAAGAGGAAGAAATAGTATTCATGTGTTGTCATTATTAAGAGTTGTTTCACTCGTTCAGAAGAAGAATATTTAGTTCTTTGAAAGCTTATGTACATTTAGTATTTGTGATAGCTTCTGACTTTTCACCACAGTCCTGCCACTGAAAATTAAATGGGAATGTCTGCTTATCTCCCTCTGCCTTCCATAAACTGAGAATCTTATTAATGAAAAAGTACCTTCAGTCACTCAAACATTTCCATCTCGACTCCTCCATCACCCTTACGATCTGACTGCTCTCAACTAATTTAACCATTTTTCATACCCATCTGCCAGGAAGAGGTGGGGGCTTGAAAAAGATATAGTAGTTGAATTTTGAGGAGGGAAATGTTTATTTTAAAATTATCTGTTCACAAGGCCAAAGCATTTATAAAGCTTACAAGAAATTACACATCTTTCTTGAAAGCATGAGGTAATTTGACATTTAATTGTTTTTTCAAGTATTTAATTGTTTTTCAGTAATGAGTTGTATATTGTAAACATGTCTCATAAAAAGAGTTCTAAAAATAAATGCTGAGTATGTCTCAATAATATTCCACACTATGATATCACATTTATACAAGAACGTGACCTACAGCATTTTCTCCTCTAAATAAAGATGCCTGAACAGGGTCTACTAACACTAGATCTATTAGCTGCCTGCCAGGAAAGATTTAATTATAAAGAGAGTGCTACAGAAGACAGCAGTGGTTAAATGGAGTAACCAAGTAACATCTTTGAGACAAAGTAAAAAAGCCCTTCTTTTCTGCCACTCGCTCTTCTCCAGAAGGAAAACCTGGAGTGTACTTAGTCATGTCTAAAGATGGAGTGCATTCCAACTCAATTCCATGGGACAAAAGCATGCTACCTGTAGACAGCAACAGAGCCTTTCTAAAATGTATAGAAAATCACACATTTCACTCTAAAGTATGAGGCACTTTTGAGATTTGTTTCTTCTTGATTAAATCAAAGAGAAAGAAGGGGAAAACTCTCTGCATGCAAAGCCTCTAGAGGTTTTGAATAATCTTCAAAGTATGACTGTCTAATTAACCAATTAAAAATGCAATTGTAAGTAATAAGTCTGCCAGATTTTTTTCTGTCCAAGTACACCCACTTTCCGCAACATTTCTGTCACGTTTCTCATTCCTCCACCTGAAAAGACACTCTAATGAAGCTTTTATCAATGGATATTCATATCCGTCCCATCTATTTTCTACTGAAAGATTCCCTACACATTAACATCACAGCAGACTCTAGAGCAGTGTGAACAATATTGAAAGAGAAGACCCAAACATCAGAATCAACAGTTACTTGCTTTCAGAAAATTATCTAAAACCCTTTCCACATGTTAAACCTCATGTCTTCCAACACAATATAAGCACCAAAACAATCCGCACATGAAGACTGAATTGCAGGAGCTCGTGGGATGAAAGGTGAAATGCTGCCCCTTTGGAAATGTTGGTCTTTTTAATTCGTTATTCTTCACCCAGAAATGATAAAGGAACATTGCTTATATAACTGAAATCCAAACATGTTTATTTATGAATTGAGAATTGGTTCTTAAAAATGCCTTGGCAGGAGAACGTTATACATGTAACTACTCTCCAATACAGATGCAACTCTTGATGGTGGACTCACTGGTCCATTTTCTTGTAAACGCTTAGAGAGCAACAAAAACTAAAGCCCATCAGACACTCATTTATAAGCTGGAAAATGATGTTTCCATGGTGCATTCATAACAGTGCCTACAAGCAAAGCTCTCAAGCTGGCATGCAATTGAAATCTCACATCCTCCTGCAATAAAGCTCAGCACAGGACTGAAAAATGCTTTCCTCAGTCTCCCCCAACCCAGCAATCTAGTCTGCTCCAATCAGCGTCAACTGCATGTGGATATTTCACAATCATCTAGATCAGGCCTGCCCAAAGTCCAGCCCGGGGGCCAAATCCGGCCCATCAGGCCATTCTGAGTGGCCTGCGGCTGGCTGGCCTGCCCCTCCCTCCCCCCTTCATCCCATTTTTTTTAAACAGGCTCCCTGTGCTTCCTTTGGTCCCCACCTTCCTTCCTTCCTCTCTGGATTTCCACATTCTTCCCTCCTTCCCTTGGTCCCCGCCTTCCTTCCTGCGGGTGGGGTTGCAAGGGTCAGTGGGTCAGTGGGTGGGGCTTGACGTGGGGTGGCAGGGTTGGGGAGCAATCGCCCCCTGACACATTCTCAGCCACCAAATCTGGCCCTCCTTACAAAAAGTTTGGGCACCGCTGATCTAGATGAAACAAGGTGATGGCTTAGGGCCAGGTTCCAGAAGACAGATGTTTCCATCACACAGCATAAGCACACACACACAAACACACACACACACACACATCGAGAGAGAGAGAGAGAGAGAGAGAGAGAGAGAGAGAGAGAGAGAGAGAGAGAGAGAGAGAGAGAGAGACTTCTTAGAAAGATTCAGTTTCAGGAGACGGCTGTGCCCAAAGAAAGACATTTTTAATAGAAACTATCCTGTAGAAAGAAAATATTTGTCTTTACCAAGAATAGGCACAATTTTAGCATCTTTTTCTGGACATTAAATTAATTTCTATAGTGGAATTATTGTGTCTACTGAACTTCAGAATAAACTTGTTGACCTCGCTTTCATCCTCTCTAAATGTCTCCTTACCCTCAGTGTTGATATCTTATTCCATTGTTGACTCTTTTATAAAAATAATAATCCTCTAAAGTCCTAACAATACAAATATTATCCTATTTTAACAGTACTGTGACTGATTACAGCAGGAATCCACACTTTCATCTGGACTTCATACAATTCCACATGTTAAGAAATAACAGTTAATGATGAAAAAACACACTGTGTTGCACTCTATTTATGTGTGTTGTGTCGTTACAGTCGTGACCGACTCGTTGTGACTCCATGGAGTTTTCTTGGCAGGAATACTGGAGTGGTTTGCCAGTTCCTACTCCAGGTGCCTACAACACCTGGTATTCCCTGGTGGTCTCCCATCCAAGTACTAACCAGGGCCAACCCTGTTTAGCTTCCGAAATCAGGCGAGATCGGATGTGCTTAGGGCATCTAGGCAGCTTACTCTATTTATAGGTTTATGCAAAGGGCTGGCATTCATTTTTACAGGCCAAAATGATAATTTGGCTTGGGTCCAAATCATCTGAAAGACATAATGCCCCAAGTCTTAGAAGCAGCCTCGAGGGCTACAGAGATTGAATAGGGAGTTATTCTAAATAAGAAAGTTGGAATTTTAGGTTTGGAGAGTGATAGAGTGAAGAGTTGTACGGAATGTATTTAAATCCTAAAATAAATAACATCCCTTGGATGCTGCTATTTTAATGGAATCTTACCAAACTAATTCAAGTTGAGTGGTTTGGAGCTCAATATGTGAGAGCTGGCTATGCAGAGCCCCCCCCCCAAAAAAAAAAACAAATCAGGATCTGAGCAAAGGCCACACATGGGGTAACTCAAGTTCGGTGGGAATAAAGGAAGAGATAAAATAAGGGCAGATTTTAAAGAAAACACACATATTCCTATTATTATATGAGAGCATTGTCCAAATTGTCAAATGACAAGATAGAAGGAGCTTTGACGTATTAATGACATTAGGGGTAGGACAATCTGAGCTTCTCTAGAGTCCTTGCAAATTTAGTTTGAAAAAGGGACTTTTTCGTGGTGGTGACCTGGCTATTGAAGTTACCACTATTCCAAAGAAAGGCTCACTAGTGGGCCTCTGGGCATGTCAGGATACAACAGAATATCATTTTATCTTCCAATGCTTTCCAGTCTTTCAGTTTTTAAAAGCTACTTCTGCTTTTTTTTTAATTGGCACATTGTTCTTATCATCTGCTATTTGTTTTGCTTTGTTTTCATTAACTAACTAACTGTTTTTTTTTGGGGGGTTCAATTTTTCATTAACCTCACAGAAAATTTTATTTATTTATTTATTTTATTTTGTTGAGCTTCTAGTCTGCCCGAGTTAGTAAAGCACTAATTGAGGTGGCTTATATACTTAAGCAGAAAAGACAGCAACAAAAATAATAAAAGAACGAATCCACAAAATCACAAACTAAATAAAAACAGAATCAGAAAGTGTTGTATATTCATACAGAGATGTGTAGGTTTGTGTTTTGGGACTATAATTTCTCGGATTCCACAAACAGTGCAAACCACAGAGAGAGACGGGGGAGAGGGAGGGAGGAACAGAAGGTCCATTTGTCAATGGGGCATTTTGAGTTCTAAATGGGACATAGATGGGCTTACATCCAGGCAAGCATGACTTATCAACCATTTTAAAATATGAACATGGTTCTACCATGGAGTAATTTCTGGTCTGAAAGACAAGTAAAGGTCATTTAGCTAGAATGAAAGAAAACACGAAGGTGAGGAGAAAGGGGAATATTAAATGATAGGATGTAACAATTTAATACAAATGTATTGACTCATTTAAAAGAAACAAGGGACTGAAGAACAAGATACCATTTCATATGACTGGGACAACAGCTATGTACTTCAATGACATGAACATGTACATATGAAAATAGCTCTCTAACAACTGAAAGACACATTTTAAAGTATTTTTATGAGGTCAATGACCATACGATGAAGACTGATTGATTGATATCTAACTGTACTGAATTGTTCTAACTAGTAGCAGAATTAGAGCATTAACAAAAGTAGAAGCTTAAAACACTAAAGTTCACTTATTAACATCTTTTTTATTTCTTCCTGCACAATATGGCACTGCTTATATTCCTCAGTTTTTACTTTCTCTACTTACATATATGTAAGTATACAATCATTTGTATAACACGTGACAAAAGATTTTCCTTGAAAATCCTCTATATTGTTGTATACTACTGAAATTCATTACATCCTATAGCTTCCACTTTTTCACAGATTCAATGGAGAGAAAAAGATAGGAACAAGGTGGGGGTGAAATACTTTTTTAACAGCTGTTACAGGTGTGGTGACTCAGCAGGCTAGCGTAATGAAAACTGTTGGCTGCAAATTTGGCAGCTCAGCAGTTCAAATCCCGGGTGCCACACAGCGAAGTGCGCTCTCGCTGTTAACCCCAGCTCCTGCCAACCTAGCCGTTCGAAAGCATGTAAATGCAAGTAGATACATAGGTACTGCCGTAAAAAGCGGGAAGGTAAAACAGTGTTTCCTTGCAGCCATGCCAGCCACATGGCCACGAACTTGCACAACACTGGCTCTTGGGCTTGAATACGGATATGAGCACCGCCCCTAGAGTCAGATATGACTAGCATGCATGTGCAGGGGGAACCTTTACCTTGTTTTACTAAAAAAAAAAAAACCTTGACAGGTGAAAGAAGGAAGTTTTTCATCTTTCATGGAGCTTAATGTATGTAGCCTAAGGTCAGATATTAGGTTGGATATCCCAGCATGCACCATGAATACATCTTCAGACATGCAAAAAGAGTTATGCAAAATGACCACTCTAAATCCCCAGAATGAAATCAAAGAAATCAACCCCGAATGTTCACTGGAAGGACAGATTTTGAAGCTGAGGCTCCAGTACTTTGGCCACATCATGAGAAGAGAGGAGTCCTTGGAAAAGTCCCTGATGCTGGGAAAAATTGAAGGCAAAAGGAAAAGAGGATGGCAGAGAATGAGATGGTTGGACGGTGTCATCGATGGAACCAAAATGAATTTGACAAAACTCCGGGAGGCAGTGGAGGATAGGAAGGCCTGGCGAGGTCTGGTCCATGGGGTCACGAAGAGTCGGACACGACTGAACAACAAAAAATCCCCAGGAGTAATAGGTTTATTAATTTAAGCTAGTGTTCAAAATATTAATTTTCATTAGACTCAAAAGGAACAGTTGAATGCAACTCATTCCTCTCATTTGCACTGGAACAAAATGGGAATTTAAGCTAACAGGCAACCAGGGATCACACAGTCCACACATAGGAAATCAGTGGATTTCAATTTACTTAATCTCATGCATTTCAGCTTGCTATATTTGTTACTAAAAGAGAAATGCATAGTCAAAAACAAAACAAAACATAGTGCTTTCAGAGCTCTGTTCCTCAGTGCTTTCAGAGCTCTGTTCCTATGTTGTAAATTAAAAAGCATTCATGAATTGGTTCAATATAATACGAGACACTAAGTCTGAACACATTATGAATAACCTAATTTGAGAGAACCCATTTTAAAAAAATACCACTAAGTATAGAAAAATGAGTAGATGCTTTTACAATAAATGTTTTTTGGGTTTGGGGTGGGGTTATGGGTTGTTTTTTTGGGGGTGGCATTTTACTTGATATGTACCACAATGATTATATTCCCACATCCAGCCTCTGCATTTCAGCCCTGTGTGCAGATGTTTATTCTTTCTCTCCTATTTGGCTATTATGGCTCATTATGTTGAGGGAATAAGCTGAGTGAAATGTTCATGGCAATGAGTGCTGCAATAAAATGTGTATGAGAGAGATTGAGATTGAGAGAGAAAGAGAGATTGAGAGATTGAGATTGAGATTGAGAGAGAGAGAGAGAGAGAGAGAGAGAGAGAGAGAGAGAGAGAGAGAGAGAGAGAGAGAGAGAGGGAGAGGGAGAGGGAGAGGGAGAGGGAGAGGGAGGGGGAGGGGGAGAGGGAGAGAGGGAGAGGGAGAGGGAGAGAGAAAGCAATGTTGAAAGGGGAGGAGGTCAACAGACAACAAAATAAAGCAAAGGAGGATTTTTATAACCTTCAATAATTGACTTTTGCCACACAGAGGAGGCAAAAGTGCTTGAAACAGTTGGTTGACAGGAAGGAGAGAGGCTCAATCCATGTATTTAGAAGACAATCATACATCATATGCCAAATATAAGGCACTGAATAAATGAATGAATAAATGAATGAATGAATAAATAAATAAATAAATAAATAAATAAATAAATAAATAAATAAATAAATAAATAAATAAAGTGGCTCTCTGTGTTTTTATGTAAACTTCTGGCAGGAGCTGGTTTGTTGTCAGGTTCCCAGACACAAAATAAATGCTGTGTTCTCTGAGCACGAAGCCCTGCAAGGAGTATGGAGTTCAGAGGCTTTTGGCGTTCCTCAAGTCTCATTAGGTCTGCATATTAATGACCTGCAGCAACATAAAGCAGCCATTGAACCAAGTTCCCACTTCCCAGCCCCCAGCCTCTGGCATGCCCAGTAATGTGCCCAGGCTCCCCCGAGTGAGGCGAAAAACATGCTTCCATGGCCTCCACCCTGTCCCTCTCTCTCCTGATGGTTATATAGAGAGCATTCAGTCTGAGGCTTTAGTTTCGAGGATTTCTGTGGTGGGGGCAGGGAGCCAGCCTTTACCTCCTCAGTGCATCCGCTGAGACTAGCATTCTTTCCACCAACTCCCCCTGGAGCTGTTACAAACTGCAGAAGGTGAGAGCTTAAAACAGCTAATCCTGGATTCCAAGACCTCTGTCGATTACAATCTAGTTACCATTGGCATTGACACCTACTAAACTGCAGGGCACGGTAAAGCCAAGTGAACTCCGAGAGAATCAGAGGCCTCCACAAACAAGGCACTCCATCAGCTACAGTGCAAGGGTTAGACAAACAAAGACCAGAATGTCACACAGTCCACGGTTGTTAATCCAAATGTCCCATTTCAATGGGGCTCCCTTGTCAGTGGGATAATGGGTAGATCCCAAAGCAGTGGAATCCTACAAATGCAAAATACCGTAAATCTCACCTCACTGAGGCAGCACTGATCACTATACTGTACATCCCCAATAGAGTCACAATCCAACTTTTCTTTGAGTCACGATTCTTTGTCTGTCCCCCACCCCCTTCCCGACACACACCCTTTTAGCATCATCCTGCTAGACTGCTGCTGCCATCTGCTTCGAGAACTGCTTGACAGCTTTTCAAATGATCTTTCTACCTGTCATAAAAGTTGCCGGATCACTGTACCACCAACACACACGAGACAAGTCAATCACAAAAAATAAACAGCCCAAATCCCTCTTGTCCTTTAAAGTACAAACATGTTGTTTCTTCACAGCTACATGTGAATAAATATGCACATGTACATGGGCACATGTATGCAAAAGTAGGCCCTTCTTTGTATAACATGTGGTGGATCTCTTTAAGTCCATCCAGTTGTCTATGCACTTAAGAGGACCAACACTCTGTATCTCATTACTCCCAGTCTATTATTTATTTATCTCTCTGTAATTGCCCTTGCTGCCTCTCTTATTAAAAGATCAAATATTTAGATTTCCCCTTATCAGACTTACCAGAGGATTGACCTCGATTAGTGGCGTCATGATCGCTGTCTCCTTGCTCGCTGTCTCCATGACCACTGTCCTTAGAGCTTACTATGTCTGCTTCCTGGAATGCAGAACTAGAAACATTTAAAAAAAGGGGGGGTTAATATTTGAACACCCAGGAAAAGGGAAAGTCATAAAACATTCTTCTGCCATCACATGGCCACATGAGGTGCTGCACTCAACCAGACCTCCTTCGGATGGCTGGGTTTCTGCTTAGCATTCTTTCTCCGTCACCCACAGAACTGGTACATTTAGGTGTTAATAGCTCAGCCAGAACAGATGCTATAGTGGCCTTTATCACATTGCCTGCATTCCTGGCAATTGTTCTAAACAATTGGGTTGGTTTGGCTTAAGCTTCGAGGCAAAATGTGCACAAGGAAGTCAATATTATCTGCTAGGTCCTTGCAGAGAGGCTCATAAGCATTGGAGGCACGTTTCAGAGCAGCACAAAATGAGATGCTGCTCTCTTTTCAGGTAATCTCTGAGAGACTCACCCAAAGCCATAATTCAAAGACGTTCATTCAGGGGCGATTTATTTTGTTTAATGGTACTGTCTGAGCAAATTCATTTTTATATCCCTCAGCTATTATTCGACATCTGCAGTAAACATATTTCCACATCCTCCTTCATATTTGCTGAAATACATCTCAGGCTACACAAAAATTAGGCCCATTAATTTAGGAAATCAGGAATCAGGAGGTCCTACCTGTTTACCCGCCGAGGTCTATCAACTAGATAACTGAGTTCTGCACGCTGGTGTTTAGTCTAGAAAAAGGATAAGGAAAAAGAAATTAAATCCCAAGTTTTTGGAGGGGGTTTGCAGGCATGCAGCCTATGAATCTACAATTATAAGGGATATACAAGTGCATCTGTGTAATTAAGTCATTAAACATTCAATGGAAATATAAGGGTATCTCATCTACCCCCTACATTACCATTACTCACCTTTAGCACTAAAGGTGAGAACTGGAGGTTTAGCTATAAGGGCAATAAGCAGGGATTCTCCAGCTATGACAGAACATGAATCCCATTCTCTTACTTACTAATAACTTCTGCCCCATATAGAATATCAGGTGAGGGGGCTATTTATTCCAAATAAAGCACATTCCTACTGGATACCTATATCTATTTCAATATAACATCCAACAAGGGAATATATCTGTACAGCTGAAAAGCAAGGAAGATAAATAAAAATGTAAAGACAGGAAGAAAACATGTTCTCAGAGTTCTTAAAAAGCACAGCTTTATTAAAAAAAACCCTTTGAAGCAATGAAAATAAATATATAAATGGATAATGCATATAATTACTGAAAGGCTGTAATTCTGAGTACACTTATCTAGGAATAAATTAAGCTGAACTCAATAGAAGTTGCTTCTGAATACACAAAGCAAGGCAATGCATTGGGAACTGACTTCATAGGCCCCCCAATGTGCTTTGTTTGCCGGGAAAATGCACAGAAAATGCACACACAGTTTAACCTCTAGATGAAATTATTTTAATGGAAGAAAATAGGCAGATACACAAAGACAACACAAGGCAGTGCATTATGACAGAGGTCTGCATACATTTCTGAAACATCCTTAAGAAGATACTATGGAGCGACGCTGCTAGACTTATGGACAGTTAATTAATAAATCTTTAATTCCCAAATTAATTAAAACTGCTGCCTGGTAGTTAGACGTGTATAAACCCCACAAGAGAATCTCTTCATAGCCTTAATCATAAGTGCAAGCATTCCAAGACACGTGTGTGTGTGTGTGTGTGTGTGTGTGTGTGTGTGTGTGTGTGTGTGTGTGTGTGTGTGTGTGTGTGTGTGTGTGTGTGTGTGTGTGTGTAGTTCTTTTTCTTTCATTCATTTTTTTAACTGCTTCATTGTAGAGAGATGACTAAACGGTACATTTATGTCTGCTGTATTTGTTCAGGAAAAGAGCAATAAAATAACCAGAGAGGTTTCCCTTCCTTTTTAAGTGGCCCTCAGATACATTAACTGGTCTACAAAGAGTGAAAATGCATCTTGGCACCTAACCTAAGGCTATGTTGGCTTGATACAGAAAATGGAAGACGCCACAGGCTTCATTGAAATGCACATAATGTAGTCCTTCAGCCACAATTTCTCAAACAATCTTCAATGTGCAACTGCTTATGCCCCTGAAAGTGAGCCACTGACTATCTCAGAAAACACAGGACTGTTCAAATTTGCTTCATGGGTGTTACATGGAGTGAAAGAAACATTAAGAGGCTATGTGTATGCAGGAAATGATGCAATGAGGCGTGCAGTTATTGTTACTGAGGTGAAAGTCCCAGTACAATTGGTGGGGCCACCCTTAGCTATGTGTGTACAGGATTGCAGTGCAAAAGGGGGAGGAATAAGAGACAGTGCAGAATAAGGGAAAGGTGCACTGCAGTTTGATGGTGAATCTGCGTGGGAAGGCTCCTGCAATCAAGAGCATGTGCTGGTAAAGAAATGGCTTAGCTCTTACAGAGATGACATCCATCAATTTGCTACTCATCTACTATTGCCTGGAGCAATACTGTGGCAGCAATCAACAGTCTGACAAAAGGAAACACACAGCAGATCTGGCAGTGTCTTCAATTCAAACTAGAGGCATCCAAGCATTTGCACAGAAAAAGAAATAGCAGGGCAACAGGCCTACTCCTTGTGCATTACTAAGAGAAGGCAGCCTGGAGTAACTTTACTGCTAGTAGTAACCATAACAACTTGAAACCCCAACAGCTCCAAGCTAGTGGGCCCTTGCTTGGAAGGTCCATCCCTTGAGTGGCAAAAGTCCTTCCTTCTGAGTAAACACTCCTGAGCTTGGCCACTGAAGCCAGTGGGAGGGTGGTCACCTCTCCTCAATAAATATGCATAATTCAGTGAAAATTTAAAAGGGGTGGTTTTGAGGTGGCGTGGGGGGGGGCAAGAAAAAGGGTCCTGGGGTAAAGAGCCACCTCGGAGAGGGTAGGAAACAGAGAACAGGGGTCAGGTCTCTTACCTCGCTGGACAATATACTGCCATTGGAGATGATGTCTGGCTGCTGGTCGGTGGTGTATCCCGTGACGATCGCCCCGCAGGGGTTGTGCTCGGCGTCGGTGCTTCGGGAAGGGCTGCAGGGCTTGAGGAACATCAGGTCGGTCTTGGCCGACTCCGGGGTGAGGCAGACCTGGTAACAGTAGTTCTGGTTGTGGTGATGGGAGCCGAAGCTGGCCGACTCCTCGACGGGCACCTGAGCCGGGTTACTGGGCACGTTGGAGCTCTGCACCAGCATGATGTCGGACTTGCTCAGCTTCTTCTTGCGGGCCCGCGCCTGGCGGCTGCAACACGGACAGCAACAGCAGCAGCTCAGGCAGCAGTCGCTGGCCAGGCAGGTGTAGATGTTGAGCTTCTTCTCCTTCTGGCACCGCACCGCCAGCACGATCATGGCCAGGAGGAAGATGAACGAGACCGAGCCCAGGGCGATTATCAGGATCAGAGTCAGGTCCAGGGAAGTGTCGCCCGCTCCGCTTCCGCCGCCCGCTCCTCCGGAGCGGCTGGGCCGGTGCTCGCCCCCGGGGCCCCCTGCGCCGCCGGGGCCCAGCCCCCCACCGCCGGCTCCCCCGCCGGCTCCCCCTCCGCCGCCGCCGCCGCCGCCAGCCCCCTGGCGCTCCACGGCGCTGTCCACCAGGAAGACGTGGAGGGCGGCGGTGGAGGAGAGGGGAGGCTGCCCGTGGTCGCGGACCTCGATGACCAGCTCGTAGGGCCGCTGCGGGTCGCGCTTGGCGGGCACTTTGCGCGCGGTGCGCAATTCGCCCGTGCGCCAGTCCATGCGGAAAAGGCTCGCCTCGTTCCCGCGGAAGATGCTGTAGGTGAGGCGCGCGTTCTCGCCGTCGTCGGCGTCCACGGCCGCCACGCGGGTCACCAGGTAGCCCGGCTCGGCGCCGCGGGGCAAGACCTCACGGGCCGGCGTGCCGTTGAAGCCCGGCAGCGGGCTGACGATGGCAGGGGCGTTGTCGTTCTGGTCCACCACCACGATGTGGACGGTGGCGTTGCCGGCCAGGGCCTCCTCGCCGTCGGGCTCGTCGCTGCTGCCGCCGGCCGCGTCGCGGGCCTCCACTTGGAAGCTGAACTCCTTGAGCTGCTCGTAGTCGAAGGAGCGCAGGGCGTACAGGAAGCCGTTCTCGGAGTTGATGGAGACGTAGGTGAAGACCGACATGCTCTGGATCTGGCTCTCCAGGATGGAGTAGGCCAGCTGCGCGTTGGCGCCCTGGTCGCGGTCGGTGGCGCTGACGGCGTAAATGTAGGCGCCCGGCACGTTGTTCTCGCTCACGTAGACCTGGTAGACGGGCTGCGAGAAGCGGGGCGCGTTGTCGTTCACGTCGCTGACGCGCACCTGGATGGACTTGCTGGTGCTCAGCGCCGGCTGGCCCAGGTCCCGCGCCACGACGGTCAGCGTGTAGGCGTCGCCGCCGGGCTGCTCGCGGTCCAGCGGCCCTTCCGTCACGATGGTGTAGTAGTTCTTGAAGGAGCTCTTGAGGCGGAAGGGCGCGTCGCCTTGCAGCAGCTCGCACTGCACCTGCCCGTTCTCCTCCGAGTCGCGGTCGGAGACGCTGAAGAGAGCTACCACCGTGCCGGGCGCCGCCGCCTCGCTCACGGCTTCCTTGACCGTCGAGAAGCTGATCTCCGGCGCGTTGTCATTGGCGTCCAGCACCCGCACCAGCACCTTGCAGTGCGCCGGCACGGCGTTGGGCCCCAAGTCTTTGGCTTGCACGTACACCTGGTAGACGCTGCTCTCCTCGTAGTCCAGCTCGCCGTTGACCTCCAGCCGGCCCGTCCGCGGCGAGATGCCGAAAAGCTCCCGGGCCCGGGCCGAGATGTGGCTGCTGAACGAGTAGATGATCTCGCCATTCTGGCCCTCGTCCGGGTCGCTGGCGTTGAGCTGCAGCACCAGCGTGCCCGGCGGCGAGTTCTCCGGCAGCGAGACGGTGTAGACGGGCTGCTCGAAGGCCGGCACGTTGTCGTTGGAATCCAAGACGCGGATGGTGAGCAAGGCGGTGCCGGTGCGCTGCTGGGGCTGCCCGCCGTCCACGGCCGTCAGCACGTAGCGGTGCACCGCCTGCTGCTCGCGGTCCAGCGGCTTGGAGAGCACCAGCTCGGCGAAGCGGTTGCCGTCGGGCTGCGTCTGCACGTCCAGGGAGAAGTAGCTGTTGGGTGTGATCTCGTAGGTGCGCAGCGAGTTGGTGCCCACGTCCGGGTCGAAGGCGCTCTCTAAAGGGAAGCGGGTGCCCGGCGTGGCGCTCTCCGAGATCTCCACCGTCAGGTCGGGCTCCGGGAAGGCGGGCGGGTTGTCGTTGATGTCCAGCACTTCGATCTCCACCCGGAAGAGCTCCAGCGGGTTCTCCAAGAAGACCTCCAGATGCAGCTGGCACGACGGGTTCTGCTTACAGATCTGCTCCCGGTCGATCTTCTCGTTCACGTACAGCACGCCCGTCTCCAGGTTGAGCTCCAGGTAAGGGCTCCGCGAATTGGGCACTGTCTGGAAGCGGCGAGCGGAAAGTTTTGTAATGTCCAAGCCCAGGTCTTCGGCGATATTCCCCACGAACGTGCCATGCTCTTGCTCCTCCTGCACCGTGTAGTGAAGCTGCGAAAGGACCCCTTCCACCATCCAGATTAAGGCCAAGGGGAATAGCAGCACCATCTCCAAAAGGGGAAAGAGACCTCTCTCTCCCCCACCCCCGCCGCCGCCTCCGACACCAGCGATGCCTCCTTCTCTCTCACACACAAAAATCCCCCTCCTCCTCCTCCCCCTCTTCCTTCGAGAAACACCGTGTCTGGGGGGGGGGGGCAAGCAGAGATTGATGTGAGCTTCAGAACGGTTTTCTGATTATCCCTTCACCTTCATTTCTTCCTTTCTCCTCCATCGCTTTTCTTAAAATGGTTTTGGGGATAGGGGGCAGGCGGGGAAAGAGAAAGACAAATCAAAACAAAAAATGGGAAGGAGATGGGGGGGAGGCGAGAAATCACCCCAGACGGGTGCGGGAGGGCGCCAGGCTGGGCTGCCACCACCTCATCGGTGATCTTCGACAGAAATTACCCACGAGAGGCACTCAGTTGGTGGCTATATAGACACAGGAGCCCCTTTTAATTTATTCCCAGCGTCCTGGAGCTGCACAGCGGCAGCCGGAGAGGACGACGAGGAGGAGGTGGTGGTGGTGGTGGAGGAGACGGTCGTAGTAGCAGCGGAGGCAGCAACAGCAGCAGCAGCAGCAGCAGCAAATTCCCGGGAAGTGGTGTATTTCAAGATTGTCCTCGCTTTGCCTTCGCGCTGGAAGCAGGAGGAGAAAAGGTGGCCGGAAGGACCGATGGCATGCCCTCTTCCGAGCAAGAAAAACACATAAAAAGACGGGGGAGCGAGCGAGCGAGAGGAATTGGCTTAAAAAAATAGATATAGCAAATGAAAATGAAGAGAAGCCACAAGAAGAGATGACAGCCAACGGGAAAAATGCAGTGGGGGAAGGAGTGGGGAAGGCGGAAAACAGCTCAGCAGCCCCAAACTTTAATTTCTTGCATTTTTGCAGGGCTGAGTTGAGCTTCTCTTAGGAGATTTCATTCAGCATCTCTTCCAGGAATGCCGCACTCTCGTGCCTCCGGGCTAGCGAAGGTCCGGCTCCGCTCCGCTCCCTCCCCCTCCTTTTTTCTTCTTCTGCCCCCCCCCTTCTGCTATCTCTGGCTTTGGAAATCCATTCACGAAGCCTGCCTGCCTGCCTGCCTGCCTTGCCTGGTCTCAGCTCTCCTTTCCTGTGATCTCGCCTGGCGGTTTCTGAGCTCCGAGCGCTCCGCGGGTCTGTTTTTGCGCAGCGCCGGGCTCCTGCCAACCAATCGCCGGGCAGGGACAGCCCTCCGGCGCCAGCCCATTGGATGGCCCGCGTGTCCGGCAGCCGCCGTCATGGGGAATGGAGAGGCGGAGGGAGGCAAGGAGTGCGGGGGGAGAGAAAAGAGGCAGCGCGGGAGAACCCGGTGCTCTACTCTCAGCGCGTGTGTGCGTGAGTGTGTGTGTGTGTGTGTGTGTGTGTGTGTGTGGCAAGCAAGAATAACCCTGCCGCTCCCGAGGCGCGGACTGGGGAACCTCGGGCGCGGAAAGTTGCTCGTCCCTTGGTGCCCTTACTGAGAGAGGAACTCACCGCTCGTCATCGGCGCAAACCGTGACGCTCACAAACAAGCGGCTCCGGGGAGATGGAATTTCCACCTGCCCCTGACTTTCCCTTTCGTCTTGAGCCGTTTCCATGTTCCCTTTCGGCACCGTCGCGCGTCCCCGATGCGCGTCACGGGCAAGGAAAACGGGACGGTGTGGATTTTTCCCCCTGCCACCCTTCCCTGCTGCTCCGATGTGCCCGTGGCCCCCTTCTCCTCCTCCTGTTATCACCCAGGGAGATGCAGTGGGAAAGAGTTCGATTTTTCCGCTCATCGCTTTCACCGGGCGTCTTCCGAGGAGCAAACGCGAGGCAAGACCGCTGGTGGGCTCCCGGGTCGACGTAGCTGAACAAGCGCCTGGGCTGATAGGGGAGAAGGAGGGAGGTGTGTGTGTGTGTGGTGGGGGAGCATCCAGTTGGGGAGAGTAGTCTTCACGCAGCTCGCCCCACCCCCGACCGCTGAGAGAACCATCAAGCTTCTGCTGTGGTCCAGACGTTCACACCTGCAGCGCTTGTGAACCGCAGCCCGAATCACCAGAGGCAAGCCAGCACCTCCAGATCGTGTACAGTATTTATCTCTCGTCTTGATATATAAGCTTGCATTTAATGAATTGGACTGTGGCGCGGTTCTGTGTGTGGTGGATCAGAGCCGCACAGCTAGGTCTCCAATTCCTCCGAGACGGGGCGGCTAAACTCCATAGCCCTTTTGCTTGGCCCTCTCCCGTTGGCTGATGCTGCTTTTTGAAAGCAGGGGTTTGGATGGATGGTGGCTGAAACCGGCGGACTCACGCCTGCCTCTTTTCCTCTCCCCCCAGCCCGCCCCTCCAACCTGGGAACCACCGCCAACCGCTCGAGCCCCGCCAAAACGCAGGCACTCTGAAGACCGTCCCTTCGCGGTTAGGAGGGGCGAGAGAGGACTTCCTTCCGGATTGAAGAAGATGGGAGGGAAAGCACTCTGGTGGGGGGTGGGGGAAAGGTGAAAAACAGCGAGGATGAAATCGACGGTGGTCAAACTATTCAGTGCGCAGACGCTGATGCCCGGAGAGGACGCATTTACTGCTATTACAGGTGCTTCTGGCTCCCTGCCTGGGTCTAGTAGTGACTTCAGGCTTTTTTCACTCCGAGGATTTGTACTACTATAGCAACGGCGCACAGTTGCTCTCTCGGTGAAGCGTTACCTGAGGGCTTCTGGTGTATTTAGTCTTGATCTTCCCCGAGCGGTCACACACCTGAGGCCAAAGAGGAGCGCCCGCCACCTCCGGCTTAGGACTGGGAGCGGAGACGGGCATCCCCTGGGACACCAGGACTGCCCTCTCCTCTTCCAATGGATGCCATCATCTTTTGACGAGGCACTAACCTCGGCCCAAAGGCAGCGCGGCAGGGAAAGGCAGCGGTCTGGGTCTAAGCATGGTGAGGTGCGGGAAGCAGCGCGCTAGTCAGGCAATAGAACTAGTTCCTAGTTCTGTGATCCTTGGCACCGCTTACGCGTGTCTTACTTCTGAGTAGACACGCGTAGGCTTGCACCGCCCCAATGGGGTGGCCAGCCAGCGGGGACGCGGCTGGGTGGAGGATCGCAACCTTCAGATCGTCGGGAAGAAGAAACGGGAGCCTTGAACTTGGCGCCCGTCTTCCTCTCCCAAGAGGGGCGATTCTAGGGGAAATGGCCGACGGCCATAGGATCCGAGGGATCCTAACAGGGCTGCTCAGCAGACAAGCCCCATTCAGTTCTAGCCTTCCCAGGATGGGAGGCTGACCCGCAGGCAGTAGCGTAAGCCCGAGTTGGGCTGCTTCTGTGCGAGGACGACCGCGTAAGTGGCCCGCAAATGACAAACCGCGATCCGTTTTACGGCTATTCTCCGAGAACGACTAGGAGATCCTGCACTCCAGGTCCACGCAAAAAGATGCGGACGCAGAGAGATCGGGGTAGGATGCTCAGGTCCAAACGTTATGTGAGCTCCGAATTCACCTGAATATCTCTGCAGTTCGGTCCCATAGACTGTCCGGCCAGTCACCCTTATTGAGCTCAGTGGGACTCCCTTACTGGGCAAATGTGTCCCGGATCGCCATCTGAAACATGAGATCTCACCGTTTAGAACCGCAGGGGCTGAGGAATGGTGGTGGTGGTGTGTGTATGTGTGTGTGTGTGTGGGGGGGTGCATTTTATTTCTTCCTTCTCTCCACGCACGATGAACCGGGATTTATTTCTGGTTATGCTTATCACATCAAAGCAAGCCGCTCCTGCGGTAGCAGAGCGCCAGTAAGTCGGCTACGGCGCTCTGTTGGCAGCACGAGTTTAGATGTGATGTGATTTTTCAAAACGTACAGCCGCCGCTGCGCTGGCTTCCAGCAAGGGCTCTCCATTTGCCTACGAGGGCGCAAGGCGCCACAAAAAGCTTACCGCCAAGGAGATGGATCGAGCCATTTCACAAGATCAAAAGGTTCTGGGGCGGGGGCGGGGGGAGAGGCTCTTCTCTCCCTCCGAAGGCGCGCGGGGAGAGAGATGGGAAGGCACGTCCCTACGTCCGAGACGCCCTGACTGCCTTAGGAGAACAACATCGGTCCCTCCCCCGTCATCCCCCGCCATTCACGGAATTGGCGTCTACTTGCACCGCTGTTCTCCTCTCCATCAATTCCGCCCACCCCCTTTCAGTAGCCACTTTCGAAGAATCCTTTGCGGGGGCATCTTTCTGGCCCCTACAGCCCGTCTGCTGTCTGTCCCTGACTCCCTCTTCCTCTTCCTCCGGCGTCTTTTTTTTCCCCCGTGAATGGCTCCCGTGGTAGAGCCATTCAAACCCCGGAGCGGCCAAACGGCTGGTCCTTGCTCAGCGGCGGAAGATTTAGGGAGGGCCAGAGCAAGAGGCAGCCGCGGCAGCGTCACACGGGCGGGAATTGCAGGGGAGGGGGGGATGTTGGGAAAGGGTGGGAGGGAGGGGGGGACCTGTGGCTTACCCAGAATGGAAAAGGAGGGTGAACAGGCGGGTGGAGAGAGGCTCCCTCTCGACTCCCACCGCCTCTTCCCTTGGCTGAGGGGCTGCCGCTACAATCATGACCATCCCAGGGAAGAGTCCTCCATTCATCTTAGCTGGATGCAAGCTCTGGATATGCGCGTGTAGGAGAGCGAGTGGGCGAGGATGATTAATGATCATCCGACTTGATCTCTCCTGCTCTCTAAACGCAATCTGGAAGGCTCAAGAGATTGCCTCTATGTATGAGACGAACCGAAGGCCGGCTCTTCGTACCCGCACGCACCCGCCCCTTCCTTCCTCGGAGAGGAAACTTGAGCCCAACGTGGGCGAAGAGGCGAGGGAGGGCCGCGCGGGGAGAGATGGACGAGACCGATAGTAAATAATCCACTGTATCCACTCGAACGTGTAAGTTTCCTCCAGGCGGAAAGAACCAGAGCTTGGCGCCGCTTCGCCTCGCAAATGTAGGCCACAAGCGCCTCCTAGCGGCAAGCTGGAGGCACTGCGGGGAGACGTGATGTTTGGCAGGCCACTCGCGATTGTGTGTGTGTGTGTGTGTGTGTGTGTGTGTGTGTGTGTGTGTGTGTGTGTGTGTGTGTGTGTGTGTGTGTGTGTTGTACCCACCGCTGGCTTTTCTTCCCTCCTCCTTCGCCAACGGCGAAGGGATGTACTGTATAACCTCTCGAAAACCGTCCATGCAGCTTTCCTGTGTGTGTGTGTGTGTGTGTGTGTGTGTGTGTGTGTGTGTGTGTGTGTGTGTGTGTGTGTGTGTGTGTGTGTGTGTGTGTGTGCGTGCGTGTGCGTGCGTGCGTGTGCGTGTGCGTGTGCGGGGGAGCCGTCGCTATTCGCAGGACGGAATGTCATCAGTTACCAGAGGATGGGGCGAAAACGAAAAGCCCTTGTTACGTTTTCGTAGCCGGATCGAAGGAGGCGCCTTGGCAGGGAGGCACTTACCGGCCCTCACCCACCCACCCGCAAAAACCAGGATCCTGACCTCCACACCCCATTTTACCCGCTTCCTCCCCCGCCATCCTTTCCTCCGGCCCGTAAATCTTCGGCTTTGCTCTTCCACGGACATCGCCGTTTTATGAGGGCGACCAGTCGCCCAAGCAAATATCGGAGGCGGGGGTGTGCAACATGATCACGCGCGCGCGCGCGCACACACACACACACACACACACACACACACACACACACACACACACACACACACACACACACACACACACACACACACACACAAATGCCGCGCGCACGCCTTTCCCGGCCGGAGTGGGGAGAGCACCCGCAACAGCGGTCGCAGGCTATCTGCCGCCCCTCCGGTCACACAGCGAGCAGAGCCCGGGGAGAGGCACTCGCGGGTCGTGCCATGGGCATCCTGCTTGTTGCAGGGGGGCTGGACGTGTGTGGGGGTCGTGTTCAGGGCAGCTTTATTCAGCCTGAGGCACCAGTGACTGCCTTGGTCCTGGAGGGTGATGCGAACTGTAGTCCAATTTGAAGGCTGGAGAAAGCTGGATACCCCCATCTAGACAGACAAACAGACAGGGGGTTTGCCTGCGCTTGTGGATGGATATATTTAAATAAAACCACTGTCCTGATTCTGCTTTTTCGAGTTTTCGTAAAGGGGGGAAAGGGTGGGCTTTCCGCGTTGCAGAAAAAAGGAAGGGGCAGTTTGTTAACATCTGGATAAATGACTGCTTGTGGTGATTTAATATGACTTGAAAGCAATCTGTTTCTAAATCCTCTTATTATTGTGGCATGCTTGGAGCTTGGCGAGCGGCATTTTCTGAGTAATTGAGGAAAAATAGGAAATCCAGATGGGGTAATAAAAAGGCATCCTCAAAAGGGAGAGACAGAAAAAAGATGCCCCAGCTTGGATAATTAACCAATAAACAACAAGGGAGGAAAGGAGGAAAGGGAACAGAAACATTTCTTCAAGAAACAGCCTAGAAATAAGGCCTGAAAGAAAAGAAAAATAATAATATTGAAGCAAAAACCCTATAAAACATATTGGGCTTGGGCCAGAATGGGATATTATTGTGTGATACTGTAATGCTCTTGTGCTTGATAGCACAAAACGAGTTTCGTCTTGCTTGTAGCTAGCTGACTTTCTTTATATTCCCTTTCCATTTAGGGTGCCGGATGCCCTGATTTAGTGTGCCTCATTCCTGCAGCGTCAAATCATTGTTCTTGTCTGCACAGGACTGGTATTAGAAAGACTGACAAAGATGAGGGACGCATGTGACTGCAGCCAACTTCACCAGGTGCATGAAGTGTTATGCAGAACATCAGGTACAGATAGATAGATAGTCTGGATTATGTGTCATGAACAATTGAGTAACTCTTCCTGTTTATGGTGAAATGGGCTTGTGTTTGCTTATCGATTTATTTGAAATATTTAGATGCTACCTTTCCCCTAAAGGATCCCAGCTGTCTCACAGTATTAAAAGAAACCAAATTAAAAATCAAATAATAAATAGATAAAATGCTTCAAAACAGTTAAATGAATATCACATTAAAACCAACAATAAGAACAACCCTAAAAGCAGAAGTAAAACACAGGACAAAATGCTCCTTTTATAAATGGTCACTTATAAGCATCATCATCATCATCATCATCATCATCATCATCATCATCATCATCATCATCATCATCATCATCATCATCATCAGAACTGCAGAGTTTTAAGGGACCATATGTGTCAAGTCTAGCCCTTCTCAAGGAAGCACAGTGGGGAATCAAGCTCATAACCTTTGATGTGCCACCAGAGACATAAACCACTGAGCCATCCAGCACTTCAGGGTGCTACAGTGGTCTTTGACAGTTTTGGAGCAGCTGTTATACCTCTGAAAAATAGCTTCTGTAGATGTATCCATACAATCCATTACAGTGTAGTTAGAAGAGTGAAAAAATGTACTGTATAAGAAATAAATCAACAAAAACAGGACCTCCCAATTTCCTTTACTTTCTGCAGGTTTGGTATACAGTAATAACTTCGTTGACAAGCACAATCCATTTTAGAAACATGCTTGTAAATTAAAACACTCTTATATCAAAGCAAATTTTCCCATTGGAAATAATGGAAACTCAGATGATTCATTCCAGGGTCCCATAGACCACATACTGTGCACACAAATGCCAAAACTCACAAAACAAGTTGGCTAGAAGTCAACGTCCACACCATGGTTTACGTACCTGACTCCAGAATCTGCTCTGCATGGGACTAACAACTGGATTTTACTCTGTATTTTTAATGTGAGAAGAATAAAGTACATTTTGTAGTCCTATACACACTTGACTAGCTGCCCCATGACTAGAAATGGTTTGGAAAAAAAAAATAATGTCAAAAACAAATTAAAGAAAAATATAAATATGAAGAAAAACAAAACTCTAACCTTCATGTTCCTGGCTGGTGCAAGGGAGATCTCTATTCCTCTTTCTTCCCTCTGCTTTGGAGGCTGCCTGAGAGGGAACATTCCAGACAATCACTCACAATCCAACAGAGGAGGGAGGGAGGGAGAGCAGCCATTGGCTGACTTGTGATCATATGATCTGCGCCAGGCACTTCTATTGCAAGACATTGCTTGCTGATTATGGCAAAATTTGAAAGAAACGTTTGCTTGTCTTGCAAAACGCTCTTAAACCAAGATACTCTTAAACCAAGTTATTACTGTACTGTCAACCATTGGAAAGGAAGCATAAGAAGACTGGTTGTTTTCTGGGTGGCTCAGTGGGTTGGAGCACATGGTTGTAGAACCAGGGGTTGAGAGTTTGCTTCCTCGATGGGTCTCACTGACAGAAGAGTCAGACTGTGCATCCATGGGTAACCCGTACAGCCCCAGTGTGTCAGCACAGGTGCAGGAATGATAGACCGTCCCTGAGTATTTTATGCCAAGAAAACTTTGGAAAGGGTTCCCAAAAGTCAGGAACAATTGTTGGCTTATATATATGTTACTACATGCAAGTTCATGAATGCATATTGTCACTGTCGGCTTAATCCCTAGCCATGCTTACACAGGATGAATCAAGGTTAATGAGGGCATCTCTTAGTTCTGCTGCAGAGGATCTCACCCTAAATGGGTTACTGTTTATGTGAATGACCTTCCAAGGTTAAAATACCACAGTTTCCCCATGTAACATTATTTCCAATACAAGGAGAGTTGCTGGACATTCCATCAGTTTTGAGGAATCAAGGGACCAGGAAAAGAGAAAAGCAGTATATAAATATATAATTGATGTCAGAAAGCCTGTTGCTTAGAGAAGTATGTTGCACCAGAGTAGGCCTAGTGAATCTATGGGAATTATGGGCCTTTTTACACAACCCCTAAGATCCGCTGGTCCCTTAAATTCGGACCAGAGATCTTGAGGGTTCGTTGCTGTTCCTCTGTCCCCACCCGCTCCGCACTTCTTTGTTCTGTCTGTGTGAGGGGGGGAGGGAAAAAAAGCCTTAGACATAGACAAAAGAATAAAAGGCTTACCTCCGGTGCTGGTGGAAGTTGCTCCGACCTCCGTTTACTTCCTGGTTCCTCTTTAAGGGGTGAGGCAAAAGAAAAACAACAGAAAGAAGCGAGGAGAACTCAGGCAGTCTCCGCATCAAAATTTTTCACCATCAAAGAGCAGGTACAAGAAAACTGCTGTTTGGTCGCGCTAAAGTGGGCGGGGTCGCACATAATTGTCTGCAAACTCCGGAGCTGGTGGGTAAACATTTTTAAAGTCCGGAGATTGCAGCCATTTGCAGCGGAGCTTAGGGGTCGTGTATAAACGCCCTTTGTGAGTCAACTCCTTTATAATGTTTCAAATGTGTCCACGGTCTGATCCACTTAGTTTCATCTTAGGCATATAGCCCATTTGCATCCCTTCCTAGATACCAGGGGTCTCACCACCTTGTTCCATGTGCTGGTAATCCCAAGACTTTACTACTGTAACAGCTTCTACATAGGGCTACCTCTGATGCTGGAGCAGAAGCATCAGCAGGTCCAGAATGCATCAGCCAGAATTTGTGTTCTGAGTTGAGATGAAACAATCATATCTCTGCCCCCCTGGCCACAATGCACTGGTTACCTATATGCTTCCACATCTGGTTCAAGGTTATGATGCTTACAAACAAAACCCCTAACAGAATGGAAACTCACTGCTTTACAGAACACCTTCTTCCTACAAATTCTATCCATAATACATGGACATCCCAACTGGAAAGGTACTTTATTATGCTTGTTTATGTTGTATCATTGTTTTATGGATGTTGTAACCTGCCCAAAATGGCCTTTAGGCCAGATGAGTGGGATATATGTGAAATACATAAATAAATAAATCTCCACTGATTCAATGGGTGTACTCTAGTATGACTTCCTGTGCTAAGCCACAGAATTTCATCTAATAAATAAAATCACCTGGTGTTACAGTTGAGAAGTTCCTTAGCTATTCCATCTGTCTTGAACCTTGTTGTCATGTATCAACTATACAGAGGAGGAAAGGCTAAGCTAAAGCTAGAGCAAGTGTGTTGACAATTTATTTCCCCCAAATAAGCTCTGGAGTGCTGGTGGAATTTCATGCCTGTGTAAATCAAACCTATGGGGTACTTGTCTACAGGGATAATCTATCACTTTTGAGAACAACGACATGAAAGTATTCGTTTGGGGGAGGTTGGAACAGAGTGACAAGGAAAGCCACCCCCTCACTGTATTTGTTTTATTTGGCTGCTTCAAAAAATCAGAATTCATCCACCGGTGGGGGGTGGGGGGGAAGAGATGCACAACCAAGATGAAATCAGGATTAAAGGCTTTCTTTTGTGATTTGGGGGTACAAATGTCACCTTTGTATTGTGTATGAGTCACACCCACCCAAATATTACTTCTAATAGGTAGCACTGTGCTGCTGATCATGGCATCATTACTGGATTTTATTGCTGGATTTCCACCACTCTTGGTGAAAAAAGTTGAACAAGTTGGTGATAGAAAACTAGGCACCTTTGTGGGACACACATACAGAGGCAATCACTAAGAAAGAAGAGACCATCTTACGTCATAAACAACCCCCTATTCTCTGTCTCTCATGTGTGGACCATATCCCATGTCGAATCTGGTTTTTTTTTCCCTGCTGGAGAAACAATCATCAAGGTTCTACAGAAGTGTATTTTTTCTGTTCCAGGTTCCTGATGAACTTGGTCAACAGATCAGCTTACCTGTTTCCATAGCAAGAAACTCCATAGCCAATTTCATCCAAGCCTCACTCCATCATCAACGTGGTGGCACAGCATTCGTATAGCATTTTTCCTTCTTGGATGTGTGACCATTAGCGCTTAATAATTAGACAGAGATAAATAGTACTCTTCTTCAGTTGGTAGCCAGGGTGACTAGTCAGAAGCATGTTGGTTACAATATGAAAAAGGAAGTCAGGAAGTGCACTCTTTTCTATTCATTATTTTACAGGAAACCATGTTTTACTAAAAGGATGAGATTTCACGAATTCTGCTTGGGGCCAACTCTAATTATCCCAATGGGCTGTCAAGGTAGGCAAGCCAATGGGTGAAAAATATGCAGAGCGAATCCCTTATTTGATTTGATTTGATTTGATTTATTTAGCTTGTATGCCGCCCACTACCCAAAGGTCTCTGGGCGGCTCACAATAAGAATAAACAGTTAAAACATCAAATACAATAAAATTAAAACAATAAAACATGTAGATGCAATAAATACAATACATTAAAAACACACCACTAAAATTGCCATCAGGGCCCACAATCATTAATTAAAAAACTTTTGGAATAGGAGGGTTTTTACCTGGCGCCGAAATGTTAGCAACGTTAGTGCCAGGCGAGTCTCATATGGGAGGGTATTCCATAGTCTGGGGGCAGTTGCTGAAAAAGCCCTATTCCTGCAAGCCATCCCCTTCACCTCCTTAAGGGATGGCTCTTTCAGGAGGGCTCCCTGACTAGATCTTAATTGCCGGGTAGGTTCATATGGAAGGAGGCGGTCCTTCAGGTATCTAGGTCCTAAGCCGTTTAGGGCTTTATATGTCAAAACAAGCACTTTGAATTGGGCTCGGGCAGCAACTGGTAACCAGTGAAGGTTATACAGAATCGGCGTGATGTGTTCCTTGGTGGCCCTACCACTCACCAGCCGTGCCGCACGATTCTGAACCAGTTGCAATCGCCGAACCGTCTTCAGAGGCAGCCCCACGTAAAGCGCATTACAGTAATCTATACGGGATGTTACCAGTGCATGTGTAACTGTCATGAGGCTCCGTTCATCTAGGTAGGGCGCAGCTGGTATATATTCCGCAGCTGGAGAAAGGCACCCCTGGCCACCGAGTCCACCTGGGCTTCCAGAGTTAGACCGGGGTCCAGGAGCACCCCCAAGTCCCCCTTAGGGGGAGTGCAACCCCATCCAGAACAGGGAAGTGGCCCTCTAGCCTGTCTGACGAAGCACCCACTAACAGCACTTCCGTCTTGTCTGGATTGAGTTTCAATTTATTAACCCTCATCCAGTCCATTATCTGGCCCAGACACGAGTTCAGAACAGAAACCGCCTCACCTGGATTGGTGGAGAACGAGAGGTAGAGCTGAGTATCATCAGCATATTGCTGACTCCTCAGCCCAAACCTCCTGATGACCTCTCCCAGCGGTTCCATGTAGATGTTAAACAGCATGGGGATAGTATTGAGCCCTGTGGAACCCCATGACGTAAACGCCAAGGGGCAGAGCTACTATTCCCCAGCACCACCTTCTGGACACGGTCAGCCAGGAAGGATCGGAACCACCGCAAAGCGGTGCCTCCAACTCCCAACCTGGCCAGCCTATCCAGAAGGACACCATGGTCGATGGTGTCGAAAGCCGCTGAGAGGTCCAGGAGTATCAACAGGGTTGCACTCCCCTGTCTCTCTCCCGGCAAAGGTCATCGTGTCTCTGTTCCAAAACCCGGCCTGAAACCAGATTGAAATGGATCTAGAAAATCCGTTTCATCCAGCAGCGCCTGGAGCTGTCCGGCCACCACCCGCTCCAACACCTTGCCCAAATAAGGAAGGTTCGCTACTGGTCGGTAGTTGACCACCAGTCCTGGGTCCAGGTTAGGTTTTTTTAGGAGTGGTCTGATTACTGCCTCTTTTAAGGCAGCAGGGACCACTCCCTCTCTTAAAGAGGCATTTACAGCTTCTTGGACCCAGGTGCAACCCCCTTGGCAGATCTTTCAATTAGCCAAGAAGGGCAAGGGTCGAGCAGCGTGGTGGTGGAACGGACAGATCCAAGCACCCTGTCCACATCCTCGGGTCTCAACAATTGAAACTCATCCAATAACACTGGACCTAAGCACGGTGCACTGGACACATCCCTTGATACTGTATCAATAGTGGAGTCCAGTTCACTGCGAATCTGAGCAATTTTTCCCTCAAAGTGAACAGCAAACTCTCCTCAGCGTGCCCTGGGCCTCCACCCTATCTCCTGGCTGAAGAAGTTCCCGGACCACCCGAAACAGCTCCGCTGGACGGCACTCTGAGGAAGCAATACGGTTGGCAAATACTGCCTTTTCGCCAACCGTATAGCCACGGAATAGGCTCGATAATGGGCTCTAAGCCGTGTTTGATCAGACTCACTGCGATATTTTTCTCCACTTGCGCTCCAGCCGTCTCCTCCCGCTTCATTGCCCGCAACTCAGATGTATACCACGGAGCTGTCCGGGCTCTGCGTAGGGGAGAGGGCGCTTAGGTGCGATCATGTCAACTGCCCGGGTCATCTCCCTATTCCATAAGGTGACCTGAGCTTCGACAGGAGGAGCGCCGATCATGTCAGCTGGATAATCCCCAGAGCTTTCAGGAAACCATCCGGATCCATTAGTCTCTGAGGGCGGATCAACAATGGATCCCCCACCCTTGCAGAGGGTTGGAGTAGCTAATAGCCTAAACTTGACCAGGAAGTGGTCTGACCATGACAATGGAGTCAAAGCCAACCCCTCCACATCCAAACCACCATCCCCCAGTCCCGTTGAGAATACTAGGTCCAGGGTATGACCCTTCTCATGTGTTGGGCCGATGACATGTTGAGACCGCCCCATGGTTGTCATGGCGGCCATGAAGTCCTGAGCTGCTCCAGTTAAGGTAGCCTCGGCATGGATGTTGAGATCCCCCAGTACCAACAGTCTGGGGTCTTCAACACCAGGTCCGAGACCACCTCTGTCAGCTCAGGCAGGGAGACTGTTGGAATGCAGCAGGGTGGGCGGTACACCAACAGAATCCCCAATCTGTCTCGTGAGCCCAACACACAATACAGGCCCTCCAGACCTTTTCCCAAGGAAACAGGAAGCCTGGCCAAGGAAATGGAACTCCTGTAGACTATAGCAACTCCACCTCCCCGGCCCACCGGGCGACACTGGTGCTGGACTGAGTACCCAGGTGGGCATAGCTGGGAAAGGGGACTCCACCCTCCTCTCCCACCCAGGTCTCAGTAATACATGCCAGGTCAGCACCCTCATCCAAAATGACATCATGGATGAGGGTGGTCTTATTTTGTACTGACCTGGCATTTAACAACAGCACCGTGTGGCTCATGGGCTCGCTGACATGGTCACCTGATTCCTTCTGGCTAGAAGTGGGACCAGAAGTGGGGATAGATGTAAAATATCTAACCCCTCTTCTCCTACGCAGGCATGTTCCACTCCTATCACCATACCTTCCCCTACCCAGCACAATTTCAATGGCTGCCCCCTCCATTGCCCTCCCCCCTTCCTGTTCTTTCAGTTCCATTGTGGGTCCCAACCACCTACACCTAATGGCAAAAAAACAAAAAGCAAAAAATAAAAATAAAAAACAAAAACAAAAAACAGATGCACCTAACAATTCAGCTAAAAAGCCTTAGGTGGGAGTCCCTCTTCTTCAGCCCCGCCCTTCTGATGTTGTCCGGCCCTGCCTCTCCAGGTGTCCCTCTCACCGACACCAGAGTAGCAGGAAAAGGAGCAGTCGAAGAGGAAAGGCAACTCCTCCAGGCTTAGTCCAGTAGCAGCAGCAGCAAGAGTGTTTGCTGGATGATGTTGTGGCTGCCAGGAGCTGAGGTCAGCTAAAAAGCCTTAGGTGGGAGTCCCTCTTCTTCAGCCCCGCCCTTCTGATGTTGTCTGGCCCTGCCTCTCCAGGTGTCCCTCTCACCGACACCAGAGTAGCAGGAAAAGGAGCTGTCGAAGAGGAAAGGCAACTCCTCCAGGCTTAGTCCAGTAGCAGCAGCAGCAAGAGTGTTTGCTGGATGATGTTGTGGCTGCCAGGAGCTGAGGTCAGCTAAAAGCCTTAGGTGGGAGTCCCTCTTCTTCAGCCCCGCCCTTCTGATGTTGTCTGGCCCTGCCTCTCCAGGTGTCCCTCTCACCGACACCAGAGTAGCAGGAAAAGGAGCAGTCGAAGAGGAAAGGCAACTCCTCCAGGCTTAGTCCAGTAGCAGCAGCAGCAAGAGTGTTTGCTGGGTGATGTTGTGGCTGCCAGGAGCTGAGGTCAGCTAAAAAGCCTTAGGTGGGAGTCCCTCTTCTTCAGCCCCGCCCTTCTGATGTTGTCCGGCCCTGCCTCTCCAGGTGTCCCTGTAGTACACACAACACACACAGTATAAAGTGTAGAAACCAGCACACTCTTGTCCCTATCCCATGTAATGCCCTTGTCCAGCTCCTTGCCATTATTTCTATGAGGTTACACAGGAGGGTAAGTTCCCAGCAGATTATATCTAATATGCATAAGCAAGGTATCAGGGTAAAAGAATGCCATTTCATTGCTAAGGGCATCCTCCTTATCTCATCTCTCTATTTGTCTAAGCTCCCTGCAAGGGCACTTAGTTTTCATATAGTCTCAGTTGTCAGGCAGGGCTGGGCAGCATTTTGTTAAACTCTAAATAGTGAATTAAAAGCACTGATGATCTGAAGCAGGCCCTTAATGCAAAATGACAAATTGCACTTAGGCAATACATGAACAAGAAAATGATTTATGGATTTTCACGATGGCCTGAGCAAATGAAGGCAATATGAATTATACATCCTAATGTTCACTATATCATTTTCTAATAATACTGTTGCAGCTGTGATGCCATACATGGGTCTTTTCGATTGGGGCTATTGATTAATAAGAAGTCCAGGGTTAGTTTTACATCAGACATGCTTTTTGCCTCTTCCTTCTCTTCTAAAATGCCAGCCCCAAATGGGTTTTATTTCTGTTTTATTTTATTTAGTTTTTCATTTCGGAGGCAAGTGACAAAAATCGACCCCAATGCCACAGCTACTGTCGGTGCCTCCATATGTCATCCTTTTAGGCAGCAATTACTTTGACAAATGAAGACTAATTGTTTGCAAAACTGCATTTTGCTCCATGCTGCCACTTAGAAATGCAAATAAATGGTCCCAGGCTGGAAAATCCCACCTTTCAGATTGAAACAGAAAATGAGCAATAGATTCTTCTCTCTTAACAGAGTGCTTTGGTCTTGACCATCATTTGTCTCTTTTGCCTCCATGCAATGTTTTTGTTCCAATTATCCAAGGATTTGGGTTTAGGAAAACATTGTTTTTAGGACAGTCTTAATTTAATAGTTTTTTTTTATGGAAGGTATGTATGTGTGTGTGTGGGGGTATTTGGTTGCCCTTTTAGACAAAGCTATTTTCTGTTATGTCCATTTTCACATGGGATCATACCATACCTATTGGTCCAGAATCCTACTGCTGTTCACATATGCTTTGCATAATTTGTTTGGGCTAATTGCAGCTAATTGATGAGGTACTTGTGTGTTTGTATACATTGTGATATGCCCAGTTGTCCAACCAAGGTGTATCCTGGGACCATATAATTTAACTGCAGTTAGCTGTAGCAAGTTATAAAGGCCTTATGTGGCCTTTGTGTTCCATAAATTAACTGTAGAAGGTGCCACACTTTTTTCTGTTTTTTTTTCCCTGTTTTTCCTTTGTGCTTTTTTGTTTGTTTGCATTTTGCCTTATATAACTGGCAGAATGAAGAGCTGAATAAACTAAAATAAACTCATCTTTGAATGTGGCCTGCAGCAACTTTTTCTCTTTCTTCCATGGGGAAATTTAGTTTGTGTTAAATAATATACATCAGGCATGTCCAAAGTCAGGCCCGGGGGCCAAATGCAGCCTGTTTACAAATTTCGAGTGGCCCGTGGCCTCTTTTCCTCACCTGCTCAGCCTGTCATGCATCCCCACCAGCTGGCCCTTCCCTATACCGGATGGAGGCATCAGCTTGCAGTTGTATGTTTTGCCTGCCCTCCCTGCCTCTGTCCACCACCACCCAGCCACCTTCCCAGCCTACCCACCCCCGGCTCCATTGTTGCAACATCCTCCCTTCCTCCTTGCATGTTATAGAGACTTGTCCAAAGTCTGGCCCGGGGCCCAAATGTGGCTAAACGGTCAGCCCCCACACATTTTCAACTTGCCAAATCTGGCCCTCCTTGCAAAAAGTTTGGACACCCCTGATATACATTTAACCTGCATTAAGAAAAACCAATTTATTGTTGTGTCCTTTACAGCTGTGACCAACTCTTTGTTACCCCATGTCCATGGAGTTTCCTTGGCAGGAATACTGGAGTGGGTTGCCAGTTCTTACTCCAGGTGCCTACAGCACCTGGTATTCCCTGGTGGTCGCCCATCCAAGTAACCATCCGACCCTGCTTAGCATCCGAGGTCAGGCAAGATTGGATGTGCTCAGGGCATCTAGGCTGCTATAGCAACTGGTATTTGTGAATAGGTTTAACTGAGCATGTAAATCTCCCTGTTCTTAAGAGATCAGATTTACACTTCATCTGAAATGTCATCAAACAGATTTTGTTTAAATGGTATGGAAAACAGGTAATGATTTACACCCATGCATCTTCTGTATGACAGGTATTCTTATGAAGATTTATAGTGAAGTAACTGAAAGTGTAGCAGGTTTGGGTAAATTATAATTAGGTAGTTTATTAGCTATCTAGACATGTTTCATTTGTGTTTTATTTTGGTTATCATCTTCCATGACTCCTCTCCAAATGCCTCAGTATCTTGTTGGCACACATTTCACAATAGAAGAGAGATGGTATGATGAACACAAATTTACATGTTGAATGAATGCCCGGTCAGGAATCTTTTAAAACTGAGGAGTCAGGTGTCTCCTGTTTCTGCTATTTCTGCTTATTATGCTTGTGATGTATTTTAACCTTCATGCACCAGGATAGGATATATAGTTTATCCTAGAATCATGTTTTCTTTCAAAGTCAATTTCCTGTATGTATAGGAGACACTCTGTATGCCACTATTACCTACAGAGTAGAGATGGGCACAGAACAAACATTTTTTCATTTCCGTTACCGTTTGTCATTTCCGTTATGTAACGAAATGACAAACGAAAATTGTGATGAAAATGAAACAAAATGAACAGAACCACGAAAATTGTGGTTGTTACGTTTTGTTTCCATTAAAGGTGACGTGCAATGAAATGACCTGTTTTAAATGTTAAAAAATGCCCTGGACATCCGTAAAAATGCAGTGATAATTATTTATATTGTCTGATAATACCTACCAGGGGGGTTGGGGTCCTTAAAATGTTTGTTTGTCTCTTCTCCCATCATGATGTATTTTTCTTTTCCCTTTAAAATGGATGTCCCCACCAGCCACAAAATGGAGGCAAGCCATGTGATGTGGGATCATGTCAAGCAATAGCATGCCCAGGTTGCAGACTGGGCGGGCAGGTCTGGCAGCCACAGAGGGCATAAAAAGCTGTGGCAGCCCCTGTCCTCCTTGCAGTCTCTGGTGGGAGTTAGGGTGGGATTGATGTCTCTGTGACTCTAGCTTCAGTCCTGCAGCCTCCCTGTGTGTGTGCGTGCTGCATACCTCTCGGTGAGTACCCTCCCCTGCCCTGCAGTGCAGTCACTCTGCAGCTGCCTTGCACCCTGGGCAACGCCCGCTGCTGCCTTTGCAGTCTCCCTGCGAACCTAGTCTATACTGTGTCTCTGCCAGCATCCATTTTTTTACTGTTTTCCCTCTGGTCTGGGGTGTTGGGGGACGCCCACACACGGAAATGCTTTAAAAATCATTCAAAATCTGGTAGAAACGACAAACATAAAAAACGAAAAACGGTAACAAAATTTTTCAAAAAATCCCCGACAAATGGAAACGAAGCAAAACACACCTCTCAATGACAAACAAAAAGCTGAAACACCATTTTTCTGTTTCGTGCCCATCTCTACTACAGAGTAGTAAACAAAGTCCCTGAGTTTCAGCTATATGCCATATACTGCTCTCTCTCTCTCTCTCTCTCTCTCTCTCTCTCTCTCTCTCTCTCTCTCTCTCTCTCTCTCTGTGTGTGTGTGTGTGTGTGTGTGTGTGTGTGTGTGTGTGTGTGTGTGAATATACAGTATATATTCTTATTATCCCTACTTCTGTTCACCAAGTAGTTTTTTGTTCCAGCCAACTGCATGTGTTTAGATAGTACTCTGCTGCTGTTTAGTGAACCATGAGGCCAAGAAGCAGAAATTATTTGGAGTAGGGATGGGCATTTCTGGGTCCAAAACGACCTGCATGAGCCCAGGTGGCATTCTGAAACCTCTGACACACACGCAGCCAATGTCTTACTTTTCTCTGGGCTCATGCAGGGTTAAACGCAAGGCAGGAATCAGGCTGCAATGTCATCTTTGCTGCTCAGTGATGCTGGCCAATCAGGAACTGTGCAGGAACAGGCATCATCCCACCTCCCTGTCTGATTGTCCAGCACCACAGAGCAGCAAAGATGACATTGCCGCCTGATTCCTTGTTGGAGCTCAGCTCCGCGTCAGTGCAGAGAAAGAAATGAAAAGGGGGGGGGGGGACACTGCAAGCCAATTTAGAACTTAGAAAACAGAAAACATTTGATGCTTTTCTGTGGCTGAGTGATGGAACGTACAAATACCATCCAACTAAAATTACAAGCTAGGAGAAGTTTCAACCTGCCACTCACTATCCTTTAGGATCAGGTTTTAATGCTTTTAATTCATCAGTAAACATTTGTTCTGAATTTACTTCCATCTTGGCCAGATTTATAATACAGTGCTACAGAAAGGAAGGATTTTCGTCTGCTCTCTTAATGAATAATCTTTGATGCATACATGATCTCAGTTACACTGGGAAAGTCTATGCTAGCTTTAATTTTGCCTATTAACATTGGTTATGGTCTTTCTAACAGTTCTAAGAGAATTCTCTAGGGTGTCTTTACTCAGCTTAATTTTAATTATCTAGGCTTACTAAACAAACAAACACCCAGGTCCTGTTTTGAGAGGATTAATAACTGCTCTTGGTGCAGGAAAGATTACCAAAATCAATGATGTGATTAGGATTGTAAATAAGAAGAACAACTGTGGCCATATTTTTAAAAGTTGCCTTCAAGTCAAACTGCTAGATCTGTGTTTTGTCAAGGGGGATGTAGGCCAAAAGCCTTGCTGCAGGCATTTTGGCCTGAACAGGAAATTATCTGGAAGGCCTAATTTTAGGTTAATTATATGAGATGGGGAAGGTTAACTACCCTTACTCCCTACTGCCTACAGAGTTCTTTCTTAATTGGCAATGATGAAGCAAGAAAGAAAAGTTAAGGCTTTGTTCCCATACAGGGCTCATTAAATGGTGTGGGATTTATTTCTGCATAAGCATGCTTTGGTTGCTCATGCTGTGTGATTTAGGGGCAATTTAGTAGGAAGGACCTCTCTTTCTACTTGATAAGTCCAATTTTTGGCAAAAGTTGGTCAGATGGTCCTTTGTTTCTGCTTTTTTCTTTCTAATGTTTATAGACATCTCTACAACCTTAAGCAACTCACTGATTTTTGCCAGCTCATTTATGACTGTGTCCATGGCCACAGCAAATAAATGCTTCCCAGTTCTCTCCCTTTGATTTCAGAATTTAAATTTGTGGGCACATGGCCATCAGAGAATCATTTACCTGGGATAAATGCTACCCACAGACTGTTTCTCACTGGGGCAGATGCTTCTAACTTGTTCATCTTTTTTTAAAAGTGTGTTAGTATACAATAAGTCTAAATAATCTTATCAAAACTTTTTGAACTACTTTCACTGTAAATATCATTTTGGAAAAAAAAAACTTAAAAATAAAACATTGTTTCCATAGTGTTTTTGTCAGTGTGTCAGTCAACATCTGTCAAATGGCCTCCACAAGAAGTTAGAGTCATTGAGTCATAGAATCATAGAGTTGGAAGAGACCTCAAGGACCATCCAGTCCAACCCCATGCCATGGAGAAACCCCCATCACAGTATTTCCGACAGATGGCTATCCAGCCTCTGCTTAAAAACCTCCAAAGAAGGGGACTCCACCACCCTTTGTGGCAGCCTATTCCACTGCCAAACAGCTCTAACTGTCATGAAGTTCTGCCTAATGTTCAGATGGAATCTCTTTTCCTATAGTTTGAAACCATTGCTCTGAGTCCTAGTCTCTGATGCCATGGAAAACAAACCCATCCCCTCTTTGATATGACATCCTTTCAGATATTTAAACATGGCTATCATATCCCCTCTCAACCTTCTTTTTGTAAACATTCCCAGTTCCCCAAGCCACTCCTCATAAGATGTTGCTTCCAGACCTTCTCAGCTCTTATTGAATTGGAAGGAAATGACTCAGCAACCCATAAACACATTGGGATGCACATCGTGGAATAAATGACCTCAAGGCATGACAGGGACACAATTAAAAGTCATGTGACCACAGGGAGACATTTTGGTGGTTTGATCATGGCCTGAGAAGTTTAATGCAAGACTTATGTTGACCTCTGTCATTCTGAGCAGTCCCACTGTGACTTTTGTGACATTCAGAGTAATGACTGCATTCTTCCATCGGAAGAGGAGCGCTCATAATGCACCCCTGTTGCTCAGCATAAGATTTTATACTGTCTCTCAAAAGATTAATTGAGTGTAGTGGTGGGTCATTTGTATTAGTTTCCCTGAGGAAACAAATAGATATGGCCTGGTACCCTCCCTCTGAACCAGAGAGGCCACTGACTGGTCTCAGTGTGGTGCATATGACTATTGTCATCCTAGCCTCGTGAATCACGGTAGGAATCAGCCGGCTCTTTCCTGTCTCCCTGTTCAGCCAACCACTTGTCGGCAGGGTAGGGGGACCTGTGGTGCTGATATTCATGGCCCATCGCTAATGGTCTTCCTTCTTTACTGCACAATGCATGAACTCGCATAGCAAAATGAGCTTCTTCTTTTCTGTTTAACATTTCTATAGTTATCACTTTCCTTGTGTTGCATTACATGGGCTTCAGTAGGCAGGGATAAAAGATAATATCACAACACATAAAATAAATTACTTTATCGAACAGTGATGATGTCCAAATGTGTTTGCTGGCTTTCTCCTCAGAGATCATTAGGAAAAGATGATGGATGCTGTGGAGGAAAGCCTGGTGCCCTGGCTGCTGGTGAAGGAGGGCCGTCTGCCCAAGGCCTCACTCGGAGCACCCAATATGGAGGAGAGAATCCTGAGGGGGAGGACAGGGTTGTTGCACAAGCCATAGCCTGTGAGGGAAGAGTGGAAAGGGTTAAGCAAGGAGAAGAAAAGGTGGGAAAATGGGAGGAGGTAACAGTCAGGGGAGAAGGCGTTTCAAGGAACATGGTTTGACCCCGACTGGGAGAGCTTTGAAACCTGCTAATACTCCAGACAAAATGGTACCATGAGGTGGGGATGTGGTCCGATCCCACTGTTAGTGGACTGTGGAACCAGCCCTTGAATGGAACTGGGGAAGAGATACCAGGTGAGCCAGGGCTTACCATGGACAAGGAGGTTTGGACTGAGTTTGTGTTGGGCGTGGAGGGAATCAATAATAGTTTGTTTAATGACGTTTTGCTTAAAAACCCTTTGAAACAATTCCTCACACCTAAAGATGAGGAAACAGTTGTAAGACCCAAAGTTCGTATCACTTTTATTAAAGAAGATAAGGACAATAAAAGTTTTGTTGAACCAAAGACAGTGTCTGCCTCCATGGATGTTAAATAGAGATGGGCACGACTCAAAAAATGGTGTTTCGTTTGTCGTTTGGTCGTTTAGGGGTCCGTTTCTGTTCGTTTTCATTTTCGTGACATTTTTTGCAAAAAAAAATCGTTTTTGTTTCATTAGGTAATGAAACAAAAATGAAAACAAAAATGAAAAATTGGTGTTTCGTTAGCATTCTTTTTAGTTCAATGCATCTGCTGCAACAAAAACGAAAAACATGGCAAATTTGATCGTTTCATATTCATTTTCATTTTGTTTTTTTTAAAAAATTCGTTTTGTTTTCGTTGCATAACGAAATGAAAAAAACAAAAACGAAAATGAAAAATCACTCATTTCGTGCCCATCTCTAATGTTAAAGGTCACGGTGTCGGGTGAGGAGATGAACCCCCACAGATACCCCTTAGAGCTGTACAGGCTAATGTGACCCCCTAATATCTGTCAAACCTCTTTCTTTCACAAACATACACAAACAAAGCCACTAATTTCTGAGAATGTTTTACTAAAGCCTTTTGCGGTGTTAACATTATTTCAATTTATAGTCATCGTACATATAAACATAGTATACACATGCAACAAAATTCACAAAAACACCCAGAGACCAGACCAAAAACACATTCTTACAGCAATCTCTAAAACACACCCACTCACAAAAGAGAGAGAGAGAGAGAGAGAGAGAGAGAGAGAGAGAGAGAGAGAGAGAGAGAGAGAGAGAATCAGGTAACACTCAAATGACAAGGCTTGCCCATCCCATCCCATGGTTAAACCAGAAAGTAGCTGTTACTTTCTTTCCCAGCCCAGTAAGTGGAAGAGCTGCACAGACAGACACTCAAACCAGATGAAGCAGTTTGCATGTCTTTAGAAGAACATATGTATGTGAGCAAAGAGATCTACCTCTCCTAGCATGAGCTTACCTCATTCCACATTTTATAAATTCACTTGTGTGCATGTTATGATTGGTGATAAAGTACATTCAGTGATGTAGAGCTTCAGACTAGGACACAGGAGACTGCTCCTTGAACATCTTACCTAACTAAAAAAATCTTATTAGGGTTGCTGTAGTTTAGAAATGTTGTTATAGCAGCTCTTGTTTGAGTTGTATAATGGATTGGACAGGGGCATAAAAGACCCACTCATCATCTGACATAAACAAGCCACAAGCTGCCAATTGCCCAGGTAGTGGCATAGAGGATGGATCTGCACTGGATGACCTGCCTGTCAGCTGGTGGTAAGGCAATGTGACGGGAACTAGGGTTCACCACCAGAGACGCAGCAAGGGTTTGGAGTGCCTGGGGACAAAGTCGATTTTGCGCACCTCCGGCCCTCCCCACATTGCATCCACCCAGCAAGGGTGGGGGAACCCTGCTGGTGTGTGGCATGCATGTGTGCGGGCATGTGTGTTTGTGCATGTGCGCATTAGCATGCGCACCTTAATTGTCCCACAATGGGCCCAGAGCAGGGCGAGGAGGAGGAGGAAGTGGGCAGTGTGGCCTCCGTGCTCCTCACATGCCTGCCTGCCTGCTTGCTTTGCTGCTAGCCTGGCACCAAGAGGAAGGGATGGGAGGGATGCAAGGAGTAAACAGGCAGGTAAGCGAGTGAGTGAGCAAGCAAGGGAGGGAGGGCAGGGAGCCTGCCCTAGCCCTAACCCTCATGTGGCCTGGGCTGGGGTGGTGGCAGCCGAGTGGGGGGAAGAAGCTGTGCAAGTGGCAGAGCGCCCACCAGCCACATAGGATGGGCCACACAGGGAAGGAGGGAGGGAGGGGGAGCAGGAGGAGGCTGGCAACATGGACTAGACTCTCCCCCCAAGCCCTGCCAGCCACCCAGGCCAACACGGGATTGGGGAGGAGAAAGGCAAGTTGTTTTCTCTTTGTCCCAAATTAAGGATGTGCACAACCCTCCTCCCCCTGCCCATTTGGAAAGAAAGTGCATGGCTGCTGCCTCAGGTCACACCCAGAGCCCGGCTGTCCACCGAACCCCAGGAAGTGGGAAAATTGGGGGCCAGGCAAGGGGGTGGAGGTGGCCTTGGGGAGAGAGAGAGGGGGGGCTCCTCAGGACTGCAAAGGAGGGCTGGCCAGAGGCGGTGGAGGCTTCGGCATAGTGAGTGGGTGAGCGAGCAAGCGAGCCCCTGGCCAGCCAGCCAGCTGACCAGCCACCAATGGTGCACCACTGCACCCTCCTGCTCTGGCTGCTGCTCCTGCTGCCTGGCACGGCGGAGGCAGAGGGAGTCCCATAACCAAGCTTTAGCTGGGGGAAAGGACTAAGGGTGCACGGCTTCCTCCTCCTGCTCCTCCTCCAGGTGACCTCAGATTGCTACACCTGGGGCAAATGCACCCTTCTGCCCCCCCATACACCCTTGTTCACTACATGGGACTTCACCACTGTGTTTTTTTCCCCTCGGTAGTCCCCTCTGCTGAATCTGCATAGTGGCTCTCCACTTCATCCCTTGAAAGGGAATCACTAGGGGCAATCAAGGAATTGCCTGACCCTTCTGCCATTCTCCTCAGGCTTCCAAATCACCCCCAGCAAAGCTGTAACAATGAAAAGAAAAACAGTCCACTTTCCCATGAGTACACTGCCTACCACAACCTTGATACAGACCAAGGCCTGTTGGGAAGTGAAGGTGGGAAACTGAATGGTTGTTCCAGGAAAACTCTTCCTTCATTTCCACATATGGAGACCACTCTGCCCTGTCCTCCTGATTGACTGAGTGCTAACCATGTGTTTACTGTGAAGGAGACTCCATGCAGCAAAATGGCACCTACCACACTACTCACTCCAGCCACCACAAGCTGAAAATTGGTGCCTCATTATATAATATAGTATAAGGAGGTAAAGAGAAGCTTAACATACAAGTCCGCTTTACTTTGAAGGAAACGTGTGTTCTAATAGCAGAAAATGCATATTCACATGTGATGCGACCCATTACGTACAATGCAACCGAGAGGCAATCATAAGTAAGGGAGCAGGGAGATGTTTATTTCATACTACAGCCTGAGCATTAATACATGAAATGAGGTTAATGATGCTTATCTTTACCTGAACAGCAGGGCAAGTGTCTCTGTGCATGCATGCTTGTGTGTGTTCTGGGATGTATGTATCAACGAGAATAAGAATGACAGAATTGGGTTATATCCAAATGACATTTTTGCAATGCCTGATGACAAGGTGACAAAAGGTTTTCCAAAATGACTAGTCATTTTGGTTTTCACATTGTTTGAGTTTTTCACTTGAGTCCAGCTTATGTAGGAATAACATGACCCCTTTTTAAGGCAAAACTGCATTTTCTTTTTCTTTCTTTCTTTCTTTCTTTCTTTCTTTCTTTCTTTCTTTCTTTCTTTCTTTCTTTCTTTCTTTCTTTCTTTCTTTCTTTCTTTCTTTCTTTCTTTCTTTCTTTCTTTCTTTCTTTCTTTCTTTCACCATCAGATGAACGTACATGCTGGCAAACATACAGCATATAATTGTGATTAAATATCTGTAGGTAACTAGTAAAATACTTTAGTAATTAAGTGAAAAATAAATGTACAGTACTGTAGTATTATTTTTTTTATTCTTCACACATTTGTTTTAATTATGGTTTAGGGATCCCTACCATGTCATTTTTACTTTGTTCTTAATAAGGTGTCAAATTGGACCTATGTGGTTGGCAGTCATTATAAGGGGTTGTCAAAGGCTGGGAGACATTGTTGGAATATACACTTGAATGGCAAATGACTCTTCCTTCCAAAAACCTCCATTTTAGCTTAGTTTTTCTGTTTCCTTTGGACAGAATAAATTCTCCATTAAAATACTGTCACCTGCTCCCACACAAAGGTCTGGATATGTAGGTTATACCTTCCCTAATATTAGGATGTACCTCCACATAAGGAGGAGGAATTGGTAATAGCCTTTGCTAAAATGGTTGCTAGTTTCACTTGCCAAAAAGCTATCCACTGTTTGGCAGGGAGGACGCTGTCAGGAAACAACACCTCTTGAGCTGTTCATTCCCCCCCCCCAAGTCCCAGCATAAGAATTTGGGCAGCATAATGAACCCAACCATTGTTTATTTTCTGCTGACCCCATCATACTGAAAGAACTACTTAGGACAGTAAGTTCTTCCAAGTCAATCTCAAATTCTTATTTTGAAAAACAAAGTGGAGCAAAAACCTGACCTGGAGTGATTCAGAAATGTTGCTTGTAAATAATGGAACCAATGTGATATGAACGGGTCTCTGCCATCACTAGTAGAAAATTATAGTATTAAAAATAAATGCTATCGAGATACTCTATTCCTTCCACCAGCCAGGTTTGTGTGCGTGTGTTCAAATTCATGTTCATCTTCTTAGATGCACCAGTGATGTTACAAGGAAAAAGTGAAAGGAAAACAAAAACAGAGTCATTATCTTAATTTCTTTTCTTGTAGGGAAGTGTTCTCTCACAACCAGGCATTTCTTCCATGTCTGTTTTATTAATGTAAATAAGAAATAAAAGAACATGACTTAGCATGTAGCATTGTTTGACTAATGTACTAATTTCCCTTGTGAGACATGCCTTCCCTGTGGCTACTTGGGCTATCATGGTGAATATATTAACTTTATACTCAGGGATTACAGCCTGTCTGTCTGTCTGTCTGTCTGCCTGCCTGCATGCCTGCCTGCCTGTCTGTCCACCCTTCCTCCCACCCTTCTGACAAGCATTCATTTCTTTTTAAAATTTTAATTAAATATTTATCTACAATCACATTGATACTGTCTTTGTAGCTACCTAGTCTTGGTGTATGCCAGAAACTGTTTTGTAACTGAGTTCAGAGCCAACGCCCTTAGCTGGCTCTGAATCCAGTGAAGGGTGTGGTGAAGTACAGTAAGAGCACGTATAGTTCTTGCTGTGACTCGTAAGTTAGCTTGAACCAGAAGACTATATCAATGTCAGGGAGAGCCACGTATTTCATTTTTATTTATGAGAGGGAAGATCCCTCCTGGGCCGGTGCAGTTTGTTACATATATTTAGAGAGCCTTGAAGAATGTGAATGTTGCATATTTGAACACAAAGCATCCTGCACCAAAGGATGGGTGGGTGACAGTGATGCCATCATTTGGATTTTGTGATCGTCCAAATGCTGCAATATTATTTATTTATTTATTTATTTATTTATTTATTATATTTTTATACCACCCATCTTCCGGATGGAACTCTGGGCAGTTTACAAAAGGATAAAACCAACACCAATGACAAATAAACTAAAACAAGAACTAGTAAAATAAGGAGGGAAAGACCCTCCAGGAATAGGCGGCGTGGGCGGGAGGGGGAAAAAAGGAATTAAATAGAAAGGTCACCATATGCCTCTATAAAGAATAGAGTCTTCAAAGCCTTTTTAAAGGCAGGCAGGGACTGTGCTAGGCGCACTCACTTGGGAGGTGGTTCTACAATGTGGGGCCCACCACAGAGAAGGCGCGGTTATGTGTGAACGATTTCCGCACCTCCCTGGGTGTGGCCACCCTAAGTGAGCATGCCTGCGCAATTCTAGTGGGCCTGACTCCAGTTGACATCTGGGAGATATGCTCTGACAGGTACTCTGGTCCCAAGCCATGGAGGGTTTTGAAAATCAAAACCAGGACCTTGAACCTTATCCAGAGGACAACGGGCAGCCAATGCAGGTGAGCCAGAACTAGGGTGATGTGATCGAATCTACGAGCACCCACCACCAGTCTGGCCACCACATTCACCCGCTGGAGCCTCCGGACAAGGGTCAAGGGCAACCCCACGGAGAGGGCATTGCAGTAGCCAATCCTCAAAATCACGAGGGCCTGCACCACTGTCCTCAGGGAGGACTCATCGAGGTACTGGCGGATCTGGGTGATCCTGTGGAGATGGACAAAAGCGGCCCTGGAGACCACCATCACCTGGGCTTCCAGGGAGAGGGCTGAATCCTTGACCACACCCAGATTCCTGGCCTTGTCTGTAGGCTGGAAGGAACCCCCCCCCCAGGCTAGGGAGGGGGCCATTGTATCCAGACAAGGATGCCCCAAAGAACAGAACTTCTGTCTTCTCCAGGTTCAGCTTGGCTCAACATCTCATAAAAATGCATTTAAAATGTATGTGTTTGAGAGAAAAAACATTAATACGGATACATATTGTGAGATAAAATGTGTGTCCACATTTCCCCTCAGTCACATAGAGCCTCCTTCACATATGTTATATGCCAGCAAATTTGGAAAACTCAGCAGTGGCCAGAGGACTGGAAAAGATCACTCTAGATCCTAATCCCAAAGAAGGGCAATGCCAAAGAATGCTCCAACTATCGCACAATTGCTAGCAGGGTTATGCTCAAAATTCTACAAGCAAGGCTTCAGCAGCATGTGGACAGAGAACTTCCAGAAGTGCAAGCTGGATTTTGAAAGGGCAGAGGAACTAGAGATCAAATTGCCAAAATGCGCTGGATTATGGAGAAAGCCATAAGTTCCATAAAAACATTGAGAGGTTTCCAGAACAACATCTACTTCTGCTTCATTGACTATGCCAAAGCCTTTGACTGTGTGGACCACAACTAACTATGGCAAGTTCTTAAAGGAATGGGAGTGCCTGGCCACCTTACCTGTCTCCTAAGAAATCTATATGTGGGACAAGCAGCAACAGCCAGAACTGGATATGGAACAACTGACTGATTTAAAATTGGGAAACGGGTACGACAAGGCTGTATACAGTCACCTTGCCTATTTAACTTATATGCAGAGTACATCATGTGAAAGACAGGACTGGATGAATCACAAGCTGGAATTAAGATTGCTGGAAGAAATATCAACAACCTCACATAAGCAGATGATACTACTCTGATAGCAGAAATTGAAGTGGAATTAAAGAACCTCTTAATGAGGGTGAAAGAGAAGATTGGAAAAAATGGGCTGAAGCCCAACATCAAAAAAACTAAGATCATGGCCACTGGTTCCATCACCTCCTGGCAAATAGAAGGGTAAGAAATGGAGGCAATGACAGAGTTTATTTTATTGGGCTCCTTGATCACTGCAGATGGTGACTGCAGCAATGAAATTAAAAGATGCCTGCTTCTTGGGAGGAAAGAAATGGCAAACCTAGGCAGCATCTTAAAGAGCAGAGACATCACTTTGCCGACTAAGGTCAGGATAGTCAAAGCTATGGTTTTTCCAGTAGTGATGTATGGAAGTGAGAGCTGGATTATAAAGAAGGCTGATTGTTGCAGAATTGATGCTTTTGAGCTGTGGTGCTGGAGGAGAGTCTTGAGAGTCCCCTGGACTGCAAGGAGATCAAACCTATCCATCTTGAAAGAAATCAACCCCGAATGTTCAGTGGAAGGACAGATTTTGAAGCTGAGGCTCCAGTACTTTGTCCACATCATGAGGAGAGAGGAGTCCTTAGAAAAGTCCCTGATGTTGGGAAAGATTGAAGGCAAAAGGAAAAGAGGATGGCAGAGAATGAGATGGTTGGACAGTGTAATCAATGCAACCAATATGGATTTGACAAAACTCCAGGAGGCAGTGGAGGACAGGAAGGCCTGTCAAGCTCTGGACCATGGGGTCACGAAGAGTCAGATACGACTGAATGACTGAACGACAACAACAATGTACAGAATGTGGTCTATGGGACCCCAGAATGAATCATCGGAGTTTCCATTATTTCCTATGGGGAAATTTGCCTTGATATAAGAGTGTTTTGGTTTACAAGCATGTTTCCAGACTGGATCATGCTCATAAACCAAGGTATTACTGTATCTGAAAGGCTGACATATGGAAATGAAGCAAACTATTTTTCTCCGGTTCCAGAGAACAGGACTTAACATAATAAGATCAAATTTTATGAGAGGCAATTTTAGATAAACATTAAAAGGAACATCTTGACAGAAAGAGCTTATCAACACAAGCACGGACTGCCTTGGGAGATGGTGGATTCTCCTTTACTGGATGTTTTTGAGTGGATGTTAAATGGTCTCCCATCAGAGTTGCTCTATTAGTAGATTTCCTGCTCGTTGCTAGGTATGATGATCCCAGGAATCCTTTCCAGCTATACAAAACCCAAGAATCTGTTCCAGAAAAGGGTACTGTACTTTTCAAGTTGCAAGTATATTTCACTTCAGAAGGCAGTGTTGGATATGGAGAATTGTGTAGCCACACTAGCACAAGTAACTGTTCTATTGGGAGGCAATAGAACAGAATAGAGAATACTCTGCTGTGTTGCATCCTTGCACAACTACTTCCCACCTATTGGCAGATCCCTCATACTTGATTATTTCCCCCTACACACATTTTTCTTTGTTAGTCATATAGCCTCTTGTGGCAGACTACGGTTTTCCTCCTGTCCCTTGAGAGCAGTTCTCTAGGGAAGCATTTGTTTAGCACTGAAGGCATTTTCTTGATGATTTCAAATGGTGGTTTCCATGCAGATTATGTGGAAGAGGCAAGTACATATGATGATAAGGCATCTATCGTCATATGTGCACAGATTTGTAGACAGTTCCTTAGGGGCCCAGGTTTCCACAATAGTTACAGCTTTAAAAGCTGAGACCAGAATTTTGAATTATTCTCCAGCGTGGATTGGTTGAGATGAATTTTGTTACCTCTTAGGGTGAGTCTTGGTGCCGAACCCAGATCAGAAACCAGATGAAATAAGTCCAGATATCGAGCATTCCATGCTCAACAAGGACCGAACGAACATTTTTCATGTATCAATTTCTAGTGCCTGAACAATTAACATATTGTGCTACCAAACGGGTCTTTGGAAATTCATGCCAAAACCGGGGAAATACATGAAAAGATTTCAGCCATCAACAACATGACCTTTCCCCAGGTGGATCTTTACTTTGATACCAGGAAGTAGGTCATGAAGATTTCACAGAGAGTCCTAATAATTAGCAGACCCACCTGCTGCCATGCAGATAATCCACAACTCTCAGGGGTCCACCACAAGACTGCACAGTATTGATAATTTCAGGGTTGTTTCATAAATATATATTTTATCAGTTTGTTCCAGTTCTTCTAAAAAGCAATAGTTCTAAGGATGGCAGGGGGAGCAAAATTGCCAGTAAATCTGTGGAAGCCAGTGGGGATCCTAAATACCCATTACATGGTTGCTTTTTGATCTTGAAGATTGATGCTTGTATCTCTGCAAGGAAAAGATGGGATACATGCAGCTGAGTCTTATAAAGGTTTATTTTTATTTATTAAGACATTTTAATCTTTGGCCGAAGTCCTGTTGAGGCCCTCAGTGTTGTGCCTGCCAAGATGGAAATTCTCATCTCTCCTTTTCCACCGCGCAGCAGTGGTAGCTTGGAGGACAACATCTAGATGTCCTGTTACATTTGAATATTCTCAGAATATTATACAGTGATTACTACAGGAAGAAACATGTTCAATAAAGTCATCATTTGGGTACAGCATTATGCCACTATGAACTTCTAAGATGAAGCAGTGAAAAAAGTCAAAAGGTTCTTACATTTCTTTTGGCAGATAACAATAATGCTATGATTAGTCAATAGGAGGTGTCAGGATGTTAGACACAAAAAGTTAACAAAAAGGTGTGTTGGGGAGAAAATATGTTATGAATTGCCTTTTCATGTCAGCACTCTGTTTTAGTTTTCCATAAAGACTCCTAGTTGCAAATGCAAACTGCAAGACCAACATTGGTTGATGTTGAATCTTATAATGAACTTTCATTGTATTTAGTCATTCTTGCCATTAAGAAGACCAAAGAAATTCATATCAAATAAGTTGATGTTATACCCTGAGATTTGAGAATATTGAATTCTAAATGATTACTAAAATGATTGTTGGACTGGAGCACTTCTTTTATAAGGAAAGGCTACAGTGCTTGGAGCTTTTTAGTGTAGAGAAAAGATGCCTGAGTGGGGACATGACTGAGATGTAAAAAATTATGGAGAGGATGGTTAAAGTGGATAGAAGGAGGTTCTTTTCTCTCACACACAATACCAGAACTAAGGGTCAGCCATTCAAACTGAGGGTTGGGAGTCTGAGAACAGACAAAAGAAAATATTTCTTTACTCAGTGTTAGAGATGGACACGAATAAAAAAATGGCATTTCATTTGTCGTTTTTCATTGAGAGGTCCATTTCATTTCGTTTCCGTTTTTCACGAATTATTTGGAAAAATTTTGTTTTCATTTTTTGTTTTTTGTTTTTCGTTTCTACCCGCTTTTTGCGCAATTTTTAAAACATTTCTGTGCGTGGGTGTCCCCCAACGTCCCAGACCAGAGGGAAAACACTAAAATAATTGATGCTGGCAGAGACACAGTATAGACTAGGTTCACAGGGATGCTGCAAAGGCAGCGGCGGGCATTGCCCAGGGTGCAAGGCAGCCGCAGAGTGACTGCACTGTGGGGCAGTTGAGGGTACTCACCGAGAGGTACGCACACACGCACACAGGGAGGCTGCAGGACTGAAGCTAGAGTCGCAGAGACAGCAATCCCACCCTAACTCCCACTGCAGACTGCAAGGAGGACGGGGGCTGCCAGAGCTTTTTATGCCCTCTGTGGCTGCCAGACCTGCCCAGTCTGCCACCTGGGCATGCTATTGGTTGAAGTTGTCCAAGAATTTACATGATCCCATCACATGGCTTGTCTCCATGTTGTGGCTGGAGTGGTGACATCCATTTTGTCATCCTTAAAGGAAAAAGAAAAATACATTGCGATGGGAGAAGACAAAAACAAACGTTTTAAGGACCCCTACCCCCTGGTAGGTAATAATTTCAAATAATTATCACATTATCGCTGTATTTTTATGGATGTCCAGGGTGTTTTAATACCCAAGAAATCAATATTAGGCATCTGGGAGCCATTTTGGGTCGATGTCCCCTAACTCACCTTAAAGGAAAAAAGTACAACAATCTGAGAAAAGACATAAATGCATGTTTTAAGGACCTCAACCCCCCCGGTAGGTATTATCAGACAGTATAAATAATTATCGCTGCATTTTTATGGATGTCCAGGGCGTTTTTTAACATTTAAAGCAGCTCATTTCATTGCACGCCGCCAGTAACGAAAACAAAATGTAACAAACACAATTTTCATGGTTCTGTTTGTTTCCTTTATTTTCATCACAATTTTCGTTTGTTGTTTCATTACTTAACGAAACGACAAACAAATAACGGAAACAAAAAATTGTTCATTTTGTGCCCATCTCTACTCAGTGTGTTAGTTTGTGGAACTTCTTGCCACAGTATGTGGTGGTGGCATCTGGTCTAGATACTTTTAAAAGGAGATTGGATAGATTTCTGGAAGAAAAGTCCATCACAGGTTACATGATTGGAACACATGTTATCTCCAGGTTTAAAAGGAGGGTACCTCAAAGTGGCAGACACAAGGGAGTGGTATCAGGTGACCAGTTGTCTCATGTGCTCCCAGAGGCATCTGATGGGGCCACTGTGAAATACAGAAGGCTGGACTATATGGGCCCTTGAGTTGATCCAGCAGTTGCTCAGTGAGATTTATCATCCACTTAGTTCCATGTAATGATAAGCCAAATGGATTTTTCCAGACAGATGTACCAATGGAGACTACCTTACATGTTAAAGGACACCAAACCAAACGAAGGTACATACATGTATCTCTGGATTCAAAGTGCACTAAGAATTAAAAGCTGAGCTGGTTGTCCATGTTATCACAACTCCCCAAATTTTTCCCAACAGACCTGAAACTGGTATACTGTAGATAGAAGAAGCTAATAAACTGACTGTGATTAATTGGTACCTTGTTGGAATCTTAGACAGGTTCTATTCAAGCCCTGCTTAAAGATGAGTGATTGAACCTGGAACATTCTTCATGGAAATTATATGCTGTGGCTCCCATTCAAATGCTGATCTGGTTTAGAAAAATGTAACTGATAGAGTTTGTGCACAGCAGTTTCAAGAGTTATGATATAAAAAAACATGCAGCATAAAAGTGGTATTCTTCCTTGTGTGTGTTTTTGCCCAGAGGTTGAGAGTAGATAGAATGATCATATGCTCTTGGTTGAAACATTAAAAAAACTTTTACAATTTAAAACATAAAACAGAATAAACTTACAGTGCTCAGACATATTGGTACTTGTTATATAAGTACTTGTACCTGATTTATTTATCATGTAGACATGCATGACAACAATGCTGCATGTAACGTGACACTAGGTTTCAGAGAGAAGAAGGACTTTTAGCAAGCTAAGGCAGCTCTCTTTTGTCACTAATCTATTAGCAAAGTTCTTTCCCCCTGAGCTTTAGGCAACCCCTGCTTCCTCTTCCTATTTAGGAAAAGCCAGGCAGGATGGAAGACAGAGAAAAATAGGTCTTTAAAACAGAGGAATTTCCCCCTGCCAAAAAACAAAATGCCAGATGGTCCTGAAACTAAACCAAGCCAAACCGAAAATTAGAAAAACTCACCAGCAAAGCAAACAAAAGCTGAGATTGTTTTTGAACAATGATTGGTTTACCACCTTATTGTTGCAAATCTATAATATAATAATAATGCCCATTAAGTCAGTTATGATAAGAGATGGGTACGAAACAAACTAAAAGTTCATTTCATTATTTGTTATTCATTTTGTTACATAGCAAAACAAATAACGAACCTAGGAGGCAATTCAAAATGAATGAAACCTTAAACAAACCGAAACAAATCACCATTTTTCGGTTCGTACCCATCTCTAGTTATGATTGATGGTGATCCCTTCCAGGGTTTTCTAGATTGAGAAGTCTCAGAAGTGGTTTACCATTCCCTTTCAGGGAAGCTCCCAGGTACTCTGCAGCTTGCCAAAGGCAACATAGGCCGTTACTTCACGAACCTCTCGCTGCGCGGCGAGCCGTAATTTCCGTGCGAATCGATCGCTTCAGTCCGCACGCTCCTCCTCTTTGGATTCGGCGCCACCCCGACCACGCCCCTAAACCGTCAAGCCAGAGATTTGCCGGAGGCCGGGAATCTTCTTCGCTTCGCATCCCGCTTCGCATCCAAAGTCACGTGTGGCCAGTTAATATATATTTTTATTTTTATTTTAACTTACTTTTTCTCCGAAATGCCGATGCATAGATATTTCGGTTAACCCGTTCTTTTGATCTTGCCTTCTGTATGTCCCGTGTCATCCGCTGGCAAGGGATGGCCTGCACAGAGGGAGGGGGAGGGGGTGTCGGTTTTCCCCGCGCGCCCCACCCAGAGAGCGGCGGTCTCACACAGGGCGATGAAGCTGAGAGAAGCCTCTCCCGCCCCGCCCCGCCCCCAAAAAAAAAACCAACCCAGCTGCTCTACTTTCACGATGGCCGCCCACAAGTCCTCGGGACAACCGCAGGGGGCCTTTGAGCGCCGGGCTTGACCGCTGGCTTGTGCGCCTGACCGCAAATGACAGCCGGGTATTGATGCATCAAAGGCAAAAAAAGCAGAAACCGATTAGCTTTGAATGCTCAGGTTGGATTCGATCCTAAAATTTCGGGTGAGGACAGAGAAAGAGGGGTGGGGGCGAAGGGAGACCACGTGATATTCCCAATCCCCAACCTCTGAAGTAACGGCCATAGATTAGCTTTATTCATTGGAGGCAAAGAGGGAATTGATATCCCAATTCCCAACCTCTGGCTCTGTAGCTAGATATCTAATTCACTAAGCTATACAGCCAGCTAAAATATAACATGTGATCAAGTCAGTTCTGGTTTATGGTGACCCTACCCACTGTTTCCTAGGTAGATGAGTTGCCATTCTCTTCTGGGACAAACTGGGACTCTTCTACTTGTTCAAGGTCACACAGGCTGACTCTTCTGGAATGCACAGTGGAGAACTGGACTCCCACACTCTGGTTCCACAGTCAAAAACCTAAGTCACTGCATTATCTATAAGTACCATCAATCTGAGCAATGTTTTTTATAAAAAGCAACACCAATTATTTGTTAACCCTGTTAATCTTGGGAGGAAAGAAATGGCAAACCTAGGTAGCATCCTAAAGAGCAGAGACATCACTTTGCCAACTAAGGTCAGGATAGTCAAAGCTATGGTTTTTCCAGTAGTGATGTATGGAAGTGAGAGCTGGACTATAAAGAAGGCTGATTGCTGCAGAATCGATGCTTTTGAGCTGTGGTGCTGGAGGAGAGTCTTGAGAGTCCCCTGGACTGCAAGGAGATCAAACCTATCCATCTTGAAAGAAATCAACCCCGAATGTTCAGTGGAAGGACAGATTTTGAAGCTGAGGCTCCAGTACTTTGGCCATCTCATGAGGAGAGAGGAGTCCTTAGAAAAGTCCCTGATGTTGGGAAAGATTGAAGGCAAAAGGAAAAGAGGACGGCAGAGAATGAGATGGTTAGTCGGTGTCATCGATGCAACCAATATGGATTTGACCAAACTCTGGGAGGCAGTGGAAGATAGGAAGGCCTGGCGAGCTCTGGTCCATGGGGTCACAAAGAGTCGGACACGACTGAATGACTGAACAACAACAAATTTGTTAACCCATTGAGTTTTGCATAGAATACAAAACCAGTTTTAATAGCAAAGTCTGATTAAAGAGCATCAAGTTACCTACACAGCTCAAGAGCAATCTGTATGGCCATCAGATCATAAATTACTCAGTTGTACTGAGTCTTTTAAGTATGCAGGATTAATATGGTATTTGCTTAGAATCAAATGGTAAACCCTGATGGACTAAACTTGGGAGACTAGTCAGATGTAAAATCAATTAATTTGAATAACTCGTAAGAATTAATGAATACAATCAATTTTAAAAAACACCACTTGATAAATTCCCATCCAGTGAATATTTCCTACAGTATTCATATTTCATAGAGTGTCTGCAATGATATGTCTAATAGCATCTATTTTATTTCATCATGCATGATGAATTCACATGGTAATATTACTTGCTTAAATTTAGGTCATCCTCTGGGAAGTTTTCAGGAACCAGCTTGATTGGAATGAATGGTTGCCACATAGAAGCAACAGCAGCAAACCATGCTCTTGCAGTTCCAGTCCATTTCAGAAGAGCTTGTAAAAAAATAACACTTTGGGGATTGTGTCAGTAAACTGCAGGTCTTTGTATTAAGGCTAGAACAAAAGCAAATCTTACCTGGGTAATCTTCACAGCTTGACAAACATGAAATGAGCAGAGCTCAGAGGAGCCAAGAAATGTTGTTGGTAAGTTTAAAGCAGAGGTTCCCAAACTTGGGCCCCATATATTCTTGGACCACAACTCCCAGAAATCCTGGCTAGCACAGCTAGTGATGAAAGCTTCTGAGGGACCTCTGCACCTTTTTCATACACAATGCAAACAATGCCTGGAGGGTTTTTTTATTCATTCAGCATATTCTAGTTGAGGTGGGGGGTGCCATCTTCCAGATAACGCGGGCATGCTGGTCCCACAAGCCCTCAGATGTTGTTGAAGTGCAACACCCATGATCCTTCTCCTTTCACCAAGATGGCCTAAACTGAGGGACATTGCCATCCAACATCTGGAATGCAACACATTCCTCCCACCTCTTCTAATTATAACCTTCACATTTTGGAGCCAGTGTTATAATTAAGTATTAGCTCATGACATGCAGGTCACAGTATTTTTTAACAAATGAAAAGGAAAAAAGGAAAGGAAATGGAAGGGAAGGGAAGGGAAGGAAGGGAAGGGAAGGGAAGGGAAGGGAAGAAAAGGGAAAATTTCCTTTCATTGTGTTTTGCCTGTCTGTGACAATAACTTCCTAATGCTAAACTCCAAGTAACTGTCATAAATCCTGAATGGCATCCTTATACACCCAATAGTGGGATTAGCTGTCCTTATCTTAAGGCAATGGTCACCTTCAAAAGCAAAATGACTGGCAAGTCCTATTATTTTTAACAGAATATCACCTGCAAGTCCAAACATGTAATGCGTGTTATCGAGTGCCCTAGATGTCACATCCAGTTTGTTAGGAAAAACACCTTTGCCCCACTTAGAAATAACAAGTTAGCAATCACAGCACAGAAGCCTGAACAATCTGTTGCCAGACCGTTTAATTTAGATGACTCTCTCCTTTCAGACATAAAAACTTTTTCAGTTGAGAAATTAGTCTCGAAGAAGAAGAAGAAGAAGAAGAAGAAGAAGAAGAAGAAGAAGAAGAAGAAGAAGAAGAAGAAGAAGAAGAAGAAGAAGAAGAAGAAGAAGAAGAAGAAGAAGAAGAAGAACTTTAATGCAAGACCCATTGGTAGACTGCTCTGGCAGAACAGGGAAACCCTGTGGGAAAGAGAGGGACATCCCACTTTTATCATTACAACCCACAGCGCAGCCACAAAACTTCAGGCAAAGTGTTGCTCAACAGAAGGGAAGAGGGTTCCTTAACTGACACTGTAGACCTAGGCTGCTGTTGGATCTTGACCACAGAGTAAACATCCCTGACATTAATGTCAATTATATTTTAATGTTTTCACTTCTTTTGCAGGTACCACTGTCCTGAGTTCCAGGTACAGAACAGAATTCTGGCTGACTTCACAGATGATACTGTATAGAGGGCTACCATTCAAAATATGGGAAGTGGCACTATGGGCTGCCTTGAACCCCCACATGATGAGTGCAACCAACTCTACCATCTCCAAAAAGAATAATAACAATGCATCTGTGTGTGAACAGCAGGCATGCACTTTGGGTTTGGGAATTTTTCAGAATCCAAAGTGATGGAAGGGTGTCATGGTTTCTGAATTAATTTGAAGCAAGGAAAGCCTGAAGCAGAGCACAAACCATATTCCATGAAGTTCTACATATTGCATGGGTAGTTCAGGGATTTAAAAAGCTAAGTGTTTTTTTTTTTTTTTTTTTGAAACAAACATAACTCTGCGACAGAACCATGAAGTCCAGAGCATAAGGAAGCTGAGCGGTCAAGCACCAGGGAAAAGTCATGGTCTCCTGGAAGTCTCAGTCAGTGAGCCCTAGGATGGGAATTCCTTGCCCCTGATATCAATGCCCTTTTTGGAATGGAAACTTGTTGGGACAATAGAGATTTTTTTACATTGTTTTAGTTTTCAGGAAATATGGCAAATGTACATTGATTCCCCCTTCTCTTTCTTTAAGGCAACTGCAAATCTCAGCCCAATCAACTGGGTATGAAATGTGTCATCATGTGGGATCCGAGTGGGAAAGCAATAGTAATATTAAGAATTGGATTTCTATCCCTCCCTCCATTTTTAACTCATTTTTAAAAAAATACTGTTTGCCGTTTATTATAATTTTTGTGAAACTTTGCCTGCTTCCCACCCCAGCTTCATCCTCCTCTGGATGCATTTGAGGAAGGTAGTAAACCTGACAAAAAGGCAGCAATCAGGTACAAACTTTTCAGTGTTCAAACAATTGTCACTACGTCTTCTGTTACAGACAGAATACAGGATGAATATGGTGTTTCATACTGGTGGAGCAGCAAAAGTATTTTTAAAATAAATGTTTTTAATCCAGTCATTTTAGCCAGGCACTCCCCCCCCCCCAATTTGGATTTCCTGGTAGTACATTGTGCTCAGATCCAGGGCCTATAGCAATGCAGTTCAGCTGTGATTCTGGTCTTCTAGCATCTCTTAACACACAAATGCTTTACCATATTACCTAGTGCAGTTTTATGTGATCATGAATAAGCTGCAGCACAGTCAGTGTCATTGGAATGGAGTCAGCCAGCTGCTAAGATGCATATTTGGGGGTTTTATTGAAAACTCGAAGACTGCCAGCTGCTGCATTCTAACTGTAGCAATTCACATTTAAAGAACTTTTAAAAAAACTTTCTCATTTTTATCAGAATAGGAATTGTTTCCGCTACTGTAAAACCCAACAGAAGTTAATCAGATTTCAGAGGTGGTGGTATTCGTTCAGCTCAGTTGTTATTTTCCTGTTGTCGTGGGCAATGTTTTGAGTGACCCAGGAGAAATATCTCCGCTTACAACTTGGCATACTTCAATTACAGTGTCTTCTACTTAGCAAACATTGGAGAGAATGAGTGCATAGAACAATGGTTTTCCTTCTGATATGAAATTCTCCAAGGTTTCAGAGAAGGAGTATTTTGTAACTGGAGATTCTGAGCGCAGATTCAACCAGGGAGCCCAGTGTCGAAACCCTTGCTGTCCCAAACTTATTATGCTTTCCCCTCTGCATCATCCATGGCACTGTGCTGCCCAGTGTGATAAAAATTATGTAAATCAAAAGCTAACATCTGTATGTAATGTTTAGTGGTCTAAACTAAAGACTGAAATTTAACAGGAATAAGTGCAAAATTCTACACCTATAGGGACAAAACACCAAATACAGTTACAGGTTGAGGACTATTTGAGTTATACTATCAATGAGAAGGATCTTGTTGTTGATGTTGTTGATGTTGCTGCTGATGTTGTAGATATAAGCCAAATATCAGCCAATTGCCCAATGTGGCTGCAAAAAAGGCAAATACAATTTTAGGATGCATGAACAGAGTTACTAGTCCCCCTCTATTCAGCATAGGTTAAGCCTCATCTAGAGCACTGTGTCCAGTTCTGGATACCACACTTCAAGAAGGAGACCAACAAACTGGATCATGTTCAAAGGAAGACAACAAGGATGATCAGGGCACTGGAAACCAACCTGTTTGAAGAAATACTGAAAGAACTGATTATAAGATGGAGGACTTATAGTCAGCTGAATATAAGATGGAGGACTTGCACTAGCTGTATTCAGACCGATGAAGCTGTTTGGATGAACAGCAAAACGTTTCTGTCTCTCAAAAAGAAGTCCAGTAGCTATGACTCAACTTCCAGATAAACTCACCTGGATGACTGAGAATCTTCACAGACATATTACTGAAAGAACTGGGCATGTTTAGCTTCAAGAAAAGAAAACTGGGGTGCAATATAATGACACTTTTCAAATAGCTGAAAGTTTGCAAAACAGAGGAGGGGCAGGATACATAATAAGGTATTTCAATAGACCTCACACCCCTTTGTGACATTGTTTGGAACCTGTGGTTTAGGAAGAGCTTAACGATCCATTGTAAAAGACTCAAAATTTTATTTATTAATTAGTCTAGTCAGAGATTGCTTTATGTGTGGAACAATGAATAACCTTTATTCAAGGGATATAGCTAAGCCCTGAGCTCTTATGATTTCCTGCTTTCACTTATATTTAGCAAGAATTTACCTTTCCTTAGTTATTGTTCAGGAGTGAACTTTTAGATGTTTAGATTTCCCTTTCATGTTACAGCCTTTATTAGCGGGGAATGTATAATTATAATGTCATTAATGCTTTCACCAGATGGTTCCCACCAGATAGATCATCAAATAAACACGGTGGTGCTCATACCTGCATTTATCTCCAGCCATGAAAGCAGGAGAGGAAAAAGTTGCATGGAAAATTGGAAGGCAAAGGGGGATATTTAAACCCTACCCCACTATTTCTGTCCTCTCTTTCTCTCTCCAGCTGGCTCAGAATGAAGCCCACCAGAGGGGCAAAATGGGGAAGAGAGAAACTGGTGGACGAGAAGAAAGAGTAAGGATTTTTTTCACTAGCCAATCTTCCCACTGAACTTCTCTTTTCAGGATAAAACAACAAACAGGCTGTGGAAGCTGACAAGATAATTGGTAGTTCGGGTCACTTTGCTTAATGAGCCATCCATGCACTGTATATTTTGTAGTCCCGGAGAACAAGTTAGCCAAGGCCATCGCTTAGTCCAGGCTAGCCTAGCATTCCAGGAATTCTCCACCTTAATTTCAATCATTCCTTACTAAAGGGACTGATAAGAAGTATAAAGCCAGTCATCTGAAAGGCCAATTGTTTCCTCTCCTGTAGCTGAAAGGTTCTGTGCTCCTCTAAACACCAACATAGCGTATTCATCAGGTAAGGATGACTGACACCTGGACATGTTCATTTAGGTGACCTTTGAATCTGTCTATTTATAAAAAAGCTGGCTACTACTATAGTGCACATTTGTTCACATTTTCTTTCCCAACATTTTCTTTTTGAATCGTTCTGAAGCTTGCTGTGTTAGTAGAGAAAGCCTTCCTTTGTTATATTTGCTAGTAAAAGAGGAAGCGGACTAAAGAGCCCAAAATGAAACAAATACAATAACCATGTAGCTATAAAAACAGAAAGATAAAAATGTCATCTAGGAAAGCTAGAAAACCAGAAGAATGGTAAAGAGTGGTCCTGAATTTCAACCACTTTCCATGTTGCTCCAAAATGGCAGAGACAAAATCTGTAGCAATAAGTCTATTGCATTTTGCCATTGGGGCACTTTTTTGTCCTAGCGGCTAGGCAGTCTAACCTGCCCCCTCCTCCAAAAAAATCTGATGCAAGTTTTGGATAAGCACGACACTCACCAGAGAAAGTGGCATAGCATGATTGCAGTTATATGGGCAAGGCTGGCCAAAAGCCAATGTGAGGTGATGACATCAGGCAACAAAGTATTGGAATCAACAGCAAAGCTCCTCCTCCTTTTCCTGCTGACTTATGAGGTCTGAACCAATCTTTTTCTTCAAAGCAGACTTCCCAGACCACCTCAATAGCCTATCCACTTCTCATCTGGTAAACGAATGGTTCTCAACCTTGGGTAGACACATGTTCTTGGGCTAAAACATCCAGAAGTCTTCACCACTAGCTGTGTTGCCCAGGATTTCTGGGAGTTTTAGTTCCAGGACACCCAATTTGGGAAACACTAAAGGTCTCCAGACCATTTTTCAGCTCTTCTCACTTTTCATGATCGTTCTGCAGGTGGGGGAACTAGAAGTGGAGGGAAGTAGGAAGAACTGAAAGAGGAGGAAGAGGAAGAAAATTTGAACAGATGGTGACCCAAACAGATTGAAATGAGTTGATAATTGCAGTAGAAAAAACAGCAATCACTTGGCTAAAGGTCATAAGAAATCAATCAGTCCCACTCTCTGCCTCCTGATACACAACATCTTAATTGCATTGAGTATTTGTTCCCAAAAAAGGAAGAGAGCCAAAATCTGAATGGCTACCTTCCTTCCTGCCTGCTTGCCTACCATCATTGCATGGCTGCAGAAATCAGACATCTGTAGATACAGGGAGGTTAAAAAAAGTCCATCTCCCCCCTCCCATTTTGCTCTATTTCTCAGAAGGCAGGAGGACTTGAAGGATAACTTGACATAGTATTTGAAAGTTCAATACTGCCTGGATGGGATGAGGTAGATTTTAGGTGTCCACAGGCAAAACCATTTAGAATGAAATATTTATTTCTGTACATGTCCATAACATTCATATCCTTCTCTTCTTCTCTTCCTGAGCTCAGGGCTGTATGTGTGACACTTCTCTCCACTTTTTCTTATGAAAAGCCAGTGGTGAGTTAGATTCCCCGTTGACTGATCTCAGTTACTAAGCGGGAAATTGTATACAGCATTTTGATTTAAATTGCAGAAACATGTACTTCCACTTGAGAAGTCCCCCAAATATGAAAAATATGCATGAACTCTTCCAATCTTTCCTAACATGAGGAAAACTTTTGACATTTTCATTTTCATTGGAAAGAACAAAATAAATGAAGCTTTACATATTTGCCCTAGCCGTTACCAAGTTATGGATAACTGTGAACCAGCTGTCTCTTCCCTCCAGGGAAGCATTCTACCTGGTATTATGTAATCTCAAATTGGTTCTATGTTAGTGCCATGGAAATTCAACAATAACATTAGATCTATGCGCACATCCAAAATGTGACTATATAACTTTAGAGTTACTTCAAGCCAGTGGCAAAAAGACTGAACATCAATACCAAAGATAAAATACTCAACAGCCCCCCATCTAGTGTAGCTAAAGATTCAGGGTATTGACCAGTTACCAGTCCATTCTGTTTAAATATTTAGTGTGTCTGTCATTCAGCACCTCTCTACTTTATTTTGATCTGATTTTTTAAAAAAGATGTAGTCATCATACATTAAAGAAAACACATGTTCTTCTTGTTGTCATGGGCCATCAACTCACTTCTGAATTATGGGTATCCTAATAGAGTTTTTAAGGCCTGTGAGATGTTCAGGCAGCATTTTATCATTGCTACCTCCAGTGAATGGCTACGATCAAGCAGGGCTTTATATATAGATCTTCTTAGACAACATCCAGTGCTCTAGCCACTACCAACACACTGGCTGTCATGTATGGTATATTATGACGTAATAAGTTGAGAAGTAAATATGTGCACAGATAGCAACATGCCAGAATGTGTCACTGGTGGGGAAAAAGTCAATATTGGTATGAAAATGTAATTGTTCTAGTTAGTAATTGAATTCAAGAAGTTTTGCTGAAGCCACCCTTCAGCATGACTGTGGAATGTCATTGAAACTGAATGCTCTTTTATGTGTGTTCTGCACAATTGAATAGTGTTCTGTTGTTCTTTTCTTTTTCATTGTATAACAAAAAAGAAAAGGAAAGAAAAGCTCTTAGAGCCAATAATAAGGTGCTGTAAAGGAAAACATTGTCATTTGGAAATGGAAATGTTTGGAGTTCCTGCTACACTAATCAATTTCAGTCATGTCAAGAAAACAGTTTTGGGAGGGTCACGGGCTTGATCATGTCACCTTGAAGCCAATAGCCTGATAGGGTCACTCTAGATTGCACACTTGAACAACTCCATTAGACTTGAAGTTGCTGAGAATATTAAAAATACAGCAACTGCTAATCATGGAAAGCACTAAACACATTTGCCAATGCAGGGAGGCTGATTGAATATCTATCTATCTATCTATCTATCTATCTATCTATCTATCTATCTATCTATCTATCTATCTATCTATCTATCTATCTATCTATCTATCTATCTATCTATCTATCTATCCCCTTATATTAAACCCCAAGTTGGTGGTGCATGCTGTACACACTCTTTCAGTTAACTACTGGGGCCCCCTTTGGAGCTTAACAACTCAGCCCCCTGAGCCACAAACCTCTCCAAATTTGGGGGGCTTACAAGGAAGAACATGAGGAAGCTACCTTGCCATTTCCATGCTGAAACATATTCTTGAGTACATAATGTTTTGCTAGGTTTATGTACTCAAAATATGAATTGCAGCCATGTATCTGCACCAAATCTGCTGGGAGCTTCCTCAAGCTCTTCCCTCTAAACCCTCGAAATTTGGAGAGGTTTGTGGGTCAGGAAGCTGAGTTATTAAGCTCCAAAGGGGGTGCCCCGAGGAAAAATGTTTCTAATTGAATTGGGATTCAGAAGTGAAGCCGTTAATCGCTGATTCAGTTAGAAAGATTTTTTCCTAGGGACCCCCCCCCCTTTGGAGCTTAATAACTCAGTCCTCTTACCCCAAAACATCTCCAAATTGTGCGAGTTTACAGGGAAAAGCTTGAGGAAGCTCCCCTGCCATTTTGGTGCATCTACGACCCAGGGGATCATAGGGTTTCATTTTGTTTCACTTTATAATGAAACTACTTTAAAATTGATTACAAATGAAAAAAAAAACTACTAAAGAAATGAACTGAAATGCTATATTTCAGTTTCGGGTCCATCTCTACTTAGAACTGATTTGAACAAGGAAGACTCAGCAGGGCTTTCATTTCACTGCTTAGTGTTCACAAATATAGAAGTCCAGGATGGAAGAATAAATTTGTCTCCCTCACTAACCTGTGAATAACTGAGAAAGTGATTTTTAAAAATGTAATTTGTTTCCAGTCCTCATCATAGTACTTGAATGTTAATCCATTTGTTGTGGTAATGCTAAAAAAGTAATTAGCTTGTACCTTATTTTGATTACTCTCTGTTTCTTTAAGACTCTTCAAAGAAGGATAAGAGAATTGCATAAGCCTGAGAAATTCCTGTCAAAATGTAACTTAAATATCTGTTAAGAATAACTTTCAAAAGTAACTGAATGTTTACCTTTTATTCAATTGAATTAGCTTTGCTCATACACATTATGTTCTTTTGAGATATAATTTTGTTGAACCTTGTTAAGAAGAGTAAATAATTAAACTAATTGCTTCTACATACAGTATTGGTCCTGAAACTCAAATTGGTATTGAATCACTGTGTTCCCCTACTTTATTATGAGATCTAGCCATCAAATAATTTTTATATTATCTAAGGATATGTAATCTTTATATTAAGGTACTTATTCAAGGATGAAAAAAGGTAAACAAAAATCCATTGTCCCTCTCCCCAGTTTGTCTCAATAGCTGATTCAAGCACTTTAACTTATAAGCAGGATTTGACATAAGGCAACAGATTGGAAAGCTAATCAGACTCAAAAGTGTGTGGACCTTTTCCTCAAGGTCAACCATGCAGGCTACTTGAGTTCAGAATGCAAGCAGATGAGGGAAGTACAAGCCAGAACCCCACAAGGAAGGATGGAGGGAGTTCCCATGACAAGTCATGGCTCTGCAATGCAAGCACCTAGCTATGGAGGGAAAGCCATTATAGTAGGGTGATTGAATTAAAAGGGACTGCATAATCCTTACAAAATGCAAATGCGTTGTTGCTGTGTCATTACAGTTGTGACTGACTCTTTATGAACCATGTCCATGGATATCTTTATAGACCACTAAAAAGGATCACAATACAGTTTGCAAGCTTTCATGATTCAGAACCATTCATTTCATCAGCTGTGTGCCAGAGTGAAGAGCTTAAAATTCATACATTCATGGCAAGAACTCTTTTCATAGATACAGTGATCCCCCGCCTATTGGGGGGGGTTACGGACCTGACCTGACCCACCATAACTGAAAATCCGTGATATGCAGATGCAGGTTGGGTCGGGCCTGGGGGGGCCTAGCTGGGGGCTCTTGTACTTACCCCCAGTGTGGCCCTACCCCGAACGGGCCTGTGAAAGCCTTCCCGGGCTTTCTGGAAGCCCCAAAAGGGCCTCCCTGCGAACCAGAAGTGACTTCCAGTAAACTGGAAATCATTTCTGAGGCCTTCGACAGCCCTAGAAAGGCTCTCAGAGGCCTCAAAATCATTTTCAGTGATCCGGAAGTGACTTCTGGTTCTCAGGGAGGCCCTTTGGGGGGCTCCAGAAGGCCCAGGAAGGCCCTCACAAGCCTGTTCATGGCAGTTCCAGTCCTGGGGTAAGTATGGAAGGCTTGAAACAGGACTTTTTCCCTTTTACCCTAGGGGGCCTTTTTCATATACTGCGATTCCGCGATATAGCGGGACTGCAGTATATGAACCGCGAAAGGGCAGGGGACCACTGTATAAGTTGAGTCACTTCTTTCATAGATGTAAATCAGGAAAGATGCAGGTTCCATTAGGGCTGTTGTTTTAAAGTTACAGCTGAAGCAGTTATAGATTGGATATCACACTCCAGTTTTTCAAATATAGAAGTACATGCCATCTACACACACTATCCCATTGGCCTTTCCAGATTCTCTTCTGGGTGAAGAGATGTGGATTTTAACATGGGAAGAACATAAATCATTTTAGCCTTTCTCTAAAGCAAATATTAAAATATCAAACTCCTGAGCATAGCTATCTGAAATGTGTCTGGTTTACCTCCTTCTTTTGAATCTATTATATTAACAAATGTCAAGTCCATCAGTATGAAAACAAGTTGTTTCTATTGTGGTTTTCCAGTGAGTGTCAAAAGGGGTAGTACAGGTTGATTGTCATGCAGGGCACAGTGTGAATTGAACAGAGCACAGAATATTCCAGACCAAATCGGGGTAAATTCCAAATCCATAAATGAACCTCCAGTTCTGATTAAGGGACTCATGCACAGCTTTACTCTTTAGCTCACTTTCTATCATCTGGGATTGACGACCGTTGCAATTAAGGGCGTTTATACATGACCCCTAAGCTCCGCAGCAAATGGCTCCCAGCTCCGGAGCTTAAAAATGTTTCCCCACCAGCTCCAGAGCTAACAGAATATTAAGTGCGACCCCGCCCACCCAAGCGCGATCCAGCGCACTTTTCTTGTACCTGCTCTGGGACAGTGAAAAATTTTGATGCGGAGAGTGCTGGGCTCTCCTTGCTTCTTTTTGTTGGTTTTTTTTTTTTTTGCCTCCCGACCCTTTAAGAGGAACCAGGAAGTAACAGGCACTCGGAGCAACTTCCACCGGCACCAGAGGTAAGGCTTTAATATTTTGTCCCTTTTTAAGGCTTTTTCCCCCTCCCTCCCCTCATGCAGACAGAAGCAAGGAAGTGCGGAGTGGTGGGGAGGAAGGAAGAGCGACAAACCCTCAAGATCTCTGGTCCGAATTTAAGGGACCAGCGGATCTTAGGGGTCATGTAAAAAGGCCCAACAATTCAGTACTTGAACAGGTAGATCTGTGCATGGCATGGTAGATCTGTAGAATAAAGAATGAGCCATGTAGACTAAGGAGTGGAAGCTAGAGGAATTTCAATGTTGGATCGGGGGTGTCTCAAAGATTTTGGACAGAGTCCTGGTTAAAAATAGCATACAAGCAGTTCCCCCAAAAGGAACTTGAAAACTCAGTTGTACAGCTTGAAAACTAGTTAATGAAGGAGACCCAATTTTGTTAATATGCTGGTAAAACAGAACAAAACAAAATACTATATTCTCGAAGGCTTTCACAGCTGGGATCTGATAGTTGCTGTGAGTATTTCTCTTTCAAACAGTTCCTGCCTCTGAAGATAGACTCTGGTGAAAGGTCAGGGAAAAAAACCTCCCAAAACACGGCCAAACAGCCCGAAAAACTCACAACAAAATACGATAGTTGATCAAACACATTTATTTATTATTTATTTATTTATTTCTTACACTTATTAACCGCCTGATTTTCCCATAGGGAACTCTGGGCGGTGTACAGACGTCACCCAACAGTGACTACCCAAATGCAAACAAACCCCAACGATCATAAACAATCAAAACCTAACAAATACAATAATATATAAATACAGTATAAAACACACACACACACACACACACACAAAATATGACCAAAAAAAGCATTATGCCACTGACCAAGACAGAATCAAAGCCAAGGTTGAATCCGGCAAGAAAACTAATGTCCGCTGGAGGACCAAAAAAAAAAAAAAAAAAAAGGGAAAAAAATTACAGTGTGCTCAGAGGGCCCAAAAGCATTGCCTGAAGAGCCAGGTCTTTAAGGCCCTTCTGAAGGCTGGCAGTGTCTCCGCCTGCCTGATCTCAACTGGCAGCTTGTTCCAAGAGGCTGGGCTGACCACCGAAAAGGCCCGATTCCTAGTGGAAACCCTACGGGCTTCTCTTGGTGTCGACTTTCCATATCAGATTGAGGAAGGTGTCTGAGGAAGTAGATATTGACGCATGAAAAATCCACACTGAAATAAAATTGAAGAAATGGACTTATCCATGAAAGCTCATATTAAAATATAGCAGTTAGCCTTCAAGGTGTCACAATGTTGTGGTCTTGAGGCTGTTTGTTTGTTTGTTTTCTGTTCTGTTTTTGTCTGACAAGAAATAGAGCTGTTAGTCTTTAAAGTGCAGCAATAATTTGCTCCACCCCCTTTCAATAACACAGAAATAAGCTATTTTGGACATCAATTTCTCGCGAACACAACCCAGAAGCAAAACAAGAATGTGATAACAACAGTTGTCTTCACTACCACCATCATCTGGGTGGAGATAGATTATGTCCTTTTTAAAAATATACAGTACAAAACTCAAATTTCATTCATCTCTTTGGGAATGATACACACCATTTTTTCAAATACCTTTTGTGAATATCCTCCATGCTAGACCTCATGAGTACAGTCAGCCAAATTTTTAAACACATCGGCCAAAATCTGATTTATAGCCACAGCAGATGAAGAGCCATTGATAGAACTTATAAAAACTTTTACTTAACTCAAATGGTTTTGGTCGGTCTACTCTAGATGGGCCAAAAATTGCATTGAGGCCATAACGGCAAAAACTGTCCTTTCCTATTAAATAATATAGAATAAAATCTTCCTCTCTTTCTCCCAAATGCCACCAGTAGAATTTCTGAGTCTTTCTCCAAGGAGAAGTGAGAAGGAGCTCTGAACAAAAAGTGAGTGGGGACTGAGACGTTAAGATGAACTGCACGTGGAAAAAAATAAAGAAAATTTAAGGGGCAAGACAAATTTCAACTTAAAAGAAATTAGGCATAGTACAAAGCTAAGCACAACCAAATCCAGAACATATATATTCCCACCTACCTGGGCAATGAAATCTAGTACCAAAGCCATGTTCATTTATTTGTGTGCTTCTCCTTTCCCCACCCAATCTATTGCCTTGTATTGCAATGTCTCATGTCATTTAAATTCTATCTATCTATCTAGCTAGCTAGCTAGCTAGCTATCAAATAGATAAATAGATGTAAATGACATAGCAGTAAACTGTTTTATGTTACCTGGTGGTTTTTTTCTTTCTTTTCTTTTTTCTATTAATTGTGGTGTTTGTCAAGCTCTTTAGAAATCAATTATGCCGTCTTGATTTAGAGCAGCTGCTAGATTTATAAATCAGTGCTTTTCTAATAAGATTACAAAAAACTTCTTTCAAGCTGGCTTTAGCTGAGCACAGAGACATAAAAGGTCACTTGAGTGAAAATTTGCTCTACAGCATTGAAACCATATGCTATGTTGTGACCCAACAGCCATAAATTATAGCAAAGTAGCAAATTTATTACTAATAAAAAATAGGAAGACCCAAGAATTCCTGTTTGGGCTGAAAAGTATTAATATTTCATATTCTCTGGGGTTAAATAAGAAGATACACAGAGTATTATGGGATATTTGGTTTGTGTAGCCCTGTCCTTATGCTTTAGGCCAAGCCAGCTTATAAACAGAGGCTCCCGCAGAGCTGTCTTCCAAAGCAAATGTCACCTCCAATGCCCAAGCCTCTTTTTCTGACCAAAAGGGACTGTCTTCATATATTAACTGAAGCTAAGCTTTCACAGACAACTTATCTGTATTTAATACCATAGCATTGGGAAAACACATGGTTACATGCTTTTCTCGAAAGCTGTCCTATAGGTCACTTGGGAAATTTAAAAAAATGCTTAAGGCAATGGTGGGCAACTTTCCACCATACCACCATGCATAGTCTTCAACCTAATTTTATTGAGTCCTTGGCCTAATTTTAAAGCCCTCTGCAAGAAATCATCTCAGATCTTTGAAGTGCATTGACTGGAACTAAACTGAACTGGCAATAGTGATGCACTTTTACCAGTCTTCTGCTCAGCAAGTAGAAAGAAAGAAATAAAAAAGGAAGGAAGGAAGGAAGGAAGGAAGGAGGGAAAGAAGGAAGGAAGGAAGATGGTATGGAAGTAAGGAAGTAAGTAAGGAAGATGGTATGGAAGAAAAGCGATAGTAGAGGTTCAGTTCTACCCACTTTAGCTCTGACCCTATGTATTTTTGCTGTCAGGCCTGCCAGAATTTACAATTAATTATAATTAATAATTAATTTCTTCCCAAACAACAATATAATAGATAAGTATAAATATAATACTCTCTAAAATTACAACTGCATTTCACCAAGAGAGTGCAGCATAATGGTGACCATTAGACATGGGCAAGACTTAGTGAAATTCTCGTTTCCGTTTCCGTTTCTCGTTTCTGTTTCGTAACGGAAACGGTAACAACAATTACTCCCCCAGAACTCGAACTCGAACCGACTAAAGAAAAATTGGGACTGATTTGTCGTTGTTGTTCCTGGCATCGCAGCGATCGTGCGATGCCAAGCGGCACAGGAAAAAAGTTTTAATAAAAATAAAAAAACCCGATTCCCGGCCAAAAATGAGGCAAAAGTATGCCTGCCTGAGGGCACCTACCAGAGGGGTGGTTTCTGGGGGGGGGTCCCCGGCCTCCCCCCTCCTCTCCTGGGCTGCGCAAAGTGCGCATCCTTGTCGAGTCACAATTCGCCAAGCGGCGTGGCAGAGAAAAAAGTTTTAAAATTAAAAAACCCCGATTCCCAGCCAAAAAAGCAGGCGAAAATATGCCTGCCTGAGTGAGGGCACCTACCAGAGGTCTGGTTTCCTGGGGGGGGGGTCCCCGGCCTCCCCTCCTCTCCTGGGCTGCGCAAAGTGTGCATCCTCGTCGTCGAGTCGCACTCGCCCACGCCAACTCGCCAAGCGGCGCGGCACAGAGAAAAGGTTTCTAAAAAAAGCAGATTCCCGGCCAAAAAAGCAGGCGAAAATATGCCTGTGGCCTGCCTCAGTGAGGGCACCTACCAGAAGGGTGGTTTCTGGGGGGCGGGGGGTCCCCGGCCTCCCCCCCTCTCCTGGGCTGTGTGCATCCTCGTCGTCTCGCCAACTCGCCATGCCATGCGGTGCGGGCGGGGGATCCAAAATGGGGCGACCGCAATATTTATTTTGAAATCGTGGTCCAAAAACACACCAAAGCACCACAGAAACATGCGAAAATAGCTATTTTAAAACTGCCTGAATTTTTTCAGTAGCAGCAGTGGGTTTTTCTTGCAACAAAACATCTCCATTGATTTTATTTTATTTTTATTTTTATTTTTTTACACCTGCGCAATGGGCTGTCCATGGGAGTGGACCATGCAAATTTTTGGAGCCATTCCACCAATTGCATGGCCACTTGGCCAGGTTTTGACCGAGACTTCTGGGATGTGCCAGTCGGGCATAAAAAGCCACTAACCCTAGCCCTAACCTGAACCCTAACCCTAACCCTAACCCATATGCCAGTACACTGTCCTTCTTAGTGGGTCAGAGAGGCACCCAGAGGTGCACCCCAGTAACTCACCCTAATCTTACCAATAACCCTAAGCCTAGCTCTTGCGCTAACCCCTAAAACCAAGCCAGATCTGTGTACTCGCATTGCACTATACAGCAAGTACACTTCCCTTCTCCAGCCCAAGTGCACTGCAGGCAGTGAGTCACAGAGGCACCCGAAAGAGAGGTGCCTCTGCCTGCTGCAACTGCAACTTAATGGTATGCATATCCAATTGGCTATGCATGCCATTTTGTAGTGGGTGAGGAGAGGAGGCACCCACGAGGTGCCTCCAGGAGCCCGCTTTCCCTTCATGGCGGGCCAGAGGAGGCACCCACCCCAGAGAGGTGCCTCCAGGAGCCCCCCCCAAACCAGTACTAACGACAGAGGATAAACCGACAAACGAAATGACAATTTTTTGGAAAATTTCACAAAAACGGAAACGAGCCAAACGGGCTGGCTCTGACACATGACAACTTGAAACGTAATTTTTCCTGGTCGTGCCCATCTCTAGTGACCATTTTAGTTACCCATAAATTATTGGCTTCTGGTTTTACAAAATAGTGGAGGAGGAATATCAAAGGGTTCAAGTGCTGTGTGAGGAAGTACCATCTTTGATCTGTCTTGCATTTCTCACAACAGGAATCGCACAGGTCTGCACATTTTACTATGGTGCACTGTCTGGCATGTGCTTATCTCTCTTTCTCATTTGGAGTACCATGAAAAAAGGCTGCTATTTGAGTGTGCAGATGGAAGTAGTGCTTCCTACAATCTCCTCCACGTCCCACCAGTGGCCTTTGCCGGGCCAGGTTGAAAGAAAGAGGCGACACACGTTCCGCTTGGATTAAATAAGGGCCACAACTTTATTAACTACAGTAACAGATTTTAAATTACTTATCAATGAGCAATAACTTTAGGAGGGCCTGAGCCGTAGCGCATCATCAAAATGGTAACAACAAATTGATTAGGTCCCGCTACTCCACCAATTTCCTGCGGCCCGTTGAACTGCCGCAGTGAGGATGCCGATGAGATCTTTTGGCATCAACGCTTGATTAAAGGTTGGCAGCCCTCCTAGGGTTTGGGTATTATTATTATTTGCTCCTAACTAAATCCTATTGGGTAATTAATGGAAGGCTGCCGAATATGTGAAGATGTAATTAGATTCGGGACCTAAATGGTTAACTTTTTATGCGCTACCCACCAGTCGTGACCAGGGTTGTTGCCTACAACACCCACCGCCAATATGTGAATGGTGGGATGGGCGAAAAAACACCACCGCTCAAGGCCAATCGGAGAAATGGTCAAAAATTCCCATCCGGCCCCGAAGCGACCAGCAAAGCATCACCAGCACATAATAAACCGTGGCGGGAGGGCGGGGAAACCGGCAATTGAGGAGGCAGGCTGAGGGGAGCGCTGAGGACTTATAAAGGGGCGCGCCTGGCGTAGGCTACGCCAATAGCGGAGCCAATAGCCGCCTCCCCCAACCGGCCGGCAAAGGTGCCCCTGCTCGGCACGAGGCCGGGCGGAGCATCCATTGCCGGGCCAGGTTGAAAGAAAGAGGCGACACACGTTCCGCTTGGATTAAATAAGGGCCACAACTTTATTAACTACAGTAACGGATTTTAAATTACTTATCAATGAGCAATAACTTTAGGAGGGCCTGAGCCGTAGCGCATCATCAAAATGGTAACAACAAATTGATTAGGTCCCGCTACTCCACCAATTTCCTGCGGCCCGTTGAACTGCCGCAGTGAGGATGCCGATGAGATCTTTTGGCATCAACGCTTGATTAAAGGTTGGCAGCCCTCCTAGGGTTTGGGGTTATTATTATTATTTGCTCCCTAACTAAATCCTATTGGGTAATTAATGGAAGGCTGCCGAATATGTGAAGATGTAATTAGATTCGGGACCTAAATGGTTAACTTTTTATGCGCTACCCGCCACCAAAGAGGCGCACTGCGGCTCTTTACCCCACAGCCGAACAATTCGGCCCTCAGGCCCTCCTTAAGGTTCCAACTAAGGATCCAGGCCCTTGTCCAATAAATGACCACCATCCGGACGAATTAAGGTGGTTTCCCAAGCAGGGATGTTGGAGTGCCAAAGAAAAGCTCCCACTTCGGCCTGCACAATGCGGGCAACTAACGCAATGGGTAAGGTTAATCAGGTCCACTCTCTGAAGTAATTTATTGCAGCCAGTTATGCATGCAGTGAGGATGCCAGAGTGTTTTGGGCATCCCCCTATTCCCAATTTCTAGGCGGTCCATAAGGTTCATCAGGTCCACTCTTAAAGTAATTCATTGCAGCCAGTTATGCGTGCAATGAGGAAGCCGGAGTTTTGGGCATCCCCATTCCCAATTTTTAGGCAGTCCACTTGATCACCTTGGGGTTATTATTACTGAGGACTGCCGAGGACCTTGATCATTTTAGAGAGATCTGCATGGTGTTTAATAGTGGTAGCACGAACCCCGTTCAACCGGGAATGATCACAGACGAAACAACACGAACCACTGTGCGAGTACGCTGAAATGCTCTCAGATCCACGAAGATCTTGAGAATGACGGACTTGCCCGCCATGCGAGCCACCAATGGGCGAGTCCGATGTAACGCTCTCAGATCCACTAGGATCTTGAGAATGAGGACTTGCCCGACTCACGAGTCAAGTCAATTCCTCCCAAAATGGGTAACCACGATGCTCGGCAAGGTGGCAGGAGTCACTGAGAGCCATAGTGAGAAAGCCGTGTCAAGGCATCCCCGTCTTGCCCTTCCTCAGGAAACTGGCCCATTGGCCAAGGCCGAAAGCCCACATCACAGGCCGAAAGCACGGCCCGTCCCAGGCCCAAAGCGCGGCCACGTCCCAGGCCGAGATCGTGGCCACCTCCAAGGTCGAAAGCACGGCCACCTCCAAGGCCGAAAGCGGCCACCTCCAAGGCAGCGCGGCCACCTCCAAGGCCGCGCGGCTGTCTCCAAGGCCGAAAGCGCGGCCGCCTCCAAGGCCGAGCGCGGCCACGTCCGGACAGGGTAGCAACTCCAAGGCCCAGTAAACAAAAACTGAGGCCGTAAAAGCAACACTTGAACCCGGCTACCGGGGGTAAAATCTGTAACAAGAAAGAAAAGAACAACTGGCCCGGCTTTGCCGGTCCGTTAGTAAACGTACAGAAGGTTTAAAGTCTCCAGATCTCCATCACCCAATTCGGTGGTTGCCAACCCGATCGGTGCCAAAGGCAGCTGCTGTGTGATCAGCGCCTATCAGGAGTGAATAATGCCCAAAATGCCGGCCCGACATGCCAGCAACCTGCCGTGCCCTCAGTGAAATTACCCAATATTGACAACCTGTCAAAGGCGACCCCTCTTAGCACAGAATTAGGTACCCCCGATAAATAGAAGCGAGCAGGGCAGACCGATATAACGCTAGGCCCGGGCAAATTTGGAGCACAGAACACCTACAAAGGTGTGTCGTGCCAGCCTAACCTCGCTGGTCGATCTTCAATCTACAAATATGCTGAAAGACCAGATCCTGCTCGCGGACCATACCTGACCAACGTAATGCATAAGCAAGGTGTCGGTGTTCTGGGTTGTGCTGGCAGCTCGCTAACGTGTAAGGCAGCAAAAGGTGAATACCCAAGTGGCAACTTGAAACAAGGCAACCTCATAACTGGAGGAACGAACTCGAGGCTATGCATTAGCCAGCCTACATAACCACATGAATGCACAGCCCAGGCTGAAAACCAGGGCCGGAAGCGATGAGTCTTCAGCTGCAGGCGGGAACGTGACTACTTTGGAAGACACAGCAACTGGTGGGGGGTGGCTGAGCGGAGCATGCAACGACGCAGCTAGTTCAGTAGTCACAGATGGTGTACCTGCAGAAATGATACTGGAAGATCCTGCTAAAACGGACTCAAGAAAAGGATTGCATGTCACCATTAGCCATAATTGGTTTACGCTCCGCCCTCCCCTGAGCCTTGGCCTTGCTCGGAGAAAGCCTGCTCCCATAAGAAACGGCCGTACCCTGCCTCTCAATGTGATCGTGCTCCAAACGAGGACGCTTCTACCAAGCTGCCCAAAGACTAGGTGACTCGTCACCTGATGAAGAGGATGGAGAAGTAAGGGGGGCAGCACACTAGGCCTTTTATTGGCAGGGGCTTTACCCTTCCCCCTCCCATAAGCCCCCCCTTCTTAATTGGCATAGCCGGATATAGGGGCAAACAGGTGAAAAGTAACTCATTGGTGTGGGCGTGGCACAAACCTGAACACGGATTCAAGGAGAATGGTAAGGGTAGGCCCGGTATGTAACAGCCAACCCAAATTGTGATGTGTAACAGCCCCCACGATTCGTGGCGCCTGAGTTCATGACAGAGGACCTTGAATGGATTCCGTTGCCTGAAACGCCCCTCTCGGCCAAAGAATTAAATCAAATACAGGTTAAAAAGGGGGAGGTCTTAGGACTAATTGGTAAATTGAAGATTAACAAGCATAAATGAGCTGGAAACGAGGCTAAACAGTGAGGAGGGGACAAGTTTGCAGGTCACACAAAACTGCTCTATGCAGTGGGAACCCGAGAAGATTGTGAGGAGCTCCAGGATGTCTCCAACCTGTGGGAATAGGCTGAGAAGTGGCAAATGTGTGGTAATGCAACCAAATGAAAGGATTAACGAAAAAGTGGAGGGGTTGAAAACAAAACAATCAGCGTTATAATGCCAAGATACAAAACTATAATAAGGCCCCACCCGAGGTATTGGGACCAATTCTGGTCACCGCATCTCAAGAAAACATAAAAACGTGTGGGCCCCTTTTGCCTGGAAAAAAGGGGGGGGCGCCAGGGGAGGAATAAGAGTAAGACATACAGCATCATGCAGGGTATGGGTAAAGTGTCTAGAGGGAAGCTCATCTCTCCCTCCCCCATACCAGAACCAGGGGGTAAACTCAAATTGAGGGCTGGGAGAGTGAGAGCTGACAACAGAAAATATTCATGTATTTGTTTATATATTTGGTTATTTTAACCAATGCGTTGTAAGTCTCTGAAACTCCCTGGCACAGGGAGTGATGGTCGCATCCGTCCTGGATGCCTCCAAAAGGGGGCACTGTACCGATTCAAGGGGAAACAGTCCAGCACCGGTAACAAACAATGATGGAGGAACCCAGGTAATACAAGGGCCAGCCACAGAGGACTGGTATCAGGAGACCAACATCCAGCATCCAGGCCTCCCAAACACATTGGTGGGGCCTAGATGGCAGGGCAGAACATAAGGGGCGAACAGGCGGCGTGAGTCAGCCACGTGGGTGTGGCACAGATCTGAGATGGATTCCAAGAGGATCAAAAAGACGGCCCTAGTATGTAGCTGCCGGAACAAATCGTGGCCCGGGTATAACAACGAGGAGGAAAGAGGATGGATGGAGATTACACCCACCCCCCAAAACACACTAAATGATGAAGTGTACAAAATGGCCGACCGGGTGGATAGGCAGGCCACCCTTGAAGTTGAAAAATTATCCCAAGTAACTTCAGATGCACGATACAAACACGCTAGGCTCCACTAATAAGTAAACAACAGGACAGAGGGGTATGGCGGCCACTCGGAATACCAGCCGAGCAGATGGATGTAGATCACTGCCTAAGGGATGGGCCCATGAGGCATGGCCAAAATGGCCACCGAGTACCAAACCAAATTGGGATCCTTGAGCCACCCCTGATAGAAGGGTGTAATATCCCCTGAACAAAGCTAAAAGACTAAAGCACAGGATAACTGGATGTAGGTAGAGCCGCCTAGGGCGCCCAGCCAAACGGATGGGAGTGGATATAAGAGATAAGAGTAGGCCCAGAAAGTACAAACAAAATGGCCACCAAACCCACAGGCACAGGATACGAACCATGGTGGGGGTATGTAATTTCCAGGCTTAAAAGCCAGGGTACTTCAAGGGCCAGAGGCAGGGAGTGGTATCAGGAGACAGATATCTAGTCTTGTGCACTCCCAGATGCATCTGATGGGGCCACTGTGAGATACAGGAAGCCGGACTAGATGGGCCCTTGGCCTGATCCGGCATGGCTCTTCTTATGTTCTTATGTTCCTTCATGCTTGCTGCGTATGTGTTCTATGAGCATGTATGTATGTGCTGCTTTTAGAAACAGTAGATCAACTCAGACTGCCACAGAGACTTCATGTGTAAAGCTCTAACTTCAGGGTAGTCCCTGGCCATAACGCAGAGAGCACTAAACTCAGAGCAAGGCTGCCTGTAAAGGGCCCACCAGCAGCGGAACTAGCAGGGGTTCAAAGAGTAGACTCGCTGCTCCTGCAGCGTGCTGCCAGCCGGCTGGGAAAAGCCTATCCTCAGGAACAATCTGCCTCGCATCAAAAGCCCAAGGGCAGCAGCTCCCGGCAATCGGAAAGTGCAGAGCCGGAAGGGACTCTGGATCATGGAGTCCAACTCCTGCCCAAGAGACCTAGAGGGAAATCAAACTGGGAACCTCAGGCTTCCCAGGCTGGTGCCAGCACGGAACTTAACCGGGGCACCAGCCACTCCGGAAGGCTGCAAAGCAGCCCGTGCGAGATCGCTGGCTAAAAGGAGCTGAGACAGCTCTGTAGCCGCTCTCGCTCCCCTCCCGTAAACGAAGCTCAGCTGCTTGTCGGAACTACCGACAAACAGCTGGGTAAGAGGGGGATGCAGATCGCTCCTGCTCGCTGCTCCCAGGGCGCCCCGGGATCGCACAGGCTCAACAGAGCCTGGCCAGCCAACCTACCAGCCTCCCGGACCCCTCCTGAAAAGGTCTCACCCGTCACCGAGGCTCCGGGAGGCGCGGTCCGTCCAGAAGACTTCTCCCAACAATCAGCTGATTGTCGGGAGTCTATAGCAGGAGCTTGCTTGCACAGCAAAGCCGGAGCGATGGCGCCTCAGACAGGCGCTCCAAGAAAGCGTGCGCTCACTCCAACGAAGAAACCGGCAATTGAGGAGGCAGGCTGAGGGGAGCGCGCTGAGGACTTATAAAGGGGCGCGCTCCCCTGGCGTAGGCTACGCCAATAGCGGAGCCAATAGCCGCCTCCCCCAACCGGCCGGCAAAGGTGCCCCTGCTCGGCACGAGGCCGGGCGGAGCATCCATTCTGTGGTCACTGGACTTCCAATGGACTAAACTGTCTGTTTCCCTCTTGATGACATATTTGTTTTAAATTCTCAAGCAAAAGCAAACAGTTAAAAATGGATTGGTCAAACTGCATTGATATGAAAACCAATCCTACATCTAAAGAAGGCAATTATTTACTTTTAAAAATCATGACCATATGGGGCATGTTAAAAGAAGGTGCAATCGAACAACATCAGGGGAACAGACAGATGTTGCCATTTTTAGCTTAATTCTCAAAGATACAATCCAATGGAACACCTCCAGAAGTTAGACTAAAATGAATGAGAGCCAAATAGGAAGCTGTTTTTGTAAAACTTCAGTTCTTCTCAATGAGGCTTGCTTTAGGAGTACAAAAGCAGTATAACAAAAGGCAGAGCAAATTAGTTGGTAGTTTCATGAGTACTTGCTGCCAAAAATCAAAATTATATTTTCCAAAGATTTCATTTTGAAAGAAATCAAATTACTGTGCTTCCCATTGATCTGTGATCTGGAGCCAGACATAATTGCCACAGGTACACTAAAGAAGATCCACAAAAATCAATGGAAATTATAATTCAGGCATTTTTATTTTCCATAAGGGAAATTTATTGTACTCTGAGATTTTTTTGTTAGCTCTTCAGTGGGTAGAATTATAATGAGGTCCCTGTTTAATACTCAGCCTGTAACAGAATTACAGATAGGAAATTGCTAGACGGTTGCTTTCTAACTCCACTAAAGTCCATTAAAATCACTTGTTTCAGATAACTTCCTAAAGGGCTTTGAAAAGGTTTCAGATGAAATTAGTGTGATCATTGTTATATGATTAGGTGGGGATCCTGAAAACACTAAGCAGAATGGAAAGGCTCTGTGCTTTTAATAACAGTGCTGTGTTACATCACTGCATTTGGAAAATATATATCATTTTCTGTACATGTGTAAGGTTATAAGCTGCCTAATCAAGGAAACTGAATATAAAGTGCACAATATCTGATGCAAATTTGTTTCCACTGTGTGGGTTTCTCTCATACAGAAATTAGATCACAGCAAAGCAAAAATCATAGAAGGGCAGCTCCCAGCCCGGGCAAGTCCAGGGTGGAGCATGAGAGCTGCGTGCCAATCTGGGGCTTTTGCCTGGGGACGGGAGCCAATGTAAGGAGGCTACCTCCCTGCCCCAGCTTCTCCACAGTGAGAACAGCAGCCCCACCCATCCACCCTAACAATGGAGAAGGAGATTAGCTGGTCACCATGGGGCCAGATGGAAATTTTGGGGGGCTACCCTTACTGGCTGTGGGTAGCCACATGTTTTCACCCATCCCATTCTCTTTTCTTGTGGGCTGGGTATTGTTGTTAATATTCCCGGTCACAATCCCTAGAGGTGGGTAGTGCAAGATGTAATGGTATTCAAGTAGGCCCGAGTAAGTTGCCCTTAAGGTAGCAGACAGCCCTCAATTAAAATGCAAATATCATGTGGAATTTTAGGAGTTAAAGTCAGGAAGTTAATATTAGGGTGATACAAAGGCTGTGATGGGATAGCAGATTCACCCTAGTTGGCACAATGCTGAACAGATGGCCAGCATCCTACCAAGCATGAATCTCCCTGAATGCATATTGGTTGGTAAGGGATCATGCCCTGATATTACCCCTTGCACTACATTTTAGGTTCCCTTAACAGGTTATAAATGTTAGTTGATTGAAGTTCAATGTGTTATAAATAAAATTGTGGTCCAGTTTACCCAACCTGCAGTTGTCTTGCCTCTTCATTTCTGGGGATCGCGGGGGGCAAAGAAGTCTGTAATTAGTCTGCTGTGCTGTCTTGGAATTCTGAGAGTTGGTGTCCAAGAACACCAGGGAAGTGCTGCCATAGACCCTTGTTTGTCACCCCTGCTGAAGCCTACTTGACAGTGTCTTGAGAAGTTCTTGTTCATTTCACTAGAGCTGGTTGAGGTTAACATTCATTCACCAAGGCCTGAAATGAATAGGGATAACAGATATGTGATCTCTCATCAGCCATGTGCTTGTGTGATTCTGTATCATTACCAAAGTCCATGTTCAGTTACGTTTGCCATATAAGGAGACTGTAGATCATGAGAAGATTGTGGAACTGGAGCAGAGGGCAGCTCATACAAAGATTTGAGGAGGGCACACACTCGTGTCACCTCTAACAAGCGATCTCTACCCAGACTGTCTAGTCAGGATGGGAGAGAACAGTGAAGAGCCGTCAGATTTTTAGGTAGCATCTCTTTCTCCAACACTTGATTTTTACAGCAACATGCCCTCCCCTTCCAGATAATTATATACCATATTTACACAGAGCCACACTAAGGTTATTGACATGTTCAGTATTCCTGAATAATTTTCCCTATAGAAAAAAAGCCAAAGCTTAGAAAGTTGAATTTTCAAAGACTAGTTCGAGTTAATAAATGAATTGCTGCACATTTTTTGTTTTATCCTTTTTTATTGTTTGTTTGTTTTTTGTTTGTTTTTGGCAAAATAGCTGTTCCCTTGCTTAACTTTACGTTAAAAACTTCATCAGCACACAATAACATACAGGTCTGTGCTGTGGTTTAACCCCACCCTAAAAACATAAACAAACCTCTAGAAAATGAGGCCATATATGGCCTGTAGCTGGAGTTTGGTTTCAAAATGATTGAAATTATCAAACATTATGGTTCAGTTATCATGCAGTGTAGTTTTGACTTGGGTATTGACTGAAGAAATTAAATACAGCGGACCCTCGTCTAACAAACAGTTTGTATAACATAAAATCTGTACAATATAAAAAATCTGAAGATAGGGGAAGTTTGCTTAACAGAATTGCCTATGGGGCAAATCTGTACAACATAAAAATGGTTGCATTTAGGGATTACTCCATTTTCAATGCATTCCTTTGGGAAATTTGTATAAAGGAAAATTTGCTCAACAGAATTTCATTTGAAATGAATTAATTCTTTTATACAAAGTACCATTGTATAAACATTGACAACTATTCATTTCCAAGAATGGGACTGGAAAGGAGGAAGAAGCATATGCAGATACAGTTGATCTGTAAGAGCCCACCAGGATGCCTTTCAAGATGGTGGCTGTGGGGACAGATGGAGAAGGTGAGGAGGTAACAGGGGCATTGGGAAGGGGACGAAGGAAGTTTGTTAAATAAAAAAAAAGATCATTGGTTTTGGAATGTTTGGGTTCTATGGTTTGGAAAAACCCAAACTGACCCGAACCAATGAAACAGCAATTTCCCACAAATTTCACTTTTTGGTTTGTGCACATGTCTAGTTTTCTTTGTGCTGTTGTGCATTTCTTATTTTACTATATCTAATTAGTTTTGCAGTTCTACAGTCGCTTATGTTTTATGTATTTGTGTTGGCATTATGAAAATTACACCTCCTTTCTATGCAATCTGAGAATGAATGAAGATACTGTCAAGTGGGGAATACTGTATTTATACATGCTCTTTATTTACTTCTGTAATTTACTGAACATTCGTCTTATCTTCCTGAATGCTGTCAGTGTTACTATTCATTTGTAATTGTTTATCAATATTGCCAGAGTTTAGGGAGAAGTTCCTTTGTCATAAAGCCAGGAAGCATAAGAAACAAATAACAACTGGCCTCTGCTGGGAACGCTTCTCTACAGATGTCGATATTAGAAAGTTTGATTAGTTAAAGAAGCTGGGAGAATCCACTCCCAGTGTGCTTCTCCAAAGATGCTTCCAGTCTTATAAAGAAGGAATTAAGTCAGAAAGGAACTCAAGATCGCCAATCAATTCAATTTAGTGGAAAGCTACAGCCATAATCTACTAACATTATGGGTTGTATGTGTCCCTACCTGCTTCTATGGCCCAGGAAGGAAAAAAGGCCAGAAGCTACCTTTCTTATAAAGGATGTTGAGCAGTGCACAAATTGTTTCCCAGTTCCCAGAAATAATAACCAACTGGGAAACTGAGAATAAATCTCCTAAACCAAGGATGTTAAAGACAGTTTCTGGCTTTCTCTTTTATTTTCTTTAGCCAATGTCACACTGCTGAATTTCACAGCAGATGTTGTCTACAAAAACACAGATCAGTCCTTCTTGGAAGCTTGTTGGAATGGCTACCAACTAGAAAACAAAACATGCAATGCCTGCTCGCCTTGGCAAAGGTCAGTTGTGGCTCCCCATGCCCACATTTGTTGGTTCAGTGCCAGCAGATGGCACAGCACGTAACGGGTGCCCCGATTCTTACATTTATTGCAGGGGTTTGAGATGTGATTGTTCCCTTTTCTGTGCAAAGGGCAGCATGCTGGGATATGTCCAATCTCACCCCCTCCCTTGGAAAAGAAAAAAAGATCAGTCAGGATACTTTTTCACGAAAGGAAACAAAGATTTTTCCTTACAATACATACTACCATTCATTCTACCCATGTACTGTGGGCATTGTAGCTCAACATGTCTGTGGGAGCAGTGCATCTGCAACGATACTGCCTGAAGTCTCAATCATGCCCAGATTCATAAATTAAAGTGCTGTCATTCATATCCATACACATAAGAGACCTTTGGGTAGTGGGCGGCATATAAGTTAAATAAATAAATAAATAAATAAATAAATAAATAAATAAATAAATAAATAAATAAATAAATTATCCAATTGAAGCAGGCGTGTGGATCCATTTGCTTAGAAGCAATTAGGTAGCTATTTGATTCTACATGTGTGCTGGAGAAACAGCTGTGAAGGAGGTAAAAGTTGTCCCATAGAGATTCATGCATATATGTAAAGTTAAAGGTTCCCTCTATAAATTAGGTCCAGTCATGCATGATTCATTGAGTTAATCTCTGTTTTTAAGTTGAAGTACTGGTGTTTCTGTGGCCAGCATGCTGAAATGCACAAATGCATGGTACATCATTACCTTCCCACCAAAATGGTATCAATTTACATACAGTCACCCGCTGCCATTTCGCGGTTCAGGTACTGCGGTCCCGCTATATTGCAGGATTGCAGTACCTGCACCTTGGAGCCACCCGGGGCGGCGGGAGCGATCGGGTCGCTCCCCGCTGCCGGGAGCAATCGGGTTGCTCCCCACTGCCCCCAGGCCCCTTCGAAAGGCCTCAGAGCCGCATGGAGGGGTGGCGTGGAGTGATCACATCAGTCCCTGCCGCCCCCCACACCTCTCCGAAAGGCCTCGGAGCTGCGCGGAGGGTGGCGGGGAGTGATCCATTATCAATATGGATAAATCTCGCAGAGATTTCTACTGCTGACGTTTCAATTGATAACCCCAGGGGCTCAGTGGTTTAACCCACTCTATGTACCAAACTGTTAAAACATAATTCTCAGTAGCATGATCTGTGTTGGATCGTGCATAGACATGGGCACGACTTGGCAAAATTCTCGTTTCCGTTTCCGTTCCTCATTTCCGTTACGCAACGGAAACGGTAATGACAATTACTCCGCCAGAACTCAAACTCGAACCGAAAAAAGAAAAATTGGGTCTGATTTGTCGTTGTCATTCCTGGCATTGCACAGCGATCGCGCGATGCCAAGCGCAAGCGGCACAGAAAAAAGTTTTTAAAGGGAAAAAAACCGATTCCCGGCCAAAAAAGCAGGCAAAAATATGCCTGGCTGAGGGCACCTACCAGAGGGGTGGTTTCTGGGGGGGTCCCCGGCCTCCCCCCTCTCCTGTCCTGGGCTGCTCTGGTGGGGGGCATCCTCGTCGTCTCGCCAAGTCGCCATGCCATGCGGTGCGGGCGGGGGATCCAAAATGGGGTGACCGCAATATTTATTTTGAAATCGTGGTCCAAAAACACACCAAAGAACCACAGAAACATGCGAAAATAGCTATTTTAAAACTGCCTGAATTTTTACAGTAGCAGCAGTGGGTTTTTCTTGCAACAAAACGTCTCCATTGATTTTATTTTATTTTATTTTTATTTTTATTTTTTATACCTGCACAATGATGGGCTGGCCATGGGAGTGGACCATGCAAATTTTTGGAGCCATTCCACCAATTGCATGGCCACTTGGCCAGGTTTTGACCGAGACTTCTGGGATGTGCCAGTCGGGCATAAAAAGCCCACTAACCCTAGCCCGAACCCGAACCCTAACCCTAACCCATACGCCAGTACACTGTCCTTCTTAGTGGGTCAGAGAGGCACCCAGAGGTGCACCCCACTAACTCACCCTAACCTTACCCATAACCCTAAGCCTAGCCCTTGTGCTAACCCTAACCCTAAACCAGATGTGTGTACTTGCATTGCACTACAGCAAGTACACTTCCCTTCTTAGTGAGCCAGAGGGCGCCCATAGGGGTCCTCTCTCACTTTGTTCCTCGCTCCTCCCCATCCCCAGCCCAAGTGCATCGTATGCCAGGCAGTGAGTCACAGAGGCACCCGAGAAAGAGGTGCCTCTGCCTGCCACTGCAACTTGGTATGCATATCCAATTGGCTATGCATACCCTTTTGTAGCGGGCCAGAGGAGGCACCCACCCCAGAGGGTGCCTCCAGGAGCCTGCTACCCCCCCCAAACCAGTACTAACGACAGATGAAAAACTGACAAACGAAAGGACAAATTTTTGAAAAAATTCGTGACAAATGGAAACGAGCCGAAACGGGCCGGCTCTGACACATGACAACTCGAAACGTAATTTTTCCTGGTCGTGCCCATCTCTAATCATGCAGATTTGAGTTCATTATTATTGCTGAAAAGTGCTCCTGTCTAGCAGAAATATATCTGATACTGGAACATCTGGCACAATCATTTATGAAGAAAAGGAAGAGAAGACACATTACCATGTAAGGATACAGCTTACATTTTGTTCAGCAATGGAAGAAGAAAAGTTAGATGCTGTTCCATGTCTCACTTGGCCCATAGGAAGGGAATTTTTGTTGACAGATTAACATTTTGCTGTTTGATGTTTAGGGTTAAGAAAATCATATATCTCACTGTGGTTGATCATATGGTCTGCCCAATAGGGAATTTTGTGTCTTCTTTCTATCAAACCAAGTACTGAACTGCATCTCAGCTTGATTTCTAACAACCCAGCAACATCTTAAATGTCAGCCTTTTTCTCATTTCTGTTATACAAGAATCACTTTCACTTTTTCCCAAAGTTATTGGAAAACATCTGCACATTTATGCACACAGCTTCTTTTTATTTTTATATTTTTAGATTTTTGAACTAGAATGACTTTTGGTAATGTCTCATTTTTATACAATCTATTGTTTAGTGTCTTCCTAAATCTTTGTTGCCTTTTTATGCTGGAAGAATGTTCCAACCTCTAATTTTTAAAACTTCTGCCTTTGTAGCAAAATGATTCATGGATACTTCAGTGTCGAAACTGAGCGCATTGTTAATGTAGCATATTTTTGATGACACACAAACAGGCATTTGGCAGTCTCTTGAAAACAGTTCTCATATATTTCCCATTTTCTTTTATTAGTCCTTCAAAAACTGTAAGGAAGCGGAATTAATCAGAATGGGTGAATATTACCAAACGTGCAGATATATTGCTTACTAGGATAGGGTTCCTTATTATAGATTCCCAAATTACTTCATTCTGGGCTGTAGCCCAAACATGCTGCATGGGTAGAAGTTTAATTCTGCTTGATAAAGGAGACCCCAGTTTTCAAAAACTAAATAAAGACATTCCAATGTTCTAAAACTAATACCATGGAAGATAGCAACAACCTTCAGAAAGATTTGGATAAGTTTGAGCACTGGACTGAAAACAACATAATTTATTTATTATATGTCCCACCCATCTGACCAGCAGCCACCCTGGGTGGCTTACAACATATAGCCAAAGAGCCAGTGTTGTACAAGTCCGTGGCCATGTAGCTGGCATGGCAGCACAGAAAACTCTTTACCTTCCCACTTTTTAAAGCGGTACCTATTTATTTACTTGAATTTACATGATTTCAAACTGCTAGTTTGGCAGGAGCTGGGTTTAACAGCGGGAGCTCACTCAGCTGCGTGGCAACCGGGATTCGAACTGCTGAGCTGCCGACTTTACAGCCTACCATTTCAGTGTTCTAGTCTGCTGAGCCACCACACCCCTTACAACATACAAAGGACAATAAATAGCACTGTGAATAACATAATAAAATCATTATTAATATGGATAAATTATCAAGCATCATACGAAGCCAACCTAAATAAAGTAAATTAAAATAACATAATCAGCAACAACAGTGACAAGAGTGGAGCCAATTACTTTGAGAGGCAGTGAGCAGTCCAGCATTGGAGGCCTTCAAGAGAAAATTGGACAACTGTCTGACAGATTTGCTTTGATTTGGATTTCTGCATTGAGCAGGGTGTGGTACTAAATGGCCCCTTCCAACCCTAATCACCTAAATATTTTTTTGACTGCAACCCTGCCTGATGGACTTTTAATACACCTCACTGACTATCATTGGCACGGTACTGTTTAAGTCCAAGGCCAAGATGAAAGCAACCAAACTGATCAACAAATGCTCAGGACTTATGCCCAATTGTTCCTGTTATCTTGAATGCTCTTGACTCTCTGGTTAGGTACTGGCTCATCTGGGACCAGGTCAATATCCAAAGATCACTATTCAAAGATCAAAGCAGCTGTTACAATTCTTAATGGAATTGAAGGATGGTTCTCTAAATAGTTTGTTGGAGTTTGTTGGTGAATTTAAGGTCAATAAAGTGAAATTGGCCAAAGAACCTAAGCTGAGGATAATTATAGTCATGTTTTGCTCAAAGCAAAAAGTGATGGGAATTGTGGGAATATTCAGGAATGTTTAAGGAAAATTGTAGGCCAAGGACAGACAAAAAGGCCTATGAAAAGCCATGGTTTAAAAAAGTGCTCTAATCCACTGAGCCACCAAACCCCTTACAACATACAAAGGACAATAAATAGCAATGTGGGTTTGTAGACCCACACAGACAGATACCAGTCCTTTTTGAAGTTGACAAAGCCATTCAAGAAAAAAGAGTTGACAAGAAGTTAAAAAGAGACTTTTCAAAAAATGTTTTTAGATATTTAATGCTAACCTCACCTCAGCAGAAAAAATGAGGACCTAAGCAACTGCTGAAAGTGCAAAAAAATCTTGGGATTTGGTACCAAAGACTTGTGATTTAACCCAGATCTTGGTACCAAAGACTTGCCAGTATCCCTGGTGCTCTGTATCAGTTATACTTATTGACTTTAGTCAGTGCAGGGGGTTGAGAATTTCATTGAGTTACCAACATGATCTGCTTGATATGCTCTGTTGATTTTAAATGTGTTTTTAGTATTGATTTTAATTACCATTCTTAACATATAGTACTTGTTTTATTTTTTAAAAAAATATATTCACTGTTTTTAGTATTTACATATTGTGTTTTCAATAATGTAAGGTGCCTTGGGCCTTTAAAGGAGAAAGGTTGGGTAACAGTATTTTTAATAATAAATAATAATAATAAAAAATAACATCTGGGTATTTCATCAATTTTTCAAAAGAAATCAAAAACAAAAACCAACTGAATTTGTGAGGAGAAACTGACAGCTACATCCATCCCTAGTTTCTGTGGGAGAAAGGAGGAAACTGAGACCCTCCTTTGATTTGTCTTTGCTTCCTTCTAGAAGAAAACACAAAAAACAAACAAACCAAAAAGCCAACCAACCAACCAACCAACCAAAAAAAAAATTCCATGTGCTCGCATATTCTGAAAATAAAGAACCAGGCCTATTAAGATGTAACTCCTTCTAGAAAGACTTCTCCAACACCCAAGGGTTAACAACAAGACACAAAAGTACTCATGGAAATAAGAGACTTCACAAAGGGCTTCTAAAGTAATGCATTACAAGACTGGCATCTTGTAATAAAGCACTGTTAATGTTCTGACACATGTAATATGTCAAAATGTATTTCTTATTTTGAAACACTTGGATGACTGTACTGAGAACACCAGATTTGTTTGCACTATATCAAATGCTTCAGCTTTCACTGGCAAGCAGAAACTTTGCTAAAACATGATGAAATGTCATCTTTTCTTGGAAGGAAAATAGAGTCTGAGCATTGATTTTATATATATTAAATATATATATAAAACCAATGCTCAGACTCTAATTCTTGCATATATATATGCAAGAATTCAAAGATGATAGTCAATGTCCTTAGGTCTGGGGTGCCTTTTTTGCTTTATTTTGTCCTTAACATTAGTCTAAGAATTGGTAGGATGTAGTAAACACTTAAAAAAGAGCAGGTTTTCTGGAAGCCCTGAATATTTTTTAAAAATGCCCTTTGTTGTGATTTCTGTATAAAATTGTATGACGTTGCCATGGTAAGTCTTGCATTCCAAAAGGATGTTTTACCCTTCTTCAAATGGTATCATTTAATTTCAAACTTCAGTGAAATGCGGTCAAAGATATTTAATTTCCATATCACATAAGTTTAAATGCTCCCCGTTGGATATGCTTGGAATTAAAGTGTGGGGCAAGCTATGCCTTCTAAGAACATTTGTAGCTATTTCTTGCCCCTTACAATAACTATAGTGTATCAACAAGTCAAATAGATAGGTCTTTAGGTTATGTTTTTGGGATGTGGCCTATACACTGTTGGAAAAATGTTCTACCAATGGTCTATCATTTAATATGCCCATATGCAAATGATAATTGCATACTTCTTACATGATAATAGGAGAGTTTGTAGATACAATATTCTTTATCCATACTATGTACTGCAACATATATTGGTCAGAATAAGATGGTATTCCTTTACTAAATACACAGATTTTTGGGTTCAACCCCTGATATACCTAGCTAAAAGAATTAGGAATGGGCACCTTAAGAAAAACGACACACAGTTTTGACATTTTGTAATGAAATGATACGAAACAACAGTGTGTCATCAAGAAATGAAACGAAACACCATTTTTGTTCTGGAAATGAAATGATTTGTCCTAGCCTCTTCATCCAGCAATCTTGAGAACAGGATGTTTATTTTCAAACTGATTTATTTGTTTTCCTTTCTTCCCGCACCTCAACTGTTGAGATAGCTTATCTCCGATGTTGATCTGCCTGGCACAACTAGCCAGGAGCTCAGCTCTTCCCTTTGCTGATTTAAACTGATTGTTAATTTCAACTGACTGTTTTCTTTTCTTTTCTTTTCTTGATTAAGTAGCACTGTGGAGGTTTTTTTAAATATATTTTTCTTCCTCTTGCTGATCAACTGTTGAGCTTATCTGTCCAATCTCTTCATGCAGCAGCTAGCCACTAACTTTCCAGCTTGTATACAGAGGGTCCTTTGTTTGAAAGGTTTAATGAGAATATTTGATTTACGGCTTTGGGCTCTGTGTTAAATTAAAAAAAGGAAATATCCCCATTATTTATAACATTATGAATCATATTAATGAAATGAAATGAAATGAAATGAAGACTGAAATGAAACAAAATGAAACAAAACACTATATTTCCATTTCGTGCCCATCTCTAAAAGGAACTAAGTTTTGGAGAACCACTGTAATAATAGCACATACTGAGCAGGATAAAATGTTAGTGCAACTCAACCTACATTAATTTCATGTGTTACATCTCATTCTGTTCATCACATTATTATGTTGAGTAAACCTTGTAGTTTAAACTCTCAATAGCCTGAACCTCTCTGCTCTCATGCCTCTGAAAACTTCCTTTCATTATTTATTTATTTAAAATATTTTACCCCACCTTTCTTCTTGAAAAGGACTCGAGGAAGCTTACAAAACTGAAAAATAATAGTATAGAAATATTAAAATATAGAAATATAGAAATATTTCTATACTAGCTTAGTATAGAAATATTAAAAAGGAAAAAGCAAACCAAATGCCACTCTGAGAAATGGAAAACAGAACAGCGGAAAACACAAGTAGTACTAAAAACCCAAATCAAAACGTGGAAATGTGTGAAGTATGCCCTTAAATAACAATCTGACAAGAAACAATAAAGAGGCTTAAGTCTTTTGTGTGTCCTTTTTATTTCTAATGATTTCCACTTGTTCTGCATGTGGTGCTGCAGTTTCTCCATCCTTGTTTCGTATATTTGTGCTTGGCTCTCACTCCTCCATGGCCGAGAGTCTCATTTCTCACTTGAGACAACAAACAACTGAACAGTAGGAAAGTGTCAATAGCAAAAGAGGATGGCAAAAGTTCAGAGTGATGACTCAGGGCTCAGCAGGTGAGCATTTCATACACTGTCGCTGCTGTGTGACAATTGATACACTGGTGCAGCGATGAATTGCACTTTTCTTTATCATTGCCGGGCAATGAAGAGTTTTGTTTCAATGATTTTCTGCCACAATATGAGAGTAATAGGGTCTGCGACCGTGAGCGCAATAGAAGAATAAGGGTTTCCTCAATAAGTTTCCAGTGATAGAGAGAGGAGCTACCACACTGCCCTCATTTCACATTTTGAAAGATGTGCCTTCAGGGTTCATGGAAGTCTAAAGCAACAAGCACCTGCAGATTGCAAAGGGTCATTCCTCTCATAAAGCACTTTATTTTCCCCATAGAACAAGAGGGGGTTGATGACCTACCTCAGTGACGGATTCATTGGACTGAAATGATACATAATGGGGAAAATATTGAATAGTATTTGCACTTTCCAGAAAGGCCAGAATGATTCTTATTTGAGATGGGGGAGGGCAGGAACAAAGCAAAGGGAGCAACACCATTAAAAGATAGCAGTCTCTCTCTTTTTCTCTCTCCCTCTCCCCCTCTCCCTCCCAACTTTTCTGATCTATCTAAGTATCAAACTGATAAAATTTTTGATTATTACAATTAGAAATTTTGATAAGCACAATGTCATCCAGGCCATTTGGTGCAAGAAACAAAATCCCATCTTGTAGAATATAGAGGGGCAATATAGGTCATTGTCTGTAGAAATCACAGACAAGGAGATCTGTCCATTTCATTTGCATTGCCTTTCTGCTAATTTCTCTTGATGTCTTCTCCAACTCTATGAGTCTATGATTCTGTAAATCCATCTCATATTTTCTTTCCAATGGCAGGGAAAGTTATGGCTTATTTTAATTGTCATTTTCCCTAAAGAACACATTTTCTACCATTTTTTCCTAACAGATGCCTCCCCAATCTTTCCCACATTGAAGCATTTTTAAGGTACAGCAGTGTACATTTTTATGGTGCATGTATTGTTTGGTATGCATTTTCCTTAATCAAAGCGCTTCAGAAGTGTACAGATTTTGCCCCATTGAATTTTCAGAAACTCTGCCATGGATAATTTTCAGAAAGAAGCACTACCAAGTTAATTAATTTTCCATCCCTCATAGAAACAAATAGTTGTGACTGAGTAGTAGAATGACTTTGGGTTTCATTCAGAAACTGTAGGAAGAGATCCTTAGACTATTAAAGTTTGGTGAAGGTGAATCTCCTGCTGAAAAGAAGTGCAAATAGTTTGTAAATCAAAAGAAGAGGAAAACAATGACCTTTGCAGTTAAAATACAAGAATACATTTTAGCAAAGTAATGGCATGCCTATCCATCACTGAACTAGGAGGCAGACATTGGGAAAAATGAATGATTATTTATAAATCTACTAATAGATTCCCAGGAACAATTCATCCTACTATGTTTTTACTTTGAATCTGAATGACAGAAGTTTAAAAGAAATGGCTGGCAAGAAGTCACACTAAAAGTATCTTTCTATATGGGTTTCCCCCCTATATTTAAACAGAAAGAATCTATGAGTAGGGGTGTGTATTTCTTTTTCCCCCTGCTTTTTTATGTACCATCAAGTATCTTACAATTTATGATGGCCCTATAAATGAAAGGCTACAAAAATATCTTGTCCTCAACAGCCCTACTAAATGCTTACACCTGATAATCTTTTGTAATTTCTTTATTACTGCCCTTCTATGACTCAGTATTCTAATTTCTTGGCTGTAGTCTTCAATGGGACTGAGGACTGAACAAAAGAAGATAAATTTGTAAGTTCTGGAGTACAGTATTTCAGTAATTGTGATTTTTGTCTTATCATTCAAGTGCAATCCTGATATGACTCTTTCTTCTTTCACTTTCCCTAACAAGCATTTCAAATTGTTGCTCCTTTCTGCCAGAAAGATGGTATCACCTGCATATCCTAAATGTCTGGCATTTCTTCCGCCTGCTTCCACTCCACTTTCATCTGAATCCAGTCTGGCTTTCAATATGATGTGTTCTGCACACAGAATGAACAGATAAAGGGATGAATTACACCCCTTGTCTGACACCTTAGCATATAGGAAAGCATTCTGTCTTTGTATTTTGTCATAATGGTCGCTTCTTGTCCACAACAAAGGTTATGCATCAGGAAAATCAAGTGATAAGGCATACCCATATTTTTAGAACAGCCTATAAAGGAAGCTGCTCAATAAACATAGGGACAGTTTCCTTTCCAAACAGGAGGTTAGACCAATCAGCTGGGCCTTCTCTCTGTGTGAGAACTATTTAAGTATCTGTAAATTCTGGGTGTGGTTGGTGGGGCTCTCTGAAAGAAGGATTATGAGTTTTGTAATAATTTTTTTAAACAACAAACATGCCTGGATATGAACCAAATTCCAATTGTTAAGTAATTAAGTCAACACCAATTTTGGTTAATTAATTATTCTTTTCATTACCTAATCTTTCATTCTTATGCCATCTGCCAATCTTTTTTTTGTATATGTGTTTACTATTTTAATGCAAATTTAATCATGTGTATTCTTTTTTTCTTATTTGTTATGTTGCTTTACATTGTATATTGTTCCATTTTTATGATGTATTATGTAAACCGCCCAGAGTGGCTGTTCTGCCAGATGGCACAGAAATAAAATAAATAAATAAAATAAAAGTAATTCCATTCATTTATAGATCTGCGTCAGCTAGGAGTAACAATTCTTCAGTGAGCAGCAACACTGGTGTTAACTTAATGATTCTTATTCAGTTTACTCCAGCAGGGGCTAACAACTGCTAAATCAACACCAAAATTGGTGTTGACTTATTGCGTCCCATTCATTAAATCTCTTCCAATTGGGACTAAAAATGAATTTTCCACTTTAAATTAAAGTGAATAGTCTGGCATTTCAGTCCTGAACAGTTATTTAGAGAAGTGGCATGGAGATGGTGAATAAAGGTAGATCACCAATTTTGGTGGAATGAATTAGATTTAGCAAAATTGTGCCTTCAGATTCTGAGTAGAAATGGTTTGTACAGCTTCATAAGAAGCATGACAGTGGCACCACAGCTGTATGAATGCTCAGCCTTATTTTCATGTTAGTTATAAACATTAGTGACACAACTTTGCTTATACATATTTTAACTTCAAAGAATTTCCCATCAAAGAGGGAGCATTAGGAGCTATACAGATCTATACAATTTGTTTCTTACTCGTTATGCATGCACACATGATTGCCATCTTAGTGTGTGGCTGTGTAAAAGATGGAATATACATTTCTGTTAGCTTAAAATTTTCCCAATTTCTCCAGTGCTTGACTTGTAAATTGATAAGCAATGTGCATGAATCTTTTAGTTTCCTGACACTGTTAGTATCAATTTTCCTTTCCTTTCTTTTATATTTCAGTTTATGTCCAAGTAAATATACACAACTAAAAATGTGCATATTTTAGTATACTTAGTGGATGGGGAAAGTGCATGGAAATGTGTAGATTGAGAAAAATGCATTCATTATGAAAACTATACCAAAATATGCACATATTTGATTGTGGGAAGTAAAAACAAGTATTTCACATGTAGAACTTGGATGGGATAAAAATATGGGTGAGATTCTTAAAAACATGATGGAAATGAAATTGATTTTTTTGTCTACATTCCTAATCTACATAGGCTGCTTTTCTGGCATAGCTCCCAGAACATTGTGGAACATAAGAATATAACATAAGAACATAAGAAGATCCATGCTGGATCAGGCCAATGCCCCATCTAGTCTAGCTTCCTCTATCTCACATTGGCCCCACCAGATAAGTCTGGGAGTGCACAAGACTAGATATCTGTCTCCTGATACCACTCCCCTGCATCTGACCATTCAAGTACCCTGGTTTCAATCCTGGACATTGCACATCTCCATCATGGTTTATAACTTGTGATGGACTTTTCCTCCAGGAGCATGTCCAATCCCCCTTTGAAGCCATCCAGGCCAGATGCCATCACCACATCCTGTGTCAGGGAATTCCACAGACTTAACAACATGCTGGGTGAAATAATATTTTATTTTGTCCTCACTCTCCCAGCCCTCAATTTGAGTGGATGTCCCCTAGTTCTGGTATTTTGTGAGAGGGAGACAAGCATCCCTCTATCCACTTTACTCATGCCCTGCATTATTTTGTACGTCTCAGTCATATTCCCCCTCAGGCACCTTTTTTCCAGACTAAAGAGCCCAAAATGCTGTAGGCTTTCTTCATAAGTGAGGTGCCCCAGCCCAGTAATCATTTTAGTTGCTTTCTTCTGCACCCTTTCCAGTTCCACTATGTCTTTTTTTTGACATGCAGTGACCAGAATGGTATACAATACTCTATGTGCAGCCTTAGTATCATTCTGTACAATGACATTATAATGTTGGCTATTTTATTTTCAATCCCCTTTTTGATAATCCCTATCATGGAATTGGCCTTCTTCACCGCAGCCACACACAGGGTAGACACCTTCATTGAGCTGTCCACCAGCACACCAAGAATCTCTTTCCTGATCTGTCATGGATGGTTCAGAGCACACGAGTTGATAGACAAAGTTTTGATTATTATTATTTTTTGCCCTAATATGCATTACTTTACATTTTCCTACATTGAAACACATTTGCCATTTCACATCCCATTTCCCAGTGTGGAGAGATCCTTCTGGAGCTCTTCACAATCTTCTCTGCTTTTTACCACACAGAAAATTTTTGTGTCATCCACAAACTTGGCCACCTCACCGTTTATCCCTGTCTCCAGGTCACTTATGAACAGATTGAAAAGCACCGGTCCCAGGACAGATCCCTTGGGCATACAACTTTTCACCTCTCTCCATTGTGAAAAGTGCCCATTGACACCTACTCTTTGTTTCCTGGATCTCAACTAATTCTCAGTCCATAAGAGGACCTGCCTTATCCCCTGACTGTGCAATTTTCTCAGCAGCCTTTGGTGAGGGACTGCATCAAAAGCCTTGTGAAAAAGAAGATAGATAATATCCACAGGTTCACCCAAATCCACATGCCTGTTGACTTTTTCAAAGAATTCTAAAAGGTTTGTCAGGCAAGACTGACCCTTACAGAAGCCATGCTGATTTTTCCTCAGCAAGGTTTGTTCTTCTATGTCAGGGCTATCCAACTTTGAACAGGCCGAGGTCTACTTTCTCCGGCCTAAAGTGGTTGAGGGCTACCGCACTAATACCTCTACTCAGTGTTTTTCAACCTTTTTTGGGCAAAGGCACACTTGTTTCATGAAAAATATCACGAGGCACACCACCATTAGAAAATGTTAAAAAAATTAACTCTGTGCCTATATTGACTATATATAAAGTAATTCTCTTGAATAGGAATCAAATAAACACAAAGAAAGTATTTTATAATTACTTTATTATGAAATAGTAAGTAAACAGAAATATGAAAAATTATAAAATACTTTATTCAGTGCGCAACCTGGGCCTGTTTGGCTGAACACAAAGCTGATATTCTTCAGCTTTTCCAACGGCACACCAGGCAACATCTCGCGGCACACTAGTGTGCCGCGGAACAGTGGTTGAAAAACACTGCCTCTACTTATGAATTTTGTCCATTCCAAGCACATGCTCATAGCCCTTGAACTGCCCACTCAGCTAAGACAGTGGGCTGGCAGACCCAGAACTTTGCTGGGGCAGTAATGATCCTTGGGATGGGGGAGGGAGGAGTGGAGAACTTATCCCCTCACATTTTTTTATTGATGCTTGGTGGGCTACTTTTGAACCCTTCGTGGACTACCAGTAGCCTGCGGTCTACCTGTTGGACAGCCCTGTTCTATGTGTTTTAATACTTTTAAGATTTTCTTTTGGATGATGATTTCCACCATCTTCCCTGGGACAGATGTAAGGCTTTGCCTCTCTTATCATCTTCTTACATTTCTTTTGCCAAAGTTTGTGTTCCTTTCTACTTTCCTCATTTGGGGAGGATTTCCATTTATGGAGGGACCTCTCCTTGTGCTTTTGAGCCTCTCTAACTCCACTCGTTAACCATGACAGTGTGCTCTTGGACTTAGATGAGCTCTTCTTTCTTTGTGGTATGCACCTGTGCTGAGCCTCTACTACCACTGTTATAAACAGGCTCCATGCACTCTGGAGAGTTCGGATTCTTTTTACCTTCCCTTTCAATTTCTTTCTAACTAGCTTCATCATCTGAGGGAAGTCCACCCTTTGGAAATCAAGGGTTTTTGTGTCAGTTTTGCTTGACAGTCTTCCTCCAAGATGCATGGCAAAGGATATTGCAGCATTGTGACTGTTCCCCAGAGGCTCAGTGACATTCACATCCATGGCCAGGTCCTGAGTATCACAAAGTATTAGATCCAGAGTTGCCTGTTCTTGGGTGGGCTCAATGACAAGTTGCTCTAACGCACAGTCATTCAGGATCCCAAGAAACCTGATTTCTCTTTCTTACCCTGAGCACACATTGACCCGGTCAATGTGGGGATAATTGAAGTCCCCCATGATTACTATCCTGTCCCTCTTAGACACCTCCATGATTTGTCTCCTCATTTCAACGTCCCCCTCAAGTTTTTGATCTGATGGGCGATAGCAAACCCCCACTATCACATTGCTCCTTGGACCTGGTAGTTTAGCCCACAGTGATTCTATGGTGGAGTCAGACCCATCATCAATCACCATTCTGCTGGATTTTACCCCTTCTTTGACATAGAGGGCCACTCCACCTCCAACCCAGCCCTCTCTATCCCTTCTATAGAGTTTATACCACTGGTTCACCAAATTACACCAGGTTCTGTTATGGCTATTATATCAATGTGAATGGTAGTGAGCCACAGCTAGTATCCTAGACCACCCTGACTTTAGCCACTCATTTTTATTTGGTAGGAATCCAAGCATTCAGAAGTATCACCCAGGGTCTCATCATTTTGAGATCCAGCATCAGGCTTTTGAAACACTTTATTCTGTGAAGTCACTCAGTTCTCTGGTGCTCTATTATGGAATGCCAATCATCTTTCAGCTCCTGAAATGTTATTCATGTGAATACTTGGATTGTGTCAATATGACAAGGGGAAATTATGACATATTGGAAGGAGAGTAATTACTAATGGTGCTCTCAACCTTGAAATTAGTGCATACGTGGAATGTAGCATGTTGGCAATACTTGAAGGTATGATACCTCTGACTTAGGTCCAACTAAGCATCTGTGCTGTTTTCAGACAAATGTGCATAACCACATCAAATCAGGCATATTTATGTGTTCCAAGAGTAACTATGTGGAGCTGCAAGGAGCTGCTCCTAACGCTTGCAGGTGGAGCACCAGAACAATGGATCTTGTGTTAAATTTTCAATATTCCTAACATTAAAAAGATGATCACTGATGAAGGGAAGCTGAAACCTATACAGTAGATTGAACTGCTCAACTCCACAATAAACCCCAAGGTACTCCAGTTAGGGAGGCACCAGGTGGAGTTCTGACTGAAGTAACTGCACACTATTTGTTCCCTTGCAGCTGCTCCATTAGCCATTTTACAGAGCTGTTAAGTAAAGAGCACAACTTGTATCACTGTGCAGGTAGTTTTTATGTGTTATGGAACATTCTTTTTCTTTGGTTTTTCACTCAACATAGTTTGTCAAACATTACTTAATATTATCTCTCCCTCTCCTCCTCCCCTTGTGTGTGTGTGTGTGTGTGTGTGTGTGTGTGTGTGTGTGTGTGTGTGTGTGTGTGTGTGTGTGTGTGTGTGTGTGTGTGTGTGATATTTATAAGTTCTATGGGACTCTTTGTTTACTTAAGTATCGGTTGATGAATCTTGCAAACACAACATCCCAAATAAGTCTTCCTATTTATATTTTCATTTTTATAACACAGAACATGAGCCATTTAACAGCGATCAAATGCTACAATTTGTGTACCCAAGTCCTTGGTAAGAACACTGATTCGGATGTTGCTTGCAGGATTGCAAAGTTCCAGTATTCTTTTGAATTTCAAATTCAGACAAAGATCCAAGCTATAGTCTAAACTGCAAGAGCAGCCCCAGCCTCTTTAGCGCTCTTGCTCTTTCTGATTCAAATAACTTACTCACAGTCCTGCTCTTTGTTACTCCTCCTATCCCTTTGGGCTAAACCAACCATTTCATAGGTGCTATATGTATATGCAATGTGCCATCAAGTCAGAAGCAACTTATAGTGAGTCTAATAGGGCTTTCAAGTGAAATATTTAGGAAGTGCTTTTACAAATTCTAACTTTAAAAGCAGTAAAACACTGTACCTTAGTTCCTAATGTTATGAATGTATCTGCAGATTCACTTATTTTCATTGCAGGAAGAATTAAAATCACAGAATTGTAGAGCTGTAAGTGACCACCAGGGATTCCCAGAGTGGTGTAGTGCAGTGCTCCCCAACCTTTTGGTCCCCACGGACCGGTAAATGTTTGATGATTTTCCGTGGCCCGGGGCTGGGGGTGGGGAGGGGGGGAGATGGGGGGTGCAGGGGGGAAGGGCGGGGGGGAGGGGAGGGTGTGTGGGGGGGAGGCGGGGGTGCGGGGGGGGGAGGCGGGGGTGCGGGGGGGGGGCTTGGAGCGTGTGCCTTGCGGGGGGGCCATGGGATCGGCGGCGGCGGCGGCGGCGCTCGCCGGCTGGGGGCATCGGGCGTGCCGCTCGCCCCCACGTGCACGGGCAATCTGTTCCTTACGTCTCTGCCTCAGCCGCTTTTTATCCCTCTTTACAGGGAGTTTGTTTGTTTATGTTATAGCCAGGTACAAGTTCCACACATTCTTCAGTCAACTGCAGGTCCGCCTGGCAGTTGGTCTTTCCAGCCCACACCTCCTCCGCTTGCAAATCAGAACATCCTGGGGCGCTTTGTCACCGACTCCGACGCGATCAAGATATATTACGTCCCCAGCCGTTCCCCCTTGCTATTCCCACCGACATTAGGCTGGCTCCCAGCGCCACGAGGGGGACTGAGACGGACAGCCGGTAGCCAGACCTTTGCAAAGACCACCGGCCTGCCCGTGGCAAGCGGAGAGAACGGTATTCCGGGAGAGCCTCCTCAAGCGTTCACTCGCCGGTTAACTTATTTGCGCGCCCCGCAGCCCCGCGCCCGCACCGCCGTTCCTCCCCAGCTTCCTCCCGTTCCTCCCCAGCCGTTACCCGCCTTTCTCCTCCCTTGCCTCCTCCCCTCCGCCAGCCTCGTGACGGCTCTCCGGGCACGCCCTGCCAGGCGGCGGCGGCGGTGGCGCCCACAGCAGTAGTAGCAGCAGCAGCAGCAGCGGCAGCGGTAGCGGCACCCAGCGCGGCCGCCCCAAGAGCCGCGCGTGACGGACCGCGGCGGTGCCCACGGGACGCCGAGCGGGCGAGTGAAGGGGTCGCCCGGCTCTCCGCCGCCGCCGACCCCACCCCCATACCCACCCCCTCCGTGGGCCGTGGCCGACGGAGGGGCCGCGATGGGCTCCACCGAGGAGCTGCTGCTGCTGCCCGCCGAGTGCGTCTGCCCGCCGAAGGCGTGGGAGCGGGAGGAGCCGGCGCCATCGCCGTCCCTCTTGGAAGGAGCCTGGGGGGTGGGGGGAGCCTGGGGCTCCTGGGCGGGCGGCCCCCTGCCTCCTCCTCCTGTCGGCAGCCGCGGCGGCCACGGCAGCTGCCCGGGTTCGGCTGCCGCCGCCGCCCACCTCCGGCTGCGGCCTTCGGGCGGGCGAGTGGGAGGGGGGAGGGGAGGGAGGCCGGTGGGGGTGGCGTCCCCGCGCGCCCCCCGGAGAGGCCAGTGTCCTTTCCTCAGCCCTCCCCCGACACACACACACACACACACACACACACACACACACACACACACACACACACACACACCTGGCCACCTCTCAGGGAGGCGGGCAAAGCTCACCACGCACCGCGCGCGCCCTCCCCCACCACCAAGACTTGCCCCCCCTCCCGCCGGGTCTCTGGGCCGAGAAGGGGGAGCCCGAGCGCCTCCCGCCGCCGCCGCCGCCTCTCTCACCTGCTGCTGGGCAGGCTGCTGGGGACTGGCGGAACCCGGCATGCCCCGAAGGTGCTGCAACGAGGGCGGTAGCGCCTCCTCCTCCTCCTCCCGCCGCCGCCGCCGGAGGAGCAGCAGCAGCAGCTGGGGCGATTGCGGCGGGGGTTCGCAGGGGCGGCGGCGACCGCGGGGGTCGCGGCGGCGGCGAAAACACCCGGCCCGGCCCGCGACGCCCCCCCACCCGCCCCCAACACAGGCGCGGTCCGGCGGCGGCGGCAGCGGGGCTCCGCCCTGGGCGCGGCCGCAGGGAGGGGCCAAAGGGCGCACGCCCTGGGGGAGGAGGAGGAGGAGGAGGAGGGCACCCACCTCCTCTTCCGACCGAGGCCCCCCCGCGCTGCGGCGGCGGTGCGCGCGCGTGGGGGGCTCGCCAGCGCCTCCCGCGCACGCCCCCTTCTCCCCGCTGGCCCCACAGCGCCCCGGCCCCCAGCTTCCTGCTGCTGCTGCTGCTGCTGCTGGTGGAGGAGGAGGAGGAGGATGTGCTGCCGCCGCCGCTGGCGGCGGGCAGAGGAGGAAGGCAAAGGCGGCAGCGGCGGCTCCTCCTGCGCTCCTCCTGCCTTCCTCCTCCACCGGCCGCCCGCGGGAGAGAAGAGGAGGAGGAGGAGGGCGGCGGAGGAAAAGGGGAGGAGCCTCCCCGGCCTCCCCAGGCGGCCCGGTGCCGACCGGTCCACGGACCGGCACCGGTCCGCGGCCCGGGGGTTGGGGACCACTGGTGTAGTGGACAGAGTGATGGACTAGGGCTCTGGAGAACGGGGTTGAATTCCCCCCTAGGACATGGAAACTCATGGAGTAGAATGGGTAAAACCACTCATTTGATATCTCACTTACTATTATAGATCTATTGGGGTGACTGTAAGCTGGCTCTACCTTGACGGCACAGAACACACACAAGGGCTTCCAAGAGTCATGAAATTAAAGCAGGAGATCCATAGCATAGAATAATCACTTTGACTTGTACGTGGTGGTTCTTCAGAAAGTGATCACATTTAATTGAGTGTAAATTTTTAAGTTTCAGCTTCTGTTTCTCCTGATAAGAAATTGTAATAATTCATAAATTATTACAGAAAATTGTGGTGGTATTATACTGGCAATGACTTGCAGCCTAAGTGTCATCTAAAGAGTCTCATAACAGAGAAAGTAAAATAGGTTCTTATAAGTAACAATGCCTTCATTTGATAGCTGTTCTGAATTTTTGGGCTGTTTGTCTATGTTCTGGAAGTTTTTCTTCCTGACATTTCTCCAAACTCTGTGGCTGGCATCTTCAGAGGGCGAGGAGCTCAGGAAACTAGGTGTTCTCTCTGTGCTCTGGGATATAGAATGAATGGGATTGTGGGGTATTAAAGTTCTGTAGACCTTGTGTCCTAATTGGAGGTCCAGGTTCCATATGCCTTCATTTGTTCTGAAATAACAGAGCAGTGAGGTTTGCTTAATACCCCCAGGACCAAAATTCAGCTACTTCACGGAATCGCCAAAAGAATAATATGCTCATTGTGCTTAATTTTTTTAAATAACATAGTTGCAACTTAGCGATATAAGCAGTTAAGAATTCCTCTTTCAGATAAGCTTGCTTTGTTTGGTTTTGCTTTTCTTCATAGGTGGTAAAATGCTTCTTCAGATTATGACTGTGATAACAAATGGTGGGAAAGAGTTATTTTAAGCATCCTAATTACTTTCTGGCCACCTATTTCTGCCTATGCAGAAAGAAGATCCAAAAGTGATAACACTGAAGAAAGAAGGGTGGTTATACAGGGATACCATGTTTTACAAATGTCTTATAAAGGGTAGCTGCATGGAAAGATGTATCTGACTTTTCCCTCTACCAGTTTCCCACCCCTGCTACCCAAATTATCTCATAATACTGAAGCTTCTATTGAATCTTCTGTTTGTAATCACACAAAAGCCTTGCCAATGATCTGTGAGGAAGGTAATTGAGGTTGTCAGCTTATCACACAAATACGGAATAAAGGGAAAACATCAAAAGATGAGTTTAAGCAATACATACTTCTCAGAATGATCATTTTCATGTCAGACTGGCTACGCCCCTATTATTTTCTCTTTATTTGCCGTTGCAGCATGGTCCCATTATAATAAGTACTTAACACTTTCCAGGTGGCAGTCAGAAAGGGCAGACAGGGATGCCTGTCTAAGGTTCCTTGGGGCCTGTTTTTCAGTTGCTTATTACAGAGTTCTGTAATCCCAGGAGGAAATTGTTCTGTGAGTGACTGAGGTCAACCCAAGGCGTTCACAAGTATCCTGAGGGTATAATGAAGTGGTTCTCAAACTTGGGTCCAGATGGTCAGAAGCTCCTGCTGCAGTTTCAAATAGGGTCCACTTTGAAAACAAAAGAAGAAATGCCAAAGACCCAAAGGGCTTTTCATTGGTGGTGGTGGGGGAGAGGTCTACTATATATCTTAGGGTCATAGTCCATTGAGATGGGCGTAAACAGCAGGTTTAATGGCCACTCACATAATCTCCCTGTCTTGTCTCCACATCTGAACTGTCAGCTGCCAGACAAGGCGGGAAAGGGAAGTCTGGGTTCTTGCCTAGACTGGGTAGCCATCCTTGGAGAATGACGTGGCAGGTTAGTGGGTAAGCCACCCAGGGGCTGGGGAGAAGGACTATGGCATCAGTGCTGCTGTGTAAATGAATTACTCTACTTTGGGCTGAATTGATTTGTGCCTATCTCTACTCTGCATTAAATCTGTTTTGCATGGTGCACAACCTAATATGCATCACACGAAGCTTGGTGTGTTAAGTTTGTGCATTTAATTATTTCATTAAAGAATACAAAACCTGGAGTTTCTCAGTCTCCCTGGGATGCTGCAATTAATGTAAAACATCATTACTCTGAGCATGCATTCATATTCAGTTGGCATAAGGCTGGTATGCAAATGAAAATAAATGATAAACAAAACAAAAGAGACAAAATCATGTGGCACCTCTTGGGACTATTATATTTTAATGTGAGAGTTCATGGACAAGCCCACTTTATCAGACAATGGGCAAAAATGAAATACTGGATAAAATACTAAATACATATTTAGTATGTTTTACTTGTGTACTGAAGAAGTACACAAGTGTGTGTGTGTGTGTGTGTGTATTGTGTCATTACAGTCATGACAGACTCTTCTTTCACTGCAAGAGATTTGGGTCTTTGGTTCTTGTAATTGATTTTTCATTCGGTACTTCACACACACCCCATATGTCTAATCAAGTAGATTTGTTCCATGAAAGTTCATACTAAAATATAATAATTAGTGTTTAAGGTACCATGCTTTGCATTTCTTCTTCTTCTTCTTCTTCTTCTTCTTCTTCTTCTTCTTCTTCTTCTTCTTCTTCTTCTTCTTCTTCTTCTTCTTCTTCTTCTTCTTCTTCTTCTTCTTCTTCTTCTTCTTCTTCTCCTTCTCCTTCTCCTTTGCATTTGTACTTAGTTTCTTTTACCTAATATCAAACATGTAATATATTTCAGCATTGCTGCCATATGTTTTTCAGTTTGGGAAATCTGAACTACTACCTGCAGTATTTTGTTTCTTTACTGCTTTTAGAAATTGTTTTTCCTAGTTTTGACTTTGATGATGTTTTATTTAATGGTGATATTGCGTGCTTCTCTAGGTAGATTTAGAAGAAAGTGAGAAATTGTAACAAGCACAATGACCTTAATAACAATACCAGTTTTGCTTTAAAAAGGAAGAAAACATGGAGTGGGCAGCTCAAGAAGAACCCAAAAGCAAGACAGTGATGGCTTAACATTCTGAGCAGTCACAGAGCTGAAAAGTTGTAACAGGGAGAATGGAAAAGTGTCTAGTCATTCAATAAAAATATTTTATTTGGCCTAAGTTGTTGTGGAGTCCAGTTCCCTTCTTCAGAATCAAGTGGAATTGAAGAAAATGTATGCACAATAAAACCTGCTATTCTTTAAGGTGCCACTAAATTGTTCGTTATTTGGGGGCCTGCAAGAAAGGTCTAATGGAGGCTAAGAAGAAATTCTTCTTTTAGCGAAATGAAAAATGTATGGGGACATATGCAAGACAAGAGTCGGAATCTAAATGGCACAGAAGCTCCTTGACAGCTCCATTTTCATGTCAGTGTATAACAGAAGAGCAGTACAGATTAGACATAAAGTCACTGTTAAATGACACATTTTAAAAAGATTTTAAACAACACTGTGCCTATGTATTTAACTACTTGAGGAAGTGAGAGCAAGATCATATCTGGGGGGGGGAGGGTGCATTTGCCCTGGGTGCAACAATCTGGGGGCACCTGGAGGGGGGAGCAGGAGGATGAAGCCATGCACCCTCCTGCCAACAGTCCTCCTTTCCCCAGGATATGGCATGGCTATGGGACCCAGTCCGCCACAGCTGCCTCCTCCGCACATCAGGCAAGCTGTGAAGCAAGCAGTCAGGCAGGCGTGCAGGGAGCATAGCGGCTGCAGCACCCTCTTCTTCTTCCTCCTCCCTCCTCCTCCTCCTCCTCCTCCTCCTCCCCTTGCTCTGGGCCCGCCGCTGGAGAGGTAAGGTGTGCATGCGCTAATGCGTGTGCACACACACGCACAAAAACACCCACCTGCCCCCTGCTGCCTGCAGGATTGCCACACACACCCCTTGCTGGGTGCATGCGATGGGGTTGGGGAGGGGTGGAGAGGTGCAAAACCAACTTTGTCTCCAGGCACTCCAAACCTCTGCTATGCCGCTGAGTGAGGACATAGGTAAAGGTAAAGGTTCCCCCTGCACATGTGTGCTAGTCATGTCCGACTCTAGATGCAGTGCTCATCTCCGCATTCAAGCCAAAGAGCCAGTGTTGTGCAAGTCCATGGCCATGTGGCCGACATGGCTGCAAGGAAACACTGTTTCCCCTTCCTGCTTTTTACAGTGTTACCAATTTATCTTCTTGAATTTACATGCTTTCAAACTGCTAGGTTGGCAGGAGCTGGGGTTATCAGTGGGAGCTTGCTCTGCTGCGTGGCACCTGGGATTCGAACCACCAAGCTGCTGACTTTGCAGCCAACAGTTTTCGAGAGCTTTAGTCCACTGAGCCACCATGCCCCTTGAGTGAGAACATAGTTACATGGAAAAATACTATATTTGAACTGGGTCTAGCATGTTTGAAATTGATTTTTTAAAAGGTGACTACATAGTACACCACGGACTGCTTTTATTTATTTATTTATTTATTTATTTATTTATTTATTTATTTATTGATACATGCATACATACATACATACATACATACATACATACATACATACATACATACATACCTGGGAAGCCTGATTTTTGACTGGAAAATAAGGTGTATTTTACTCTGTTGCAAGAGGGTTATTTAAATTGCTAGGGAATCAATTTATTTTTGAATTGTTTTGGGATTTGTGAACATCTTTTTCGGTGAAAATTGTGGGTTTTTAACACATAAGGGGATATCTGGAGGGGACAGGGAAGGGGTAGGGGTTCTAAAGATAAAAGTGGGGTGCTCAAGTGGCATGTTTACAATGCTACCCTTGTTATGACACTAACAGCTACAGTCTCTGTTATACTGTTGGAATAATTTTGTTACAGATTTGTTTTTCGTAAAAGCTGTATAGTGGTTTCCAGCTATTTCTTGCCTTCTATAAGTCTTTGTCTTTCATCATTTCCAATTTTGTGTCTTTGGGGTTTCCAACTTACTGGTATTCCTTTCATGCTCCCTCTCTTTATCCACCATCTCTCTCTCTCCCTCCCTCTCCCTCTCTCTCTCTGTATATATGTGTGTGTGTGTGTGCAAGTGCAGGTGCACATGTGCATGTGTGCATGTGTGTGTGCCCTTCCTTAAGAACACTAGTCAGTTTCTTTGGTCAGTTGCTGTCACCCACTCTATTAATTTACCTCTTTCTCCACCCTTTCTCTCTGTGTGTGTCTGTCTCTCCCTCATGTGTGTATCAGGTTGCTGGGATTCTTTTGCCTTATTTTTTTCCCTATCTGTCATTCTGTGCTAGCACTGTGCCAGATTGCAGGCTTTTTTTAAAAAAAGTAAAATTTATTTTACGAAAAACATCACAGTAGCAGTGGCTAGTGAGTACAAGGATGGGAGAGCACAGGATAAAACCTGAAATGCAATAATTCTAAAAAAATCCCATTGACTTATAGGCAACAGAACTTAAAAACAGAGGAAACGTTTTCTTGAGAGGACATACATTGACCCCAATGCCATATGAACTGAATTTAAAAACCCAATCTTTCAACTGAGTTATTTAATTAATGTAACCACATCCTGAGTTAAATTAGACAACAGTCCTTAATTCACAAATCCTATTGAATGCAATGCCACTTACTTCTGAGAAAACATGTTTGGGATGGTTTCTGTTTGCTGTTTCCAAGCAAGACAAGTGAGAACACACACAATGATGGGTGTAGCATTACCAGAAATACTCGTAATGTGAAGCAGCACTTTTGTTTTTTCTTGCTTTAATTGCTCAGTATGCTCATCATTGTCACAATCTGCTAACATTCCTCTGAATCCTCAACCAGCAAGCTAAGGCATATATTTTACTTCCACCCACAAAATGATTATCTGCTATCCTATTCAATCATCTAAATGAGAAATTACAGCATTGCATGCAGTTAAGGCGATTTTATCTGAGCCTGAAATCATTTTACCTGGAACAATATGATGCTGTATAAGAAAAATGTAATAATTGCTTTAATTGACTGATTAATTAAACTAAAATAGAAGATGGAGAACAAGAGAAATGTTCAGACTCGAGCTTTTATTTGTGACTACAAGGATGTGTTTTGCATTATTCTCTTAAGGTGTCCTTAGATATGAGGCAAACTTGAATGTTAATTTATGTTTAACTGGCTTGTAGTTAGATCCAGTTATGGAAACAATGGGACTATGTCTGAAAGAATACATAAAGTTCTGGAAAAGGTGAAGGTTATACACATGACAATAAGCTTTCGTTCTGTTCTTGTGAAGATAAAGTAAAGAGAAGCAGGGTCACACCCACTAACTTTAGCTACTTAGAGCAATGGTTCTCAATCTGCTTCATCTTCATCATCATCATCATCATCATCATCATCATCATCATCATCATCATCATCATCATCATCATCATCATCATCATCATCATCCAACTTTTATCACCTTGTCTTTATAAATGAATTAATAACTTAGAAAGTTGGAGAAGAGACAAATCTGCTTATGTGTTCAATCAAGTATTTATTCTCTTTGAGATCTCTTGCTCCTTTCTGTATCCCCAGATTCAAGTGTTTTGCACTCTTGTAGCAGTCATGGAGAGAGGATCTCACAGTTGTGCTGTGGTCTCTGCCAAAGATTCCTAGATCCTCTCTGAGATCCCAGCTTCCTTCATGTGGAATGGGCACGAATCAAGTTGTCATACTTTGCACACCATGCAGCATCATAGGTGCCGTGCAAACTTCCCACTCTCCAGTCAGCTGGCCCAATCACAATGCATCACTGGGGTCCTCCATCTCCAGTGATGCCCCAATCTAGCCAGGAGTTTAGCTTGCCTTTCTCTGCCCTCTCTGGCAGCTGACCAGCACGTGTGTATGTCTCACTTTTACATAAAATAAAACAGAATAAAAGCATTCTTGGTACTACTTTTGTACCGTGACAATATTGGTCGCAATCATGTGGTTTTGTCCCTGTTTCAGTGTTCCCGTGGTTGTGGTAACTTGTCTCATGACAAGCGTTACCTCACGGTCTTGTAACATGGCAAACACTGAATTTGTCTAGCTTCCTTTTTTCTTTTTCTTTTTTTTTGGGGGGGGGCTTTAAAAATTCTTTTTCATTATTTTGCTTCTGAAAAGTCAAAAAACAAACAAACCCAAAATAAAACAAAATGAAACCCGGACAAAGTTTTCTGAGAGAAACGAATGTTTTGTTGCATGACAGTTGTTACTACACTGTCTCTTGTCTCGGTACAGAAAGCGGGAACAAAGAGTGACAAGGGAAAACCCTGCCCCAGCACCAGGTACAGTATTGTCGCACTTAGCACCTGTTCTGGGAGTGTGGAAAAAAATGAGGAAGCAGCATTTTGTTATATATGAAAAAAATGGTCATTTTTCCATTGAAATGAACTATTTCATTCCATCATTTTTGGGGTCCTGCCGAGCTGTCAATGGCTGGACACCATGAAACCTGGCCCAGTCGGTACCAGGAATACCGTCTGGTACCGATTGGGCTGGGTTTAAAGGGGTCCAGCCACTGACAGCTTGGCACGAGCCCTAAAAAATGGTTGGGTAGGGAGCGTGATCCCACAGAACTGTCTACCCAACCATTTTCAGAGAGCTCCTGCCCAGCTGTCAATGGGCTGTTCTGTTTTGTGCCCATCCATATTCCTGATTTCTCAGTCATGTGGTAGCACCCTAAAACAGCATCTTCCCAAGGGAAGGGAGTAAAGGACGGACCTTTAAAAGAGGGATGAGCATGGTCTCCTCTGATTCCTTTTTAATATACTCAGGTCACATTTACTGTAATTGTTTCCATTTTGTTAGGAGAGCATGAAAGGTTAAATTGCTTCTAAGGTAATATCTTTGTTTCTTTTTCAAAAATTGCTTATTTATTTTAAAGTTGGCAGAGGAATGTTAAACCCCAGAACTGCGATTGTGGAGGGACCCCAGCTCAAAGGGATAAATACCTGGTAGCCCAATTTCACCTAAAGAAATGTCTTTTGGTAGAAGGTTACTGGCTACATTGTTTCTGCTAAAATAGAGATTTCAAGAGCAGAAACATGGTAGATTTGGATCCACTGAATCTAAAGTCCCACTGATCCCTCTAGGGGCTCACGACATATCTCTTCTCTTATGTCTGCCTTGAACAACTCTGGCAATATAGTCTTTTAAATACAAAGGAACCCCGCCTCTCCATACTGACATGTCAAGCTGAAAAGTCTCTGGCATGTTTTGCTCTGGCTAGAACAGGTCAGCAGGGCTTTGAAAGCAGTGAGAGATCAGGTGTTGCCTGATTCAGGGGTCCCTTGACTCTGCTTGAAATTGCTTTGCAATTCTCTGCTTTGTGATCAACATGGAGTAATGAAGAGTAGTCCTACACTTATCTCACACATTGATAAGCCCTTCCTAAAAAGTTTCTGATTTCTTTGTTGCATCCTGAAAAATTACTTCATTTGCATTACAGAAAAATATCCAATGAAACAAACAGAAGTGAGATATACTGTCTATCTCATGAATACATAAATAAATGCATAACCTTTCTCCAAAAGCATAGAACACTCATTAGAAATGTTCATTGCCATGAAGTGATGCTTCCTTCTCTAAGCATGACAGTTTGCCTGGCAAAGTAATTATGCTTCCAAATCTAAGGAATGCCCATTTTATGATGGTTGTTTCTTCATCACTCTGTGCATTACAGAACCAAGAATGTTTATAGCAAGGAAAGGTTTCCAAGAGGAAATATAGCACCAGACTGTTTGACTTCCGAATTATTTTTTGTGAAAGCCTAAATGTTGAAACATGTGTTTGGATTATATTATTGATAAATTGCCAAGTTTTATTGTTCTGCAATGGAGCTTGCAGATTGGTTTATAAAATACAATGAAATGTACAAGTGAAATATCATATGGTAAAAATGGGAAAAATAATAATAATCAACATATTTAAAACTGTATTAGAAAACTTACAGTCAGACTTCATTACAAATATTCTAAAATCACTAAATACTATCACTAGAACTACTATTTTTAACAGTGGATGAACATTTCATTCAATGTGTTTTGGATTAGAAAAACTCAACATTATCAACTTATTTAAATTTGTAATAGAAGGAGAGATTAAGAGAATTGAAATGTGAGAAAAAAATGCTTTTTTTTCCAAAATGGTGGATAAAAACTTTCAGATGTAAGAGAAAAAAAGCAGACCACATGAGTTCTTCATATCCTGGAACAAGAAGATGGGCTGGGCAGATTATCTTGTATAGAATCATGAGTCCTTCCTTGATGTGTTGTAAGTGCATTATGGGAACTAGTAGCATTCCTCCTGTATTCCTGATGTGAGAAAGCTGACTAGCTTGTAATTATTATTATCACTTTTTCAAATCATCATTTTCTGATTCCAAGTCAACACCCAATTCTTGTCTCTCATCTGTGGGTGTTAAATTTCAGCCTGGATCATCAAGTCATATATTGCATCCTTGTACAGTTTGCCAAATCTGCTCCTCTGCCTTGGTTCATATTTTTTCCACTGCTACCATGGCTGAGTTAAAACTGGAAACAGTCCTTTTTTGTTACTTTAAACCAACGAAATACATATTTTTAAAAGGCTGTAGATCCAGATAATGGGAAATGCTACAAATGGTACTACCTGGATTCAAGCCAGAACTAGAATATCAATACTTCATACAGGGCCATCTCTACCATTAGGCAGAGTAAGGCAACAGTCTCAGGGAGCAAATACCTCAAAGTAGTGTCCAAGTCGATAACATTGTGTATCAAACATACTGTTCTACACACACACACACACACACACACACACACACACACACACAGAGAGAGAGAGAGAGAGAGAGAGAGAGAGAGAGAGAGAGAGAGAGAGAGAGAGAGAGAGTCTGTTGCCTTCAGGTGTGATGGAGACAGTAGTCCCATGTCAGGCACTCAATGACCAAATCTACTTGTACATGGAAGGAGAATGCAGATCATCTTGGTGTTTGCTTAAGAAATCCAGCATGTTGGATTGGCTGAGGTACTGAGAGAACCTTCTCTTCCAGATGCTAACCAGTTTTCTTTACATGTACACAAGCCAGCATATTCCTGCCAGCATTCTAAGGACCTCTGAGGCACGTGGAAAGAAAGCTCCCTTCAAAGTTAGCCTGAAAATGCCACTTCACATATTTAACTTTGAGGAGCCTATTTACAGATTGATCAGACTTCTTGTGGTATCACATTGGGCTGCTATGTGATTGTTTTCTTAGCTTTGGATGAGAATGCTAGGCAACTATTTCACTTTTGTAATAGCTGTTCTTTTTAAAATAGGAAACCATTCCACTTGTGAACTTGAACTCAGTGGTGTCCAGCCTGAATGAAAAGAGGGAATGGGAGAATCTCTTTTCACACCTCTGTTTGTACAGAGTTGCCCTTCCCACCCTCAGCACGCCATTTAGAGACTGACCCTTTAACTTCACTATATCAAAACAGCTTCAGGCCTTCAGCATTCATTTTACAAGTGGCAGTTGCCTGTTGCAACATTCTCTCCTCCAACTGGGTAAACAACCAGTTATATTTTCATCTCTTTATTGCCAAAAATACAGATGCTGGTTTCAACATTCACAAAGACAGAAAAAGCCAAAAGAAAAAGGACAAAAGGAAATTGGGTTTTTTATTATTATTATTTATGTTTTCAAGACATCAAATTACTTTTACAGTTTCAAAGGCTTCTTTTCAATTCAAGACAACATATTTGCTTGTTTCTGGGGCTTTTATTAAAAGTTATGGAAGTTACAACTAGCATCCTTTCTGGCAATCTGGGAGAAAGAGACACAATGACAGAGGAAAATATATATCTTCTGTAATTAATATTTAAAGTTGCTGAGTGGGTTTGGCACATCTGTCTTGCCATTGCAGCATGGTTCTCTCACAGTCCCAGACTAATTTAAAGAAAGGGCAAATCCAATATCAGCTTGGCCTGATTGCCTCAGCAACGGAGATGTTCTCCTCATCCCATTCCAGTTTATAGTGAAAATCACAGATGGACAGAAGCTAGGGACATAAATGACAGTGACCCACCATTTGTCGGCTTCCATTTCCTCAACCCACAGTCTACATTCAAAGATACACAGGTTGCTATGAGACTGATGATGTGAGGTATCCTTAACTCACTGTCATTGTAATGGCCACACAGATTCCTCTTTTTATTTCAATTGAACTATGGGGATACCAAATAGGAGCTGCCCCCACCCTACATACTAAGAAGGCACATGGGCTTTCAATACCACCAGAGAGGGACTACAACCACTAGGTAATATTTGGTTTTTAAACTGGAGCACTGCATCAACACTCCCACCCCAAATCTGGCCAAACAGAGACTTTTAAGTTTCAAAGAGCCAAATGGAGAGGAGGTGTGATTGGGTGTGCATGACCTGTGCCCCTTTGTTTGAAGAAGACAGATGTGCCTGACAAAAATCATCTTACCAACTTTACATCCAAGAATAATATCCAGGCTAACTACATCTTTTGCCATGTTTGGGCTTTTGGTACTTGCTTTGAAGAACTGGATGACTGTCTACAAAAGCTTGCAATTATTTTTTGAATTATATTTTAATTAGTGGCCTATAAAGGTATCACCTATAACTTAGTCTCACTGTCATTTAGCAACAGATGCCTTTACATTACTCACTTCTATTGTTTCCCTAGAACTCCGTATCTAAGTGGCACTGAGGGAACATTCTGAGCATGTGATAATCATGCAGGACAAGAGCCCCCAACAACCCACACACCTCAGTTCTATTAGTCTGAGAAGCAATGATGGGAAGTATTCAAGAGGGTTGTTTCCTGTCAACCCCATTGAATGAAGCCCCAAGTCATCCCATGGAACTACTCAGAACTCTTGATAAAAAATGTAGATGATGATGAATGCTCTTAACCATTCTTATTTTTCTAACATATTTTTCAGGTTTTCTATCTCATTATGTGATTCTTAGCTGTGCTGCCTGCGAGTGATGGACAAAAACGTAGTCAAACACTGGCTTAGACATAAACCTCCTTGGATCTGGTTCTTATTCATGACAGATACTTGTGTTTGCAGATACCTAGAGTCTCGAGGGTCCCCTGGATTGCAAAGAGTTCAAACTTATCCATCCTGAAAGAAATCAACCCCGAATGTTCACTGGAAGGACAGATTTTGAAGCTCCAGTATTTTGGCTACCTCATGAGGAGAGAGGACTCCTTGGAAAAGTCCCTGCTGTTGGAAAAGATTGAAGGCAAAAAGAAAAGGGGACGGCAGAGAATGATATGGTTGGATGGTGTCATCGATGCAACCAATATGGACTTGACCAAACTTTGGGAGTCAGTGGAAGATAGGAAGGCCTGGCGAGCAATAGTCCATGGAGTCACAAAGAGTCAGACACGACTGAACGACTGCACAACAACAACAAAGGTTAACTAGCAGAAGGAGGTTCTGATGAGATAATGACATTATTGTGTCTTAAGAGGGAGGTTTACTGCAAGCAGAAAAGGCTTCTGCTTATTCCTACCTTTCTACAACAGACACATCCATTGAATCAGGCTTGTACCGTTGGTCTCCTGTGATTGTGGTAAAATGGGAAATAAGTAAATACGAAAATGATTATTTGAACTAAAATCTGTGTAAAAAAATGCTGCACTGAAAACTCAAAATGTGCCAGCTGTAGAAGGTTAGGATTAGACCCAAGTCCCTTTTGTTCTGCTATAAGAATAGCCCCCAAACGAAGTGAAGAAACAGAGGAGCAAAAAGCCAAGTTACATCAGATTGAAACCTCCTGCTACCTAAGCAGGTAAATAATGCTTTACAAATTTTCTGTTCTCATTTATGCAGGCTGCAATATCTGTGTTCTATCTCTATGTGAGATAGAATTCTGATTTTTTAAGATGTTCTGGTTCATATGGAGTAGCTAAACAGATAAAACAGATTCTTCATTTCCCCAGTGTTGCTTTCATGCATTCAGTAATGGTGAAGGTGGTGCTAATGTGCTCTTTACACAGTGCAGATAATACAAGTTTGTGGAGTGGATGAATAGGGCCTACCATGTCAAAGAGGTAGGTAACTGACAAACAGAAAAAACAGAGAAAATGCATAAACTGAAATTAGACTTGATAAGTCACTTTAATGATAAGCTGAGGGCAGAACCTCGGAGAAACTGTTCTTTTAAGATACAGTTATAAAGGTGATAAAATATAGGGAGATGCTTTGTAATTTGTCAACATGTACAATATGAATTGCAGTGCTTTTAAAAGTACTTTTTTTTCTTTTCCCCACCATCTGCATCCTTGATCCTTTTGTTTTGTTCTGTTCTGTTTTGTTTTGTGTTGTTTTATTATTTAGCTAGTTAATTAAATCGCTGTTATTTTAATCTGTCGTTTTGCTGCCCCCTTGTTGTAAACCGCCCGGAGTTCCTCCCAGGAAGACGGGCGGTATATAAGCCTAATAAATAAATAAATACATAAATACTTTGCCTGTTGAAAACACATGTTATGCTTATAGTGGGGGAAAGGTTTATTAGAAAAAAAACAATTAAGTAGCAATTAACCACAGTCATAAATTATGCTGATAAATGATATAGGTGGTTAATCAAAAAATAATGAGCACTGTAATAGTTCAATGCTAATGACTCTTAGATTTCTTCTTCTTTGTACCCCAATAAATAAATAAATCCCAGAATGACTCATAGCATGTTTAAAATAAATGAATCCAGAGAATGTCCTAGTAGCCATCCAGAGTGGAGAGTGAGATTATTTACTTGGGAAAATCAAGAATGGTTGCTTTCCAAATAAAATATTGGTACTAATTTGCCATCTATTGTGGAATTACATACCACACGAGCTAAAAAGAGGGTGATGAAGATATATACAGATTCCACACATCCTGGATATAATCTATTTCAACTGTTACCCTCAGGATAGTATTTTAGGGCATTGCAAAGAAGGACAACTAGATATAAAGATAACTTCTTTCCAAGTGCTATCAAACTGTTGAATATTTTTCCCTTTTATTCTTTTTTAATAATAGGTTATATTGTGTTGTTGTATTCTGTTTTTATTGTTCAATATATGATTCTTGTATTTCCTTCTTGTATATGGAGAGCATTTTTTACCAAAACAAATTCCAGGTGTGTCCAACCACACTTGGCCAATAAAAGGATTCTGATTCTGTTTAATAATAATAATAATAATAATAATAATAATAATAATAATAATAATAATAATAATAATAATAATAATAATAATAATAATAATAAAATACCTCATGTGTACAATGAGATTAACTGAACCTCCTTCATCGACCCCCCAACACCATGAATCCCACTAACAATCACACAATCTACACCTACAAATAAACTCACCTGGATGACTGAGAATCTTGACAGACAATCTACACCTTTTAAAACTTGCTGCACAGCATGTCAGCCCCACAAATCTATCATACCATATTGACATAGAGTTATTTTCCATACCCTATCAGATAATGACAGTTGCACATTGGGGATGTACATTTTCATCCCTTTTCTTCTCACTGAAACTTCCCTTCTCTCTGGATGAGATCACAAATATTTCACCGCATTCTTCACATTTCAGAAATTTTTTGGGAATGAAAAATCCACAGCTGTTTTATTTTTCCACAAAATAGTTTGCATTGTCCATAAAACCCCAAATTTCATGTAACAGACATATTTTTCTATTCTCTTATGTAATTGTCTACAGTCAGTTGGGGTTTTGCCCTCAGGCACGCCACACAACAAAAATCTCAAGAAGCTGTACAAATAAACTGCTGACAGGTTTTGAGATATAGTGAGACACCCATTTTTAAATTATTGCGAAGTAGTAAAATTGTGGATATGTACCAATTTCTGATATCTGTGTGACTATATGTTTTACATTATTGCAAATTAATTGAACTTTATAAAGATATAATTTCAAAAAAAAAATGAGAACTACAGTCATAGCAATACAACACAAACCAGATGCTACAAATATACACCCTTGAGTTCCATTTATCAACACTCTGCCAGAGCAGGAGTCTTTCACTGAAAATATGAAATAGCAGAAATCTCTCTTTAAAGCAACATGGGCCACTAACCAAGTCCAAAATCTCTTTACTGCCAAGTCAGAAGATCCACAACTCAAAGAAATAGCTTCAAGTGTACAATATTTAAGTCTTTAAACAAAGGTGAGATTTTATCCTCCAGAAAAATAGTAACTCCTTCCCTTTACAGAGCTCTCTCTCTCTTTCTGGACTGGAATTTAGAATCATAGCGATTTCTTATCCACTGGGATGAACCAAATAGTTCACAGGTGAAAAATGTTCACATCCCTACTTCACCTATCAAAGTGCCTTCCGCTATTAGCCTCATTATACAGAGTTTTCTAAGAGCTGCTATAGAGGATGACAGTTTAGTGCTTGTAAAACAATGTATTTACTGGTATCTATTATATTTATTCACCCTTCATAAAAATTCCCATGGCAATAGTAACAGAGTTACAAATGTAAGGAATAAATCACAAGCAGGAACAATCAAGGATCAATAGAATGATAAATGTCCCTGTAAACAGATATTGTCAAGGAATAGAGTTTTTATAAAATGTCTGTAATAGAGATGGGCATGAAACAGAAAAATGGCATTTCGGTTTTCGTTTGTCATTGAGAGGTCTGTTTCGGTTCGTTTCCGTTTGTCGTGAATTTTTGGAAAAATTTTGTAAAATTTTTTTGTTTTTTTGTTTGTCATTTCTACCCACTTTTTGCGTGATTTTTTTCCAATTTTTATTGGATTTTTAAGGGGGAACAAGGGGAAGGAGTATGGGTGAGAGGGAAAAAAAAGGGGGGATACAGTTTTTAAGATTTACATTGAGTATATCAAGCAAAATAGAAATAGTAATTTAACATATTGCTAAAATTGCCTTTTTGCGTGATTTTTAAAGCATTTCCGTGCACAGGCATCCTTCAACGCCCCAGACCAGAGGGAAAACACTTTAAAAAATGGATGCTGGCAGAGACACAGTATAGACTAGGTATGCAGGGAGGCTGCAAAGGCAGCGGCGGGCGTTGCCCAGGGTGCAAGGCAGCCGCAGAGTGACTGCACTGTGGGGCAGGGGAGGGTTCTCACTGAGAGGTACACAGCACGCACACACACAGGGAGGCTGAAGGACTGAAGCTAGAGTCGCAGAGACAGCAATCCCACCCTAACTCCCACCAGAGACTGCAAGGAGGACGGAGGCGGCCAGAGCTTTTTATGCCCTCTGTGGCTGCCAGACCTGCCCGCCCAGTCTGCAACCTGGGCAAGCTATTGGTTGAACATGATCCGATCACATGGCTTGCCTCCATTTTGTGGCTGGTGGTGACATCCATTTTAAAGGGAAAAGAAAAATGCATCATGATGGGAGGAGACAAAAACAAACGTTTTAAGGACCCCAACCCCCCTGGTAGGTATTATCAAACAATATAAATAATTATTGCTGTGTTTTTACTGATGTCCAGGGCGTTTTTTAACATTTAAAACAGCTCATTTCATTGTGCATCGCCATTAACGGAAACGAAACGTAACGACCACAATTTTCGTGGTTCTGTTCGTTTTGTTGCATTTTCATCACAATTTTTGTTTGTCGTTTCATTACACAACGGAAACAACAAACGGTAACGGAAACAAAAAATGTTTGTTCCGTGCCCATCTCTAGTCTGTAATATATATTTAACAGATTACACAATGGATTGTGTATAAAAATGACATGTCATTTGCTAGACAAGGATGTGTATTAGGTCTAGGACACAGGTGTAAGGTGGTATGGCATGATTACCTCACCTCATGTAATATGTGATTGGTCCACACCATGTTGCTTTATGTATAAAAGTCTCAGACAAACCAATATTTAATTGGGACTCTCTGGGTGAGAGACAGACGCTCTGTTATTTTCTCTGTGCATATATGCTGTGTTTTTGTGTGTGTTGTTATTGCTTATTTTCTCTTGCCATGTGTACATATGTAATATAGGTTTTGTACTAAGCTCTGTTGCCTTATTCATTTGTCTCCTTGCTCCATAATCACTACAAAATTTATTTTTCCACACTACTGCTAGTCTCTGCTAGTTTATTTTTCCATGAACATACTTAAGTGCTATCAGTCACAATAGGGCTACTTCTTAACAGATATGTGTCTGGCACCAAAATGTTGACAAAGTGCGAGTCCATGCCATCATATAAATATGTTCTATGGCATGGTTTGGCTTCAGAAAAAAAGTCCTATGTCTGCTGTGTTTATATTTGGATTGAGCTATCTTGCTCCTTTAAGAGCTGTCACACACTTTTCCGTCCCAGTAGTAGAGCACACAATCATTTTGGCATGCTCATTCATTTAGTGCAAGAGATACATTCCAGCTCCAGTGGAAGATTCTGAGGGAGAGCGATTTTGTTTTGTTGTGTGTGTGTGTGTGTGTGTGTGTGTGTGTGTGTGTGTGTGTGTGTGTGTGTGTGTGTGTGTGTGTGTGTTACCAAAACATGCATGTCTGTGGGAGACTGTCTAGACCGGCCCAATGTTGGTTGTGGGTGGATCTCTTACCCAGAGGGAATTCTGAAGCTCAGATGCTATGATGAAGGGCTTCTCTCATGGCATCATCTGATGTTTCTCCTTAGTTTGCAGTGAGAAAACAAGACAAATCCACCCCCTCTGCCATATGTGAGAAGATAGGCATGGTGTTACAGGGGGACACATTCTTGACTTATTGTTATCAGTTTTTTAATAAGAGAGATGTGGGGATTTGGTTATATTATATAATTTACATGGATTACCATCGCAGCAGCAATTTTGTGATTGTCAGAGTTTTCGCAAAGGGGTGTTTCTGACAAAATGTACTATTACTTTCAACTACAGCATGAGATGTTGGACTGGTAAATGCTTGTATGTGCTCAATTTTCTCACTTTTGGCACTGGAGCGATGTCCATCTTCTGTAGCTATTTCAAAGATAGCAAAAGCTATCTTCCCACTACAATGGCATTCTAACACATTGTTATTGCAGTTCTTCATGTCTGATACCTTAACATTGCTGAGTGATTTAAAATTATAAATGGAAAAACATTAAAATATGCTACCTCATATTTTGTATGATAACTTTTCTAGCTCCAAATCTCCAAATGTCAGTAGAACATTAGGCATAGGCAGAGATGTTTATTTAAATAATTTGCCCAAAGAATACTATTTCTTTAAAGTATATGTGCAAGCCTTTGAGGTGGATATTTCTTAGTCATGAGATTATAGTGGACAAACATTGACTGTTCCTGCAATCTCATACACACTTAGGCTTCCTGCTTAAATCTAGACACCTTTCCCTTAGTACTAGGATATATGTAGCTTTAGTGTAAAATGGGTGTGTTTGAGACTGTCAGCAAAGAATCCCTCAGAGAGGCACAAAGGGAGAAAACTATGGAATTAACTCCTGCCTGATATTTGCCTGCCCCCTTCACTGGCAACCATTAAGAATCTCCTAAAAACTTGTTACTTAGAGAGGGCCTTCCCAATTGTTCCACCAACAGAATACAGGGAACCTACCAGCCATTGCGTACATTATTTAACCAATGTCATCTGTTTTCATTAAACATCTAAATGTATTTTATGTGGAAATGGGCACAAAATGGAAATATAGTGTTTTGTTTCATTTTGTTTTGTTTCTTTAGTAGTTTTGTTTCATTTTATTTGTAATTAATTTTCAAAATGGTTTTGTTATGAAATGAAACAAAACAAAATGAAACACTATGCTCCCCTGGGTCCTAGAGGCACCAAAACTACTGGGGAGCTTCCTCAACAGACCTGCAAATTTTTAGAGGTTTCGGGATCAGGGGGATGAGTTATTACTAGAGATGGGCACGGAACGCCAAAAAGGTATTTTGTTTCATAATTCGTTCCCTCCCCCATTTTGTTTCATTAATTACAAAACAAATTTTTATAAAAAAATCATTTCGAAAATCATTTCAGTTCAGTTTGTTTTCTTTTTTTTTTTTTTTTTTTTGAACCCCACATGTCGGTTTTTTAAAAATATTTATTATTATTATTATTATTATTATTATTATTATTATTATTATTATTATTATTATTATTATTATTATTATTATTATTATTAAATCCTGCCCACAGGCTGGTTTAGCAGCCTGTGGGCTGGATCTTTTTTAAAATTTATTTTATTTTTATTTATTTATTTATTTTTTATTTTTTTAAATGGCCGACCACATGGCCTGCCTACTAGCTGTAGTGCAGGCTGGCCGGCTTTTTAATTTTTTTTTCAGCGGCCCACCGGTCGGGTCCAGTGCTCGTGGGCCGGATTGGGGTTTTTTATTATTTTTTTCTCCTGCCGGCCTGTAGACTGGTTCGGTGGTTAGTGGGCTGGATCAGATTTAAAAAAAAAAAAAACCTGGCCAACCACATGGCCCACCTACCAGTTGTAGTGTGGGCTGGTTGGCTTTTTTTCTTCTGCTGGCTTGCGGGCCAGATTGGCAGTCCATAGGCCGGATTGGGTTTTTAAAATTTTTAATTTTTTTCCTGCAGACCCATGGGCTGGTTTGGCTGCCCACAGGTCAGGTCGGCGGCCCACAGGTCAGATCTGGTGCTTGTTGTCTGGGTGGCAGCTCACGGGCCAGATCGGCAGCCCGCGGGCTGGATCAGGGTTTTTAAAAACATTTTTAAATTTTATTTTATTTTATTTTCATTTTTAAAAACTGACTGACCATGTGGCCCGCCTACCAGCTGTAGCATGTGTCAGCCAGCTTTTAAAAAAAAATTCTGGAAGCCCCCTCCCTGGGGGTTGGGAGCAGCAGTGGCACTGGACATCCACCGGACCACCACCAGTCAGGAAGGAGACACCGGCAGGGAACGAAAAGTGAACCAGAATGAAATGAACATTTCTGTTTCATTTTGTTTCATTTTTCTTAGAGGGGGCAGTTCATTATTCATTTTGTTATGTAACAAAATGAATAACAAATAATGAAATGAATCAAAAGTTCATTGTGTGTCCATCTCTATTTATTACGCTCCAAAGGGGTGTCCCTAAAATTCTACTTGATTGAATTGGGATTCGGAAGCCAAGCCATGGCAGCACTAATTGCTCACCTGCTCACCTGAGGTTTCCCAATTTGATTAGAAATATTTTTTTCTTAGAGGCACCTCCTTTGGATCTTAATAACTCAGCCCTCTGAGCCCCAAATCTTTCCAAATTTGGTGTTCTTATAGGAAGAGCTTGAGGAAGTTCCCCTGCCATTTCTTCTAGGACAAATCAGGTCGCTCCTAGAGGGGAAAATGGCATATTGTTTCATTTTGTGATGAAACACATCCTGCCATTTCATTATATAATGAAGTAATTTGCTACATAACAAAATGATAAAATGTTTCATTTTTCATTTTGCGTCCATCTCTAATTTTATGCTATAATTTCAGTATGTCTCTTTGCTTTCATATTATTTAAAATTTCAATGTTGACTTAATTTAATGTTGTCTTATTATATTTGGTGTTTACTGATTTATTTTCTCATAGCCCACCCAGAATGGCCTTTGGTCAGATGGGAAGTATATAAATCAAATAATTAAATAAAATAAATAATAGAGAATCACAGAACTGAGAATTGAAAAAAAAACAATTGTGGTGTTTATCCTCTTCATGTCAAATGTGTTTGTGCAGAAAGGCCAATGAGGGAGTGTGAAGGCAGAGCCTATATGGTTAAAAGGCTCAGCCTGAGGGTTGTGAAGATTAGATAAGAAAGAGATGAAGAGATAAAGATAAGGTCAAGAAAAGTTAAGGGAGACAGATGAGATAGGTTTGAGAATAGTAAAAGGTACAGAGTTTGAGTATCTGCTTAGAGGAACTTTCAATTAAGGTGCACAAGATAACCTAAAACTGAAACAGCTTGTATTCAATAAACATTATTTTACTTTATTAACATTACAACTTGACTGGGACTCGGTTATTTCAACTGGGTAATCCTGAGTGGTGGCAACGAGAATAAAAAGGAGTATACAGGCCAATGGTCCATGAAATGACTGGGGGCTCTGTACAGGTAACACTGTACCAAGATTCAACAAGTCCAATCCTATGATGAAAGATAGCCCTAATATATTGCCATTCAACCCCCCATTTAAAAACTCCAATTAAGGAGAGTCTATAATTTTCTGAGATGCATAGAGCAGTTGATTAAGATATCAGGCTGTTGCAAAGGGCAAGGCCTGGAGCTATCTGCTCCTCTGGAGCCACCAGAAGATACCCTTTCTGCCAGCTTTTATCCAGACAGTGACATATGTGGTTTCTTTGTTCTAGTCCAGGCAACAGCCCAATGGTTGCTAATCCATGACTCAAGAGACAAGGATTTGGCAGCAATTTGAACTGTGTGTGATTTTACAGCAATGGTCATATGTTCAGATGCATCACATTTGAAGAAAGGGTGGCATGAATCATCTGTGCAATAAAAATTATAATTGCCTAAACTACAAGGCATCTTAGGAACCAATGTTTATTTTAAATGACACATTTATTAAAGAAAAAAAACTACCTTCCTTTAGGCAACAACTCAGTTTAATAAAAGGAGGACAAAATGGATTGGAATGTATTTCAATAATTTCTGTTTTTAGAAAGCATGCCACAAAAGCGTCTTAAAGCAGTGCTTATATTACAGCCTTTCTATAGTACAGTGGGCATTTGCTTTTTGTTAATAATGAGCTGGTTTTTAAAGAACCATATTGTATCCACTACTGTTTTGTGAAGGAAGAATATTTTATCAGGCTTCGTCTTTTATTTCTCTCATCACGATTTGGCCCCCAAGAGGGCACTACTGCCATAGAAAGTTTAACAGCTGTTGAATTTGGCATGACAGAAACTGTGGGACAATTTAATCCCTGGTCTCATTTTGTTAGCTGCAAGGAAATTGGAGTAGCCTTCTATTTAGGGGCACTGGCAGAAACTTCATAGCTTGCTGCCCCAAGAAACAGCAGAAATATTTTGGACACCTATGTTTTAGCCATAGGATTCTTAACAGAAGAAAGAACAAGTTCAAAAGCAATGAGAAAGAGTTCTTCTGGTTTTAAACTGCTACATTGTCACAACTATATTTCCAAACAGCTGCTCCTGAGAATAGAGACTGAGAAAGAGATAAGTAAGAGGGATCTGGGGGCAGGGTTTTTAAAAATAAATCAAATTATTGCTTCTCCAGTCTTTTCATTTACATTCCTTATACTGAGTTTGAAAAAAGCTATCTCATAAATTTCCTCTCTCTTTATATACGATTTGATGCTGCAGTACATTTGGTTTTTGCTGCTAATTACGTCCACTGTAGCCACCCCAGGGGTCCATAGTTAATATTACCTACATTAATATAAGTTAAGTACTCAGTATCCTAGTGTTGCTAAGCATTCCAACATACAAAAAACATACCAAAATTACTACTCACTTTATCTATGTAGTTCAGACTAAATAACAGTCCTATTGAGGAAATTTTCTGAACACAAAGAGGGCAAAATTGAGGTTTGTGGAAGCCACATCTCAGAATGAATCCACATGCAAGGCAGCATCCCAGACTTTAACACAGTGAGTACAAAGGTCTGAAGTATTAGGAGAAACTCTTTTTGTCTGGATGTGCTTATAGAGCCCCCAAGATTCTGAACTATTATTAGATTCACATGAACTCGATAAGTGTGTTCCTCTGAAAGTGGTTGGAGAGCTTGCTATCAACTCTTCATACTCATGCTCTTCCTGCTCCTTGTGTGATTAGTCTGTGATGGTTTTGAGTGCAAGAGGATGTTCAGAGGCAGGCTTTCTGAGTGCCAACATCCTTATCATCCAGTTATCCATTCAGGCAAACATCTGACTAGGGTTAAGAAGATTAATTCTGAATAAAACCTTTGAGAAGACAATTCCTTATCCAACTCCTAAACATTATCCAAAGATGTAATGGACAGGAGTTCAATTCTTTAAGATAGCTACACCTCACATTGTAGGTATGCTATGTATTATCTTACGCAATAGTGTGGCTCATTAACTTACAATCAAGTTCCTTACTCCAGTGTTGACAGTTCTACTTTTTCCTGAGATTCTAGGCACTATTTCATCCAGTTGACGATGTTTCCACAGTACTGCCTATCATTTTTCACTGCATATTAGCTGAGGCAACTAGCCAGTGAAGTATTATATGCTGCCTTGCTAACAGCTTTTCTATATTTCCCTTAACATAATTGCACATTTTGCTTGTCTTCATTTTCCAGTGGTAAATTGTTTATAACTAAGATTGTTTAAGTGGATTTTTGTTTGACATTTCTTTGACATTTCATGGACACCTTATTTTTGAGAGCAGTAGATCAGCAATTTTTTCATTACTCTTCTCAGCAAGTCCAATAATCAACCACACAATCAACCCATGCAACTTGGTATCCTATCTTGAAACATGAACCTTGAAGATAGCTGAACAGAACCAAGATCCCTTACGTTAATATACTTTGCAAATATTTTTAGACTCCTGGATTTGAGGCTCAATATTCATTTATTTATGGGCCTACATATACTTTCTTTGGCTTCCAATAATTGTATTTGGTAACATTTATTTATTTATTTATTTATACAGCTTATATACCGCCCGTCTTCCTAAGGGAACTCCGGGCGGTTTACAACGACTGTGCAACACAGCAAAATTACAAAGACAGCAAAGTAAAAAGTAACTAGACTAATGAAAGCAGACAAAAGCAACAACAGCAGATGGCGGGACTGAGGGGAAAAAAAAAACCACTGTTAGAGTCACCCAAACGCCTCCTGAAAGAGAAGGGTTTTCAGCGCCTTCCGGAAGGCAGGCAGGGACTCTGCAAGGCGCACTTCTGCTGGAAGATGATTCCAGAGGGTCGGCCCCGCCACAGAGAAGGCTTGGGCACGGGTGGAAGTTTTCCGAGCCTCCCTGGGCGTGGCCACGCGCAGCATGTGCGCCCGCGACAACCTGGTCGGACGGGCCGAGGTTGATCGCTGGTCGATCCGCTCCGTCAGGTAGCCAGGTCCTAGGCCATGGAGGGTTTTGTAAACCAAAACCAGGACCTTGAATCTAATTCAGGCTGCAACGGGTAACCAATGCAGGCGAGCCAGAACTGGGGAGGTGTGCTCAAATCGGCGCACACCCGCCACCAGCCTGGCCGTTGCATTCTGGACCCGCTGCAGCCGCCGAATGAGAGTCAAGGGCAACCCCATGTAGAGCGTGTTGCAATAGTCCAATCTCGAGATCACCAGCGCCTGGACCACTGTTCTGAGGGAGTCCCCATCCAGGTACGGGCGAATCTGGGCGATTCGACGAAGATGGAAAAAGGCGGCCCTGGACACGGCGGACACCTGGGCTTCCATGGTGAGCGCCGGGTCCAGGGCTACACCCAGATTCCGGACACAGTCCGATGGCCTGAGGGAAACACCCTCCAAGATGGGATACGGGCCACATGTAATCTACTACAGCTCTCTCTCTCTCTCTCTCTCTCTCTCTCTCTCTCTCTCTCTCTCTCTCTCTCTGTGTGTGTGTGTGTGTGTGTGTGTGTGTGTGTGTGTGTGTGTGCACACGTGGGGCACATGCACACACACACACACACACACACACACACACACACACACACACACACACACACACACACACACACCTTGTTGATGACAGTTTTATGGGATTAGGTCCAGCATTAAATTATTTGTCTCCAGCTGCAATTGCAATGAAAATATTTTATTCTTAATAGCATCAAACTTAGACCCGTCTTCCATCGTTTGGGCAAACTAGTTCAAAATTGCCCATTAGGCGGTTTATTTTAAGACCCATTATTCATAATTGCATCCAACTTTGTTCCTCTTTTACTCTTCAAGATAATATAAAATTACCCATTAGGCTGCTTGTTTGAAGATATATGGCTCTCTGTTCCTTGTTACTACATCACTGTGAACATTAGCATTGCCCTTGCCTTTGTTAATTAAGCTATTAGTTAATTACTTCATACCGAATCAGAACTCAAATTAACAGAATGTAGCTATATCATTGAACTTTCCTCTATGAGAGTTATTACCAACCCATTCCTCTTTTGCTTTAACAGAGAAACTTCATCATTGCTTCTTGGTCTACCACGTAAGTCTGGAACAACATATTGTTACACAAGAAAATCAAATTATGTGCTAACATATTTCAGAACATTCAATGTAAAATGAATCTATGGTCTTGAATGCATTAACCATATTAAAGGCATGAAGTCTATCTAAAGTTCTTGAATTGAAGCTCTATAATAAGGTACATAATAAATAATGTTAGCCCATTAGCCATGGTTTTTTTTTTTTGTATGTGGAAGAGCTCCTCCCCCTCCACTCCCCATATATAATCCTGACTTTTATATAAACTAATCAGGACAAGTTATTTTGAAGCCTGATCTTGTCAGATCTCAGAAGCTAAGCAGGGCTGGGCTTGGTTAGTACTTGGATGGGTGACTGCCTGGGAATACCAGGCACTGTAGGCTAGGTGACAGACCCTGTGACAGGCCAGCCAAACTTCCCAAAAGAGTTGCATCACAACAATGGATCTGTCTAGTGGACCCCACCACCAAGTGGGACAAATGCAAAAGAAAAATAAGAAAAGAAGAAGAGGACAAGTTATTTTCAAAGCATCCAGGGGGCATTATAAACTGAAAAAATTGTGAACCTTCTTACTTGGGACATCTAATTATGTATTGCTAACTCATTGGAGATGCAACTGGATCCAATACTGCCACTGTTTACAGGCCAGCCCAAACTTCTGGTTTACCAAAGCTTTTTTTCTGAGGCTAATCCTCTTGGTTTTATTGGCCAAAATCTCAGAAATGTTGGCAGTAGTGAAGCCTGTTAGTTCAGCTGCAGTGGGTTGCACTGATCACCAAGATGCTGTTCAAGGCACTATGTCAAATTGCTTGCACAATGTCCTATGCAATCAACCGGCCAACAACCAACCGATATTGGATAATGCTGTTCAACTAATTATGATAATGTGTGTCTTCTAGCACAACCAGCCTTTCAGTAGTTAGCAACTTCATTGGATGCAGGACATTTTTGGCTTGGATTTAGAGATGGGCACGACTTGAAAAAAAATTTTTTGAGTTGTCGTTAGTCGGGCCGGTTCCGTTTCGGGTCGTTTCTGTTTTTCGCGAAAATTCGCAAAAATTAGTCGGTTTGTTTTTTGTTTTTTCGTTTTCGTTAGTACTGGTTTGGGGGGGTAGCAGGCTCCTGGAGGCACCTCTTTGGGGTGGGTGCCTCCTCTGGCCCACTATAAAGGGAAAGTGGGCTCCTGAAGGCACCCGTGGGTGCCTCCTATCCTCACCCACTAGGAAGGGGAAACAGGCTCCAAGAGACCCCTCAACATGGGGGTCTCCCCTCCTCACCTGCTGCTGCAAAATGGCATGCATAGCCATATGGATATGCATACCAGTTGCAAACAGTGAGACCAGTGCCATAGGGTGATGCCTAAGGCTCTCGCACCGCCATGTCTCACAAAGAAGGGAATCGTACTTGTGTGTAGTGCAATGCAAGTAGATCTGGCTTAGGGTTAAGGTGGGTTAGTGCAAGGGCTAGGGTTAGGCTAGTGACGGGTAAGGTTACAGTGGGCTAGTGGGTTGCACCTCTGGGTGCCTCTCTGACCCACTAAGAAGACAGTCTGTGACATATGGGTAAGGAGTCAAGGAATAGGGTTAGGGTTAGGGGCCTAGGGCTGGTTTCAGGGGGCTTTTTGGCACACCCCAGAAGTCTCAATGGCCAAGTGGCCATGCGATTGGTGGGATGGCTCCAAAAATTTGCATGGTCGTCCACTCCCACATGGCTGGCCACTCGGCCAGCCCATCATTGCGCAGGTGTAAAAAAAATAAAATAAAATAAAATCAATGGAGGACAGATGAAGAGAGGAGAGACATTTTGTTGCAAGAAAAAAACCCACTGCTACTGTGAAAACTCTGGCAGTTTATAAATTTTCGCGTGTTTCTGTTGTGCTTGTGTGTTTTTGGACCATGATTTCAAAAACAATATTGCGTTCGCCGCCCCATTTTGGATCCCCCGCCCGCACCGCATGGCATGGCGAGTCCGGCTGCCCAGGACGGGGGGAGGCGGGACCCCCCCTCCAGAAACCACCCCGCTGGTAGGTGCCCTGCGCCCTTAGTCAAGCAGGCATTTTTCCGCCTGCTTTTTTGGCCCGGGAATGGGTGGGGGGAGAGTTTAAAAGTTTTTTCCTGTGCCGTCTGTGCCGCTTGCTTGCGCTTTAATTGCAGCGGCCGGCGGCGAGACTGGGCTTTTTGCTGGCTGCGAGCCTGCGGCGAGTCCCACCAGAGCAGCCCAGAACGGGGGATGGGGGGGAGGCCGGGGACCTCCAGAAACAACCCCTCTGGTAGGTGCCCTGAGGCACAGCAGGCATTTTTCCGCCTGCTTTTTGTTTTTTTTTGTTTTTTATTAACATTTTTATTAAAGAATTTAAAATACAAAAGAAAAAAGAACATATTCAAAACATTAACCATATAAAGTCAATCTATCACTAAAGTTCGGCTTCCCTCTGTTCTTCTTGCGGTTTTAACGTTGCTCATCTCCCAGCCTTCCTTTCCAACGAACCCATTCTATATACTTATAGAAAAGGTTCTAAAAGTAGGTAAAAGTCCTTCGAGTTCTATCCTAATCCGGAAAGAGTCTTTAATTCATTACAGTTGATCTCCATGTAGTTCTTAAATTTTTGCCAGTCATTTTGGAACCTCTGGTTATCTTGATCCCTCAATCTGCAAGTCAGTCTGGCCATCTCTGCAAAGTCCAGTAATTTCGCCCTCCATTCATCCAAAGACGGTATATACGTTGTCTTCCAATTCTGGGCCAGGAGCATTCGTGCCGCTGCTGTTGCATATAAAAATAACGTCCTGTCTGCTCCTTTAATTTCATTATCCACCAACCCTAACAGAAAAAGTTCAGGTCGTTTTGGGAATGTACACTTTAACATCTTTTTGAGTTCATCATATATCCATGCCCAATACTCCTTCACTTTCTCACAAGTCCACCACATATGATAAAAGTCACCTTGTTTCTTTTTACATTTCCAACAATAATCATCTTTCATCCTGTACATCTTTGCTAATTTCGTTGGAGTAATATACCATCTATACATCATTTTCAACAAGTTTTCTTTTATCAAAGTACATGCGGTAAACTTCATATTCTTTTTCCACAATCTTTCCCACACATCTAACTCAATATTATGACCCAAATCCATAGCCCATTTTATCATACATTCTTTGACTTGTTCATCTTTTAAATTCAACTCCAACAAAAATTATATAATCTAGTCAACAATTTCTTTTTGGGCCCATAATTATGGTTTGAAACTTGGATTCCTTCTCTCCAAATCCAGACATCCTTCTGTCTTTCTGAAAAGTGTCGTATAACTGATAGTATTGAAACCAACCTGTTAACCTCTCTTTTAACAGTTCATAAGATTTCAGTCTTGGGCCTTTTTCTGAGAAGAATAACACATCCCCATATGTGATCCCCACTCCTTCTGCATCTTTCCTTTTGATCGCCAATGCTTCAATCGGAGATAACCACCTCGGGGTGTGTCTCTCTAATAAAGGTTTCAATCTTTCCCAGACTTGAAGTAATGACTTTCTAATTACGTGATTCATAAAACTTTTATGTACTTTCACTTTATCATACCAAAGATAAGCGTGCCAACCAAATCTATTGTCATGACCTTCTAAATCCAAAAGATCTCCATCAACTAAAGTTATCCATTCTTTTATCCAACCGAGGCAGGCCACTTCATAATATAATCTCAGGTCTGGCATGGCAAAACCTCCCCTTTCCTTAGCATCTGTTAATAATTTAAATCTTATTCTCGGTCTCTTGCCTTGCCAGACGAATTTAGACAATATCTTCTGCCATTCCTTAAAGTGGCCTGTCCCTTTAATTATTGGGATCATTTGAAATAAAAATAACAACCTTGGTAGCACGTTCATCTTTATCACCGAAATTCTTCCCATCAATGACAGATTCAGTCTATTCCATGTTTCCAAATCTCTCTTAATCAAATTCCAAACCCTAATGTAATTATCCTCAAAGAGATTCAAGTTCGTAAGAGATAAATTAATTCCCAAATATTTAACTTTTTTCACAACTGAGAGAGCAGACAATTTTTCAAATTCTTCCCTATCTTTCTTAGTTACATTTTTCAATAAAACCTTTGTCTTATTCTTATTCAGTTTGAAGCCAGCTAAATTACCAAATTCTTCGATTGCCTTCATCACCTCAATAATACTTTCTTTAGGATTCTCTAATGTCAAAACCAAGTCATCAGCAAATGCTTTTAGTTTATATTCCTTATCCCCCACACTTATACCTTTAAATGTCCCCATATCTCTCAGTTTAACTAACAATACTTCCAATACTGTAATAAACAACAACGGAGACAATGGGCACCCTTGTCTTGTACCTTTCCCAATTGGGAAACTTTCTGTTATCACATTATTAACCAATAAACTTGCCTTCTGTTCATTATATATTGCATTAACACCATTCCAGAACTTTGTTCCCACTCCCATATATTCCAAATTCTTCTTCATAAATTGCCAGGAAACATTATCAAAAGCTTTTTCAGCATCAATAAATATCAGAGCAGCTTGTTTCTCCTTCCTGACTTCTAGATATTCTATTATATCAATTATATTTCTCATGTTATCTTTCATCTGTCTGCCAGGAAGAAACCCCGCTTGATCTTTATGTAATAATTCATTTAGCACCCTTTTTAATCTATTGGCTAAAACATCGGCAAATAATTTATAATCTCCATTCAAAAGGGAAATAGGCCTATAGTTTTTGACATCCGTCGCATCCGAGTTCTCCTTTGGAATCAATGTTATATATGCCTCCTTCCAGGTATTAGGTATAACTCCTTTTTCTAACACTTCATTCATCACCTCGACCATTATTGGTAACATTTCTTCTGACAGTTTTTATAATATTTTGCAGTCAGGCCATCTGGACCCGGTGATTTTCCTAATTTCGCCCTCTCTATTGCACTTTGTACTTCATGTGGGGTGATTTTCTCACTCAATATCGACAATTGGCTTGTTGAAATTTTCCCCAATCCATTTTCTCTTAAATATCTATCAATCTGTTCCGGATCCTCTTTTTCTTCATATATAAATCGCTATAGAAATTCAAAACACCTTTATAATTTCTCTTGGGTCTTCCACTAATTTCTTATCTATTACTAATTTGTTCACCACCTTTTGTTTTTGCTTCCATTTAAGTTGCCAGGCCAACAGTTTCCCTACTTTATTTGCCGATTCAAAGTTTCTTTGTCTCATCATCTTAACCTTCCATTCAATTTCTTGATTGATAACCATTGACAACTGGGTTTGGAGCATCTTTAATTTTTGAATCCATTTCTGTTCCTTTGGTTTTTCCACCAATTTTCCCTCTGTCTCCACCATTTCTTTTAGGATCTCATATTTCTTTTTTTTTTCTGTTTCTTCTGATATGAATTTCTTTGAATAAAGAGACCTCGCATGACAGCTTTACTCGCATCCCATACAGAGTTTATTGGTGTTTCTCTTCTCCAATTATTTTCCAAATAGTCTCTAAAAGTTTTTTTCGCTATTTGCAAAGTCTCTGTCTCATCCAATAAGCTTTCATTCAATCTCCAGCGGTATAATCCTTGCAGTTTTGTTTTAACTTCCATCACAATTGCATTATGATCTGAGATCGTTTTAGGTAGAATTTCCACTTTCGTCACTCTGTGTGAAGTGTCGTTAGGAACAAATATGTAATCGATTCTTCCCCAACTCCGGTTTGGTTCAGAAAAAAGGTAAACTGTTTCTCCATTGGGTGTCTCAATCTCCAAATGTCCGTCCATCCAAAATTTTCGACTAAGTCAAAAAGGATTTTGGTAATTTCCCTTCTGAGCCTTTCTTTTTCTGGGATCTATCCAAATCCGGCATCATTACTCCATTACAATCTCCCATCAAGAAGAGTTTTTCGTCCATATAATCTAGCAGTCTTTGTTCTAAATCTCTGTAAAATTCTGATTTCCTTTCATTTGGCGCATAAATTCCTACGATGAAAATTTTTTCAGATTGCCAAGTAATTTGCACCATCAAAAATCTTCCCTCTTCATCTTTCATTATCAACTTAGGTTCTAGTTTGTGTTTTGCATATATCACAACTCCTCTTTTCTTCAATTTATCAGATGATACAAATTCTTGTCCCAGAATTTTGTTTTTTAGAATCTTCATGTGTTTCATTGCAACATGTGTTTCTTGCAGACAAATAAGGTCTAAGTTTTCTTTCTTCAATAAATGTGTGATCCTGTTTCTCTTGGTCTTTTCATTCAGACCATTAACATTCCATGTTAATACTCTCAGCACCATTGCAAATTTCAGATTAAATATATTTTTATCAATCTCTATTCAGATATTGGCCATAGCTAAGTCAGCTTTGCCTTCCTCTTCATCCGAGAGATCTAACTCCTCTTCTTCTCCCTCTTCCTCTTCTTCGCCCTCACCTCTTCTTAGATCTTGGTCCACCTTCTCCTCAGGCAGTCTATCCCCCCCCTTCAATGGTTTCCTGTACCCAAGTTCTTCTCCATATTTTCTTATAAATTTACCTATCTCCAACTCAGATGTTATTTTAAACCTCTTCGTTTTGTAGATAAAGGATAGACCTTCCGGAAACTCCCAGCGGAATCTCAGACTGTTTCTTCTCAATGTTTCTGCCAGAGGTTTATAACTTCCTCTTCTTCTCAAAAAATAAAGAGGGATCTCCTTATATATCAGGATCTGTTGTCCTTCAATCACAAATCTGTTGTCATAACTATGTTTCAAAATTCTATCTCTCACGTCCATAGATGTCATTGACACAATAACATCCCCTGGTGTCTTCTTCGCTCTCAATTTCTTTGCTCTAACTGTTATCCTAAACACTTGGGAGATTGCACCAGCTACTTCTTCTTCTTGCCACCCAAGCCACTTCGCAAGTTCAGTTATTACTTTGGACTTAATATCTTCTCCTTCCTCCCATGGTATCAAGCTCCTCGAAGATTCTGTTGCCGTTGCCTCATTTCAAGAAAAGCCAGATCCTCAGCCAATTTCGTTTGTGTCATCTTTAATTCTGTCACACCTGCTTTATTCCTCTCTGTTTCTTCTCTACATTGTTTAACCTCTGTCTGCACTTTCTTCACTTTGTTTTCCATGCTCCTTGTTTTCACCGTTAAATCCTTCACTTGAGCTGATAGTTCTCCAACTGCCTCTTTAATTTGTTTCTGCATATCTTCCTTTAGTTCTGATAATTTCCTGACCATACTTTCTTCACTTTTTCAAATTCTCTCCTTATATGTATCATTAATCCTTCCCATTCTTTGCCCTCCTCTCTGGAGTCCCTCCTCTGTGTTAGAGGTGTCATCTTTTTTTTTCTCTGCCATCTTAATTAATTAGCTTCTATTCCAATGGAGCACAATTTTCATAAATTTAATCACAAATTGACATTAATTCAAATTGATTCAATCAGTAAATAATAATAAACTTCAACCAGTCAAATTTAACCAATTAATACTCCAATAGTTAATAATCACCTATTTACCATCAATAATACTCAATTTACTTAATCTGACTTCCTTTTGTCCTTTCTGGCTTTAAATTACCCACATATCAAATTAATAACTATATATCAAATTTTGTGAGTTTTTCTACATAAACAAGCATTTTCCCACCCCAAACAGCGTTCAAATTAAATTTTACATGCAATAATTTTCAAAATCCACTAGATGGCGCTCCAGCATAAAAATGAATTTCTTAGGCAGTGTCAGACACATTAATTTTTATAATCCACCAGATGCCACCAGATGGCACTCCAACCTAGGAGATGAACTTTCTAGTCACTTTCACAGCTGCAACATGATGTTGTTTTGGCTACAGCGCGACCTTCCAGCTTCAAAAAAACAACAGATAATGACTTAATTTCAATTCCGCAGCAGCCAGATACCCAAGGAGGGATCCAAAAGCCCTTAATAATTAAAAATTAAGGGAAAGAATTAAAAAAGAAAAAAAGAAAAAGTGCCTTCAGCTGTCTTCCAAGAGCCTAGTTCCACACAGATAGGAAAAAATGAAGAAAATAAAGACCCCTATTCACGGAAGCCTCTGAAGGTAAAATTCTCTGAAGGTAAAGTTCTTACTAGTTCAAAAATCAAATGGCAGTATCTCCAAAGTTACTCCAAAGTTACTCACAAAAACACCCCCAAAAGTGTGAAACAGAGTGTGAAACAGAGCACTGAGAGATCCAAATTGACGAAGATAACACCCTCCCCCAAGAAAAGAGGGGGGTAACTCAAAACGCCAGCTCTAATGAGGGTCTTTTGGGATATAAAACCAAACAGATTTTCTTCTTTGTCTATCTCCCAGATTCTTCTTAGATATTTAATCCTTTCAGAAAAGGAAAAAAGAAGGTGGAGAGGTTGCTCCAAAAGTCAGTTCTCCAAAGTCTTTGGAAATGTAAAAATCAAGTAATATAAGCTCCACAGGGGGAAGTAACTCCAAGCACCGCTGTCCTTTGAAATGTATTCGGAAAAAAAAACTGCCCCCTCCACCCCCCCTTGCGTTCTTCTTTGCTCACTCAGTCCTATTCGCAAAAAAAAAGGGGGGGTGACTACAAACACCAGCTCTGAATTGCAGATTCCGGTCAAAACTCCCCAAGTCCCGTATTTCTCACCACTTCAATGTAGCTAATAATAGTTCAAACTCACTTCGTAAATGAAGGGGTATCTCTCAACCCTCACCGCACGGCTCAGCTTGAATCACGAAGGAGAGTTATGGCTTAATTTCCACCACACTCAAAACAGATTCCGATATAATCAGGTCAGTTCTCGTTTCTTCGGGTATAATCCTTTCTTCAAGTTAGCCGTTTAACAGCCTCCACTGATCTTCCTCCTCCGATAGAAACGAATAGAGTCCTTGGAGGTTAATGGCTTCCTGCTAAGACATCGAGACTTCGCAACACAGGGGTAGCGGTCGCAAGAGCGCTCGCGGCTCGATCCTTCTCCCCCTCCGGATCGGGCCGAGAGGAGAGCCGCAAAGAGCGCAGCCGATACCCAACCCCTCAGGGCACCTCCCTGAGGTTATTAGAGTTCGGGGAGTCTTCCCGAAACTCTTTAAACCCCCTGTGTGCTCTGGGGACCCACGGAGGGATTCCCCTAGCGTCTTATGCAGTCGGCCATTAAACCGGAAGCCCTGCTTTTTGGCTGGGAACCGGGTTTTTTTAACTTTTAAAATCTTTTTTTCTGTGCCGCGTGGCATCGTGCAATGCAAGGAATGAGCACGACAAATCAGACCAAAATTGTTAATTCGTCGGTTCGAGCTCGAAGTCTGGCGGAGTAATTCCCGTTACCGTTTCCGTAGAGTAACGGAACCGAGTAACGGAAATGGAAACGGGAATACCGCTAAGTCGTGCCCATCTCTACTTGGATTTGTGCTGATTTTTTTTTAAAAAAATTCTTTTCAATTTTTGTTCATTGTTTTGATGACATGCATACACAACCTTGATAACTGTAAGGACAAAAGGCAGTCTTTACATGTTTTAGTACATAAATATATTGGGACCATCCTTGTGACTGTTACGTTTACAAGGGCTCATCATGAGACACTCTATGCCTTTCTTGGATCTGGGTGTTTGTGTGTGCATAGAATGTCAAAACCATCACATAAGTATTTGCAAATGGTTACTGCAGAAATTGTGTATAAGCAACAAGGAGACATTTAGAGACAATCACCTGTGCTAGCTATTAATATGGTTTCTCTTGCTGAAAGTCCATTAGATGTTTCTTACATAAGTCCCAATTATTTAAATTTGCAGTAGCCCCAAATAGCTATATGGTACAGCAGCATTATCTAAAGCCAACCCATTTATCCCCATTCATTTCCCCCCATGGGATTGCATACAAAATATTACATTATTTCATATGTTATGAACTGGTAGGGAACTGGTAGGTACTGACATTTATTTGGATTTAGGGATGGGCACCAAACAAAAAATGAAACACTGTTTCATTGTTTTGTTACATAACAAAATGAAATGAAATGAAATAAAATGAAATGAAACAAACCGGAGAAGCAGTGTTTCACTAGCAATCAAACAAACCGGTATGCATTTTTTGTTTAAAACAAACCAATTCATTTTGCTATAAAACAGCTCCCCTGGGTCCTAGAGGCACTAAATTTGGTGCCTCTAGGACTCAGGGGAGCCATTTTATGGAGTAACAAATGAGTTCATTACTGGTTCGTTTGGTACAATTTTTATTTAAATGTTGCTAATGAAATGAAACCAATCATGGGGGAATGAAACAAAACAAAACAAAACAAAACACAATTTTTCCTGTTTCTTGCCCATCCCTATTAGGAATTCTAAAAATGTTTCTGAACCACCTGGAGATTGATTACAAATCTTGGCCTCTTTTTATACACCTCACATCCATAAAATTAGATGTGTCCCTTTCACTGTGGAAAGTTACCAAATAGAAGAAATTTCCAAGTTCACAATGGAGTTATATCTCCACTGAAGAAAACTTGACTGTACATTAAAGCTTGACATTGTGAATTAAGAACACCAGTACCTGGTTTTCAAAAGTAGGAGAATATATGTGTATGCAAATCAGGTGTTCTATGCACATACGGCCTGCTAACTATGTGGCTTTTGGCCAGCCAACTGTATGGTGAAATAAATTAATGTACTGAGTAGTAATTATTTTGGGGTAGTGCACTGGGGATCTTTCTTGCCAAGAGATGGAAAAGGCTCCCATTTGTCTCTCATAATGGCCATGAAACAATGGGCCTTTTCACACGACCCCTAAGATCCGCTGGCCCCTTAAATTCGGACCAGAGATCTTGGGGGTTCGTTGCTCTTCCTTCCTCCCCACCACTCCGAACTTCCTTGCTTCTGTCTGCGTGAAGGGAGGGAGGAAAAAAAGCCTTAAAAGGGGACAAAAGAATAAAGCCTTACCTCCGGTGCCGGTGGAAGTTGCTCCGAGCCCCGGTTACTTCCTGGTTCCTCTTAAAGTGGCAGGAGGCAAAAAAAAAAAAAAAAAAAAGAAGCGAAGAGAGCCCGGCACTCTCCGCATCAAAATTTTTCACTCTCCCAGAGCAGGTACTTGAAAGGTGCGCTGGGTCACGCTTAGGTGGGCGGGGTCGCACTTAATTTTCTGTTAGCTCCGGAGCTGGTAGGGAAACATTTTTAAGCTCTGGAGCTGGGAGCCATTTGCAGCGGAGCTTAGGGCTCGTGTATAAATGCCCAATGTAGCAAGCGATCTATCTAGTCCACCATATGGCAGAAGGAATGAAGTACCAATCCTTGCTGGAAAGCCTCCTCGATTGAACCTTTGGAATTGAGGTTTAAGAATGAGATTTCTATCCATGATGTAAAAGAGCAGGAAATTCATCTGTTTGTGAGGAAATAAAGGGGCAGGGAAGCCCACATACAAATATGTTTACTTTAGCTTTCTAAGTCATTGGTTGTAAGTCAATGCAAAAATATATCCCTTGTCTTTTATGTTTTGTAATCAAGCTTGTTATACAAGTTTCCCTTATAGTATAAAGCAAGGTCAGAAAAAATGTGACAGATGACATCTGGATGCAATCCTTTATATGGTACGGATGTTCCTCCTAGTTTTTCAGAAAATCTCTTTGTGTGGGCGTTGTAACACTATGGGTATCCTGGAGGCCTGATGTTTTCAGAAGATGAATTATCTTTTGTTTCTGATTCAGCAAATGTGACCCATCTGCCTCTCTTTCAGTTTTAATTTCCAGATAATATGCTGCATCCCCTAACTCGTTGATTTCTATCTTTGTTAAAATGTGGACCGTTTCCTAGCACTAACTGAGTAGCTACAATTAGGATGGCTCCTTGGGGAATAACAGTCCCTAGAGGGGACACTTTGCAGCCCCAAAAATGAAACCCCAGTACAAAGAGACAACTCACTGTCCCCTGGATTCACAGGCATTTGAATTTTTTAACTTTTGTGATTTTTAACATCACTGCCTCTTTCACCATTTTGCAGCGTCGGGAGAGCTTCGCAGCTGCGTCTGAAATACTTTCATTTTCAGAGCACGCGGTTGCCTTATCACCAGACAGTCTTTGAGTTCCAGGGCTGAGTCCTTCTCAATTTCATTTATCCTTATTGGATTTCTTGTTTATTTGTTCTCTTAATTAGACAATCATTTCAGTGGCTTTGTGTTAATTGTTTATTTGGTGATTTGCATGTGGGGTTTAAGGAGGGGAAAGGGGTTGGGGGTTGCAGTTAGACTTTGTTCAGGGTCACCTGTAGTTGAGGGAGTTTAAGTTCATTTAACATTTTTTGGATTTTATTAGTGAATTTTGTTTACATCAATCTACTCCTTGGGGGATAGTAATGATTTAATTAGGGGCTATTGTTGATAGGCATGGGGCTAAGTCATTTAGTAGTACTTGAAGGTCGGGAGTTCATTATAGTCTAAGGGTAATTTTAAAAAAAGTTCAGTTGGGATGAGCATAGGATGGTGAAGCTCTACGTTGCAGCGGAGCTAGCGCGCCACCTGCTGGTGGAGCACCGTTAATTACTTAATTTACAATATCATCATCATCATCATCATCATCATCATCATCATCATCATCATCATCATCATCATCATCACTTGTTCAGGATTGCAAACATGCTTGAATATATAAGATTTTGAATCCATGGGATTAACACTCGGTGGCTTTCTTGGCGGATTTCTCAGCTTTACATTTTCTCTCTTTCAAACTCATTTAACTGTTTAATTTTAAGTTCTTTTGTGATGTAGATAAGTTAATAATGCTTCAAATCCTCATCAAAACAAACAACAGAACAAAATTCACAGGCATATCAGAATGTAACATGCAATTTCAATACAGTGAGAACTTAAAAGTTCTCTTTAGGGAAACAGAAGACACAGTGGACAACAATCTGCTTGCCTTATAAATTATGGCTTGGGCACTTTTTGCTTCATAGATATTTGTACAAAGCACATCTGTGGCCCATCCCCTTCCCACTGGCATGGCGGTCTGTTTACCAGGGTCAGTGGAGTGTTAGGGCCTTTCTTCAAGGCTGGCACTTCAGTCGTGGCAGGAACCCAACCAGCCCTTCCCTACCTCTCCAAGCAGTCAACCACTTGGCAGCTCTGCAGGAATACTCCCAACCCTGCCTCCTCATCAAAGTGGTTGGCCACCTGAGGGAGTGGGGTTCACCCTACATAAAAATAATGTGGACCTGGCCCCTTGAGAATCTGTGACTCTGATCCATTTTCATACAAGGACAGTTCTGCAATCCTTCCAACTCTGCATGGGATTGGCCACCTCCTTTCCTTCCTCTCATGTCCCTTGCACCTGTCCTTTCCTCCTTCCTCCCCACCCCTACACTGCTGTTCTTGATGTTTCTGAAACCCCTTCCAAGGCCTCTACTAGTTACCCAAAGATGCAATTTGCAACAAAAGAAGTGTTAGACATTCACAAATGGTTGAAATAAATATAGGTTCCATATGCTTGCTAAAACAGATAGTGTAAGAGTATTTTATGCCATTTTCCATCCAGAAGGCATGTTTCCCTGGCAAAATAATCTGTCTTTCTGTTTATGTCATGGAGACATCTTACTTTAAAAAAAAATTAAAAAGGGGGAATGCAGAACAACGGTGTTTCTTATTGTTAGTGAGATCAAGTCCTAAATTATGTTAATATTAAAATATTTTTAATGTTTACATTAATTTTAAAATGGCTATTTACACTTACATTGTATTACATTGTACTATTATGTTGAAATCCATAGGAAAAGAGGGGGGGGATCCATCTTTGATTATTTCCCTGCTTCCCTTCTCATGTTTTGACTCTTGGAGAAAGGAAAGCAGCTGCCTGAATGTTTGCTAACCCATTTTGCTCCACCCCAACTTCAAAAATCAAACAAAAGAAAACAAAGTATCTCTTCCTTTAAAAGCCCAGAGTGGCCTTGGCTGCCAGATGGGTGGTATATAAACCAAAGAAAGAAAGGAAGGAAGGAAGGAAGGAAGGAAGGAAGGAAGGAAGAAATTGCTATGGGCAGATAGCAAGTTTCACCTCAGGAGATCTAGACACATCTCTCTCTCTCTCTCTCTCTCTCTCTCTCTCTCTCTCTCTCTCTCAATATCTACTGTGCTGGCTAGAAGCAGAAGTGTCCAGACACATGACATTTCCCACATCAGTATTTCCATATTGGAAAAGCTAGAATAGAAATTTTATCTAAATTCTGCAAATTCTGTAGCTTCAACATCTAGCTAGGCTGATGGGGGTGGGGTTTTTTCCTTTCCTTTTTTTTATTAAGTAATTTTATTGGTTTTTTTAAATTCTGGGGAAGGGGAGGGGATGGGGGAAAGGGATACAGTTTAAAAATTACATTGAATATATCAAGCCAAAAATAACGATTTAACCTATTAACAAATCACCAAATAATATCACAATGCTAGTAGGTTTGTTACTTCTTGCCATCTTTTCCAAGAAATCTCATCGTAGTCTCCCTTTAGAAAGCCGGAGAGTCTTTTGATTTCAATGCATTCTCTTATCTTTTCTTGAAAATTTCTCTCTGTTGGCACATCTGGTTGTTTCCAGGATTTCGCATACAATATCCTTGCAGCAACAATTACATGGTGAAGTACATATCTCTGGTCATAGGGAATATTAATATCTACTATATTTAATAAAAAAAATTCTGGTCTAAGCTCTAACTTAATCTTCAAATATCTTTTCAAAAATAATTTCACCATTATCCAGTATGCCCTTGCCTCTTTACATGTCCACCACATATGGTAAAAAGTACCACAGTCATTTTTACATTTCCAACATTTAGGTGAGCAGTTATACATCTTAGATAAATGGTGTGGTGAGAAATGCCATCTATAGAACATCTTATAACAATTTTCCTTAAAGGCTATAGATTTGAAGATTTTGACTGTGTTGTTTCCTTTCCAACCCACAATGAGCCTGAGTCCTGGGGCCATGGCATTTTTAAAATTATTTTTTCCAAAACTGATATTATCCAGTAGAGATTGCCATGAAATGGAAAAATAGTGTTTCATTTTTTTTTGTTTCATTATTCTTTGTGTTTTGTTTCATTTTCTTACTAAAAAAATTTAATAGAATTTTCATAACAAAAAAATGAGCAACGAAATGATTCGGAAGCTGCTGCCATCCAGCTGTTTTTTGACAGGTCAGGCAGTGGGGAGGGGGCCCGCCTCCCCTCCCCTCAGCCCTACCTGTCAAAAAAAATCACCAGTGGGGTGGTGGTGGCAAGAACTGGAGAGAGGGGTGGGGTTTTGAATTAGGTGCCACCTGGTCAGCTCTCCAATTCTCTCTCCCCCACCACCACCCAGCTGTGTTTTATTTTTTGACAGGTTGGGCTGTGGGGAAGGGAGGTCTCCCCCCTCCCCAAAGCCTGACTTCTCAAAAAAGCCTACTGGGGAGGCAGGGGTGGCAAAGGAGGACAAATTGTTTTGTTTCAACAATTAAAAAATGCTGTTTCATTTCATTTCATAATGAAAGCCTGTCTGCCATTTTGTTACATTACAAAAATTGTTTCATTATCTTATGACATGATGAAACAGCATGTTGTTTTTGTTTCGTGCCCATCTCTATTTTCCAGTCAGGTTTTTGAATTTTGTCCATACAACAGCAGCATCATTCCTATTAACACTTAACATTGTACTGCTTTGTATTATTATTAGAGATGGGCATGACCAGGAAAAATGACGTTTCGAGTTGTCATATGTCAGAGCCGGCCCGTTTCGGCTCGTTTCCGTTTGTCGTGAAATTTTTCAAAAATTTGTCATTTCGTTTGTCGTTTGTCAGTACTGGTTTGGGGGTAGGGTAGCAGGCTCATGGAGGCACTTCTCTGGGGTGGATGCCTCCTCTGGCCCCCTACAAAGGGAAAAGGAAGGGTACATGACTGTGTAACCATTGCGTACCAAGTGGCACTGGCAGAGGCACCTCTCTTTTGGGTGCCTCTAGCTCACCAAGAAGGACAGCATGCTGGCATACAGGTTTGGAGTTTTTTGGAACTTTGGACTGTGAGCGAGGTGAGAGAAGAATGCCTCTGCTGGGCGCCCTCTGACTCACTAAGAAGGACAGTATACTTGCGTGTAGTGCAATGCGAGTACAGATCTGGCTTAGGGTTGGGGTTAGGGCAAGGGCTAGGGTTAGGGTTATTACGGGTAAGGTTAGGGTGAGTTAGTGGGCTGCACCTGTGGGTGCCTCTGACCCACTAAGAAGGACAGTGTACTGGCGTATGGGTTAGGGTTAGGGTTAGGGCTAGGGCTAGGGTTATAGTGGGCTTTTTATGCCCGACTGGCACATCCCAGAAGTCTCAGTCAAAACCTGGCTAAGTGGCCATGCGATTGGTGGAATGGCTCCAAAACTTTTGCATGGTCCCATCCCATGGACAGCCCATTATTGTGCAGGTGTAAAAAAATAAAAATAAAAATAAAATAAAATAAAATCAATGGAGATGTTTTATTGCTAGAAAAACCCACTGCTGCTACTGTAAAAATTAAAGCATTTAAAATAGCTAATTTTTGCATGTTTCTGTGGTGCTTTGGTGGGTTTTTGGACCACAATTTCAAACAAAATATTGCGATCGCCATTTTGGATCCCCCCGCACCTCATGGCAAATGGAGACGACGAGACTGATGCCCCCCCAGCCTGTCCAGCAGCCCAGGACAGGAGAGGGGGGGAGGCCGGAGACCCCCCCCCAGAAACCACCCCTCTGGTAGGTGCCCTCAGACAGGCATATTTTCACCTGCTTTTTTGGCCGGAAATCGGGATTTTTTTATTTTTAAATTTTTTTTCTGTGCCGCTTGGCATCACGCGATCACCGCGCGATGCCATGAACGACAATGACAAATCAGACCCAATTTATCGTTTATCGGTTCGTGTTCGAGTTCTGACGGCTTAATTGTTGTTTCCGTTTCCGTTGCGTAATGGAAACGAGGAACGGAAACGGAAACGAGAATTTCGCCAAGTCGTGCCCATGTCTAATTATTATGCTGAAATCCTTTTGTGTTAAGAAAGAGTGACTGTCCCAGGATCATCCAGTAACTTTTATGGCTCTTTAATATCTCCCATCTGGATCTCCCAAGCCTTGTCCAAATGCCCTGTTTTAGCACACATGATGCTTGAATGCTCACAGAGGCATCTGATTGGCTAATATGGGCAAGAATACTGACCTACATGTGCTTTGATTGGGCCCAGATGTGCTCTTCTCGTATTCAGATGTCAGTTACCCAGGTCACCATCTATTGTTCTGGTAACATTTAAAGCAGTCATGTGACAGAACAATATTCTAAAGCTCAGCTTCTTAAACACAAGAAATTGGCAGCTAATTAAGCAGTCTGGATTTGATGAAAGTTTGAACATTTATAGCTTATTACATATTCTGACTGCTGGGACATTGTTAGTAGCAGATGCATGCTCCTCATAACATATCACTTGAGTCTTACTTAATTTTCACTCTGTGTTTTATCGTTTTCTTTACAGGGCTTGTTTCATGGAACTGCTGTCCTCTCTTCATTGATTTATTTAGCAAAATAATACTGTAAATGTTAATGCATCTGTCTGGGTGTGTGAACTGTTCTATGTGCTGAACACTTACAGAATTAATGCTGGTTCTTAATGTGCATACTTTACTTGAGGAGAGACTATAAATGATTCTCTATAGAGTATAAGTACTTTCTTCCAAAGCAGAGTGTAGCTTGGTTAAGTGCACAGTGTAAGACAAATTACTGTCCATAAACCATGCAGAAGATTCCTGAAGTCAGTTTCAGCTGCAGAGGTCTTCAAAGAAAAATAATTCACAGTGCACAAATGCCAATTATCTGATGAGAAAAGGAAGGCAATCTACTTGCATGTAGAGCTGAGATAGATGCTAGTAACATCAACACTCATCACAACTGATTAATGCCTTCAACCTTCTGCAGTGTGCCAGAGACATTTGATTCTGAATGGATGGGTAGCCTTAAAGTTACTTGAGTTATCTTAAGGAAAGCGATTTCACATGCAACATTTTTGAAACAACATATGTAAGAACTTGTTAATGCTATGATAATTTGGAAATGAAGCTCCAATAGGTATGCCACACAGAACAAAATTCTCCATTTTCCAATCTGCTTGATACTGTTGTTCTGAATTCAGTTTTATCCCACTGACTTTATAGAGAAGGGCAATGTATGTATCTCTCTCCATTTTATTAAGCAGGATTATTTTCCCCTTTATAACAATTATACGATGTGGACTATACTTGGAGATAGTCCATCTTTTTCTGTTTACTAAAAAGCAACAAAACAGTCTGTTGGATTTCTGTGCAGTCTATATTTTCTTTTGATTTTCTCCTTTCAATTTCTAGAAAGCATGCGCTACAAGAAGTCCAATACATTGAAACCCTAAGGATCTTTGGCATGTCCACAGTCAATTGTTTTATTTTGTTGTTATATGGTGGGAAAAATGGGCCCCAAAATTATTTTTACTCTCTAGAGATGTATGGACAACATTCTATCATGGTCTTGTAGGCTCCCTACCCGTTGTGCAATTAAAAATATAAATTAAAAATTAAAAGGTCTTCAGCTTGTAGAATTAGAAAGGAGTCTCTTTTTTGGTAACTTCACCCATTTTAATAAGAAAAATTTTTGAGTGGTAGTTTCAGGAAGAAATGCAGATCTTCAAGATCAAAAGATGAGGGTGTGTGATGTCCAAACCTCTAGTGGTTGATAAAACCAGCAATAAAGGAAATGTCAGCATATTGAAGCTCATCAAATGTTGTTTGGCTGCCATTCTTATCAGTCCTAGTATAGTCAATGATGAAAGATGCTACAAGCTTCCAGCCAATAAGATCAGATGGTCCCTGTTTTAAAGTGACCATCAAGCAACAGTCAAGGTAGATCTCATTTTTAGATACAAGAGCAATAAACTAGTGCTGCTGCTGCTGCTGCCTGTTCCTCCCTAAACCTAAAGCCCAGTGAAGTCACAAGGCTAAGGGTTGAAGAGGAGGACAAAAAAGCAAGTGAACGATCAAAACAAGTGAAGGAACAGGTGGGAGCAGCCATGACTACTTCGTATCCGACAGCAATGGAATAAAGTACAGTATTTCAAGATTACATTCTTACTAGCCTGGCAACCCTATTATGGCACTGCAATGTATCAATTTTCAAAATATTTAAACTCGTATGGAAAAGAGAGACACTATTTCACTTTCTAACTATAGTTTCAAAGAATCCACAGCTCTGTCAGCCCCCAACAAACAAACAAACAAACAAACACACACACACACACAGAGAGAGAGAGAGAGAGAGAGAGAGAGAGAGAGAGAGAGAAATGGGTTATAAATCATAGCACAGACGAATAATCAATCCCAATGTTTTATTTTCACTTATAGCCTACTTACATAAAGAACAATATAAATGACTCTGCACTTGGATAGTTCATTTCTGTTTCTTAGAACATTAAGTGTTAGCCGTGACAGTGGGCAAGTATGCATCCTTAGGGTAGCTCTTTTCTTCTTTTCCTTTATTTTCCCTTTCTTTGTCATGCACGGGACCATATTCAAACCTAACTTACAGGTGAAGTCTGCTTTGCTCTTTTTTTTATTTAAAGAGAGAGATGCATTTGCTTTTTCAAATGCCTGATGAACCTGCTCCTGTTGTCTCAATGAAGCTGACAGAAAAATCATTGCAACTTCAGTGGTGGAGTGAAAGAAGCCTTTTGTGCCCTATGGAAAAACTCTCTCAGTGAGTTTGCACTGTCAGAAAGTGTACTCAAAACACTTCCCTTTGTGAAAGGTGATGGAATAACAAGGGCCTCTGCTTGCTTCCCACTTTCCTGAGGCCTTAAAGAGATGTGCACAAGAGACTCTATTATGAAGGTCAATGCTCATCAATACTTCCAGAGAAGCAAGGGGATTGTCAAGATGAAGCCACGGAAAGATGAATTGTAGTGAAAGTGTGACCAAGGAAGTTAAAAACAACTGTAGCTTTAAAGTCCACAACAGGGAGAAGTTATTGCAAGAGACAGACTGTTCCACAATGTCTTCTTCCTGGTTATGGCCATATTAGTCCGAGTAGGGATGGGCACGAAATGGAAAAACGGTGTTTCATTCCATTCCATTTTGTCTCCCCCGTGTTTTATTTTATTTTATTTCATATGAATTTTTGCAAAAAAAAATCATGCAAAACAAAACAATAACAAAATGTTTCATTCCTCTACCTAAGATGCGGGCTTGAACTCACCTCCTCCTCATTCTCCTTCTGGGCTCCTTCGGCAGCGGCAGAGGGCCAGGCCAGCCTGCCAGGCCTGTTCCACAGACTGGCAGGGCTCCAGCCCATCAGCTCTGGTGGTGGTGGTGGGGACAGCCGTGGGGCCTCCAAGTGGTGGCCTCATTTGCCCTTCCCAATGACAGCAGCAGTGGTGGTGGCGCTGCTGCCTAGGAGAACCAGTGGGACACAGCAATCCCAGGCTATAAACTCTATAGAAGGGATAGAGAGGGGCGGGTTGGAGGAGGAGTGGCCATCTATGGCAAAGAAGGCATAAAATCCAGCAGAATGGAGATTGACAGAGGGTCTGACTCCGCCATAGAATCACTGTGGGTTAAACTACCAGGTCCAAAGAGTGATGTGATAGTTGGAGTATTCTATCGTCCACCAGATCAAAAACTTGAGGGGGACCTTGAAATGAGGAGAGAAATCATGGAGGTGGCTAAGAGGGATAGGATAGTAATCATGGGGAACTTTAATTATCCCCCACATTGACTGGGCCAATGCGAGCTCTAGGCAAGAAAGAGAAACTGGGTTTCTCGACTTGCTGAATGACTGTGCCTTAGAGCAACTTGTCATGGAGCCCACCCGAGAACAGGCAACTCTAGATCTAATATTGTGTGATACCCAGGACCTCGTCAGGGATGTGAATGTCACTGAGCCTCTGGGGAACAGTGACCATGCTGCAATTACCTTTGCCATGCATGTCGGAGGAAGAGTGTCAACCAAATCAGACATAAAAACCCTTGATTTTCGAAGGACAAACTTCCCTCAGATGAGGAAACTAGTTAGAGAGAAACTGAAGGGGAGGGTTAGAAGAATCCAATCTCTTCAGAGTGCATGGAGCCTGTTTAAAACAACAATAATAGAGGCCCAGCACAAGTGCATACCACAAAGAAAGAAGAGCTCATTTAAGTCCAAGAGGACACCGGCATGGTTAAAAGTGGAGTTAGAGAGGCTCTAAAGCACAAGGAGAGGTCCTTCTGTAAATGGAAATCCTCCCCAAATGAGGAAAATAAAAAGGAACACAAACTCTGGCAAAAGAAATGTAAAAAGATGATAAGGGAGGCAAAGAAAGACTTTGAGGAACGCATGGCTAGCAATATAAAGGGTAATAATAAAAGCTTCTTTAAATATGTTAAAAGTAGAAAACCTGCCAGGGAACCAATTGGGCCTCTGGATGGTGAGGGAGGAAAGGGGGAGGTTAAGGAGGACTTGGACTTTGCAGAGAAATTGAACGAGTTCTTTGCGTCTGTCTTCACGACAGAGGATCTTGAGCGGATTCCGCTGCCTGAGCCGCCCCTCTTGACTAAAGAATTAAATCAAATACAGGTTAAAAGAGAGGAGGTTTTAGGACTAATTGATAAATTGAGGATTAACAAGTCACCAGGCCCAGATGGCATCCACCCAAGGGTTATTAGGGAACTGAGAAATGAAATTGCAGATCTCTTAACGGTTATATGCAACTTGTCTCTTAAAACGGCCACAGTGCCGGAGGACTGGAGGATAGCAGATGTCACACCAATTTTTAAAAAAGGAAGGAGGGGGGACCCAGGAAACTACAGGCCGGTTAGCCTTACATCTGTCCCAGGGAAGATGGTGGAAGGCCTCATCCAAGAGAAAATATTAAAACACATAAAAGAACAAACCTTGCTGAGAGAAAATCAGCATGGCTTCTGTAAGGGTAAATCTTGTCTTACAAACCTTTTAGAATTTTTTGAAAAGGTCAACAGGCACGTGGATTTGGGTGAACCCGTGGATATAGTCTATCTGGATTTTCAAAAGGCTTTTGACACAGTCCCTCACCAAAGGCTGCTGAGAAAATTGCATAGTCAGGGGATAAGAGGGCAGGTCCTCTTATGCACTGAGAACTGGTTGAGATCCCGGAAACAAAGAGTAGGTGTCAATGGGAAATTTTCACAATGGAGAGAAGTGAAAAGCGGTGTGCCCCAGGGCTCGGTCTTGGGACCGGTGCTTTTCAATCTGTTCATAAATGACCTGGAGACAGGGATAAACAGTGAGGTGGCCAAGTTCGCAGATGACACAAAACTTTTCCATGTGGTAAAAACCAGAGAAGATTGTGAAGAGCTCCAGAAGGATCTCTCCAAACTGGGGGAGTGGGCTGAGAAATGGCAAATGCATTTTAATGTAACCAAATGTAAAGTAATGCATATTGGGGCAAAAAATCCAAACTTCATCTATCAACTCATGGGCTCTGAGTTATCCGTGACAGATCAGGAAAGAGATCTTGGTGTGTTGGTGGACAGCTCCATGAAGGTGTCTCCCCAATGTGTGGCAGCAGTGAAGAAGGCCTATTCCATGCTAGGGATTATCAAAAAGGGGATTGAAAATAAAACAGCCAACATTATAATGCCGTTATACAAAACAATAGTAAGGCCCCACCTGGAGTATTGTGTACAATTCTGGTCACCGCATCTCAAGAAAGACATAGTGGAACTGGAAAAGGTGCAGAAGAGAGCGACTAAAATGATTACTGGGCTGGGGCACCTCCCTTATGAAGAAAGGCTAAAACAATTGGGCCTCTTTAGTCTGGAAAAAGGCGCTTGAGGGGGATATGATTGAGACATACAAAATAATGCAGGGTATGAGTAAAGTGGATAGAGGGAAGCTCTTCTCCCTCTCTCAAAATACCAGAACTAGGGGACATACACTCAAATTGAGTGCTGGGAGAGTAAGAACTGACAAAAGAAAATATTTTTTCACCCAGCGCGTTGTAAGTCTATGGAACTCCCTGCCACAGGATGTGGTGATGGCATCTGGCCTGGATGCCTTCAAAAGGGGATTGGACAGATTCCTAGAGGAAAAGTCCATCACGGGTTACAAACCATGATGGAGATGTGTAATCTCTAGGCTTTAAACCAGGGTACTTCAAGGGCCAGATGCAGGGGAGTGGTATCAGGAGACAGATATCTCGTCTCCTGCGCTCCCAAACGCATCTGGTGGGGCCGCTGTGAGATACAGGAAGCTGGACTAGATGGGCCTTTGGCCTGATCCAGCATGGCTCTTCTTATGTTCTTATGTTCTTATGAGCCTCCAGACAGCCTCACTCACCCTTCCCAGCCAGAGTCCTTGGCAGCAGCGGTAGCTGTGGTGGCCACAGGGCCTCCCACAGGTCCTGCTCACCCTTCCTGGCAAGAGTTCTTGGCAGCAGCAGCAGCCATGGGGGCTCCCAGCAGCCTCGCTCACTCTTCCAGGCCAGGGTTCTCAGCAGCAGCAGTGGCGGTGGCAACCGTGGTGACTCCTGGTGGCCTCATTCGTCCTTCCTGTCTGTGGTGGAGGCAGCAGCAGTGGAGGTGACAGGGCCTTCAAGCCCAGCAGGAAAGGGAGCCATTTTACAGAGAAATGCTATGGTTTATTTTAATGTGGGAAATGGCAGTTTTGTTTCATCTGTAACAAAATGCTGCTTCCTCATTTCGTTTCATTTTGTTTTGCTTTGTTAGCTAACAAAACAATGAAACAGCATCTCATTTTTATTTTTTGCCCATCCCTAGTCAGATTCCACTGCACTTGTTGAAATCTCTGAACAACAATGGAGAGTAGAGATGGGCACGAAACAGAAAAATGGTGTTTCAGTTTTTCGTTTGTCATTGAGAGGTCTGTTTTGGTTCGTTTCCATTTGTCAGGAAATTTTTGAAAAATTTCGTTACCGTTTTTCATTTTTTGTTTGTTGTTTCTACCTGCTTTTGCGCGATTTTTAAAGCATTTCCATGTGCAGGCATCCCCCAACGCCCCAGACCAGAGGGAAAACACTAACAAAAATAGATGCTGGCAGAGACACAGTATAGACTAGGTATGCAGGGAGACTGCAAAGGCAGCGGCGGGCGTTGCCCAGGTTGCAAGGCAGCTGCAGAGTGACTGCACTGCGGGGCAGGGGAGGGTACTCACCGAGAGGTACGCAGCACGCACTCACACAGGGAGGCTGCAGGACTGAAGCTAGAGTCTCAGAGACAGCAATCCCACCCTAACGCCCACCAGAGACTGCAAGGAGGACGGGGGCTGCCAGAGCTTTTTATGTCCTCTGCGGCTGCCAGACCTGCCTGCCCAGTCTGCAACCTGGGCATGCTATTGGTTGAATATGATCCCATCACATGGCTTGCCTCCATTTTGTGGCTGGTGGCGACATCCATTTTAAAGGGAAAAGAAAAATACATCGCGATGAGGGAAGACAAAAACAAACGTTTTAAGGACCCCAACCCCCCTAGTAGGTATTATCAGACAATATAAATAATTATCACTGTGTTTTTACAGATGTCCAGGGTGTTTTTTAACATTTAAAACACCTCATTTCATTGTGCATCGCCATTAACGGAAATGAAACGTAACAACCACAATTTTCGTGGTTCTGTTAGTTTCGTTGCATTTTCATCACAATTTTTGTTTGTTGTTTCATTACATAACGGAAACAACAAATGGTAACGGAAACAAAAAATGTTCGTTCCGTGCCCATCTCTAATGGAGAGTGTTTCTATTCAACCAAATTATCAAAGCAGATCTTGTTTGAGGCATTATCCTGGAACAAAGGGGAAAAGAGAAAGAAAGGAAGGAATATAAAGAGAGAGACAAATGGGCCTGTGGTGATACTGTTGTGTTGTGTTGCCATATTTATTCTGTGCTTCAATGTGTAACTCTTCATGACAAATTCAAGCAGTTTCACAAAACTTCCTATAAGTGGGTTTTCAGGCAAGAGCTTTTTCTTTCTTTCACATAGCTATCTCAAGGACTCAGAAGCAAATCTTGGGATCTTTCTGAGAGTTTCACAGGGGTGTCGTCGAGTAGCACAGCTATTCTCATATCTGTAAATGTCTATCTAAATTGGTTGCCTTCAATCAGTTTTCCTTTCAAATCAAGTTTTTTTTTAAAAAAAACAGTATTGCAAAGGAAAAACAATCAAAGTAAGGCTATCATACTCTGAGCCTATCATGAGAAGACATGGCTCATCTGAAAAAACAATAATGCGGGGGAAATTGGAGGCAAAAGAAGAGGACGAATGAAAATTAAATAAATTGACTCAATAAAGGAAGTCATGGTTTTGAGTATGCAAGGTTTGAAGAAATATGTTAATGATGGTACCTTTTAGATATTATTAATATATCAAGTCATCGTAAGCCAACAGCAAGTTGGTGGCATAGATGAAGAAAAAAACAGAAAGCGAAGTACCTCAAAGGTAGTCAAGGAGCATGATAGGTGATAACAAATTGACACATCTTCCTAAAAAGAAAGCCAGGCAGGACTGAGAAATGAGGCGGACATATACTGGTAGGCCAAGCTCGAGTCATTTCCTAATAGTGCTAGAAATAAGATGACTTTGTTTTCTTTCACATTAGTCTGGGTTGACATTCCGTACCACCCCTCACCACTTGGACACTGTTTCCAGCTTGGGAAGAGAAGAGTAGTTAAATGGCTGAAAGGATCAAAGACCACAAAGAAATCCAGCAGGTTTTATGGCAAAGGAAGAACTGGTCTTCCACCAAAATTGTTGTACTAATAAAGTATTTTTGAAAAATGTGAGACCTGTATTTCTTTTATGCTGTGATTTTCTCTTCACTCACCCATAGTCCTGGCTCTGAATAGAACAGGAAGGAAATAAAGGGAAGCAATCTAAAATCACCTTCCTTATCCAGTTTCAGTGATCTGATATGAGTATCATTGCACTCATCAAGGAAAGAAAGACAAATGAGCTTTAATAGGTGTTTGCAGAATTTTATATGTTTAGTGCCAAAAAGATTATTATTAATATACTTCTGAAATCTATTCCTATGTGTCTCTGGTAAGTACACAATTTTCGTTTTGAACCTTTATGGCGGAATATGCATTGGATTATTCTGTGTATTTAAACAGTTCTCCACTTTTGGAATTTACATGGTTAGATGAATTAAAAGGAAAAAAATACAGAAGTGCAAGAAACAACTGATGACATTTATTTTAACATCTACTGACACATGCTGATATATAGTACTGACATTAGCTTGGAGAGGTAATTGCAAACAGCAGGAAAAAGTCTCACAAATAAACTTCAGCTCTAGATTTGATTTAGAATGTGCTAATAAATGTGAACATAGTGGCTGTTATTAAAGAAAATAATCTAGAGGGATTTCTAAAAATACAAGCTTCTGTAAAGCAATTTCCTGCAGGGTACATGAAATCATAGCATCTGAAGGGGCTATTATCCAGGCATTTCCAGTTAGTTAAAATCTAGGAACTAGTACAAGCTTGCTCTCTGTAGACAGACATTCATCTTTAAAGTAACAATTGCCTCTAAATATTCTGCATATATATGGGGTGATTGAAAAGGGCAAACAGCTCATCATACTAGAAGTGAAAGAAACAATGCTTCATCTTTACAGTCCTTGAATGAACATGAAAGGCTTTTGGAGGACTGTTGCGGGCACCCTAACCTATGAATATTTATTGCTTGGTGTGATGTACAGACCTTGTATTTGCATATCCAAAGGAGGAGCTTGTGGTCAGAGTTGATGTGTGTTTATATACCTTTGCACAAGCCTCCATAATTTAGATAGGGTGAAGAAGATGTAATAGTGAGTTAGGGACCTGAGTGATATATATATAGATATAGGGTTAGTTAGAATTTATTCTAGAGATGAGCACAAAATGAAAAATGAAACACTCTGTCATTTCATTAGGTAATGAATTACTTTGTTATGTAATGAAACGGTAGGACATGTTTCGTTTTGTACTGAAACACCAGTTCCCCCTTCTAGAATGAAATAATTCATCCTAGAGGAATCAATGGCTCTTGAAATCTGGAAAGAGCTTTTTTTTGGGAGGTGTCAGGGAGCTCAGTTAATTAGTTCCAAAGGGGTTGGCCCTAGAAAAAAATCTTTCTAATTGAATCAGGAAACTGCAATAGGCTCTGCTGCGGGCAAGTGATTAGCACCGCAGCCTGGCTTCTGAATCTGAAATCAATGAGAATTTTTCCCCCTAGGGCAACCTCTGTGGTTCAAAATAACTCAGCCCCTGACCCTCATACCTTTCCAAATTTTGGGTGCTTACCTAGAATCACTTGAGGAAGCTAACCCTGCCATTTCCATGCTGAAACATGGCTGTAATCTGTATTTTTGAGTATATATATCACAGGGGGGGGGAGAGAATCCCTCACCTATTGCGGGGTTAGGGACCTGACCCAACCCATGATAATGAATAATGAGGATGCTGGGTTGGGCTGGGACTTGGGGGGGCTATCTGGAGCATCCTACACTTGACTGAGGCCTGCAGCTGCCCCGAATGGGCCTGCAGGTGCCCCGAAGGGGCCTCCAACAGGATTTCCAGGCCTGTCAGAGCCTAGTTTTCCAGAAGTGACTTTTGGATTGCTTAAAACCACTTCTGGGGCCTCTGATAGGCCTCAAAAGCCTGTCAGAGCCCCCAGAAGTGTTTCTGGGCAATCTGGAAAGCACTTCTGATTTGCTGGAAGTAACTTCCAGTTTTCCAGAATGCACTTCTGGAGCCTTCACAGGCCCAGGAAGCCCGTTGGAGGCCTTTTCGGGGCAGCACCAGGCCTGGGGTAAATATAGAAGGCCTCAAATGGGCCTATGCAGCTTGCTGCAGGAGCCCATACTGGGACTGAAGTATATGAAACATGAAATGGTGGGGGACAACTGTATATATATTCATAACAGAAGAAAGCATCATAATTGCTGAATGTACTTACTTTTGTTATTACAATAAACAACCCTTATTTAAAAGTACAAAATGTGTGAGACTCCTTCATTTTAGTCATACACTCAGGTCAAACAGAGACATATTTAAATGGTGGCAGCATAAACACCTGAGCACATGACAAGGGCATAGAAGGAATTTATAACCACAAGATGCAAATTACTATCTATGTGCCTTTTGTAGTCCTATATGCCAACATTAACTGGTACTCTGGTTGTAGACAGGATCCTGAACTATTTAAGTAAGAAACCACTCTTAAATCTGTACATTTCGGTTCAAGAGCTACCATGGCTTCATCTGGTGGCCACAGTTCACTTATGTTAAATGAACTCTACTTATACAAATACTTAAATATAGAAGGCAAAACCATCTTGTAGCTAAATGTGTCCAGAAAACACTGCTGTTCAGAATGTCATTGTACACAATGCAAGCTGTGATTCCAAGCAAAACATTCATGTGATGGATAGCACCTCTCAATCTGGGACGACAGATTGTAGGTTCATAGTGAGTTACCAAGAATACATTATTTGACTTTATAAGACCACATCTGTATGTCTTATTTAGTGGTCAGTAAATTGTGAGCAGATGGTTGCTCAATTAATCAGAAACATTTTAATTATTTAACTGAAAAATATTGTAATTATTTCTTAACTATAAACTGCATTCCTTTTTGCAAGTTTTAAAAAAGTGACATTAATTTTTAAAAAGTGCATGACTTCCTGAGACATGAAAAGGTGTGTATTTTGTTTTATTTGCATTGCATTCATTCCATTGCATTGCAGCTCCTAGATTATTCCACCCAGCATGGTAACTGAAAGAGCTATCGTATAGGCACGCTAAACAGCATTTTTGCAAAGTTGTGTAATTTTGTAAAGTTACAAGGCACTTTTACAATGACTACCTAATTTATACAGAGGAGTAGTATCTACAATATTCCAAATGGAGCAAGGATAGTGCATCTGTCCTCTATCTGGACAAAGTTACATAAGATGATTAACGCTTGCCTTATTCCAAAAGCATCGAAATCAATACAAGTCTTTCCACGGGGAGTTCTATCATGCCCTTGCTGTATATGTTATGTAAATATAGTTGCTCTATTTTTTCCTGTGTTGTTTCAGCAGACAGAAGGACATGCAAATCAGGATGATATAGGCATTTTTCTTTCTATTTTTAACCAATGATTGCCAGCTTCTGGCACAACTGATGAAGATGCTTGATTCTTTAAACAAAATCAATGGGACATGTTAATTCATGTACCTTGTTCCATTGATCATTATTGTTATCTTCTGGAAGATCATTAAATCTCTCTGACAATCTTTCATGAAAGCTTGACATCAGTTCTAATTATATGCTCACTCTAGGTAGAGGTTTTTATGTGACTGGATCTTTTAAAAATGGTAATTGTATTGTTGACTCTGGTTTGCGTAGCTTCCGTCTTCTTTTCCAGGGAATGAATTATAGTTATCATGCCCGCAGGTACTGCAGATATTAAAAATACTCCTGCATTTCATATAAAAACCTACTCTAACTTCTGTTTCTTCAACCAGACCTCCTCTATTTTAACTGTAAATTTCTGTTTGTTTTCAAAAATCAGAGAATTTTTTTAACATATCTGACATATCTAGCCTGTTTCTACTTGCATCCATATTGTTTAAATTTAGTATTCTTTATTGTTCATTTTAAGAAAACAACTTGATCATAGCTTCTAGTAAATGAAAATACTTCCTTTTTAATGGGTAACACACATGATTCTGAACCACTAAATTAATGTTTATAGAAGCATACACACACCATACAGTACAGTTTGACAGTAAAGTCACTGGGTTTATCCTACAGGAGAGATTGTGAATAGTTTTTCTTCCTTTAATACTCAGAACAGGGCAGTTATTAGAAAAAATAGAGGTGTGTGTGTGTGTGTGTGTGTGTGTGTGTGTGTGTGTGTGTGTGTGTGTGTGTGTGTGTGTGTGTGTGTGTGTGTGTGTGTGTGTGTGTGAGAGAGAGAGAGAGAGAGAGAGAGAGAGAGAGAGAGAGAGAGAAAAGAGAAAGAGAAAGAGAAAGAGAAAGAGAAAGAGAAAGAGAAAGAGCATGACTTGGTTTGATTTGTTACACAATTTTATGACATGGGTATTGTATACTGATGAATGCCATTTGCATGTCCTTGAGTTTAGACTCTCCTTACTGTGGGTCGGAGCAGATGAGATTGTGTCTTGGGGGCTTGGTTGATGGATTTTTGGGTGTGTTCAAGATGGGAGTTGGAAGACTATGGGTAGGTATATTGGTCAGTGGGTTTCTAGTAGACTGTGGTGCTAAGATTTCCATGTTGTAGTTTTACAGTGGTGTCCAGAAAATTCACCCATTGCATCGATTCTTCCAGGGTGAGCTTGGTGTTTGGGTAAAAATAATTGAAGTCCTGGTGGGATTTTTCTAAGGATTCCTCTCCAAGAGTCCACATCAGAAAAATCTTATCAATGTGTCTCAAAGAGGAATGCTTTGGGGTGCAATGGTCTCAGATCAGCCAGGAATATATTTGCATATGATGGTGCCATGCAAATCCCTGTTGCAATTCCATTGATTTAGAAGGTTTTTATTGTCAAAAGTGAAACAGTTGTGTGTGAGTACAAAGTCACAGAGTATGGTGAGTATATGGACTTCTTTCTTTTGGATGGTATTTGTAATAGGCTGTAGTCCATCTCTGTGTGGAATGTTAGTACACAGTGCCTCAATATCCATTGTAGCCATGATGATGTTGTCAGGAAGGAACATGAAAGCAATAGCAGCAGCAGCAGCAGCAACAGCAACAACAACAACAACAACAACACAGTATAGGTTAGTGATGGTGAACCTTTTAGAGACCAAGTGCCCAATCTGCGATTCAGAAGCCACTAATTTTTCACAAAGTGCCAATACAGCCATTTAACCTGAATACAGGGGCAGAAAGGGCTCCAATTGCCACCTTTGGCACCTGTGCCATAGGTTTGCCAACACTGGTAGAGGTCTTCCACTGGAAATGTATAAAAATATATAGCACCTTCATGCCATTCCAATCAGCATCAGAATCACACCAAAGGTTTACATTAGTTTCTAAAAACCTTTTTAAACATTAAGCACAGTGTTTCAGACCCTTCTGGATGGCTCACCAATCAGGCTTTGAGTTCTCTTGAATGTTCACAAAGAGAATTTTCAAACTCCAATCCTTTTCTAGCTGAAATTATCTCCCAGTTAGTTCAGGACCAGTAAAGACTGCTCTCACAAAGTATAAGTTGTAAGTCTTATTCCTTCCTTGCTACTGAGCAGACAGTAAAGTGTTCTCCTTACCACCCCATAGCACTTAAAGCAGTTTATGGGTAGTTTACAGTTTATTTATGCAGGCTACACATTGTCGTCCCCCCATCCCCAGTGAGCTGGGTACTTATTTTACTGACCTTAGAAGGATAGAAGGCTGAGTCAACCATGAACCGGCTACCTTGGGTTTGAACTGAAGCCCAGGAGATGAGCACAGTTATACCTGCAGTGTCGCTCAGTAACCACAGTGCCCGGAGGCAGGCAGAAGCCTGGTTTTTCAATATGGATTCCATGTTCTTCCCTGTTTCTCAGTTTCAGAGCACAGGATAAGCTGAAAACACTTGCTTAGCAGTTAAAAATAAATGTGAAATGGGAGTCAAACTTTTGTCCATTTCACACATGCCAAGGCCTCTTGGGAAAGAGGGGACAAAATGCAACAAATAAAAGCATCTTTCATGTACAATTCAATCTATCATCTACTTTCTTTTTTCTCAGGAAGGAAGGAAGGAAGGAAGGAAGGAAGGAAGGAAGGAAGGAAGGAAGGAAGGAAGGAAGGAAGGAAGGAAGGAAGATGAGGACCAAGAGAGGGAGGGAGGGAGGAAGGGAAGGAAAGAAGTTGGGGACCAAAGAAGGAACAGAAGGAAGGAAGATGGGGACCAAGAGAGGAAGGAAGGAAGGAAGGAAGGAAGGAAGGAAGGAAGGAAGGAAGGAAGGAAGGAAGGAAGGAAGGAAGGAAGGAAATTCTGCATTGAAGAAATCATCCTGCAGCCCTTCATAGAGGGATTGCTTTATCTAGCATCACTTTGAGACTTCTGGAATTATTTTGCAATAAGTAAAAGTGTCAGTTAGATTTTGAGTTATTCCTCTGGATAAGTTGTTTAATGTGTACTCATTAAATATATTTAGGCAAGAGGGAGAAAAAGAAAAGAAAAAGTAAGCAAAAACAGTCCAGATGTATATATTGCAGCTTTCAGAACAAAGTGTATTTGATTGTTTTGCTTCTTTCCATCCAAAAGATTAAATGTTGGTAAATAAGTTGGCAGAATTAGAAAGCAGTGCTACAGGCGGTTCTAGGGAGCTCTGTAAAGCAGCACACAGCACAATCATTTTAGGAGATCTGATATGGAAGCAAACCTTTGTCCTACAGGCAAAAAAGAATGCCAGTCATTAGCAAAGGTCTATCTTATAGAACATTTACCTTTTTTTTCAATGATTCAGAGCCAAGATATCAGCAAAACAATATTTTGATTCACAGCTGCTATGGAAAAAAATAATCTTCTAAAAATCTAGGAAGGCTTTGAATTGGAAGTCAGCTCTCAAGGGAAGAGAAACTGTTTAGTTTTCAAAGTCACTATTATTCCCTTGGCTGGATACCATTCTTGTTACTTAGTTCAGCATGTCTCTTAGATTTGTCACTTCTTGTTCATTGCTTTGATAACCCATCTTAGTTGCCCCAAGATAAGCATTATGACCTTACAATTTTTCTCCATCTTAAAGGCTGCAGTCACATTACAAAATATCTCCCATTTTTTCTTCTGTCTTCTGCTTCCTCTGTGGTCATGCATAAATCCTGGAATAGTCATTCCTATGTTTTAAACTGTTCCTCCTTTTTTAGGGTACAAGATGAGGTACAATTGTGTACACAACACAAGTAAGACATACCTTCCATTAAAAAAACAACACCCTGCTCCCCCTTTTTAAAAAAAGGTTGTGTAGGTACATAGCTCTGTAGGCAAAATGTCCTTGCTGGCTCATTATGGCTCCCTGCAAGTTTCATCAAACACTTGGCGACATTCCCGGGGTGCCACTAAACCAGCCAGGAGCAGTCTGGAAACTTTGTTGTTGTTGTTGTTGTTGTTGTTGTTGTTGTTGTTGTTGTTGTTGTTGTTGTTGTTGTTGTTGAAGAAGAAGAAGAAGAAGATGATGATGATGATGATGATGATGATGATGATGATGATGATGAGCTGGGAGTGGCATTGCTCCTGCTCCTGCTCTTATATCTCCATCTCCTATATTCTTCTTTGCTTCCTGTTCTGCCCTGAACCCCTTACCAATTGCTTGACTCCATCGCTACTACCACCACTACTCAGGGAAGCTGCAAGTGCTGCCACGGGTGGTGGTGGCATCACCTTTTTTGAGGTTTTTGAGCAAAGGCTGGATGGCCATCTGTTGGGAGTCTTGTGATGGGGGTTCCTGCATGGCAGGGGGTTGTACTAGATGGCCCTTGAGGTCTCTTCCAACTCTATGATGAAAATGGGATCCCTATGGTAGGTGGACTGATGCCCCACATGCTTCCTTTCAGGCATTCCAGGAGGAATTTTGGGGAGTGACCTACTATAAAAATATGTCCCCTTTACTTCTAGAATAGCCTTGATCTTCCTCCTTCAAATTCTCCTATTGAATATATTTCTCCCTTTCCCTTTGCATCCTCAAATACATCAAGCATTCTATTTGATAGAAGCATTCCAGTGCACTGACATCCCACTTTGAAAATTGTTTTTTTTTTTAAATTGAAGAACTCTGGTGTTAGCTGCTGGAAGACATGTACCCGCACCAGATTATAGGAAGTAAGTCAATTTAGAGGTACACATTCCATCAAATGCAGGTAGTAAGGTATGATGAAACATGAGCTGCCTTGAGTTCTTTCTGGGAGAAAGGCAGAATAGAAATATTTTTAAATGAGCAAATAAATAATAAAGGTGGAGCAAAAATAGTAGCAGCATCCTGGCAGTCTGGATTTAATGTGGAGTCACAAAAGAATTGCTAATTATAATAACTCATCTGACCAACCTCCCCACCACAAAAAGAGTCAACATTCTGAGGAGTAAATAAAAATATTTTCCAGGTATGATGGCAGTGAACCACTCTGGGAAATAGGACTTCCTTCCCATCTTCTGTGGCAGCCAGCCACTGAAATGCTATAGGGCTGGAATCCAGCAGATGGCAGTGAAGGGAGGACAGGCAGGGGGGTTAAATGTGGTCACATTTGTTGCCATGCATATGAATGCAGAATCACTTCATGCCAATCTCTACCACTGGGCTATCCAGCTAGGACAGTGGTGGCGAACATTTGGCACTCCAAATCTAGAGTGCCAAAGGTTTGTCACTACTGAGCTAGGATATCTAAGAGATATTCAATTGAAGGGAACAGAAAGCTAACATGGAGCTGACCCAACCCTTATCCATGAAATATTCCACCCCAGCATTTTTTCAGATTAGCAAATTTTAGGCATCTATAGGGGTGGGTCTGGCTGGTAGAACTCCCAGAATGGGAGTCCAAAGAATCCAAAAGGCCTGAACCCTACAGATCAGTGATGTGACCTACTTGGGGCTTAATCATTCCATTCTTTGATCATCTGCAAATTGCTGAGTATGAAACAAGTAGTCCTTTAGTAGACTATGCATAATGGGTAAATCTCAAGTTGGGTATGACCAACTGGTACAAAGCAACAGTCCTAGCAACAGAGGCAGAAAAAAACATGAATGAATGGGTCATCTACAAGAAATCAAGAAGACCTTAAAAAGACCTGCTTCCAAAGCATTGCTTTGAAAATTTTGATATAATACAAACCTCAATTATTTCTGCACCAAATACAGGAGGAGTGCTTTTTAGGGTCACCTTGAAATGCCAGCTCTATCTAAACTCTGGTAAGACCTGTAAAAATCACAAGGAATGACAATAGAAGTTTCTTTGAACCAGTCATTTATTTAACTGGTATAGGTACTAAATGTATCCTTTATGTCTTCACATACCAGACATGTGCACTTTTCATTTGTAAGTGATATTTGTGCCCAAACCTTAATTCAGTAATTCACTTAGAGCAGAAGTAACATTATGAGCATTTTTAGGAGGGAAAAACTGCTGCCTAGCTATATACAAAAGCTGTACTGTTTTCTGCAAAGATAGTGGCATTTTAAACACTCTTTTTATATTCTACTATATTTCTAAGCACAGCTGCTCTTATGTGTTACAGAACGCTGCCAATTTCCATGAAAGAAACACTTTTGTTCTCAAGCTCCACTGAGGTCAGAAGTTGATTTTTAAAATTGGAATCTGCTTTGAAATTGTTGCATTCCTCATGCTGTTGTTCATTTCTACATCTAAAAGATTAATATAAATCACTTCTATGGTTCAATACAATGTTCAGATATATCTGATCTCATACCACCTGCTCCATAAATTGCATTAATAGCAAACAGATGTACCTTACATATTCAAAAATTGGTTTCTCCTCCTATGGTTTCCATAAGCATCCCTGACTATGCTCTGCAGAGATTCTTCTTTGTGTTGTACTCTACTTCAAAAAGTAAAATCTTCCCACTAGAGAACAACTGGATAGCACTGCTCCAGAGCCAATCAGTGCAGCTTATTAATCAATTTGAGTGATTTGCTGTGAAACAGCTTCTTTCTCCCCTGTGTTCCATACTTAGCTCACAACACCACCAACCCCCACTCAGGTAGTCCAGAGAGTGAGGCTACTGAATTTGTATGTGGAGGCAGAATGGCATGCCCAGACCATAGTAAATTATATCCTAATGCCTCCATAATGAATCACAAATCTGCAAAAACAGAAACCACCTACTGTTTGTGAGCTCCTCGGTGATTAAATTGGCAAGCTGGGGATGCATCTCATTTGAAGGATGCTTTGAATAATACAGCCTTGATTTTATGAAGCCTTCTTGAGAGAAATGGCAGAAGAGAACACAATTAATCATGAACAAGACTTTAAGGTTTGATGGATTGAGTGGTAACCATTTTAAATGTAAAAGGAAAACTCATTTTCAACATGCTGCTAATTGTAAATCACACCCTGAGATTTTTTGCGAAAAGTGCCTCTACATTTGAGCATCATTGTTTTCAATTTAGTATTTACATTTATATTTGGGGTGGTGTGTGTGTGTGTGTGTGTGTGTGTGTGTGTGTGTGTGTGTGTGTGTGTGTGTGTGTGTGTGTGTGTGTGTGTGTCTTTATATTGCTTTCCTTTCCTTTCCTTTCTTTTCTTTTCTTTTCTTTTCTTTACTTTTCTTTTGTGTGGGCATGATCTACTTTTACGGTAGATTTTATTATCATGTGATTTTAATGTCATTTGAATGTCTTGTAAATGAGTGATCTGATCACTACCAAATATAAAGTTGAACATCCTGAATGTCTTCCACAAATAATACATGAAGATGTGAGTACAGAATAATGATCAAAAAGATCTGCTAATCATTTTCACTGCACTGAATAGCTTTAGTCTTCAGCTGTAATGCCACACTCAGAACATGAGGCACATTCTGTTTCATTTGTGCAAAATGAACTTAAATTTTGTTTTGATCCCCAGTGTGCTGTAGTGGATAATATGACAGATTAGGACTCAAGAGAACCGGGTTTTAATCCGTGCTCATTCAAGGGAACTCATTGGTCAAGTGGAACTCATAAAACTGCTCTTTAAATATCTCACTTACCATGAAAGCCCTGTTAGGGTTGCTTTAAGTTGGTTCTGACTTGACAGCACAGAACAACAACAAGCTTAAATTTGGCTATAATAAATGTATATCAAAAGAGAGAGGGATCTTGCCGGTTGACTATTAGAAAAACAAGTATTGTCTGTTCCTGTGCATTTCTATAGCTTTCAACAACTTGCTAGCTTCCTCTAAATTTAACTGGGCTCTTTCCTCAAAATCAATACATAAAAAAATGGTTTCTTTCCAGGCTAGTCATGTACATGAGTTCTCAGTACCTCCCTCCTTGGTTCTATAGCTAGATGTCTGCTGTCCTGAAACCCTAAGTAAACCCTAAGTTGGTTTTTCAAGAGAAAAGAATATGACCTTAATGTATTCTTTTCCATAACTTTATTATCGAGATCAAGAATCAGAGCAACTAAGGAAGGTCTAGATTATTCAATATCCTTTATAACATCAGTGACATGACTTCATTCTGAGAATGGGAAAAGGGAAGGCCAGTTCAGAAAACAATCCACAGAAAAGGAACTCAGAATCCCTTTAAATTAGATGAAGCTTATATTACCTGTGGCTGGTAAGTACTAATCAATTCCATGTGTCTTGTCTTGTTGGACCACCGGTTAATGAAGTTGGCCGATTTTTTCTATACAGTACATATCTATATGAAAAATGTGTGGGCTGGAAAAATGGGTGTTACTTTGACACAGCATGCTGTAGCAAAATGTACCATGATCAGCATCAAAGAGTCCATTGTTCAGTGTCCCAGCTTTATCAATCTCTTTTTAAATCCATTTATAATGGACCTTACTGTACTTTTAAGGCAGGGTCCTCAAAAGTGTTTAAAAGCCCATCGAAGTCTTCTTTGGCTCAAAAGCACAAAGAATGGGTAGCCAGAAATTTCTGAGAGCAAGCGTTGCTTTCCATCATAGCTTTTATTTGATTTTTCTGTCGAGTTGGGCCTTGCCATTGCATAGGGAAGCTTTTTTTTTCCTGAAGGCGTCAATGAACTCATTAGAACTGAACATGCTGTCTTATTTGGGGACATTCTTTCAAAATGTGCAATCCATCCTTTACAAATAGCAAATGGAGCACCAGGATTCAAGTTCTCATGAAACTAGTGAGTTTTTGGCTTCAAAGTTGATTTGCAAAAAGTACTGCCTCCACTTTGAAGAAATCACATAGAGCTTTCTCAGAGTTTTTTCTTCCTCTCTTTATTGTAAAGTTCCATTGTGTGCTTTTAATCTGTTTCTATCTACAGAAGTTTCAGAATAGTTTATGCTTTTTAGCCATTCACATGATAAACTATTACATTTCATGTACTTCACATGTAGAGGTACTCAATAGTTTTCAAAGAAAGTTAATCATGAGACTTAGAAATGGAAATAATGGATAATAAGCTTTCATGTATCTGAAAATTATAGACAAGAGAAACTATATGTTGACCAGATCTATCAAAGGATTCAAAGTGCAGGATTATGTTGATATTCATGGATTACTTACTGTGCATTGCTTTTAAAAATGAAGCTATCATGGTAGCAAACTTAGATCTTCAGCTTCTCTGATCATTTTCAATGTGAAAAAAAGTTTTTTAGTGATTTTTTTTTACAAAAGTTGCATTTATGGCTGCAATAGATTTCATTTCATTTAAAAAGAGAGAGAAGGGTAGAAAGGGAGAAGGAGGGAGGGAGATGGAAGAATGAGAAACACATATATTAGAACAATCTGGCATAGAAGTTTGTATTATATATGGGTGAAGTTGCCCGTTACAGAAGTGATTGTACACTGAAAAAAGTGTGCACAATTCTTAGCCACTTCTTAAGTGTAAGCACAAATTTCTGCATTTGACCTGTTAATATTTCTGTTCCTTTGAAATTATGCTTAAATGAATTGTCTTTTGTTTTGTATTGGAATGGATGAAATTTTCATTAGAGAAACTACTGGAAAGAATTACCTCCGAATTTCTTATCCTCAGTGACAATACTTTCTTTCCTCTTAGGAGAATGTCTGACTGAGCCAAAAGCCACAAAACAGCTGAGCTAAAAGATTAATTTGACAGCTCATCAATTGCTTTCAGTATTAATGATCCATGAAACCAGACAACAGCTATCATGGTTTTGTGCAAATCCACAATTGTGAAGTTTGTAGAAAAAAACATTCTCACAAATGTTAGAATTCTTGTCAAAACTGACAAAAAACAATGTCAGAAAATGTTTTTTCAGAAAACGAGGGTAAAAAACATACATCCTCATTTTCATGCCCAAACATGACATGAGAGGTATTAATGCCTATTCAGAAGCAGGCGCCACTGAGTTTAGTGGTATTTGCCCCCTCAAAAGTTGCATGGGGTCCTGTTGGCTTATAAAAGGAACATAAAATTAAAAGAAACATCTTAAATAAGCCTAAACAACTGTTGTCATGCTATAAAATTAAAAGAAACATCTTAAAGAAGCCTAAACAACTGTTGTCATTCTAATTGAAAATTGTATGTTTTAGGATTTCCATTTTTAGTGGCTGGTTAGGTAATGGACAAGGAATCATCTTCAGACTGGACATGCTTCTCTATGTCTTAGTGTTATTAATTTGCTGGGTATTCTTTAAAAAACAGTGGCTAAATTAATAGGAGGTAGAAAAGACAGAGAAAGAACAATTTTTGAGAAATAGCTAGGAACCTTGTCCATTCTGCCTACTGTCCAATTCTTATTATTTGAGAATTATTCTTAGTATGTACATGCTCTCTCTCTCTCTCTCTCTCTCTCTCTCTCTCTCTCTCTCTCTGTGTATACAGATTTGCTAGTTTCTTGTCAAGATAGATAATGAGAAAAATAGGGTTGTTGTCAAATCTGATTTCAAACATTTGCAATTTTCCTCACAACTGTGAGTTTCTAAATGGTCATGTTGAGCTCTTTTCCTCTGAAATTACAGTCTTACTAGAATTTCACAGCACTGATTGATACCCAGGAGTGGCATGCCAATGCTTCCATTTTTAACATTATTGTTATTTTTTTTAAGTTGATGAAAGTGAATCTCATCTGAGTTTCCTCAGACAGATGATCTTAACTGACTCTCTGCTGCTAGTCAGTAAGTTTAAAAAAAAAACAGGGTGAAGGAAGCAATGCTAGATTATAAGAAGGCAAAGTTGGCATAGCCCTCACACATCTGCATACACTACTCTTAGCTTGTAGCTGTTTGACAAACATGCTCTGTTTCAATCGCTGTTCCTCTGTCTTTTGCCATTAGTGACTTTGAAAAACTTGTTCCACACAAGAAGCTGTAATTGCAGGACTCGGTGACCCTCTGATAAAACTACCTGTACTACTAAAACTGACTGGACGAGAAGGGTTCAGCTTAGTTTGATTCTCCAAAACCTATGAAGAATCACTTATCAAACAGAGAAGAAGCATGAGGGTAAAAAGGAAAATTATGAATGGGCTTCTTGGGGGTGCTGAGATATCCTCTCTCTCAAATATTTCTTTGGTAAAAACATTTTTTCTCACAAAATGGCAAACTTTAAACAGGGAAGATGTAGAATGGAAATCGAGAATGTAGATTTTCTCTTCAGAGAAAGGAAAGTGATATTTAAGTGATGAAAAGGCAGGGTTAACTATTACCTAAATATATTATAAGCTATATACCAGTTATAGGGAGGTTTTTATGTAGATACATCATCTGAGAGCATGTGTGTGTATAAAAATCTGAACTATCCAGTGCTTTTTATATTGTTCATAGGTGAGGACAATGGGCCCATATAGGTGATTTTTTGTTATGCAAAGACACAAAATGCTTTACAATTCATTTTAATTCATTTTATTGGTAAGAAGTTTTGGTTTTTTGTTTGTTGGTTTGTTTATTTTTTTTGGATCAACTACATCCCCTTTGTGAAGTTATTATGCACCTAGCTGTGGATTGGGATTTTGGGATCAAATCCTGAACCCGGATGCCCATGTTTCAGTGGTAGACAGGAATATATTTCCATAGCTACGGGTAGTACACTCATTCTCAGAGATGTTGGACATGACACCAGTAAAAATGCTTTACTCTATCCTTCTTGACTAGCATAAAATATTTGCTGTGGTATTCCATGAAAAGAGTTTAAAAACCTCTGCTTATTTGCAATGTTGAAGCCATATAGTTGACAAGAGCTAGCTACAGGGAGCACAGATGCCATAGCTTCATGGGCTACTCTTCTGTTTCTATAGGTAGGCACCACAACTCAAAAGAGCTCATTATTAGGGATTTAAATCAATGCTTTGCTTTGTCTTGTGCATAAAGCATGCTATACTACAGCATGCTTCTTGTTGGGGAGAAACACAGCAAGGAATTTTCTGGTGCTCAATCATATAATGATGAACATGACATTTTAAACAAAATAGTAAATATTTTCCATAAAATTGTCTACAGTTTTACACCAGCTGTTAGCAATTTTGCAAAAACTGGCACCACTCATGTCACTGTCTGTATTGTTTGATTTTACAAATTTCCCAGAAACAGAAAAACTACTGATTAGAGATGGGCACTAACAAAAAAAAATGGCAATTTGTTTTGGTTCAGTTCGTTTTGTTTCATTATTAGATATTTTTTTGAAATATTCATTTTGTTGGTTCGTTTTGATTTGTTATTTGTTTTTCCTTCTCAAGTGCCAACTGTGCGGCCCCTGGGGATGGGTTGGCACTTCTTTTATTATTATTTCCCCCTTTATTTTAGAGCATTGATCCGGCCATTCCTGGGGCCGGTTGGCGCTCCTTTTTATTTTTAATTTTTTCTTTCTTTCTTTCTTTCTTTCTTTCTTTCTTTCTTTCTTTCTTTCTTTCTTTCTTCTTCTTCTTCTTCTTCTTCTTCTTCTTCTTCTTCTTCTTCTTCTTATTATTATTATTATTATTATTATTATTATTATTATTATTATTATTATTATTAATTTTTTAGTTTTAAAAGTCCCCAGCAGGTTCGTTTTTTTCCAAGCACTGACCATGTGGCCCCTGGGGCTGGGTCGACACTGGTTTTATTTTTTTATTTTTTTATTTATTTTAGGGTGCCGGCCTTGGTGTTCCTTTTTATTTTATTTTATTTTATTTTATTTTTTTACTGCCAACCACGTGGCTTTCTTGAGAAATTTTGTTGTCCATGGGCCAGTTCTGTGGCCCGGTAATGGGCCCGTGCGCCAGATCAGGGTGGTTCATTTTGGCGGCCTGCAGCCCGGTTTGGCAACCCACTGGCTGGGTCCAGTGCTCACGGGCCGGGGCCGGTGCTCACGCACTGGAACTTTTTCTTTTTACTTTTTTTTAATTGGCGACCAGCTCCTCCCCCCGGATTCCCCCTACCTGCAGCCAGGAGGACCGGACCAGGAAAAGGACCACTCCAGGACCTAGGTAGGAGACACTGGCAAACAAAATGAATCAAAATGAAATGGAATTTCTGTTTCGTTTCATTTCATTTTTCTTAGATGGGGCAGTTCATTATTCATTTTGTTACGTAACGAAATGAGTAAGGAATAATGAAACAAACCAAAAGTTCATTTTGTGCCCATCTCTACTACTGATTTAAGAATGTGAAGAACTGAATGGGTTGTGTGTGAGTTGCTTAGCAATCAAGCTGCACTTTTGTGCTTCCTATGTACAAGATACTGGATTCCTTACCTCCAGCTGAGGGTGAAACAAACTCTCTTCATGCTCCTCCAGAGTTTGTTTCACCCTCAGCTGGAGGTAAGGAATCTTATAGGATATTAAGTTCCTTGTCATGAAGTCTTCTTGAGTAAGTTGATGACAGTGAGATACTTACTAATAATTATTTTTGTTTTATTACTTGTAGGTATCATCTGCAAAGATGTATAGAGTTCAGGTTCAAGCCTTTGGAGTTCTATATATGCTTGGCTACGCTCTAATGTCTTTAGAAGAGCACTTACCTTGTTCTGTCAGTTCCCAGCGGCAAACTGGGTAGGGATGCAAAGGAGGGCTTTTCTTTCAGCAGTAACTCTGACACCAGATTGTGGAAACCCTCACTAGTGGCTCGTTTGTTGCTCTGCCAGCAGGTAAACATATGTGAACATAGACAAGTCTTTGTTATATAAGCCAATTTGCTGTAAAAGCAGCTTTCAATCAATTCAGGCGCAACTTCAAAGAAAGAAAATATTTGCTTTTAATTGCTTGACTGATGTTTTAATTAATTTGTTTTATATATTTTAACTTTACTTTTTAATAAGTTTTTTTATTAGTCACCAAGGGTCTAATAACGAATAACTGTGCCTCATGGCACAGTGGTTAAACCAATGTACTGCAGCTATAACTGTGCTCACAACCTGGGGTTCAATACCAAGTAGCCGGCTCAGGGTTGACTCAGCCTTCTGTCCTTCCATGGTTGGTAAAATGAGTACCCATCTTGCTGGGGGTAGGCAATGTATAGCCTGCACAAATAAATTGTAAATTGCCCAGAGAGTGCTTTAAGCACTTATGGGGGTGGTATATAAGCAGAACACTTTGCTGTTGGGGGGCTTTTAATAAGGAAGAAGCTTCTATGTCTGTCTCATCACAAACAGTATATCTTTTGCCATGTTTGGGTGACATGGATCCTGGTTCTTCAAACCATTTTCTGTCTTGTTCAGTTAGAAGTAGAGATAAGTCAGGAAGGTGATTTACCTTACATCTTTTCTTTTCTATCATTCTCAAAGAGTTAAGGCCTGTGGCAGAAGAACTTTTCTCCTCCTTTTCAATACAATAAATCCACCCATAAATCTAACTTGAGCCTCAGGTACCATAAGGGCAAGCTGAGAAATCATGTACAAAGTCTTTGTTTTATAACATGCCATGTTCACTCGAGAATGTTGTGTTCACAGTAATTGCCAGTCCTTTTCTGTAGATTTGGAGAACATTTTCTGAAGGTTTGTTAAATACCAGCTGAACATTTTTGTAGAAAGTTTGTTACAGAAACCTCAGTGTCCACTAATAACCAAGATAAGTTTCAGTATCTGCAGTTTCAAAGGAAGTGTCACTAATCTTGAGAGGCTTGTTGTCATCCAATGATTCTAAATTAGCATTTAAAATTACCTCAGCTTCTCTGGATCCTGATTGGGCAATTGTCCCAAATGAAATTCTCATGCCTGATCATGATTCAGGGACTTAGGCCAGGGAAGAAGGAAAAGAGTCAGGAACATTCTCACTACTTGCAAAAACTGGCCAAGAACTCCCACTGTTCTCAAATGATCCTTTCAATTATGAAAATAACTACAGTGGAACCTCAGATAACGACTGCCCCGGATAACGAATAATTCAGATAACGACTAGATATTTTCACCCCCCACAGCCCACAGCCCCAGCCTCCCTCCACATTTCTCTTCAACATGCAGAGGTGGGGGCCGGGGGAGGAACACCCACACGCCTCCCAGCTCTCTCACTGCCCGAATGCTCAGCAGCGGCGGCGGCGGCGGCGGTGGTGGTGGTGGTGGTGGTGGTGGTGGTGGTGGAGGAGGAGGAGGAGGAGGAGGAGGAGGAGGAGGAGGAGGAGGAGGAGGAGAGGTGGGGGCCAGGAGGTAGGGGGGAAGGAACCACCACACACCGCCTGGCTCTCATGCCACCCAAATGCCCAGTGGCAGCGGCGGCGGTGGCAGGAGGAGGAGGAGGAGGAGGAGGAGAGGTGGGGGCCGGGGGTGGGGGGAAGGAACCACCACACGCTGCCTTGCTCTCGCACTGCCCCAATGCCCAGTGGTGGCAGCAGCAGAGTTGGAGGAAGAGGAGGAGGAGGAAAGGTAGGGGCTGGGGGGAGGAAGCACCGGTGGCAGGGGTGGGCAAGGAGGGGGAGGAGTGCACTTTTTAAAGAGGTCTCAGGGGGAAGAGGCTATTTAAACCTTTTTTCCAGACCTCTGGAATGGATTAAAATTGGTTTTCCATTCATTTCAATGGGAAACCATGTTTCGGATAACAATTTCTTCAGATAACAACTAACCTCGGAGAACGAATTAAAGTCATTATCCGAGGTACCACTGTATTTGTGTAAAACCAGCAATTTCTATGAATCAGTTACATACAGTCTTATGTTTTACAGATTTGAACTGGCTTGTTTACATATCTCTTACATTTTCTCTGCTTGCTGTGTGAGCTTTGCTTCTCAAAGGAATGAGATTAATGATCCTAGGTACCGAAAATCCCTTCATCGAGATCATTGTCTGAAATATACCTTTCTCTATGATCTTGGTGTGACAACACCCTGGAAGCAGGAGAAATACATATGTAAATCATCAGCCAATCCCAGCAGGAGGGCGGGAGATTGTATGGTATAAAAAGGGTGGAGCCTGGGTTGTGAGGAGTTGTTGGGAGTTGGATAGAGTTGAGAGTTGAGAGCTGAGAGCTGAGAGTGCTGAGAGAGCACAGCTCTGTTAGAGTTCAGTCAGGCAGGTTAGGTGTGACGGCTTTACTGGTTACTGTTTATTAAAGACAGGGAGACTTGAAGATTTGATTTAATCTATTCTATGTTTAAGGCAACACATACCAACTTCAGTCATTGTTGTATTTATTTATTTTCTCAATAAACATCCTTATTATTTTTATGTTATATATCTGAGTCTGTCCCAGTTCATAAGGTGACGATTTAAAAGGTGGTAGCATTATCAAGTGGATCCTGTGAAGAATAATAATTTGGTTCCCTACTCTTCACATTTTCATCACAATTACACGTTAAAAAGGGAGGTGTCGTCACACTCAGGAAGGCCATTTTCTCTGTCTTGAGGACAGTCTGAGCAGGGACCTGGTGAAAAATGATAAAACTCTTGGATGTCAGAGGACATTATATTTTTGTGGAAGACTATTCCATAGGATTTCTTGTGGGCAGGATGTTGATTCTTCTTTTTCCATTTAGGAAATTTAACAAATCAAACTGGCTCTCAAAATGTAGATTATTGTAGATTGAAATATTTATTTTTTGTATAACATACTGTATTGAGAGGAAGACGGATATGAACTTTTTTATCTAATTGGTAACAGATACTATTGCATACAGTTTTCTGACAATAATCCCATCTGGTGGCTAAATGACCATTTTCTCTGCTACTCCATGAAAATACTATTATGTAAAAAGGACATTTCCGCTCCACGTATGTGCTAGCAAGATGCAACTTCAAAGTAAGATTCATTGCTCTGATAATAGTTACAAAGGCATTCTTTGCAACATTCTTAACTTTTCTGAATATCTTATCTGTTCTATCCAAATAATGTCCAGCTGCTTGTTTCATCATATTTTATCACCTGTAAACAAAGTACTGTATCATTATATGTGCTATATCCATGTAATAAATTTAATGCTATTTATCTTTCTACAACGTAGAATTGGGCATGAAATGTAAAAATGGTGTTTCATTTCATTTTTTATTTCATTGGGCTTCTTTTCATTTCATTTCATTTTTTTAAAAAAATCATTCCATTTTTTGTTTTTAACACTGTGTCCGTGGCTTTCCCCCAAATTGCCAGACTGGGAGGGGAAGATGTGGGTCGTTTAAAATGTCTTGGAGTTACTAAGGGTGCTTCGGTGGCTCCAAGGCATTTTAAAACAAACTATGCCTTTCCCCCCAATCTGGTGCATTGGGGGAAATGGCACAGGGTTTTAAAACATTTTTAGCCACCGAAGCAAGCGCCAATGGATGCAGATGTTTCTTGTTTCAGTGGCTAGAAAAAAGTTCTCCCCCCCCCCCAATTGGGTACATGTGAGGCGGGGAATGGCACAGGGTTTTTAAACTTGTTTTTAGCCACTGAAGCAAGCAGCGGCCACGGTCATTGGCACTTACTTTGGTGGCTAAAAAAGTTTTAATGCCCTGCACCATCTCCCCCAATGCACCCAACCGGGGGAAGAGGTGCAGGGTTTTTAAAATGTCTTGGAGCCACTGAGGTAGCCTTGGTGGCTCTAAGACATTTTAAATGGCCCACAACTTTTCCCCCAACATGCCCGATTGGGGGAAAGGCACAGGGTTTTTTAAATGTCTTGGAGCCACCAACATTTTAAATGACATGCTCAATGCATTCCTAATGGAATCCTAATAAAAAAAATGAAACAGAACAAACGGAAAATTTCCAGTTACTTTGGTTTCATTTTTCTTTTAAAAAAATCATTTTGTTTTTCATTTCATTCCAAAACAAAATGAAAAACAAACACTGAAATGAAAAAAAAACATTTTGTGCCCATCTCTATATACAAGATGTCATAGGAACTGGTTCTGATGCTATAAGATAAAGATGGGATAAACATATATATTTATTTTATTTATTTATTAGATATTTATCCAACCCCACTAACTAAAAGGTCACTCTGGGAAGCTAACAACATCTCAATAACATAAATTAAAATTAAACACAACATATAGACAATGTAAAATCAAAATCTCACAATTACAGTTTTAAAAAAGTATAGTAGAAATCATATTAATATTAAACATTGCATGCTAAAGTTAGATGGCATGGCAAGTAGTTTTAGCTGGGGACTGGAGTTAAGATGATGAGACCTGCCTATATAGCCTGGAAAGACCTGCCTATATAGCCATGTTTTTAATGACCTTTTAAAGGAGTCAAATGAGGAAGCAAATCAAATCTCAGACAGAAGATTATTCTAAAGAGGTGGTGCAACCACTGAGAAGACATGGCTTTTCCTGGGGTTAAGGAGCTTAATCACCCTGCCGGAGGTATTACAGGCTGATCTTAGTGGAAGATGGTGTTCTGCCAGGTAGCAAGGTTCGAACAATTTAGGGCTCTGTATATTAGGGTCATACCTTGAAGCTGGTGCAAAACTGTACCACAAGCCAGTGCAAAGCAGCCAAGGTGGAGAAGATATGTTCCTATTTTCTCACCCTGATTAACGGCCTAGTCACCATGTTCTGGATCTGTTGTAGCTTCTGCACTAACCTCATAGGCAACCCCATGTTAAGGCCATTACAGTAGTCTAATCTTGAGACTACCAATAATTTGCCCAAGGAACCTCATCCTTTGCAGGTCATCCCACTGAAAGAGAAGGATGTTCCCAATCCACAGACACTTAGTTCCCCCAACCAAAGGATTTCCATCTTGTCTGGATTCAGTCTGAGTCTATATTCCCTCATCCATCCCAGCTTGGCAACCAGGCATCACTCAAGGTTCTGCTCAGCATCATCTGTAGAAAGATGGAAGGAGAGATAGAGCTGTATTTCATCCCCATGTTGATGGCACAAAGCTCCAAAGTTCCTTATAAACTTCCCCACAGGCTTCATACAGATATTAAATAGTGTTGGTGAGATGATTGACACCTATGGGTCTCCATAATTGAGAGTGCAAGGGGTGGACATCATCTCACCACGCTGAACTTTCTTACTATTAAACTCCAGGAAGGATTGGAGCTAGGCCAGAGCCAACCCAAAGAGTTTTGCAAGGAGTAAACCATGGTTGATGGTATTGAAGGCCACTGAGAAACTGAGGATTACTAGCAGGGACATTTTGCCCTGTCAGTCTCCCTCAAGAAGTCATCTTGCAGAGCGACGAGTGGTGTCTCCATGCCATGATATGGCCTAAAGCTGGACTGGAATGGACTGAGGGATTCAGTAGACATCATATAGGAAAATCATAGGCAGGCATCTTATAGGAAAACAAAGCAAAACTAGCCTTTTGAGAATATATACTGTGACTTCAAGAATGACAATGTGCACTTTAATCGAATTAATTTTTAAAAATCAGTTTAATAATAAATTAAATATTTTCTAATTTTTTTTTAAAAAAATCCATATTTTAAGATTCTAGTTATGCTCAAAGCAAAACCAGAACCATGTATATGTATGGTGGGTTGGGTTTGATTTGTTGGGTCAAATGTTATTCATATCTCACTGTAGACATTATAAATGAGAAAAGCAAATCAACACAGCTCCCTACATAGAGCTCTTCATAACTGTTAAAAGTGAAAGTGAAAGCAAGTAGAAGATTTCCACTTGCATATTTGGAACTGATGGAACACAAAGAAAAACAAATGGGATTATGATGGAATTTAATGAACAAGAAACTCATTACAGTACAAACTAGACCCTTTCCATCTGATGCCTGAAGAATGTTGATGGAGCTACAGCTTATTACAGAAAGCCACTGGACACCAGAGAAAGGAGCAATTATTGTATCTAACTTATATGTGATAAAGTATGCTGTGGGGGATCCAGATGAAAGAACGTAGACTCCAGTTGTCCAACCAGCGGAGCAAATCTCTCGCCCCTTGCTATTCACACATTTTATTACATATCATTTACATTCCACAGTATGCACAGAATCAGTGATTGGTTACATGTTAGATATGCTAGTTGGCTGGCTGCTGTATAGACAATTGCCTCATGGACAGAGCATGCCTTGCCCAGTTATTGATTACCATAACACATGTCCTTGCTGTTTGCAGATGGGGGTGAGTTAATGAGATAGGTGAGTTAAGGAGAAATAGAGAAGAATAGATGGAGGGGAGAATAGGTAAAGGGAAATGGAAGGCAAACAGAATTATCCCACTGAGAGTAAATGTCAAAGAGGAGCAGGGCAGGGTATACAAGCTGAGTAATGAAAAATAACTAATGCTTTAGCTAAATAGTAAGTAATAGGTGAACGAAGTTTATCCAATTTATCCAAGCTGGTTTGGGGGGATAGCAGGGTCTGCAAACATGTGGATTCAGCAGAGTGCCCCATCAGGAATGCTTTCACTGTCATGGAATGCAGACTCTGGACTTCCTCCCATGGGTCAGACTACTACAGTATGCCTGTTCTTGCCTTGGTCTTTAGATCATCTGAGCTCTACATAACATTGGGAGAGACTGTTTCTTCTGCCTGTCCCCATTTCTTTGTTTTCAGCCCTATTTCACAAAACAGGTTTAATTCTTATCTGAACTCATGCACACAGATCTTTGTTTTCAGCCCTATTTCACAAAACAGGTTTAATTCTTATCTGAACTCATGCACACAGATCTTTAATCATTCCATACAATTTTATGTATCTGATGAAATACCCCATCTGGTCCTTGCAAGTCAATGCTATAAAGAATTATGGAAATATGTCTGCACTTTGGTTGTAGTGGCAAACCTTTCCTTTTGGAATGTATCTGTTAAGGGATGATTTGAAAATAAATGATGAAAAGCATGTCATTCCTTATTGTCCTTAAAATTTTGCCTCTTTATTAGAATTAAAGCACCTGGTTTACCACACAGGAAATGCCTGGGTAAGCTGAGTATGACAGATAGATGGGTTCTTAAGAGAATGCCAATAAGATTGGTAGAAACAGTGAATACTGGATTGTACAGTACTTTTTAATCAAGGAGCTGAAAGGGGGGGGGATGACATCTGTAACAATATTTATTTATTTATTTATTTATTTATTTATTTATTTATTATTTATTTATTCAACTTATATGCCGCCCACTACCCAAAGGTCTCTGGGCGGCTTACAATCAAAGAATTAAAACAATTTAAAATAGTTATAAATAAAATATCAATAAATCATCAAACAGTAATAAAAACCTTCTTTAAAATCATCATCCTAAAATTGTCATCACAATCTATATTGTATCAATTAAAAACCTTCTGGAACAGGAAGGTTTTTACCTGGCGCCGAAATGTAATCAGTGTTGGCGCCAGGCGGATCTCAATAGGGAGGGCATTCCATAACTTGGGAGCAGCTGCCGAGAAGGCCCTTTGTCTACAAGCCATCCCTCTCACCTCCTTGATGGATGGCTCTTTCAAAAGCCCCCCCTGGCTCGATCTTAATCGCCGGGTAGGTTCGTATGTGGGAAAGGGATTCTCACCATACAAGACTACTATTCTGGATTGGAACTGTGAACAGTTTCTCTTGATATGCACAGCACTGCAGTCCTCAGCTGCAGTAAATGGGCATGAAGGTATGGACATTTACTGCAGCTGCCTAGTATAAAATTGTACTGTCAAATAACTTAGCATCATGCAAATATTTTACCAGAACTATCAAACAACAGCCAAAGACACCAGCTTTAGTCTTCCTCCTAGGGATAAATTTGTGCCATCTTGCTAAAAGGAAACTGTTATTGTTTTCCTTCTGGGTCAGTTAGGGATTGTCTTGAGCTTTTGCACTGATGACTGAGTTCACAGATAAAATTGTCATTTGATGAAAGGTTGGCTGTTAAGAGGCCAGTGCAATCTTTATTCTATATACTGTCTAATACAGACACACTTACAGCATCTAAGTACAGTCACTTGGCAGTTGATATGGAAAAAAAATCTCCATTTTTTATGTCAGTGAGCATGAAACTCTCACACACTCCAATGATTTCATCAGCTTTCACTAAGGTTTTCATGAGGGTGTGGCAGTGTGAAATGCCCAAAGCATCAAGATTTCAACCGTTGGTAGGTGCTGGTGCTTGTCCAAATCATTTCACAGGCAATAATAACAAATTAACACCCACAGCTACCTCCTCGGAGCCAACACCCAACTAACTATGAGAAATTAATTCTAGCTGCAAAATCTTTCCATTCATAATGTTAATGTCTTTGCTGGTCTAACCTTTATATTTTAATGTACCTACTCTGAGTCTCATCCAAGATTCTTCTAGCAAACTCTGCACAGTGTGGGTGTTGTAAACTAATCATAACTGATTGTTTTCTTTGTTATATTTCATCAAGTTGCTTCTGACTTATGGTAACCCTAATGGGGGAGATTTTGAGGTATGGGAGATGTTTTAAAAATGGCTTACTGTTGCCACCCATCACAGAATTTCCATTGCTCAGTGGAAACTTGAACCCAGCTCTCCTGAACCCTATTCTGCTACAATCCACGTCACCACATTGACTGTAACCAATTATATTACAGTACATGACTGTGCTAAACACTGTTGGAACTATAGATATACAAGCATACAATCTATGAAGATGAACAGTCTTCTTAAAGATAAAGACAGACATGGGAAGCTGTGATACAGGCTTTTGTGAACCTAGATGTGAAATGTCTGTCCCAATGGTCAAGTGCTCTGTATCAAAAGTCTCAATCATCCCCTCCCTCCTATAGACGCTAGAAGACACCATGCTACCAAGGAAGAATAAAACATATAAAGTATACATCATAATAATAATAATAATAATAATAATAATAATAATAATAATAATAATAATAATAATAATAATAATAATAATAATAATAATAATAATAATAATAACCTTTATTGTCATTGCACAACCAGTGTACAGTGAAATTGGCTGAGCTCCCTCCCTCCTCCCAACACCATCCCACTAAAAAGCCATTCAATCTGATTTCACACTGTGTGTCTATCACGAGTTGTCATGCCCCGTTTAACAGTCGAACAGCCCATGGATAAAAACTGTTTTTTTAGCCTGTTGGTACGGCTTGCTATACTTCTGTATCTCCTACCCCGAGGGCAGGACAATAAAGAAGTGCTGACCGGGGTGTGAGTCATCCCTGATGATTTTCCTTGCTCTCCTAAGACAGCGGTCCCTGGCGATATCATCCAGTGGACTCAGGGGACAGCCCATGATGTTTTGTGCTGTGTTCACTACCCTCTGTAAAGTCTTTCTCTCCACAGCTGTCAAACCAGCATACCAGACTGTAATGCAGTACATAAGGACACTTTCTATTGTAGAGCGGTAGAAGGAGGTCATCAATTGTTGTTTCACATTGTTCTTCTGCAAAAGCCTGAGGAAATGGAACCTCTGTTTAGCCTTCCTGGCCACATGGGTTGTATTGATTTTCCAGGTAAGATCTTCACTGAAATGAACTCCCAGGAATTTGAAGGAGGAGACTCTCTCCACCTGGCCTCCCATGATGTACAGTGGAGCTGGTTCCTCTCTTTTCCTCCGGAAGTCCAACACAATGTCCTTAGTTTTGCTGATATTTAGGTGCAAATGATTTTCTAGGCACCATGAGGATAATTTTTGGACCTCCCCCCTATATACTGATTCATCTCCACCTGTTATAAGACCCATTATGGTAGTGTCATCTGCAAACTTAATGATTGCAGTGGATGGGTCAGATGCTACACAGTTATAAGTATACAGTGAATACAGGTAGGGACTAAGCACACAGCCCTGTGGGGACCCAGTGCTAAGCTTCAACGAGATAGATGTGACAGGCCCGATCCTCACTGTTTGAGACCGATCCCTCAGAAAGTCTTTATTCCAGTCACAGATGCTAGAAGAAAGGTCCAAGTCAGTCAGCTTTTTAATAAGGATGCTCGGAAAGATGGTATTAAAAGCCAAGCTATAGTCAATAAACAGCATCCTGACATAATTACCAGGTTTCTCCAGATGACTGGCTGCAAGATGAAAAGCAGTAGCTGTAGCATCATCTGTTGACCTATTCCTTCTGTAGGCGAACAGATGTTGATCAAAGTCCAGTGGAAGGCATGTCCTAAGATGTTGGAGGACCAGTCTTTCAAAGCATTTCATTAGCACTGATGTTAATGCAATTGGTCTGTAGTCATTGAAACAGTTAATTGCTGTTTTCTTGGGGACTGGGACAATGGTAGCTGCTTTCAAGCATGATGGAACACAGGGAGATGTTAAAAATCCTTGTCAGCACCCCTGCTAGTTGATCAGCACAGTTTTTGTGCCCCCTCTGAAGGTTGGGATTACAAAGCATCCTGGAGACAGAGTTCCCTGCTACTGAGACTCCCCAGTCTTAAATTTTATATATCTCTTTGATGTCACCTTCAGTCTCACCCAAGCTTTCTATTGTGGCCATTGACTGAAAATGAAAGTAGAGTTTAAGGTGAAAGAGTTTAAGGTGAAAGAGTTTAAGGTGAAAGAGAACAATTTGTGCCCACCCCCTTCTTTTTCTTCCTGACAAAAGCCTGCATCTAACCTGCTAAAACAATGGGATTTACATAAGTATTGACTCCTTATTTAGATGTCCTAACCTAAAGAACATCCAATCTCGCCTGATTTCGGAAGCTAAGCAGGGACGTCCCTGGTTAGTACTTCGATGGGCAACCTCCAGGGAATACCAGGTGCTGTAGGTGCTTGGAGTAGGAACTGGCAAACCACTCTAGTATTCCTGCCAAGAAAACTCCATGGATGTAGGGTCATGAAGAGTCGGTCATGACTGTAAGGACACAACACACACACTCCAGCTGGAGTGAACAACTAAGTCATTGAAAGGATATGGTAATGGCAGGAAAACCAAAAGAAAGTGGTCATGACAAAAACAAACAAAAGGCAAGTGTCTCAGGCATAAGAATTGGTACTGCAGGCAGAATTCTTAGATACCCCATTTTTTTTTTAGTTTTTTAATAAAGCATTTCCTACATCTCTAAGGACAACACTGAGACATTTCTACAAAAATATATCTCACTATTTGATTGGCTGACAGGAGCCTGATTCTGCTCACAAAGGTGGGCTCATCAGGCACAGGAAAAAACCCAGCCCTCATGCACCCTGTTTGCAGGGATGAAAAACAATTATTCACCCAGCCCTCATGGGAACATGTGAATAAGTCTCCTTTTGCAAACAGAAATGGATGACAACCAACAATTATTCACTTGGCTGACAAGGACCTGGTCCTGCTTAGAAAATGAGAACATGTGAAGATCCCCACTGGCCTCTCCCCTCCCCCTATGCCCACCTGAAGGCCTTCTGGAGGCAAGGGGCGCGCAGAGGTGCCCCAGCAGTGGTGTAGGCAAATGGGGTGGCTGCCGCCGCGGCTGCCGTGGCCCGCCTCGGTTGGGGCAGTCCCTCCGGCTGCCACATCAAACTGAAAGAGGGTGCTCTTGTGCACTCTAGGTTTTCCATCACTGTGTGTAGCTGGGGGAAAGTCCACACATCAAACTGAAAGAGGGTGCTCTTGTGCACTCTAGGTTTTCCATCACTGTATGTAGCTCCTACCACTACTGCTGCAAATACAGTGGTACCTTTTATAAAGGAATTAATTCATACCAAATGAAATTATATTAAGCAAATTTTCCTTTATACAAATTTCCCATAGGAATGCATTGAAAACAGAGTAATCCCTAATCGCAATCATTTTTGTGTTGTACAGATTCACCCCATAGACGATTCTGTTAAGCAAATTTCCCCTCTTTCCAGAATTTTTTATGTTGTACAGATTTTATGTTATACAAACCATTATATAAGGGTCCTCTGTAGTAATCATGTTATTTAATGAATAAAACTGTAAAGGCCATACTTGGATTAAAAAGTAGTATGGCTGTTAAAACAGTGTGTGGAAATATGTTTTAACTAATAAAGAAGTAAATGCTAAGCCATTTTACCTAGTAGATCAATATTCCCAAACTTTGTGTCCCTAGCTCTTCTTGAACTAAAACTCTCAGAAGTCTTTATAACTAGGTGGGCTCATCTGGATTTCTGAGAGTTGTAGTCAAAAATAATCTGAGGACCCAAGATTAGAATGCACTGCATAGATCAATCTACACACGTGCATTTTATTCATGTTCTTCGCATCTTCTTCTGTTTTCACTCCCAAACTTAAAGTGATATGATTCCTTTTTAATATATAACATAATGCTTGTAATCAAAATGACTTCTGAAATAAAGAGAATGTCAATTTAATCTAAAGGAACATTTGACATCAAACACTTGTACCATACTTTTTCAGTCTCCTTTATCTAAAAAGTGATTTTCTAACAGTGTGGAAAACAAGACCAATTAACGCTGGTACTGAAATATACTTTGTTCTATTGTTCTTACACTTACAGATTTATGAGGAGAGAATATAGCTGTGTATAAAATGTATGTATACATAATTATATAGAATTCTGCTACCTCATCAAGTTATGTAAGATTACTTAGGCATACTTCAGCCTATAAATTCTTAATTTAGGCCCTCGGGAGGCCCCATTTTGCAACACATTATTAGTTATTTGTCTCAGCAGAGTTATGTTGTATAACTGGAAACAAAATTATCTTAAATCATTCCTTTTCACTTTGCAGAATGAAATGCCTTAATGTTTATGTGTATCCCCCAAAAAAAAAACAATGTTGCAGCAGACATTCCATCTACATGATGAGATCACTTCCAGGTGTATGCTGATGGGAATGTCAGAAGATGACATTAAATATGATATCATTGCCTCTTTTGAACAGTGTAATTTACTTTGTGGGAATCTATCACTGGACTAGCTAAGGAAATACACACTTTGAACTTTTATATTCTGAGCAAAGCTCCAGTGAATTGGGCAGTGAGCAGGGTGGGAGGTGGAGGAAGAGATGAATGAGACAATCCTTTGGAAGAAAAATTGGTGAGGTACTGGAAATGCAAACCAGAGCATCTTCATGTGGACTCAATCTCTTGGTTGCATGGTTTCCCATAGAACTTTGGGTTGGAAAAGACACTAGAAGCCATCTAATCCACCCCCTTGCTCTTGGCAGGATGTGCTTGAATGAGCTAATAAACACATCTCTAGCATTTAAACAGTTCTCCCCCCAGAGGTTTCAGTGTTATGTTTGTAATAGTCTTACTGGATTGTTCAAAGGTGTATTGAGTCCAGCATCCTGTTTTTCACAAGGGCAACCAGATCATTATACTGTACGTTTATTTTATTTTATTTTAAAAAAAATTGCCTCATGCCAAAAAAGTTATCTGAGTAGCTTACAATGAAGATTTTTTAGTACCAACTGAAATGCAGGATGAACAAAACACACACAATCAGTGGCAGAATATAATAGATCTCATCTCAGCACTCAGAAACACCTCAAATTTAACAGATTTTCAGTCTTTTAAAAAGTACAATGATACAGTGCCCCCCAAATGCCCAAGAAAAAAAGAACTTCAGAAAGATTATTTAATTGATGATTATTGGACTCAATGACCCTACATGGCCCTTCTACCTCCAGAGCTCTATGGAGCCCCAATGTGTGCTGGTAAGTAGAGATGGGCACGAATAGAAAAATGACATTTCATTTTTTAGTTTCCATTACCGGACCTGATTCAGTTCATTTCCGTTTGTCATAACATTTTTCAAAAAACTTCGTTCCGTTTGTTCGTTTATTCGTTCTTCGTTTTGTGTGTAGTGTGTGTGTGTGTGTGTGTGTGTGTGTGGTGCTTGTGCAACTGTGGCTGGGGAAACAGTGGGCTTAATCTTCCTTCCAGCCACTGTGGGGTGGGGGAAAGAGCTCCCCCAGCAAATGCCTCTCAGCTGCTCTGCGCTGGCCCCAAGCCAACGCCTCTCTGGTGCTCAGCTGGCTTCCCTGCACCCCTGGAAAGGAGGTGCAGGAAGCCAGCAAGGAGAAGCTGAGAGGTGGGGTGAGTGGGGAACATAAGTTTCCCACAGGAGACGGGAATAATAGTTTAAAAATGTCTCCTACCTGGTGCTGGTCTGGGTAGCGCTTGATTGCAGTAAAAAAACAACAGCCAATGACGGTAGCGCTTGTTCGGCAATAAAAAAATAAAAATAAAAATAAAAAATAAAAGGAGCACCAAGAGGGCACCAGGGGTGGTCTGGTTAGCACCCTAATATCTTTAAAAACATAATTAAAAATCCCCAGCTCTGACGGGGCCGCAGGGGCCATGCGGTGGGCGCTGAAATAAAATAAAAAACAAACAAAAAAATCCCCGCACTACAGAAACCCGGAAGTGAAAGAAGGGCCCGCCCAGCCCCAGGGGACACACAGTGGGTGCTTGAAAAAATAAAAATTATGGGGCCCCAGGCGTGCCCTGGTCAGCACCCTAAAATCATAAAATAAATAAATAAATACAACCAAGCGTGGACGGGGCCTCAAGGGCGGAGCAGTTGCTTTTAAGAAAAACACACCCGCACTACAGCTGTAGTGCGGGCCAGGAACCCAGAAGTAAATGGGTCATCAGGAAGGGGGAAGATAAGTTACAGGGATCCCTCTTCCCCCCCACCCCATGGGGAGGGGGGAAGAGGTATCTTTAAACTAATCTCCCCTCTCCCAATGGGAAACCTATTTTTCCCACCCCACCTCTCAGCTGCGGAGATCTCACCTTGCGGAGCTCCTGCATTGGCCATGGGGTCATTTTCAGAGAGGTCCTGCCACCCTGCCATGGGCTGGACACCTTCTCAAATGGCCCGCTTGGCACAAAGGGGTCCCCCTAGTGCCAGGCAGGTCATTTTTGAAGGGGTCCAGCCGATGACAGCTCGGCAGGATCCCACTGAAAATGGCCCCATCGCCCGTGCGGAGCTCCTGCATTGGCCACGGGACCATTTTCAGAGAGCTCCTGCCACCCTGCCATCGGCTGGACCCTTTCTCAAATGTCCCACTTGGCACAAGGGTTCCCCTAGTGCCAGGTGGGTCATTTTAAGGGGTCCAGCCGATGACAGCTCAGCAGGATCCCACTGAAAATGGCCTCGTCACCCATGCAGAGCTCCTGCATTGGCCACGGGACCATTTTCAGAGATCTCCTGCTGCCCTGCCATGGGCTGGACCCCTTATAAAATGACCCGCTTGGCACAAGGGGGTCCCCTTAGAGCCAGGCGGGTCATTTTTGAAGGGGTCCAGCCGATGACAGCTCAGCAGGATCCCACTGAAAATGGCCCCGTCACCAGCACAGAGCACTTTCAGGGTGGCGAGAGGGGGCTCCGATACGGGTTCCTCCCGAGGAGACCGGATCTCAGCCCTTCCTTCTTGACTCCCCCATGGAGCCTGACAGCCCTGCGCTGGCGGGCTGTCAAGCTCCATGGTGGAGGAGGGTGGCGAGAGGGGCTGGGATCCATTCTCTGTGCACAGAGACCGGATCACAGCTCCTTCTCGACTCCGCCCCCGAAGCCGGAAGCCATAAGACTGGACCAGGAAGGCCAGCAGCATCACCGGCAGCAGGTAGGAGCGGATGACTTATCGGGCAGCCAGGCCAGTAACTGAAATGAACAGAACCAAGACAATTTTCTTGGTTCTGTTCGGTTTGAGCCTGGCCCGTCCATATGGTCATTATTCGTACTGTTACATAACGGTAACGGTAACGGTAATGGATAATGGTAACAACAAATTGGTCGTTTTGTGCCCATCTCTACTGGTAAGATACTCCATTACCAAGATATGACTGTGAACAAGAACAAAACAAAACTCATTGGTAGCTCTCTCCAACTAGCTTTGAAATGTCTGACATATTCTCTCTTTGTGACAATAACTAGTCATTGCCAACAGGCAAAGATTCCAAGAGTTTTAACTAATGTGGAAATAAATTTTCAATGGTTTCCCTCTAAAGATACAGTGGTCCCCCGCCCTTTCACGATTCATGGACCACGCCCCCGGGACCACAGTACCCCCAAAGGGCTTAAGGGAAAGGGGAGCCATCGCGCACAGCTCACCTGCCCTCGTCTCAGGGGTGCGGGCAGCAGTGGGTGATGTTTAAATGGCTCTGGGCTGAAGAGACAAGCTCTTGTCTCCACAGCCAGAGCCCTTTCCAAAGATTGCTCACCGCCCACCCACCCTCCCCTTGGGGTAGCGGGTGTGCGGGGAGCAATGTTTAAAGGGCTCTTGGCAAGGAGACAAACCCTTGCCTCCACAGCCGGAGCCCTTTCCAAAGATTGCTGCACAGTAGTGGGTGCATGGGGAGCAATGTCGGCTCTGCACAGCGCCTGGCAGGTGGCGGGGGGGATGGGACCCCCCATGCTGCCGCTGAGTGCTGCTCCGAGGCGGTTCCGCACAGTGCCCGGAGGCAGTGGGGGGATGGGATCCCCCACCCCGCCATTGCATGCTGCTCCGAGGTGGGTCTGTGCAGCACCCGGCGGTGGTGGCAGGGGATCCAAACTCCCAATGCCACTGCCATGCGCTGCTGGGGGCCCCTCACCCCCAGGCCCCACCCGACCCGCATCCACATCATGGATTTTCAGCCATCGTGGGTCAGGTGGGTCCCTAACCCCCATGATCGGTGGGGGTTACTGTATCCCCTTTGGATTCATTGTGAGACCTAGCACAGAGTGCACCTCAAAAACAAAACAAAACAAAAACTTACACTGCTGTGTCCTTTTAAACTGCTAATTGATAAATTGCAGACAACCAAAAACACAGAAGTCCAATTTGATCATGAATACTTGGAATTACTGGCCCTACAAAAAAGAAATGCACTAGCCCCACACTGATTCATTATCATTTCTGTCAGTCTGAATGAGCAAGGCTGATGAGTCATAACTGAAGAGTCTCCACTCTCTGTGGCAATTCTCCATGAAACCTGATTTTCCCAGATAGCAATGACTGAAGAAGATACACAGTGTCACAATATGGTGTAGTGGGCAGAATTATGAACTAGGGCTCAGGAGGCCTGGATTTGAATCACTGCTCAATCATAGAAGTTAATGGGTGAGTATGTAAAACAGGTAAATATATTTCATTTAGCTTGACAATCCTATTTGGGTTGATAGAAGTCATTTCCAACTTGAAAGCACACAAACAAACAAAGCAACCATGATTGAAGAGGAAAACATGCACAAAATACATGCATTAGGAAAGTTGTAGATTATGGGAAATGTGTGTGAACATTTATGTGGGAAGAAAACATAAAATGTTGCAATCTGATGGGAACAAAGCTTGGGTGAGACTGAAGGTGACATCAAAGAGATATATAAAAATTAAGACTGGGAAGTCTCAGTAGCAGGGAACTCTGTCTCCAGGATGCTTTGTAATCCCAACCTTCAGAGGGGGCACAAAAATCACACTCATATGCCTCAGGAATCCCTGGATCTCAGTCCCTTTAAAAAGTCTCATCACCACTTCCTCGCCTCACCCTCCCTTTTGAATCTTAACAGGCAGACTCACCCTTTTGTTTTTCCACCCTGCAGCAATAGAAATGTTTGGTGATTTAATTTTTTCTCCCCGCTTTCTTTGTTTATTCAGTTTGCTGTGTTTCCTTCCCCCCTTTTCTAATTAGTCTATTGTCAATTTGTTTTGGGACTGCAGGGGGTGAGGGGGTTTGTGGGGATTCCATACCCCAACAGACTCTGAACCCCAATAAGTTGGCAGCATGGAGGCAGCTTTAGGGCCTGGATTTCCAGAGACATCCAGAGACCAAGAAAGAACCTGGTGTGGTTAAGCTGACCTGGAGCTGACCTACTAGCTCAAGAGGCCAGAAAAACAATGGCATTCCTGGATATCAGGGCACATCTGGTCCCTGACTGTGACCGAGCCCAAAGCTCCCCTTCCCCTGTGCTTATCAATAACTCCCCACTAGCTAAGTATGTTCCTCCTAGATAAGGTGCATTCTCTTGCCCCCCAACCAATGGAATGCATTACATGACCAAGACCATACTTTCTCTGTCTCTTCCTATTGTGTTACTGTTATCAATAAACCTCTGAGTCCCAGGCGCAGCTCACAGAGACACTGAGATACACACTCACACACACGCATGCACACAGCCACCCATGCACAGAGAGGCACAGCCTGGGACCACAGATGATTAATTAATAACACTACAGGGTTGGTTAGCAGGAGGGCACGTGCTAGGCATGGCACCCGATTCCTCATTGGGGTTTGTATTTTAATCTCTTTTTTAGTTTGGTTACCCTCTTGCTCCTTGGTTCAAATTGGGTTTGCTTGATTGGTGAGGCGTGGACAGCATGATATGGGATAGATTTTCAAGCCTGGTTTCCCAATGTGTTTCCCAGAATGTTTGGATGTCTTGCTAGTCCATCTGGTCAGCAATGCCTTGAATATGGGTGCCAGGCAAGTCATTGATCCTCCAAGTTATCGCTGACTTGAGAAAGTTTAAACAGCAATGCGCAGGCACTCGGTTGTATGGTCCACAATTATTCCTCATCGTGTTTGGCATGGAGCCAGAAAGCCCCATTGCATTGAATGTTCGTGTGTGTGTGACTTGTGAGGTAGGTAGGGCTATGCATCCTAGGGACAGTTATTACACAACCAAAATTCTCTATGCACCGTCCAGAGTTATACTGGGACAATGGCATACATCTCTTGGACGTAGGTCTGGAGATCTTTTTAAATGATTTGAGAGGGGCCCTCCAGACTGAGATTTTCGGCTTGGTGGGGGGCAAGGTGCATAATTCTTAGCCCCTTTTCCTTGGCAGGTAGTTCAAGGTGGCTTTTGGAGGTGAGTTTCAAGATGCAGTCCCAGTAAGGGGACAGGGCAGCCTTGTAATTGAATACAATACAGTTCAGGTTAAGCTTAGTTAAAATTGATAAGGTTATAGGTTTGTTAAAGTAGGCTATGGCTGCCATGGGAGATACAGTCTCCCATTGTTGGAAAACGTGCACAAAAAGAAAAAGGAGCACATTTTCAGGTGAACTCACCTGTATTTTGGCCTTATTATCAGTCGCCTTACTTGCACTACAACGAGCACCCCCTTGATTTATTTAAAGAATCCAATAAAGTTGTGCCCCATGTTAAACTCCAATAATTTGTGTCATCTCTATATTTCAGGTCTGGGTATGCAAAGAGTTTTGACTTATCAGGTAGCAATACAGAGCAGAGAAACAGAATCCCTTCTCCAACTTCAAGACATTTAACAATTAGAATGATTTATACAAACAATATAAAAGCATCCATTATATTAATGCATATAGAAATGTGTATTCATGTATACCATAATATATTACTCAAACATCAGAAGTATGCTTGTAAATTCAGATGTTTTCTAGTTCTTTTTCCCCTTTGTCACTTCGACAATACTAACTTTAACCAATTATTGAGCAGGAATACAAATCCCTTCTGAATTCCATGCTGTAGAAGCATGGCAACCCAAAAGCACAGATGGCCTGTTCCCCTAACCTAGTTCTTATTTCACAGTCTCTTGGGTTATTTAGGGCCCTCTACATTACATGAAGAGGAAGCAGTATCAGTTTTCTTTCCAGAGGGACTTCTATGCCATCAAGTGCGAAAACATTTTCTATTATTATCAGGCTACAGAATTTTATTGTGATTAACAATCTAACAGCCAACATAAATGACACAGGCAATTTTCTATTTCCAAGACATATTTGGCCAAATAAGGAAGTAATTTCTATATTGCAGTAAGAATCTTCTTAGGAAAGAAAACAGAAATGGTGCATATTGCATAATGGACAAACTATGCAGGCAGTTTAAGAAAAATAACCTATCATCACTTTTCATGTCTCTTTGACAAAAACAGCCTAGGCATTATCCATGCATAGTTATCACTACAGAACCTTCCTGTTTCGAAAACCATTGCTCCTGTTGAATTGAAAATATTCCTAGCCAACAAATGATGGCTTGTGCTCCATGCAAATGCCTCCATGACTATAAAACAAAAAACACATCCTATTTAATACTTTTACTGGGCTGTGCAATAGAACTCCTGTTCCACACAAAAACTGGTCATACTTAAAATCATGTGTTCTTTCTTTCATTTCCATTATTGGTTGCTGCATGGTACTGCAGCTATGTTTTTGTGCAGCAGAGCAACCCAACATTCTACAAGGCAATTTTAAATATGGAGGTCAGCATACATTTAAAAAAAGGGGTGTTGACAATTTTTTTAAAAAATAAAAAGGATGTTGACACTCTTGATTGGTTCCAGAGGGGGGCAAACAAGATGATTGAGGGTCTGGAAGAAATGTCTTAGGAGGAGGTGTAAATAGCTATGTTTAAATATTTGAAAGGATGTCACATTGAAGAAGGGACTGGTTTGTTTTCCATGGCTTCAGAGACTAGGACATGGGACAATGGTCTCAAACTATAGGAAAAGAGATTCCATTTAAAAATTAGGAAGAACTTCATGAATGTCAGAGCTGTTTGGCAGTGGAATATGCTGCCACGGAGGGCGGTGGAATCTCTTTCTTTGGAGGTTTTTAAGCAAAGGTTGGATGGCCATCTGGACTAGATGGCACTTGAGGCAACTCTATGATTCTATGATTCTATGAAAATATATAACTTTGCAACTGGCCTTTGATTAGCACCGGATTTCAGGAGTGTTCAAGAGTGACTAACTGATCATGCATGGAGCAGATTTACCAGTACAGTGGTACCTCAGTTTAAGTAATTAATTTGTTCTCCAGGGCATTTTGAATTGCAAAAAAAATCATAAACCAAAACATGGTTTCCCATAGGAATGCATTGAAAACCAATTAATCCGTTCTGGAGGTCAGAAAAAATGTAAACTGAGGCATCCCCATTTCCAATAGTTTATTTTCTTAAACAATTTATTTTTGTAGCCAAGGCATTCTTAAACTGAGGTACCACTGTAATAGTGTTCCAAAACAGATTCATTGTTGCACCTTAATTGCAGGGAATTGAGATGTATGGAGGGCAATGGAGGGTCTAAGAAACAGTCAAAAACAAAGTAAAGCAAAAGTAAACTGTTCTACTTACATACCCCCCATAGTGCTTAAAGCCCTCTCTGGGTGGTTTGTAAGTTAATTTTTCAGACTGTATCCCCCCCACACACACACTTAGTGAGTTGGTTGCTCATTTTACCAGTTTCGGAAGAATAGTAGACTAAGTGAACCAAATGCTGGTTACTTGGGAATGAATCCCAGGTTGTGAGCACAGTTTTAGCTGCAGTACAGCCACCAGGCTCTAGAGAAAGTTTCCCTGACAAGTCTAACCTTAAAAAAAAAACAGTGACAATCTAACAAAAGGGATATTTGCTATGTGTCTCTAGGGAAATAGCATGCAATTCTGTAACATTAAAAAAACCACAGGGAGGCACTGAGTGTTTCAGTAGACATTCTTTCACAATTTCTGAGACTAGGCCCCTGACAAACGCCTTCAAGTAGAAATTGGCTCCAGGTCTCGTCCAATTAGCTGAGTTTCAGGAGGATAACTTTTTAACTGTGCTCTGAAGTAGAGACTAAAGTATGACATGTACCACATTCTGTTCATAAAAATATTTTAAAAGGTTCTTAATCCAGGACTGAAAACAAATATTGAGAAGCTCTCTGGTTTCAGCTGTGAAAATTACTGTTTTTTGCATTGTAGTTGGTCATAGTCTTACTAGATGTTAGCAGAACTTTGGTGCCTATATCCTGTCATAGACTCAACCATTCCACTTATCTTGTTTGTCATTATACAATTTTCTGATGATTCAGGAAAAAACTTTCCAAAGATATTATGTGCCATCAAATCACTTCTGATGTTGAGGTTACTGCAGTGGTACCTTGTATAAAGGAATTAATTCATTCCAAATGAAATTCTGTTAAGCAAATTTTCCTTTATACAAATTACCCATAGGAATGCATTGAAAACGGAGTAATTCCTAATTGCAACCATTTTTATGTTGTACGGATTCACCCCATAGGTGATTCTGTTAAGCAAATTTCCCCTACCTCCTGAATTTTTTTGTTGTACAGATTTTATGTTATACAAACCGTTTGTTATAGAAGGGTCCACTGTATATGAGTTAGTGACTTGCAAATTGCTATTAACAGCTCTGCTCAAAAATTATAAACCAGCAACATCTCATGTTAGGATGTTTTCTCTTTCTTACTGCCTTCTTATCAGAAAGATTGCCTTTTCTTGTAAGTTCTGTTCAGATCATGCAAATTAATAACTTTATTGAGTCAGTTTTATGTCCTCCTCTCTCATGTTAGGTCCTCCTCTCTTCCAACTACCCACTTTCCTGAGAAATATATTTATTTATTCATACTTATTAACCACACCGGCTATTTTTCTGGTCATTTTTATTTGTATTTTTATTATTGTGCATGGTAGTTGACCATTTTTGCACTATTATAGGCTTGACCTGATTGAGCACCCACTTTTCTTTCTTTCCGGATGTCTGTGGAATCAGTAAGGCTCACCTCTAATACCACACACACACACACACACACACACACACACACACACACACACACACACACACACACACACACACACACACACACACACACACACACACACACACACACACACACACACACACACACACTGCTTCACTCTCCATTGTCACCACAGTATGGGTAATTTTGACCTTGGGTTCTGAAAGTGCTTCCTTTTCACTTCAGAAAGAAGGAATAATCTTTTGAAAAACATATAAGCTACATTTCTGGGTTTAAAAATGGGACAACAGCTTTCTAATCTGCTGAGCAGACTTTGCAGCATTAGTCTACCTGAGAGGTTAAAGGGTGTTTATGGTTGTTGTGTTTGTCCATTGTGTGTGCTGGACTCCCTCATGCTTTTACTTCACTGTTTCATTAATTCCAAAGCAACCCTTCAAAGTATTTTGGCACAGAAAGACTGTGACCAAACCCCAACTGTTTTTGGTTCCGCCCTTCCCAGCAACCATATTACAGAACATGTGATTAACTTCTGGGATCCTTTAGTACTGGGCAAGTCTACATTTGTGTTTGAACTTGTACACTCAAACTTCCATTTTAAACTTCAGTTTGTGTTCTCAGACTCAACCCAAGTGCACTGATCTCACCTTGAATGTTGTGTTAGGTGCTGTACAAGGAAATAAACAAAAAAATCTCATGAGTATCTGCCAGGAGATTTACACTCCAACAAGCTGTCTTCTATTTATAATTGACAACATTTTCTTCTGCTTTATTCACTTAATTGAACCTGAAAAAATGACCTACTGACTAACAATGAGCATCTTTGATACAGACAGATGTTTGTCTTCTGCTTGGCAGATTAGCAATTTACGTGTTAAGCTAAGTATCCCTTTGAGAACTCTACAGAGAACTTTGTCATTGCTTAATTTTAGCATATTTGTTTAATGACGTTTGTCTTTGAATAATAGCTCAGTTGCTTTGCAATAGATTTTTGGATGGGCCATTAGGAAGAATTAAGAAAATGATTTACACAAAGTACAATATTCTAGCTAGCTAGGCAACATGAAGCCTTTTGTCAGTTTTTGCTACATCACTCTGTCATTCCAATGCAGTATCTAGACATTATTTAACCCCTTCCTCTTAAAAATGAAAACAATAGCTCTGAATAGAAATCAGCACATTTTAAAATCAGCAGCTTAGAAGTGCTGGATTCATTTTAAATAATTCTCCTTGAAAGCTTAGCAAATGTACACTTTTATGTGATATTAAGAAAATGAGTGCCTTTTTAGTTACTTACTAGAGATGGGCATGACCAGGAAAAATTACGTTTTGAGTTTTCATGTGTTGGAGCCGACCTGTTTCGGCTCGTTTCCATTTTTCGTGAAATTTTCCAAAAAATTGTCGTTTTGTTTGTCGGTTTTTCGTCTGTCATTAGTACTTTTTTTTTTTGGGGGGGGAGCGGGCTCCTGGAGGCACCTCTCTGGGGTGGGTGCCTCCTCTGGCCCGCCATGAAGGGAAAGCGGGCTCCTGGAGGCACCTCGTGGGTGCCTCCTCTCCTCACCCGCTACAAAAATGGCATGCATAGCCAATTGGATATGCATACCAAGTTGCAGTAGCAGGCAGAGGCACCTCTCTTTCAGGTGCCTCTGTGACTCACTGCCTGCCGGCATACGGTGCACTTGGGCTGGGGAAAAAAGTGAGAGAGGACCCCTATGGGTGCCCTGTGACTCACTAAGAAGGGAAGTGTACTTGCTGTAGTGCAATGCGAGTACACATCTGGCTTACTGGTTGGGGTTAGCGCAAGGGCTAGGCTTAGGGTTATGGGTAAGGTTAGGGTGAGTTAGTGGGGTACACCTCTGGGTGCCTCTCTGACCCATTAAGAAGGACAGTGTACTGGCGTATGGGTTAGGGTTAGGGTTAGGGTTTGGGTTTGGACTAGGGTTAGTGGGCTTTTTATGCCCGACTGGCACATCCCAGAAGTCTCGGTCAAAACCTGGCCAAGTGGCCATGCAATTGGTGGAATGGCTCCAAAAATTTGCATGGTCCACTCCCATGGCCAGCCCATCGTTAATGTGCAGGTGTAAAAAAATAAAAATAAAAATAAAATAAAATAAAATCAATGGAGACGTTTTGTTGCAAGAAAAACCCACTGCTGCTACTGAAAAAATTCAGGCAGTTTTAAAATAGGTATTTTCGCATGTTTCTGTGGTGCTTTGGTGTGTTTTTGGACCACGATTTTAAAATAAATATTGCGGTCGCCCCATTTTGGATCCCCCGCCTGCACCGCATGGCATGGCGAGTTGGCGAGACGACGAGGATGCCCCCCAACAGAGCAGCCCAGGACAGGAGAGGGGGGAGGCTGGGGACCTCCCCCCCAGAAACCACCCCTCTGGTAGGTGCCCTCACTCAGGCAGGCATATTTTCGCCTGCTTTTTTGGCCGGGAATTGGTTTTTTTTTTTTTATTTTTAAAACTTTTTTTCTGTGCTGCGCCGCTTGGCGAGTTGGCGAGACGACGAGGATGTACACTTTGTGCAGCCCAGGAGAGGAGGGGGGAGGCCAGGGACCCCCTCCCAGAAATCACCCCTCTGGTAGGTGCCCTCAGGCAGGCATATTTTCACCTGCTTTTTTGGCCGGGAATCTTTTTTTTATTTTTAAAACTTTTTTTCTGTTTTCTGCCGCTTGGCCGCTTGGCGAGACAGAGAGGATGCGCATTTTGCGCAGCCCAGGATAGGAGGGGGCCGGGACCCCCCCAGAAACCACCCCTCTGGTAGGTGCCCTCAGGCATGCATATTTTCGCCTGCTTTTTTGGCCGGAATTTTTAAATCTTTTTTTCCTGTGCATTTTGCGGATGCGCAGCCCAGGATAGGAGGGGGGCGGGGACCCCCCCAGAAACCACCCCTCTGGTAGGTGCCCTCAGGCAGGCATATTTTTGCCTGCTTTTTTGGCCGGGAATCGGTTTTTTAATTTATTTTTAAAACTTTTTTTTCTGTGCCGCGCCACTTGGCGAGTTGGCGAGACGACAAGGATGCGCAGCCCAGGAGAGGAGGGGGGAGGCCGGGGACCCCCAGAAACCACCCCTCTGGTAGGTGCCCTCAGGCAGGCATATTTTTGCCTGCTTTTTTGCCCGGGAATCGGGGTTTTTTATTTTTAAAACTTTTTTCCTGTGCCGCTTGGCATCGCGCGATCACTGCGATGCCGCCCAGAATGACCACAACAAATCAGACCCAATTTTTCTTTAGTCGGTTCGAGTTCGAGTTCTGGCGGTGTAATTGTCATTACCGTTTCCGTTATGTAACGGAAAGGAGGAACGGAAATGGAAACGAGGATTCCGCTGAGTCGTGCCCATGTCTATTACTTACATACTTATTTGCTCACTTGCATCTTTCTTTCAAAATGGGAGTTTACAGCAAGACAAACAAATGATGTTGTCATATGCTGTCAAGTCACTTTTCAATTAGACTGAACGTAACAGAGCTTTCAGGGAAAAGGAAGCATTTAGGTAGTAGTTTTATCACTGGCAAGGGAGTTTATTTGGCTAAGCAGTGATTTGAACTAGGGATGGGCACCAAACAAAAAATGAAACACTTTTTCATTATTTTGTTAGCTAATGAAATGAAATGAAATGAAACATTTCATTAGTAATGAAAATAAATGGAAGGTTTTTTTTTCTTTTAAAATGAACTGATTTGTTTTGCTGTAAAACAGCTCCCCTGGTGCTTTTGGAACCCAGGGGAGATTTTATAGAGTAATGAATCAGTTCATTACTGTTTCATTTCATACATTGTTTTTTTAAAAAAATTCTAACAAAGCAAAAATCATGGGGAATGAAATAAAACAAAACAAAACACATTTTTTTTTCTGTTTCGTGGCCATCGCTAATTTGAACTACAGATTCTTAGTTCTACACTCTGTGTACTACACCACACTAGCTCCCTAAGAAGCAAATGCATCTTTTTAGGAACCAGTCATAGTAAAGAACAATTATGGACATTAAAAAATTAAACAAAAATCAGTTCAAACTCCTGTCAGAATCAATTACAGGGAATTAAAAAAAAACACAAAACACAAAACACGAGCAAGATACACACAGAAAGTGCAAAGACAACTATCTAACACAAAATTCTACCAGCCCTTAACCACAGATCCAACCACCAAATACCAAAAGGGATTACAGAACCTCATGAAAGACCTCCCTGGAAATGTACATGAACAAATCCCACAGAATACACCACAAGAACCTCAACCAGCAGCCTTCTATCTTCTACCAAACATACATAAACAAGGTAACCCTGGTCAACCAATTGTATCAAGCATCAACACTATCACAGCTGGAGTATCTGGATACTTGGACAATGTTCCCAAACCCTGTGCTACCAATGCACACCCAGTTATATAAGGGACACCACAGACTTCCTAAGGAATCTTCAATCCACACAGAACCTATCTGATAATACCATCCTAGCTACAATGGGTGTAGAGGCTCTCTATACCAACATACCACATGCAGACTACAAGCTATCACAAACACCATCCGAAACAAGGAAGAATCCAACATAATCACCACACTCTGTGACTTTGTGCTCACACACAACTATTTTCTTTTGTAAAGAAAAACTACCTCCAGATCAAAGGAACTGCAATGGGCACTCTCATTGCCCCACACAATATGTGAACATATTTATGGCTGATCTGGAACAACACTTTCTTAACCACTGCACCCAGAAACCACTTCTCTATTTGAGATACATTGATGACATTTTTCTGATCTCAACCCATGGAGAGGAATCCCTAAAAAAGATTCCACCAGGACTTCAATGGTTTTCACCCAAACATCAACCTCACCCTGGAACAGTCCACAAAACAGGTGAACTTTCTGGACACCACTGTGAAACTACGACATGGGCACCTCAGTATCACATTGTACCAAATACCAACCGACCAGGATATCTATCTGCATTTTTCAAGCTTCCATCCTGAACACACAACAAAATCAATCATATATACCGAAGCCCTTAGATACAACCTCTTCTTCTCTGACCCACAGGATAGAGACTCAAAATTCGGGGATCAACAAAATGCTTTCCTCAGACTACAGTACCCACCTTTAATGGTTAAGGAACAAATCAACAAAGCATGAGGCATACCCAGAGATAACCTGCTACAAGACAGATCCAAAGGGCCAAATGACAGATCACCACTGGTTGTCACTTACAGTCTACAAGTGAGACCACTCACAAATATCTTAAATGATCTCCAGCCCATCCTTGATAAGAACACATAACTTGCCAAAGCTCTTGGTGGGAGACCCATACTTGCCTACAGACAACCTCCCAACCTCAAGTAAATACTAATACACATAAGATTAGAAAACAGCAACATGGACAATGGAACTAAACCTTGCCAAAAACCCTGATACCCAATTTGCCCACATATCTTCTCTGCTAACACAATCACAGGACCTAAAAATGTCACATACAATATCAAGGGCAACTTCACCCGCTCCTCAACCAATGTGATCTATGCCATCTTTTGCCAGCAATGCCCATCTGCACTCTACATTGGACAAACAGGACAATCTCTAAGAAAATGCATCAGTGGACACAAGTTTGACATAAGAAATCATGATACACAGAAACCTGTCTCAAACCATTTCACTCTACCAGGACACTCCTTGAAGGGTTTGAAGGTCACTGTTTTGGAACAGAATCATTACAAATCCAGAAAAAAGAAAAATAGCTGAGATATGCATGATTGACACACACAAGAATGGATTAAACATAAGTCTGGGTTTCTTGAGTCATTGTCAAATTTAATATTACTATATTGCCACTTTTTCTGAGGAAGTGTATCTCTCACCTGAACCCTAAGGTAAGAGTTCCCACTCTCTCACCCCTCTTTTCCATCCCCCACCCCACTCTATCTGGTTCTGGTTTCTGTCTCTTGAGGAATTTACCTTAAAACCACACTTAACATTTCTACAGATCCTGGCCACAGAGCCATTAACAATACTTAACATATGTATGACGCTTAGCCAAATATTCTTTCCCACCATTTGTACAACCAATCATCTCTTCCTCCTCCACAGACCCATTATCAATGCTTAACATATCTAAGACCCTAGCCAAATCCTCCCACCATTTCTACAAACTAATCATCTGTCCCTCCTCTTCCCCCTCTCCTATCCACCAATGAACATCTAGTATGAAATGTGTATCTCATCACGTATTATATTACACACCTCATTCTGCTGCTATATGTCTGAAGAAGTGGATGTGTCCATGAAATGTTACATTAAAATATGAAAGTTAGTCTTTAAGGTGCCACATGTTTTGTGTTTTTTGTATGGTGGGTTTTTTTGCCTGCAGTTTTTGAAAGGACTAACATGTCTATACTCTCTGAAACTTCTGTCAGTATAAAGACCATCAGCATTCCCTTAAAAGAAACCCTTCCTTGTTTAAGTGAAGGAAACCTGATCTGAAAAGTCCTTTGCCCTTTTTCAAGTTGCCAGTCTACTTTTCCTTAAAAATAGAACCACAAGCCAGAAACAGCCATTGAGAAGGCCCTTTCCCATGTCCCCACATAATTCTGAGCATGGTGAGACTGAGAGTAGGGCATCTGCTTAACAGTTTACATCCCAGGCATATTTATATTGTAGAAAACAACTATTAAGATACTCTGGATCTGAGTCATATACGGCCCAACACTTAGAACTCTACTCAGAAACAGTTCCCTTTGTTCCTTTATATAAAACAGGTCCTTATAAGAGTTTCCTATTGGAAGAGTTTCCACAGGTTGAAAACAACAGCTGTGAGGGCTTCTCACATCACCACAAAATTTGCTTCCATATTTGATGGGCTCAGAGAAGAGCCTTCTCTGAATGTCTGAACATTTAAATGGGGATGAAGATCTGCTTCTCCAGACACAGTGGTCATCATATTAAGTGCCAGGGGCATGATCTAGCTCCTCCATATGGATCAAGCAATTTTGCACTTCCGTGAATGTAAACAAAACACTCTACTCATAGCATACAGAGAGGCGACTCATCATTCTCATTCTTTGTGAATTTGAAAGAGATGGTGATGAAGGAATTTTATTCCTGGTGTACATTCATTCATATGATCCAACAGCTTTTGGGGGGGAGAAGGGGGAGATCAGCATAACAACCTATTATCACTCCTCAAACCTATGTTCATTTATGTTTGCATTGGATGTATATTGTATATTGCACCATGTTGTTTAGGAGATAAAGAGATGAATGAAGTAGAATGCCAAGCCCACAAACATACATATTCTTTATTTTCCCATCCCTTGCTACACCAATTAAGCCTGTGATACCACTTCCAGATGGCAAAATGTCTTATTGATGCCAAGAATAGCATATTCCCAAATCTAAAAGTGAGGCCAACAAGCAGCATTAATGCCACAGTTTGCTTGGATTATATCAGTCATTGAAATATAATGAACATTAGAATGAATCCTAAAAGGGATGTGACACACTGTTGCAAGGACCTGTTTTATTACTTTGTTATTTTACTTTATTTCAAAAGTCTATTGGAAAACTCTTCAACATGAAGTCTATCGCTCTATTTTATATGCAGCACTGTTTTTACTTTTGTTCCTGATTTTATTATACTCTCAGTAACCTAATCCTCATCATTTTAGAGCTGTAGAGCTGGAAAGAATCTTATCAATCATTGTGTCCTGCCCCTATGAAGCTGGCACAGGTGGGTATTGAACTCCCAACCACTGACTCCACATCCAGACACCTAAACAACTGAGCTATCAATTTGTATCCATATGTACTTTAAAATCTAAAAGAAAGCTTTGAAGTCAATCAATAAAATATAAGTAACAAGAAATGTTAAGGAAAATTAGTGAAAAACAAAAATAAAAATAAAAAGATGGGGTTCTTAAATTAGAATTGACTATCACAGAGCTCTCTACATGGGGCTGCCCTTGAGGGTAATGTGGAGTTTGCACCTAGTGCAGAATACAGCTGCCAGACTTCTAAGAGAGACAAAAAGGCATCAACCTATTACCCCTGTGTTGGCAGCTCTGCCCTGGTTGCTGGTGCACTACCACATTGACTTCAAGGTTTTGATGTTAAGATACAAAGCCCTAAACAGTTTGGGACCTCAGTATCTGACAGAGTGACTCCTTCCAAGAAGAACTGCCAGGATTTCCCATGCTAGCCAGCCAGGACACCTGGGAGTCCCAACCCTGAGGGAGACCCGGAAATTTGTAACAAAAAAAGAGTAGGGCCTTTTCAGTGGTTTCTCCCCAGTTATGGAACCACCTACTCCCTGAAATTCGGCTGGCACCTCGCTTCAAATTTTTAACAAACTATTGAAGACTTGGTTGTATAGGATGGCCTTTCCAGATTTCTCAAACAATATTCTTTTTACCACTTATATTATCTCCCCCCACAGTTTTATCAATCTATTTTTATCTTTATTTTAGCCTAATTTTAGTTTATTGTTGGTGATTTATGTATATTTTGTTTTGTTGTGCTCCTTGTATTTTGGTTTTTTAAATGTATTCCTTTGTTAGCTTGCCATACCCTAAGCATATCCAATCTCGTCAGATTTTGGAAGCTAAGCAGGGTCAGCCCTGGTTAGTACTTGGATGGGAGACCACCAGGGAATACCAGGTGCTGTAGGCACCTGGAGTAGGAACTGGCAAGCCACTCCAGTATTCCTGCTAAGAAAACTCCATGGACAAGTCGGTCATGACTGTAATGACACAATATATATCTCCATCTATATATATAGAGAGAGAGAGAGAGAGAGAGAGAGAGAGAGAGAGAGAGAGAGAGAGACATGTGACTTCATGTTGTAAAAAGCCCAGAGTAGCCTTAGGGCTAGATGGGCAGTATAAAAGTGAAATAAATCAATAAAATAAATCAATAAATAATTCTTGAGTTTTTGTTCTTATTAAATGTGTTTTAGTGTTGTTTTTATCAAGCATTTCTAATAGTAATTTCTTCAATTATTTAAATATATTGTAATAATTATTGTTCTTAGTTTTTAGTGTAAACCTTCTTGGATCATTTTCAGGAGAAAAGTGGGATGAACTATTGAAAGAAAGAAAGAAAGAAAGAAAGAAAGAAAGAAAGAAAGAAAGAAAGAAAGAAAGAAAGAAAGAAAGAAAGAAAATAAAAAATAACAATTCCCAAATTCAGGAGAGCCTTCACCTTAGCTCTATTGCTGAAAGGCAGTTACCAGGGTCTGCCAGTTGATAGATGTGTTTGCCCTTGTAACGAGACTATTGGAAGTATTGATCATGTTCTCTTGGAGTGATCCATTTATCAGGATATCTGGGGGATTCTTCTTCAGTCTATCTTGCAGCAAACTCAGGGGAGGCTAAGTTCTACACCTGCTTGCAGATAAAAAGCTGGATGTAACTGTGGTGGTGGCTAAGCTCTGTGCCGCAGTGATGAGGCATTGCTCTTCCTGCCAGCTTCAGGTGGAGGGGTCAGATTATTGGCAATGGCCATTGTGTATTTATCCTTACATCTTCTTATGATGTGGGTTGGAGGTGATCTGGAGCATGGGCATGGTCCCAGGCTGGAGACAATGAATAAATGTTCAGATTCTAGACTGTTACTGAGTTGACTACCCTGCTATTGTGCCTACTGGGCTGGGAAGATTTTACCTGCTCTAGCTTTGGTGTAAAGGTTATGCAGTTGTGTTATGTTTGTTCTTGTGTGCATGCTTTTATTGTTTTTATATGCTTTTATTTTGGTTTTATGCAGAATGTATTTTGTATTTTGTCTGGTCAGACTGCTACTAGTCTTTGTAGGGAATCAAATCTCAGAGTCCTCTAGGCCAGGGTATCTCTTTCTATTGGGAAAGAGAAAGGAGATCCCATGTAAGATATATTCTTTTTCTGTTATGTAGGATCTCTCTCCCTCTTGCTCTCCCCCACCACCAGATCTGCTGTTGATCTTTGGAGATAGAGTTTCATGGTGACTACACATGCACCATAAGGTGCCCCTCAAGCTTGGCATATCCACATTACAATACACTCCAGAAATCATTGTAAACTGCTGAAATATGAAGTATAAAAACCTTGGATACAGCAGGTTCAATGAGAGGTCTATTTTCAATTCAACCATGAAGTTATGCCAGTGCAGTACCTCAAGATAATAATTTTGACTCCTACTACTGAAAGGAATGCTGGAATGCTTGATTTACCTCCAAAGTCTATTACAATCATTTAGATTTTTATTAATTCTCCAACCAATATTGTCATTTCTCTTCTGCTTTGTTATACAGGTTTAATTACATTCACTCCTACCTTCTAATAAAAACAAAATCTTTGTAGCAATCCTTTTGTTATCAAAGAAGGTGCAATACCAAATTAATGGAGGTTAATAAAAATAATCCCCTAATGCCATTGTCAAATCTCCAGAACCTCAAAGATGAAGAATTAATTGAAGGTTTGTTTGCTATAGATAAAGATAAATCTCATAAAAGACATACTTTCATTTTTCTCTGCATGAATAAATTATTGTGGCTAGAATGAGCTGTGCAGGGCACAATCAAGCTGAAATTCAGCATTTCTACATCTCACTGAATTTAATGGGAGAAAATTAGGCATATGCCCATTTCACCTTGAACTGAATAGAAGTTAAAAGTACTGTTAGTGCTGCTTTCCAGTTCTAATGACCTCAGTGCACAGCACACATATTACATAAAGCACATCTTTAGACTGCCAGATGCCAGAAATCTCAAGCAGGGTGCATCATCTGAGCAATCTATACACTACTAGATGAAAATCACAGCAAAATACTGGTCTTTTTACAGGTCTAGTAAAGCGAGATCAGTATTTCAGATGTGTCTGGTTAGCTCAGTAGTTTGGGTATTTGGCTGTGGAGACCGAGTTTGGGTGTCAACAAAATTTAAATCAGCTACCAATAAAAACTGTATACAGTAATACCTTGGTTTACAAGCATAATTCATTCTAGAAACATGCTTATAAACCAAAACACTCTTATATCAAAGCAAATTTTCCCCATAAGAAATAATAGAAACTCAGACGATTTGTTCAGAGGTCCCATAGACAACATACTATACACACAAAATGCTAAAACTAACAAAACAGGTTGGCTAGAAGTTCACATCCACACCACACGTGGATCTGGCTATATAATCTGTTCTGCCTGGGACTAACAACTAGATTTTACTCTATATTTTAAATGTGACAATAATAAAGTGTAATTTGTATCCCTATACACACTTGATTGGCTGTCCCATCACTAGAAATGTTTTGAAAAAAATAAGAATGTTGAACACAAATTAAAGAAAATTAAAAATGTAAAGAAAAATAAAACCCTAACCTGTACAATCCTGGTTGGTGCAAGGGAGACCTCTCTCCCTCTATCCTCCCTCTGATTTGGAGGTTGCCTGAGATGGAACATTCCAGACAATCACCCACAATGCAGCAAGGGGAGGGAGGGAGAGACACCATTGGCTCATTTGTGATCATGTGACATGCTGCAGTGCTTGTATATCAAGACATTGTTTGTTGATCAAGGCAAAATTTAGAAGAAATGTTTGCTCGTCTTGCAAAATGTCCTTAAACCAAGTTACTCTTAAACCAAGGTATTACTGTAATGCTAAAACACAACTGAGCAAATTATTACACTAATGCACTACTAGATTAAATTGCAATTTAAAAACACATATAGGAAAATGCCATCCATTAAAAGCCTTTCCTCAAAAGCCAAAGCATACTTGAGTAATGTTGACTTTGCCATCAAGGTGTGGGTTATTTGCCAGTAAGCTCAAAGGCATAAAATCCTACTGTTATGCATTCCTCTTATCCTCCCTGCCCCTCAAATGTTCATAGTGCCAAATTGCTAACAGGTAGTAGATGCCTGTAGATAAACCTTGATTGTTATTTTCCTGTGCTCAGCATGTCGTATTGACCATGAGACCACAATAATTTCTTGATCCCATGAGTCTGGAAAGAGCAGGCTATAATCCTCAAAAGCTCACAATGCAATAAATCAGTTGTTTTGGAAGGTGCCATACTTTTGTTTTGTTTTATTTTTGTTTCTGATGTGTCACTCGTAGTATATCATGTCAATGCAATATTTATTTATTTATTTATTTATTTATTTATTTATTTATTTATTTATCTATCTATATACCGCCCATCTTCCCTGGCGGGAACTCTGGGTGGCTCACAATATTAAAAACGCATAAAATAAGCGAGGAAACCTCCAAGCAGAAAGGCGAACAGGAGGGCAGATGGCGGCAAGTAGAAAAGGAGGGGGGAAGGGGGGGAAAAACTAACTAATGAAGTCTCCAAAGGCCTCTTTGAAAAGGAAAGTCTTCAAGGCCTTCTTAAAGGCAGGCAGGGACTCCAGCAGGCGCAGCTCACTGGGGAGTTGGTTCCATAGAGAAGGACCAACCACAGAGAAGGTGAGGTCCTGCGTACGCATTTTCTGCGCCTCTCTGGGTGTGGCCACTCTCAGTGAGCGCGCCTGCGACGATCTCGTGGGTCTGGATCCGGATGCCCTCTGGGAGATACGCTCCGCCAGGTACTCTTGTCCCAAGCCATGGAGGGCTTTGAAAAGCAAAACCAGGACCTTGAACCTGATCCGGAAGACCACAGGGAGCCAATGCAGGCGGACCAGGACTGGGGTGATGTGCTCATATCTACGGGCACCCACCACCAGCCTGGCCGCCGCATTTTGCACCCGCTGTAGCCTCCGGATCAGGGTCAAGGGCAACCCCACATAGAGGGCATTGCAGTAGTCGATCCTCGAGATCACCAGGGCCTGCACAACTGTCCTCAGGGAGGACTCATCAAGGTACTGGAGGATCTGGGTGATCCTGCGGAGTTGGAAAAAAGCATATCTTTTATGTTAGTATGTGGTATCAAAGTATCTTTCAAGACTTTGTATCCTTGTCATTTAACTGGTCAAAAAAGGAGGGGTGTCATTTCCTGGAAATGGTGATGTATCATGGGAAAAATGTTAACAAGATATGAGGGAAATTTCCAAGTCTATTTTTCCCCATTTGTTTGTTTTCCTGAAACAAATACAGCCTCAATTTAAGCTTGGCTTTTATTTGTATTTAATTATCTGAAATATCTCTGGTGTTTCGAATCAAACCTTTTTTACCAATCTCTGTCAGATTTGCACAAAAATAGAATGAAAATAGTGCTCCTGTCTTATGGCAAAGGAGAAATACTTATAAAAATATCAAAGATAATATATTAGCAAGGTTTCCAAAAGGCATTTATAGCATTGTTTTATGCTTTACCTTTATGGTATGGAGGAAAACTGAAAGCAGTCATTCTATCCTGTTTCTAAGGAAAATTACTGGATATTTGCCATCTCTTTGTTATCTCCTCATTAGCAAACATGCATAAACGTCAAACAGATATTATGAAATGAATATTAATGTAACCTCTGCCTACGTCTCACTTCCTTTGTAAACTTCCTTTTCAAGGTACAGTCTCAACAAGATGGTGATGCAAACAGAGCAGAAAAAAGAAAACAAGCCTGCTCTGGATCAGAACATCATCAGAATGATATAAATCAATGTTCACAACCAATTTCTGGACCAGAGGTACAAGCTTGGTATAACCAGACAGATCCAGGTCCTCTTAAATGACAATTACTTTCTGGATCCATTACAGCACATATTTAGATCCCATTTTGGTGCTGAAATTGCATTGATCACTGTAGCGTAAGACATATGTCAGGAGAGAGACCAGTGGAGGCAATCCTATTAATTCTGAACCTCTCAATGGACTGTGATAACATCAACCATAGTATTCTTCGGGGGAGGGGCGTGAATGTATAAATCAGGAAGGATGGGTTTTTTTTTTAAAGAGTGGTTCTGCTTCTATTTGCAGAATTGTTTTCAGAAAGCTGTGATTAGAGATTTATGCTAGACTCCTTGATCTGTACCCTAAAAGTCCTGTAGAATTTCATCTCTCAACACTTGGTAAAGAATCAGCAGTACACCTCCACTTGAAGGACAAAGGGCACTCATTCAAAGATGAGGATGTACACATATTAGTCAGAGAAGATAGGTGGTTTGAGAGAGGGGTCAGGGAAGCCATTCATGTAAGCATTCAAAACTCCTCTTTCAACAGATGTGGAGGGCTCAGGCACAGTCTATCTGCCACTTCTCAGCGTGTGATTTCAACAATAACCAGACAAATAAGAAGTACTTCATATCTCCAGCACCAAGGCCAAAGCTAAGAACCCATACTTTATGGGTTTCAGCACCTTAGAACATTGTTCACCTTAAGGCTTTTGAGACTGTTGTCTACCTAACGAGCCTATTCAAGCCGTTGTTCATCTCATGAGCCTATTTCAGACCAGGGTGACAAGAGGTCAAAGTGAACTATAAAATGGAGGACTCGCAACTAGCTCTCTTCAAAGTGAAAAAGCTGTTTGGATGAGGGGCAAAACATTTCAGTCTCTCAAGAAAAAGAAGTCCAGTTGCCATGACTCAACTTCCAGACAAAGAACACCAATTGGTGACATCATCCAGAGATTTAGAATTACATCTCATAAGTATGCTGGTGATGCTAAGCTCTATTTTATTTTTAAAAGAATCATGCTTGGGTAAAGCAATAAGTACTTATTCAAACCTAGCCATAGTAATGGTGTAATGGAAGACTACTAAATTGAAAATCCAGGTAAGATGAAGATACTGCTTATGGACTGGTGGTTTATCCTTCTGAAATAGTGGTTGCCATTCTGTTCTGGAAAGCATTGCACTGTATATCTGTGTGCAATGGTGTTAAGCTAACTATGACCAAATGTGGTAGGTGATAATTTTGTTTTCATGATCTACCCATGACCCTCCTGTTAACCAACCAGTTGGATTTGTGTAACCCCATTTGCACAAAACACCATTTTCACAAAAGCTTGCAGCAAGAGGAAAAGGTACATGAATGAATCCAGAGCTACATTATTATTATTACTGGCTACTGAATCATTGAGCTGCCTAGATGCCCTAAGCACGTTGTATCTCGCTGGATTTCAGAAGCTAAGCAGAGTCGGCTCTGGTTAGTACTTGGATGGGAGACGACCAGGGAATACCGGGTGCTGTAGGTGCCTGGAGTAGAAACTGGCAAGCCACTCCAGTATTCTTGCCAAGAAAACTCCATGGACATGGAGTCACAACTGTAATGACACAACACCCCCCACACTGCATCGTTACTCCATAACTTTGGATTTAGTTCAGATTGCTTATTTTAACTTCATAAAGCCATTTCTTCCTTGGGGTTTCAGTGCTTGAAAGAAACATTTCTATATGTTCCCTACCTGAGTAGCTGTATTGTTACAAGATATTCTGACATGAATGCCCTCATATAGGGATATAAATTAACAGGCCTTGCCAATGGTAGCCCCTCATACTGCAAATATACTCCCAAAGAGATCCATCTAGTGTTTTCCTTCTTTGTTAAGTTTTTTAGAATAAGAATGAGGCCTATTATCACTTATACCTTTCAACTTGTTACATATTTTTGCTGTCAGTTATAGTGTAAAGTTGCTATTTTACTCTGAGTTTTGCAGGGTTTTTAAAAATATTTTGAGTACTTGTTACTTTTAAAACTTACTCTATGTTTTGTAATTGTCTTTTATTGCTGATTTTTTATTCTACTTTATTGATTTTTTTATTATGCTTCATATTTTAGCTGTTCTTTATTAATGTCATCTTGAGTACTTTAGCTGTAGGGCAATTCCAAACATGAATACATGAATGAATGAATCCTTAACTATTCAGAACCAAAATGAAACCACAGAGAAGTACTTTCCCAACATTTACTTGCATAAAATATTAGAAATCTTCCATTTTCTTCAGGAAATAAGCATAATGGAAAATAGTATCAATACAGTAAATAAAAAAGAATAGCCAGGTTAATCATCTGCTGATTTTACCTGAAACAAAAGTATTCACTAGAGAGAAGAAATAAACAGATTTTAGCCTACCAATTACCATCCAAGTACAGCAATATTAACATTAAGTTAATACAACATTGGTTGTCAGTAATGGTCCAAGAAATATTTAAAGGAAAACTTCTAAACTGTGTTGCTTACACAGGATTAATATATGGGTAATGAAATCTATCAAAGTGCCAAAGTTTATTGGTACTAGTTTTTAATACTGCAAACTGCCTTGGGACCTATTGAGGAGAAAGTCCAAGTAAAAATATTTTGTTAATAATTAAATAAATTATACATGTATATATTTCCCAGATATAATGGCTGTTCTACATTATAGAACAGAGTTCCAGTGTTTAACCAGGGAAGATATTTAACCAGGATGTTTGCAAAAAAATCTTACTAGATGCTTAGCCAGTTAGCAAGGTGTGCTTTCTCTCTGGGACATGAATCTCTCAACAATTCTTGTGCCAAAGTCTTTGTATGATCAGGGCCGGCACATCCATTAAGGCGAACTAGGCAGTTGCCTAGGGCGTCAAAATGGACAGAGGGTGTTGGCCAGCCTGCTGAACCCACACTGCCCCCTCACTGCTGGCCACCGCCATCTGTCCCCTCACTGCCCATCGCCATCTGCCCACCGCCCCCGTGCCCATCTCCGCCCGCCCCCCACGCCCGCCCCCACTGCCTGCCTGCCGCCCCGCTGTCCCACCACCGCCCACCTGCCCCTCGCCTAGGGCACAAAAAACCTAGCACTGGCCCTGTGTGTGATAAGATATTTTTGTAAGGGAGAGCCCATATTCATTCAAATAGATGGAGCAACCCTCCCCATTCACACACACACACCAGAATGGACATTTGAAAACAGGGAGTAATTAGGCAAGACACAAATACCCTGGAAGTAGCAAAAGCAAGTGCCAATTTTTTTTTTGACAGCAAAGGAATGAGTTCAGAGAATACATATATTATCCAGAAGTTGCTTAGGTAGTATTAACCTAATAAAGCCAATAATCATTGGGCATAATAGACTAGGAGAAATGAGGATATGACCAAGTCTGTTGTATAATAATGGAGCACAGAGTACAGGTAAATCCTGAGGTGAATTGTCATTCATTATTATCTGCTGCTGCAGCTGCTTCTTGCATCAATGTGTTTATTTCAACTGGGATTTTCTGCAGGATTTTTTTGCATATACATTAAATTTATTTATTTATTTATTTATTTATTTATTTATTTTTATTTTTGCATTTATACCCCGCTTATCTTCAGATGAACTTTAAGCGGCTTACAAGGGCTATGTTAGCCACACAAGTACAAGATAAACAAATGTAATTACAACAATAAGTTTAAAAACAGTAAAAACCTAGTGGCACCTCATCAACTAGTGCATATGATGGCGGAGAAGAGAAGAAGAAAAAAAACTAAGATTAAGGATCGCCAAAGGCCTCTTGGAAGAGGTAGGTTTTTAAAGCCTTCCGGAAGGCCAGCAGGGACTCTACAGAGCGCACTTCGGTAGGGATGGAATTCCAAAGGCTAGGGGCCTCCACCGAGAATGCCCGGGTTCGAGTGCTTGTCTTCCAGGCTTCTTGGACAGTGGCGACCCGCAGCAAGTGCGCTCGCACCTGCCGAACAGGACGGGCCGAGGTGGATCGCTGAGCGATACGCTCTGCCAGGTAGTCCGGTCCCAAGCCATGGAGGGTTTTATAAACTAAAACCAGGACCTTGAATCTAATCCGGGCTGCAACAGGCAGCTAATGCAGGTGGGCCAGGACTGGGGTGATGTGTTCATGACGACGCACACCAGCCACCAGCCTGGCCACCGCATTCTGTACCCGCTGCAGACGCCGGAGAAGAGTCAAGGGCAACCCCATGTAGAGGGCGTTACAGTAGTCCTGCCTCGAGATCACCAGTGCTTGGACCACTGTTCTCAGAGAGTTCGCGTCCAGGTACGGGCAGACCTGGGCTATCCGATGGAGATGGTAATAGGCGGACCTGGTCACCGACACCATCTGGGACTCATGGTAAGTGCCGGGTCCAGGAACACACCCAGATTCCGCACCCTATCCGCGAGCTGGAGGGAGACTCCCCCCAGGCAGGGGAGAGGGCCACCGTACCCCGACGGCGAGCTCCCAAAGAACATAACCTCCATCTTCTTGGGGTTGAGCTTAAGCCTGTTCGCCCCGGTCCAAGCCAGTACAGCCTCCAGGCACCCGTCGAGGATCCTCACAGCTTCCACTGCAGAGGTGGAAAAGGAGAGATAGAGCTGCGTGTCATAAGCCTACTGATGACAGCAGACTCCAAAACTCCTGATGACCCCCGCCAACGGCCTTACGTATATGTTGAACAGCATGGGGGACAGAGACGACCCCTGTGGAACCCCACAAGGGAGAATCCAAGGGGCCAATAACTCCCCCCCCCATGCTGGACGTACTGGGGCCGGCCCTCCAGGAAGGAACGGAGCCAACTGCGAGCAGAGCCTCTGATTCCCACCTCAGAGAGCCGGTCCAGTAGGATACCGTTGTCTATGGTATCAAAGGCCGCTGACAGATCCAGGAGGACCAACAGGGTAGAGCAACCCCTGTCGGCCGCCCGGACAAGGTCATCTTGCAGGGCGACCAAAGCTGTTTCGGTACCCTGACAGGGCCTGAACCCAGACTGGCATGGGTCGAGCCACTGCCGATCCTCCAGGTATGACTGCAGCCGGACCGCCGCCACCCTCTCGATCACCTTGCCCATAAACGGGACGTTGGCGATTGGGCGATAGTTTGATAAGTCATCCACCACTAGGCCAGGTTTTTTCCAGAATGGGCTTTACCACCGTCTCCTTCAGATGAGAGGGAAAGACCCCCTCAATGAAGGAGGCAGTGGCGATGACAGAAGCCCATTCAGCCACAGTCCTCTGGCAGCTCGAATTAGCCAGGCAGGGCAAGGGTTGAAAGGGGTGGAGGCAGGCCGGCAATGCGCCATAGCCTTGGAGACCTCGACAGAAGAAACAGGCCCAAGCGCATCCAACTGGGGCGACGAAGGCGGACCAGCGACTGGGGATGGTGGAGCAGGACCACTGCAACTGGAGTCAAAGCCGGCACGGATGGCCTCTATTTTAGTTCAAAAAAAGGCTGCAAACTGCTCACTACTGAAATCAGTAGGAGGAGGCCTGGGCAGACTAGGATTGTTGAGGTCCTGAACCACCCGGAAGAGCTCCGCCTGGCGGTTCGAGGCCTCAGCAATTCTCAGAGAGTTAAAGGATATTCTAGCCTCCCTGATTGCGTTGGTATAGCAACTAGACTGGGCATCAACTGCAGCCTTACTCAATGCTGTCCGGGTTTTCCTCCATCTGCGCTCTAGCCTCCTCCTCTCCTGCTTCATTGCCCTAAGCTCCTCCGTGAACCAAGGGGAGGGCCGGGCTCGGCAACGGAGGAGGTGCTTGGGAGCGATCCGGTCTATGGTGTGGACAGCTGTTTCATGCCAAAGGTTAGCCACATCCTTGGCCAGAGCGCCAGTCATACCACCAGGTAACCCCCAAAGAGCTCCCCGAACAGCTGATGGTCCATGAGCCTCTGGGGGTGGGCCAGAACAGAGGGCTGGTGGTCCCCGCGGGGAGGGGCTGGAATCGCCAGGGAGAATGAGAGCAGGTGGTTGTCTGTCCATGACACAGGAAGGGAGACAATGTCCCCCACCTCCAGACATGAATCCCCCGACATGGAGGTAAGAAACAGATCCAGGGTGTGCCCAGACCTGTGGGTGGGGCATGAAACATGCTGGGACAGACCCATGGAAGCCATGGATTCCATGAACTCCAGAGCTGCACCTGAGAGTCCACCACCCGCATGCACGTTGAAGTCTCCCACGACCAATAGGCGTGGGGACTTCAGCAGAGCAGCGGCAATGAACTCTGTGAGCTCTGGAAGGGATTGTGCAGGGTCGCGGGGAGCTCGTTAACCCAGCACAATGCCAAATCTGTCCCGCTGTCCCACCAACAGGTGAAGAACTTCTAGCCCCTGGCTAACCAATGTCGAGGCCCTGCTGACGTGAAAAGAATCCCTGTACATGATTGCAGCCCCTCCTCCCTTTTGACCCCCCAGCCTTCCCACTCCCTCTACCTGGTACCCGGGCGGACACAGCAGGGAAAGGAGGCCCCCCCTCCGAGCCCACCCAGGTCTCGGTGATAAATGCCAGGTCGGGCTTCTCATCGGCGATGGTATCATGGATGATAGGGATCTTATTATGTACCGACCTGGCATTCATCAGGATACAGGGAAGGTTGGGGGCACTGGTGGGATGACTCCCGGGTACGTGGCAGAGAGCCGAGGGGTCAGAATGAGGGACAGGCACGAGTTGTCTGACCCAAGTTCTTCTTGTCTGACAAACCCAACGGCTATAAGCGTACCGCCCATGGCCCGCCACCGCCGGTATGTGAGCCTCTGCAAACATGGCGCAAAGAGAGAAGATGGAGAGGGAAAAAGAAGGAAGGAAAAAAGAAAGAAAGAAAGAAAGAAAGAAATCCTACTACTGCTAACCAAACGGGTAATACAGTGCAGTACTAAAATTACAAAGCCACAGAACTACAAATAGTCAACACTGTACAGTACAATTATAAACAACGCAAGTGGGCAGCTGCCAAGGGACGATAAAACACACCTGGAGATATAGGAGAAACTAACACAGGTGATTCAAGTCAGCAGATTACTGTGAAGGACACAACTAATCAGCTAAGCCTGGCAGGCACTAAGGTTATACAGTACCAAAAATAAAATTGCCTGCAACAACAAAATAAATAGCAAACAAAATACCCGTAAAAATAATAAATTAGAGTAGAATAAAATAGAGCTGAAAAATAAATAAATAAATAAGGATAAAAGAGCCATAGCCAGGGCAAAGATGGAAAACACCAGGGGGGAAAGGGGGGAGACACAGGGGCAGATGGAAAACGAAGGGAGAGGGACCTCTAAGGGCAGCAGACTAGTGGGGGCTAGGGCACAATAAGATGGAATAAGGATGTAAAGGAGAGGGAGAATGGAACACCAAATCCCCCTCCCACCCGGGCCCTATCCCCAAATGCAAGAGTCTTATACTAGAGTCACTCGCAGCAAAACCCAAGGCACAGTCTAAGGCGAAAAGATAGCCATGCAAGCCCATATTCAAAGGGGCAGGGAGGAAAGCCAGTAGCCGGTAGCCGGGACCATTCAAGCCCCGGAGGCGAACTTCTCCACTCCGGCCGCTTCGAGCACCGGTGGCCAACCTGCCACCCGAGGCCAATGCCAACGACGGGGAGCATGGGCGGGGGGGAGCAGCTGGAGGGGGCTCCCAGCAATGGCCAGTGGCACACCGGCGGCCGATCCGCCACCCAAGCAGCCAAGCCAATCGGTCTGCGGCGGCCGAACCGCCGCCCGAGCTCCGGGGCAAACCACCACCCAAAACCAGCAGCCGGTCCAGCCAACAGAACATCGACGGCCGAAACCGTTGCCCGAGCTCCAAACCGACTCCAAGCCGGCCGCCGGCCAAGGTCGACGGCTGGCTCGGGTAGATCGAAACTGTCGGCAAGGCAAGGCGAGTGGGGAAGCCGCCGAAGGGCAGACAGGTGGAGCGCCAACACACCATTCGGGACCCTGCATCCCACCATCCCAGTGCCCAAACTGCTAGATAGAAACCCTGCGTCCAACCGTCCCAGCGCCCGGATTGCAAGATGGAGAGCAAGCAGGCAGACACGGGTCCAATGCTCAGCTGTTCCGGACGGGAGCCCTGGTGGCGGCTGCGGACCTCAGGTCTTCGGGTCCTCGGAGACAGCTGGAGAAGGCGAACCACAGAGTGCTCTGGGACCCCACTCACGGTACATGCTGGTAGTCGAACAGCGGTCGAAAAAGGGACAGCGATCTCAATTCAGGTGGAAAACGGAGGAGGGGAGGGATGCTCAGCAGGATTGATCCTTGGCGGGTACGGTGGGGCCAGTTGTTAGTGTCTCGGGTAACCGGTAGATGTTCAGCCTCCCACTTCAACCACTTCAGCGCCTCAGTCGCCCTGTTGAGCCCCTTTAAACCCCCTCTAATGTCCCCCGGTGAACAGCCCTGGCCAGGACCGATAAATTAAACAAAAAGCATCACAAAAGGCAGCGCTATACAAGAAAAACATGAAGGCACAGGGGTGCGATAGAAACGAGAGCTGCTGCCGGCCGCCATCTTAAAAAAAAAGATTATTGTATGCCATCTTCCATCAAAATGCTGGTGGGTGTTTGAATACAATGAAATATACTGAATCAAAAGTAAGCATGATTTGTGTAAATCATCCCTATGCTAAACCAGTGTTTTTTTTTTTCCAATTTGAGCAGCAAAGCATGTACACAAAATTACTCTCACCCAAAACATTGTGTTCTGAACCAGTGCATGAAAGCAAGAAGGATTTTATGCATGCACATGCAAATATTAAGCAAAACTGTGGAAATAATGCAACCATTTAACACATCCAACACCAACCGTGACAACAGTTTCTGCTTTGTTGCATGGATTTTTCTCAATCAGAAAGGATAGACTGTATCTTTTTAAAACATTTAGTCTTTCAGTTTATGGTTGCAATATAAGCGTACATACTTTGCTGCTCAAATTGGGAAAAAAAACACTGGTTTAGCATAGGGATGATTTACACAAATCATGGAGACCATGATAATAAAAGCAGTACTCATTGCCTTGCACTCACCTGGATGTGGACAACCTTGTAGGGCTTCAAAATTACTTCTTGAAACATCTTTTTGATGCAGGGCATCCTGATTCAACAAACTATTTGCCTTGCATTTTTCACATCCCTGCAATAAAGATTCATCTTCTATTTTGTTCCATAAACAAGGATGTACATTCACCTTTGTTCATATATTAACCCTGATTCAAGATAGAGATGGGCATGACACACCAAAATGGCGTTCATTTCCGTTCTTCTGCCCCTGGGCCCCCGCTTCAGTTCTTTACCGTTTTTTGGGCCCGTGGGGGCCACTTCGTTATTTGGTGTTTTGATTTTCGGGGGGAAGCGGGCCGCCCCCTGGCATCTCCCCTTAGCGCTGGGATGTCTTCCCCCGCCCACCATTTAAGCCAGTGGCTGCAGCGAGGAAACAGAAGTCTGGGTGGCGATGAAATGGAAGTCCGGGTGGCGAGGAAATGGAAGTCCAAGCCAACGCCTCCCTCCGCCTTCCCTGCGCCTTAAAGGGACCTTACCCACACCGGATGACAGAGCGCCCGGGGCAGAGGGGCAAAGTGGGGGACTCGGCTGCCCTTCGCAGGTTGTGACAGCACCGTGCGCTGTCAGGACCTGCCCGGGGAAGAACCCTTTGGGACCCCCGTTCAGTCCCTCTGTGTGCAGAGGGGCTGAACGGGAGTCTCGCCTTCTCAGGGTGGGTCATGGCAGAGGAAATCGAGCCACAGTCCTGCAGCCCCTTCCTTCTTGACTCTGCCCCAGAGCCTGACAGCTCTGGGGCGGAGTCGAGAAGGAAGGGGCTCCGATCCGGTATCCACACACGAAGGCCGGATCGGAGCCCCCTCTCGCCGCCCTCCATCCCACACCCTGAGAGCCCGGTGGGGAGTTGGGAAAGAAGGGGCTCCGATCCAGTCTCCGTGCATGGAGGCCGGATTGGAGCCCCCTCTCGCCACTCTCTGCCCCACAGCCTGACAGCCCGGTGGGCTGCTGCAGGCTCTGGGGCAGAGTTGAGAAGGAATCCGGTCTCCGTGCGCAGAGGCCAGATCGCAGGCCCCTGACCAGCAGAAATCCAATCTCCTCAGCCGGGATGTGACAGCTGAGCCGGCTGTCACCCCCTCGCTGCGGAGATCGGAGAGATAGCCGCAGCCTTTCCTCCACTTGCGGAGGTGAGAACGGGGCTCAATCCTCCCCCATTGGCGATGACAGCTGGGCTGTCATCGCCAGCAGGGAGGAATGAACCAAACCTAACCGAACTCATTTGTTCTGGTTCTGTTCTGTTCATTCCTAAATTACACCGTTCTCCATTATTCATACCATTACGTAATGGAACAAATAACGGAGAACGGTAACGAGAAAATGGTCATTTCATGCCCATCTCTAATTCAAGGTAATTGAATTTTCCCATTTCTTATGTCCAAAAGCATGCTGGACCAGCATCTGTCAGTCTACTGCAATTAAACAAAGTTTGAAGAAATCTTTTGTCTAGGTATATTAATGTATTAGCTAGTTATGAATTTTTAGCATAGAGAAAGGGGGCCCTTTAGCTCTACTGCCCACTGCACTCACCTCCACACCTCTTTTATACAAGGGGGGCAGGTGACAGACAACAGAGTTTCTCCTCTTCAGACTCAGCACTTTCCATATGTTGGAGGAGGAGGGAAATGACAGAAAAGAGTATTATTGTGCTAAAGTATCCTTCCTTTCGTATGTTAAATATACCCAGATAGGCAGTTCCTTTACTGACATCTTATAATCTTTAACAATCTATAAAATGATTGCTCATCTGGGGAGTCTATCATATCTAGGACTCATTGTGAGACTGCAGGCCTAGTAAATAAATAAACAAGATGGCACTATATACCTGTATACTGGCCATTCTAATGGAAAGCCAATTCTGTTCTAGAACAATTATTGAAAGAAATCTGATATACCAGAGTTCCTGATTACACAGAATGAGTTACACCGGAAAGTTATACTTGCATTCAAATGAAGGTTAGTAGACTCTGTCTCTCTGTCACAAGGTCAGGCACTGAAGGCCAAGATCAGCATACACAATCCCTGTGTTGCCAGGGAAGTTCTGAAGAGGTATTCTAATTGTGTTCAGCTGAATGCACTTACAACCCTCACACAATCAGAAGCCCCCTGATAAGGCAGAGCTTTCAATCATGTGGAGCTAGGAAAGCATGTTGAGATGAGTATGATTAGGAAGCCTCATTAGGAAGTCTCCCAAGCCAAAACAAAAACAAAAACCCCAACAATAAAATATAAATATTATTTAAAAAACACAGCAATGTTGGGAATGAAAGGGGCAGGAGTGCATGCTCTGTTCCTTCTACCTGGCTAGTTTGGAGCACGGAAATGGGAAGCCAAATAGAAGCCATGGGAGATACAAAGCAAGACATGAGACTGGGATAGGTTTCTCCCTCCTCTCTCACTGCTTTTGTTTTAGATTCTTTAAAAAGTGTCTTTCTTGGAGGGTTTTACTTGGAGGGCACAAATACATGTTTAACAAAAACACAATTTTCCCCTCTCATATCCAGTTTATTTATTTTTTAAATTGTATGTGTAACTGATAGGGCCCCCAAATTCTGACTTGCTAGCAGGAGATGTTTATTAGCATAAATTTTCAGGGTCCCCTTGCAACAGAACACTTGTGATGGGGATCTATGAACTGCTTAATGTGAGGGAGAAAATGGATTGAATGCTAGCTTTGCAAGTAGAAGGTGATAAAATTAGATGACTGAAATTCCTATTTTGTTCCTTTGTGTTCCATCTCTAGTAACATTCTCATTCTTTGTCCAGGTATGGGGGCTTATGACTGAAGTGAGGTAAATCACCCAAAATATTTGGATGAAGTTGTTCTTCCCAGTCTGGTTTATGTCCATCTCTATGAAGCACCCACAGCATGGATATTTTCATGGTATAGACCAGACTACTGCCCCTCCTTTTGACCTTCCAGGGTGCAGGGAGATTCCCCCTACTTTGATCTATAGAGAAAAGTTTCAATCCCACAAAAAGGAGAAGTCCAATTGCCATGATTCAACTCCTGGATAACCTCACCTGAAGTACTGAGAAAATACACAGACATATCACAGCTGTGATATTTGCACTTCTGAGAGACTGACTGCCATTCAGTTCAATGGGATGCAAACCAAAGTAGACATTTTTACACACATACTCAGTGTTTATCCTCTCTAGGAAATGATGAACAAGGAAATGAAGTTGTAGTGTGGAACTTCTATATGGAGCTAATCTTCCAAGAATAATGCTTCAGTTGTGGAAGCAGAGAAGGCCTCTCCATGTCTATTCAGAAGTCCATGGTGTTCAGTGAGTCTTACTCCCACATGACTAAGGCTGAAACCTAAACTTCTCTACCACAGATCAATGCTCCACTCCATCAATATAAAGGACATGCTAATTTATCCTCTGAAAGCATGGATATGAGGCATGGAGCAACAGCAAAGGATTCACTGCAATCCATACAAAGAAATACATCATTAAATGAACGAGTTGTGATTAAAGAGAAAGCAGGAGATTAAAAAAAGCAAGGAACAGAAAAGGAACAGGTTTACAATTATTTGAAAGGAAACTGTGTCTTTAACAGTTTTATTCCAACCATTCCCCACCCCACCCCTGGCTCCTGTAAAACAGTTAAGTAGGTTTAGCGTTTCTGGACTTCCGCCAAAGTATTTGGCAACCATTAGAATTTTAAATGATATATTTGATGTGTCTTGGCAGTTGATAAGCTACAGTAATGGCTGCCTCAGATCCAACAGGGCTTTAAAATAAAGATAATTGATTTGTTTTAATAAATATAAAAACAGGCTTTTTTTTAAAGAAAACTTCTTGAGTGCTTCAGATAGCCAATCAGGTTGTTTGTACTACTTCGTGAACATGTCCTTTACGACCTAATGATTCACTGTAGAATTGGGAATTTATACTGTTTACAAAGGAGCAGACACACTGTCTGCAGCTTCCTACCAGCAAGAGGAGCAGAGCCGAAAATTAAGGGACAATCTGGGAATTTATCTCTCTGGTGCCACACAGTATACACTACTGGGAGAAAGCAAATTATGGAATTAGTCCTTCACAAGTTGGTCTTACTTTGTCCCATTGATTCCTGAATGCTTTTAAGTTACCATTGGTACTTAGATGTGGGAAAAATGCAATATTGGATTTGCTTTAGTCCTGCAGTGTTGTTGTTTTTAAACAAAGTCAATATAATATATGAAACAGTTCATTTATAATAGATCATTGCTTGCTGGTAGGAGAAACTAGCAGCTGAAGATTTATATCGTATTCAATAGATACTACGAAGTATTCCAAGTCAAAACTAAAATAGAACTAAACGAAGATACAGAAAATGTATTGAATGCATTCATCATTTGGCAGTCAGTTTGCATGAATTAGTTTAAACATTCAGAGGACTTCATCATACATTACATGAATTTTGCAAAAGACACTGAGGTCATAGCCCTAATCACACTCAACTGAGGATAATTTCCATGAAAATTAGACTAGCATAATATTCAGGGGTAGGTACAGGTCGAATGAGAGGTGGATGATCACATTGTTCTCTAGGTTGCTATATTTGGTTTGATGGGCTACAACGGATGACTCTGTGGTGGTGCTCCAAGCAAAACCAGATGACACCATCTTAATGTTATACAATGCCCTGGGTCCACTAAATGTTTATTTTTATTAATTTTTTGAAATGATTTTTAACCTGCCTTTCTCCTTTAAAAGGACACCAATTGGCTTACAACAATTTAAACACAGTATTTAAGTTAGTAACAATGTATATAAAATACTAAAAGGAATGATGAATACAATGTTAAACAGACATAAGTAACACCAAAATATATTCAAGGCAGTAAGGTACAACAGTACTCTGCTTCCTTTCACAGGAGAAGTGCTTGATGATCCAAAGGGTCCCTTCCATCTCTCCACTTCTTAGATGATGTTGGTGGTGATGGAAAAGGTATTGGCCTGTTTGCGGAAGGACAGTAAAGAGGGGGCCAGTCTAGACTAATGAGAGGGAGTTCCAAAGTCTGGAGCCAGCAGCAGAGAAGGCCCTCTCCCAAGCCCACACCAAACAAATCTGTGAAAGTGGTGGGAGCAAGAGGAAGAATTCTCCTGTGGGAAATTTGCACAGCAATGGCAAGGCCTGGGCAAAATAAATTAAAAATCATTTCAACTGCGAGTGAACAGTCTGTTCTGGGATCAACATTTTTGCCCTTCAGCAACTAGGATAGACTACACTTACCTGATAGGCAGTTAATTATTCCAGCTATGAGCAGGATATGAGTTCATCATTTGTGTTAATAATGTGGTTGTCATCTTGAAAATTCATTTTCTGCACCTGTATCCATCTTCACTGCATCACCATCCCCACATTGTGTACAAAGATTGCATATAAACTTATGACTAAATGTTTTATTCCATTCATCTGAGAAGGTAGAGTCCATGAAAATCCACATCGAAGTAAATCTGGTCTTGAGGTTGCTACAGAATGTTCTTTTTCTTTTCTTTTTCTTTTGTTTTCATTATACATGAGGAAACAGAATAGCATTTCTAAGTCATTGAAAACTACCACTATGACCATTGTTGGTACGGGAAAGCATCACAATTAGGGATGGGCACAAAACAAAAAATGCAATGCTGTGTCATTGCTTTGTTATGCAATGAAACATGACGAAAAGAAATGAAATGAGGAAGCAAGTATTTCGTAATAGACAAAATGAAAGTTTTTTTTCATGTAAATGAACTGTTTCATCTTGTCTGTAAAACAGCTGCAGCTCCCTTACCTGCTGGGCTCAGAGGCCTTTTCGCCTCAGCTGTCGCCAATGAAGAGCCGCAGCCGCAGCCGAAGAGGAAAGGGCAAGTGGGCCCGGTGGGAGTCCTTGCTGCCGCTACCACCAGGGAGGACAGGGCGAGAGCAGGCCCAGCAGGCTGGCTTAGGCCCACCGCCACCACCGAAGATGCCACTGATGCCGCTGGACCCCCCCAAAAGTAACAATGCATTTCATTTAACATTTCATTTCATATGATTTTAGGAAAAAATTGTATGAAACAAACAAAATGAAATGCAAGGGGGACAAAATGGAACAAAACGAAACACATTTTTCCATTTCATGCCCATCCCTAATCACAATAAAGCATAAAAAATAGAAATGGACCCCCCTCCAGTAGCTGTTGTCTGTATTTTGGGCAGTTTGTCCATGTTCTGGAAGTTTTTCTTCCTGATGTTTTCCCAGACTCTGTGGCTGTCATCTTCAGAGGGCAAGGAGCTCAGGGAACTAGCTGTTCTCTCTGTACTCCGGGGTAAAGAGTGAGTGAAACTCTGGGTTTTTAAAGTTGTGGGAAAGGGGGAACTTGTTTTGTGAAAGGGATTAAGAAGTTTCATTGCAATCAGGGGTGGCTGCAATCCTTCTATGTGGTTGATGGGTATCATTAGCTGTTCTGTTGTGTGAACTGATCATTGGTGCTTGTGGCTGGGTGGGAATCATTGAACATTGATTTTCTGCAAGCTGCAGTTTTCAGTACTGGAAGCCAGGCTTTGTTGATTTTTAGACATTCTTCTTTTCTGTTTAAACTGTGCTTGTGTTTGTGGATTTCAATGGGTTCTCTTTGTAGTCTGACGTAGTGATTGTTAGTGTTGTCCAGTACCTCTGTGTCCTGAAAGAGTATCCCCCCACCAGTTTCTATGCCAGCTCTTTTATCTGCATTAAATTATTATTTCCATATTTACAGGTTTATGAGTCCTGCAAGGTAGAACTAACTACTCAGCAGAGCAAGAGCAAAATTGAAAATGCCAAAGTTTTAGATCAAGGAACAATAATTACCAGAAGGCAGCAGATATTATTAGAACTTTGATAGCTTCCTTTTTGACAACCAAAGTAATGAGAACAGGATGGGTGAAAAATTAATTTATTCTATGACAAAAGTAGTAATGAGGTTCAATAATGGTTCATTGTCATCTCCTGCTGAGGTTCTGTAGCAAACCTAATAGCACAACTATGTAACTTGCTGGCACTCAGTTTTTTGAATAGTGTGATCATTATAATCACAGTCTAGAATTGAGGTGATCCAGAAAACAGGTGGTTTGTGATGAGTCATTCTTCATGAAGTGGAAACCATGAACTCCCCTAAAAACAAACCAGTTCACAGTTTTTTCCTTAGGTGCATGCCGGGGGAGCGGACACAGGAAAATGTGTGTGTGTTATTACTTATGCAAGAAAAAGCATGCATATTTACAAGCTTAAGTACAATATATCAGAAATAAACAGACTGAGACATTAAGGTGAAATACTGCAAAATTATTAAGGTGATCATTAATAAAATTATCATAGTAACATCAATAGATTTTAAAACCAAGCCTATGCTTTCAGAAAAAGTTTACAAAATAAATATTTACCATCTACAGAAGTGTTGGCAAACCTATGGCACGGATTCCAAAGGTGGCACCTGGAGCACTTTCTGTGGGGCCCCAACATCACCCCTTCACAGCCACCTGTATTCAGGTTAAATTGATGTATTAGCATGAAATTAGTGGGTTTTGAATTGCAATTTGGGCACTTGGTCTCTAAAAGTTTCGCTATCACTGCCCTAGAGACTCTTTCTGCAATACATGTACTCCCTCCTGTTGCTAAAACTCAAGAACTGTAGTACTCTTTTTATCTGTTCTTATCAAGTCAACAAGCTGCCTAGATGCCCTAAGCACATCTGATCTCGCCTGATTTCGGAAACTAAGCAGGGTCAGCCCTGGTCAGTACTTGGATGGGAGACCACCAGGGAATACCAGGTGCTGTAGGCGCCTGGAGTAGGAACTGGCAAACCACTCCAGTATTCCTGCAAAGAAAACTCCATGGACATGGGATCACGAAGGGTCGGTCATGACTATAACGACTAGAGATGGGCACGAAACGAACAATTTTTCATTTCCGTTTTCATTTTTTGTTTTGTTATGTAACAAAATGACAAACGAATTTTGTCTCTGAAATTAAATGAACAGAAACAGCGGAAATTTTGTTGTGCGTTTTGTTTCTGTTACTGCAATATGAGTGAATTGCTTAAATTCCTTTAAAAAAATCACAAAAAATGAAATAAATGGTAACAAAATGGTAACAAAACAAACGAAAACAAAAATGATTTTTTTTCAAAAATTTGTGAAAAATGGAAACGAACCGAAACGGACCCTCCAAACGACAAACAAAATGCAATTTTTTTTATTCGTGCCCATCTCTAATAACGACACAACACACACACATCAAGTCAACAACTGTCAGCCAGTTTTACTGTTCCAGTATATTGGTTAAGCTTTGTACTGATTTCTATTGTATTTTTAGAGGAATTTTCTACACATATTGCTAGGACAAGAAGTCACTTCATCTAATAATGGGCTTTGCTTTGATTAATCTGACCTTGCACCTTTATAAGAAATATGGTCTCTGTAAGTTGAAAAAGGAGTATATTCCTACTGTGGTATTTTCTACATCAGTAAATATCATTTGCTGGTTTTGCAGATACATTATAGCACTGTAAATGAGATGAGGCAAATATTATTTTGCCAATAGCAAATCATATCCTATGCATCATTTGCAACCTGGACATCTCATATTCCTTTATTTGTTTATTTAAAATATTTTGGCCCCACCGTTCCCCTTAAGAAGGACCCAAGGTGGTTTGCATAATTGAAAATAAGTATTTAAAGCTGAAAACAGTAAATATGCAAATACTGAAAAGGATCAAGAAAATACTACACTAAAGCCAGTCAGCAAAAGCAACACCCAAATCACACTGTAAAAAGTAAAGCACAACAATACATTTAAGAACTGCACTCAGGCAGCCAGTCACTGAGGGGAAGCTTGCCTGAAGAAAAAGGTATTTGCCTGCTTGCAGAAGGATAGCAAAGGTGGGGCCAGCCTGGCTTTGTATGGAAGGGAGTTCCAAAGCAGCAACAGAGAAAGGTCCTCTTCTCTGTCCCCACCAAGTGCACGCATTTACTGTTACTATTGTGCTGGCCAGAGCTGATGGGACTTGCAATCCAACAACATCAGGACCATCACAAACATTGGTTTGTCCTTTTTTATGTCTAATTCTGTGAAAACCAAAAAAAGAGAGGTCAATGCATCCTTTCAGGCAGACTGATGCTTGGCTAAAATAATTGGAAGATGCACATCTTTTAGTCCTTAAAAAAGATGACTAGGCAGGGCTGGGCTGGAAGGCTTGACCATTTGGTCTGCCCCCATGTACCAGCCATGCTGAGACATGACAATAACAAGGATGACAGTTACTACCATACTACCAGCAGCAACAAGAGGTATCCCAGAGTATCATCTCTAGGTATAGATCTTTCACATTCATCCTTCCATATGCTTGTGCTGAGATGTTAATTACCTCCCAATTCTTGGTGACCTCTGCTACAATTCGATACCTCTCAATCTGAAGTTTAACTTGAAAGTTATCTCATACTTATAGCTCCCCACAGGAAGTACACAAAGGAAGTAATCCAATTTGTAGGGGCTTCTGGACATCTAGTACTGTGGACACCTGCTTAAAAGAGTGTCTGAGAACTGAGGTAGTTGAAACCTATTGAGTGATGAGAGAAAGATGGACTGCTGAATTCATTTTCGTACTTGAAGACTTATCTTCTAAATAAATGCAACAAAAGTTGTGCGAGTACATTCAGAACTTTAATGAAAAACCACACAGAGCTTCATCTTATCTATTAACTTTCCATTTTCCCCACAGAAATTGTTTCTGTCAATATTTTATTATGACAGGGGGTGAATGGAGGAAACAAGTGAAGACTAATCTAAGCAGATTTGGTCATAAATGGCACACAGCAACCGAGACTATTGAAAGGAAGGGGAGTGAAGTCCCCCCCCTGACTTCCCCATTTACGTTAGAAGCAGTAAAATGAATCATTAGACATAAATTTAAAAAATACAAAAATGAAATGCAAAGCAGCTGGAGAAATAAGGCGTGGATATATTGCTTGGGCATTATTTGGGATTACAACTGGAGTTTAAACAATCAGTGCATTCATAGCTAACAAAAACAATGGAAATTGGCATATTCGCTAATACTATACTCATGAATCAATAGTTTCATCTAAGATATTACAAGATAGATTCATTCTAACAGGAATAAAGTAATGTCAAGCTGTTTCTCAGTTACAGATAGATCAAATAAGTTACACCATGTCTTTTGTCAAGGAGCTGCATGAAAATATTATTCTCCTAATGCAGTTGGTGAGGGTGGATTTGGCTGTGTAAGCAAAAAATGACAACTCAGTCTCTATCACTCCATCTGAATAAAGATTCAAAGCCAAGCCTCAATGAAAAACTTACCCCACATTCTTTTTCACATGATTCTATACCCTATTCAAAGATAGTTTTCTAGTACTTTTGCAACAGATTTCATTTAGCCACAGAAAATTTGCTCAGTGGATTTGACTGTAGAGGACTACACTGTATAAGGCACTGGGCTAGAATGTCTGGCCTTCATGTATGAAGTACAACTCTCATCATCCCAGACTACTGACCATGCTGAACTGTGGCTGATGGAATCTGTCCAGTAACATGTGGAATGTCAAACATTCCTCCACACCATAACACAAGAAAGTCCAGTTTAGAAGATTCAGTAGACTAGAAGCTATTCAGTATACAGAAAATAATGTAAGAACAAAAAATAAGAAAGGACTTGGTTATTTTGAAACACTTCCATAATAACTTTATGAACATTTCAGTGATAACAGAGATTATTCAAGGTTAAAGCATATCTGTTTCCAAAGACTGAAAAAAGCATATGTTCAGCGAGAATGTCTGATGTAAGCCCTAGGATGGATAGCTTAAGATAGGATTACTGTATAAACAATATAGCAGATATATAATCTAGATCAGTGGTTCTCAAACTGTGGGTTCCCAGATGTTCCTGGACTGCAACTCCCAGAACTCTGAGAACTAGCTGAGCTGGCCAGGATTTCTGGGAGTTGCAGTCCAGAAGCATCTGGGGACCCACAGGTTGAGAACCACTGAGATAATTTGGTTTGCAGTAGAGATAGGCACCAGATGAAAAACAAAATACTTTTTTGTCATTTCATCACGAAATGAAACACCATTTCCCCCTCTAGCAATGAAACAATTCATCTTAGAGGAAATGGCAGGTGAGCTCCCTCAAGCTCTTCCCTGTAAGGCCGGGAAATTAGTAAAGGTTTGGGAGTCAAGGGGCTGAATTATTAAGCTCCAAAGGGGTAACACTAGGGGAAAAATCATTCTTATTAAGCACCCCATTTGGAGCTTAATAAGCCATTCCCCTGAACCCCAAAACTCTTCAAATTTTAGTGGGTGTACAGGGAAGAGCTTGAGGAAGCTTCCCAGTGGTTTTGGTTCCTCTAGGACCCAGGGGAGCATTTCAATACATTTCATTTCATTTTGTAACAAAAACTACTTTAAAATTTCTTACTAACAAAACAAAACAAAACTACTAAACAAACTAAACAAAAGACTATAATTCCATCTCATGCCCATCTCTAGTTTACAGTACTCATACTTCATGCAAATTGGGGAATTCTGAAGGTTCTAGGTATAAAGAATAACTTTCCCAAGATATGGAGATTGGCCAGGCCCCCATGATTTTGCCTTCCTTTGGGAAATCCAGTATCTACACTCCTGTCCAATTTTTGTGGATGACTAGTAGCCATGCTGGTTTGGAAATCCTAGAAATTGTAGTCTAGAAACTTTTCCAAGCTGAGGTCTATGACTTTGGGGAGAAAAGTAACACAATCCTTGAGATGTTAATTGTCCCACCAGGCAACTTTTATTGCCAAGGAAACAGCAGTGACAGTCAATAAGATGTTTGGCTGTAGGTTGTGAAACTGGGCTCAGAAAGTACTTTGATTTTTGTTTTATGGAAGAAAAGAAAGCAAATTTTGAATTACTTGTTGCTACAGGTGCTGGTAGCTAAAGTTAAGTCACAACAAAGCATACCAACTAGGGCAAGAATGTGTTTTATGGAGCAAGGAACACACACACAATAGGTTGCACATCAGTGTACCATGCAAATCAACTCCATCATTGCCCTCCATCCTCCACCTCATGCAACTAATACAAAGAATCAAAACCTGGGTCGTCAAGCAATTAAAGCTAAGGTAAAATTCTATACTGACTTAAAACATGCTGATAAATGAGACAATGACCAAGAAAGCAGAGCAAATAATAGAATCTTTTATTTGAGATTTGGTTATATACTGATAAAGCAAGTTATTCTGATTTGCTTTAGTACAATTTGAATATTTTTATTGCATAAATTGTAAAAGAAGGTGTCCCATTTCACATTTGTCCTTCCTTGTATTAAAGATTTTGCTTCAAATCCTTATTCTGATTAAGTATGAATAGGGAAAAGTAGTTTCTAGGGAGCAAAATAAACTCTTTTTTTCCTGGAAAAGAACACCGGGGGATTAGATTGGCTATAGATTTTGATTTAAGCATTTCTGTCTGGACAGTCTATCACTTATTTCTTTGAACACAGCAACCACATAATCACTGTCAATATCTCATCAGTGCATCATCTATCATAATCTAGTTTATAACAGCCAGGATGAGATAATTTGAGCTGTTTATTATTTCATGCAGTGACACAGCCAATGGACAAAGACAATTTCAGTATAGTGTTATAAAGCAGGTACCCAGAGAAGATAGCTTGGTTTCAGGTCAACATATTGCTCAAGATGCGGAAATGCAAACTTTGCAGCACTTAAAATATAAAGTCAATTGCACAAGAAACAAACAGCTTTATTCCAGCTTTAAGCTTTCCTGAAATATTGAGTGAACTTTTAGGGAGACTAGATATTATCTTGCTTCAATTTCTTCTGGCAAGGAAGAAGCTGGGCTTGCTTTCATCCTTTCTGACAATCAGCTAGATGGTTTGGTGTAAACTTTGCTTCAAAAAGAGAAAGGACACTAGTTTAGCACAGAGACAATGTGTACACATGTTTATGGGGCTTTCCTTTAAAAGAAGGATTGCAACTGCAGGTGTACTCTTTCATATTTTAGGACTTCCGTTGTCAAAATTCTCAAGGAATTAAAAGGAACTACACTTGGGAATTGCAAATTCACACTTCTGCAGATCGCCATCCCACCATGAGAAAGATTTTTCAGTGATTTACCTCCACTGTCAGCTCTTCTGGTGTTGTATATATGAGTATGTACATAACAATGTACAGTATGTGTGAACAGTAGATACACATGTATATGTTTTTTCTCTCCTAAGAGACCTAGAGTAGCAAACAACACAAAATGGATATATTTGTAACATACACAACAATAAGACACTTCATATAAATGAGAAAATGCAATAAAGCCTGATAACCTTAACAATTTTATCTTATATAGAGTAACATATAAAAATGCTTGCAACATATTCCTGGCCTTTCTGGCATACCTTTTTAGTTGATTCAGCAACAGAACCTAGTAAAATTATTGGCCATTATGATCACAAGTAGAGATGGGCATGATTAGGGAAAATGACATTTTCGAGTCGAGGCAGCTCGTTTTGGCTTAAATTTTTGCTGAAAATTTGCAAAAATTAGTCAGTTCGTTTTTTCGTTTTTAAGCAGGCTCCTGGAGGGAGCTGCAGGAGTCAGCCACAAGTGACGGACTGGCAGACTCTTTGCACCCGCTGTGTCTCACGTACTTGCATGTAGTGCAATGCAAGTAGATCTGGCTTAGGGTTAAGACGGGTTAGTGCAAGGGCTAGGGTTAGGCTAGTTACGGGTGAGGTTAGGGTGAGTATTGGGGTGCACCTCTGGGTGCCTCTCTGACCCACTTAGAAGGACAGTGTTTTGGGTTAGGCTTAGGTTCGGATTCGGGTTTGGGCTATTAGTGGGCTGTTTATGCCCGATTGGCACATCCCAGAAGTCTCTGTGGTCAACCTGGCCAAGTGGCCATGCGATTGGTGGAAAATTTGCATGCTCCACTCCCATGGGCGAGCCCATCATTGAAAATGTGCAGGTGTAGAAAAATAAAATAAAATAAAATAAAATAAAATAAAATAAAATCAACAGAGACTTTTATTTTTGCAAGAAAAACCCACTGCTGCTACTGTAAAAATTCAAGCATTTAAAATAGCTAATTTTCGCATGTTTCTGTGGTGCTTTGGTGGGGTTTTGGGCAACGATTTCAAAAAAATATTGCGAATTTTGGATCCCCCACACTGCATGGCAAATGGATGCGCCCTCCCAGCCTGGTAAAGTCAGCAAAACCTGGCCATGCGATTGGTGGAATGGCTCCAAAACTTTGCATGGTCCACTCCCATGGGCGAGCCCATCATTGCGAATGCACAGGTGTAAAAAAATAAAATAAAATAAAATAAAATAAAATCAACGGAGACTTTTTTGCAAGAAAAACCCACTGCTGCTACTGTAAAAATTCAAGCATTTAAAATAGCTAATTTTTGCATGTTTCTGTGGTGCTTTGGTGGGGTTTTGGGCAACGATTTCAAAAAAAATATTGTGGTCGCCATTTTGGATCCCCCGCACTGCATGGCAAATGGATGCGCTCTCCCAGCCTGGTACCAGCAGCGCAGCAGTAGCAATAGCCAAGGAGAGGGGGGCAGGGAACCCCCCAAATAAAACACCCTTCTGGCCTGGTAGGTGCCCTCAGACAGTTTTCGCCTACTTTTAGGGCCGGGAATCGTTTTTTTTTTTAACTTTTAAAAACTTTTTTTCTGTGCCACTTGGCATTGCGCGATCGCCGCGATGCAAGTAATGAGCACGACAAATCAGACCAAAATTGTTCATTTTTCAAGCTAGTAATTCCGTTACCGTTTCCGTAGAGTAACGGATACGAGTAATGGAAAAGGAAACGGGAATACCGCTACGTCGTGCCCATCTCTAATCACAAGGCTGCTTTTTAAATGCTGAAATGTTTAAATCTGCTTTTATTGCATTATATTTTTTATGCTACGGCTTTGTTGTTGTTTTTCTTTTTCTAATGCTGAAGTATTGGTTTATTGTATAGGGCTTGATGTTTGCTTATTGTTTATACTGTGAACTGCCCAAAAACCCATAGTGGCCTTTAATTAGATGGGTGGTAAGTAAGTAAGTAAGTAAGTAAGTAAGTAAGTAAGTAAGTAAGTAAGTAAGTAAGTAAGTAAGTAAGTAGCAGTTCCTAGCCTCCAAAAGCTAATATAAACAATTCTGCTATGTAAACATTCTACACAAAGGTTTTCTTGGACACTATAGTCTATGTACTCTGCTGCAATTGATTACATTATTTCTGTTCTGTCTCAGAATGTTTAGTCAAGGAAACCCTGTAAATATGTTCATTTCAAATGGCACTGAAAAGATTGAACGAATAAACTTTATGACAAATTTCACCTGAAAAGTTTCCTCTCTCCCTTCCTTTAGATTCCACTGCTTCCAAAGTTTCCTTTGTCTCCTGGGAAAGATTTTTCTTGTGGGGAGGAGTCTTTAAAAGTAAAGATCACTGAAATAGTACAGTTGTTCCCTATTTCGTGGTTAATACACTGTGGTTCCAGTATATTGCAGGACTGCAGTATATCAAATGGAAGGTCCCCTGAGGCAAGCTGCATGGGCCTGTTTGAGTTCTCTTGCCCTTACCGCAGGCCTGGTGCTCCCTGAACAGCCTCCGACAGGCTTCCCGGACCTGTCAGAGGCCCCAGAAGTGATTTTCAGTGAACTGGAGGTCACTTTTGAAAAACCAAAGTGACTTCTGGATCAGTGGAAACCACTTCTGGGGTCTCCATCAGGTCCTGGAAGCCCATTGGAGGCCCATGTGACACTTCAGTGTGTATCATATCCATGGGATGAATTATGCAGTTAACTGGGTCTGGATAGTGTTCAAAAATTCCAACAATACTGTACAATAATTAAGAACAGCACAGGGACTTGAACAATGGCAAATATCAGGTTCCTACACAGCTTCCTTGATCTAGTGTAGCTGAATATACTGCTATGGAAAGAATGGAATTAACAGAGAACTCAAGCTACATTGTATGATTTTTGGCAGAGAGTTGATGGAGAAATATTATGAATTTACAACTTAAAGTTCAAAAGATTATAATGAAATAATTTTACAAGTACATTAAAATGTGCACATTAAAATGTGAAATTCAACTGGTTTAAAATGTTTTCACCATATTTTTATTGCTTCAGGGTTTTTTTCATCCAGAGAACCTAGAGATCTAAGGACTTTTTTCTGGATTATTTTTCCATATAACCCATTCTTCTTAACAAGTCCCCATTAATACAGAGGGACTGCTTTTTGAGCAACATTCTTAAGAATTATGCATGTTTACAAGACTTACAAGACACCTTGAGATGCAGAAATGGAGCGAAGATGAAGAGAACTTGAAGAACTATGAACTCTCAAATGACAAACCATGAATCAGGTCTTTTTAAAAACTGTGGCCTCTGGGACTGCCACCACCATCCCAGCTCCTGGGGCCTGCATTACAGCCACTGGGGCCTATGCTGCCACCCTGGCTGCTGGAATCTGCAATGGAGCTGCCAGGCCCACCATCACCATCATGGCAGTTGGGGCCTGCAATGCAATGATGGGGCGGACAAAGCTTTTTCATCTGCTGGGAACACTGCCACAATTGCCAGTGCCAGGGCTACCAGGTGCATTGTGGCTACCACAGCTGCAATCATGATTGGGGTTGACACAGTGGTGATATAGGCTCTGGCAACAATTTAGGCTTCAGAGATGATGTAGGGCTCAGTAATGGTAGAGGCCACACATAAGGTAGGAATGGGGGAGTGGGAACCTGTTGGGATGGATAAACTGGGGGGAGGGTTCTGAAGTATGTGTGTGTGTGGCTCTCTGAAATCATCATTGTTGTCATTGTCGTCGTCGTCGTAATTGACATCATCATCATCAAAGTAAATATTTGTCTCTTTGTATTCATCGGGACTCCAGCCCCAACAAATATTAAGGGAGAGATATTTAACAAATCAATGATATTTCTTTAATATCCCTATTTATTTATTTATTTATTTGTCCTCACCTCTAGTCTGTAGCATAACGGTGGAATGGATTATGAAGGTAACTGGGTCTGGATAATGTTCAAATATTCCAGCAATACAGTACAATAATTACAACAGCATGGAGACTAGAATACTGGCCAAGTATCAGATTTCAACACAGCTTCTTTGATCTAGGAAAGGTGTATTTTCATCTCTGATTGTTTTTGCTTTTTCTCTTCAAGGAAAGTTTTTAATTTGATCAGGTATGTTTTCATCATCTGTACAAAATACCAACACCTACAGTCCAGAAGGAATCCAGATTGTCATATATAATGTCTCCCAACAATCTTCAGAGCTGCCAGGAGGTGTAACAGCATTAGTGTGGGCAACATTAAAGAATGTACCCAGGAGTATATGAAGGTGCCAGCTGACATGCAAAGAAATGCCAATTTAATGCCCAACACCAATTAGAAAACTCAATTACAAAAGAAGAATTTGGAAAAAAAAAGAAAATCCCATCACTGTAAATAGTGCTCACTCTGAGTGACAAGTGGACACATAGAATAGGATAAATTCTATAGTGAGAAGAGTGTGAATAGCTCTCATTTCCACTAGTAAGATGTATTTGCCTTTTACACAGTGAAGGAAAAACAATTAGATGATGCATTCACTTTGCTAAGTTGATTAAAAGCTCTTCAAGGGCCTCAAGTGGTGCAAAGTTTCAAGACTATTGATTAAATTTGCATCTTTTATTATTATTATTAACATTTTTGCATCTCTTAATTTAGAAAAGTTTTTCCATGCAGAGTATAACCCAAACAGTAAAATATTTTCCTGAGATACACTGCATAAATGGAAAATGAATTCCTGTTTCTCTTTTTCTTGAATGAATGAAATTTTATTTACGGTCAACAACCAAAAACCAAAAATAAAATCATAAAAATAAGGATGTTCAAATATGCATTCCAATAGACAGCACGTGAATCAAACCTTATTACAAGATATATCGTAAATACAATTTTTAATACAATTTAAAATACAGTTTAAAATTTATTCTGGTCCGAAATAAAAGTAGCCATTAGCTACGATAAAAAGAGTCATCAGTAACTACTTTGTTTCTTTATAAATTTGTTTACGAACCCTTATTGCAGCAGCACAGAATTTGGCAACTTGCCTAGTTACCTGGTAAGTGTTATCAGAAAGGAGCAACTGTATATAGAATTCTATTGAACTCCCAGGATATTTGCCTATAATTGGGGAGATAATCTCCTTGCGTAGATCTTGATAATAGGTGCAGAATAGAAGCACATGTTCTACACATTCCAATTGGTCATTGGCACATGGGCAATTTTGATCTGAAAAAGGTAAACCTTGAAACCTCCCCTCCAGTAGCTTGGAGGGAAGGACATTTAATCTAGCCAGTGTAAAGGCCCTCCTGGAGACAGGAGATATGAGCCTATCCAGATATGGGGAGGCAGTAAATGCTGATTTCTTAAGGAATTCCATTTTCCCCAACTGGGCAACATGTTTCTGCAGTTCTATATCTCTGATTCGTAATTTTACCTCATTCATGGCTTTACAAAAACCCAATGTTTGGAGGGTACAAGGAGAATAACCTAATTTATGTATAACTTTTATTACCTGTTTTTTCCATTCAGACTGAAAAGTATCTGTCAAAAGCAAGGGAGTTAAGCCCTCTGAAAGGAAAATGAGCTTAAGCCAGTACTTAACCATAAGGAATTTGGCTTGTGCTTCAATGGGAATAAGCCCAACCTCTAAACGAAGTAAAGTGTTGGAGACACATGTAGGAATGCCCAAAATGGCTCTTGCAAATCTGGTTTGAACAGTCTCCAGAGCTCTCAAGTTAGCATATCCGAACAGCTGTGAGCCATAAAGCATTTGGGTAATGATTTTAGCCCTGAAAACTTGCAAAGTAGAGGGAACATGTTTCCCCCCGGTAGAATTAAAGAATCTTCTAATGGCTTTGCTGTTGCCTTGTGCTCTCATTGCAGCACAGCTTATATGCATGGACCAAGCACCAGATGGCTGAAATGTTATACCTAGGTACTTATACTGCTGGACCTGTTCAATTGGGTGACCATTAAGGGACCATTTATGTTTAATTCTCCTCCTGCCAAAAACCATTATTTTGGTTTTAGTATAATTAATTTCTAAACATTCCTGAGTACAGTATGAGGAGAAAGCTCCCAGGAGCCTTCTAAACCCAACACATGAGGTCGACAAAAGCACAGCATCATCTGCATATAGAAGTATAGGAATTGGGCGAGATGCCAGCTTGGGTGGGTGAAAATCTACGTTGGATAAACTCTCAACAATGCCATTAATATATAGATTGAATAAGGTTGGGGCTAAGATACATCCTTGCCTCACGCCCTTATGTACAGGAACTGGGTTAGTTAGGATCCCATCAGAGTTACAAAGAACCTGTAAATAAGAATTCTCATGTAAAAGACGGATTAACATAAGAAGTCGTTTGTCAATATTCATAGATTGCAGTTTTAACCATAATATGTCTCTAGAAATAGAGTCAAATGCAGATTTAAAATCTATGAAAGCAGCATAGAGAATCCCACCTTTGGGGGCTGAGTATTTACTAGCTAAATGATGAAGAACATGGCACTGATCAATTGTGGATTTCCCTTGCCTAAAACCTGCCTGTTCTTCTACAAGAATATTCTCTACCCGTAACCAATCTTCTATTTTTTCCAACAAATGCCTTGCATATAATTTACTGATGGAACTTAATAAACTGATAGGACGATAATTGGCAGGATCCCTTCTGTTTCCTTTTTTAAAAATTGGGACAACAATAGCTAATCCCCAGTCCTTTGGTATACAAGCTGTTCTATCAATCCAGGTAAACAGGGTAGCTAGTATAGGAGCCCACCATTCGGCATTTGCTTTAATAAGATCCGATGGAATAAAGTCAGGCCCTGAGGCTTTACCTGGTTTTAAACGATCAATTAGCATGAGTACTTCCTGTTTAGTGACTGGAGGCCACTCTGGGAGGTCTTCTAGTTCAGTTTGGAAGGCGGAAGTACAGGGTGATTGAGCCGCATAGTGCCTGCCAAAATATTCTTCCCATACTGTCGGCATTATATAGTAGTCTGATTTAGGAATAAAAGTTAAAGTTCCCCTAGCTACTATCTTCCAGAATGAAGCCGAGTCTCTCAGATGGGCAGCTGTTAGCAAGCATTGCCAGGCCTTCCTCTGGGCTTGTAGTTTCTTAGTTTTAATCAAGGATTTATACCTTTTTTTGCACTGATACCAATTTTCTGGGATTCTCCCAAGATTCTGATTCCTATAGTCTCTATAGGTCTCCAGTAGCTCATTCTTTAATGCTCTACATTCTGAATCAAACCAGTGCTTTGAACAGGTGGTACGAGGCAATAGGTACCGGATTTATTACAAATTAAATGGGTTTGCAATGACTCTACCAAATTAGAATATGTATTTAGGGCTTGTTTTGCTGATCTCGCTGTGGTAATAAGATTTCTAAAATGCATATAAGGGTTGGTGGCTAATAGATTCCTTGTACAGGCCGACTGCTCATCAGTCCACCTTATTCTAACCTTCCTTATATCAGCTGCTATGGATACAATTGGAGCACACTCTGCTACCACATTATATTAATTATAATTCAGCTTAATCATCAGGGGTAAATGATCACTTTCACCCCGATATTTTATCTCAAACTCTAGAATGGAATCAGCCAAATCCCTTGAAATCAGCACATAATCTATTATTGAGGCTCCTAATGAAGAAATAAAGGTAAACTCTCCCGGTCTATCCCCATTCATACTTCCATTTAAAATAACTAGTTCTAAGTTAAAAACCATCTTCATAAAACACAGACCAGAATAATTAATACCAAAATCTTTAAATTGTCTCGCTTCTTTTTCTTGTTGTGTCATGGACCCAGTTTACAAATCGCATTTAGAGATGGGCACGAAATGAATTTTTTGTTTTGTTTTTCATTTTTCATTTCATTCCCTAACAAAATGAAAAACAAAGTGACCCATCAAAGAAAAACAAAACAAAACAAAGCAGAAAATTTCATTTTATTGTTTTGTTTTGCATTGAAGCAATGCATTCCTATGGGAAACCAATCAGTTGCGGGGAAATCAGGGTTTTTTTTACACTTTTTTCCTGCACGAAGGCCCACGCACCATCTGATCGGCACTCGGGCGGGAGGCAAAGGACTGCCTCCCTGATTTTCAAGACAGCACCCCAGGTCTGCTGACAAACTATATAAATGAGGGTACAGAATAACCTAGTCATAAAGCTTCTCAGTCATGGCTCATTTGTCCCTAAATAATACATATATGGAAGGTGAAAGCACACTGTAGATTTGATGGGAAGAGTTATTTATTTATTTATTTATTGGAACTCCGGGCGGTTTACAACAAAGACAGAATATAACAATTACAAACAATTAAATAAAACAATTAAAACAGGTAACAAAACTAAACAACAAAAATTGCAGAAATAGCAGATGGTGAGGGGAAAAAACACTTTTAGTCACCAAACGCCTCCTGGAAAAGGAGAGTTTTTAATGCCTTCTGAAAGGCTGGCAGGGACTCTGCTAGGCGCACTTCAGTGGGGAGACGGTTCCACATAGGATAAAATTGTCAGTGATAACTAAAAGCTATCCTTGCAAAGACAAGTCCAGTTCTGGGTTCTGGATTGGTAGTGGGATTTTAAAAAAAAATGTTCACAAAAGCCCTGGAATCATTTATGACTCATTTAGCGGTAAGTGAGGTGGGCATTTTTGTTGATGACAAAAGATTATTTAGTGTGGTTGATAATAAAAAAGAGATTGTGGAGGGGTCTGAACTGATCTTTCTAAATTGCAGGTGTGTGTATGTGTGGGGTGTCAGCATTAAAATAAGAAACAAACGTCATGCAAGGAATCAAGTGCCAACCTTCAACCCCCTGCCACTTTACATGCACAATGAGCTAAAGAATCTTGAAGTCATGGTTGATAGTACAAAAAAAAAGTGTCAATCCAAGGTGAGGTTACTAAAAACCAAGCCACATTCTTTGCTGAGCACAATCAGAAAAGGAATCAAAAATACAGCTGTCATTATCAAACAGTCCTTAAACAAAACCTCAGAGCACTCACACTAGTATTTTTGATACAATTCTGCTCTCAGTACTTGGAGGAAAGGTATGGGAGTGCTATAAACCTTCAGAAAGGGGCACCCTTAATGATAAAGGAACTGAAGAAGTTTCCCAGTGAGGAAACACTGCAATACATCAGGTAATTTAGCTATATAAAATTACATATGTTAGAGATGGGCAGGAACTGCTGGTCTCCTTATTGGCTGAGTAGGTGTTCAGCACTTCAGTGCTCTGCTTCCACTGTGGGCACTCAATCAGAGGTAGTGGGCAGGTTTTCCCTGCCTCATCTCTTCTGGGCACTGCTTTTGAATGGGCTCCCCACTGGAGGAGGTGGAGCTTTAAAACAACAAACACTCATTTGGCTGATAAAAGAACTGGCATGAACCTCGCGACCATTGGGCCGTTACTTCACGAACCTCTCGCTGCGCGGTGAGCCATAATTTCCCTGTGAATCGATCGCTTCAGTCCGCACTCTCCTCCTCTTTGGATTCGGCGCCACCCCGACCACGCCCCCTAAACCGTGCTCCAAGCGGGCCGAGAGATTCCCCTGCCGGAGGCCGGGAATCTTCTTCGCTTCGCATCCCGCTTCGCATCCAAAGTCACGTGTGGCCAGTTAATAAATATATTTATATTTTTTAACTTACTTTTTCTCCAAAATGCCGATGCATAGATATTTCTGTTAACCCGTTCTTTTGATCTTGCCTTCTGTACATGGGGCAGGGGCAACAGAGGGGGGCAAGCGTCCCCGGGTGACGTGAGCAGAGCCCCTCCGCTGGCAAGGGATGGCAAAGGGCTGCGCAGAGGGAGGGGGAGGGGGTGTCGGTGCCGCCGCTGCAAGACACCCCCGCGCGCGCCCACCCAGAGAGCGGCGGCGGGGCACACAGGGCGATGAAGCTGAGAGAAGCCTCTCCCCGCCCCGCCCCCCCCAAAAAACCAACCCAGCTGCTCTGCTTCAGGGAAACATGATGGCCGCCCACAAGTCCTTGGGACAACCGCAGGGGCCTTTGAGCGCCGGGCTTGACCGCTGGCTTGTGCGCCTCTGACCGCAAATGACAGCTGGGTATTGATGCATCGATACGCCGTGGTAATTTTTTTAAAAAAATAAAAGAAAGCAGAAACCGGACGTTGCAAGTAAGATTCCGAATGCGAAGGGAGCACGTGAGGTAGTAATGGATTCGATCCTAAAATTTGGCATGGTGAGGACAGAGAAAGAGGGGTGGGGGCGAAGGGAGACCACGTGACCGGCTTCGCATTTAAAGCGAAGGCAATCCCGCTGCGAAGCGAAGTACTTCGTGAAGTAACGGCCATTATCAAACAGTCCTTAAACAAAACCTCAGAGTACTCACACTAGTATTTTTGATACAATTCTGCTCTCAGTACTTGGAGGAAAGCTATGGGAGTGCTATAAACCTTCAGAAAGGGGCACCCTTAATGATAAAGGAACTGAAGAAGTTTCCCAGTGAGGAAACACTGCAATACATCAGGTAATTTAGCTATATAAAATTACATATGTTAGAGATGGGCAGGAACTGCTGGTCTCCTTATTGGCTGAGTAGGTGTTCAGCACTTCAGTGCTCTGCTTCCACTGTGGGCACTCAATCAGAGGTAGTGGGCAGGTTTTCCCTGCCCCATCTCTTCTGGGCACTGCTTTTGAATGGGCTCCCAACTGGAGGAGGTGGAGCTTTAAAACAACAAACACTCATTTGGCTGATAAACGAACTGGCATGAACCTCGCAACCAGTGGTTTGTTCTCACATCTACACAGGAAACAAATAAAATCATTAAGCAGTCCCTCTTCCATAAAACAAGAATTTAGGGTCACCAATTAAAGCTGAACATGGAGAAATTCAGCACTGCTGAAAGAAAGTAGTCCTTCACTCAATGTTGTGTAAAACTGTGGACTTCACTGCCACATGATGCAGTGATGGCTGCCAACCAGGTAGCCTTAAAGGAGGATTATATATATTTATGGCAGATGGAGCCAGTATCAGAGGTGGATGTATGTGGTGAATATAGAAGGGAAAGTGTTATGTTTGTTGTCTACTTTTGTCTACTTTTGGCATATCGCGAGTCAACTGATTGCCACATTGAACAGAATACTGGAGTAGATAGGATTCTGGTATGATCCAGTGCAGCTCATCACATAAATTAATTAATTGCATAAATGTGGATTTTTTACCCAATAGGACTTGAATAAACAAATATATTGAATTGTTGGCAGCACAGAGGCTGCAATAAGCAGTTTCTCTGAAATGGCATAAATTCAAAACAACGGCAGACAATTGCAATGTTCATCTCTTATTATTATGCTCTTAAGGATTTCTTTGCTATTGATGAATTATGTCTTACAAAAGGCACAGGATCAAGACACAAGTTACAATAGGTTGGTGGATAAAACATTTTCTGGAAATTGTCATTAGTAATTTGCCACTGGGGAATGGGAAAGTGGGGAAGGAGGGAGCCTTACTGAAAATCAAATATGCTCTAATCCTTTCAGACCACTTAGCAATTTGAAACAGATAAAACAGACATATTTTTACTGGGGTAGGGCAGGAGAAAAGAATCTCTGTGGTTGCCAGACAATGCTATGATTGATAGTTAAATTAAATGCAAATAAATAAAGTTAGAATTCTCGTACTGAAACTTGGAATTGAGTTAGGATGTGAGAGCCATCTTTTGTAATGTTGGATGAACTGAACTGGGATGCTAGACTGACCCAAGGGAGTATATCCATCCAATTGTGACTGTGAGGGCAGCTTTAGAAATGGATGGAGCCACATAGGCTGTATATGGACATGGACCAATGTAAATACCATCCTATAAACAACTGCTACCTAACTATAGCAAAGAAACCGAAGGAAACAGGGGGTTGGCTCCATTGTTTCTGGTGAGACACTGGTTCTATTTAGCTCTTCTTTGGACCTCACTAGAGATGGGCATGAAACGGAAATATAGCATTTGATTTTGCTTTGTTTCAATCTTCATTTTGTTTAATTTCATTAATAATGGATGTTTTAAAAGAATATTTGTCATGAAACAAAATGAAACAAAATGATTCGTAAGGCTATAAATAATGAGGAGCTTTCCTTTTTTTAATTTAACAGGTAGCCCACTGCTCCTTAAACATTGCAATCAATTTGCTTTCAAACAAAGAATATTCTATAAATAAGCAGGAAACCTAATGGCTGCTGCACCTCAGATCAAGTTCAGAAAAATAAGCTCAACAGCTAATTAGTGGTGTGGGGAAGGAAGGAAGAAAATGTAAAAAAAAAAAAAAAACCACACCCTCCAGTCATACTTAATCATGAAAGGAAAACAATCAGTTTAAATCAACTTGCAGACACAGGCACAGCCAGCATAGGAAAAGTGATCCAATCAGCCTTGTGGCATTAAAACTGCCATCTCCACAGCCCAGAGATAGGCAGCTGAGCTCAGCTCCTGACTAGCTACAGCAGATCAAGATTGGAGAAGCTAGCTCAACAGCTGAGGCATGGGGAAGGAAGGAAAACAAATCAGTCAGTTTAAAAATAAACCTCCGATTCTCAAGACAGCTGGATCAAAGAGGCCTCTTGCCACTAGAATGAATCATCTCATTTCTGAAACAAAAATGGTGTTTTGTTACATTTCTTGACAATGCTGTATCATTTTATTTTGTAATGGTTTGTAAGCTTGCAAAATGAAAAAACACACACCAGTGTTTTGTTATTCATAAGGTGCCTATCCCTAGACCTCACAAATCTACATGGCTCTAGGATAACTGTATTCAGATGCTGCTGTATAAAAGATTATAAATTGCTTACAGAGGTCCTGAAACAAAATCATTGAGAAAAAAATTATATCAAAAATGCAGGGAACGACAATTTCCACATAGGAAAATTACACCCATAAATCTAGTCTGGAATATTTCATTTGAGGAGAGTTAACGCTATATCCAAGAGGCAAATTCATTTTACATGTATTAGTTTCATCTGTACAATAGAGAGTGCATATTTCATTAGCAAAAATTAAAAAGTTAGGTGCAGAAGAAACTCCAAAGTCTCTGACATGTTTGTGCGGATTTTTTTGAATCTGCTTGTGTTTGTTTTAAGTGGATAATTTCACAGTATGAAGAATCTGGCTATGAAAACTTGTATCTAAATGAAAATGAAAATGAATATTTATGACAAGGTGATAGAGCATTACAGCCTTGCATCACTTTTGAATTTAATATTGTTTCATTCTGGTCAATTCACCATATTAGTAAGAAAGTGTTAACTGGTTTTTTTAATAAATCATAAAACCATATGATCATAAAATTCAGCTGAGAACAACAGACAAATAAAAAAATTACTTAAAACAGTTGATTCTGAGCTTGCAACATTGGTTGCATCTAAGCAATGTCATGATAATAAGATTACTAGAATAAATTTAAAATGCCAGCAGCTAGATGGTAGTCATATACAAACTATTTTCAGATATATCCTCCTCTTATGTCATTGATTTTTAATCGGGCAAAGTTTTATATATATGGGATATTTGCCTTCTGACTCATCCTGCATTTGCATGTTCAATTTTTATGTACCAGGCATGCTTTTCTGCCAGCCTGTAAAAAACAGTGTCCCTTCTCTAGGCCAAGGAGCCTTGGGGTTCTTAAACATGAGTTATTGAGTAGACTGCTGTTTTGATCATAATAAGCCATGTAACTACAAAGCTGCAAAGAAAAAAAGAACACTGAAAGCCAGTCTGCAGATACGGACTTAAATATGAAACATTTAAAAACTAAACCATATCTGCCACATACAAATCAGCATTGGAACTATCCAGAAATTTCACCTTTGTGCCAGTCACCTGCATACTCTGTTACTGAGTACAGCATAACAAACATCCGTTATCCTGAACCTCAAGCCTTATAACTACAAAATAGGTATTAACTGAAAATGAGTGAGCTGCTTGAATGGGTACAACATCAAGTGATGTTTTGATTGTGAAGCACATGGAGTTGCCTTTTAGGGAAGATGGGTGGTCCATAAATGCACAAAATGAATGAATGAATGAATGAATATGCTAAGGTCTGTCTTTCTGTCTCCAATAGGTTTGGCTAGGAAGGACCTTTTAAACATTGGGGTGAAGGTCCATCTATTGAACCAGTAATCATTTGTTCCTTCCCTGTCTCAGATTTAAAAGAAAGTCATGCCTCTATGATCGGTATCTTTTCCCACCACCTCTTTTGTCTGTTCCAGTCAATCTGTTGAGGCTTGTTGCTGCAAGCAGTCATATTTTTAGTTTGCTGTTCATCTCTTCAATTGTAAATAAAGAAAAGTGAGTTATTTACCTGTATCTGTGGTTTTTTGAGTGTGCATCTGTGAATTCACATAAATGCTCTTTGCGCCTGCACAGAAGATCTTCAGGAAGAGAATGGATATGTTGTCGTTGAGCTATAAACGTAAGCTATATCCTGAATTGCTTTTTGCTTTGTAGGTGACACTAGAAGCCAATTGTCCAAGTACGAGATGTTGACTCCCTGAAGTGGAGAATGGAACATGGAGGGGGGGGAACCCTGCTCTATTCAGCCTTTCACCCCTCCTTCTGCCTCCTATGGTAGCTGGAGCTTTTTGACAGGTTGGGGTTGGGGGAGGGGATGCTGTAAATTGAAGCTCTGTTTGAATTTACCTCTGCCTCCTTCCATCTCCCATGCTCCCCCCTTCTCCCAAGGTGGTTTTCTGGACAGGGAGGGCTGTGGGCAGTGGGGACTGGCCCCACTGTCCATAGCACTTCCTGTCCAAAAGACCCCCTGGGAGGAGGGGGTGGCAGGAAGAAATGAGCAGTCAGGCAGGGAATTTAATTCTGTCTGGCTGCTCCTTTCCTCCTGTCCCCTGCCTCCCAGCTGGGATCAAACTGTCAAAATCAGCTGGGAAGGGGTGGGAAGGAGACTTTTCAATCCCCCACTGCACCAGGGAGAGTGCTAGTGCCATGGGGGATTAATTTCATTTCATTTTGTTTTGTATGTAATGAAATTTTTGAAAAAAAATTAATTACTTATGATATGAAATCAAATGTGGGGGGACAAAAGAGAACGAGCCAAACAGAGTTTTTCCATTTTGTGCCCATCCCTATTTGATGCCAATTTGGCCAGGTGGTGTGAGTGTCTGTATAGGCATCGAGTTGGTCTCAATGTTGAGGAGGAGAAGGCAAAGTTGAAGAGTGATGGGCATAAACAGTATGATATTGAGCATCTCGATATTGAAGTCGAGACTGTGTCTCCAGTAATAGGGGAGATTCCTGATGTTGAGGCTTGTTCAGGAGTTGGACTCATTTGGATGCATGGACCTGATGTCGAGGTGATGATGAATGGCATAGCATTTGTGCCTGATTCCTGGTGTTGGTGTCAGGTAATTGATAGCAAGGTTTGGGCATCTGCTGTTGAACCTCAACAGGCTGGGAGGTAAGCTCCTGATGAGAGCCCGGTGATAGGCCAGGGCTTGGAAGAGGTGCTTGGACCACAGTCAGTTCCGCAATTGAATTGTCTCCCCAGCTAAAGTGGATGGATCTCAGAGACAGCGTCTGCTGCTGCTGACATGGGAGACCATCCTGATCTTGATGCCCACTATCTTTTGTCTGATTGCTTAGAATGATGCTGTTGGGAGAAGTAACGCATTTTTATTTACCACATAACTTGTGCTAAGAAACTAAAAGAAATTTTAAAACACAGTGTTAAAAATAGTCATATCACCTATTAAAAGTTCCAATCCTGCTAGGCATTCACAGATCAAAGTCCAGTTTTAAAATTAAAATTTCCAGCTCGTCATATGGGGGAGAATTCCAAAGGTAGGAATCCTCCACCAAAAATATCCTCTCATGAATCCTCTAGACAGACAGACAGAGAGACAGACAGAGAGACAGACAGACAGACAGACAGACAGATGTAAGTTGCAACTAGGGTAGACTTATTGATTTGTTGAGTCAGCTTTTCCATAGGTTACATTGATTCTGTGAGTGTACTCCAGTTGTATTTTAGCACTGGATTTCAACCAGTATTTGCAAAGATGCAGGCAATTCTGCAGTTATGTGGCACTCTTTTTATTTATTTCATTTTCTTGTTGCACTTTTGTTTTGAGATCATGAGTCATTTTTCAAATAGAGTCATCAGCAATAGAAAAGGCTGCCTGTGAACAAGAAAGAGCCGAAGATCAATTCCTTATGCCTTTGTGGTGCTTAAAATGAGACAAGAAAATAAGCATGCCCAGGTCAAACAGATAAGCCTGCAGACTTCAATTATATTCTTAGCCTTTGCCTCTATGAATGTGTGTGTTTTCAGAGAAATAATAAATATTTCAAAGTTGCATTTGGGAGGTTTTATCTTTAATAACTACTATACAATATTCTGTCAAAATGTTGTTTCAAAGGCTTAAAAATGATTTAATGTAGTGTGGGTACTACACTAACAGCAGTTTTAGAAGGGATGGAGAGCTAGCATCGCCTTCTTTTTTCCAATAGGGTGCTCCATGCAGAAGACTGTGGTTTTCTTGATGTCAAATACATGTTCTTTTAAGTCGAGTAGGCAGACAGAATATTTTGTATAGGTTAAGCAGGTTTCCCATTAACAATTCAGCCCAGGTTCCGGCAAGTCGCACATACTGCTGTATCTGCTAAAATGAGCGTCATTGTATCTGCAAGTTCTAAGATAGGCATAGCTGAAAGGGCCTGCCATCAGCCCCATCCTGCAAGGGGAACAGTGATTGAAATTATTTTGAACTTGAATATCTGACTTTATTTAGTTGATGCATGGAGTTTTCATAATTCTGAATATATTTAAATCTGAATGTACTATAAGCAGCAATCCGAGGCACAGTTACTAGGGAATAAGTTAGCTTTGGGAAGACTTATTTCACTCTGTTCCTTTTGTGTTCTTTAGGGTTTGCATTGCACTGTCCTACATATCATTCCTCTAGAGTTCTGCAGTGTTGGACAATTCTGTCCAGCTCAGGTTTTCATTTTTCCAATGCTTATTATGCCCCAGTTATAACGAGACTGACCTTTAAACACACACACACACACACACACACACACACACACACACACACACACACACACACACACACACACACACACACACACACACACACACACACACACACACACACACACACACACACGGTTGTCCTTCCCCTGCTAGTCCTTATTTTAAAAATTGGGTGAATTTTCGTTCTTTGTAAAGAGCTACATTCTTTGTAAACATATTTTTAAAAATTGTACATGCTTTCCAAGCAATTCTCAAATGATTGCAAATTACATCCTTGGGTGAAGATGTTCTTCCTTTTATCTCTCTTGAATATGTTCCTACTTACATAAGACGAGGTAGATTGGAACTGTAAAATCTAGGAAGAGATTCAGGTATGCTAAATTGTTGAATCTGAGGGAGTAATAATGAGGAACATTGGGCTGTCTTAGTTATGCAACCTGGGAAAATGGTATGCCTCACATTTAAATTGCCTGAATTAATGGCTGGTTATACAGGCACCCACTAATGCTTGAGGGATATAGCCAGACCAGCCTCGGAGAAGTTGTTCCAAATTTCCCTAGGCTCTGTAAATAAACAAGATACAAGTTAAATTGATATGAAAAAATTACCGCCCCCACCCCCCCAAAATATAATAGCTTTTATTGTCTCCCCCACTTAATAGATGAAGGATTAATGGCAGTTTCTAAAGGTCAGTGGTAACATCCCATTTGATCCATCCACTATGTAGGAAGGGTTCATGTACTTGAATCCAGAATGAGCTTTTCATAACAGAGACTATCAGGCGTCTTTTATGATGGATGAAAAAGCAGAGAGAGCTCATCACACAAACATTCCACTTCACAATTACACCAGATTGCTACATTCATAAATATTGAAAGATTTCTTTAGCACAGTGAAAGCAGGTACCTGTTCCTTCGAAGCAAATGGTGTCAGTATCATGATGATGTACAGCGGACTGCCCACAAAGAGGCACTCCTGGATCTAAAGACTTTCACTGCATTGTGCATTCTGCTTTAGTGCCAACAACTGACACACAGTGAAATGGCAAATGTCCAGGCATGCAGGGGAGCCGTAAGCTAACATACAAATTATTGGACTCTTGTAAGTAAATATATTGAGAGCAGCTGCCTGGGTTTTAAAAGTCAAAAGAGTGCCTCGGCTACTGCCACCCTCTTTCTAAATCTTCGGCACATGAATAATGCAAATAAGGAAAATGTTGTGGCACTGTGTTGATTCAGGAATGCTTTATATGCTCATTAGCTAATGCATATTATAACTGAACTCCTATAGAAGTCCATGTGACAGGCCCATGAATGCCAAATGAATGTGTGATGATTAATAGTGTTTCAATGAATATCAAATGATTTTTTAATGACTGAGCACTTAACATTTTACTGTTGATTCTTACAGAATGCAGAGGCTCTTCAGAAGCTGATCAAAAATGACAATAAGAATAGCTGCTTAAATTTAGACGTGGTGTCCTTATCTGGGGAAAGGTCATAGAGTCTATGAGACAACATTTTCTAATTGAAGCGGAGCTAGGATGAGTTGGAGGGAAAGTCACAGCATTTTGGCAATTATGTTTTAATTACTGGATTATTTAATTTGCTCAGTTTTAAATATCTGGTTTAATAGACTTTTACCTTAATTTTATTGGCCATTATGTTTAATGTTCCTTTCTCTGTGTAAGCCTCATACTGAATGGACAGGGAACATGTGGCCTTCCAGATGTTGGGCTGCAACTTGCATCATGCCTCACCATTGGATATGATGACTAGGGGTGATGAGATTTGCAATTCAGTAGTATCTGGAGGACCAGACTTGTGCTGTTGCTTTTATATGTGCCATCACATTGCTTTTGACTTAAGATGAACTTAACTGGGTTTTCAATGATATATGCAAGGATTATTTTGCTATTGCCATCCAACAATTAGAGATGGGCACGACTTGAAAAATTTTTTTTCTGAGTTGTCGTTAGTCGGGCCGGTTCCGTTTCGGCTCGTTTCCGTTTTTTGTGAAAATTTGCAAAAATTAGTCGGTTCGTTTTTTCATTTTTTCATTGTTTAATTTTTTTTGGGGAAGGGGCTCCTGGAGGCACCTCTGTGGTGGGTGCCTCCTCTGGCCCGCTATAAAGGGAAAGTGGGCTCCTGGAGGCACCCGTGGGTGCCTCCTATCCTCCCACAAGGAAGGGGAAGCAGGCTCCAAGAGACCCCTCTACATGGGGGTCTCCCCTCTTCACCTGCTGCTGCTGCAAAATGGTATGCAATAGCCATATGGATATTGCATACCAGTTGTGCAGACAGTGAGACCAGTGAGAGTGATAGCGTCATGCCTTCCCTGCACAAGGCTCTCCGCCATGTCTCACACAGAAGGGAATTGTACTTGCTGCGTGTAGTGCAATGCAAGCAAGTAGATCTGGCTTAGGGTTAAGGTGGGTTAGTGCAAGGGCTAGGGTTAGGCTAGTGACGGGTAAGGCGGTGGGCTTGGGTTGCACCTCTGGGTGCCTCTCTGACCCACTAAGAAGACAGTCTGTGACGTATGGGTAAGGAAGGAGTCAAGGGTTAGGGTTCGGGTTCGGGGGCTAGGGCAGGTTTTAGGGGGCTTTTTGGCACATCCCAGAAGTCTCCGTGGCCAAGTGGCCATGCGATTGGTGGGATGGCTCCAAAATTTGCATGGTCGTCCACTTCCCACATGGCTGGCCACTCGGCCAGCCCATCATTGCGCAGGTGTAAAAAAATAAAATAAAAAATAAAACCAATGGAGGACAGAGGAGGAGAGGAGAGACATTTTGTTTCCTGAAAAAACCCACCGCTACTGTGAAAAATCTGGCAGTTTATAATTTTCGCGTGTTTCTTTCTGTTGTGCTTGTGTGTTTTTGGACCACGATTTCAAAAACAATATTGCGTTCACCGCCCCATTTTGGATCCCCTGCCCGCACCGCATGGCATGGCGATCTGGGACGGGGGGAGGCGGGACCCCCTCCAGAAACCACCCCTCCGGTAGGTGCCCTGCACCCTTAGTAAAGCAGGCATTTTTCCGCCTGCTTTTTTGGCCCAGGAATGGGTGGGGGGAGAGTTTAAAAGTTTTTTCCTGTGCCGTCTGTGCCGCTTGCTTGTGCTTTAATTGCGGCTTTTGCTGGCTGCGAGCCTGCGGCGAGTCCCACCAGAGCAGCCCAGGACGGGGATGGGGGAGGCCGGGGACCTCCAGAAACAACCCCTCTGGTAGGTGCCCTGAGGCACGGCAGGCATTTTTCCGCCTGCTTTTTGGCCAGGAACCGGGTTTTTAACTTTTAAAAACTTTTTTTCTGTGCCGCGTGGCATCGCGATGATGCAATCATTTTCAGACCAAAATTGTTCCATCCTGGTGGAGTAATTCCCGTTAATCCGAGTTACCGCTAAGTCTGCCCATCTCTACCAACAATCAGTTTCTGTGTCTAAAAGGGGTTTGAATTTGAGTCACAGTCAAACTGTCTATCCATTACACCATATTGGCTCCCGCTGCTATTATACTTGCCATATTTTCTTCTATAGACCTTGGTAAATTATAGGTAGGTACCTATTCATTCATTCATTCACTTATTCATTCATATGGCATAACAGAAAACAGCATTATTGTGTAAGAATTCGCAAAGATAATATTAGATAGATAGATAGATAGATAGATAGATAGATAGATAGATAGATAGATAGATAGATAGATAGATAGATAGATAGATAGATAGATATAAAACATTAAAATAAATAAATTATACCAGATTTCAAAAATGTACAATATGAATAATGAATGAGTCATGAAATAAATTACATATGAGCAGTTACTGGAACGACTGAGTATAAGGCTGTATTACAAAAAGTAAATTACACAAAACCATTCCCCTTCAGGATACCATTACTTTGTAGGTTGTATTTCTAGTGGCCACCTGTCTGGTAAGAGCAGACAAAGAAAGATTTCCAAAATGACCTCTACCATGGTGGAAAGTTCATATTTCCATTTGAAATGCTCATCTTCAAGTTTTCCAGAAGATGGGGGTAAAGAATTTCATCACCATAATAAGATAAATCAGAAAGTTAGCACCTATCTGCCCTGTGAGATTTAGCCTCTCTCTCTCCTTCTCTCTCGATCTCTGATATAGTCAAAACTGTGGAAAAGAAAGATGATGCATTAAGATATGCTTTAGCTGCCTTTAATCTTTCCTACTTCCTTTCTAGCTGAGTTCCTTTCTTTCTTCCCAAAATAAATCTTTCTCTGAGCAATCTCCTTCTTTCCTTCCTTCCTTCCTTCCTTCCTTCCTTCCTTCCTTTTTTTGCTGGATTTAGATATGAAATCAGAAACAGATCTCTCCTGATTATTATGCTTATATTGTTGGTTGTAAGTACCAGTTATTTTTTTTTTGTGTGTAAAGCTGCTACATGCATTTAGATATGAAATCAGAAACAGATCTCTCAATCGCCTGATTATTATGCCATTTCTATTGTTGGCTGTGGTGTTTTTTCGCCCATCCCACCATTCACATATTGTATTTGATATGTGTAAAAAGTTAACCATTTAGGTCCCGAATCTAATTTTCTTCACGTTTCGTGCCTTCCATTAATAACCCAATAGTTTAAAATAATAATAACCCAAAACCCTAGGAGGGCTGCCAACCTTTAATCAAGCATGCAAAAGATCTCGTTGGCATTACAGTTCACACAAAATTGTGCTATTTTGATGATATCATGAGTAAATAAACTTCAGTTAATAAGAATGTGTGTCTCTTTCTTTCATCTATCTATCTATCTATCTATCTATCTATCTATCTATCTATCTATCTATCTATCTATCTATCTATCTATCTATCTATCTATCTATCTATCTATCTATCTAACATGAAATATACTGACCATTATTAAATAAAACAAATGTTGACAATTGCAATTCATATCTAATGTCCTTTTTATAGGGAGAAATGGAGTGAATATGTGAGTTACGGTATCTATTGTAAATCTTTCAGTCTTCCCACTGTTACTTAGCAATGCTCTTGAATGTCCCAGTTGTAAGTGTGTTTTTATTAGTATCTTAAGAACATTATAATTCATGAAGCAGACGTGCTTCAAATACAACTTGCCATATCTCTTTGTGAGTTACTCATCAGTGAATTGAAACCTGCAGTTGTGAAGCAATTAGTTAAAGAGATGGGCCAAAAGGTCATCACATGGTAAGGCATTCACACCCTAGCTTTCTGTACTAATATTTCAGCCTTGTGTCTGAAACTCTTAAATGTGTGATGCCAGCAGTGCAAGCCTCTGTATAATGTAGGGAATTTAACCTTCTCTTATGCTCTTCTTATCATGTATATTATCACTCCTGATATTCTGCTTACTATAATAGAAGCATCAATGATGGTAAAAATGAGTGAGAAATTCATTTAATTTTAATCTATCAAAAATTTCCAGTTTGCATTGCCCAGGCCTGAATGCAGACCCAAACAATTTAAGGTGAAAGATTATCTGATTCACAGGTTTCTGGGGCAAATGCACAAAAACAACAAAAAAGCAAGCAATTTAAAGGTGTTCATAAAATATGCTGTTCTTTTCTGGAAGTTGAGTCATGGCACACTTTTGTTGAGGGGATGAAAATATGATGATTTCAGGAATATCCATGGAAATATATATATATTTATTTATTTGAGGAAGGGGCATGCATGGAAATAGGTACAAATTTCCATATGGAAGGTACATACTGTATTTGACATGGACCCGAGTGAGAGGAAAAGGCAAAACTCAAAAATGTTAAAAAGTTTTGATTTTATTGGTCTGCAGCTTTCTAAAAGGAAGGAAAGGAGTATGAAATCAAAGAACCAGCAGGAAAAAATGTGTATGTGTTTAAATATATTTATTCCCTGCAGGACTCTGTCCTTGGAGACAGAAGTCTAGCTTTCTACTTCACAACTGTTCTCAGATGAAACCTCATCTCCGTTCTTCTTCTAAACAACCTAACTGTTTTAGTCTTGTAGTTATTCTGTCTTGTTCCTAAGAGACACGCTGCTCAGTGGCAGAGCACCCAGGAGGTCCCAGGTTATCTGTTCAGACTTCATGCCTGTTTCCTTGCCAGTCAAGGGAGACCCTATGGGGGAATACAAGGACAAATCATCTGATTTGGTCAGAAGCTCTTTATGTTCTTGGGGAAAACTCAGCCAGTCACTTTTAGAAGCTTCACTGTCATTAACTGCCACCACAAAATCCCCATTGTGATTACCTTATAGGTTACTACAAAATGTAGAACCATGACAACCCCAGTTCTTTTTTCCAGATCCTCCTCAGTAATCATACTCATGCCAGGGAGATTGTTCTAAATTGAATACATCATTGATCACCCTTCATTATTAGTATTTGCTTCTTTACAAGGGTAATTGTATTGATAATCCACTGCATACTATATTGTGTTTTGGAGAGTTCATCCCTTTCTCTCTGTCTTCCTACACTTTGAAGTCTATCTTGTGAGTTATATTTGCTACATCTTATTTCTTAGAGAAACCACGAATGATTACTTTCTCCATATAATAATTGCCAGCAGCATGTTTTGTCAGCCAACAATGTTCTACCCCAGCATCGCACAGCACCATCTCCACAATATATTCATTGTATCCCTAGAAGAATATGTACCAAAAGGACAGAATTTATAATTTTCTGCAAATCTCCAAATTTGACTCATCTTTATTTTTCCTGGCCGAATAGCTCTGGACCTTATGGTAATCATATCCATGAAAAGTATAATAAGGTTCACTGTGACATTTTCAATTAGCTCCTATTTTTGTGCTCAGGTGCTAATTATGTGTATCAACAGCTATGCCAAACTAGCCAAAAGTTCTGCACTGAAACACTAAATTACACAGATTTAAGCATAGCCCACTGTGTTCAGATAAAAATAGTGTTGTTTTCCTAACAAGCATAATTATAAGGGAGAATGAGTTGGCTTTGTGTTAGGAACCAACCTAGAAAAGCTGTCAGGAAAGAAAATCAGCAGAAATTGTGAAGGTATTGGAATTTACTGTAAAGTACTTTGCTGTAGAAAGTCAGATTGCTCACAATTTCTAACAACTATGGGCCTTTTTACATGACCCTAAGATCCGCTGGTCCCTTAAATTCGGACCAGAGATCTTGAGGGTTTGTCGCTCTCCCTGCGTTCCCACCCCCTCCGCACTTCCTTGTTCTGTCTGCATGAGGGGAGGGAGAAAAAAAGGGAGAAAAGAATGCACTCTTACCTCCGGAGTGCTGGTGGAAGTTGCTCCGACCCCCCCGTCACTTCCTGGTTCATCTTAAAGGGGCGGGAGGCAAAACAACAACAACAACAAAAAGAAGCGAGGAGAGCCCGGCACTCTCCGCATCAAAATTTTTCACTCTCCCAGAGCAGGTACCTGAAAAGTGTGCTGGGTCACGCTTAGGTGGGCGGGGTCGCACTTAATTTTCTGTTAGCTCCGGAGCTGGTGGGGAAACATTTTTAAGCTCCGGAGCTGGGAGCCATTTGCAGCGGAGCTTAGGGGTCATGTATAAACACCCTACATCAAGGATGGACATACATTTTTTATTCTCCCTTACTTTGCTTGTTCTGTATCACTTGTGAAGAAAATGGGTGATATTAGAAGCTGCATGAGCTGAAGAGGAAAGTATATTTCCTCTTCCTAAGATCCCCCTGCAGTCTTCAGTGGAAACTCTCACATAAGGACAATATGTCTGTGAAGATTCTTCTTAGTCATCCAGGTGAGTTCATCTGGAAGTTGAGTCATGACAACTGAACTTCTTTTCTTGAGAGATTGAAACATTTCATTGCTCATCCAAACAGCTTTGTCAGTCTGAATAAAGCTAGTTGTGAGTCCTCCATTTTATAATTCACTTTGACCTCATGTCACACTGGTCTGAAATAGGCTCATAAGATGAAAAATGGCTTGAATAGGCTCGTTAGATGGACAGTAGTCTCAATAGGCTCATTAGGTGGGAAATGGCCCACATTTATAACCTTCCCAACACCTATAAAATATGAGTTCTTAGACATGGCCTTGTTGGTGGAGGTGTGAATTATTCTTGATTTGTCTGGGGATTGATGATATGGCCATTTGATAAGGAGAAGACAGATTGTGCCTGAGCCCCCCACCTCTGTTGAGAGAGGAGTTTTCAATGCTCTCAAGGACAAGGACAGCTACTGAATGTTGTGGGTACTTTCTGACAGCACTGAAGTAAATGGAAGGGGTTGGAGAGAATACTTGAGATAAGGAGTTGATAATGATATGAATGATGGACACACATTTCTACATATCTCAGAAAAAGTCTGCATTCCCAACAATACTCTGTCAGAAAGACCTCACAAGTATAATACTCCCCACTCCCTAATATATTCAGGACTACATTGGTCTTCAGTTATGACAATGGAAAGGGTTCTAGTCACAGCTGCTTTGCTGCCCTTTGCAATGATAATAAGGCTAAACACTGTATATTTCCTTAGGCAGTAAAGAATTCTTGTGTTATAACACCCACTTTTGCACACTGCCAAAAAAGAGGAAATGCAACGCTTACGTAGATAACAAAAAAACAAACAGATGTACTGTTCAGTTGTTAAGTCATGTCTGAATCTTTGTGACTCCATGGACCTGATCACTCCAGGCCCTCCTGTCTTCCACTGTCTCCCAGAGTCTGGTCAAGATCATGTTAGCTGCAAGAAAAAAAATTGTAAGCTAATGTGTATGTCTAATTGTAATGGAACTAATGTGTGTCCTGTATGCCTGTTTCTGAGAGCAACGTGTTGATGGACAGGCTGAAAACCCAAGGTCTCCCTCCCTGTGGTTCTTTGTCTTTAAAATATGTTGTGTTTTCCACAGCATTTAAAATAGAAAAAACATCTCAAAATAAATTAATGTTCCCTGCTAATGTTTCAAATGTGGGCTGTAAAGTAGGCCACCAGGGGGCCTATGCTGGTTTTTGGATTGATTCTGCTATTCAAGATGACCATTGAATATGCTATCACTAGTAGGAAAATACAGCAAAATGTCATATTTGCAGTGAGACTTTGCCTAAGGTTTTAACCTCTAAAGCCTTAAATGGCTTTAGGGGTAAACTAGATATGGGCACGACTTGGCGAAATTGTCATTTCCGTTTTCGGATATCGTTTCCGTTATGTAACGGAAACGGTAACAACAATTAAGCTGTCAGAACTCAAACTCGAACCGAAAAAAGAAAAATTGGGTCTGATTTGTCGTTGTCGTTCCTGGCATTGCACGGCGATCGCGCGATGCCAAGCAGCACAGAAAAAAAGTTTTAAAAATAAAAATACCCCGATTCCCGCCCAAAAAAGCAGGCAAAAATATGCCTGCCTGAGGGCACCTACCAGAGGGGTGGTTTCTGGGGGGGGGGTCCCCAACCTCCCCCCCTCCTGTCCTGGGCTGCTGGTACCGGGCTGGGAGGGGGCATCCTCGGCGTCCCCATTTGCCATGCGGTGCGGGGGGATCCAAAATGGCGTCCACAATATTTTTTTTGAAATCGTGGTCCAAAAAACCACCAAAGCACCAAAGAAACATGCAAAAATTAGCTATTTTAAATGCTTGGATTTTTACAGTAGCAGCAGTGGGTTTTTTATAGCAGTAAAAGGTCGCACTGATTTTATTTTATTTTATTTTTATTTTTATTTTTTTACACCTGCGCAATGATGGGCTGGCCATGGGATGGGACCATGCAAATTTTTGGATCCATTCTACCAATCACATGGCCAGGTTTTGACTGACACTTCTGGATGTGCAAGAGGGCATAAAAAGGCGAGGCACTCCCAGAAGAGTCGCAGTCCGGGCTTGGATATGGGTGGGAGAGGGTTGTGTGTAGCTGGCTGCTGTGCTAGACTAGTTTCGATTTCACGGAGCCTTTAGATTTCAGTTAGGCAGGCAGGGAGGGAATTGATTCAATTGAATTTTTAGGAAATAATAATAATTCCTTTCATTCTCTGTCTGCTGTGGGGAACAGCAACACAGTTTATTCTTTTTTATTCTCCTGCAGTTTGTTAGGATTTCTTTTCTGATAGTGCTTTAAAGGGGGGGAGGTTTGAGTGGGAGGGGAGGTGTGGATTTATTTTAAAATTTTCATTTGCTTGGTGGCAAGCCAAGGTCCTTTCATACCCTGCCTGCAGCTCTGCTGTGGGTGCACTGCCCACTTTGTTTGCAATAAAAATTGCAATTGCTTTATTTGATGCAGTCTTGTGCAGCAAGTCAGTTTAAAGTGTTTTCCACCTGCTCTGGGTCATTGCGGGACCCGCGCCCACCGCCCGCATGCCCATGCGCCCGTGCGCCCGCCCCTCCCCCTGCCGCTGCTGCCGCCCGCCCATGCCACCCCGCCACCCCGCCACCCCCGCCTAGGGCACAAAAACCCCTAGTGCCGGCGGGACGCCACTCGCTGGGACGTCAAATCGCGTGAAATCGCGGTGGCGGTAATGACAAACGACAAGACAAAATGCCAATTTTTTAAAAAATTTCATGAAAAACGGAAACGACCTGAAACGGACCCGTCCTGAAAAACGACAACTCAAAAAAAAAATTCTGGTCGTGCCCATCTCTAGGGTAAACCTATCTAAAAGACTGCACCTCCTGCTATGAGCCTGCCCAGGCTTTAAGATTACCAGGGGAAGTCTTTCTCTCAGTTCCACCATCTTCAAAGAAAACCTGTGTCCTCCTCCTAGAGTTGGGGTGATAGTGTAGGAAACACACTAGATTTAGCCAACTGGGGTGAGATTAAAGCAAAAAAATAATATTACCTAATAGCTGTTGTCCTGCTCTGCCTAGACATTGAGAATATATTCATAACAAAGCGACTAAGGTGCAGGGGGAAAGCTGCCAAAGGTAAAGCTGAGAAAATTACCTCCTGGAGATAGGCAAGTAGCAAAGATGGCTATCTCTTTGTTTTAGTCTTGAACTGGACTTGGTGTATCTGATTACTTCGGTTACATCAATGAAAGGATAACCTGGACAAATACCATAGAGCAGGCTTGTCCAAACATTGGCCCTCCAGATGTTTTGGACCACAATTCCCACAGTCCTTTGCCATTGGAAATACAGGCTTGGAATTCTGGGAGTTGTGGTCCAAAACATCTGGAGGGCCGAAGTTTGAACATGCCTGCCATAGAGTCAAACATGTCACAACTGTCTCCAGAGTCAGAATAATGTTGTAGGAAAATTCTTTCTTTTAAGGAGCACTTGAAGCCATCAGTCTTTACTGCATTCCCCGCTTGTGCCAGTTCTCAGTTAACATTATTTTAGGGCCTTTTTACATGACCCCTAAACTCCGCCGCAAATGGCTCCCAGCTCCGGAGCTTAAAATTGTTTACCCACCAGCTCCGGAGATTACTGAAAATTAAGTGTGACCACGCCCACCTAAGCGGGTCCCAGCGCACTTTTCTTGTACCTGCTCTCCAAGGGTGAAACATCTTGATGCGGATGTGCCGGGCTCTCCTCGCTTCTTTTTGTTGTTGTTTTTTGCCTCCTGCCCCTTTAAGAGAAGGAACCAGGAAGTGATGGGGCAGCTTCCACCGGCACCAGGAGGTAAGCCTTTATTCCTTTATCCCTTTTTTTCTCCCTCCCCTCATGCAGCCAGCAGCCAGGAAGTGCGGAGGGGTGGGGACGCACGAAGAGCGACAAACCCCTAAGATCTCTGGTCCAAATTTAAGTGACCAGCAGATCTTAGGGGTTGTGTAAAAGCGCCCTTAGTCTTCCAGCACTGTGCTGTGCTTTACAGCCTCAGAAGTTCAGAAGAGTTGCCCAGTTGTCTCTGCGACACAAGGGCATTCTGTCTCTACTGCAGAACCAAGTATGAGAAATCTGGAAAGCATGTGCCTAAACAACCAGGTGATAGTTTTGCAAAGTAGTGATGATTATTGTGGCTATAAAAAGCTACAGAAGAAGATGGTTGGGGAAAGATATTTCAATAACATCATGCTCTAATTTACTCCAGAAATTTCTGCTGGCTGATAGTACAGCTCAGCATTGGAAACATGCAGATATGACTTTTAAGAACTGTAGATTGTATGCAAAGCATTTAAATTACTACCTCAAACATTAGAGGTATACTTTTAAATCCTCCAGCTTAAGAAACTGCTTCTTACAGTGGTTTTGTTCCTTCTTCTACTGTGTTCTATAGCTCCTTATCTACTGTGTGGCACACCTGAAATACTGTTTGATACAGAGTGCAGGAACAGGCTTGATAGGGTTGAAGGACAAAGCAAAATAGCCTAGGATGGCTTAAGTCATTGAGTGTCAGAAATCTAGTAATAAATTACAATTAAGATTAAGCTCTTTCTCCTCCCACTCCCAAAATAAAGAGACAGACAATGGTGTTGGGTAAAACTTTCATTAAATTATGTTTTTATCCCTACCCTCCAGACAGGGCTGATTGTAGTGTAGAGTCCTGGGGAAGTCTCAAGGGGTATCTCTTAACCCATTCCCTGACCCCTAAAGGCTAAGTCCCAAGCCCCTGGTTCAATTGGTCCATGGATAGCTTCTACCTTGCCAGCATTTATTTATTTATTTATTTATTTATTTATTTATTTTTATTTATTTATTTATTTATTTATTTATATACTGTAACCATCTAGCAAAAAAGCTACTCTGGGCATTAACAGAGAGTCCCACTCCAGTTGCTAACTGTCAAATCCTCTTGAATTAGGTCTAACAGTGGCTAGGTCCAACTAAAAGTTAGCCCTCTTCACAGCAACTGAAACTCCAGATTCAATTTGCCATGTTGTTCGGAGCACAGTTCTCCAAGTGCCCAATGGAATCTCACTGAAACTAATTTTCATTTTACACTACTGCCATGTAATTTCCAATGAATTCCACTGGATGGTTAAATTCCCTTGAATCAAAAGGCCTGTTCTTGTTGCAATCTATTATTGGTTCCAGGTGGCTGTGTTGAATTCTAAAATGAGGATAAAAGGACAGAGTTGGGGTTTGTTACTATAGGATGATAGTGTGGTTGGGAGGCAAAGGAGTGAGCTGGGCTATTTTCATGGACAGTTCTAACATACAATCTGAGGAACAAATTTCATCACCACTCCTGTTTCAATGCTTGCAGGAAGGAACTTCGTGAGTTGACTGAAGACATATAGCTAACTATCTCCTAGAGTTTTCCCCCTTTTTGTGTGTGGTTAATATAGTAGCAGATCATAAAACTTTGGGGGTTGCTTATTTTTCTGAGTCTGCTTTCTCCCTACACTTCCCATTGTTTGTCTTATGAATTAGAGTACAGTAAAGGCAAAGGTAAATGTTTCCCCTGCACATGTGTGCTAGTCATGTCCGACTCTAGGGGCAGTGCTCATCTCCGTATTCAAGTCAAAAGTGCCAGTGTTGTGCAAGTCCACGGCCATGTGGCCGGCATGGCTGCAAGGAAACACTGTTTTACCTTCCCACTTTTATGGCAGTACCTATTAATCTACTTGTCTTTACATGCTTTCAAACTGCTAGGTTGGCAGGAACTTTGGTTATCAGTGGGAGCTCGCTCCACTGCATGTCACCCGGGATTCGAACTGCCGAGCTGCCAACTTTGCTGTCAACAGTTTTGCAGCCTTAGTCCACAGAGCCACCATGTACAGTAGTTTAGCGTTTGTTCATTCCTTCAGTGGTGTGTATATTTGTGTGTGTGTGTTGCTCTCTTCACCTTGACCCTAATTATTGTTAGGTGTCTGATTTGACTTTTTTAAAAAACAAAAAAACTTGTGGCTCCCTTTAAAACAAATGCTTTCTATGGGCTGCCTCGGATAACAAATTTTTCATAATGCTTTGGAAAAAAAGTCTACCCAGGATGCATTGTCGCCATTCCCCATAGTTTGTGGAGGGGTGGGAGGAGTTGGAGCACTTTTTTCATCGTGTTTTGGAGCCATTCTAGACATTTTTGCTGAGGGATTTGAACCTTTTGAACTTGGAAAAGGTAGGGAGCTGAAGTTTCCTTCCTTTCCTTTGCATTTTTGCATTGGTTTTGATTGCACTTTTGGCAGGAATGACCTGGTATTTGTTTTGGAGCTAGCTTTTATTCCTCTTTGCACTGCTTTTCATTGCACTTTGGGCAGTAACAGGTTGGGGGTAGTCTTGCTGATTTCTTTTTTCCATGTTTATAATCTTTTCCATTGCTCTGCAGGCAAGAACAGGCTGGGTTTTTCTTGCTGCTTGTGTTTGTCTATGTTTTCATTTTCCCCCAATTTCATTTTTGGTGGTACAGGCTTTGGTTAGTCTTGTGCTTTATTTTGTCCATATTTGTTTTGCACTGCAGGGGCTGTTATAAAGTGGTTGCCTTTAAAATGTGCTTTATAAAGAGGTCTGTAAAAAAACACCCAGATGTTTTGCCTCTTTTCAGACCTCTGGAATGGATTAATCGGTTTCCCATTCATTTCAATGGAAAACTGTTTTTCAGATAATGAATTTTTGGTTAGCAATGAATTTTTGGTTAGCGAATTGACTTGCAGAATGAATTACATTCATTATCCGAGGTACCACTGTATATTTAATTGATAAATTAAGGATGTAAACCAGAAATACATTATATTTCAGTAGCATAACCACAATCATGGAAGGACAGCTGCAGAACAAGGAAAATTGGGTTGCTCCTATCCAAGGGAACTGGTCAATTGCATAATGCATAATGTGAGGTAATTTAATTTAAAAGACATTTTCAATACTATGCTAATAAGAACTGCTTCTGTTTTCATAGTACAAGTTGGGTGTGTGGGGGAGGAATCAGAGTTGAATAAATATTCTACCACAAAATATTTATTGGATAAGTTTTGCCCATTGGGTGTGTGTGTTTATGGAACCCTAACCCTAACCCTAATCCTAACCCCAAATTTCCCTGTAGTTTAAAGTTATTTCTTCAGTTTCCTTTCATTTTACTAAGTCTCTGGAGTGATTGTAATGTATTTTCCCCATGCTTCTTATTTATTAATCAGTATTCTGGCTTTGTATCTGGTTCTGATTGTGATTTCTGATCAATCACACAATGCATGAGGCAGAGAAAAGGTATCCTACACTTTCTTCTTCCTTTTTGAACAAAAAGCCAGAGAGAAAAAATTATTTGTTCAAATGATTTTGAAAGTAGAGTGGCACTCAAATAGCATCACAAGCTTGCCAAATTCTATTTTGAATGAGGTTTGTTTAGGAAGGAAAAATTATTCATCTTCTCTTTCTCCTGCCATAGAATCTCTTATATGAGAGATTCTATATTCAGGACTTTAAGTAGCCAGAGAACACTTAAAGAACTAAGTGGATACCATAATGTTTATTTGTGCTATCTGACTGCTGTAGGTTAGGGCTGAGGATACAGCATTATCAAACAGGAATACTTATCCTAGTATCACACAATGAGGTAAAAACAGAACATTCAAGAATAGTTCTGAGATAGTACAGGAAGGAAAGAAAGCACAAATATGTTTACAGAAATCACTATGCCTGATTCCTACTGTATATATGCCCTGGGTGCTTGGAACTACTTGAACAGAATGGAAGGGAGCAAAGAGAAACTCCTCATGACCCGAAGGAGAGTGGAAACAGTGAATTGGTATAGTCAAGAGCTTTTCTGCCCCTGAATCAGTTAAGCTCTCAACTAGACCTTAAAAAGAAATGTAAACAAAAGTTTCAAGTAGGAAGTTTTCTATTTGTTTTTGTTTTTGTTTTAAGTGGTACAGTGAATATTCAGTGCCTAAAGAACAGTTAATTTTCTTCCTACTTCCTCAGCCCATCCATGAGTTGTGAAGAGGATTAATGCACAGTATCTGGAAGGGGCTGTCTTAAATCAACCACTTCATGATATTGGCAAATTGCAGGAAGGTCCTCTTTTAGTCTACTTCCTGTGACCACAGTGCAAATAGAGCAAACCAGAGCCATCCTAGTTGTACTAATAAAAAGTTGAGAGTCTTGACAGGATCTGAAAAGTGCAGGTAAGGAACTCTCTGGATAAGATTTGGTTGTCTCCAGCGATTGTGCCATGTGAATTTTGTCAAAAGGAACAAACCCACCCATCCCCATCCCCTAAGCTGTACCAATGTTGGTTATTCAATCAGTGGAAGTCATAACAGAGTTATTACTACATCCCTACTGATTCAGTACTTCAGACTTACTACTTTAAGTAACAGGATTTCAGACAAAGACTTGTATTTTGATTTGAAATAGGGACAGGGAGAAAATGTAGGCAAGAGTCAGAAAAACACAGTGAAATTGACAAAAGAGATTTTGATAGCAATAATGGAGGTCTGAAACAACATCATCAAAATTTTATGTGGTATCTTATGCCTCTAAGATTAAACTATTATGATCTGCAAATGTTCAGAGCTGGAGGAACTGTCACAAGTTGAGAATTTACATCAGCATGTTGCAGCATTACCCATGATTGCTCCACTTTTGGTCTGAGATTTTCAAAGAAATAGAAGTAATTGTCAATCAAACAATGGTGTTGTTAATGCATATGCATCTACAGTATTATCCCTCTTTCTGGGGGTGAATTAGAATATCAAATACAAAACTACTCCCATTCCTAACAGATTGCCTGGTGATTGCTTCAAGAAAGCCAGGAAAAAAATTACTGTAGCACAATGGTTCTCAAAGATTCAGAGCATCATTCTGACAGAAAAGCTTACTGTCCATCTGTGCACAATACAATCATCCAATAAACAGGATGACTTTTAAGAAATGCACATTATTGTTTTTTTTAATCAGCTACGTAAAGTCAATCATGCCCTTCTCTCTCAAAGGACTCATGTAGACCTCTGAAATGACTTATTAAATTGAACATTTGTTTAATGTGGTAAATGGTGTGTTTGAGTGTTGCTAATATCCTGTTTCTTGCATTTCTCTTTGTTGAAATCTGAATAAATTAAGAAAAGCATTGGCTGTGCTGGGCAAGACTGGGAAGAGTTGTTGTCTAACAATATCTGGAGAAGCACAAGTTGTTCACACTTGTTCTGCATCTCTCCTCTCCCCACCCTTATTGACACATAGGGTTGGTGACTTTTAATCAGCCTCCTATGGGTGGCTTGAAAATTGTGGTTTTCTGCAGAAAGTAGTGTATGGATATCATTATCAATATGCCATGGTGTTTGAATTTAGTATATAAAGAGGCAGGATTGGGATTTCCGGTTCCAGTTACACTGTGGCAAGACAACTTGATAAGTGCTTCAGGTTATCAAGTTGAATTCCTCCAGATAAAAGGGACCCTAAGAAGGGTACCGTTGGAGTGGAAATTAAGAAGAGGCAGTAACTGCAGACTACAAAGAGAACGGTGGCAAATTTCCTTGGAAGCAGGAGAATGCCGTATCTCCCATTGGAGGTAAACTGAGACCATTAACTGGTGAAGGCATGATCTGTTGGTACCAGAGAACTGTGAAAAGCTGTAAATATTTGGTGTATCGTGAGTATAACTGCTTTTATCCCTCAATCTCTCTATGCAAAGTTTTCACTTGGTGATTTGGAATCTTTTCTTCAAACAAATACCAAGCCCTCTTTTTGTGGAAGTGGCTTTTGGCAAATGGGTGTGAATGTTTTGAAAAGCAAGCACATATCTGAAGAAGTGATCTTTCTCACATTTATTTTACGAATTTGCCTTTCTGCCTAATGCTTTTTTTGGGCTGGTACAGAAAAAACCCTTGAGGAAACTCCTTTTTATTTTGTGCTTTCTATGTGTGGTAGATTTAAAGATGCAGTTTATAGGCAGCACTGGGAAAGCTGTTATTCCAAGGAATGTTTATTTGACCTTAGATGGATTGGATGGATTCCATGTTTTGAAAATAATTGCTGGAGAATCCCTGTTCCCCGGCCTCCTTTTCTCTTCCTTTCTTCAATCCAGTTGCTTTCCTCTATACCCCTCTCATTTAGAAACTGAGTGGCAGAAACTACAATTACAAGCAATATTAACTCCTTGTTGTGAGCTATAAGAACACAATGAGCTGGAAAAGCTTATCAGATTAAGAGATTGCCTGATCCAGCATTGCTGTTCTTAAGTTTTTATGTTCCTAAAATCTGTACTGTGGCATTTCTTGCTTCATATGAAGCAAAAAGCACCCATCTCTACTGACTCTTCAATTTCCTTCATCTCTTTTTTTCTTTTCTCTTTCCTTGCTTGGTATTAAAGAGTAGATCCTCAGAAACATTTGTATGCCAAAGGCATTCTTTTGAGCTTTTGCAGTTGTTGTTTTACACTGGAGAGAAGGCTAGCCCAGTTCACATGGAGATTTTGGGGAACAGTCTGTAGCCCAACAACACAAACGGGGATGGGTAGTATGGTCAGGTTAGCTACGGGCACTTACTCTCCTAGAAGAGGCACTGAACTCTTGCTCCACAATTTCCCTGGAGTTCATCTTTCATCATTTTTTTTATTCCACCCAACATAAATAAAATGTTGGATTTGATCCAGAGAGGAAATAATAAATACAAACCTATGCAAGCCTATTCAGATATATTATTCAGGGAGTTCAAAATACCTTGCTTCCAGATAAGCAACCTTGGTCCTTTGAACTGTAACAAAACAGAACTAAAGGAAACCCAGAAGACCCTTATTAAAATGAATGCTGTGCAACAGTAAATTCTACTTCAACAAGGCAAGGCCACTTAGATTCCACTAACATGCCCCTATGCAAGCTAAACATCTGTTTCAAAAAACCACTCCCGAAGACACCACAATGCTGACAGAAATGTTAAAACAATTCACTAAAACAACACATTTATGATGTCCTCTTGGCAACAGTGCAAAGCTTGCTGGGATAGCATCTGGGAACAAGCAGAGTTTGTTGATCACCAGCAAACTTACTGCATACATGGCAGAAAATATGAATTATTCATTACCTGTGCCAAATCTGCTAAGCGAGTATCTGCTGAACACAAGTGTGCAGATGAAGCTCTTGTCAGTTGTTACTTACACAGTTCTCTCCCAACATGCTGGAGGTGGGGCTGCACCTAATGATTGAGGGTAGAGGAGAGATTCCTGCTCATGAGTAAAACTGGGTTCTTGTTTGCATCAGGAGCCTACTCATGAGTAAGAACCTTTCCTGTGGAGATAACCTCTTTTGTGGAGAGAATATGATGGGGTTGCATCTTTATGGTGCAAGAACTAAACTGCAGTACTTCAGTGATGATTCTCCTCATGACCTGAGTTCAATCTCAGGCTAAGGTAGCTAGCTTGAGGTTGACTTAGCCTTCCAAGGTTGAGCCTATCCAGCCTAAATGATTAACAGGATCGTTCACCTCTTCAGCGTCAAAATGACAAAGCAAAGGAACAACAGCCATGCCAAGAAGGGTCGAGGACAGGTCCAGCTCATTCACTATATTAACTGTGCCTACTGTGTCCCCAAGGGCAAGGCTATTAAGAAGTTTTTCATCTGAAACTTTGAAGAGGCAGCTGCAGTCCAAGATATCTCTGAAGCAAATGTCTTTGAACCGTATGTCTTGCCCAAGCTCTATATAAAACTCCACTATTTTGTTAGCTGTACCACCCACAGCAAAGTTGTGAGGAAAGTTCTTGTGAAGCTTATAAGAACCGCACTGCTCCACCCCAGTTCAGGCCTGCAAGTGCTGTACCAAGACCACCCCCTAAGCCTATGTAAGTGGATAATTTAAGCAATCTCAGTTTCTGGTATGACTAAATAAATATATTTGCCAATGCTTTTATGTATCACTAGGAGATGTGGAAGTAGGGGGGCTTGTTTGTTTTTTTGAGTCTCTGACCTCTAGTTCCTTCTGAATCTTTGTTAGACTGCTACTGTTAGGAATCCATCTACCAGTCTCACTTTCTTTCCTTTTCCCCTGAGGAGCAGAGATGCTGCTTGCCCTTTCATAGGGCATAGTTCTACCTAGTTAGGATTATGGCTTAGGTTCTATATTAGAGATGGGCACGAAACGAACAATTTTCCGTTTCTGTTTTTGTTTTTTCGTTTTGTTACGTAACAAAATGACAAACGAATTTTGTCTCTAAAATGAAATGAAACGAACAGAAACACCGGAAATTTTGTCGTCCGTTTCATTTTTGTTACGGCAATACATTGAACTGCTTTAAATGCTAAAAAAAATCACAAAAATTGAAATAAATGGTAATGAAATGGTAATGAAATGAATGAAAACGAAAACAAATTTTTTGCAAAAATTTACAAAAAACAGAAACGAACTGAAACGGACCCCCTAAATGACAAACGACAAACGAAATGACATTTTTTTATTTGTGCCCATCTCTATTCTATATGGAATGTAATAAAACTAGAGATGGACACAAAATGATTTTTTTCATTTCGGTTTCCATTTTTGTTTCATTCCCTAACAAAATGAAAAATGAAGTGACCCATGGGTATTTTACAGATTTTTTCCACCCAAAGCCCCACATACCAGCTGATTGACACTGGGGTGGTGGTGGGGAAACCAGGTGTTTTTACACTTCCCCCCTCCCCTAAGCCCTGTGCACCAGGTGATCAGCGCTGGGTTGGGAAAAAGCCTTTTCCCCTGCCCCAGCGCTGATCAGCTGGTGTGCAAGGCTTGCGGGAGGAAAAAAGTTGAACCAGCACCACACACACACACACACACACACACACACACACACACACACACACAGTTGCAGAATTGCACAAACACACAAACAAACACACACACACACACACACACACACACACATGTAAAAATGAAAAATGAAACAAAATGACAAACAAAATTATTTTTTTAAAAAATGTTTAAAACGAAACAAAATGGAAGGGAACAGAACAAAATAAAAACAAAATGAAATGCTATTTTAGTGTTTCGTGCCCATCTCTAAATAAAAATTAGCTTTTTTCTAACAGCTTCTCATGTTGTGAGTCTTGAATTCCCACATATCTACATAGCACTTACTGTGCTACAGGCAGAGAAACTACAATATGTATGTTTTCTCCCCACCTTGTAAACATTTACAACTTATGCTTCCCTCAAAACACTGAAGAGAAGCCGATGCATAATTAATGAACAAGGTAGAAGAGACCTGTGTTTGTTTTTATATATCTTTAAGTTGTTTCTATGTCCACCCAATAGAGTTATAGAGTTTCCAAAGCATCTGAGATATTCTAGGAGTGGTTTACTAGTACTACCCCTCCACACACACTGAAATGTCATGGCCAAACAGTAATTTCAATCCAGGACTCATGAGTTGTTACCCAAGTGTCTATCAATTTCACCACACTGCCTTTACTCCCATCTGCTATTTTTAACTGTTTCTCAGCAATTCCACTCTCTAGAAAAATGCCTTTCTACCTATAGCCAAATTTCACCATTATTTTCCAGTTTCCAGTGTCTATGTGATTGCCTTTGTACATGTTTAATAAATTATTAAGAGAATTGAACTTATCTTCATTTATAGTCCATCCCAGATTCCTCTACACAGGCAATTCTTACTCTCTCTCTCTCTCTCTCTCTCTCTCTCTCTCTCTTTTTTCAAGAAAATATGCAGATAAAGCATCTCAGTTAGACATAAGAAAAACAAAATTAGAAATCCTTTTTAGGGCAGTATCTTTCTTACACCATCTCAGAAGTCAAAACAAATGCATAAACTTTCAAGATCACAAGATCTCTCCATCAGGAAAAAAAGGTAGAACATGAAGGAGAGCATAGAATTTAGCCTGAGATTAAAATTATGAATTCTGCATGGGGAGAGTGTCAAAATGAAATTATGGAAGTGGAATGGAGTAGTCTCTTCTCAAACTCAATGCATCCATAAACTTAGAAAGCTATCCAGCCATTCCCTTTATAGATTGTTCTATAGTTCAACATACTTCATGTCTGTGACATTTTTTCTGGGGGCAGGGGAAGGCCTCCAGGAAATCAGATTACCCCACAGGGCTGTCATGTAGCTCATTGGGAACCATCTGCCTACCAGAATGCCCATGGAAACACCCCTCACAATGTTGCTACTTAGGGGAAACTGTTCATCCAGTTGATATCAGAACCTTCACAATGCTTCTGGTTTTGCCTTGGTACTGATTTTCCAGCAATAAATTTTCTGCTATTTAATTGGTCCCAAGAAGTTTGTGATAAATGCTCAGATTTACAGGTCTGTAAGACCCACTTCTAAGCCTTGGTACTTTCTTTGTGTTTACATTGTCAGCAAAACACAGAGCAGTAGGCATGGACGATTCATGAAATTCAACCTAAGGAATGGCTGAATGTTTCAGTTCTGTTTGGTCTGATCAAAATTTACCAAAATGTACATAGTGTGAGTGGTTGAAAATAATATGTAGCACATTTCTCCATATCTTAGGTATGGGTGCTAAGTTTCATTTTAGTTGGGGTTTGAGCAAAATCCACAATAAATTATCTTCCTGTAAGTACATGAATAAACTTTGCAATTTTTAAAAATTTCTATTGAGGCAGGCTGCCTCAACATGACATTATTGCCTATTAAGAAGTCAGCAACTTCCACCCATGATCTTTTATCCTGAGGCACAGAATCACGTTTTTCTTCTTGCTCTCCATCATTTTTATGAAGTTGTCTTCACACAGAGGAAGAGACACAGATGCGCGCATACACATTCACAGCACAGCAATCACAAAATGACAGGCCGATTGATTAGAAAGGTACAAGCAGTGCTGCTCCTTTTAAAGTGCATGCAACAAAGCAACAAGTATCACAGGTCCAGCAATGTTAGAAAAACCTGTCTTAAAAATGCACTCATTTGTCTAAACCCAGAAAAAGAATGCATGGAACAGTCTCATGATTCAGATCTTTCTTTTTCTTTTCATTGCTTCATTTGCCATGAGAGAGAGAAAGACAGATATACATCTCTACCAAAAGGGAAACTGACAGATTTTCCCATTCCTACAACAGATTGACATACTGTCTGAAGACGAGTATTGCATCACACTAGAAGATATAACACTGAAGCTGCAGATATTCTCCTAATCAACTTGGATCAGCCAAACCCCACTTTTGTAACCAGACTTTTTCAGTCAGCATCTTTCTCTGAATGGTAACTTTGTTTTCAGCTACTTGTATTCTTACAAGTTGTTGAATTTAATATTCTATTTGTGTTCTTCATTATGTTGCTTCTATTACATGCACCTTCACCATTACTTCTAATGACTTTCTCTTCTTTTCATCAATAAAAAGATGTGCTCTAGAATGACAGCCAGATCATCTGCTGGAAACCAATTCAAGGTTGATAAGACAATACAAAAGAGAAAGGAAATTTATTCCAGACCAGTGCCTGCCACATCTGTTCATGGTGTAGGGGAATAAAGATATATGTCTGCCTTCCATTTAAGAAAGATAAAGTATCTCCTTTCACTTGCTTGAACTAAGACAGCCATATTACCATAAACCATAACTAGTTCATTCCATTATAATAGCTGTACCAAAATGCATCAGAAACTGTGGCAAAGGATAATGCAAGCAGTATGATAGGGAGAATGAAATAGGGTCACTGATAAGTGAGCTTATCCCCCAATAACTGATTTTATGGCCATGCTTGTCCAGTATGAATATCATTCTCCATCTCAAGCACAGAGAAAGGTATTTATTTGTGGTGGAGCTTTTGATGTGAGGAGCTTTGGCAAAAATCACTGTGTACTGACATTCAAAGAGGAGGCAGCAATCATGGTTCTCCAATTCCTTGAGATAGGCACATCTGTTTGAATGTTCCCCAGAATGTTGACTATATGTATGATATTTCACTAATTCTCACCTATCAAGAACGATCTATGATCAAAGAGGAGAAAACAAACTCCTGATAAGTAATTTGGATTCTTCTTTTACTAATTTATTTGGAGTTTATCAGACTATTCATTGCCTTCAATTACACTTAGATGCAATTCTGAAGTTCTGGATACCTCAGTTGTCAAGGCCTCTGGCTACAGAGCCAGAAGGAGTTCGATTATCCATTGTGACTCCTTGATAAGGGCTGAACTCATTGATCCATAGAGTCATTTTTATAGTCATGTTTCCATAAATGATAGTAAAGAAAGCTCTGCTGTAATTTCCATGCTGCTAGATGCCTGGGATCACTATTTTCAAGTATATAACATTCCAATTACAAATTATTTTTTTCCTGGGGGACCAATTTTGGAGTTGAATAACTCATCTCCTGAAACCCAACCCTGTCCAACTTTAGAGGGCTTAAAGGGAAGAGTCCAAGGAAGCTACCCACCAAATGTGGTGCCTCTAAATTCTTTTAAAAATTGTTAATAATGAAACTAAATGAAACAAAAAACAAAACAAAACAAAACAAAACAAAACTATATTTTTGTTTTGTGCCCATCTCTAGTTATATTTCAAGCTGTATTGGTTTGACTCTCAAAGGTGCTTTTCCACAATCTTAAAACACACAGGAATCTATAACCAAAATTGACTTATTACCTTGGTCCCAATTCATGGAACCCAGTTTTATAGAGAGTCTCTCAGAGTGTGACTACACAAGCTTTGAGCCTGATGTTTGGGATGGAATGGTTTTCTCCTAAAGGAGATGATCAGACATATTTGCTGGAGTGAACCAGCCTTCCTGAAAGCATTCCTGCTCACATCTTTCTAACTTTTGTCAGAGGCTTTTACTGTCTCTCTGTGCATGGTGCAGAACAAAAACAGAAAAAGCTCCAAAAAAGTTTCAGATTGAAACTGAACTGGTAGACTGGATTTGAGCATCCCTCTGAGTGATTCAGCATTCCTTCTCTTCCTTTTTCCTAAACTGAAACACACAATTCCTATACGGACTGGGGACAGAGGTATACCAAGTGTGGCAAATGGCTTGTGAGACGACCTGGGGAAAAAGTTGGACTACACACCAGTTAAGCCAACTGCATCCAAATTAATAGTATGACCTAGTGACTGGATGGAGAGATTTCCATCAGGTTGCAATTCTGCTTGGGAAGCTTTAAAATCTCCATGTCGAGGCACAGGTTGTGCTGTGGTAAGATATTCAATGTATCTTCAATAGTTCACAACTAGAGATGGGTACAAAGCACCTCGTGCTGTGTCATTCTACATCATTGGCATGGCACCCCAGGTGCCACATATTGCCTTCCCACCCACACTTGCAAGTGTCCTGCCCTGTATCTTTGTCTGAGTGGGCAGTTAGTGGAGGAGGCAGAGAAGGGAAGTCTATGTTCCTTCAGGGACTGGAAAATTGAGGAGGGAATGTGCTCACTTGTGAGTGGGGAAATTGGCCAGGGGGGCGGGGGAAGGTGATGTAATGTTCCTAGGGAACCATGCCAGCAATTTAGGACAACCAGGTAGAGATGGAAATTAAAAGAAAAACAAAATACTGTTTTGTCATTTCATTACAAAATGGTTGGGTGCTTACTCAAGCTCTTTCCTCTAAGCCCCCCCATATTTGGAGAGATTTGGGGTTCAGGGGGCTAAGTTATTCAACTGCAAAGAGGGTTCCACCAGCAGTAATTGGAAGTGCTGTACATGTGCTGCAATTTATTACTTACTCTTGCTTAAACCCTATATTGCTGGTACATGCTGTACAGCAGTTTTTCAATTAGCTAGAGGGACCCACTTTGCAGTTCAGTAACTCAGCTCCTGAACCCCAAACCTGTCCAAATGTTGGTGGCTTACAGGGAAGAGTCCAAAGAAGCTATGCTGTAATTTCCATTCTGCTACATGCCTGCAATCTCTATCTTCAAGTACATAAAATATGTACTCAAAATAATGATCACAGGCATGTAGCAGCATGGAAATCACAGTGCATCTTCTTTGGACTCTTCCCTGTAAGACACCAAAATTTGGAGAGGTCTGGGTTCGGGAGCGTTGAATTATAAAATTCCAAAGGGGGTTCTCCCAGGAGAAAATCATTTGTAATTAAGAGAAGCGCTTGAGGAAGCACCCCTGTGGAGGTGCTATTAGCGGCTTCCTGACTCAATTCAAAATTGCTTTCTCCTGGGGAACTCCATTTAGAGTTTAATAACTCAGCCCCCTAAACCCCAAACCTCTCCAAATTTGGGGAGCTTACAGAATCAGAATCAGAATCAGAATACTTTTTATTGGCCAAGTGTGGTTGGACACACCCAGAATGCACGCTCCGCGGGTGGCTTGTCTGCCCGCGGAGCTGATTTGCCCCTCGCGAGAATGGCGAGGGGCGAGACAGGACTTGGATGTCCTGGGAAGGAAGGGGGGAGGAGCGCCCCATAAAGGGCGGCTCCTCCCCCAAGTACCAGCCAGTCTTTTGCCGGCGTTCGGGGAGAAGACTCCGAATGCCGGGCGCCACGAGGCGGGCGCCATGTCAAAGGCCGCAGCGGCGGCAGAACAGGCAGCGAGGCTCTGCTCCCCGGTCGGGGCCTAGCCTGAGCAGTTCCCCACCCACCCTCCGCATTAGGGCTAGTGTGAGTCTGACTGGTCGCCAAGTTTCGGGGCCGGATAGGAATTTTGACCCGCTCTCTGGATTGGCTATTGAGGGCGGGGATTTTTCGCCTATCCCACACTGGTGCCTTGGAGTTAAAAGTTTGAGTCATGTACATATTGGTCACACTATGGCGGCTAAAAGCTGAGGAAGGGCAGCGGTGAGCATAGAATTAACATCTGAACACAAACCTCCTCATCCACAGCACCGCGGGCCAAGAGGTCTCAGTGCTGGGGTGGGAGAGATTTGGGTGACAGAAGGGGCACGGAGGATCAAATAAAGGAACCGGCCTGGGTGTTGCTGTAGGAAGACTGCACCACCTGGGGGTTAGTGGCTCACCCGAAGGGGTCCCGGGAGACCCCGGGTTCCAACCAAGCTATGGATGCCTGGCCCCTCCTGTTGTTGCTAATGATGTTTGGTTATATGTGTTAATAAAGTGTGGCCCATTTACCCCCAACACACTGTCTCGCCTAGTCATTTCGAGTGGGGGGGCAATTTGTTTTGGTAAAATATGCTCTCCATATATAAAAGAAAATATAAGAATCATATAGTCAACAATAAAAACACAGTACAACAGTACGATATAACCTATCATTTTAAAAGGAAGAAGAAAAGTAAAAATTAATTATTCAACAGTTTGATAGCACTTGGAAAGAAACTATCTTTATATCTAGTTGTCCTAGTGTGCAATGTTAGGACAAAGAAGCTGCCCCCAAATTTGGTGCCTCTAGGACCCAAGGAAGCCATTATATAGAGTAACAAATTGTTTTGTTTCATTCCATTCTGAAAATACTTTTAAAAATTCATTAATGTCTAAACAAAATGAAACAAACAGAGAAACAAAACAAAACACTTATTTTTATTCGTGCCCATTTCTACAACCCAGCGTGGAAGTGATTTGTCTCCATCTCTGTTCACAATTCAACAAAAAACAAAAAGCAACAGAGTCTTCATACAAAATCCAAATGCGAAGGTGGATGGCATTTTTATTGGACTACTAAAAAAGCAAATACAAAGACAAGGTGGGGGAAATCACAAACAAATGCTATCTTTCATCTGTTTGCTTGTCTAGCATTTTTCTTTTCCTTTCTTACGTTTTTAGCAGTCGAGTAAAGGTATCACACAACCCTGCCTTTGAATTGTGTGCCAAGACCACACAGCTTTTTCCACACTTTTTAAAATTGAATTATAAATGAAAAGTGTTGCCCAAAGAGATCCCCAGGGCTGTATGCACACAACATTTTCTGACAGCAGATATACTGTAGTTATACAGAACAACAGTAGTTATACACAAGTGATATTGATTCTTGGCCATGAAATTTACAAGACTAAAAACAGAAGCAATCCCTTTTAGCAGCAATAAATTATATGGCACATAGGAAAGCCTTTCCTGCTCTGTAGCATCAACAAGATAGGGATCACATTGCTGCTGTTTCTGCAACTAGGAGGATTATAAAAATGCTGGATAGCTCAGTGGCTTAGGCTGTCAACCCAGAAGATGGGAGTTCAGTTCTGCACTTTGCCATCTTGATGAGAGATGGAACTGAGGAATGTCTTACAGCATTAAAAACCAACATTAAAGCTACAAGAGAATGTGAGCAGTTAAAGAGAGAGTAAAAATTCCATGTAATCATGCACAGCAGATCATCCAAATGTTATGAGGAATGGAAACTAACATTGAAAACATAGTCTCAATGCAATCATACAAGAGGAGATATAAATACAAGTTATAAGTGGTTATAAACACAGTCTATGTAATCATGTATGGTAGAGTCATATAAAAGACACATAATAGGTAGTCCATCATTCAGGGAAAGCTTGCCTGAAGAGAAAGGTATTTGCATGTTTCCAGAAAGACAGCAGATATGGGGCAGTACTGGTCTCTATGGAAGGGAGTTCCAGAGTCTGGGCACAGCAGCCGAAAAGGCCCTTTCGTGTTTTCCCACAAGACATACCTGTGAGGGTGGTGGGATGGAGATAAAGGCCTCTCTTGATATCCTTAGCACCTGAGCCAGTTCATACTGTGAGAGTTGATCTTTGAAGTAGCTAGCACCCAGGTTGTATAGTGTTTTGTAGGTTAAGGTCAGCACTAGAGATGGGCACGAAACAGAAAAATGGTGTTTTGGTTTTTCGTTTGTCGTTGAGAGGTCTGTTTCGGTTCATTTCCGTTTGTCGGGAATTTTTTGAAAAATTTCATCACCATTTTTCATTTTTTCGTTTGTCATTTCTACCCGCTTTTTGCGCGATTTTTAAAGCATTTCCATGTGCAGTCATCCCCCAATGCCCCAGACCAGAGGGAAAACACTAAAAAAATGGATGCTGGCAGAGACACAGTATAGACTAGGTATGCAGGGAGGCTGCAGAGGCAGTGGCGGGCGTTGCCCAGGGTGCAAGGCAGCTGCAAAGTGACTGCACTGCAGGGCAGGGGAGGGTACTCACCAAGAGGTACACATGCACGCATGCACACAGGGAGGCTGCAGGACTGAAGCTAGAGTCGCAGAGACAGCAATCCCACCCTAACTCCCACCAGAGACTGCAAGGTGGATGGGGGCTGCCAGAGCTTTTTATGCCCTCTGTGGCTGCCAGACCTGCCCACCCAGTCTGCAACCTGGGCATGCTATTGGTTGAACATGATCCCACATCACATGGCTTGACTCCATTTTGTGGCTGGTGGCGACATCCATTTTAAAGGGAAAAGAAAAATACATCGTGATGGGAGAAGACAAAAACAAACATTTTAAGGACCCCAACCCCCTGTTAGGTATTATCAGACAATATAAATAATTATCACTGAATTTTTATGGATGTCCAGTGCGTTTTTTAACATTTAAAACAGCTCATTTCATTGTTCATCGCCATTAACAGAAACAAAACATAACGACCACAATTTTTGTGGTTCTGTTCATTTCGTTTCATTTTCATAACAATTTTCATTTGTTGTTTCATTACGTAACAGAAACAACAAACGGTAACAGAAATGAAAAAATGTTCGTTCCGTGCCCATCTTTAGTCAGCACTTTGAATAGCTGATTGATAGCCAGTGGAGCTCTTTAATAGGAGTATAATGTGATAGCTACCAAATTTTACCAAATAACCAGGCAAGTTGCTAAATCTGTGCAGTAGCAGTAAGGGTTCAAAAACAGATCATTTATAGAGATCAAGAAATATAGTAGCCATGTAGCTGATGACTGCTTTACTGTGAACCAGATCTAATTTTATCTGTACCTTTGATCTATCTACTTGTATTCATTTTAGTTTGGTCTTTTACCATAAATAAAGATAACTAATCTGTTCCTCCATAATATGAGGTTATTGTTTTTTTTCCAAGAAGATTGGCCAGTTGACATGCAGTGATAATGATCTGAACGCATGACTATTTGTAGAAGCTACATTAGCAAATTGTTCCATAAATCTATTTAACATTTCAAAACTGCTTTTGGGAAATGATCTTGAGATCAGTCCCCTCCTCTTTTAATACTTCAGCAGAGGAGGTAAGTGCGAGTCAGTCTTAGAGCCTTTTCACATGACCCCAAAGATCCACTGGCCACTTAAATTCGGACCAAAGATCTTAGGGGTTTGTTGCTGTTTCTGCGTTCCCACCCCCTCCGCACTCCTGGCTGCTGGCTGTGTGAGGGGAGGGAGGAAAAAAGGAAGAAAAGAATGCCACTCACCTCTGTTCTGCCGTCCCTGCACTGCATTCAGATCTCTTAAAGGGGCGGAGGGCAAAAAAAGAACAAACAGAAGAAAGGCAGTGACTACATTATATCCGCAACAGGAATTTTCACCTCCGGAGAGCAGGTACCAGAAAAGTGTGCTGGGATGCGCTTAGGTGGGCATGGTCGCACTTAATTATCTGTAAACTCTGGAGCTGGTGGGGAAACAATTTTAAGCTCTGGAGCTGGGAGCCATTTGCGGCGGAGTTTAGGGGTTGTGTACAAATTCCCTTAGTTGTTCATTTCTTACGATCTTAACGATATTAGTCCGCTAGTCTCTATGTGGGATTATAGGCATGCAAGGAAAAGCAGAATAAAGAATATCTGGAGCCGCTCCCATGAATTTGAGACCTCTGTGTTCCCTAAACAATGCATAGAATTTTCTGCATTTGAGAAAATCATAGGTATCAGCATGCTGAGAGTCCAATGGTTTAATTTCATTCAAGGAATATTTTCTTTGTGATCAGGGTGTTTCATTAGTCAGGTGAATTTGGACAAATGTAGGACTAAACTGACGTATCTGTACAACTTTGAAGAGAGGCATAAGGCAAAGCAAGTAGATGTTGATTGCCCAAGGGTTGGAGCAATCCTTTTGTTAAATCTGGCATTACTAAACTTACACATTTATAGCTTTAAATATATGTGGCAATTTTAAGTGAGGAAAGAGAATTGGAAGTAAATCCAGAAGAATTCAGCTGGTGCCCAAGGAGAAAGAAATTAAAGCTGATCCTCTCAACAACAACAAAAAAGCCAAACACCTCTCCTTGACCCACAAATCACTGAGAACATATGTTGGACTCAGACCTAGGCTGCCATGCACCATATATCCCTGGCAGCCATTCTGCCAGTGATCTTGCAGAGCTTCAGGAAAGTGGAACAACCAGCATGATCATTGTTTGTTGCAATTCATGCTCTAGAAATTTCTTTTTTGCCTAATCCAATTTAATTTGTAAAACTTGACATTACGCCATTTAATCTGTGTGCTACTGTGCAAGAAGGCAGATGGGTTTTATGGGTTTTGAGTGGCTAGGTTAGAACGTAGACAATAGGCATATTCCCAGGGCTGGCCCTTTCTTCCTCCTGCTCTTTTTCTTCTCTTCACTGGTCGATTGGCTGGCACAAATACCACTGCCTGCTGACATTTGCACCACTGCTAGAAGGATTTGTGGGGGAAAACATAAAACCCTTCTGGTTGGCTTTCTCTGAATTATTAAGGTTTATCTTGTACAAATTGATGGTACTCTATAACCCCATCCCCACACTGAATCACATCACTTAGAGTTTATCCAGTTAAAGCAGTGGTTCTTAACCTTCCTACAGCTGCAACCCCTTAATACAGTTCCTCATGTTGTGGTGACACCCCCCCAACCATAGAATTATTTTTGTTGGCACTTTATAGCTTTAATTTTGCTACTGTTATGATTTGTAATGTAAATATGGGATAGGGAGAGGGAGAGGGAGAGGGAGAGGGAGAGAGAAGGAGTGAGTTTGGGGAAAAGAGGAACCAGCCAGGGAGCAAGTGCCACCAAGCATGCTACATCTCCCCTCCTCTCTCCCTCCCTCCTCACCCATTGTGTGGTTGCAGTTTGGCTTCCCGGAGCACCAGCCATTTATGCCTTTTTCTTCATTGGGTTGCGGAGATCCCTGTGAAAGGGTAGTTCAACCCCCAAAGGGGTTGTGACCCCCACGTTGAGAACCACTGAGTTAAAGTAATATAATATTTGTAAAGAGATAAGAAATCACAAATGCTGTCATGGGTTGAAGAGTCACCAAAGGTTCAGATTGAGAGTATCATCAAAGAGTTTATTGGATACCAAATTGTGCTTCCTTTTTTGCATAGAGCTCATGGGCCAATTCACAGTCTTAGAATCTAGCATGGAAACAAAAATATATATTTCCTTGAGAATATCCATTATATAGTCATTTGGATTCTTGCTTCTACTTTACATTATGGATGGACTCATAGACTTTCACACAGTTTACAATTAAAGATGCATTTAAACTGTTTTAGCAGGATGCTAAGAGTGTCTTGAGAGAGTGATCAGCAAAGAAGTAGTAAAATAGAGGTAAAGCAAATAGAATTAGAATGTTTTAGTCATTTAATGGGAAGCCAAAGGTGCAGATTATTACATTTGTATATCAAAGTGAAATGCAGTAAATGGGGAATCAAATTCAGGAAGGGGAAAAAAGCCTGTTGGCTGAAGAATCTGGAAACCTGGTTGGGATACAAGGAAACCTCATCGTTTAGAGCTCCTATATCCAAAGGGAAAATTGTCACAATGGTGTCCTAAAACTGGTAGGAGAGAAAGAAAATGAGAAACCCAGCAACTGTCAAAATTAAAAGACAGCTTCTCTACTACAACACAATTTCTAACTCCTTCTGGTCATTGTTATGCTTTATCACCAACTGTTTCTACAGATTTCCTTCATATGAAAAATGGTTTCTTATGACACTGATGCAGTAATTGATTCAAAGCCCTCTTGGGTATATGGATCTAGTGTCCCTCTTCTTAGGACGTTTATACACGACCCCTAAGCTGCGCTGCAAATGGCTCCCAGCTCTGGAGCTTAGAAATGTTTCCCCACCAGTTCCGGAGTTTGCAGACAATTAAGTGCGACCCCGCCCACTTTAGCGTGACCCAGCACACTTTTCTTGTACCTTCTCTCTGGAGGTGAAAACTATTTGATGCGGATAAGAGTGCCGGGCTCTCCTCGCTTGTCTGTTGTTGTTTTGCCTCCCGCCCCTTTAAGAGCCCCTTGAGAAGGAACCAGGAAGTAACGGGGCTCATGGCAACTTCGACTGGCACCGGCAGGTTAGTAAAGGCTTCTTTTGTCCTTTTTTCCCCTCCCTCCCCTCACGCGGACAGGAGCAGGAAGTACTGAGGGTTGGGTACGCAGGAACAGAAACAAACCCCCAAGATCTCTGGTCCGAATTTAAGGGACCAGTGAATCTTAGGGGTCATGTGAAAAGGCCCTAAGTCATCATTTCCAAATGTGGTCACAATGAATTCAGGTTCCATGAATTAATTGTTATGTACATTTAAATGATCATATCATGATTATATTTCCTTTACTTCATGTTCCTATTTTTCACAATTGGGCTTTCCAATATGAAATTGAAAAATCAACATATAAAAACACAGGAGTTTTAAAACATATCACTCATCCAATTAAGCAATGTGCCCTCTAGCATGTGTTATGTTAATCAAACATTCATAAGTTTCATCAAATGAACACGTTCAATGCTTCATTTCATGTAGTATCATTTCATGGAATCATGATTTATGACATGATGATTTTATTTCAGAAATTATTGATTTTCTGATTTATTTCATTAAGTCTTGATTGCATTTCCTCTGAAACGTACATTAGACATCAATATTTATAGCTCAGATATTAAAACAAATCAGTCTCCACAGAATTTGCCTCATATTTGGTTTCAGTAAATAACATCAAATGTGTCAAGTCAATCCTTTTAGCTGTTCTGGTGTGGGGTACAATATATTCTTGTATAACTGAACTGTATGACAGGATTAGTATTTCATGCAGTGGTTTAAGCCAAAACAAAGGAAAGGGTACAAACAAGAATAAGCAATACAGTGGTACCGACTTAAGAGCAGCTCAATTTAAGAGAAATTCGACTTAAGAGCGGAAAACTGTTGGTGTTTTAACTGCCACCCTACAAATTTTAGATATGGTCTGCTTGACTTACAAATATTGTTTTCATTTTTTTATTTTAACTTATATTTTCAATTTTTAGATAGGTACCCCTACTTAAGAGTAGTCTGACTTAAGAGCATGCATTCGGAACAAATTAAATTCATAAGTCAAGTGTGAGAGCAAGAGCAAGACAATGCATGATGATGGAAGTGAGCCATCTGGAGAGATTGTAGAGGAGAAAGAAGAAACCTGTGGGACTGTGAATGATTGTGTGCAGGGTGTAGAGAGGTTAACCACTGATGAAGGAGAAAAAGAACATCAGATTGAAGAGATATACTGGGTATTAGATGAGGTGGAGGATGAGTGGTTAGAGCACGAGGCAGAGCAAGCATGAGAGGATTCAGAAGGGCAGGCGCATGGGCAGATAGAAAAGGGGAATGAGGAAAAAAGACAGTTAGTGACAGTTGGGACGCAGACTGAGGAAGATGTCCAAAGAAAGCTAGCCGAGCCATTTAGACCAAGAAGAAATGAAGAGTTTGTATGGTCTGTACATGTTAAACCATTAAGGTGGCCAGAAACCTCAGAAAAGTTCCAGAGGGAATGGAGGAGAGAGGCGCTGGTCCAGTAGCACAATGGGCCAAGCATCCTTGTTGCGGGACCCAATGTATGGGTCGGGGATCGAGTGCACCACCATATTATTAGAGGAAGTAAATACTGAGTTTAACCCTGTTAATGTTATATATGAAAAACCTGTGTTATTAGAAACTGTTGAGCAATCATTGACACCTTTGTCGCCTGTTCTAAGAGAAAAAACACAGTCGTTCACAAGCTGTAAGAAATAAAAATCAGTTTAGTTTTTCTGCAAAAATGGACTCTCGCTTCATTTGTGGGTCAGAACCGCGGATAGATCAAACCGAACCCTTACATCGAGGTACCACTGTACTTCTGAAAAAGTAATTGGGAAAAGGTCAGTTTTTAGTAGATATTGTGTTTTCCAAACACAATTTTGAAAAACTCAGAAATTCTGAGTTCAATTGTATGAGCCCCCAAACTCATATAACTTTGCAGCTGAGTTAGAAGGAGCCTATAAGGGCACTGAGTCTAACCCCCTGCTCATGGCAGGAAACAAAATCAAAGCAGATCTGACAGATGGTTGTCCAATTTTCTCTTGAATGCTTCCAGCATTGGCACATTCACCACCTCTGGAGGATATTGAGTCCATTGACATACAGCTATAACAGTCAGGAAGTTTTTCCTAATAGTCAGTCTGAATCTGCTTTCCTGTAGTTTGAGCCCATTTTACATGTCCTGTGCTTTGCTGAGAACAAACTCTTCCCTTAAGATGAAGAGCCATGCTGGATCAGACCAAAGGCCCATCTAGTCCAACTTCCTGTATCTCACAGTGGTCCCAACAAATGCCTCTGGGAGTGCATGAGACTAGATATCTGTCTCCTGATACCACTCCCCTGCATCTGGCCCTTGAAGAACCCAGTTTTTAAGCATGGAGATTATACATCTCCATCATGGTTTGCAACTTGTGATTAGAGATGGACACGAAATGAATTTTTAATTCATTTTATTATTCATTTTGATACATAACAAAATGAATAAAGAATCGCCCCCATCATTGCAAAGGAAAAAAATAAAATAAAATAAAATAAAATAAAATCAACGGAGACTTTTTTGGAAAAACCAAATAAAAAATGTTTCATTCATTTCATTTTTCATTCCCCCACCACTGCCGCTGACCAGCCCCCATGGAGGGGGCTTCCAAAGTGGCAGCTGATCAGCTGTAGTGTGATGGCACTTGTTTAAAAAATGCACCTTTAGCTAACGGTGCTGGGGGATAAAATAAAACACCCTTCTGGCCTGGTAAACAGTTTTCACCTACTAAAACCAAATTGTTCAGTGCTGACAGGCCCACAGGCCAAATGAATAAAGAATCTGGTCAATAAAAAATGTTTCATTCATTTCATTTTTCATTCCCCCACCACTGCCGCTGACCAGCCCCCATGGAGGGGGCTTCCAAAGTGGCAGCTGATCAGCTGTAATGTGATGGCACTTGTTTAAAAAAAGCACCCTCAGCTATCGGTGCTGGGGGGGGGATAAAAATAAATATAAAAAAGTGCTGACAGGCCCACAGGCCAGCTGGTCAGCACTGGGGGCGAGGGGAGAAAAATGAAAAAAAAGAAAAATGAAGAAAAATGAAGAAAAATGAAGAATGAAACAAATTTTAATTTTTAAAAAAAAATTAAAAATGTTTCATTCCTAATGAAACAAAACAAAAAAATAAAATGAAAAATGAAATGAAATGCCATTTTGGCATTTTGTTCCCATCTCTACCTGTGATTGAATTTTCCTCCAGGAATCTGTCCAATCCCCTTTTGGAGTCATCCAGGCCAAATACTATCACCACACCTGTGTCAGGGAGTTTCACAGACTAACAACATGCTGGATAAAGAACTATTTTCTTTTTGACTGTTCTCACTCTACCAAACTTCAATTTGAGTGGATATCCCATAGTTCTGATATTTTGTGAGAGGCAGAAGAGCATCCCTCTATCCACTTGACTCATGCCCTACATAATCATATACATCTCAATCATATCCCCCTCAGGTGCCTTTTTCCCCAGACTGCCCTTCCTTTGTATTGTGATATCAATTGTCTTGACTTAAATTAAACAAGATGTCATGGAGACTGGGAACTCTAGGATATGCCCATTAACAAGGAAAGGTGCCCCAGGGATCAACAAATGAAGTGAAAGTCCTTTTGGCCCTGACATCCTTTGCTTGAAAATAGATTATATGCCACCTTTTTGTGAATTTATAGAAATATTTTAAAAACTATATTTTACAAACTGCATACATAGTGGTAATTTACTGTACATTAAAAGCCAATAAGATTCATGGAACAAATCAGACATGCTAAACAAAACTGAAAACAGATGGAGAAGTGAAACAAGCAGGGCTGACAAAGGCTGCCTAACCTCTCCCTCCGCTCAAGGTGTTTGTATGCCAAACAAGCCATGTTGCTATTATTGCTCTTCTGGAACATGGAAGAGAAATCAGAAATATACTTTTATCCCCTTTTCCTGACCAACATGTTAAAGAATTGAAAATTAGCTGATCTTTCATGACACCCCAAATCTGATGCCTGGGGCTGTGGCCTCACTCAGTTATTTGGAGGTAATTTTTGCAAAGACCGTGGGGATTTTTAAAATGTTGGTATAGTAATCCAGCAATTGCATATGCTTAATTGGCATTGTAATTAATCAGCATTGAAAGTTGGGAAAAACAAAGAAAACATATTTTGAGTGCTCCTCTTGAAGTGATAAGAAAAGGGGCAACTTCTTCTGGCAACGGCTTTCCCTAATAGGGCTGCTAACAATGAGAAGCTTCCATCCCAAGTTCTCACAATCTCTTTCAGCAATGGACTTTTCAACAGCCTGATTAGTGCATTTTGTTTGTCTGCAGGCCAACTCTTCTAACCCAACCCATCCCATACCCGAGAGCACAACATCCCTCCATCCTGTCTGTAGCCCGTTTAGAATGGTGAATTCAGCTGCTTTTCAGAAAGTAACCTTCCCACAATGGAATTTTAATGGAAACAATGTTAGAGCTGAGCTGGGCCATCTCTTTGCACTTGTCTGAAAATACAGTTAGGGTTTATGATTGTTTTGAAAGAGGCTGAAGAGGCTCTCCCACACACTTCATGAAAGCAAAGCATCCAAGAAGCAATTTATTAGGATTTAGCTAATCCCTCCAAAGCTTTTCAAATTCAGCCCTTTTCTGGGAAAGGACAATTTGCAGCAACAGAATAAGTGAAACATTCTCCTCTTCACACTTTCCAGCTTATGAAATCCTGAGATTGCTGAAAGTTAAAGAACTTCCTTTGGGGCTACATTGGATATATTCAATTCTTCAAAACTACTCCAGTTTATAATCTCCCATTTCCCCCACCAGTTTTGGACCACTTGCCCAGATTTAAAGGATTTGTCAGGGCTGTTTTTCAACAAGCCCTCTAGATATCAAAATGTGATTTCCCCCTTTGGTGTCTCTTTGTGAAGGGCTATGAGTGAGCAAAAAAAGGTATCCTGACTGCTGAAATGGGAATTGTGGACAAACTTTTTCCCTGCTAGCAATACTGTACAATACTGCACATTTCCTGGCATCTTTTATTGTGGGTAAAGAAATGCAATAACCCACATTTGTAAACTGGAGGTATTTTGAAAAAGTAAATTATCTGGCACTTCAAAATAGAAGTTTAAGTATACACTACACACAAATTCCAACAGAAATTTCCCTTGAATTGAAGAAAAATTAGAAAAAGGCAATGTAGTCTCCCTGGAAATCAACACAAATGTAAGAGCAGGCAATGCCTTATGAGACTACTTAAAAAAACAACAACCAAGCAAGCAAACAGCAAATAAATAGCTTTCTCCAACTGTGAACCAAGATTTTATGAGTAGTTCAGAAAAATTAGGTATGAGGGTCTCAAAGTTTCAAGATAGTTGTTTGATCCAGGTAAGCTTCTTAACATGTGTTCAGAGGCAGTCTGCATATCATGGAGGGGGGCAGTAGAAAGGGAGGACCAAAGATGAGGCAGAATTACGCAATAAGGAACCACAACTGTTAGTCTGCAAAACCTAAGCAGAACTTACTGGAAAAGACAATATTGTTAAAAAGGTAGGTGGTAGTAGGAAGAGAAAAATCTTACAGAGTTTTGAATTTCTGGTTAAATTCCTCTATCTGCATAGCAGATGTGAAATAGAGTTTCTAGCTGCGTATCAGATGTGAAATAGAATAGTCTCACACACCCCAGTTTAGTCCACCTTTCCCCATCCCCAATGAGTGCTTACAGTATCAGTAACCCACTCTGAGGCATTAGTAGTAGAAAGAATAAAATACATTTTTACTTACAGTTCAGAACAGATGAAACAGCAAACAAACAAAACAAGGCTGTCTGCAGGACCAGCCTCAACAGACTCAGTGATTGCAACAGACTGCTAATGAATAGCAGAAAATAGAGGAAGAAAAGATACAGAACAGAGAGGTGGGGTTCATCTGAAATCAAACTCATGGAATGAACTTTATGGGATATTGCTCTATAGACTGACAGCCAACCCAGGACAGAAAGGTCTCTCCCAGCCAATCCTACTAAAGGCAGCATGTTTACCTTGCAACTCTTAACAAGAACAACCTAAAATGGGATACTGTTGATTTGCAAGACCTGAGCAGAAATGTTAATGATAGAAGTTTCTATTTGTCCTTTCTCCTGATAGGATGTTGTTTTCCTTTGACATTAGAGGTGGCAAAAATAACAGGATATTTCCCTGGGCTTTACTACCAGAGTCAAAAGCTGGATGCTGCTGCTTTTAGAATGAAAGACAAGTCACAGATACACATTCCTCATCCACTTCAGTCTTAAGATGAGCAGAAGAATCTGGAGCCACATCCTGGAGAATGTCTTCAAAATTTTCTTCCGTTTTGAAATGCTGTTGGAAGGGAATTTATTTTCTATCAAATTGAATGAGAACAGATGGAACTCTCATGGGAGAAATTTTTAGCACAGTGTTAATGGAAAGATATTGCAAATATAGAAAAGGTTCTAAAAACCTCTTTGATGAGAATATGCTGCACAAGCGTAATTTTCTGATATAACTTCCCTCAATTCTCACTTCAATAAAAACAGTTTTGATTAATGATTTATGAGATACCTCGGATGTCAAAGGTTCCAATATATTGCTTCTGGTAGGAAACTTGTGTCTCTCTAATTTCTCTTTCACACACACTAACTCACAATGTGGGGTGTGGGGGCGTGGGGAGTGTTCTGGCAGAACAGTAGTGTCTTCTGTCATTTATGTGTGTGTATTAGGGATGGGCATGAAATGAAAAAAAATTGAGATTCCTTTCATTTCATTTTGTTCCCCTATGAGTCATTTCATTTTGTTAGAAAGAATTTAAAAAAAACTGAGTCATTATTCTATAAAATGGGTCCCCTGCATCATAGATGCTAAGCGTTGGACGACCACCCAGCACTTGCCTGGCTCAGAAGGCGAGCAGTGGAGGCCTAGAGCCTCTTGGATTCTCCATCACACCAGCATCCTCCTTGGTACAGTGGGAAATTCAAATAATTGGAAATGTATTTCCACTTGTAACTTAAGGTTTCCCCCCCAGAAATCCATTTCCAATTATTTGGCTCATAAGTTGAATTGTTCGTAGTTTTCTAGTTTTCTGAGAGACAGCAATGATTCAGTAGCTGAACAAAGATATGTCTTATACAATGTACAAACACATCAGTGTTGCTGTAAACAACATTGCCAATACCAGATGTTGAAGTCTCGGATGATCCATCCTATCACACTGCCGTCTACTGTGAAATAGCCCTTAAGTAATAGCCAGTTACACAGTTACTTTAGAAGCAATGATCTGGAGATGTCAAAAGATACTTACAACAAGAGCCCTACCTGCAGCACTTGAGGCAGCAGCTGTAACATTTCTAGGTTTTTTTGCCAACTCTTTGCTTATAAAAGGGTCTCTACTGGCAGCTGGTCCCTCATGGGAATTTGATGTGTTTGCTTAACACCACACTGTTGCATTGACAACAGTGTTCCATTATAAACACTGTACCTGAACATAAGTGGAGTTAGTTGAACTCGAGCATGTGCAATTGCTTGGTAGGATAATTTCAAGACTTTGGGGATTGAGCGCAAGGCAAAAGGTCAGCAAGAGGTGTTAGAGCCAAAAATATCTCTTTCTTGGTAAAATGTTGCAGATGGATGATGTTTCTTTTATGAATTCTCAGCACAGGCTCATCCCCACAGGATTCTATCCTTAGATTTATTTTCAAAAAATCCTTAAATCAGTGATCCAGGATTTTGTATAGCCAGTTTAAGAAACTAGGGAACTATAGTCAGATTCTTAAAGGCCGTGGTCTCACTAAAATTTTCTGTGCATCTTAATTTGGTGCATAGTTTTTTTCGGGTGGTCATGTGGTGTTTTATGCGCAGTTAGTGTCCTGTCGACAGGGTAGTATTTTACTGCTCTGTGCCCATTGATTTTCTAAGTCTCTGTTGCAGGAAGTGGCAGGAAAAGGGGTATGAAATACACATGGGCACGACTCGGCACAATCCTCATTTCCGTTTCCATTCCTCGTTTCCTTTATGTAATGAAATGAAGAATGACAATTACTCTACCAGAACTCGAACTCGAACTTGAACCGACTAAAGAAAAATTGGGTCTGATTTGTCATGGTCATTCCTGGTGGCATCACAGCTATCGCGCGATGCCAAGCGGCTCAGGAAAAAAGTTTTAAAAATAAAAAAACCCGATTGCCGGCAAAAAAACCAGGCGAAAATATGTCTGCCTGAGGGCACCTACCAGAGGGATGGTTTCTGGGGGGGGGGTTCCCAGCCTCCCCCTCCTCTCCTGGGCTGTGCATCCTCATCGTCTCGCCAACTCACCAAGTGGCATGGCACAGAAAAAAGTTTTAAAAATAAATAAAAATCATGATTCCCGGCCAAAAAAGCAGGCGAAAATATGCCTGCCTGAGTGAGGGCACCTACCAGAGGGGTGGTTTCTGGGGGGGGTCCCTGGCCTCCCCCCCTCTCCTCTCCTGGGCTGCGCATCCTCGTCGTCTCGCCACGCCAACTCGCCATGCCATGGGGTGCAGGCGGGGGATCCAAAATGGGGCGACCGCAAGCAATATTTATTTATTTTGAAATCGTGGCGGTCCAAAAACACACCAAAGCACCACAGAAACATGCGAAAATAGCTATTTTAAAACTGCCTGAATTTTTACAGTAGTAGCAGTGGGTTTTTCTTGCAACAAAACGTCTCCATTGATTTTATTTTATTTTATTTTTATTTTTATTTTTTTACACCTGCGCAATGATGGGCTGGCCATGGGAGTGGACCATGCAAATTTTTGGAGCCATTCCACCAACTGCATGGCCACTTGACCAGGTTTTGACCGAGACTTCTGGGATGTGCCTGTCGGGCATAAAAAGCCCACTAACTGTAGCCTGAACCCAAACCCGAACCTGAACTCTAACCCATACGCCAGTACACTGTCCTTCTTAGTGGGTCAGAGAGGCACCCAGAGGTGCACCCCACGAACTCACCCTAACCTTACCCGTAACAACACTAAGCCTAGCTCTTGCGCTAACCCCCCTAACCCTAAGCCAAATCTGTGCTCGCATTGCACTACACACGCAAGTATAGTTCCCTTCTTGGTGAACCACAGAGCGCCCAGACTGAGGAGGAGCCTTCCCCCAGTGTGCGCACTGTGACACTGCAATTAGCAGTGGGCCTGTGGTCAACAGAGAGAGGCACCCAAAAAAGAGGTGCCTCGAGTCTCAACTTGGTATGCATATCCAATTGGCTATGCATGCCATTTTGTAGCGGGCCAGAGGAGGCACCCACCCCAGAGAGGTGCCTCCAGGAGCCCGCTTTCCCTTCATAGCAGGGCCAGAGGAGGCACCCACCCCAGAGAGGTGCCTCCAGGAGCCCGCTCCCCCCCAAACCAGTACTAACGACAGATGAAAAAACAACAAACGAAATGACAAATTTTTGAAAAATTTCATGAAAAACGGAAACGGGCCGAAACGGGCTGGCTCCGACACACGACAACTTGAAAACGTCATTTTCCCTGGTAGTGCCCATCTCTAGTATGAAGCTAATTACTGTGTATTTTCTGGGGTCGCACCTCGCTAGAGTAGCAAAGAACTGTGCATCTTTATGGGAAGCTTTTTAAACCAACCCCTAGTGCTGGTTTAAAAAACTTCAGTGAAACTGCACTTCCAGGGGTGTAGTCGGTCAGGGCACCAAATTACTTCCCTTTGCGGTTAGGATGTGGTCTTTTACTGCACAGTTCACCGCAGCAAAAATGCGCAGAAAATGCTGGTGAGACCATGGCCTAAGGATAGGGCATTTGTATTGCCTGCTACTTTCCAAAAAGTCTTTGCAGCAGGGTCCTCTTCGTGACAAGCTTTTTCTATGGATATTTTCTCTTTTTCACAGACTTTTACAGAGTGCTGTAATGGCGGATTCACTGCATTAACATGTCTTCTGTATTGTCTTCATTTGTAAGACCTGATCGGTAGCTGATTTATTATTTATTTATTTGCAGTAAACGAACTTGTACTATCAGTAGCTGGGGAGGGAGGGTTTTCCTCCAGTAGGGCTCCATCCGTGATATCATTTGGTGCCTGGGGCATGTCCTGCAAGTGGAAAGCTCCACCAATGTAATTATTTTGTCTAGGAAACCCCCCCATAATCCCACACATAATTTGACCGTGTGAAAGACATGATTGGAGAGGTCAGAATTTTACCTCTCTCTTTTTTTTTTTCACAATGACACCCTCCATGCTTTTGAGTTACATAAAAACATATGCATACATCTTTCAAAGTTGCTTTTCTGCCTCTGGAGAGTAATGTACAGAAACTAGTACAGTGCTTTATTTTCCTCACTAATTAGTTTGTGGGGTTCATGTCAGGAGTATACCATAGGATAATGTAGAACAAAAAAAGTGCTTCATGTACTTCAAGGGTTCCCAACCTTAGGTAACCCTGGTGTTCTTGAATCTAAGATACTGGTTCCCAATCTTTTGGATTCCCCACCACACCAGCATCCTCCTTGGTGTAGGTAACCCAAATGAGAATATCTTTTTCCATATATGATTTTAAGAGATTTTTGGTTAGATGCTTTCCCTTTCCCCAAGGCAAAACCATCCATGGAGTGAGCCAACTAGGTTGGCACCACAGGTCTAAGATACTGGTTCCCAATCTTGGGTAACCCAAATGTTCTTCAACTGCAACTCCCAGAAGCCTCCACCGAACTTATTATTAACATGACTGCTCTACTGAAGCTGCCAGGTAAGTCTCCTGACATTTGCATTTTCAACTCAAACACAGACTTGTAAAATAATGTAGGTAGCAAAAGGTTACATAAATTATCCCACTATCCTAAATATGTGTTCCTGCAGAGATTATTTGTGAGGAAATAGATCCCATGTGATATTTATTAGTTATATTGTTTTATACACTGGTCTTCTGTGGCACTCCACGGAGCTTGAAACAGAAATAATTTAAATGAAGGTTGTGATATTTTATGTGCTTTGGTTTTAAGCATCAGTGAACTCAGACAGATCTAATTCTGAATAGATGTATATAGAATTGTGCTTCATGGCTGCAATCTGAAGTATATTTAAAGTATATTTACCTTATTTCTAAAGCAGTTGTGGGACTGTACTGTAAAAATATCCATACATTTTAATGGGGATGGGGACTTGAGTCATAGGATTCACTGTCAAGTCAGACAGTCATACCTGCAATTTGACTTGGACTTGACTCATTATTTGGTTGATGTTTGACTCATCTCTCTCTCTCTCTCTCTCTCTCTCTCTCTCTCTCTCTCTCTCTCTCTCTCTCTCTCTCTCTCTCTCTCTCTCTCTCTTTTTTTTTCCCCTGGGGGAAAAGGTTGTATTTCCACAGGGACTCCAAACTGGAACTTGGGACTTGGTACCAAAGAGTCAGACTTGATCTTGACACTCAGGCCCAAAGACTTGTTAGTGTCCCTGCATTTTTATTAAACAACTGCATTTTTATTAACCAGGAAAATTAGCTCTTTTAGGGTAAAATAATTACTAACCATTTAAAATAACAACAGTTGATTGTTTACTTAAGTCAAACCAGCTTGAATAATTCTATCTTTGGAAGAATTCTCTTTTTAAAATAGATTGATTATTCCCTTGTTTACAGGGGGTTCTTGGCTTGAAAGCAAATTGATTGGAAGGTTTGAGGGTATTTGATTTTGGGCAGTGAGCACCCAGTTAAATAAAAAAAGTGGAAAGTTCCTGATTATTTATAGCCTTACAAAGCATTTTGCTTCATTTTGTTTCATGATGAAAATTCTTTTTAAATATGTTATTAACAAAATGAAACTAAATGAAGATTGAAACAAAATGAAACACTATAGTTCCATTTTGTGCCCATCTCTAATTGTTATATGTGTGTTAATTCATAAGTTTGTAATGTCATATGTCAGCACTGATATATACTTTTTTGAAAAGCCTCTATCAAAATTAATATTTAAATACTGCTTTACAACTATCCTTCACCCCACTCTTATATAGTGTTATAAAATGATGGTAAAGGCTAATAGGTTGGGATTTCCTTTCCTTTTCTATAGAAAAACTATCAGTCATTGTTTTGCCCTTCAATGCCGTAATAACGAGGCGACACAGTTTAAGTTGGTTTAACATGGGCCACATTTTATTTAACACAGGAACCAACTTTAAACTATCAGAAGAACACAATTTAACTCAAGGAGGACCTGTATGGTAGCGCAATCATAGGCTGCGGGTATAATTTTACTAGGTCCCTATTCGCCAGGGGTTGCCTGGCCTATGAGATTTAATTCCACATTGGCAGCCCTCAAATTTAACATTGGTTCATTATTAATTTACACCTACCTAAACCCTAATCTACTTTAATTGAGGACTGCCGGGACCATGAAGTTACTAATTAAGTAATGGGACCGAGTCGTTAAATTTTTATTTGCGCTACCCGCCTAATGTGACCAGGTATTAAACGCTCCACGCCAACCTGTGCCTGATGGGATGGGCGAAAAAGCACCTCTACTCACTGCCAATTCGAGTAAAGGTCAAAAATTCCCATCCGGCCCCGAAGCGACCAGCAACGCATCACCAGCACATCAATGGTGGTGGGAGGGCGGGGGCAATTCGGCTCTCGGCCGGGCAGGCTGCGGGGAGCGCGCCACTGCCTTAAATAGTGGCGCGCTCCTGGCGTAGGCTACGCCAACTGCGCAGCCTATCTGTTTCGCCCGGCCTTCGGGCAAAGACGCCCCTCCCCCGCACAAGGCGGAGAGGAGCATTCATTGCCCTTCAATGCCGTAATAACGAGGCGACACAGTTTAAGTTGGTTTAACATGGGCCACATTTTATTTAACACAGGAACCAACTTTAAACTATCAGAAGAACACAATTTAACTCATGGAGGACCTGTGTGGTAGCGCAATCATAGGCTGCGGGTATAATTTTACTAGGTCCCTATTCGCCAGGGGTTGCCTGGCCTATGAGATTTAATTCCACATTGGCAGCCCTCAAATTTAAAATTGGTTCATTATTAATTTACACCTACCTAAACCCTAATCTACTTTAATTGAGGACTGCCGGGACCATGAAGTTACTAATTAAGTAATGGGACCGAATCGTTAAATTTTTATTTGCGCTACCCACCACGGAGAGACTCACTGCAGTCTCTCCCCCCACCCGCCGAACAGTTCGGCACACAGGCCCTCCGTAATGTCTTGCAGGAATATGTCCAGGCCCGAATCAGAAAGATGGACGCCATCCGGACGGTACAAACTATGATCACGTGCCGTAATATTGGGGTGCCAGATTACATTACCCATCTCGGACTTGACCACCCGGGCAATTTCGCGATTCACGCCCTTGCGGGACTTATGCATTTGTTGGGGGTGATGGTACGGACCCCAATGCAGCCTTGGAACGATCGCCGACCAAAGAATCCTGGTACCAGGGCGATGACTCAGGAACACTCTTAGGTCATCAATGACCTTAAGAATCAGTGCTTTGCCCGACATCCGAGTTAAATCGTTTCCGCCCAAATGAATAACTACAATGGCAGGCAAAGGGTCAAGGGGATCCGAGAGTGCCGTGGTCAAAAACGCATTCCAGGACATCCCCCGTCTTCCCCTCCAGAACAGCTCTGCCCATTGTTCCAGGCCGAGATCGCGGCCACATCCTGAACAGGTAGCGTACTTGGCGGCCCAAAACACATAGCTGTGATCGTAGAACACAATGCGCCGCCGAGCTCCAACCGTTGGACCTGAAACAACAAAACAGAAACAACTGGGCCGGTTTACCGGTCCGTTAACGGGCGCACATATGCTTTAAAACAGTTGGACCTCCAGCGGCCGACGCTCCGTATACCAGCCGCATCCATGCCAATAGCTGCGGTGGTCGAGGCCGCCCCGATCCGGAAGGAGTGGGTCCCAAAGTGCCACCCCTGAATGCCAGCGAGCTGTAGGGCCTTAAGTGAAATCCGCCAAAATTGGTAGCGCGTCAGGGGGGACCCATCTTTATGCTGGAATAAGTAGCCCCGATAATTGCCAATCAACCGGGCATACTGGTGTAATGCTATGCCGGGACAGATTTTTTCCACCGAACACCTACGGAGGTGTATCAAGGTGCCCCTCCCACGCTGATCTGTTTTGGATTTGCGTATATGAAGCACAACTCGGTCTGCCTCCAGCACCACATCCGTCCACATCAATGCTGCCGCAGACTCATCCCTTTTCGAATTGGCAACAAGCTCGCTGACACGCAGGGCCGAGAAAAAGGCTACTAATGCAGCCGCATCGAACAAAGCAACTTCAAAACTGTCAACGCATACCTTAACCCACACATCTGCCAAGCGGCGCAACATCTCAGGTGAAATGGGCGTTCTGGGGTCACTCGGCTTACCCCTCTCCCGTGACCATCCCTCAATCATTTTAGCAATCCGGAATTGACAGTCGGGGATGCTAAAACCCTGTGCCTTCGCATAATAGTATAGTGCGGACAATTTGCCCTGGATAGTCCGTGGCGCCAATCCTTGAAAATGCAGGTGTACCGCAAACTGAACCAGCTGATCCGCCGATGCAGGCCACAGCCGGGAAAACCCCTCTAGAGCGCAAAAGCGCGCATACTCCGCACAGGCGGCAGAATATGCATGCCTCGTGCTAGGTGCAAGTGCCAATCCCATGGCCCGATTCGCTTCTATTCGCCAAGGCTCCATACCTCCAATGGGAGTTGGTCGGGCTCCTTCCAAGCAGAGGGTGCTAACGCTCTGAACCGCTCCATCTGTTGGCGGGACAGAGCGTCAGCAAGGTCGTTACGGATACCCGGCACAAGCTCGGAACACAATGTTAAACTTGAGGCACTGAAGGGTAAGGGCCCGGACCAACCGCATAACCCTCTTCAATTTCGAAGTCAAATTATTAACTACATGAACGACTGCCATATTATCGCATTGAAATTTAACAGCCGAGTCTCCCCAAAGGCCTGCCCACAAGAATACCGCACCTACTATGGGAAACAATTTGTGAGGTCCCGTGTCAGGCCACTGTGATGCCACTCCTGAGGCCACGTCCCCGCACACCACCGGCCTCGAAAAAACATGCCAAATCCCCGTGCCCCAGAAGCATCAGTCTGCAACTGGTGCTGTGCTCCCTCGATCGCCTCCTTCCTCCAAAAACAGACACCGTTAAAACTGGATAAAAATTCCAGCCACAAATCCAGATCTTGCCTGATGTCTGCCGATATCCAGCGCCGGTGATGCGGGCTACGGAGCCCGGCAATGCTGTCACATAAGCGGCGCAGAAACGGGCGGCCAGGAGCATAACCCGCACGCCGGGTTAAGGTGCCCGATAAGTTGTTGGAGCTCCTGCAGGGTAGCTTTCTTGCGACTTTCATGGCAGTGAGCCTCTTCCGCAAGTCATCCAGTTTGGGTGCCGGCAAGCGGCAGGCCTGATTAATGGTGTCAAGTTCTATCCCCAAGAATGTCATCACAGTGGCAGGGCCCTCCGTTTTATCCTCGGCGAGTGGCAAACCTAAGTCCCCCGCCATGCATTTAAATGTAGCCATGAGATTAGCGCATTGGCCAGTACCTGCGACACCCGCAAATAGAAAATCGTCCAAATAATGTACAATATGCTTAGTGCCTGATTGCTGTCGAACCACCCATTCCAAAAAGGAGCTAAAACGTGGCCGAACAGTAAATGGAGCACCTGAACGGCATAGACCTGTCCATGTAGTACAGACCCTCGCCAAGAAGTTCGCAATCGTCAGGGTGTACCGCAGCAATCGAAATGCTGATTTGACGTCGCATTTCCCGATCTCTGCTCCAATGCCGCAGCTGCGCACCATGCGCACAGCTGTGTCAAAGGAGGTGTACCGGACGCTAGCCAGCTCCTGTGGTATCCCATCGTTGATCGACGCCCCTGCCGGGTAAGATAGATGATGGATAAGGCGAAATCGCCCGGTGTCTTTTTTTAGGGACCACCCCCAGTGGGGATACCCGGAAGTAGGGTGTTGGCGGGTGACGAAACGGGCCGGCTATGCGCCCAGCAGCCAGCTCGGCTGCTATCTTGCCTCGAACAATGTGCTCCATGCCAGATATAGATTTTAGGTTGTTAGCCATGTTCCGCTCGCCAAATGATGGGATGCGGAAACCGTTAGCCGGCTTCCCCTCGGTCAGGGTAGCTACTTAGCCACGCCTGCAAGACCGGAATCTTAATCGGGCTTCCCTTTGTGAGGCGGATTGGCACCCGAGGCGGTGCTTCCATCCCTTGCCCCCGGCCTTCCACCTGAACATGTGGACGCTGGTGGTTGGCTCCACAAGTGGAGCAGATGTGCCTAAACTTGCACTGGCGGCGACCACAAGATCCCCGACTGTTATAGTCAAAGCAGACCAGCCGGGGTTGAACTGAACGGGCGGGAACCCAAAGGCGCACCCGAGCGCAATACCGGGTGACCGCTGTCAAATCTCTCATTGGTCCTGGCACTCATTGCCCGGAGCCACAGATAATTATGTGGTCGGTCCCAGCGTAGGCTATCCTGCGACGGAAGCCCTCGTCGTAGATAAGCCATGCCATGTTAGGGAAATCATCTGGCGCGTATGATTAGATCCAAATAATGAAACAGCGCAGAGGCTTTCTGCGGGTGCGCTTCTGTGTATATCCCCGCAAAGATCACAAATGCGTTCAGCCAATTGTTCCAGGAGCGTTCCGGCTTATGTCCAGGTGCTCCAATTCTTTGGGGTCAATTTCGCTAAATCGAAAATTTCCACGTCTTTCCTGCAGTGATTCTTGCTATCATGGCCTCAGATAGGTGGTCGCCAAGTGGCATAGATTCATCGCCCTCGGGCAAGTCCCGCACCCCAGACGTGGCTGGGGAGGATTCGACGGGTTGTCCCACCTCGACCGCCGTCGTGCCCGACGTGGATGCGGCTTGTGCGATGTCGTGGGGCTGATCAGAAAGGTTAGATGCTAAGGGCTCCGTTTGAACTGCCGACTCAGACCTCTGGGGGGCGTGAGCCCCCGGCTGCGGGCTGGTGTCCTGCCGAAATGGGCGCCCTGTACTAACAGACTCCAACTGTGCATGCGACCCCCCCGGCGTAGCCAGCCACGGCCATGTGACAGGTGTAGGCGTGTGTGCCAGAATGGCACCTGACTCACCCAGTACGCGTTGGCGCCCTGGCGCTGCTAGGGCACTCTGGGAGGATGACGCCGGAGATGACAAGTCCAGGGCTTGCTGCTGGTGAACATCCGTTCTCCAAGATGGCGTGTCGTCGTGCGCCGTACCAGGCTGAGCGACGCCCGCCTCCACCGGTGTCTCCTGGGGCTGCATCGTTTCAGACGACCTGTGTGGAACATCCAAGGGGGCGTGGCCGGAAGGGCCTGCCACCGCCGCCTCGAGAGCAGAAATGTGTGTCATCATAAGGTCACTCATTAACCTGAGTCCCGCCTTGCTATGCGCCTTCGCATCCCTCGGGTGTTGCCCCCCCATAAGAGGATGCCATCCCTTTTTGGCGCGCATGGTCACGTTCCAAACGGGAAAGTTTTCGCCATGCCGTGGCCAGCCGAATCCATTCTTCCTCATCGGAGGATGACCCATCTGGGTCCGGTGGGGGCAGCGAACGCTTGGACGCAGGTGCCTTCCCCTTGCCCTTCTCAGATACCTTCTTAGGTGGCATGATGTCCAGGCCCGCACCGTAAACGGTCAGCTAGGTGGTAAAAATTCACCCAATATACCACCGATAAGGAAGCTAAGGGTGAGGGATGACGACCAGTATTACTCCCCCCCCGTTGAATCCCCCACCCGTGTCAGATGGCACTGGATGAACAGATGGTCAGGCACCTAGGAAACCACAACAGAAAATGGCCGCCGACTACCAGCCGGCCTCAAGGAGGCCTAATACTATGGTGTCCACCGGCCTGCCCCCAGCCGCACCCCAGTAGCTAATCCTAGTCTATGGGGTAAGGAGGGTCTAGGAGGCAGATCACCCCGTAAGACACTCCTGAGCCGGGCAGCCCGGGCCTTCCAGGCCCAATGATCACCCCCGGCTTCCCCGAAGAGCAGGCCGAGCTGTGGTCCGGCCGTTTACTTCCCAAGGAGCCGGGCTACCTCCTCGAGCCAACCTCGGCCGACCGCCCCCAAGGCCCCTTCCGAGAACCGCTCCCGGCCTCCGAGGTAATAGCAAGGGCTCGAACAGCCCGGTACAGCGAGCGCCCCGGCCGAACCCGCCCTGCGGGCGCTCCCGCTTGCCGCGGCAAACTTTCCGCGGCTCCCGATGTTCCCCGTCCCTCTCCCCCGACCCCCCACCCCCAAGCCACCGGCAGGCTCTCGTGAGTCTAGCCGGGTTCCCACCCCCTCCCCACCCCGTCTACTTAGCCTGTCCTTCGCCGAAACCGGAGCGACGGAGGACCGGCACCCGGCTCGGCCGGGCAGGCTGCAGGGAGCGCGCCACTGCCTTAAATAGTGGCGCGCTCCTGGCGTAGGCTACGCCAACTGCGCAGCCTATCTGTTTCGCCCGGCCTTCGGGCAAAGACGCCCCTCCCCCGCACAAGGCGGAGAGGAGCATTCAATCTTGAAAAACAACATATGTTTATTGAGTTTGAATTATCCATATTTTACTTATTGTTGTCTCAATTAATATACAAGCATTTACACAGTTTCACAACATGACCATTATCATAAAATATAAGTGTTTGAATAAAGAAAAAAGAGAAAAGGGATAAGAAAAAAAGGGAAAAAAAAGAAAGAGAAGACATAAAAAGGGGGGGAAAGAAAAAGAAATACAGAAAAGACAGTATACACGTGATCACATAGTTATATAAATCATTGGAGGATGATTCCAGAATTAGATTGAGAGAGTAAAGAAATCAGCTGCACTTTTACTTAAATTCCAGAATTTTACACTTTAGAAATGGGCTTCAATCAGAAATTTGGTGCCATAGGTTAACAATTGTGTTTTGGTATGTCCCATGAGGAGTATCTACTATTTGGAAAGAACTGTGTCTCCCATGCCTGTTACTGCCCAGTTCTAGCTGTTACATTTTTCTCCCTTATTCTTTCCCTTTTTAAATTAAAAATGGGCAGAATAAAGTGTATAAATCAGTCATTCTACCATTCCAGAGTTCCAAATAAAAAAGTGGTGGCTAAAAAAAGGTATCATAAAGACCAATTTATAAAAGAAACCACATTGGATATATAACTAGAGATGGGCACGAACCAAAAAAAATGTGATTTGTTTTGGTTCATTTCATTTTAGGGTTTGGTTTGGTTCAGTTTGTTATAACGAATTCTTTCCCAAATATTCATTTTGTTGGTTCATTTTGTTCATTATTCATTTTTCCCCGCTTTGTGCGATTTAATCCATTTGACAGCAGGCAGGTGGGAAGAAAACATTCAAAAACACACAGAGAGACATTGACAACAACTGCACAAACTGGACAGGCAGCATCCTCATCCTCATCAACCACATCATCATCATATTCAATTATCAACACATCATCCTTACCAGGCAGTGGTGGCGGCAGCAGCATCCAGCACCTCTTTTTTGTTTCTTGTTTTCTTTTTCAAGCACCCACCTTGTGGCCCCTGGGGCCAGGTCAGCACTGGTTTTATTTTTTATATTTGTTCTTTATTTTAGGGTGCCACCCCGGCCACCCCTAGGGCTGGGTTGGCACTTCTTTTTGTTTTTTTATTTATTTTAATTTTATTTTTATTGTATTTTTTTTTTACTGCTGACCATGTGGCTCGCACTACAGCTGTAGCGCAGGCTGGTTGGCTTTTTTTCCTTTTGCTGGCTGCGGGCTGGTGCCGGTGCTCTTGGGCCATTACTGGGGCCTGCACGTAGGATATTTTATTTTATTTTATTTTATTATTTTTATTTAGTTATATTTTTACTGCCAACCATGGCCACCTACCAACTGTAGTGTGACCGGTCAGCTTTTTTTGTCCTGGTCGCCCCTCCCTGCATCCAGGAAGACTGGACGTCCAGGAAGGACCAGCCAGCACCAGGTAGAAGACATCCCCACCACCATTAACGAAATGAAGCGAAATGAACCTTTGTTTTTGTTCAGTTTGTTTTGTTGTAAATCCACTCTGAGGTATGTTATTCATTTTGTTATACAACAAAATGAATAATGAATAATGAAACTAACTTTTAGTGCCCATCTCTCTATATAACTATATAAGCACTGAAGAATGGGCATTTGGTATCTTTAATCTGGATTTCCTCTTTGTTCAGGTTGTTGAATGTTGCATCATACTCTTCCTTCCTGAGGAGCTAAGCTACCAAACAAAGCCTCCTATCCACAGAAAAACAAAAACAAAAGGGCAAAAATGGACAGCTAGTTGAACAATGTTCAAAACCACAGAAGCCAATTTTACATATTATTATTATTATTATTATCCTGCTTTTAGGTAAGTGGGATGTCTGCAGAATTCTAAGAGCTACAATTTGAAGTTCCTGACAAAACTAAACTCTGAGTGAAACTAAGCAGGTACCAGAATCCCAGAACAATTACAAAATGTTAATATTCTACTCCATTTATAATTTAAATGTTCTGTTATTGTCTGTGGCTTGGAGCCCTTTTCTTAAGCAGCATGGTGTTTTTACTCTCTCTCTCTCTCTCTCTCTCTCTCTCTCTCTCTCTCTCTCTCTCTCTCTCTCTCTCTCTCTCTCTCTCTCTCATTCTCTCTCTCTCTCTCTCTCTCTCTCTCTCTCTCTCTCTCTCTCTCTCTCTCTCTGTGTGTGTGTGTGTGTGTAAAATATGCTTCTCCTTTTTTTAATTTCCTGAGAGAAATCTTCCATAGAGAGAGGAAGGGAGAATAAGGAGAGTAAGGGAGGGAGGGAGAGAAAATATAAATAGCCAAGGTTGCAGTCCTATCAGTGAGTTTTACTCCTTACTACTGAGTAGAGACAGGTTCACTGCATAACGGCTCTGGTGCTTTTAAAAGTAGACCTGACAGATATGACTTTTGTTTTTTGTTTTTGTTTTTTTTCTAAATGCACCTGATCTTTGGAAAGCAATATATGTAATTGCTCTTCTCTTTCACATGTGGTGTATGATTTCTCTTTTTGATGAAGTGTTTTCTACACAAATCTCTTTACCCTACGTCGATATTTCAGATCTTTGGTATCTGCAAAATAGAGGAGGATAGACATAGGCACAGGGCTAAGGCTGAAATTAGCATCTCCCACAACACTGCCAAACAGTGTCAAGAGGAAGACGTGATGGATCTCCAGCCAAAGGAAGGCTTTGTGTGACATCCTTTGCTGGGGGTCTACACATTGTAGGTTGAACCCTTGGATGGGGCCACAACTAGAGATGGGCAGGACCAGAAAAAATTACGTTTCGAGTTGTCTTTTGTTGGGACAGGCCCGTTTCGGGTTGTTTCCGTTTGTCGCGAATTTTTTCAAAAATTTGTCATTTCCGTTTGTCGTCTGTCATTTCTACAGTGGTTTAGGAGCGTAACGTGTAGCCGCCATTATACATTATGTTGGGGTTGTTAGTGTGACAGCAAATCTCGTTGGCATTTCTCTGTCTCACTAAGAACATTATGTTAGGGTGGGGGTTAGTGTGTCAGAGGAACCTCATTGGCACTTCTCTGACTCACTAAGAAGGAAAGCATACTGGCATACTGCCGTACAGGTTACACTTAGGGAGGGAGGGAGGGAGTGGGTCTCTGGAGTTGAAGGCACCTCTCTGGGTGCATCACTCTGACCCACTAAGAAGGGAAGTGTACTTGCATACGAATCTGGGTTAGGGTTGGGGTTAGGGTAAGGGCTAGGCTTAGGGTAACGGTTCAGGTTAGGGTTAGGGTTAGGGTTAGGGTTAGGGTTAGGGTTAGGGTTGGTGGGCTTTTTATGCCCTCTCTGGCACATCCAGAAGTCTCAGCAAAACCTGGCCATGCGATTGGTGGAATGGCTTTAAAAATTTGCATGGTCCCATCCCATGGCCAGCCCATCATTGCGCGTGCGCAGGTGTAAAAAATAAAAATAAAAATAAAAATAAAATGAAATAAAATCAATACGATGTTTTATTGCTATAAAAAACCCACTGCTGCTACTATAAAACTTCAGGCATTTAAAATACCTAATTTTCACATGTTTCTGTGGTGCTCTGGTGGGTTTTTGGACCATGATTTCAAAGAAAAAATTGTGGTCGCTATTTTGGATTCCCCCGACCGCATGGCAAATGGAGACGATGAGGATGACTCCCCCCAGCCTGGTGCAAGCAGCCCAGGACAGGAGGGGGGGAGGCCGGGGACCCCCCAGAAACCACCCCTCAGTAGGTGCCCTCACTGAGGCAGGCATATTTTCGCCTGCTTTTATGGCCGGGAATCGGGTTTTTTTTTTATTTTTAAAACTTTTTTCTGTGCTGCTTGGCATTGCACGATCGCCGCGATGCCATGAACGACAATGAAAAATCAGACCCAATTTTTCTTTTTTGGTTCGGGTTCGAGCTGGAGCTGAATAATTCTCGTTACCGTTACCCGTTATGTAACGATAACGAGAACCGAAAAAGGAAATGACAATTTCACCTAGTCATGCCCATGTCTAGCCACAACCTTGGTGTCATTCATGATCTTAAATTTCCACTCTAAGTATTAAGTCACTCTATCCTGCTGATCCTCGTATGGGTCAAGCCAGAATGCAGGACAAATAATAATGGGCTCAGGTTACAGGAAACCAAATTTTAACTAAATATCAGCAAAAACATCTTAACTGCTAGAGCTGTATGACAATTAAACCAATTAGGAGGTGACTGCTCCAATGCTGGAGGTGATCAAGAGAAAACTGGACAATGATTTGAATTCCTGCACTGAACAGGTGGTTGGACTCAATTATTCTGTGATTCTATGAAATATGGCGAAGGGCATCTGCCTGTTCCAGTCGCTACCCATCTTACCTGACTAAGAAGTGCATCCAGGGAGTTTCCCAAACTGCTAAGAGTCACTTTGATTCTCATGTCAACCCTGCAAAGTTAATCTGCTGGTTTTAAGTACTTTAGCAACAAATTCCAACAATGGAATGGAGATATGTTTATATGTTATTAAAGATAGTGGAACAGGCAACAAAGAAAACATTTCAATAAGTTTCAAAATATTTCCAAAGAGGCTTCAAATGTATTTTGGAGCAAGCAACCAATAAGAATAAAAGGGGGAAGCGATACAAAGCAAACACACAAGTAAGTAATAGAATAAACTAAGCTACTGTATCAGAGGATAGCAACAGAGCATACCTTTTCCTAAGATATATCTAAGTCAACTAAAGTAATTTCTGAACTTATTTTTATGTCCTGTTCTTCAATTTCCATTTGAGATGAAAACTGAAGAATAGGATATAAAAATAATTTCAGAATAGAATTCTTCACATTCCATTTGAGATGAGCCACCAATAATAATCCAAATTCCCTTGAATGTTCATGAAGACAAGGGCAGTTTCTGTCCCCTCCCTTCATCACAGTTGAAGTCATCTTCCAATTACCACAGTACCAGGCAACAAGCTGACTTGTCCTCGATGTCTTAGTCTAAAAGATAAACCACAGGTGGCACTTCCATTTTTACTGGCAAAAGCTGCACCTTCCTTTCCATCAATTAGCTGTTTTTCTCATCACTGAGGAAAGCCTTAATTTTACAGAAAATTTCCTCAATACATGTTCTCCCATTTTCTCAGTTTCTCCACAATTGGCATGGGAACTGGAAGCAAACTCAAGGGAACAAGGCTTATGAACTTCAGTACTGGAGGCAGGGGGAAGACTGGAGGCAGGAAGAAACATAAAGGGAGAGGAGCAAGAACCCTAGAGGAAATAAAGAGTGGCAGAGAATAGAGGGCAGAAAACAACTAGAGAGATCCAGTGGACCAATTAGAGAACTCTTAGCATCCAGATATTTTCTCCAAGTTGAAGCTGTGTCCTTTTCCAAGACCAGTGGCTGGAAATGTGGCCTCCTAGATTCTCTGGCCAATGAACCTCTGGTGGAGTGGCCGAAGCCCACACAAGTTACATCTAATGCAACTCTGCCACCAACACCAACCCTGACCTAGAGGTGTTATTGGAGGTGGCAGTTTGAATAAGACCTACAAGAGCAAGAAGAGCAGCAAAAAATTGGCCAGGGCATCTGAAAAACCAGGTGTTACATGAACCACTCAGAGGACAATGGACTTGAAAAATCATTATAAAAATTAATAGATGTTTAGTTGTTAGTTTTCCTAGTAGAGATGGAGGTACTAGTGTTTTTGCCATTTGTATCTCCAATGTGATAAAAATTGTAATAAATGCACAATGTTAATTCAAACACCACACTCGAAGTTTCTCCAATTCACTTTACAGAATGCTCTTTTCACTTCGTACACACTGTACATGTGTTTGGAAGGATGGCTCTTGTTTCTGCAATGATAGAAAGGCAAGATAGTCTATTTCTAAAGCCATTTCCAAATGTAGTTCTCAAGTTTTTCAGAAAACATTTCATTCAGTCCATTTTTGTTTCAAATTAGCATTTAATTGCTTTGCCTTAGAAACCCATTCCAACTGTGTACTTTCCACATATTGTCTCTTTATCCATCAGCATACTGTGTGATTTTATAAAACAAGGCTAAACATAAACCAAAATCTGTTCAGACGGGGTGGGGAAGAGCAATAACGGAACACACAGGGCCATCACCTTAATATGAAATCACCATAGCACCCTTTCTCTTGACATTTCTTTCTGCAAGGTAAGTATAGCAATGAATTTGATCCCTGTCAGGTTTGTGGCTGAAAGAGCTCATGTTGGAAGCTAATGGTGTTGGTCAAGAGCCAAAGATGAAAGGATAATGTGGCAGCAATGCAAGCATCAATGGCTAGTTGGATGGAAGAGAAACTAGTTGAATGGTTCCATGAGCTAGTTATCTGGCTGAAGAGCCAGAGTTTGGGAGTTCAGTTTCACACTGTATCTCCTGAAAGAAAAGCCTTTGGTCACCCACAGTCTCGGGGTTGCTCTTATGGGCTGCAACATTGTGAGAGGCAAAGATGGACTCTTAAAAAAAATCAAGCCTTCTCCATTGTGGCTACAAACTTGGGGAATGAGTTCTCATTAGAGCTTTGCCAGTCCCCCTCCCAGTCAATTTTCCAGAGGACCATAAAGACCAAAAATGTGAAAGAAATGTTTCAATACATTCTCTCCCTGAGTTAGTTAAGGACATGAGTCGCCTAGTCACACAATCACCTAGATTTCATAGAGTCATAGAATCATAGAGTTGGGAGAGACCTTGAGGGCTGTCCAGTCCAAATCCCTGCCATGAAGGAACCCCCATCACAGTATCTCCGACAGATGGCTATCCAACATCTGCTTAAAAACCTCCAAAGAAAGAGAATCCACCACCCTCCGTGGCAGCATATTCCACTGCTGGAAAGCTCTAACCATCAGGAAGTACTTCCTGATGTTTAAATTGAATCTCTTTTCCTGTAGTTTGAAACCATTGCTCTGAGTCCTAGTCTCTGAAGCCTTGGAAAATAAACCAGTCCCCTCTTCAATATGACATCCTTTCAAATATTTAAACACAGCTATCACATCCTCTCTTATACTTCTTTTTGTAAGGCTAAACATTCCCAGCTCCCTAATCGCAGACATGAAAACATCACCCCAGTTCTGGCATGCCTGCATTGGCTGCCCGTGGCTCTCTGGATAAGGTTCAAGGTCCTGGTTTTTGGTTTTCAAATCCCTCCACGGCCTGGGTCCTGAATATCTGTCAGAGCGTATCTCCCAGAGGTCAGCTGAGGCCAGGCCCACTCAATTGTCGCAGGTGCGCTCACTCAGGGTGGCCACTCCTAGGGAGGCACGGAAGTCTGTCACACGTAACTGCTTCTTCTCAGTTGTTGGCCCCTCACTGTGGAACCATCTACCAGCTGAGCTACACCTTGCACAGTCCCTGCCACCTTCAAGAAGGCTTTGAAAACCTCGCTCTTCAGGGAGGCATATGGTGACCTTTAATTTAATTTAATTTCTTTTCCTTTTTCTTTGTTTTTCTTCCCCCCATGCATCTTGCCGAGTCTTTGCCATTCTTATCTTTTATATTGTTGTTTTTAAATTGTTGCTTCTGTTAACTTGCTGCAAACCGCTCAGAGTTCCGTTCCGGAAAATGGGTGGTATATAAATGAAACAAACAAACAAACAAACAAACAAACAAACAAACAAACAAACAAGCCATTCTTTACAACATTTCTTCCAGACCTTTTACCATCCTGGTCACTATCTTCTGGACCCATTCAAGGTTGTCAACATCCTTTTAAAATTGAGGTGCACAGAACTAGACACAGTACTCCAGGATTTGTAATGGTATTTGTAATGGGTGTTTGTGTGTTTTTGGGTGGATTAATCTTCTTCCTAGTTTTCAACATCTTCTCAAAGGCTGGGAGGAAGGGGGCTTGGTGGTACAGCTTTGCCCAGAGGCCATTCCATAGAAATTCCATGCATAGGGATGGTGCCATAATCAACAGGGCCCTATATGTGTAAAAATCTTCCTGTCTTCTTTGGGTGTGGCAACCCATAAGACCTTGGCTAAGAGGACTGGATGGTGTGGGTGATGTTTGTAGGGAAGGATGTTCCAACAAATAAAAAGGTCCCAAACCATGGATGGCTTTATGGGGAAGAAGTTAAATGTCACCTGGAACAATATAGTCAGCCAATGCAGGTGAGCTAGGACTGAGGAGATACAATAGAATTTGTTCATACTCAGTATCACTCTGGCCACTACATTCTACACCTGCTGAACCTTTCAGGTCAGATTCATGGGAAAGTGTTGTTGCAGTCAGTATTTGAGATCATGAGCACATGCACCAATGTCTTCAGGGACCCTCCAACAAGGCATCCTCAGGCAACATCAACACTAGATCTCTCAACACCTAAATTTCAGTCTACCTTAACCACATTTTAAACTATTTGTAATTTTTAGAGTTATATTTTCAAATTAAGTCTGAACTATATTTTCAGTTTCTTAGTTCATGACCAGAATTAGAATTAGATCAGATTCATGGCAATTCTCCTTTTTTATTCTAAATTAAACAGACCTTAGTATATTAAAACAAAATACATCTCAATGGAAATTTCTTTCCCCTTTGGTAAAACCTAAAACATTCTTATACTTATAGAATTAAATTTTAGTGACTTAGGATGTTTGCACAGATTTGTCTGTTGAGATAAAAAGTTTTCTGTAAAGTACAGGATAATCTTATCTGAGATTTTGAGGACATTCTTACATTTTTATTTTTCAGGCCTTGTAGAGGAGATACATATAAAATGGCAATGACTTTCACTTTATCAGCACTGAATCCAAAACACAATAGTGTTTTATAAGGGGGTGAATTAACTGTGATGGGCAGGTACATAAAAAATTAAGAAAGAAAGAATGTGCCAACAGGGAGGATATTACCGTTACTGCCTCCATCTTCTCCTTTTATTTATTTATTTAAATCTTCCTAACCAGTCTGCCATACCTTCTCTGACAGCTTTTATGATCCATGAGGGGCAAGGATCCAACACACATGTGGTGACCCTCACCCCCAAGGGTCCTGATCACATCATCCAGCTGTAGGAGTGGAAAGTCATCCATTAATACAGGGCAAGCAGGGCGGAGCATTTTATTTACATGCTGTGGGCCAATAGCAGCATCTATAAATGCATAACTGTAATATATATATATATATATATATATATATATATATATATATATATATATATATATATATATATATATATATATATATATATATATATATATATATATATATATATATATATATATATATATATATATATATATATATATATATATATTTTTTAAGGGTATAGGTATGCATGTTAGGGTGGATTGGGTTTCTTCCCGTGTAGAAATCTGGTTGTTTTGGCGACGTTTGAAGGTCTCACTTCTTCAGACTGGTGTTCTGGCTTCTTTCTTCTTGAAGCAAAGCGTGATCTCAAAAGTCCTTCTATAAATACTGCTGGGGGTGTGTGGTTTGCTTGCTCTGTTGCTGATTGTAGGTTCCTTTGTTCCTTTGTTCTTTTGTGATCTGCTGTGTGGCTGAGGCGAAGGAACTGCTGGTGGCTGTTTAGATGGCTGTTTAGATGCTGGTGGGTTAGATGGCTGGTGGGTTCTGGCAGTATCCTGGGCTTTGGTGGAGTGGGGTCCTGTGTCTTGTGAATTCATTTTGGTCTGGCTACGTGTCTGTGGTCTCCCAATGTTTTTTTGGGGTGTGTGAGTGTGCTCCATGTGGTGACTGGAGTGGGGTGCCGCAGTAGATGGTGCAGTCGTGGTTTTGTTATTGGATGGTGGTTTCGTTTCATCTGTGGGAAGGGTCTGGGTTTGTGTTTGGTGTGGATGGAAGGTGGTGGCATCTTGTGTCCTTTTGGACCTGGTGTCAGTCTTTGTGACAGAGGCTCGTCTGTTGACCAGGGCTAGTTTCCAGATGTCAGGCAAGCGGGAGGTGTCATCACGTTTATTCATGTTGTTTGGGTGTTTCTCTATTTCAATGGCTTCCATGATTATTCGACTGTTGAAGTGTTCAGTTTTGGAGATGAGTTTGGTTCTTTCAAAGTCAATTTCATGACCTGTTGTTTTTATGTGCTGGAAGAGAGGAAGATTTTTCTTCTTTTTGACTGCGTTCTTGTGTTCTGCGATGCGTGCGCTTATTCTCCTGTTTGTCTGTCCGATGTATGTGGCTGGACAGACTTTGCATGGTATTTCGTAGACTCCTTGGTTTTCTAGCTCAATCTTGTCTTTGGGGTTTCTTAAAATGTTGGCTATTTTTTGGTCGGTGCAAAAGGCTGTCTTGATATTGTGTTTGTGGAGAATTTTGCTGATTTTGTCTGTGGTGCTTTTGATGTAAGGGAGGAGGGCGGTGCCGTTGTTCTCTTCTGTTTCTTGGTTCTTGGGGGTGTTTCCTTTTGGATTAGTTTGGTGATGGTGTTTTTTGGAATCCGTTCGCAATTAAAACATTCGAGAGAGTGTGTAATTCAGTTTTTAGGTGGTCTTTGTCAGTGAGGCGTTTGGTTCTGGAGATGAGGGTTTTTGCTACGGAGTTTATCTGTGCAGGGTGGTGGTGTGATTGTGCATTTAAGTAGCGGTTTGTATGTGTTTTTTTCTGGTAGATGGTATGTCCTAAGGAGCCGTCGGGTTTTTTGTAGATTAGGACGTCCAGGAAGGGAAGTTGGTTGTTGGCTTCTATTTCCATAGTGAATTGTATTTTGGGGTGTAGGCTGTTGAGATGTGTGAGGAAGTTGTTCAGTTTATCTTTCCCGTGTGGCCAGATAACAAAGATGTTGTCAACATATCTGAGTCAGAGTTTGGGTTTATGTTCGGACTTCTGTAACGCGTTGGTTTCAAAGTGTTCCATATATAGGTTTGCGATGACCGGTGAGAGGGGTGATCCCATGGGTGCTCCTTCTATCTGTTTGTATCTTTGTCCATTGTGGATGAAGTATGTTTTGGTTAGGCAGTGGTTGGTCAGATCTAGGATGTGCTTGGGGGGGTTGTATTTGTTGTGGATAGCTGTCAAGGCTTCTTGAATGGGCACTTGTGTGAAGAGCGAAACAACATCGAAGCTCACGAGTAGGTCATTGGGTTGTAGGTCTTGTTTCTTTATAATTTCTATGAAGTGCAACGAGTTTTGTACGTATGAAGTGATGGATTCTGCATAGGGCTGGAGTTGTTTGGCAAGAAATTTGGCGAGGTTTTGTAGAGGTGAGCCTATGGAGCTGACTCCACACCAAACACAAACCCAGACCCTTCCCACAGATGAAACGAAACCACCATCCAATAACAAAACCACGACTGCACCATCTACTGCGGCACCCCACTCCAGTCACCACATGGAGCACACTCACACACCCCAAAAAAACATTGGGAGACCACAGACACGTAGCCAGACCAAAATGAATTCACAAGACACAGGACCCCACTCCACCAAAGCCCAGGATACTGCCAGAACCCACCAGCCATCTAACCCACCAGCATCTAAACAGCCATCTAAACAGCCACCAGCAGTTAATCCCTTAACGATCGCCTCAGCCACACAGCAGATCACAAAAGAACAAAGGAACAAAGGAACCTACAATCAGCAACAGAGCAAGCAAACCACACCCCCCCCAGCAGTATTTATAGAAGGACTTCAACTGAGATCACGCTTTGCTTCAAGAAGAAAGAAGCCAGAACACCAGCCTGAAGATGACGAGTGAGACCTCGTCGAAACGTCGCCAAAACAACAAGATTTCTACACAGGAAGAAACCCGAATCCACCCTAACATGCATACCTATACCCGTGAAAATCTACGAAAACCAAGGAGTCTACGAAATACCATGCAAAGTCTGTCCAGCCACATACATCGGACAAACAAACAGGAGAATAAGCGCACGCATCGCAGAACACAAGAACGCGGTCAAAAAAGAAGAAAAATCTTCCTCTCTCTTCCAGCACATAAAAACAACAGGTCATGAAATTGACTTTGAAAGAACCAAACTCATCTCCAAAACTGAACACTTCAACAGTCGAATAATCATGGAAGCCATTGAAATAGAGAAACACCCAAACAACATGAATAAACGTGATGACACCTCCCGCTTGCCTGACATCTGGAAACTAGCCCTGGTCAACAGACGAGCCTCTGTCACAAAGACTGACACCAGGTCCAAAAGGACACAAGATGCCACCACCTTCCATCCACACCAAACACAAACCCAGACCCTTCCCACAGATAAAACGAAACCACCATCCAATAACAAAACCACGACTGCACCATCTACTGCGGCACCCCACTCCAGTCACCGAATCCACCCTAACATGCATATATATATATATCAGTGTGTGGGTCCTTCAGACTCTAGTATCCTGGGCCTTTACATCTATCCCTCACAATCCTCTAGTAACAATTGCTGTCATGTATCTATGCATATATGTGTCTGTAGTTTGAATGTATTCACTATTTCATGTCTGACAAGTGTATTTCAGTGTGTTGCATTTTATAATACAAAATAAGGGAGCTTTTACAGAGGTTACGTGATGCCTGCATGATTCCATGGAACCTTGGGCCCATGCTTTTCAACATGGGAATCAGCTTAATAAGAGAGCTATGTGGGCAAATACATTCACTTGTGGCTTGGCTCTGTCTTATTTTTAATTTTTCCTTTTCCCCTTCCCCATTTTTATCATCTGGCCTTATGAAGACTTAAAATTATCTTGTGTGGCTTTTAGTGAGTTTGTATTTACTCCAAGAAAATGTTATGCTTACCTGTGTACTGGGGACTTTATTTTATGTTTTCTGTACAAACATGAATTAATACTTTTTTGGAATTCATTTATAAAATGGCAGTTCTTCTGTGGAGGTCAGCCTTTCGTTGTGGCCGGGTTAACACACTCCCCTCACTACAGAGTAGTAAAAGGCACAATACCAATCACTGAGTCCCAGACAAGATGTAACGTGGAAAAAAATAAAAATAAAATGAATGTTTATTGAATACAATAAGGTGTTATACACAGATCACTTATGTTCAGTTACTTAAAGTTTCTCAAAGCAGTTCACTCAAATACTGATCTAATTCCCTCACTCAACCTTGACAATTCCCTAACGGCCCTGTCTCATGTTCAGTGCCTGCCAGTTTCCCTATCTTAGCCCTATCTTTGCCATATCTGACCTCAGGTGGAGTTATTTAAGCACTAAGGCTCTGCCCCACATTCCATATTTGTGCTTAAACATTAACCCTGTACAGTCACATACGCAGTAAAAGAGTGAATGCTACATCTTCTATTCCACAGCTAATTGTTGACTGGGATATATTTAACACCATAACACTGGGATTGTACAAAATGGTCTTTCTTTTGTAGTACTGGAATGCAGCTGTGTACCAATAAAATATTTCACTTGGATAAATTATTTTTCCATGTAACCACTTTAGATAAATATTCTTCTATCTATCTATCTATCTATCTATCTATCTATCTATCTATCTATCTATCTATCTATCTATCTATCTACCTACCTACCTACCTACCTACCTACCTACCTACCTACCACCAGGGAATACCAGGTGCTGTAGGCGCCTGGAGTAGGAACTGGCAAACCACTCCAGTATTCCTGCCAAGAAAACTCAGTCATGACTGCAACGACACAATACACACAGAGACACTGCTGGAAACTATGGCAGATATCTGCCTGGTGTCTGGATCTCAGCCAATTTATAATTGTGCAGGTCCAATTGAAGCCACACTAATGAACACAAACTAACGAGAGAGTACTTCAGGCTTCAGTTACATTTCATTGGCAGCATTATTCAATGCATGCTAATCCTAAAGATATTTTTCAAGAAAAATGCTTGTCATGGAACATGATGTGAGGATCTAAACAACACATAAGATTTGACTAAGATAGCTGTATCTTCCCCCCAAAAAGTTATCTCTGGACATTGCCTAAAGACATATAATATTAGCTGATGCCTGAGATGCTGCAGTTAATTCAGTTTCAGAATAAGATATAACTACAGCAGAAACAATTCAGAACAATTGGGCAAATTAATAAAAGAGATTATGGGTCCAGCTCCACAGGATCTAGCATTAGAAGCAGTGTCTTAGCCATGTTTAAAATGATGACTCATTCACCAGCAGGGGGAGGGAATAGTCCAGCTTGCACCAGCCATGCCCTAAGTGCATCTAGATAATATCTCTTGCTTGCAATCCCTTTGTCTCCCCTCCTCTTGTAAACAGGTATCATTCATTTGTATAACAAATGGATTAGGGCAGTCATGTCCAAACTTTGTCCTTCCAGGTGTTTTGGACTGCAACTCCCACAGTTCTTTGTCATTGGCAATCTAAGCTTAGAATTCTGGGAGTTGTGGTCAGGAGGACCGACGTTTGGACATGCCTGGTTTAGGAAAATCCTTTGCACATACCCCAAGCCACTTCCTTAGACTCAGTCGCCCCTTCTTTGTCCTCTGTCTAAGCTCCTCACCCAAGATGGAACACCCATTGCTTGTATGATATGTTTGGTACCGTAGCTCATCTGTATAACAAATTGTCAATAATGCGAGTCATCTTGTAGGGTCATTAAAAAGGAAAACATTGTAACATTTTCCCTTTAAGAAGTGCCTTAGAAGCAGAAAACCATTTTCAGCAGACACCAGTCAAGCCCAAGAGAGGGTAGGCTCAGGAGAGCAGATAAGACTGCAACAATGAGACAATAAAGAAACTCTTAACTTAATTTGCATATGACCACAGTCTGCCTTTGCAGCCTTGATCCACTCTGCATTTCTTTGTTTACCTGAGAACTCACACTATTGGTTATCATCTGTTTATCTGTTTACCATTTGTCAGTTTGTATTTTCAAAAGTTCACACCATTGGCTAATTCTGTTTTACCTAGTGTCTATCCCATTCGTCAATTTGTATTCTGGAAGATTCACCTGATTGGTTCATTTTGGTTCATTTTGTATTCCTCTGTTTCCTATGAAGCACCCCTGACCCTGTTCTTGGGGGCAGATCTGTCTTTCACCTCTCAAAGGCAGGGTCTGTGGTTCCTTTTTTGGCCAATAAACAAACCATTTATTTGTGCTCTCTCTTGTCAGACCTTTATTGGGAACTTAGATCTGGTGTTTGTCTAGAGACTAGCTCTGTGACCCGATAAATGGGGTTTCCTTGAGTCCTTCTCACTACAGTCTCTGTCCACGTCTCTCCTTCCACAATAAGATTGTTCACTATCTTTTATAAACTGTCATTTACCCCTGTTGTGAACTAGAGGTGAAATCATAATCTTGACAAGTGGGGCCATCTCTGTCCAATATTCTCAATAAATGTAATTTTCTATTTTGGATCCCCACATTGAAAAAGCCTATTCCTTGGCTAAGATTGTCCCTGCAGAAGTATAGGTACATTGAGAGGTGCTAACAAATAATAAACAAAATACTGTAAGGTATTACACCACCAAACTGCAAGGTAATACAGCACCAAACTCACTTCATGTATTGTAGTTATTTGTTCAATAAATAGGCCACCTTTCTGCTGATAAGAGGAACCCATGAACTTCATGAGCACCAACTCCCTAGACAATGGCTAAAATCAAGGAAAGGTCTTCGGCACCATCCTCAAGCTCTAACTATTAAACTAGAAAAGGCTAGGTTAAACCTATGAAAAATAAAGACAACATACCTTGCATGAGCATGCATGGAGTCAGCCAGCCTAGCTTCCACAAGGGAAGCTGAGATGCTGTCCCTAAAGATGGCAGTGGCAGAGAATGAATAGAAGGACCAAATAGGGAGGCAACAGGGACAGTCAAAAGGGAATGAGCAGCATGGAGGGTGGAGATTCTCCTTAAATTCCTCCTCTCCCATGCACAAACCGGGCGTGGGGGTGGGAGTAAAATCTGCACCTGTTCTTCTTTCTGTGGTTTGTCAGAAGTTTGTGGTTTGTTGGTTTGCAAACTATGAACCAACACAAATTGCCATTTTCCCCCAGTTTGTGTTCATCTGTAATCATAAACTTTGTTATGTGTTGACAAGTCAGAAAAGATTTATAGTGACCTTAAGAAGGATTTCAAGGTAAGTGAGATATTTAAGGAGTGGTTTTATCAGTTCCACACCCCTAGTAATTTTCTATGGCTGAGTGGGCATTTGAGCCACGGTATCATAAGTCTTCTAGGTTCCTGTCCATAACTCTATCCACTACATTGCAGTGGGCATCAAAAGTCTTACAAGCAAGTTATTTCACATGTGTTCACTCAACTCACAAACAGTGAGCTACTTCTACTGACATTTCTACCACCTTATATGTATGTAGGGTGACTTTCTGAACCAGTGATCCTTCTTCATCCAGGAAATTCTCCAAACCATCTGGAATCCTCAAAGCATGGGAGTTCTAAGCCCTAAATAGCACAACTTGGCTGCATAACTGGCCGTTTTGTGATCAGAATAAGAAATAATTGGTGTTTGGAAAGTAGAGGGTGTGTGTGTGTGTGTAGCAGTAGGTTTAACCTATTGAGGCCCCGAGGGTGCCTTCTGTAGCTACTGGACTTGAAGAAGAGAACCACCCCTCTTGAAGCCATATTCCTCTTCACCGTATTATGTCTAACACAGATAGGATTATGAAAGGCTGGTTTTGTTTTGGTTTCACAGCAAATATGCAGATGTTTATACCCCCACACCCAATCTGTACAATAAACATAGCTGCACAACATGTAGCCATCTTTCCTTAATGACAAACATTAAAACAAGAGAATGAGAATCCCCCAGTCATTTTTCACAGGAAACAATAATAATCCTCCAGTACATGACCCAGCTCCTTCTCCTCCTCCTCTTGCTATTTTAATTGTTAATATCTTTTCAGCATGCAGGAACAGTAATATCTTCCTATGCTGAGGCAAGCAGCCTAATTGAAAAGAAATACAAGTCATCTGGAGCACAACCGAAAGATTTGGCTAAAACACAATCTGTCATTATCTTTCCATGGCCAATTTTAAATAGGTATTAAAACAAAGAAGGAGAAGCATCTTTTCCTTTCTCCTGTGGTATCCCCCTTTGTAATCCTTGAATGAAGATTCTACTCGTTGCCCAAGAAAGCCTTCAAGAGCCAGCCTTGAGTGCTTGAGAGCCTCCATCTAAAAATAGAGGGATACCTTCCCTATCACAAATTAATCTCATTTGAAAATGATTTTCAAAATACAGTTTATGCAATGCAAATCCCTGCTCCCAAAATAACCTGTGGTTGCGGTTGTTATGCCCAGCCAAGAGATAAATTACTGTTCAGTGAGCTGTTTCGGAACGGCAATGTGAACTGAGGCTGAGATTAAGGGAACTGATGAAGCATAACATACCATGAAAGAAATAAAAACATTTTATAGGACATATGGGTATTATTGACAGGTTTCCACCGCTTTTTCAGATACAATGATTTCTCTCAGCAGGAGATGCTATTTGAAAAGTGTCTCATATGATAAACAATACACTGCAGCATTTAAAAAGTGCATTCAGACCAAAATATTTTACTGTACGCTAAGCTTTTTGTTTGTTTTATTTTCAAAATGCACATTCTCGTGCTGAGCATTTTCTTTTTTGGAGATATTACTTTTCTCAATCAAAAAAATAAATCAGATTAAATTATGAGGACAGGTATTGTTTATGGGACTCAGGGCACAGCCAAATAGACATTTATCCTGTGGTTTGGCCTGGGTTAGCTGGCTGGACAGCTCCGTGCTTTGGGTATCTGGTTGCAGAGTTAAAGGTTAGGAGTTTGAATTTCCCATGTACCTCCTATGAGTAGAGCCAGCCTGTGCAGACTTATGCAAGCTACAGAGTCCCTTGTCCCTTGTTCACTTCTGAATATTCTTTACTTGTAAATCCCTAAAAGGGGTCACCATATGTCAGAATTGCCCATGATGATGATGATGATGATGATGATGATGATGATGATGATGATGATGATGATGATGATGATGATGATGATGATGATTGTTCTGTATTAGGGACAGACTGGTTGACTGGTTTTGCTGGCAACTACATAATATATGTTACATTGCAAACCAGCCTGCCCTTGATCTCTGCATAGCTTTATTATGTCATTTTCAGGGACTACTTTTTTAATAAATGTGGGTAGGATGTCTCTATTTTTCATTTTGTTTTAAATGTTATTTATCAGCAGTACTTTGAGAGGGCTTTTTCTACACCCCTTTCAATGCATTGATTACTCCTTCACACTGAAGTACACTGGCTTTCAAAAGGCTTCTGTTTGACAAGATTTTTCCCCCACTTTTTGAGACGGTTTTAGAGGTTTTGGATGCTAAATATCCCAATTTGAAAGAAAATATAACCAAATGGAAACCAGACATTGCTTCTTTAACAGATTTGTTTACTAAATTTAATGAGGTTAACCTGAAGTTAAAACGTGACAGTCTGAATGTAATAAAAGCAAAGTCCATTACTGCAGCTTTTCTTGCCAGAATCAATCTAATGAAGCAAAACTTTGGATGGCGTGAATTTTCCCAGTTCCACAACTTGTTATTGACAAATGTCCAGGATGATGACATTTTGGTCTACATTCAACATTTATGTATCCTTCATACAGACTTTAAAACCAAATCTGAGGGTGTTTTGACTATGGAAATACCACAGTGGATTATCAATCCATATGGTGACATTGAAGAAGCAGATGTCACATTACAAAAAGAACTGATTGGAATAAGCATTAACAAAGAATTTAAGGTACACTTCAGAATGGGGTACCAGCAGTTCTAACTTCAGAAAAATATACCTATTGCTTATCCTGCATTATGGATGATCACAAAAATGTTTTTGATAGCTTTTCCATCTTCATACCTTGAGGAAAGGGATTTTAGTGTGATTGTCTCTTATGGGGGAATCGATTGCAAATCACTGAACATGGAGATTTAAGACTATGCCTCACTAATTTGAAGCCAAATATTGAACAATTGCTATCAGAGCATCAGCCTCATCCCGCCCATTAACAGCATTATTTGTGTATTAATTTTATGTATGAATTTTACTAGGTTCTTATTTGTTTAACTCTAAATCCAAATATTTACTTTCATGTTATGTCTTTTTAATAAAGGTATGAATAAAAATTGTACATGTTTTTCCTTTTTTTACAATTGTCCATGCTACAAAAGCCCCTATCAATGTGAGTAGCACTGTGTCAGCTGTCAAAAACACATTTGAAGTTAATAAGTTTAGGAAAATTCAATATTAGGCAGACAGGGTGTTTATTGAAAACAAAAAAAAATGGCAAGTGGTCTACAGAGTGAAAAGGTTTGGGAACCTCTGATTTGGAGCATTATCATTTGAAGTAGTTGGACTGTCTAGTTATATCCTTAGCTAGATATGACACAAAGAAATTCTCATTGTGAGTCCATACATTAGATTTGGATCTTTTACTTACTGTACTATTACTTATAGGAAATTCCTCCAACTTCTGCTTCTTTTTATAACACTGTCAGATACCTCTTAGGTTATATTTGTAATGTATTGGAACTTCATAAATTTATTCCCACTGGCTTTCTTAACCGAAAATTTAATGAAAAATCTGGAGTATTTTATACGTGTAGCAGACAATAAATACTGTGTTTTTATTAAAATATCAAGTGCCTAAATATAATATTGCCTTTGTTTTTCTAAGAAACATAATATTTAAATCATCTGGTATATCATATTGTAAGCTTTGTAACACTAAAGCTTTAACAGCTATAGTATTCCCTTGATGTAGATACACCAGAATTAATATAAAATTGTGTTTCTGCTCCAGTGGAAAATTCTGAAACTATTCTTAGCTGCAGTGTTTTGATGCCACTAAAATCGGAAACTCTATTTTTGTAAAACCATTTTGAGAGTGAGCCAGTGCTCTGCTTTACAAGGGAGAGCCCTCTGTTTGAAGGAATGTCTGAATACAGTCTTTTATCTGAAGATATTGCCTGTTTAAAGGAATATCAAGCCCAAAACATTTTAAAAAGAAAACACGTCATATTTAACCTGGAAGTTTCCCATCAGAAGGAAACACCTAGATAACAAACTGAATCATCCACAGCAGCATTTCCAACATTTTATGAGTTGCATCCTCTTTTATAATAACCTGTGACCTCATGCCATATTTGCGTCAAAAAGCAAAGCAAAAGCAAAGTACAGTATGCTGCTTATATACCACCCCATAGTGTTTAAACCCCTCTCTGTGTGGTTTACAAGTAATTATCCCAGCTACACATTGCCCCTCCACAGCAAGCTGGGAACTCATGTTATTGACCTCAGAAGGACAAAAGGCTGAGTCAGCCTTGAGTCAGCAACCTAGAAGTGAACAACAGGCCATGAACAAACACAGTTATGGTTGCAGTAGAGCAGTTTAACCACTGTTCCACAAGACTCTTTAAAGGCATTTGAATGAAAAATAAAACAATGTCATGTTCTCAATGACACCAGAATGTCTGATCTACTCTGTGACAGGGTTGACACATATGCTTTGTCAATTAGTGGTCACCCCACTCACCTTGGATAGGTCATGGATCCTTGCCTCCCTCTATGAAAATTTCCAAAGAGAATCCTTTCAAGTACAGCCATATTGAAATAAATAATTGTTGACAACTTTTGCAATGACCTTTCCTATAAAATAGTTACAGTTAAAATAATTTCAGAGACCCCCCCTCCAGAAAATACTTTGCAGTCCCTTGAGAGTTGCAACACAAACCCTTGATCTACAGTTTTTCCTACAAAGACTGAGAGTGTGTTGTATTTCTTGTCGAATTCGAATAGTCCTTTCCAAATGTCCATCTATATAAGTGAAACTACATATGTAAAATGATGAGTGTGCCTCTTTTTATTTGTATTTTTGGTGTGTGATGACCTGTGATTTGGCAGAACTTCAGAGTTTGTGTATAAAGTTATCAATAACAGATATTGTTCTGAGATCACACAAAAGCAAAGATATCTGAGAACCTATTGGAGGTTTTTCAGCAGAGGCCGGATAACCATATGTTGGGAGCACTGTGATGGGGGTTCCTGCATGGCAGGGGTTTGGACTAGATGGCCCTTAAGGTCTCTTCCAACTCTATGATTTTATGATGCTATGATGCTATGCTTAATCCATTCCACTTCATGCAGTTATATGAAAACACAGGAGAACTCTCCATCAAGAAAAAAAGTCAGGGCCTTGAACAAGTGAGAAGATTTAAAACTTCTGATTTTTTAAGTACCCCTGGATAACCACTTCTGAAACAACAGCCTGTGCTGAAGCTTCAGATGCACTGCTTGATACTCACTGAACTTCCAATTGTATGACCCAAATAAGTGATATAAAATTAAGAAGTAGACCAAATAAACAAAGCTATTGAACAAATAATAATTAACCTAAATAATGCTAAGAGGTCCTGGAGGTCCTCCTAAACCCGTGAAGTCTCAAATGGGGTATGGTCTGAGTTATTGGCCTCTCTTTTTTACAGTTAGCAATGAGACAGATGATCTCTGTATAACATGGAATGAACTAATAATAATAATAACTTTATTTTTATGCCTCCTTTCTCCCCAAAGGGACCCAAGGCGGCTTACAAACAAATTCAAAAAAGTACAATAAAAGCAATACAGTATAAAAAACAACACAATACCTATATAATACTATAAAAATACTGTACAATATAAAACAATAAGAAACATGATTAAAAACAATAGCTGCAGCAGAGTTTTAAAAGCCCCCAGCCAATAAGACTAAAAAGTAAGATGCTATAAAAATTTGTAAAGGCTGGAGGCTCAGAAGGCTTGCTTAAATAATTAAGTCTTAAGGCCTCGCTTGAATATTTGTACATATTTGCACATTTGTTGGACATCCTCTTAATTAAACAATTTCTCAGGTTAATTATGGAGTAGATCCATTGATTTTAAAAAGAATATAAACAGAACCCCCAAGCTTACATGTAAAGGTAAAGCATAAAAACACTGATCTGATGATGTGCCTCATTCCATGGGAGCAGCACTTTGTCAGATCTTTATGGCAGATTCCTCAGCTTGAGCTCTGCATGCATGCAAATATTGAACTGGAAACTGCCCAGTGAGATAAAAGCAAAATGAACAATCAAATCCATGATATAGTAATGGAGGGAGGGAATTAGAAAAAGGATCAGATTCAAAATAAATAGAAAACACACACATACAATGAGCTTCCATGATGAAATGGGTATTTTAACCCTCTACTCCCCTAAGTACTAGACAATGATTTCATCTACTACACCATTCTGTGTATCCTTGAAAAATATTTGTTGTTCAGTCATTCAGTCATGGCCGACTCTTTTTGACCCCATGGACCAGAGCTCGCCAGGCCTTCCTGTCTTCCACTGCCTCCCAGAGTTTGGTCAAATCCATATTGGTGGCATCAATGACACCGTCCAACTATCTCATTCTCTGCCATCCTCTTTTCCTATTGCCTTCAGTCTTTCCCAACATCAGGGACTTTTCCAAGGACTCCTCTCTCCTCATGAGGTGGCCAAAGAACTATAGCAGAAAACAATTTGAATGGGAGTTATTCACAAAACCCAATTTGCTCCTCAGTCAATTTTATTTGCAATTTTGATGTCAATTCTAATTCTTTACTTGACTCACATGTCAGTTTGTGAGTCAAGCAAAGAATTGGAATGAAAATGAAAATAAAAGACATTTTCTCAGATAGGATATAGGTTATTGTATCTAGTAAACTTCAATGCCAATGCAGTCGATGCTGCAATTAAGGATAGATATAATATTCTTTCATATTTAATTTTAACACAGATGTAAAATTCACATTTTGGGGGTCAATATGGGGCCAATGGAACCCTTATTTTTAACATACACTATTAAAATTTGTGGTGCAATTTTATAAGCAAAAAGGGTATATCAAATGTGTGTGTTCTTTAAAAAGTGTGTCTGTCTGTCTGTCTGTCTGTCTGTCTGTCTGTCTCTCAGATCAGGTATATATACACCCGCCCACGCACAAACACACATGATAGAAAGCATTTCTATTCTTCAAGTTCTTCAGTGGAATGAAGCCTATGGTCATAGTTCATTTTTCTTTCTGTGCAGACACCTGCCTCTTTCCTTCATAGCATCAGTAAATTGAAATTTAATCCAGGCAAGACAGAGGTGCTCTAGTCAGTCAAAAGGCAGATCAAGGAGAAGAGATGCAGCCTGTGCTGGATGAGGTTACAATGCCTCTGAAAACAGAGGTGCACAGCTTTGGTGGGAGGTGCTCTGTTGTATTTATGTCTGAGCCTAGATACCCAGGTTGCACTGGTGACTGAGAGTACATTTGCATAATCAAAACTAGCGTGTGAACTGTGACTAGAAATGGGCATGAAATACTAAAATAGCATTTCATTCCATTCCATTTCATTTTAAATTATTATTTTTTAAAAAATCATTTGTTGTTTTTTCATTTTTCATTTTTAACATGTGTATGTGTGTTTATTGTTTGTGTGTAGTGCTTGTGCAACTGTGTGTGTGTGTGTGTGTGTGTGTGTGTGTGTGTGTGTGTGTGTGTGTGTGTGTGTGTGTGTGTGTGTGTGTGTGTGTGTGTGTGTAGTGCTAGTGAAACTTTTTCCCTCTCCCAAGCCCTGTGTGCCAGCCGATCAGCACTAGGGCAGGAATTTTTTTCCCACCCCAGCGCCTATCAGCTGATGTGTGGGGCTTAGGGGAGGAAAAAAGTTTTAAAAGTCAGGTGGGGGATATTGTAGGCTTTTAAAAAAATCCTGCAGGAGTGCCAATCAGCTGGAGTGCAGGGCTTCAGGCGCAATAAAAAGTGTAAAAAGCCTGCAATTTCCCTGCACCCAATCAGTTTCGCCGTGCCTGATAGATTTCCCATAGGAATGCATTGCTTCAATGTACTCCTATGGTAAAATGAAAAACAAAACAGAAGGAAACGAAAATTTCTGTGTTGTTTCATTTCATTTTTCTTTGATGGGTCACTTTGTTTTTCATTTCAATAGGGAACAAAATGAAAAACAAAAAGTGAAATAAAAAAAATCATTTTGTGCCCATCTCTAATTGTGACTGTTTCTCTCTGCGACTGATCTGATCAGGCCATGATGACACATACCATAGTTACATCCCCGTTGGATATGATATGCTCTATGTGGGGCTGTCTTTGTAAAAGTTGACAAAACATATGTTATGTATATTTAACAGAATGTGTAAAGTGAATTGTAAAATGGAGGCAGTTAGATTCTGCAGTGTCATGATGTTAATCCACAAGTGTTAGAGACTAGTAATCACAGGCATGTTAAGTGATGAAGTGCAGGTGGAACTGATTGTAACATCATGATTTGTAATGGATAGATCAGATTGCATCAGATTGTTAATTAGTGATTGCATCAGATCTTATGAGTGCTGAATATGTATAAAAGGCACTAGCTTGTCATTTGTAATTTGGGGACTGTTATGGTGAGAACAGTTTACCCCACACTCTGTTTGTCTGTTTGATATATTGTATATAATGCTTGGTTGTTATGCTGTGTATATTTTGATGTATATATGAATATATGAGTTTTTACTCTATTCATTGTCATTGTCTTTCTGATAGACTAACTCTGCAAACCCTTTATATCAATACTAACATTTTATCTACGTTACTGCTGCACTGCTTTGTGTCAGGCACAAGTAAATATTATTATTATTATATTTGCTGTTTACCCCCTTAAATCTGCTGACATGATGACACATACCATAGTTACATCCCCGTTGGATATGATATGCTCTATGTGGGGCTGTCTTTGAAAAGTGTCAGGAAAATTCAGTGGGACCAAAACACAACAGCCAACTTGCTGACTGCTGCTGATTACAAGGATCACATTACCTCCTATTGCAGCAGCCCTACTGGCTGCCAATCCATTTCCAGGCCTATTTTAAAGTGCTGGCTTTAATCTAGAATACCCTAAAAGGTTTGGGCGATGCTATCTCAAGGTGTTAAGATGATCCGGAGGAGTTGTCCTCTCAGTCCTGCCACCTTTATAGATGTGTTTGATGGGGACATACAATAGGATATTTTCATATATTGCTCCAAGACTTTCCCTACAGTCTGCTTGGCAATATTTCCAAACCTGGGTTGCCAATAGCACAGGTTTGGAATTTTAATCCTCATCCCTCTTCCACTATAAATTTAACAAATCATTCAACCCTGATTTTTCACTAAAACCAAGGTAACCCAATCACTCAGGATAGCACTGCTTTATATCACTCTGTGCAGAATTTTGGATGTGTGTCTGGAGAGAAGATACAAAGAACTAGTGAATGGCACTTGAAAAATACGACCTGCCAGGGCCTTGAGGACAAATTTCTTGGTAAGCTTAATTTTCAAACTGCCATGGATCTAACAACTGTCTTGAAGCAATTATTCCAAACCCCACTTTGACAATATGAGGCATCTCTTTCAAATGGCTTATGCCATACCACCTGTGCACAATTTAAAGCAAAAACTAGGCATCTAACACTATTTGCTGCGGCAACTATACAGATGTCTCCTCTGCCACCACCACAAGATGTGTCCCAGCTGCAACCATTTATTGGCTTGGTCAAGTGCTCTACTGTTTTGTTCTAAAATGTCAACTTTGATTCATCCTCAAGATGAGGGGCTGTCTAACACCGTTGAACAGAACTAGCATCGAAACTGCTTTTCATTAAGGCAGAAATAAAATCCACTATGTTGATACGTTAGATTTACTATGTTGATACGTTAGATTTACTATGACTCACATAGTGACCTTGGTAAAACAGATGCTCCTTTTAACCTGAAATGTTTGTCCCAGAAATATATCCAGGCAGAGCTTTGAGAATGCCCTAAGCTTTGTATACACTGAGTCAGTGGACTGGCAGACCCAGAAATTTGTTGAGGTCCTTTGGATGGGGGAGGGAGGGGTGGAGAACTTATCCCCTCAATTTTTTATTGGTGGCCAGTGGGCTACTTTTGAACCCTTTGCAGGCTACCAGTAGTCCATGTTGTGCAGGCCTGATATATATAGCACAGTGATTCCCAACTTTCCTAATGCCTTGACTCTTTAATACAGTTCTTCATGTTGTGGTGACCCCTGCTTTGCTCTGCTTAGAAGATTCCACAAGCTCCCTTTGACAGGCCACTGCCACAGGTGCCACAGAAAACTTCCCTCTACAGGCACTCTCAGCCAGGGCCGGGCTAGGTCTTTTTGTGCACTAGGTGGTGGGGGGCAGTGGGGGCGGGGTGGCAGTGGTGGGGGGCGCGGGGCAGCGGTGGTGTGGGGGGGGCGGGGCGGTGGCGGCAGTGGCAGGGGGAGGTATGGGGGTGGGGGGCGGAGGCGGTGGACAGGGGGGAGGCGCGCAGGCGGGCGCACGGCACCGGGGGTGGCAGTGGGGGCAGCAGGCTAGCCAGTGGGGGGTGGCACCCCCTGTCCATTTTGGCGCCCTGTCCATTTTGGTGCCCTAGGCAACTGCCTCGTTCACCTTAATGGACGTGCCGGCTCTGCTTTCAGCCAATCGCAGCCTCTGGTGCCATTGACTGACATCCCCTCCAACCTATCAAGCTGTAACTCACTCTTCCCCCACTTTCTCCTCCCCCTGCTCCAGACCCAAGCAATTTGTGCCTTTTTCCCACTGGCTTATGGGCAACCCCTGTTGGTTGATCGACCTCCCCCTCAGGAGTCCCGACCCCCAGGTTGGGAACCACTGATATAGCATGAGCAGAGGCAGCTGTTCGGGAGCTGTCTGGGCTGTCTCTTAAAAAAAAGTAGAAGTGGGGCTTTCTCAGAAGAGAGAGTTGGTGCTCAAATCAAGTTCCACAGTCTTCTAAGAAGAGTGGAAGCCAATTGCTGATTTATACATTCATAAAGAAAACTGTGCATAACTTTGGGTGAAATGGATGCTTATTAACAAGGTGCTGGTAGGGTTTTTGATCATATGTCCAATTGTATGACTTGCATGCACTCACACTATCAGCACCTTGACAAAGACATTTTTTTAGAGCAAGATAAATTTACAGTCTGATTATGACCAATAGCTTTTGAGCCATATACTATGGCTTTTGCTATGTGCAGAATTAACCATATATGGATAATAAGTTTGAATTATACCAGCATTACTTATTTCTGAAGGTAACTGCAATAAAATAGTAAGGCAGAATGGCTTCACATGAATAAGGAACTAAATCTGCCATCATGTATCTACTTATGTTAGAGTAAACAGTAGTGACCTCAATAGGGCTTTCATAGTCATAATCTTATTAACTTCATGAATAAGAATCACAGAGCAGTACACTGATCTAGGATTTGTTATCACAGTGAAAATGTAGACTGTAGACCAAGGGACAACCTTGTAGCCACTGAAAAATGAAACCTTAAAATGGCTTGACAGATAGGATAGGTAAAGTATATGGTCAGTTATTATCGGAAGAAGAAACTGTGGAGAGCATGTGTGGTCTAACATGTGGAAAGGTAACAAAGTTTGACATGGCTGGGACATATCACCAGTCATGAAGAAAGAACTTTGACAGGCAAGGCAATGAAGTAAAACCTGTAAAGAAAACTATTTAGCAGGCCTGCTGACAGTTGGAAACAGTGAGGCAAGAAAAAGCCAGTCACTCTCGGGTCAAAAGAGAGGTGTTCTCTAATGATCCAGAAAGGATTATGAATGTATCATGAAAGGAGATTGCTTTGGCACAGCACATTTTTGCAGCAATTTGCCTTGCTTTCTCTTCAGGTGAAATTTGTTCAAATATGAAAGCGAAAGACTGGCGCACAATAACCAACCACCTATGAGAAAAAGGGCCTTGAGTCCACAACCATTATCTCACCTCATAGTCTTGCCTGCTTTAAATGAACTCCTGACCTCTCCTCCTCCCAGTGAAACCTCTTGGGTTTGAAAAGGAGGGAAATGCATCTCTTCACTTCGGCTGTTATAAAGTGAGAAGAGGTGAGCAGGAAAGCTGTGATGGCACAAATCTATTGTCAGTTGCAAGGAGAAGCTATGAGCTCCGTTTGTTCAGTACAATGAAGCAGTCCGGTAGTTCTTTATGCTGACAAACTTTGTTCTTTTGAAATAGTTATTTCAAGGCCTACCCTGTGAGAAACAGAAAATGAAGGCACCACCTACGTCCTTAACAATGAAGCAGGTGCATGCTTGCTCCAACAAATAAGAGTCAATAGAAGGTGGAAGTTTTCCTGCAAGGAAACAGCAGCATGCTCACAAAAAAGGTAACACCTTTTTTTGAAAATAATGCATAAAACCAGCATTTCGCCTTCAGAAACTAAATACAAATCCACATCTTCTGGAGCTGATAGATCTTGTTAATAGAGGTTATCTCTCTGACTTCTCTAATGCTTACTTCAAAACTGACATACTGGTCAAGGAAGAATTAGAGGAAACTTTGCTTTGATGAAAACATAACAAGTAAAGTGTGTGGGGTGGTCTAAGCTCTGTGCAAAGGGACACCTTGTCTGAAATGCCAGGTGAGGAGTTTTCCATTTTTTGAACAGCTACATCTTCATAATATAATTGTGAACTGAGGCAAATGTAGAAACACCTGAGCAAACTGCTGCTCCCCTCACGTGCAGGTTGTCTAGCAGGAGACTAGCAAGATCTTTTTTATTTACAGTGATGTCTTGAGATACAAAATTAATCTATTCTATGGGAATTTTTGTATTACAAAAAAAATTGTATCTCAAAATGTGGTTTCCCATAGGAATAAATGGGAAATGAATAAATCTGTTCCAAATGTCATAAATTAATTGTGTGGTTTCTTTTTTTTTTTAATTGCATTCCTTGGGAGACTTGCACAGGCTGCTACAGGGCTTTTGGGGTTTCTCCGCCTTCTATTGCACTGGATGCATGGAAGCAGAAAGGCAATGGAGCTTCCATGCCCACCACAACGCAAGGTGGGAGACTTGCGCTGCAGTGGGCATGGAAACCCTGCTGTGTTTTTGTGTGCCTGTGGCAATAGAAGGCTTTTTGGGTTCCCCCACTTTCTGTTGCAGCAGGTGCATGTAAGTGGAAAGGCAGCAGGACTTTCATGCTTGCAACAGCACAAGGTGGGGATTTTGTGTTGCAGTGGGCATGGAAGCCCCACTGCATTTCATGTGAATGCAAGAATAGAAGTCTTTTTGGATTCTTCCACCTTCTGTTGCTGTGGGTACACAGAAATGGAAAAGCAGTGAGGCTTTCATGCCTGCCACAACTCAAGGTGGGAGCCTTGTATTGCAGTGGACATGGAGGCAGAAAGGCAGCGGGGCTTTTGTGCCTGCCGCAGCATAAGGTGGGAGCCTTGTGTTGCAGCAGGCATGGAAGCCCTGCTGTGTTTCATGTACCCACCACAACAGAAGGCTTTGAGATTCCTCCACCTTCTGTTCCAGTGGGCACACAGAAGAAGAAAGGCAGTGGGGCTTTCATACTTGCCACAACACAAGGTGGAAGCCTTGTGTTGCAGCAGGCATGGAAGCCCCACTGTGTTTCATGCACCCAGTACAACAGAAGGCTTTTTGAATTGCCCCACTTTCTGTTGCAGCTGGTGCACGGAAGTGGAAAAGCAGAAGGGCTTTCATGGCTGCTGCAACATAAGATGGGAGCCTTGTGTTGCAGTGGACACAGAAGTAGAAAGGCAGCAAGGTTTTTGTGCCTGCTGTGTTTTGTGTACTCACAGCGGAAAAAAATTGTGATCTAAGTCCAGGCTTTTCGCTGGTGGGCGAAGCAGGGTCACAGTGATCCTCGCTGCCACTGCTTCCATCATGAGTGGTCTGGGCTCAACGAGTAAAGCTTTAAAGAGTAGAAAATGCTTCACAACCAATCACCTGCCTTTGCTCCCTGTGGTGGCGGCGAGCAAAGCTGGGTGACTAGTTGCGAATGAGCTAGCTGGCTGTAGCAAAACTGAAAAGCCTTCCCCTGTTACGATGGCTTCAGATCTGTGCCACCCACCTCCTTTTTGGATCTGAAGGCACTACAGCTGGATGAGGCCAGTCAAGGTGGAGGGGATTACAAGAGAAGCCTCACAAGCACCCTGTTTTCGGCTTTCAAACCCCTCCACCTTGCCCAGCTGAACTCACCGGCAGGGGCTCCTTCAGCTTGGTGGGTTACAAACGAAACTCTCCCCCCCATGGAGCTTCTTCTCTTGTATCTCAAGTTTTTTCATATCTCAAGGCATTTGAATCTCAAGGTACCACTGTAATCTGGTCCCAATTGGCTGTATGTAGTATGTTTACTCTATTATACCCCGATCTCCAAAATCAGTACATGATTTGTCTTCATCAACTCTCTCCCCACTCACGGGCCAAACAGAAAGTTTAATGTTTTGAAGAAGAGCCAAATAGAGAAGAGGTGTGGGTGGATATGCATAACTCATACTCCTTGTTTTGAAGGACTGGGATGTGAAACCCAATTCTTGGCTTCAGATGCAGCTTTACAACAGGCAACAAACCTGCTGCATCCTGAGTCATCTATGACAGAAGTGTCTGGCAAAAATCATCTTGCCAAGAACTTTACATTTAAGAATAATCTCCTGACAAACCACATTGTCTGCCATGTTTGAACTTTTGATGCTTGTTTTTAAAAAGTGGATATGATCAACAAAACCTTGCAATTTTTTTTATTAGTGACCTCTAAAGGTATTGCCTATAGCAGTGTTGGCGAACCTATGGCACAGGTGCCAGAGGTGGCACTCGGAGCCCTTCCTGTGGGCACCCAGCATCGCCTCTTCACAGCCACCTGTATTTCAGGTTAAATTGCAGTATCGGCACTTTGCAAAAAAAAAAAATTAGAGGGTTTTGAATCGCAGTTTGGGCACTCAGTCTCTAAAAGGTTTGCAATCACTGGCCTATAGCCTTGTCTTGCATTTGTCAGTTATGGTGGTGACTCACATTCTTTCTACCTTAACATGTCCTTTATTCTGCTGGTTCTTGCTAGCATCTAGCTGGTTAGACTGCATGCAGCTGGAAAATAGGGAATGAAACATGATGTATTCTTTGGGTGGTGAGTGGAAATCCTTTGGGATCTCCTACTCAGGGTTTATAAAATCATGTTGATGGTGTTACCTTGACCAGTGCTTTTTCTATATGTCTTTTGATTTGGCTGTCAGAGATAAGGTGGAATTGCTTAGGAACTGAGAAGTTTACCTAGGGGGATAATTATTTAAAGTGTAAGTTAGATATGGATTTACTGTAAATATTTCACTAAATGTCTATTTAAAGTTTAAGTTGTGACTAGAGATGGGCACGACTCAAAAAATGGTGTTTTGTTTGTCGTTTGTCATTTAGGGGGTCCATTTCGGTTCATTTTAGTTTTTCATGAATTTTTTGCAAAAAAATTCATTTTTGTTTTGTTACGTAATGAAATGAAAAAATGAAAACAAAAAAATTGCTGTTTCGTTAGCATTCATTACAGTTCAATGTATTTGCCACAATGAAAACAAAACGCACGACAAAATTTCTGTTGTTTCGTTTCGTTTCATTTCATTTTGGAGACAAAATTTGTTTTTCGTTTTGTTACGTAATGAAATGAAAAAACGAAAATGAAAACAAAAAATTGCTCATTTCGTGCCCATCTCTAGTTGTGACCCATCATTTCAGACCACAGCATGTGCCTCAACTTTTAATTCTCTGCTTTGTTCACAAAAGTAAATTTCAAGCCAGAGCTAAAGCCCAATCCAAATATGGGTCTCATCTGCAGCATCAATACATTACCTGTGCATATGAATAAACCACCACTTATCAGAAACGTTATAGAAAGAACTGGTATCTTAATTCACAACATCTCTGCCCAGCCCACCGCTTTTCATTGGAATAAGCTCATGCTCATAACAGAAATTCACCAGATAATCATGCAGTAATAAGATTGATCTTAGATGGATTGACTGTCTCTTTGCTTGTCAATATTGCCTCTGGAAAACGGCAGCCCACACATTTCTCACCCTATACAATGGATCTCAGGAAGAAGCTGCACAGAAATTGTCAAATATGTGACTTCTGCCAAACGTACATTTGCAATAGAAAGATCTTTAGGAAGTGTACCATTGAGATTTCTGAAATTACAGTTTATGAAGGGAAAGGGAGAAAATTTCATTCTCTCAGGCAAGGCTCAAGACATTAGGTCTGAGGCAAAGGAAGAATGAAATATCCCTCCCACTTGTATTCCAAATAAACCTGCCCCGCAGCCTTAGTGCAGGAGCATTTTTATGTTTAGTACATGCAGTTTGTTCATTTACTACCTACATACATGTTCTGTTCCCTTGACACCCAAACCACCACCACTTGCTCAAACACAAAGCAATGCCACATGTAGCAGCAGTACATGTGCAGCAGTACTACTATTGCCACATGTTCTACATACACTACTATTGCGCACATGTAGGCAAAGTCTGCTGAGGTATATGGACTGAGTAGCCACTTCTGTCTGCTCATATGCACAGAGACATTTCTCAGCCACACTATCTCTGATATATTGATAGAAGATGACTTGAGTACAGGGATGCCAGGTTAGCAGCAGCCTGGTTTCTGAATTTTTAGATGCAAATGCTGAGAACAAAAGGTGGTCCTTGTCATGTCAAGTAAAATGGGTCCAGTTGGTAATATGACAACTCATTAGTCTGAGGCAAAGTAAACATGGCATATCTCTCCCATTTGAATCAATAGGTCTTACAGAGGAAGAGACCTGTTAGTTCCTCATTGATTCAAAGGGCCTACTCTAGTGCAATTTACTACAGAAAGCAACACAATTTTGGCTACTGTGTAATTAACCTGTACAATTAACTGTTGCAAAAGGTATCAACACCCATCATTCCCTCTCACAACCAAGAACAGACTTAGTCACGTTTCCTGTTTGTAATGAAGACCTCGTTAATTTAATCAGAAATCTGCATCAGTTTTGGATTCAGTTCAACACTACAGATGTAAAAAACATTAATATCTTTTTTATCATTAGCCATTAAATGTATCATCACTGTAAGGATTAGAAGGGGACTGCTTAGAAAAGTGCAGTGCATAATACTCCCATCTTCACATCCAAGGTCTGTTGATAAGGATTAAAGTAAAGCTTATTCATGGGATTTTAAATATTTACCATGTATCTATTTGCACAGGCTCACTTAAAAGAGGTTAAACACTTAGCAAAATACCCATGAACATTCTTAGTGGTTCATTAGAAGTTACATTAAAAGTCAGCAAACAAGTGGAAAGAATTATCAGCCATTACACCTGAGGTGGGGAAAAGCCATACCAATAATTATCTCTTATACTAGAAAATAGAACCACAGTTACAACCATTCATGAACACACAGTTAATCCTTACAAGAGAATGTATCCTAATACAATACATAGCACAATACTTTATGCAGATGGATTTATATTAGTTGGATCAGAAAAAAATCCTAACAAAGTGGTCTTATTCATATATTTATACATGTATATGTATGTGTGCATCCACACACAATGGCCAGAGCATAGTTGACATGAATTTGGCAAAATAGTGAATGAGCAGTGAGCTATATAATGGTCAAGGTCTCCATTATGGTTTAATGGACAAAGTGAGGGATTAGGACACAGGAGAACACCACTTGGCTAGGGAAACTCCCTGAAAGAATTGGCAAAATCACTGCTTGCAGAGTGATTGCTCTCCCAAATCTCTGGTTTCACAGTCAGAGACGTGAGCCACTAAGCTGTAAAGCAATTTGTGTAGCTGAACACTAGTTTCAAATGAGCAAATGCACCCCTGATCACTACCAAGTAATGGACAGCCAAGCTTAGGGAAAGAATCCATGGCCACACCCAAGCTGCAATCCTGATCCCAGGCAGAACATGTTAGAATCATAGAATCATAGAATCATAGAATCATAGAATCATAGAATCATAGAGTTGGAAGAGACCTCAAGGGCCATCTAGTCCAACCCCCTGCCTTGAAGGAACCCCATCATAGTATTTCCAACAGATGGCCATCCAGCCTCTGCTTAAAAACCTCCAAAGAAAGAGACTCCACCACCCTCCGTGGCAACATATTCCATTGCCAAACAGCTCTAACTGTCATGACGTTCTTCCTAATGTTCAAATGGAATCTCTTTTCCTGTAGTTTGAAACCATTGCCCCGAGTCCTAGTCTCTGAAGCCATGGAAAACAAACCTGTTCCCTCTTCAATATGACATCCTTTCAAATATTTAAACATAGCTATCATATCCCCTCTCAGTCTTCTTTTAGAGAGGCTAAACATTCCCAGTTCCCTAAGCCGTTCCTCATAAGACATTTCCTCCAGACCCTCAACCATCCTGGTAGCCCTCCTCTGCACCCGCTCGAGGTTGTCAACATCCTTTTTAAATTGAGGCGCACAGAACTGGACACAGTACTCCAGGTAGGGTCTGACAAGAGCAGAATAGAGTGGTACTATCACTTCCCTTGATCTAGACACTACGGTTCTGTTGATGCAACCAAGAATCGCATTGGCTTTCTTGGCTGCTGCATCACACTGCTGACTCATGTTCAATTTGTGGTCCACCAAGACTCCCAGACCCCTTTCACAGGTACTATCCTCCAGCCAAGTATCCCCCATTTTATATTTGTGCAATTCATTTTTTTTTACCTAAATGTAGTACCCTACATTTCCCTCTGTTGAAATCCATTTCATTAGCTTTGGCCCAGCACTCTAGTCTGTCAAGGTCTTTTTGGATTTCCATCCTATTCTCTAGGGAATTAGCAGCCCCTCCCAATTTGGTATCACCTGCAAATTTAATTAGCACACTCTCTATTCCTTCCTCCAAGTCATTAATAAAGATATTGAACAGCACTGGACCCAGAACAGAACCCTAGGGCACCCCACTGGTCACGTCTCTCCAAGCTGAAGAGAGGCCATTTATGGTCACCCTTTGGGTGCGATTAGTCAACCAATTACAAATCCACCTAACAGTAGCACTATCTATCCCACTTTCTACTAACTTCTTAGCAAGAATACCATGAGGAACCTTATCAAAGGCCTTACTAAAGTCCAAATAAACAATATCCACAGCATTCCCCTCATCCACTAGGCCTGTAATTCTATCAAAGATATCAAATTAGTCTGGCATGACTTGTTTTTAAGAAACCCGTGTTGACTTCTTGTAATGACAGCATTGTTTGTTAAATATTTGCAGACTGCCTGTTTAATAATCTGCTCTAGGATCTTTCCAGGAATTGAAGTCACGCTGACTGGGCGGTAATTATTTGGGTCCTCTCTTTTCCTCTTTTTGAAGATGGGGACAAAATTAGCCCTCCTCCAGTCGATGGGGACTTCCCCTGTTCTCCAGGACTTCTCAAATATTATTGCCAATGGTTCTGAAATTACTTCCACCAGTTCTTTTAATATCCTTGGGTGTAATTCCTAATGCCTGATCTACATTTTAACTGAGCTGAAGCAAAACAAAAGAGAAGAGTTTTTTTTAAAGAAAATAACAGTCATGCTAACTGGCTCAATTTATACTCTTATGACTAAGTAGGTATCAATAAATGCCCATTATGTTCTTGGCTATACAGTGCATTAAAAGAGCTATCCCCAGATATCACATAATGTGAATACAATGAGGGAAATGACAGACACACGATATTTATTTTTCCACCACATTTGTTTTCTTAGATCAAGATCAAAAGTCAATACAAGTATCAAATGAGGATCACAGTCTCTCATTTAATCAGCCCCCCACCCCCAATTTCATTGCAATGTGAACTTTTGGCATCCACAGAGCTAGTATAGCAGGTATTTTTCTACTGCTCTTTTACTTCAGTGTTCTTTATTACTACCAAGGGCTAATATTAATAACATTTATCTAACAATTTACATTTTTATTATCTAATTAATCTTCCAAACTGTATATTATGCACATTAAAATACTTAACTTGCCAGCCCCATGTTCAGTTTTCCTAATCACAATGCTTCTGGAGCAGATGGGGCTATAGCTGGCCTTCATCGTTAGGTGGACCTGCCACATTTTAAAGTGGAGATTTAGAGCCGTGAATATTGTGAGCTTTGAAAATATTGATGCACATTGGCACACTTATGGATGAGGGATAATATAGCTAATATCATATGTAGATGAAATGCTTTACTTTATTTGAACAAGCAGCAAGACAAAGTCTTATTGTACAGGGAGGTGCTGTAGTTTCCTGTTGATGCTCAAGGCAGCTGGCAGAATGGAAACGTGTGTGGTTACAGCTTGCAGATGGGTTGAGAACTGTGCAAAAAGAGGTACTAGCTTGGGAGTATGTATCTGTATGTGCGAAGGAGGGTGAAGGGCAAGGTTACTAGGAGGCAGATGCCTTGAAAGAGTGGCCGCTCGTAAGTAACCCCAAAAACAGCTGACGTACTGTATTAGGGGTGGGGTCATCCGAAAGTAACCTTAGAAAGGTCTGAAAGTGTATATAAGCTGCTGGAAATTGATGCAAAGGGTCCTGACTTCACTATTAGAGGCAGGACCCTAACTGCAGTTAGTCTATGTTTTGTCTTGAAACTGCTTTTGCTTTTGCTCAATAAAACAGCGCTGAGAAATTCATTTTTGTCTCATTTTGACTCATTTTTGAGAAACTGAACCACAAGATTTCAATAGTAAACTAGCAGTTCAGTGGTGATCAACTAGAACAATTAAAAGACTATTGCCAAACTCGAGGATTTTCTATCCCTGTTCAACTATTATATGTGGGTAAATATAGAGTGGGACACTTGAGTTCTGCCCACCTCAATTATTGTGTCCATCACCCTACACATGGAGAGTGATAAATCTGAAGAGAAAGAAAAGCATTATTGTTACTCCCAGTAGGAGTCAGGACTCCAGAAAATAGAGGTTTGAATTTATTTAGCCTCCACATTTCACATTTGTCTCTCTCTTCAGATTTGTTATCGCCGATGTGTAGGAAGAAGACAAATCCAGGACAGAGGGGCTGGGGTAATACATTTGTGTGTGTGTGTGTGTGTGTGTGTGTGTGTGTGTGTGTGTGTGTGTGTGTGTGTGTGTGTGTGTGTGTGTGTGTGTGTGTGTGTTGAGTTTACCCTAATACAGTGATGGTGAACCTTTTAGAGACTGAGTGCCCAAACTGCTATTCAAAACCCACTAATTTTTCACAAAGCAACAATATAGCAATTTAACCTGAATACAGGTGGCTGTGAAGGAACAACATTGGGTGCGCACAGAAAGGGTTTTGAGTGCCACCTTTGACACCCATGCCATAGGTTTGCCAGCTGTATATTATATTATATTTTATTTGCAACTGTACATCCCATTATAATGACAGTGAACATAATCGGACATTTCAAACTAACATCCGAGGACTCGCTTCAGAAGAGACAGGCATGCTATTTTGCCATTAGCAATCCTGTTTCTACTTTATAGATTTTCCCATCTGAATGGATGGATCTCCCATGTTTAACACTTCCACAAAATGGGGCAGACAGACAACCCAAAAACAACCGGATTGGAAAAGACAGCATGCTTTCTTTCTGACACATGTTGGTTTGAACTTTCTGTCAAGAGAATTTGCCATAACTAATGACTATGGCAGAAAGGTCTGATCACCATACTCTCTTTTAAAATTCTTCTATTGAGATGCCTTTGAAGTAAAAACAGTAGACTTGCTCAAACCCAGTTCAGATATAGTGATTGACTTCAAATGTTTAAGTCAGTCATTTGGAAAGACAATTCCCTGGAAGGAGAGTTTAACTTGAAGGTGACAAGAATAAAGAATACTGTCTTTTCCAATATAGTTCAGTTTACCCTCCACATTCAATGTTTTGATGCTTGTAGAATGAACACCACCTTCTGATATGGAGTGACATGAGCTTTGAACTCATGATTCTCAGGAAATCAGCTACAGTTCATATTGTGTATCATTTTCCTTAGGAATGATACCCCAATGAATTCACTGAAATTAGATGATAGATAGATAGATAGATAGATAGATAGATAGATAGATAGATAGATAGATAGATAGATAGATAGATAGATAGATAGGTGGAAGGAAGGAAGGACAGACAGACGAATGAACAGACTGACAGATAGATATTATAAGAAAAAAAGTGAAGACATTATGTATATTATTCAATAAATGCAATTTGTTGGGCAATTCCTGAAAAATCCAGTGGAGATTCCTTGCATATTCTCTGCCAAAGTTAATTATGAAGAATAGGGAACTGTGGAAGTTCTGTGAGAGTCTCTAGTTGGAGAAATTATGTTATAGACATGACCTGTGTATACGGATGGACAATTACATTCACTCCAACATAATTCCTTTCCTTGCAAAAGTAAAACAAAATCAAACAAAAACCTTGTCCAGAAGGTTGGTTATTTACCTGCATAAGAAAAACATGGACATTATTGTGCACTCTTGTTACTTAGGGAGAAATGCCATGCACATGGCTGCATGGACAACCAGGCACACAATCACAGTGCAACCAAGATCTTTCAGTAAATTGGGATGATTTATATGTATTCTGTTACATGTGCATTTTAAAAATGTACAATTATGGGCCTCAAGATTTCTGAAGAAATTTGTAGGGCTAGGAAATTAATTTTAGAGGGAATGCATGTATCTTTATGTTGAAACTATTACTAACTGTGGAGTTCTAGGTGTAGGAAACAGCAGCACATCACATTTCCACTGTTGAAGTATGGTCAGTTTTAGTATACAGTCACCCCCCGCCATTTCGCAGTTCAGGTACTGCAGTCCCACTATATTGTGGGATTGCAGTACCTGCACCTTGGGGTCACGTGGGGGGCGGTGGGGGCAATCAAATTGCCCCATACCACCCCCAGTGCTCCTCCGAAAAGCCTCAGAGCCAAGTGGGGGGCTGCGGGGTGATCGCATCACCCCGCGCCGCCCCCGGCCCCTCTGAGAAGCCTTGGAGCCATGGGGGGTGGCGGGGGGTGATTGCATTCTCCAAGAAGCCTCAGGGCTGCGCTGGGGGTGGATGCGATTGCCCTGCGCCACCCCCTGCGACCCCGAGGCTTCTTGGAGGAGCGTGGGGGGGCGGCGTTGGGCTCTGCCCTTCAATTTCCATTGAAATGCATTGAGCCAGTGCATTTCAATGGAGACGCCCCAGACGGTGGGAGGTCAGATTCCCTCTGCTGCCGCTGGCATGTGCTGCCCCAAGAGTTTTTGGATTGGCGCACGCCAGCGGTGGCAAGGGGAGCTGATCGCCCCCCCGACCCGCTTCCACATATCGCAGATTTTCAGGCATCGCGGGTTGGGTGGGTTCCTAACCCCCTCGATAGGCGGGGGTTACTGTATTGAGTTTTAGAAACACAAATCAGATAAATAAGATGCAGAAGACTGGGAGGGAGGAGTAAAGAAAAATAATAGAATGGGTAGGATGAAATATTGAGGGTTCTATACATAACAGCTATAAGATATCTAAATGAATTATCCAACAGTTCCAAAATATGCACCAAATAATGAGATAAGTTTTGCATGAGTACCTGGCAGAGCAGAGTTCCCCAAGGTCAACTGACTCCTGAACCACTAGAACATCACAGGCATTCTTACTTCGGCTGGTCATGTGTAGGGAGGCCCGGACAATTGTGACCCAATTTCTCTCTATGCTTTGGAACAAATTGGCAAGTGAGATTTACCTAGCACAGTCCCTGCCAGCCTTCAAAAAAAGCTCTTGACTACTTTTTAGAGAGGCATTTGGCTACAATTAATTTAATTTAATTTGTTTATTTGTCATCCTGGCCATAAATCCGCCTGTGGATTATTAGTTTGCTTTGTTTCACATTACTGTTTATGTGTTATAACAATTGCTTATTACATTGATTCTTGATTTTTAACAATAGTTTGATTGTAAATATAACTGTTGTGAACCGCCCGGAGTTCCTTTGGAAGACAGGCAGTATAAAAATGTATAAATAAGTAAATATAAATATAAATATTGTTCTTTGTTTGTTGAATTCTGCTTCCTCCCCCCTGACTATTCTATGTTTTGGCCATATTCCTGAATCTGGAATTGTAGAAGACTTCCAAATGTGTAACACGATATAACATGCTTGGCTACCACAGCTGGATTGAAAATCTGTCTCCCTGTCTGTGTTCAGTTTTTCCCCTACCTGCTAAAGCCTTGGTGTACTGTGCCAACTGAGAGCAGTTTTTCCTGAGCTAAATCCCTGAAGCCACAACTGTAGAAATCAAAATATTATGAGAACTGTGAGGAATAATGAGAACTGTACCATTCCGCACTCTTCTATTTTTAGAGGTTTCGCCCATTCTTCACTTTCTGTGCTGAATTCACTTATCTCTTCTAGGATTAAAGTCTGTCTTTGGCAAATGAAAGGGCTTTTTCAATATGCTGAGAGCTTCAGGTAGCAATTTGCACTTTCTCAGGATCAAAAGCTGAAATTGCTAAATACGAGAAGGAAATGATGTATGCCTAGGAGATCAGAAGTGGCATCAGCTGTGTGCAAAAAAGCAAAAAAAATAAACCTCAAAACAAAACAAAATAAAACAAAACAACCCAACCCAACCCAAATCAAAAATCCAAACTTCAACAGTTAGAGAAAGTTTACAGGGTGTTTCTTTTTTTCTTCTTTTTTTCCTTTTTTCAATTTAGTATTCTACCATTGTCAACATCTGAAATACTTCAGAAGTGCAGAAGGGCACTTGGTACGATAACCAGAGCTCAAAGACATGCAGAACCTGGGTAAGTAGACAGAGGGACAGAAAGATAGAGATAAGTGGGGAAAGTAAAGAAAGAAAATGAAAGAACAAAAGAGACAATATTTTGTACCAAGGAAATGAGACTTTTTTCACAAGTACATTGACTAACACCAATACAGTATATTCACCAGATCTAGAATATAGGTAACACAAGAAAATGCAAAGGCTTTCTGATACACATGCATGTTGCAGATGTAGCCATTACAAGTTTGAAATTGTCATGATTATGATTAGGTCAGATACACTCTCAGCCACACTACACAGACTTTCCTGATGTAGATAAACTGCAGGGGAGGTCAATGGGCTGATATCAAGGCATAATGTTCCTATCTGGTCCCCTTTGAATATTTTGAGTCACTTTGACCCCCAGTGCTCCAGGGAGTTACCCATATTCACAAGGTTGTGTTATTTAACCTTACACCAACCCTGCCAGGTAGTAATACCAAAATACCTATAAAATAAACAAGATCCAGTAGGTACATAAAGCAAGACCTTTAATATCATAGAATCATAGAATCATGGAGTTGGAAGAGACTTTGAGGGCCATCCAGTCCAACCCCCTGCCATGCAGGAATCCTCATCAAAGTACTCCCAACAGATGGCCATCCAGCCTCTGCTTAAAAGCCTTCAAAGAAGGAGAATCAACTACCCTCCATGGCAACCTATTCCATTGCCGAATGGCTCTAACTATCATGAAGTTCCTCCCAAAGTTCAAATGGAATCTCTTTTCCTGTAGTTTGAAACCACTGCCACGAGTCCTAGTCTCTGAAGCCATGGAAAACAAACTCAGCAAAACACTCTTCTTCTCAGAGTAACCAAACTGTAATAAGATTTTTATTGTTTTATTAAAGATGCTGCAAAATTCAAAACAACAACAAAAACTCACAATCAGTTTGAAAAAATTAGTTCCAAAACATTCAAAAGGAGCCAAAAAGTTTGTGAAGCAATTTCTCATTAAAATAAATGAAACTAAGGCAACTTCAGAACTGTTTCCACAGAAATAAGAACACTATTGTAAACTGAAACAGAATTTCACCCTAGTTCCAGAGCATAGGCAAAAGTATATATCAAATAACAAGACAGCAGGCAAGCATAACATTCTCTTCAGAGAAAATAGACTAAGCTAAGCAAATTTCCCATGCCATTTTGGTACCCACAATCCACCTTTCTAGACCTTTCAGCTGCATTCCATCAATGTTATTCCAAGTTGCCCTAATACTTCCATAAGGGAGTAACTTTTGCTAAAACAATTTTACTCCTTTCTCCCAGAAACAGTCAGCAAAAGAGTTTGGCAGGAGGAACACACATATGAAAAACACACACATGAAAAACTAAAAAGAGACCCCACCAGCAATTACAGGAAGTAAGTAATAGAATGCTTAAAACTCTTGGAGCAAGAAAACACAATTGACAGGGTGACCTACCCCCAGTTATATCCCAGAGAGACCATCCCCTGCTTTTATGGACTTCCCAGGATCCACAAGCAAGGAATTTCCCTCAGAACTATTGTCAGCAGTATAAATTCAGTGACTTACAACATCACAAAATACCTGGCGACTATCCTAGCCCCACTGGTTGGACTCACGGACCACCACGTACACAATTCAGAGTTTGTTTCTAAAGTCAGGGAGCTGAAACTGGATACAGATGAAACCATGGTATCCTTTGATGTTACATCGCTCTTTACAAGCATCCCCACCACTGATGCCCTAACAATGGTAAAGAGAAGACTAAGAGAAGACAGCACCCTCACTCCAGAAGCCGCCTCAACCCAGACCAGATATGCCTGCTCCTGGACCTGTGTCTGAACACCACATATTTCATGTACAGAGGGAACTTCTACAGACAGAAGCATGGCTGTGCCATGGGTTCCCCAGTGTCACCAATTGTTGTAAACCTATACATGGACATGGAGAAGAAGGCACTCAACACCTTCTCAGGGACAACACCATCCCACTGGTTCAGGTATGTAGATGATACCTGGGTGAAAATCAAGACTCAGGAATTACAAGCCTTTACAGACCACATCAATGCAGTGGACCCTAATATTAGGTTCACTAGGGAAGACACCCAAGACAACAGGCTGGCTTTCCTGGATTGTGCAGTCATCATCAGACCTGACCGTGGCCTGGGAGAAGAAGTTTACAGGAATCCCACCCACACAGATCAATACTTACTGTTTGACTCCTACCATCCATTACAGCACAAACTAGGAGTCATCAGGACCCTAAGCCACAGAGCAGAGAGCATCCCCACCTCCACAGAAGCCAAGAAGAAGGAAGGCAGGTACCTGAAGACAGCACTTAAGGCCTGTGGATATCCAAAGTGGGCCTTCAACAAAGCAGTGGGCCATCTCAGAAGAACAAGGGATCAGTCTGAGACCGAGAACCGACGGAAGAACCTGGTCATTCCTCACATGGCTGGAGTGTTGGAGAAGCTTAAAAGGATTTTTGGCAAACACCACATCCCTGTTTATTTCAAACCCACAAACACACTAAGGCAGAGACTTGTCCACCCGAAGGATCCAATACCAAACCATAAAAGGAGAAATATAGTATATGTGGTCCAATGCAGTGAGGAGTGTTAGACCTCTACATTGGAGAAACTAAACAGCCATTAAACAGAAGGATGGCTCAACATAGGAGGGGTAACAGCTCAGGACCAGAATCAGCAGTACAACTCCATTTGAAGGACAAAGGGCACTCTTTCGAAGATGAGGATGTACACATATTAGTCAAAGAAGAGAGGTGGTTTGAGGGAGGAGTAAGGGAGGCCATTCATGTGAGCATTGAAAGCCCCTACCTCAACAGAGGTGGTGGGGTCCAGCATAGTCTATCTGCTACTTATCAGGCTGTGCTTTCCAAAGTACCCAGACAAATCAAAAACCCTTCACCACCAAGGCCATAGCTAATGACCCATTCTTGATAGGTTTCAGCACCTTAGGCCATTGTTCACCTTAGGGCTATGGATACTATTGTCTCCCTATACCTATTTGTCATTGTTCATTTTATAATGGGCCTGATTTGGGCCATTGTTCATTTCTCTCTCACTCTCAAAAAAAAAAAAATAAAATAAAATAAAATAAAATAAAACCAATGACTGAGAATCTTGCTAGGCAAATTCCTTTCTCCTTCCTTTTTCTAATCTGCATTTCTACTATTAAAAAAAGTTCAGGCATTTAAAATAAATAAATTTTCATTAGACATGTTTCTGAAAAAATGATGTTTTGATTTTCTTTTGTCAGAACTGGTCCGTTTTTACCACATTTTCAAATTTTTCAAAAATTTGTCATTTCGTTTGTCATTTGTCGCGTTTCCATTTGCGATCCCCCATCTGCATGGCATCCCGCGGGCTTGAGCTAGGTGTTTTTGACCCCCAGCCTGGCAGGGGGCCATGGGCAGGCGGTGGCCGTGGGCAGGCGAGTGGGTGGGCGGTGGCGCGGGCCGCAGGCCGGCGCGGGTGGACAGGTGAGTGGGCAGTTAGGATATCACTTAGGATAGAGGTTCTGTTCTTGGCTTGCACCCCAAATGTGTTTGTGTGCAAGCAAATTGAAGTTGGGAAAACAGAAAATAAATGGTAGTATATAATATATTTTTAAAATAAATCCACACATCCCACTCCCAGTCAAACCTCCCCCTTTATCCAATATCAGAAAAAAATCCTCACAAACTGCCTGAGAAGAAATAAAGAATAAACTGCTGTTCCTTGACAAAGGTCAAAGAAATTATTTTCTAAATTCAAAGCCTCCTAAAGCCTCCAGCCTCCCTCCTCAATCTCGGCAGGCATACACCTGACTGCGATTTCTGGAAGGTGCCTCAACTTTTTATGCCCTCCGAGACGTCCAGAAGTATCAGTCAAAAACCTGGCGATGCCATTGGTGGAATGGTTCAAAAATTTGCATGGTCCCATCCCATGCCCAGCCCAAATGGGCAGGTCTAAAAAAATAAAAAATAAAATTAAAATCAATACGGGTTTCATTGCTATTAAAAAACCCACTGCTGCTACTATTAAAATTCAGGCATTTAAAATAAATAAATTTCACATGTTTCTGTGGTGATTTGGTGTGTTTTTTTACCACAATTTCAAAAGAAAAATTGTGGTCGCCATTTTGGATCCCCCCCACTGCATGGCATGGTGAGAGGAGGATGACCCCCCCAGCCTGGTGCAAGCAGCCCAGGACAGGAGAAGAGGGGGGAAGGCTGGGGACCCCCCCAGAAACCACCCCTCTGGTAGGTGGCAAAGCCTCAGGCAGGCATATTTTCACCTACTTTTTTGGCCGGGAGTCGGGTTTTTTTTAAAAAACGTTTAAAAACTTTTTCTGCGCTTCGCATTGCGCGATCGCCGCGATGCCACAAACGGAAACGAAAAACCCAATCAATTTTTTCTTTTTTCGGTTCGAGTTCGAGTTCTGACAGCTTAATTATCGTTTCTGTTTCCGTTACGTAACGGAAAAAATAACTGAAAATGGAAACGACAATTTCGCCGAGTCGTGCCCATGTCTATTTCTGATTAATAGGCAATTTAGCCCTCTTTCTTTTGGCCTATCTATCTTGGCACTAACAACTCAAAAATTCAAAGGCAGTTTACCAATCTCATGACAAGAATTAATTGGGTCATAATAGAAATTTGTCCAGATCATAACACTTAGATTGATTAAGAATTGAGCATTCTTCGTCACTCCTGTTTGGAATTCAAATTGAATTTCTGTAGAAATGTGATAAGTGATTTTGAGGGCCACACACATCCCATGACATCTCAAAGAATTGATCTGAAAATTTTGAACATTAACCTCTTACTCTCAGTGGACCTCTCATTGATTGCTCTGACTAGGAAGCTTCTGATAGCATGAGTAGAAGTATTTTCAAGGGCGATCTCTATAAAGATTGTGACCAAAGTAACAAAAACCAAATTTGACTGTTCGGTATATCTTGATCCCGACTACCACATACTTTCAAGCCCACCATCCAATTAGAAGTAATGTAACTGAAACAATTTTGATTAAATTCATCATTAAAGAGTCATCCAACACATCCACTCATTCATCTTAGAACAGGCATGTCCAAACTTAGGCCCTCCTGATGTTTTGGACCACAACTCCCTGAATTCTAAACTTAGATTGCCAGTGGGAAAGGACTGTGGGAGTTGTGGTCCAAAACATCCGGAGGGCCGAAGTTTGGACATGCCTGTCTCAGATCATCTTAGAATTGCAGAGCTGTAAGGGACCCTAAGGATTATGGAGCCCAGCACCTAGTAAGGAGTCAAAGTTGGGATTCAGACTCCCAGCCTCTGACTCCACAGCCAGATGCCTAAGCCACTGAACTAGCAGGTTTTTTAAAGATTTAATTCAGCTAGTCAGACATTAAAGCAAAACATTCTTACTTGAATGTCAAGTGGCCAGAAACATCTCTACTGTACAACAGGTTGTGTGGTGAGAAAAAAAAAAAGGAAAGCATGGGGCAGGAGTCAACCAGCACAGCCCCCACCAACTTAGAGATGGGCATGAAATGGAAAAATAGTGTTTTGTTTTGTTTTGTTTCTGTAGTAGTTTTTTTCATTTCTAACAATATTTAAAAGTAGTTTCATTACAAAACAAAACCAAATGAAATGAAACACTATTCTCCCCTAGGTCCTAAAGGACAAAAGGGCAGGGGAGCTTCCTCAAGTGATTCTAGGTAAGCCCCTGAAATTTGGAAAGGTTTGGAATTAAGGGGCCTGAGTTATGAGCTCCAAATTCCAGATTATTAATTGAGAATGTGCAGCACATGCCATTCTTCACAAGGGAAATAGATTGGGTTCTTTCCATATTATAGAAAAGTGTCTGTTCATTCATATGCATGTTTAATTCACAAAAAAAAAAACTTATTTATTTCGAGAGGCCTTTGGCGAACCCTGATCTCTCTCTCTTCATTCTTAATGTCCAAGCGGCTATACTTTGTGTATAATGTTTGTGCACGCTTGGTTTATAGTTATCATTGTTGGTTTTAGATGCAATGGTTTTTATTGATATTTACCTGTTGTGTTATATATTATTGTTCCGTGTTCATTGGCGCTTGCTCGTCATATGCATGTTTAAAGAAAGATAAGCATGCCATAAAAATAAATAAATAAATAAATAAATAATTATTTACATTTTTTAAAAAAATTGCATGCATATGTATGCAATTAATTTGTCTAGGGCATGCCATCAGCCTTGAAAATGGAAGAAAAAGAAATTTCAGTTAACCACTGGTTCTGGACTTTGAGCTGTAATTCAATTTCACGAGTCTCCAGAAAATTTAAATTCAGCTAAGATGTTTGTGCTAGAGAGCACTAATCTTATCCAGCCCTCTGCTAAACTTACATGTTCTGCATATTCATTCATTTTTGCCCAGGCTATACCCTTCAACTTCTCTTTTTCCCTTTTGCAGGCACTCAGACCCAATCCTTCTCTGGATCTGTGTCCATATGTTTGCTACTGGTTCTTAGTATCATCTTACAAGAAAAAAACCCTATTCCTACAAAAGGGGAAGGGCCAAATCGTAGTGGTGCAGGAGGCTTTTTCACACACACACACACACACACACACACACACACACACACACACACACACACACACACACACACACACACACACACACACACACACACACACACACACACACACACACACACACACTATCAGAAGCTTCCTAGTCACAGCAACCAATGGGAGGTCCTGTGTGTGTGTGTGTGTGTGTAAATAAAAAAACATGTAATCATGGTAAAACAGTAGCCCCCTGTTCCCCAGGTATTATTTGCTACACTCTACAATATCAATTTGATCCAATATGATCCAAGCTAAATACTTAAAGACGTGTGTGTGTGTGTGTGTGTGTGTGTGTGTGTGTGTGTGTGTGTGTGTGTGTGTGTGTGTGTGTGTGTGTGTGTGTGTGTGTGTGTGTGTGTGTGTGTGTACCATTGAGATCAATCTAAAGAAATATGATTTCACAGAATAAACATTGTAGCTTGCTCCATTCATCGTTCACTATTAACCTTGACATCCAGTGCTAAGAAAGATTTAATCTTCTACTGACTGCAATCAAGCTCTTTCTTTCATTCCCTTTTATTGATCTTCAATTTCCAAACAGAGAAGAAAAGAAAAGAAAAGAAAAAGAAAAAAATACCCCTTGTCCCAATATTTGTAACAAACCTAACTATTCATTTGATGAGCATTTGCTAAACAGTGCCACCTACCTTTAGAACAGAAGGCAGCAAAACCCTAATGCTATTGACGCACTGTAGGGTGGTAGGGCGTGTGTGTGTGCGCACATGTGCATGTAGGGGCAAGAGCTGTCAGTGTGGTTCACAGAAAACAGATGCAAAAGGTTGCCTTTTCTCAAATGGATGATCAAAATAGATTAATTTCAATGTTCAATGTACTGTAAGACTCAGAACTAAAGGAGCAATGGATGGTTCTGAATATTCAGCTATCTCACTGAAGAAAAAATAGATTACTGGAAGGTTTTTCTAAATTGTGTTTTATTTTGTTATTGGGTTGCTGATGTTATTGCTTTTGGTTTGTTTTTTAAAGCGGTATAGGATTCACAGCTTTGCATGCAGGTCAGAAACTCTCTGGGAGCCAGATAAACATTTTGTAAGCACTTGCATGAAAATACCTTTAATGCCGCAGACAGAATTCACTGAGCTGACTAATTAGTTTTTCATTTAATCTGAGTTTTTTTTTTTTAAAAAATATCATTTTGAGAGAACTGTGGGGTGCATATACAACATCTTCAGCGGCATTTATGAGAATGGGTGGGATATATTACAACCTGAAAAATATGATCACGAACTAGAGATGAACATGTCCTTCTGGACAGAGAAGGCAGGTCAGGGAAGCCAGGGCACTGCCTCTGAGTGGACAACTGCCAGAGAGGCACAGCTACTGCTGAACACCTGTTTGTCCAAAGGACGAACCAGCATAAATGGCTGAAACACAGGTCTGTGCCCATTTCTAATCAGAAGTATACTTAATTGAACAAAACTATTTGCAAATAGTACTATCTCCATCATCATCTGAAAGTGCATAGCTAGATGGGACCCTATGACTCATCAAGTCCAGCCCCTGTAAAGGAGGTACCGTGGGGACTTAAAACCCTAACCTCTTTCTCCATAGCAAGAAAGCTAAATTACTGAGCTATACACTGGAGTTCTGAATTCCATAATATGTACATTATTTTGCTAGCTGCTCTTCCAGATCAAAGTTACCTCATTTAAAATGGTAAAACAAAATATTGCAAAAACTCATTGGGTATCTTGTGCTTGCATTGCTGTGTCAGATAAGATGGAACAAATAAAAGCATTGACCAATGGCCTAATAAATAACCAATAAGAAATACATTCTGAGAAAATATCATTGTCTCTGTCTGCTGCTTAAAATATAAGAATAAAGGTGCCAAGAAAGCCTGGTAAGTTATATACAGGATGCCAGCACTGAAACAGCCTTGTTTCTCTCTACATGTCTAACACTGGAAAATTTTGTAGAAGGCATCCATGAAGATTCTCAGTCATCCAGGAGAGTTTATCTTCCTACAGGAACTCTAGGTGGTTTACAAAATAAAAACCTCAAGGTAAAAACAGTATGATCAAAAGAGGGGAAATTCCCTCAGCAGGATGGAGCAAGGACGTACAGGGAAGAACAAGAAAGAAAGAAAGAAAGAAAGAAAGAAAGAAAGAAAGAAAGAAAGAAAGAAAGAAAGAAAGAAAGAAAGAAAGAAAGAAAGAAAAAGAAAGAAAGAAATGGAAAGCAAAATAAACAGATTAAAATGAAATGGAAAATTAAATTAAAAGGTTGCCATATGCCTCCTTGAAAAGCATAGTTTTCAAAGTGGCTCAGGTGTTAAGGTCATCAGGGGAGATCTTTCTCTCCATCCCACCACCCTCACAGGTACGTCTTGTGGGAACACATGAAAGGGTCTTCTCGGCAGCTGCACGCAGTCTATGGAACTCCCTCTCACCAGAAGTGAGGACTGCCCCATCTCTGATGTTTTTCTGGAAACAGGCAAAGACCTTTCTCTTCAGGCAAGCTTTTCCTGATTGATGGACTACCTATTATGTGACTATTATATGAATCTACCATACATGATCACATAGACATTGTGTTTATATATTTTGTGATTGCATTGACACTATGTTTTCAATTGTTTGTTTCCCTCATTCATAACTTTTTTAACTGCTTCATTCTCTTGTAGCTTTAATGTTATATTGTCTTTTAATGATGTGAGATGTCCTACAATTCCTTGTTCTCAATTACTTGAATATGTATTAATTAAGTGTATTGGACTGTATATTGTCCCTTATTACTCTAAGCTGCCTTGGGTCCTTCTCCAAGGAGAAAGAAAGGGTAAAAAAAACCTCTAAAATAAATAAATAAATAAATTTAAGGAACTGTCCCAACTTGTCCTGGATCTTTCTTCCAGTGCTGTGATGACCCCTCCCACCAACCCTTTGGTTGAAAATGAGATTAGCTGGTCACTTCAGGAATGGATGGGAATTTTTGGCTGCCACCCTGATTGGCCAGTGGGTGGCAGTGAGTTTTCACCCATCCCATTTATTAACCATAGAGATTAGGTTGTCATTACTTTCTGGTTGCAACTTTCTGCATAGGTTAACAGAGTCTGGTGAGATCCCAGATTGGCATCCTATGGGTGCTTGGTAGCCCTCTGGCCATAAGTAGGATTTGATTGGAACATAGGCAAAAGGAAATAGATAATTTAGGATAAGTAATTTTCTGAGGGCAGCCCTGATGTAGTCAAACCTTTAATTGGGATCTCACTGAATGTCACGTGGGATATGGATATCTTAGTGAGTTACCGATCCCAACATATTGCACAACGTAGGCTCCTTTATCTCCATAGTTCAAGTAAGATAATAAAGTTGTGGCCCTTTCTTAACCCAAGAGCTGCTGTCTTGCTTCTTTATTTCAGGCTGGGGGGCAAGGATGGTTGTGTCATGGGTTCCCTAGTCTCACCCATTGTTGTTGCAAGAAGTGAAAAAGAAGGCACTCAACACCTTCCCAGGGATGACACCATCCCACTGGTTCAGGTATGTAGATGACACATGGTGAAAATCAAGACAAAGGAAGTACAGGCCTTTACAGACCACATCAATGTGATGAACCCAAATATTAAGTTCATTAGGGGAGACACCCAAGATATTAGACTGGCTTTCCTGGATTGTGCAGGAAATAATCAGACCTGACCCTGGCCTGGGAATAGAAGTTTATAGAAAACCCACCCACACAGCTCAGTACTTACTATTTGACTCCCACCATCCATTACAACAAAATTAGGAATAATCAGAACCCTAAATCACAGAGCAGAGAGTATCCCCACCTCCACAGCCAAGAAGAAGGAAGATAGGCATCTGAAGAGAGTGCTTAAGGCTTGTGGATATCCAAAGTAGCCCTTCAACAAAGCAGTGTCCTAACCCAGAAGAACAATGGAAATTGAAGAGATTAAAAGACTGCAAGCTGTATATTGAACCAAGTTCAAGAGTTCTATCTAGTTGAATAAAATTCCAGATAGTGCAAGTCTTTAGCACAGTTTATACTTTGTTGTATTTTAATGATCTCTTAAGTGTTTAGTTCTTCAAAGATTGTCCCATATATTAACCCTTAACCTGTCCCAGATGTGACAAGAGCATGAATAAATTTAGCTCTAGGAGGTTGTATTTATTAAAAAAATATTCAGCATATAAAATGGAGCACACTTTAAATATTGAAAATATGTATCTTTTTTACAATATAAAAGAAATTGCACTTTCACAATAGCAAATCATTAAGGAATTGAAAAGCTGCCAAACTGGTGTTGTAAATGTGTTTTGTTTCTATTTTTTTAAAGTGATCCCACAGAGGCAATAGTGAGACAGAATAAGCTTCAGAAGAAAGTGGCTGAGCATTTACGGAGCAGAAGAGAGATCAGAAATAGTCTGGCTTTGAAACTGAAATCCTCTGCTGTTCTAATCCCAAACTCTGCCAATATGGTACAGGTGCACACCCTACGCACTCAACTATAATTAAAAATGGCAGCTGGAATGGATCACATACGGCTTCAACTTAGTAGCAATTCTTCCTCACAAATTATTCCACTCCTTCATATTTGCTATTGGAATAAACAACAGATGATGAAGGCATTGTAGAGGGAGTCACAGAACCCCAGTGTTGGGTGAGCCATACCCTTGTATGAAGAAAAATACTGGATATTGACTCACCTTACCAAGTTTTTTGACTAGCAGACAATGTAGAAAGATGCAGGTTCCATTAGGCTTAACCAGGCATTTTTCATACACTGTAACTTGTTTCCAATTGACAAGAGAGAACAGCCAGCTTCTGCAATATTTAAAGTAATCTTTATTGTTTTATATGTGTGTGGTGGACAAGAAGTTCTGATAAGTTCTTATATTACAAATTTCTTCACTCAATGTAAATAGCTTTTAAAAATGAATGCTTGAGTAAGTGAAATTGTTCACCTGGCAGAGATTTTTGAGTGCTGATCACTAAAAATATTAGTTCCTCACTTCTTTAGCCATGCCTTTTGAGCTGAATCCTGAATAGCCACATCTTAGAATCATAGATTTGGAAGAGACCTCAAGGGCCATCTAGTCCCACCCCCCTGCCATGCAGGAACCCCCATCACAGGACTCCCAACATATGGCCATCCAGCCTCTGCTTAAAAACCTCCAAAGAAGGAGACTCCACCCCCTTTGTGGCAGCATATTCCATTGCTTTCAGCCACTTACTAATCCTGAATTATCTATTTCCTTTTGCCTGTGTTCCAATCAAATCCTACTTATGGCCAGAGGGCTACCAAGCACCCATAGGATGCCAATCTGGAATCTCACCAGACTCTATTAACCTATGCACTATCCGCCGTTGAAACCAGAAAGTAATGACAACCTAATCTCTATGGTTTTATCAAGAGGTTCTTCATCTTTAACATCTATAGGTAGGCATGTAAGACAAGATCATCTCCATGTTGGGAATAGTTGGCCCACTAAATTTGATCAGGTGGTGCAGGGAATAATTGTAGAGAACTGTTTCAGGAACAGCTGATTGGAGAACATGGTGTAAGTGGGAACTAGGGAAATTGACCCAGAATATGAGTAAAATTCAGCTGGTTAGCTAACCTGGCAGTACAGAGTCATTGGGAGAACACATTTTGGCAACTGATCAGCCAGTGAACCCAAGCACATATGTCTGATTTCTTTTACAAGTTTCTTTCCCTTGGTTCTAGCTTTTTGGTGTGCTGATGTACACACTAAAAACACACCTCTCACTGAGTCTTGATATTAGCTTGGAATTGATAGAGATAAATTCTTATGGCTTTGAAGACTTCTCAGACACAAGAATCAGACATTATCTTACTCCTTCATTGCTCATCCTGTGATTTGTCTCTCTGTCAACATCCCTGGAAAAGCTCAGAATTTCGGTGATATTCTGGACAATGTCCACAGCCATAGGAATTCCAATCACCAAAATATGTAATGCAGAGGAGAGGCTTTGGTAACAGTAACAGAGAAAACATTGTCCAGTTTTGTCAGTCATAAAGAATTTGAAATGCTATGTGACCATACGGAGGACACAGGTCAATGCCTCTTCTCCATGAAGCTGAACTGAGGACACTTACAAGTGACATAATTTGGTGGCTGGATATTGTTTAATCCACCAGGGGTGATATCCTGAATCTCTTGTAGTTCATATTTTTGGAGAATTATATCAGTCTAGACCTGTTGGTAGAAGGACTGTAAAAATCTAGTCCACTGTCAACAGCCATTTTTATTTATTTATTTATTTTAAAAATAGACTTCCATAACCTTAACTGCAAAGTAGGTGTCCTATATTTGATATATCAAAGAGTGTCAAGATTGCACAAGAAGTTATGAAATCATATGCCTTTAAGTACTAAAGGAACAGGGCAAATTGTTCCCCCCTTTTCATGCTATTATGTATAGTACTAAAGAAAGCAGAGCAGATGGAGTAGAAGGGTCATGAGGCATGATACAGGAAGGCCATAATGATTCAGAAGGAATGACTTAGATGATAACACCATCTGCTAGGTCTTCTATCTTCTTATGCTTATAAGATGTATACAAACACAGAGAGAGGGCATAGAAATATTATTAACATCAAGGGAGTCCCACTGCTGCTGGCTTCATTATAACCTCTGCTCTTGTGCTGTCATGTAACCACTTGCTTGTTAAGAAGGCACAATACTGGCTTTGCCATATCCACCGTACCAGCCATGACCTCATGGTCAAATAGCACATCATCCACTTGATAATTATGCACTTCAGCAAGCATGAGGTCAAATTTGAGAAGTGTCAATATCACATTTCTGTCTTGTTAATGTCTGCTCAAGCATTACAATATATGATGCATTTATTCTTCAAAAATCAATTGCATTACTTTCATTTGTGATTTGTGCTCTTATAAATTATGAGAGAACCAAGCTCTAAAATGAGCTTTCTAGAGGCTGAATTACCAACTTTCAGGTATAACTAAATAATGATTCCTGCAGGCAAAATTACAGTACATCTATGAAGAATAATTGAAAAAATTCTCATTAAATAAAACAATGTTAAATTAAAAAAAGGAAAGTGAAATGAAACAAAAAACTATATTTCCATTTTGTGTCCCTCTCTAGGTAGGAGCAATGCTGTTTTGTGGAGGAACTATAATAATTTTACAGTTTGTTTAACTGGTGGGGGGGAAATGGAATGAAATGTGGGATTCTCCCCTGCTCAGTTTCTCACTAAGAACAATAATTGACACCATCTGAATAACATTCTGGTTCAGTTTAATTATTACATGAAAAAGTGTTTTAGCATTATGTAAATGAATAGCAGTGAGCTTAACTCTCATGCTCCCCCGCTTGCCTCCTTTGGCAATACCATTAGGAGGGAAATGGAAGCACACAATATGTGAGAAGTAATAAGGGGGATAGTTAATAACTTTTAGCTTCTAAATCTCAAGTACACAATTTACACATATCTGGATTAAACACTATTTATTTATTTATTTATTTATTTATTCATTCATTCATTCATTCATTCATTCATTCAACTATTATACCACCCATCTAAGTACCAAGTCTATTCTGTTCACAACACAATGAAATAAAGAGCATATAATGTAATAATTAAGGGTGTATAATAATATTATAATTATACCAAACCAAAATAAACATACCAATCTATATACACAAAGAGAACATCAAAATAAGTGAAACTAATTTAAAAGGCAAGATGGCAGGCAGATAAAATAAGTACTGACAAAACCTCTGTGCAATGATGATATGGTAATCAGAGACACTTGTCTAAAAGGCCGTTTTTCATGGTTCATTTGAAAGTTGCTAGTGAAGGGGGCAGTGAATTTTGGGTGGGAGGGTGTTCCAAATTTGGAGAGCAACTGCCGAGAAAACCTAGTTTCTCATCCTCTTTCTGGGCCTCTCTTGGGGTTAAGGATCTAGCCAGAAAGATCTCTTTGGAAGGTGATGTAGTGCCAGGTATTGAGGTTCCACATCATTTAAGGCCTTTTAGTCACCATGGAAATTTACAGGTAGCCAGTGCAAGGCAGTTAGCATAGGGGAAATCTAATGTCTTCACTTAGTAATCTGGCACCATATTTGGATCATATTTGGATCATATGAGGGGGCGTGGAGTCTCCATAACAGCATCAGTAGCAACTCCATATCTTAAAAATGGTCAATGGCCCAGCATGATAAGGGTCCCAATGTCAAGGTAGGGACACATCTGGGCAATGGACCTCAGGTGGAAAAAGGTGGAGTGGTCCACAGATGCCACCGGGGATCAATGACAGTGCTGGGTCCAAAGGTATGTCCAAATTGTGAACCTTACCCTTAGCAGAGAGAGTAGCCCTCCAAAAAGAGCCCCCCCCATCACAAACCCTAGGTCCCTCTAACCACACACACCCATCTTGTCCATATTCAGGTTCAGTCTGTTATCCCTCATCCACTCTAGCACAGCATCCAGACTGCTCATGGGACAGGATAGCATCCACTGCAGAGGATTGAAGGAGAGATAGAGGTGAGTGCCATCCACATACTGGTGACAAAAAGCTCCAAAGCTGATGACTTTCCCCCAAGGGCATCATATAAATATTGAACAGCAATGGAAGTCAATGATGTTAAGACTTGACTAGGCATATATAAGGTTTTGGTGTAATAAAATGCCTTACCATCCCTATCTAAGCTGTCTCTACCAATTTCAGGGAAGGGATGACTGGTCAAAGTTATTTAATGCATGGGATGGTCCAGCCTCCATTTCACATACAACTGACCAGCAATTGAATCACTCACTGGTCATGGAACAGGCTCTGTTAGCCTTGGCTACCATTTTACCAGCATTCATCAAGCTCCTAACTACCTATGTATAGTGGAAGAGCCAGCCTTGCATCATAAAGAAAAAGCTGGTTTCAAATTATATTTCATTGTCATCAGCATTTTTATTTTCTAGCAAGGAAAGGACCTGCAATAAAACTAATCATTTATCCCTATCACTCAAATGCTGCTGAAGTAGTATTAGGGAAGTATTGGCTTCCTTGCTCCAAATAGCCTGAAAAGCCGCATCTTCAACAGCTGCATCTTTAGACTATTATAATGGAATATGCACAAAGAATTTCATTTTGGTCTAAATTTCTTCCTGGTGTGCCTAAGTAACTGCTAATGCACTAGGTTCAGAAGGTACTGGAAAGAGATGAAAGGCTCCCATGCAAGGAGTCTCCATTAAACTGTGTTTGAAAGGTCATGCTTTGCAGTGGTGCTAATATCAATGGGAAAAAGGAGAGAACAAGGCAAGCATATGTCTTTATGAGCTTTGCCTACAGGTAACACTGATGTAAAAAGGCTGACGGTCTTAGTGGCTATAAAATATTTAATGCATTGTGATTCATTGCTGTAACTCATATTGAACTCTTAATTGAACATTTAGTTCCTGTAGATATAGAGGAATTTATTTTATCTTTAACTAGCTGCTGTAGAAAAAAAGAAAAGGGCACTTGTCTGAATTGGAACCATGTATTATTCTTTACTTTATTGGGCAAGCTAAGTATGTCTGTGCTTTTAAACAAATGTATAAACTTGACCTGCATTTCTCTGGAAGTATTTAATTTATTTGCCATTTCTTTCTAATTTATGAAGTGCTTTCTTATTTCCTTGCCCTGAATCTTTGGCCAAACTACAGAGAAGTTGTCTAAATTAGTCTAAGATCAATGAGGTTCATTCCAAGGAAATAAATGTACTATTAGGGTGCAAACCAGTGAAATCCAAGCACTCAAATTTAATTCTTTGCTGGCTATAGCTCAGTGTCATAGTTCTTAGGCTGATATCGCAAGGATGAGAATGTTTGCCTAGAAATAACATATTTTACATATATAAGATGCTTCTGTATATTAGATGCCTCCCAATCCTTGTTGAGTTCTCCTCCACCCCACCCCACCCCACACTATTTCCTTTCTATTCCATGTCCTTAAGACTGTTCTGCGCTTTCTTTGTGCAAAGGCTGGAGCCTTCTTTTCAGCAGGGAAACTCTTAGAGGTGGAGCAACCCATTAAGAATTGCCTTTCATGCTAAAAGGAAGGGTCCAGTCCTGCAAGAACAAAGCAGATAGGAGGGCAATCAAGTGATCCCAGAAAAATAAAACAGTAAGGGTGGTAAACAGTAAGGAGTGGGATGGAGAAGAATCCAAAATGACCTCACTGTTTCACTTCCTCTCCAGCAGCACTTGATTGCCCTCCTCCCTGTCCAGAGATTCTCTTCAGACAGAGGTGGTACCTTGATGAAAGAACTCCCAACCTAAGAAATCAAGCCAAATAACTAAGATCTTCTAGCTGGAGGTCCAGATGAAATATATCCACTGACAAAGTAGACACAGTTGCTATTTAGAACAGTCTCCTAAGAGATGAGAATTCCATCCTAATAGAGATGGGCACCAAATGGAAATGGAAATGCTATTATGTTGTTTCATTACATAGCAAATTTTGTTACAAAACAAAACAATAGAAACCATTTTGTGATGAAACAAACCAAACCACCTTTTTTTGGTTCAGGAAAAAAACATGGGGGACCTTCCCCAATCTCTTCCCTGTAAGCCCCCCATATTTGGAGAGATTTGGCGTTCAGGGGGCTGAGTTATTAAACTGCAAAAAGGATTCCCCCAGCTAATTACAAAATTGCTAAATGGCATGTGCGGGTAATAGGTTAAACTTGTAAGGGGAAGTAATAAATTAATCTACTGCAAAGACTTTTGCAATTAACTCTCTTTGCAGATGAATAACTCAGCCCCCTAAATCCCAAATCTCTCCAAATTTGAGGATCTTACATGGAATAGCTGAGGAAGCTCCCCTGTAATTTTCATTCCACTAGATGCATGGGGTCACTATTTGAGTACATATTTTATGATTAAAAATATGTACTCAAATATGAGATTCTCCATACTACAAGTGAATTAAATAGTTGATGCAATGGGTGTACTATACTTAGGAATTGCAACTGGATTTAGGACAACATGTATTATCAACCCTACAACTCATTTTAAATTAATATTCTTTTAAAGTCTGGGCTGTTTTGTAGAGTTTTGTTATTCCTGACTGAGAAATGATCAGTGCTTATCTAACTTTGAACCCATGTCTTCATATGGACCTAATTATATAAACTAATATCTGTGCCACATATTTAAGTTGTATATATTGGAGGTTACGCTTATAAATAACAACAGTTTAATACTGTCTTTAAACCGATATTCACTTCTTGAGGTTAGAGGTCAGGGGCTTTTGAAGCATCTATCTTAATTAACTGTCTAGACTCTACTGTTTTAAAATACCTTCCATAGTTTTTTCAGTGGATAAAATCCATACTGAATCATTATCACCATCTAAAACAAATGCAAAGTAGCTGCTTTCTGGAAGGCAGTTTCTCGTGCATATGTATGTTGGATGCTTTCTTTTCAGCTTCCCAATTCCCTCTTCAATTTTCTCTAAGAAAATACAGTACACCCAGTTAACAAAGTGTTATCCAGATACTTTTTATTTCTTGTCCCACCCATCGCTGATAATCTGTTTCTATTTTGTTCAGTTGGTTAAAAAAGAAACTCTCAAAGCAGAATGCTATAAATCTCTCTCTCTCTCTCTCTCTCTCTCTGAACCTGAACAATATCCCATCTGTGTATTCTTATTAGATACTGTGATGTACACAATAAATGAAAGTTCTGAAGGATTGAAAGACAAAATATAAATGAGAAAAAGAAGGTTGTTTATTATTCTAGTCAGGAATAGAGCATGTGCTACATGACATTCTAAGCCATTTTGGTGCAGGAGATATCAGGATACCTCATACAATATGAATGAGAAATATGTTGCTATCCAGGTATTACAAGACTTCAGTACCCATTACCTCTAGCCAGGAGAATAACAGTGAGGGAATAACAAGAGATGCAGACAAACAACATCTGGAAAAATACACAGTTCCTACCCCTATGTTACTCCAATGTTAAAAATTCTACCAAAAAGCACTATCGGGACCCAATGTCTGTACCAGAAGCTGGTGCTGCTGTCAGTGAATGAAGCAAATTAGTCTGAGGCATTGATTGGGACAGAGTAGAGATGGGCACGAATAAAAAAATGGTGTTTCATTTGTCGTTTGTCGTTTAGGGGATCCGTTTTGGTTCATTTCCATTTTTTGTGAATTTTTGCAAAAAAATTGTTTTCATTTTCGTTCATTTTGTTACTGTTTTGTTACCATTTATTTCAAATGTTTGTGACTTTTTTAGCTTTTAAAGCAGTTCAATGTATTGCTGTAACGAAAATGAAACGGACGACAAAATTTCTGGTGTTTCTGTTCATTTTGTTTCATTTTAGAAATAAAATTTGTTTGTCATTTTGTTGGGTAATGAAACAAAAAAACAAAAACGGAAACGAAAAATTGTTCATTTTGTGCCCATCTCTAGGACAGAGAGTTGAATGAACGTGTGATATAGATAAAAAAATCTACAGCTGCTGTAGCCACTTGGAGGTTAATTAGCACACTTATATATTGTAGTATAAACCAAAGGTTTGAAGAGCAGTTTTGACTACATCTTCTAGAATCCATCAGTCACCAATATCTCCCATGAATGTTAGCTATGGCAGTTGTGTGAACAACAGTAATTGCAACACACCAAAAGTGCTTCCTACAACAAATAAACCATAAATGATAGATTGTATATTTCACTCCTAATAAACCTGGTGTTTGCCATCTAGTCTTCATGCTGTACTGCAGCTTTAGACAGATATTAGTTATGGAGAGATTTCAATTAATTAAAATTAATAAAACAATTTTTAAATGTCTGAACGATTAATAAAGCTATTTCAAAATGGTTTGTCCCTAAGGATATATATTTTGATCTGCAAAAGCTTATCCTAAAATAAAACTGAAAGTATTTAAAATGCTGCATTATTTTTTCTTTTTTGCTTTAAGCCATAGTTCATAATAACTGTTTTTTGTTTGTTCTGTGAGCTAGAAAGCCACAAAACATAATTCTCATGGTGCTGTGTAATTTTCCCTTCCCAGGTCATATCTCTTATTTCCCCATTCAGAGATTTTTTTCCCCTTTGTGGACTTATGAAATCTGATGACACGGGTAGCCAGATAAAGTTTTTTAGTAAATTTATTTATTTATTTATTTATTTATTTATTTATTTATTTATTTATTTATTTGTGTAGCTTATATGCCACCCACTACCCAAAGCTCTCTGGGTGGCTTACAATTAAACAATTCAAATAATTAAGATATTAAAATACTATAAAATTACAGTAAAATGATAAAAACATTTAAATATAGTACACTAAAACAATACACTAAAATTTCCATCAGGACCCACAATGTTATATCACTTAAAAAACTTCTGGAACATGAAGGTTTTTACCTGGTGCCGAAATATCATCAATGTTGGTGCCCGGCTGGTCTCACTTGGGAGGGCATTCCATAACCTGGGGGCAGCTGTCGAAAAGGCCCTATACCTACAAGCATTCCCTTTCACCTCCTTGAGAGATGGCTCTTTCAGGATGGCTTCCTGGCTACATCTAAATTGCTGGGTAGGTTCATATGGAAGGAGGTGGTCCTTCAGGTATCTGTGTGCATTGATGTGGGAGTGAACATTTGTCAAGCTCCTTCATGAAAAATAAATGAAAAACCTTTAACATGTGGAGAAAATGGTGGTAAATAAAGTTAGGGCAAGCCAATGGCAATTTTTGCAATCATGTTAGCAATTTTCAAACAAGTCACAAGGTTAAGCTAGATGTTAAGGAGAAAGCATGTTCTCTTCAGCTAACCTTCCACAATAGGCTTCTTTTCAGTGATGTATTTCCTGATAATCAGATTTGCAACCTATATCTTATTGTCCTTCAGTGACTTGTTACAAAACAAATCATGTTAAATGCAAGACGTTGTGTGCCATTCAGTAACAATCAATTTATGATTACCCTAATTCCATTTTAGCATATGTGAGGCATTAAAGGAATGAATTTACTAGAGCCATCGTCCACTGGGTTTCCATGGGTTAGAAGAACCAGGTCTGCTAAATCTCAACTTGACATGCTATCCGCTGCACCACATTGGCAGATCTGCAAGAGATGTTGATTAAAGGTGCTGTGAGAAGCAGATGGTTTTCACTACCAGAGGGTGGATATCTTCTAAAACTGCTCTAATTGTATCCTCTAGTTCGGCCCATAGTTACAGAAGTAATAGCTGGCCCCTACAATGTACCATTTGGTTCATGTTAGTCTTTTTTAACATGGTTATTTACCTATGTCCATGCTCATATGGAGAAATCTGGCAACGCATGTCCTCAATTGCTTTGAGAAGCTGTGAAGCAGCCCTGATATACTGCACTGTACCTTTGTGTACATGCATATTTTCAGAAGTAATCAGAGTAGTATTACAAATAATAAATCGTGTTATTACAAATAACAACTGTTTCCTGTTGTGATCACAACACTGTGCATGCCATTGTTTTATTTTTATCCTTTGACAGTGTGCAGTACCATCTGCCACTGGGGGTGCTCATCCTTTAAACTAGATACATAATTCAACAATAAAATACTGTTCTGTGCATCTGTTTTTTTAAATCTCACAGCTGTAGGTTTTTTTTAAGTTCTCCTCCAATAATTTATTTTAAGACTGTGCATTAAATATTAATGAGATCCTTCATTTTGTTGCAACAAGAGCAGGGGTGGAAGCCTCCCCCACGCCCACCCAACTTTCCTCCAAGTAATCAGAGTCAGGGAAATAAACAATCTGGAACTCGCAAAACAAGGTTTGAAATTTCATTAGCCTGTATGGTCTTTCTGGTAGGCTCATTTATCATTCATTTCAGGGAACAAAGCCATTCATTCATTTACATGAGAGGTTTCCATACAATACATTGAGGGGAATGACTAAGAAGCTGGATTCTGCTGCTAAATGAGGCACAGAAGTTGTTCCTCCACCTATTTGTTCGATAAAATAAAAGATTCTCAGAGGAAAGGGTTTGCTCTTTCTCAGTAATTAGAATTCACGTGTACAGTAACCTTCCTCAGATATTCCAAGAAATGTAGCCTTTATATATCTGGTAAGACAGTAGGGATGAATAGGCAAGCTCCATGTTTTGCCAGGATGGCTTCCTATTGCCCTTACATTCTAGTCTTCTAAACAATATTGTGAGCACCATGGATAGAAAAGGCTGTCTGTTGTACTGACCCTTTTGCACAGTGTTTTGCAGTCTTTTTCAAGTTGCCACCCCCTCTTGTAAATTGAGGACCCCCCCCCACAGCATCTCACTTCAACATTGGTTGTTTTTGATGATGGATTTTGCAGAATAAAAATAGTTTAGGATTATCCCAGCAGTCAGACTTTTCCAGTAGTAGATAGATCTACCACCCACCCTCCCAGAACAAAGTGTCTAATACTTCCCAGAAAGCAACTTCTACTGCTGATACCTCCCCACCCCCACACCCATGACAGCCCAAAGAATCAGGTTTTCTGGCTTGGACACTATTTAAGGAATGTGGAAAGAAAGCAGTTAGTGAGAAAGCAGAAGGTGGTTCAGATGTACCCTTTGGAGAAATCTTGGCCAGTGTTTCTTAAGGCTTCAACTCCACAACTTCCCCTCAAGAGCAGTACCCTTTGTTTTTCCCAGTGCCTCACACTCTTCTATGTTGGATTTTGCATAATGAGCTATGGAGACCCCTCCTTTCCCACTGCCACCAGAAATTATACCTCAAATTTTCTTAACTTTGAGAATCATCTGTGTTGACGTCTAATGGTCTCATTTAGAGATGGGCACGGAATGCTAAAATGGCAGTTTGTTTCATTTTTCATTTAGTCTGTGTTTGTTTCATTTTGTTTTGTTTGAAATAATTTTTTTAAAAAAATCAGTTTTGTTCCATTTTGTTTTTCATGTTTATGTGCTTTTTGTGTTATGTCATGTTTTATGTAACTGACTGTGTGTTTAACTTTTTAACTTTGTGTTTCAGGGGTGGGGAGGAGAAAGCAATGGCTTTTAAAACTTTTTTTAGCCCCCAAAGCAAGTGGTGGCGGTGGCCATCACCACTTGCCTTGGTGGCTAAAAAAGGTTTTAAAAGACCACACTTTCCCCCCAATGCACCTCTAACAGAATTTAGAAGCAGTGAAGCCTGTTAGAGAAGGCCAAAAGTAAAAAATAGCAAAATTAAAGTGCAGTTTCACTTCAGTAGAAAAGCCTTATCTCAGTGCATATGTAAGCATTGCCCAAAGATACATTCCAGCCAGAAGCAAGTGAAACCTGTTTGGTCCAAGAAGCAACATGTGACTGTTCTCCCATGATGTGAGCAGTCTGAGAGATGGAGAAGAGACTTTTTTGGATAGATTTTATGGCTGCAGGATAGACTAATGGTTAGAGATGTAGTTTAGAATTTAGAGAGGGAGGCTTTTGCCTCATGTTTAGGGAAGGACAGATCCAGACAAGATAAGAAACTTCCGTTTGCTATCTTCTCAATTAAATCTTCTGCTCTGGGTATTGGATAAGCATCTGAAACTGTGACTTGATTCAGCTTCTGGTAAGCCACACAAAAACAAACTTTAGTTTGTCTTTGACCATCGGGCATCTTCTTTGGCACTATGACCACTGGACTAGCCCAGGGGGATTCACTAGGATGAATGACTCCCCAAACCAGCATCTCTTGAATTTCTTCTTCCATTTGCTTAGAATGTTCACCAATGGCTCTGTATGGTGAAGACTTAATAGGTGTGTCATTCTCCACGTTGATTTTGTGCTTGACTACTGCAGTTCTTCCAAGGGTGTTGACAAAAATAGAAGCTTTCTCTTTCAGGACTTCATACATTCTTTGTTGTTGATATGCAGGAATATTGGAATCTAAATAGTCTTCAGACAAATCACCTGCTTCCTTGAATTCTTGAAGCAAATCAGGGTTGATGTTTTGTAGAGTTTGGGGTGAAGGCAAATTCACTCTCAACAAATGAGCTTGTCTCCTTCACATAAGGCTTCAATCTATTGGCATGGTAGACTTTTGGCTTCTTTTTCATGCTTGGACATCCTGACAACATAATTGACACTCCCCAGTTTCTGTTCTGACTCCTGGACCTAACCAATGCAGTTACAGTTTGTTGTGTCGTATTGGATCCAACACCAATACCGAATCTCCCACTTGGAAAAAATGTGGCCTTGCTTTGATATCATAATAGGTTTTTTCCTTGCTCAATTGATGTGGAAAGCACCAGATTTTTAACCTTTTTTTTAGCCCCTGAAGCAAGGGTGGTAGCAGCCATCGCCACTTGCTTTGGTGGCTAACTTTTTTTTTAAGCCCGCACCCCCCACACCTGTTTGATTAGGAGGAATAAAGCACAAAATGGAACAAACCAAAATTTTTCATTTTGTTTTGTTTCATCTTTTTAAAAGTCAGTTTGTTTTTTGTTTTGTTAGGAAACAAAATGAAAAATGAAAAATGAAACAAAAAAATTCATTTCGTGCCCATCTCTAGTCTCATTTTATACAGCAAAAATATTTTATTCATAGTTTACCTTCTAACCCACTCTTAAGCACAGTAAGTATTATCTTAAGCAGAAGTATTGCTCAGTAGCTATTCAGGAATTAGGTGTCTGGCCAGGAAATCATTAAGACCAATCCTGATTGTCTGGGCATAATGAACAACTTAGTATTAAATCCATGAAGTTCCATTAGCTACTTGATGGTGCCTTTAAAGTATTAAGGCTTACGTGAAATACAGACTACTTTATATTATATCTTTTAAGTCAGTGGGAGTATTTACAGGAAGAATGTGATTAACTTCTACGTGTTCAAGATTTGTTTAGAGTTTGTCACATTAAGACGTGTTGACAGTTCACAAATATGATACCACCCATTATATTTTAACTAATTGCAAAATAAGCTTGTGCCAAGTAAAAGTGGTCTTCATTTCCACAGATACCTGCAGTCTGTTGGGACAAATTTAAAACTTAAAAATAAAAGTATGAGTGCTCAAATTATATAATCCTACCATTGCTCAGTGAGTTAAGTGTGGCTGCAGACCTGGAGGCTGGGAATTCAATTCCCCACTGTGCATCCCAGAACAGCCAGTCTGTGTGGCCTTGGACAAACAAAGAGTCCCAGGATTGCCCCCCCTCCCAGAAGGGAATAGTAAACCATCTCTAAGGCTCTTGGTTGGAGTTCATTTGGACCTAGAGACTTACCTTTATTTTAGGTAGCTAGGTGCATGTGTACCATTTGTACCAATGCAGCCCTCCTATTTGCACCACGTTGAACTCTGTTCTTTTTTTAAAGTCAGACGCAAAGTAGGAGTCCAACAATTTGTCCTTCTCTCTCATCCCTCTATCCTCCCCACACAGTCTACCATCCATTTTCTTGTTCTTCCTCTTTGTTTAGTGTGTTCTTTGGGGGGGGGATTATGACCTTCATTATATTCCAGTCATGACTTCATTGCAATTAGATTTCACCAATACTTTTCAGCTCACCCTTTATGTCTCCCATACTTGGTGCATTTGAAACCTTGGTTCATTCCCTCCAGATGCCTCCTCGTCATTTTTCCTCCATTTGAGTGTTCTTGCACTTCATCCCAGTTTCTGATGCATCACGGATACTTCTGTCTCCAGTTCTTGGTGTCTTCCTCTCCTGTGGAGTATCATTTCTCTCCCCAGGTGAATTCAATTTACATTCCCTCCTCACCAGGTTGGCAAGTATCCAAGCAAATACACTTTTCCTGACTGCTACAAGGTGCTACTAGGTGCACTTGCCGGTAGGTCTTCCTCATGGAAACACAGGCCATGGTAACGAAGAAACCAAAACTTTTCTGACAATGCTATCTGCAGGGTCAGCTGTTCAGTGCTGGTATTTTCTCTGTCTTGCTGGGTCATCACCTTCAACAAGAAGGAGCAATAAGCACACATACACACAGAACTGTGCACCAAAGTCCCTCCACCTTCATATCCAGAGCCGTGTAGGCAGTTTCAAATATGCTGAAGACTATGTCTGGCAGCAGTCTTTGTTCCCACATGGATAAGAAAGAAGGATGACTGTCAGTAAGCTTGATGATTCTGGGCCAGCTTTCTGTCATATCCTTGATCTTCATCCCAGGGGAGACAGCACACTTTCCAAGACATCCTGTCATGTCCACAAACTGCTGTCTCTGTTCTTCTTAGCAGGGAGTCATCTACTACCACCACAAATCTTTTCTTCCTCTTGGAAGTGGCAGGATTCCCCCTGTCTCTCATATATTCCCTGGAAGCTTCTGGTGCTCCCTGCTGTCTGCTGTCTCTTTGCACAGCTCAAAATCTCTCTTAGTGGTGCTCTTCAGTTCTTCAGCATCATTACCTACATGGAGGACAGGATCTCATGGCTGTGCTCCTGCAGCCTATAATCACTATCTAGGTGGAAGGGCTAAATTCTTTTCTTTGAAGTTCCAAAGGCACAGCATGTGTCCAGATGATCTTGCTTCTTTGAACCACATTTTCCCAAGAACTTGGTTCACCCAATAAGTGTTGTTCTTCCTCCCAACAGCCATTCCTTTACTGTTACTCCACCAGGATAGTCTGATATACTCTATCCAGAACTGCTTCACTTTTCTTTATGAGCTGAAGTGTGAAGACCTGCATCTTCAATAGCTGAACTGTCTCTTCCAGGAGAGCAACCAGCTTGCACTTGTTGCAGGCCCTTCAGGAAGGAAACAAGCATTCCACTGGTATTGTAAGCCTGATGCTCCTTCTACATCCATGCCTTTTGTCCTACGTGAGTCATTCAGGACCTCTCCTTGAACTGAAGAACTCTATATGTATGTAAATTTGAACATGTTTCACACTTACATTGAACCTGTCTTTCAGAAAATGTGGTCAGTATTTCTAATAGTACAGTGACAGGCACTTTGCACATGATTCTGCCCACCCTTCAAGTGCACAGTTTTTATTACTCTATAGTGGGGTAGATAACCTGGTAACATACAGATGTTTGGATGAGAGCTCTCTCCATTGTGTCTCAGGTTATAATAATTCCAAAACATCTTCAGAACATTAGGATGCCTGCTCCATTATAGACATTTATAATTGTTTTACTTATTATCTTCTTAATCATTATAATTTTTGGTGTTAAAATAATTATAATTTGCTATTAAAATATATAAATCTTTATGAAGTTAGGATGGTGTGTTTGTTTTTAATTATAAACTTGTAACATTTGTTTTATACATACTAAAATACATTTGATTGTGGAGATCTGTCTGACCTGAATTCAAGATATATGCTGGGAAGTATATTTCTTTCTGTCAGAAAGTTCAAAAACTGCTCCTAATGTGACTTTCTTGTGTCTTCTCCAGTAAAAGAAGTACATAAGGTCAGCATCTTCTTAGCTTTATGATTCCTTTATGTTGCAAGTGGGAGTAAATATATACCCTGAAGACACATCTTCCTGCATTCATAATTGAGCATTAAAGTGCTAAACTGAAACTTCCAATGTAGGCAGCGAAACCATTATGAAAGAAAGAAGATTTAAAGATAAGCAGAGACATGTCAGTGTTTAGGAGGTTGCAATGAGGGAGTGAAAGCACCGGGGAATATCACAGATATGAAGGGTCTTTGCATGCCATTTTGTCTGATTTGGAGCCTGACATTTGCTGTTGAGATGTGAACCACCCCACCCTAAGATAGTTTGAAGGTATCTGAACAGACTTATTCTTAGATCTGTGCAGGACTCTTCTTGTTTGCAGATGGAGAACTCTAAAAGAAGGAAGAAGAACTATGATGGGGGGGAGGGTGATGATATACAGTGCCATCAATTTTTGGAATATGGCAGACCTTCAGAATGTTAACAAAAACTCTACCAGCTTCTTCCCCTCCTTCTGCCCCTGCAAGAAAATGTGGTCAGTATTTCTAATAGTACAGAAACTATACAGTGGACCCTCGTATAACAAACAGTTTGTATAACATAAAATCTGTACAACATAAAAATTTTGGAGATAAGGGAAATTTGCTTAACAGAATCATCTATGGGGCAAATCCATACAAAATAAAAATGATCGTGATTAGGGATTACTCTGATTTCAATGCATTCCTATGGGAAATTTGTATAAAGGAAAATTTGCTCAACATAATTTCATTTGGAATGAATTAATACCTTTATACAAGGTACCACTGTACTTACCCTTTCATGAACCCATCCTGAATCATCCTAAAGATGGCATTTGTATATGAATGTAGATCAGTAGTGTCCAAACTTCAGCACTCCAGATGTTTTGGACCACGACTCCCAGAATTCTAAGCCTGTACTGCATGTGGAAGTTGTGGTCAAAAACATCTGGAGGGCTGAAGTTTGGACACCATTGATGTAGATGGTCATGGCACACTACTTTGACCCCACAAATCAAAACAAGAAAGTATTTTTACTTTAATAAATAAAGTTTTTACTAGATGTGGGCACATGAAAAAATAGTGTTTTGTTTCATTTTGTTTTTCCTTGCATTGCATTTCATTTCATTTTTAAATGATATTTTAAAAAATGTAACAAAATGAAACTATAACAAATCAATTTGTTCCTCTATGAAATGGTTCCCCTTGGTCCTAGAGGCACCAGATTTGGTGGATAGCTTTTTACAAGGGAGCCATTTTACAGAGTAACAAAATGTTTCATTTTCAGGGAGCCATTTTACAGAGTAACAAAATGTTTCATTTTCAAAGGGAAAAAGAAGTGTTTCATTTCATTTTGTAACAAAATGCTGTTTCCCATTTTGTTTCATTTCATATCTTTTCGTAAGCTTACAAAATGAAAAAACAGCATGTGCTTTTTCATAAGGTGCCCATCTCTAGTTTTTACCTTATTTCTGGCAGACATCAAGTAGTGTAAGCATGTTAATATTTGTCGTTTGGTAATTTAATGCACTTCTAATTTTTGTTTTTAAGGGGCTCAACTATGCAAGATTCTTAGACCAAAATTGCATTATCATTTTAGGGTCAGCTTGCTCTACCCTAGCTTAGTCATCAGCACTCAATGGTCCATGGAGACACAACATTAAGCAAGAATCCACAGGGTACAGCTTTGCAAAAATGAAGAATCAACTTTTAATTTCCCATTAAAAGGGCCTCAGCAATGTTAGGAAAAACCGTTATCAGAACTTTGCAGACATCATCTCCTCAACTCCTGGCTGAATCAGACATTAGTGGATGCATGGTATGCCTTCTGCTGATAATCTAGCAGCTTACTATAATGCTGCTTTACATGGTGAAGCCTATCTATGGAACAGATGCTTGTTTCATCTTTGAACAAGGTGACAATCTGTAAAATAAGAGGCATAGTGGTATCTGTCTATTCAAAAACAAACAAATCCCAGAGAGTCTTGTGGTTCTATTTGGCACAAACTTTTGTTGACTGCCCCTATGCATTCTAAGAAGTGGGTTATATGCAGCATGTGTTTATTCTAAATACAATTTGTCAATCTTAAGGTGCCACAAAATTCTTTTATCTTTTAAAAAACATGAAAAATTATTATTATTCACCTGACTTTGGGCTGCATAGCTCAGTGAGTGTAGAACTACATGGCAGAAAAAAATGGATCTGCTATGAAATTGCAACCAAAAAGTTAGGTTTTCTTGAGCAAATTCACATCAGTTGACTACCCTAGAGTCAGCAAAGGACGGGGGGAACAGCCTTGTTTCCATTTGAATCTCCAATCTCCACCATGAATGAGACACACCTGATGCCTAGAATTGCTTCTACTCAGACCTGTTCCTTCATTCTGCAGCTTACTGTACTTGCAACTGAAGGGGGGAAGAGACTAAAGAATCAGCAGGGAGACAAGAGGACATTTTCACTTCATCTTGATTCCATATCCTTCAAGTAGTTCTATTCTGCTTTGGCTGTCAAAATTGGCAGGAGGCACAGTTGGATGAGAGTGGCATTAAAACTTCCTCCTCTGTCTGGTTGGCCAGCTTTCCCAGCAGTCAATTACCAAGACTTTAAAAGGAAAGGAAGGGGTGGGGTGGAACAGGATGGGACACCCTGGCACCAGGTTAGGAAGGAAAAGATTAAAATGGAAATCAGTTTTCACACTGCCCTATCCCTATCACTGTAGCTAGAGATGGATTTAAATACAGTAGTTACAAATCTCTCAGAATGAAGTCAAGCAATGGGACCATCTGAACTGATGCAGAGGCATTCGGTTTTTTTTTAAAGTAGGTGCCCAGTGGAAGAGGAAGAACATACAGATGGAGTAGGAGGACACTGGGCTGCATCACATTCAGGTTTATGTCATGTAGTCAATGGAAAAGAATCAATCATCCCAATCCCAAATGATCTCCTGCCTTTATTGCTTATATTGCACAGGGATCAGGAGCAGTTCCTCCCTGTGACTTGTAAGAGAAGAGCCAATTTGCATAGTCCTGGACAAAGCTACGCAATCCCAGAACACTCCAGAAGAAGGGCTTTGTAGACCACTTCTGAGTACTCTCTATCTAGAAAACCCTGTGGAACTTCACCATAAATTGGAAGTAACATGATGACACATGGCTAATATTTATTCAGGCCAACTGATATATAATTGTTACACCTGAGCACAAACTTTAGTTTGTTGTCTGGTTCATGCCCTGTCTTCTAGTGCTTGAATTAGCACTGATAGTCATTAATAGAGATGGGCACGAAACAAACTATTTTTCATTTTTGTTTTCATTTTTTTGTTTCGTTACGCAACGAAAATGAAACAAATTTTTTAAAAAAAAACAAAATGAAAACGAAATGACCAAATTGGCCGTGTTTTTCATTTTCGTTGTTGCAGATGCATTGAACTAAAAAGAATGCTAACGAAACAGCAATTTTTCATTTTCATTTTTGTTTTTTCATTTCGTTACCTAACAAAATGAAAATGAAATTTTTTGCAAAAAACATCACAAAAATGAAAACAAACCGAAACGGACCCCTAAACGGCCAAACAACAAACGAAACACCATTTTTTGAGTCATGCCCGTCTCTAGTCATTAATATGGATATCAGAGGAACCGAAGATCTAGGGCAAGCCAGCACAACAGGTTGACAGTGTGCAACCGGTAGCCTGAGAAGGGTTAAAAAGTAGTCCGCCGAGGGACTTCCCTAATCAGGCATGTTTCTAAATTCTTTGCTTCCCTCCCCCCTCATGGCACCTTCAATTGAGGGGATGAGATTTTGAGAGCATGCCTTGTGACTAGGAGGAGGGGTGCATATAATTTTGAGTAGGCCTTTAAAAGGTTCTTTCTAATTAAAGTATAATTTGGTTCTGTATTTTGTAGGGATGGATGGAGAAGTGAAAGAAGGAAAGGGAGGTGGGGGAAGGGGGGAAGGGAGGCACTGCTGGGATTTGAAACCAGGATCTCCCATTTACTAGACAGGTGCTTTAACCAACTAAGCCACTACATCAGGCATGTCCAAACTTTGGCTCTCCTGATGTTTTGGACCACAAGTCCCAGAAATCTAAGCCTAGATTTCCAATGGCAAAAAACTATGGGAGTTGCTGTCCAAAACATCTGGAGGGCTGAAGTTTGGACATGCCTGCGCTACATCCATTGGCTTTCGCTTTGCACTCTCAGAATGTATAAAGGCAAGAAAGCCTGCGGGTGCTTTTGCTGCATGTGCAGGGAGGGGATTTCTGCAAACCTTCCATAGGGGGATCTGGAGGGAGTGGAAGTGAAGAGAGAGAAATGGGGAAACTTTCCCATGGAGGTAAAGACTGAAGACTCTTTACCAAGTAGTAGCAAAGACATGGATGTGACTCAAATAATGCCAATTTGCCACCCCCATGGCGGGTGTTCGTGGATATATGGATACTCTGTACATGCTCTGTGCCTTGCTTGGGTTGGGTGGGGGCTTACAGAAGGGTGCATTGGAAAGGAAGGAACAATATACTCAGAAAGCTCTCTGACTACAATCGAGCTGGGATGTCTGCCATATCCTTTCTTCCAAATTGCAACAATGGGGTTGCTTTTTTTCCAAATCGATTTGAGATGCAGGCAACCCCTTCCTTCCTACATCAAAGGAGAGTGAAATAAGGACACTGAAATGGAAAGCTAGTAAATAGGTGGGGGATGTAGCTCAGTGGTAGAGAGCGTGCTTTGCATGTATGAAGTCCTGGGTTCAATCCCTGGCATCTCCAAAATGAAGCCTCAATTATTATTTTTTGGTAGGGGTTCTCCTCAAATTCTGACAAAAAGGGAAATTGCTGCATTTGGAAAACCAAATCAGCTCCCATACATCCTGCATTTAAAGTTATTACGTGTAAGTGAGCCGTGTTGGGAAACTTGCTTTTACCCTTCCACGGGGCAGGTGGGCTGCACACATTTATATACATGGTATATAATTAAATTTAATGTGAAACTATTTTTAAACTTAGTTTTCATGTAGTAGTTCTCAGGCTCTTTGGGCTGGAAAAAGTAGACCTCAGCCTATTAAAAGTTGGACAGCCCTGGTCTAGTAAATAAAGCTGCACAGGACAAAGAACATTGAATGGAATTGAGATGGTAACATTATTTATGTTGATGATGAAGAAAAACCTCACCCAAACCTAAGAGGGATTGGTTTTGTTTCATTTTTAATTTTCTCTTGTAGTGGTAAATGTGTTTATCCCCATCTGGAAGTTCTGTTCCATCAGTTTAAGATTGTGAAATTGGCACCCATTGCTAAAAGCTAGTAATTTGGCTTCTGTTCCCATTAAAAATGTCTTTTGCAACCAATCAGTCATTGCTAAGGTGATAATGCAAAGGCTGGTTGAATGTTACATGTTTTCCATATAACAAATAGAAAGAATCAAGAAATGAAGTTTTGCATGGCAATATTACTTATAATAACAATATAAAAAGATTCTTCCACTGTGATCCTTTGCACTGTGGATTACAAACAGTCTCATAAAATGAACCAAACTAATTGTAAGCTGATTTACCGGTTTTCTTCATGAGACTAAGTAGTTGCTGCTATTTACACCAAATGCAGTCAAGTATCCTTTTTAATGCAGACGAGGATTACAAACATTAAGTGCAAGACACCATAATCCAAAAGCACACCAAAATGTAGCAGAAAGCCTGAGAAAATCAGAAACCAGCTGTTGGGTGCCTGCAAATTAATTTGATAGCGGTTAGGAAGAGTTTTAATGAAAGATTAGCAGCAAAGAAAGAGAGCAGTACAGACCAAGGATAACAATGACAAACGTCAGTGAACAAACAATAGACGCACATCTTATTGCTCTGCTGGATGTAGACAACACATCAAAATGCAGCCAAATAACAGTGGCAATTTCTCTAGTCTTTGTCTCCTGCTTACATTCTTGAATCTGTTTTCTTTAGGATGATGTGTGAGTAATATTCTCGGATTCCCACTTCTCCCAAAAGAATAGGTTATCTGTTATCTGTCCTCTGTTGGTTCTTTCTGTAACATCTTTCCATCCATCCATAAATTCATTCATTCATCCATCCAAGGCAGTAATATAATTGCAACTGTTCCAATGTAAATACCAGTGGAGGCATCTATGGGCTCTTCTTTTGTTAACGTTGCTGTTAATTAGTACTCTGTTGAAAGCCATAAGTTGAGCAATTCAAAGCCAATGCAGCTGGCTTTCATATTTTCAGAGAGGCAGCAATAAGAGTATTAAAACAGGAGTGTTTGACAGTTTCATTGAGAGGAATGCATCTGAGGAAGCCTGAACTCAACAGCACTAACTTGCATGGGACTGTCAGTCTACAACTCCCACCAAAGAGTTTTAAATCTTACATTTTAATAATGAACTCAAGCTGCTGAGCATTGAATGTGTTTGTACCCCTAACAATAAGAAAAAAATATGCTGGTATCCACATACTCATAAATTCTAGGTGCGTGCAAATACTACCTCTTTCTATTTGATCTAACTCATTTGCTTTACAAATCACTGTCTTCTTCAAATCGATGTGTAACCCACCTGATACAATTTGTACTGAAGTATTTCAAAGCATTTATATATAAACATGAACATGAGGAAACTGAAGAGTTCTAATCTGGAATGGGTGATGAAACTGATGATCAAATCAACTGGTATTTAAACATTAGTTTGCAGGCAAATCTCCCACCAAATCTCCTTTCTTCCTTCCCCCACCCCTGATTGTGAAATTTACCCAAATTTACTCAGTTTATTCAATAAAAGTATTTGTTGAAGGGGAAAGACATATCCCAGAGACCACCTATTCTGTCTGTTACACAGAAGTGTGCAATGAAAAATAAAGGCAAAATGTTGCAAAATACAATGTTGCAATATAAACAAGCAGTAGATATTTAAATGATAACATACAAAATGTGGGTAGGTAAGGGAGAGAGCTCAGGTCCTGTTCCTAATATTAATATGAGTAATAGGATCCCATTTCTGTCTTAACTGCACTTTCTATTTATTTAAGGCCAGCTGAGCAAAGAGCAAACAAAGCAAAACCTTAAACTCTTTTTCATCCATCATTCATCCGATCCTTGTTGGCCCTTTCGCTGCAGACCGTCACTCCGAGGGAGGCTCGTAAAACGAGTACTCGCAGACGGGCCTTCTCGGTAGTGGCGCCAACCATCTGGAATAAGCTTCCCAGTGAATTACGCCAGGCTCCGTCGTTAGCGTCGTTTAAGAAAAATCTTAAGACTCTTCTATTTCGGGACGCCTTCAGCGATGTCTAGGGATCCAGTTCGGTTTTTTGTTTTTTTGTTTTTTGTCACTCCTGCAAATCTATTCTTGGATACCACTGTTTTAGCTGCTTTTACTGATTTTATCTGTTTTACCTTTATTGTTGTGAACCACCCTGAGTCCCCCATGTGGGAAATAGGCGTGGTATATAAGTGTGAAAATAAATAAATAAATAAATAACTCTACAAATTGTACCTCTAAGGCTTTGAAATTGTTCAAGTATTTTGCCATATGGTACATCTCTAACATGCCCAAATGGCCAACAAAAAGAACAAGGGATAATTATCTTCTCCCTGTTTTAACACCCCTATTCCCATAAAATGATGAAACATTAATTTCAGAATAAAGACATTTTTGGAAAATGTATTCTCAAAGGCTTTCACAGCCAGGATCTGATAGCTATTGTGAGTTTTTCTGGCTGTTTGGCCATGTTCTGTAAAATAAAATTGCCAGACTCTGTGGCCAGCATCTTTAGAGGGCAAGGCGCTCAGGGAACTAGGAACATGGCCAAACAGCCCAGAAAATTCACAACAGCTGTAGAAAAGCTTCTTTGGAATGTGTATAAACATACATTTTCTCCTTATGCCTTTCTGTTAAAAGTGAGGTTGTGACCAGACGGCTGCAAAGGTGCTTACCTGATTGCACCAGAAAGGTACAATCTCCTTTAAAGCATCCCCTCCATCTACTAGGGAATCACTCCAACTTGGCCCCAAGTAGAGGATGACTTAGGGTTGGGCTGGAGCACATTTTCCTATGGACCATGTAATTACTGGGGGAAACATTGCCAGTCTAGACTGAAATAAAGAGATGGCACACGTTTGGGTTGGGTTAAACAAGGGCCACAATTTATTAATCACATGAATCAACTTTTAAAACTTAATTTTAACTGAACTGTTACTTTAGGAGGGCCTGTGACGCAGTGCAATGTTAATGTTACAACAATAAATTTCTAGGTCCCATTGGTCAGCAAAATTCCTATGGCCTGTTGTGCTGCTGCAGCGAGGATGCCTTAAAGGTCTTTTGGGCATCCTCCAATTTGATTAAACATTGGCAGCCCTCTCGAGTGTGGTTGGATTGTTATTATTTTGATCCCTAGCTAATTGCTACTCTAGTTTATTAATTGAGGGCTGCCGAGGACCTTGGAGATGTAAATTCAAGAAGGGACCTAGATAATTAACATTTTATATGTGCTACCCGCCAAATTGTGACCGGAATAGTGATATGGAAGCCCATCGCCAACATGTGAATGGTGGGATGGGCGAAAACACGCCGCCACTCACAGCCAATTCGAGTGGCAGTCAAAAATTTCCATCTGGTCCTGAAGTGACCAGCAAAGCATCACCATCACATTATAAACATTCGCGGGAGGGCAGGGGATCCAGTGACTGAGCAGGCAGGCAGTGGGGAGTGCACCGGTACCTTATATAGGCACGCTCCCCTTGCGTTGGCTACGCAAATTGGGCAACCAACTGGCGCCTCCTTCAGTCAGCCGGCAAAGACGCCCCTGCTACGCACAAGGCAGAGCAGAGTGGCCATTACACTACGCTTCTCCACAAACAGTCCAGGTCATAATATATCACCCTGTGTGATCACACCCTAAATCTCTCAGCTCTAATTTATCATGGCCAGATTTAGCAAGTATTCTCCATTTATCATAAGGAGTAAGGCTATAGGCAAATTTTGGTTGATTTTTCCTCAGCAATGTAAGTTGGTAAAAATGGCTGCCCTATGACATCTTTTTGTTACCCAGGGTCCTTAACATAATATCCCAGATATACAAAAATTAGGTTTGAACAAAAATGGCCTTCCAGTATTCTCCATCATATCTGTGATCTACTCATTCACATCCCTAGCACTGTTAAACAATCATTGTGCTGAGAAAGAAAGAAAGAAAGAAAGAAAGAAAGAAAGAAAGAAAGAAAGAAAGAGAAAGAAAGAAAGAAAGAAAGACAAGAGCATTTATCTAGGTCCCTTTGGCAGTTTAGGATAACAATAACCAGCCACCACTTTTTTTTGTCAGCTGCAAAGGCTCCCCCATAAAATGTGTAATTTATTTTACAGAGTTACTGACAAGTCAATCATGCAAACTATGAACTTTTATGCTGGTCCTCCATCTTCTGAGGTTGTAAGCACTGCTGACTTACTACAGTCTGATGAAAGCCTGGGGAAAACAGCCTGCATGGAAAGAACCACCCTCATGTGGTAATTCAGTCTCCAACAAGATGCGTACAAAAGACAAATGGTCCGATAATCAAAGATGCTTCTTTTGTGAAAATCCACATGGACCATGTGCAAATAATCCCATGGAAGATAAAGCACCTATTACCAGCACACAGCCTAAGTCCCTCTAAGCAAGGTTTTGCCTGTGTGAATGACTGATACCATCTGGAAGCAGAAGATTGACAAGCCAGAAGACAGTTAAAGATAACAACAGGGCACCTGAGATTCACTGAGGGAATTTATCACTGTCACAGTGTGCGATAAGTGGCGTTCTGCAAGTGTTTTGAAGCTTTAAAGGGTTTCCTCCCCCATCGCCCCCCCTTCCTTCGTCTCATACATTTTCAGATCTCCCAGGCTTATTTTGCACACAGGTGATACAACATTCTCTTTGCTCCAAAATGTAATCTCACTGCTTTGAGCTCCGAAGCCACAAACAAACAGGAGTTTAATTGGTATGTTTTTCTATTATGCAACTGAGAGCATGTGAAAGCAATCAGATCCTGTTCACAAAAACAGTTCCAGTCAGAAGAAGAAAGGAAGGAAGGGGGCTTATCGCCAAAAGGGGAAATGCTGACAGACACTTGATAGACCAATAAAATAGCAGCAGTGGCTGCCAGCTTCACACAAATGCTGGCAAACTGTATGTATTAAACAGAACTCTCAAATCTTCTAGATATTTTATTATTTATATTATTTGTTTCCATTGTTTATACACCATTTCACATTCTTCCAAACTAAAGGTTATTGGGTTTTAGTGACAATCAACACACATTAGAAAAATACTAACAGTGTTAAATATAGATGTTCCCCTCTCATTCCCCATCCTTCTCATCTTGTCTCTTGTGACTGAGTCAGATTCTAAGGGTTTTTGTTTGCCTTTATTTGCATGCCAGGTTATTGAAAGCAGCACTTGTGGGTGATATTAGTCTGTTCCTTTGAGGAACAATGGGGTGGACTAAATTATCTGAAAGACTACCTCTGGTCTTACAACCTCTATGAAAGGCCTGCCTTTAGGACTTGTACACTCTTTGGTTTCAAGGAATTGGGGATCCATCTGAATTCCCTCACAACTTGTTCAGGATTGCAAATGAACTATTGCCTTCCATGTTTTTTTTTCTGGCAACCTTGGGATTCCACATTGACACACAGAGATGATGGGGAAATATTAAAATTCTCCCTGATTTTCACACCCCAGTTTCACTGAACAGGTGTCATAAATCAGTTTATAAATGTAATTGGGGTTTTTTTTTGCCCCAACGTGCATCATTCTGCACTGACTAATGTTGAAGCTCATTTGTCATTGGTTTGCCTAGTCCCCCAGTGTCAAGTGATCCCTCTGGAGCTTCTCACAATCTATCTCAGTTTTTATTACCCTATATAATTTAGTGTTGTCAGCAAATTTGGCTACCCTGCTATTTACTCCTACTTTTAGATCATTTATGAAGAGGTTGAAAAGCAGGGGTCCCAGTAGTGAACCATGGGGGAACCCACTCTTTACCTCCCTCCACTTGGAGAAATGTCCATTTAGTGCTACCCTCTGTTTCCTGTCCCTTAGCCAGTTGCTGGTCTAGGACAAGACCTGTCCCTTTATCCCATGACTGGCAAGTTTATTCAAGAGCCTTTGGTGTGTCACCTTGTCAAAAGCCTTCTGAAAGTCCAGATAAACAATGACAACTGGATCTGGAAGTTGAGTCATGGCTACTGGACTTCTTTTTTGAGAGATAGAACTCTATCTCTCAAAAAAGAAGTCCAGTAGCCATGACTCAACTTCCAGATAAACTCACCTGGATGACTGAGAATCTTCACAGACAAATGACAACTGGATCTCCCTTATCCACATGCTTGTTGACACTCTCAAAAAATTCCAAAAGATTAGTGAGCCATGATTTGCTCTTGCAGAAGCCATGTTGGCTATTTTTAAGAATCACCTTCTCTTCTATGTGCATATTAATTTTATATTTTAGGATGGTTTCCATCACTTTACCTGGGATACATGTCAAACCGATTTGGAAATTCACCCATTTGGAAGTGTTCACAGAATTAACTACAACTGATTTTACTTTGGTTGGAGTTTGACTATTCTACTGGTTATGGCCCAGAAATTTTAAAATATAGGTATCCATAATTATTTTTGCAGTCTGTGGAGTGTAAGCAAGGGCCAGATATTCTTTTGCATCACAACAGAAAAGGATGGAAGATTTTGAGTATGGTAAAATAGTGGTAGCCGTAATGCATGTAGCCCTCAAAATTAGAGATGATATTTATGTTTTTGCATGACTGAAGTATTGGGACCTGTAGATGTTATGTGCTCAACTCAGATTCTTCCTCCTCCCATGGGCACCCATTCAAAGGGTGAAGAGAGGCAGGGAATGCTGCAGTGCTGCTTCTGATGGGGCATCCACCAAAGGAGATCAGGCATGAAATCCGAGATACCTTAGCAATACCTGTAGGCCAAATCTCTGCACTCTGCTGAACCACAGTAAGTGCACACCTCTACTCAAAACAATATAGTAATTAATTCTTGGGATCTGATTACTGTTGTGGGTTTTTCAGGCTCTTTGGCCATGTTCTGGAAACGTTTCTTCCCAATGTTTCACCAATCTGTAGCCAGCATCTTCAGAGGAGAGGAGCTCATGGAGCTAGGAGTTCTCTCTGTGCTTTGGTGTATAGAATGAGTGAGACTGTGTGGTTTTAAAGTTGTGGGAAAGGGGGAACTTGTCCTATTCAGGAGAATAGTTGTTAACTATTGGCTCCTCAACATATACACACAGTATAGAGTTTATGTGTACATTAATATAAGACATAAACTTAGAATTTAAGGAGTAAACATTACCTTTTGTCATCCATGATAAGATCCATAAGACACAGGTACATACAACATAGCAAATATAATGGATCAACCCACATTGGCTTATACTGTATTATGTTAAATGGGTAACATGGGTTTTTACATGTATCAGTTATCCCTTTGTCTAGAATCCTATTCCTGATGTATTTGCATGTAAGTTAAGTTTCATAACTCATGTGGCAGTTTGCCACTGATTAGGCACCTGCTATGTCATAAGGCACTTGTGTTATATGCCACAAAATGATTACTTAATAGGATGACTTGTGCCTCATTAGTTAGTGGCCAATCACCACTGTGAGTTTAGCAATTTAACCCATGAACATGTAAATTGCCAACAGGATTTTGTCCCCTGTTTTAATGTTCTTATAGAATTTCATCACATTGAGGTACTGGACCCTGGCAAGCTGCCCCAAGAGAAACAAAACAAACCAAAAAAGTCAGAAAGACAAAACACAAACACACAGTCCTAAATCACAAATCGAGCAAGTCACCTATTCTGGGTGCTCTCCACCTGTAAGGGCAGATATGTTGCCTATAATTCTATCATTCAGCAGAGGAGTTTTAGTGCACATATTCTCCCTGGGCTGAATAACAGAATCAGAATAATAGAGCTAGAAGGAACTCCTGCGGTTTTGGGGCCATCCTCTGCAGATGTAATCATGCAGTTTCCCCATTCTTGATCAAATCACCTCATCCATTTCATCTAAGATGACAAAGCAAAGCTAAGTCCCATGTTGCCAAGTCACTGTTTCTTACTCTTTTGTTGTGATCCTCTTCTTTCTGCTCGTTGCAGAAAAGATAATTTCCTAAAATATATTAGTCATGCATGAAAATTGTATGACAAGAAAATATGATAACGGTAACGAACATGCATACAGGAAAAAGATAAATCTGAAAATAAAAGAATAGGATATACATTGAAGAGTAATATTGGTCCCATAGTAGTCCCATTGGTATATGTTTATAATGTTCTCTGTCTCTAGTTATGTCTAATGCTTATGAATAATCATTTAATGAAAATGTTTCCATGTTTTAAGATGAAGAAAAATTCCTGAAAAAAAAACAGTATTTTCTAGTTGTTCGCATTAAAGAATGAAAGCAAGGGCTTAGATAATGCAAAGTGATGATATTCTTGTTTTCCCATTTCATTTTCTAAATCATAAGACATAGTACACTTAGCACAGCAAACAAAGAGGTGCTGTATCAAACATCAAGCAAAGACAGCAGCAGCAGGTTTTATGTGACTTCCTCCATCTGTCAAAAAGAATCACATAAAGGGATTCATAGCCATGCCACGTAACAGTCATGTCCCAACCGTGTTCTTGGCTCCAGCCCATCAGGCTGCTATGTGAATGGATCCTACTAGGGATGGGGCATGAAATGGAAAAACTGAGTTTCATTTTGTTCTGTTTTGCCCCCCCCCCCCGCCCGGCATTTCATTTCATATCATAAGTAATGAGTTTTTTCAAAAGAATTTTGTTACTTATAAAAGGAAATGAAACCAAATGAGGTAAGGGAATCTTACCTCTTCTCGGCTGCCACTGCCAGGTAGTGGGGAATCTCACAGCAGGGGGTCTGAGAGGGGAGAGCTGATATCAGTGCTCCCTTCTCAGCCCCCTGCCAGGAGACTCCCTTACTGGACAGACAGACTCCTCTGGTAAATGAATCCCCCAGCCATTTTAAATGAGCCTGTTTAAAATGGCCTGGAGATTTCCTTACTGGAGGAGTCCTTCTGTCAAATAAGGGAATCCCTCAACAGGAGGCTGAGAGAGGAGTGCCGACATCAGCACTTTTCAGTGGCAGAGGTGGCAGGGCCTCCTGTAGGGTCCACTTGCCCTGTCTGGCCAGACTGGCTTGCGACCCCAGCAGATAAGGGAGCTGTTTTACTGTGGAATGAAACAGTTCATTTTAATTTAAAAAAAACCACCATTTTGTTTCATCTGTAATGAAATGCTGCTTCCCTGTTTCATTTTGTTTCATTTTGTTAGCTAACAAAATGACAAAACAGCATTTCATTTTTCATTTTGCGTCTATCCCTAGCTCCTTCGCACAAAGAATGTGCATATAGGGTGCTTTCCTATTATGGAGAACTGTGGGCTTTTTGAGGTCTCCCTCTCAAGTCAAAGAGCCCAACACAAATATGTTAAGGAGCACACAAAAGCATGACTCCTCACATTGCTACATGATGTGCTTTGGTTTCTTTAGAACACTGAAGCAATAGGTAACCATAATGTTCCCCATTTTAACTAACATGTGAGGAGAGTTTAGCATAGAATCATAGAATAATAGAATCAGAGTTGGAAGAGAACTCAAGGGCCATCCAGTCCAACCCCCTGCCATCCAGGAAACCCATCACAATATTTCCGACAGATGGCCATCCAGCCTCTGCTTAAAAACCTCCAAAGAAGAAGACTCCACCATCCTCCGTGGCAGCATATTCCACTGCTGAACACCTCTAACCGCCATGAAGTTCTTCCTAGTGTTCAAATGGAATCTCTTTTCCTAGCATGCTATATTTCTATTGCTCCAACATGACTTTCTCCATGAAGAATGTGATGAATCCAAAGATGGGAGCTCCTATAGCAGTGTTGGTAAACCTTGGAGCCCTTTCTGTGGGCACCCAACATCGCCCCTTCACAACCACCTGTATTCAGGTTAAATTGCTGTATGGGCACTTTGCGAAAAATTAGTGGGTTTTGAATCATAGTTTCGGCACTCGGTCTCTAAAAGGTTCGCCATCACTGTCCTATAGAAATGGAGGTTTTCTGCACAAACAAGAAACCTTATTTTCCAAGTTTCTTGCTCATGTGAGAAGCCCCCATGCTTACAAGAATTTCTTCAGACTTGTTACTTTCCCCTTGAGGAAAGTGAAGGTGTACATGAGCCAAATCCATAATAACTTGTTTCACCTCAGTGAGTTAAGCTTTTCTCAGGTTATACTTAACAGCATCATCTAATCCTGTTTGCTACTTTAGTATATTTATTTCTCCAAAATGCTTCCTGACATCCTATAAAGAAAATCGCACTGTGATTTACATTTATTTATAATTTTAAACTTAAAAATATATCTCAGGCCAAAAATCTATAGATTATCAAAGTAGCCCAACCTTGTCATCTCAAGGCAATAGAAGCAAATCACATCTCAAATAATTTTGGGCCTCCCACTTTTTAAACTTGGGTTTTTTTATGACAACTCATTCAGTGTAGATCTTACTGCAGGTTGATTGAGGATGTGGGGGTTGGGGAGCTGGCTCAGCAAGCAATAAAATACCCAGCAGGGAAACATATAAAATTAGAACTGTGATTCTACAGTAGCTTAAATTCACATACTCTGCAGAGTCAGCAGATGAGTGCAAGAAATCCTCCCAATTCCCGAATTCAGAATCAGATCCTATGCAGTTTAACCCTGAAACATTTCCTCAGAGGAGCAAATTTTACACTACCGGGTCACCAAATTGAATGTCACTTAAGTTAGCAGAGGCTACTTCTAGGCAAAAGTAAAAAGACTATAATGAAAGAATCAGCTGAATTACTATACATGCTATAACATTTATGGACTAGAATGAGGGCAACTAATCTAGCATCTCCCATTAACAGTAACTTGAGAAAAAGACCAATTTTATCCTGAAAATAATGGTCTCTCAAAATAAAGCCTATGTAAAATAATTATCATCAGGATGTGAAGGTCAAAGCTCAGGCAGACCAATTCTTAACTGCTTTTTAAAAAAGAGAATTGCTATAGTCCTTATAGAAGAATTGTACCCTTTTCATGCTGGGATTTTATCAGGAATGATTACAGGATTGCCGTATAACTTATGCAAAGTTGCCCAAGAGAATAGACACAGCTAGAATACAGTGCATCTGCCTAAATTTTAATATCCTCAGGATTGCTGAAGGCAGCTTTACTTGGAAGATGAGAAATAGACATTTCAATCAGTGCTCCAAGTGTCTCGAATTCTTGGCAAGAAACACAGCATTGGGATGGAGCTGGAAGTGGTCTGAAACACCACTAAGTCCTGCTCAATGCAGGGATTCAATTTAAAGTATATCTGACGGATGACTCAGAGCCTGAGCCCACTGAAATAATACTATTTACTGTCAGACGTTATATACAATAAATGAATTGTATATAAATGTATAAATGAATTAATTCATTCCAAATGGAGTTGTGTTAAGCAAATTTTCCTTTATATGCATTTCCCATTGGAATGCAATAAAAACAGACTAATCCTTAATAGAGATGGGTATGAAACGACCATTTTTTTCGTTACCGTTCTCCGTTATTCATTCTGTTATGTAACGGTACGAATAACGACTGTTGCAATGGGGCAGGCTCAAACTGAACAAAACCAAGAAAATTTTCTTCGGTTCTGTTCGTTTCCATTATTGCCATCGCAACCGCTCGCGTGATGAATAATGGAGTAGCAGAGGGTGGCAAGAGGGGGCTGGGATCCGACTGGGCTGTCATTCAACAAGTGGAGGGTGGGGAGAGGGGGCTGGACCTGGCGGAGCCTCTTTGCCCCCTTCCTGCTGAAGCCGATGACGTGAGACTTTGCCGATCTTGCAAGAAGAGGTGGAATCCGAGCCCTTATGGGCTGGGCTCTGGGATCTCGGGCACGTGGCAAAGCGACAATGCTGCAGCTGCCTCGGAAGCTGGAGGGGAGGGTGTCATTGGAGCATGGGGGAGTGCAGCGGCACCCCCACAGGTTTCCCGGGTCTAAGCCCAGTGGTGCGGGGTGGTGGTCTGCTGGGGTGGCGGATCCCGGGGCGGAGTGGTTCCCAGTTAGGGCGGCACTGTGTGGGGCCCTGGGGCTGGCGACCTGATGGGGGTGGCGGACGGCAAGGCAGATCGGTCCTTGGGGAGGGGGGCCAAGGGAGGGCGGCACTGGGCGGTGTTACGGGGGTGGCGGCCTGTTGGGGGTGGTGACTGGAACAGCACCTGGCTCTGCGAGGACTCCCCGTGGCCAAGGGATTGCTCTCCTGCTGGCAGGCTTGCCACCAGCTCCGGCGGCGCCCGGCCCCGGGAGGGCTCCCTGTGGCTGTGGGATGGCTCTCCCAGGAGGCTTGCCCCGGCCCCGGGATGGCTCCCTGCGGCCACGGGAACACTCTCCTGGCCTGCATGCCACAGGCTCCGGTGAAGGCTCCCTGCGGCCGCAGCTTGCCCCACCCAAAAAATGAAGAAATGGAAAGGAAGTGGGCCCTGGGGGCCCAAAAAATGGAAACGGAATGAAGTGGACCCCAGAGCCTGAATAACAACCACAAAATGCCATTTTGGCATTTCGTGCCCATCTCTAATCCTTAATCACAACTATTTTTATGTTGTACAGATTTGCCCCATAGGCTGATTCTGTTAAACAAATTTCCCCTATCTCTGGAATGTTTCATGTTGTACAGATTATATGTTATACACACCATTTGATATAAGAGGGCCCACTGTATTTAATTGACATGTTTTTACTTGTTTTACCTTGCAGTGTTTCACCTACAATTCTGCATTTTACTTCTGTTGAATATTCTCAGCTTTATTGAACTGTTTCCAATAAGATGTCAGGATATACAATAAATGTGCCAATAAATAAATACATTAATTTCACAGATATATTTTGAGGGCTGTGTACATTCCCCAGTTCTGCTATAGAACTGTAACTTGGTGAATTTGTAACCTTTTTAACCCACTTGAAAAAATGGATTTTGGACTAGAAGGCAGTGCTATTAAAAATAAAATAGAATTTGGGTGCTTTAACTTAGAGTGCACCTCACATTGCAAAAGGACATTCATCTCGAAATGAGATCTTGCTGGGTCATAAAAATAAATTCTCAAATCCAGAGCTCATCTGATATGGTGTCCGGCTGCAACTTGGAGAAATCTCAAGAGGATCTAGCATTAAACAGAATATGAAGCAAGGTTCTTAGAATGTCAGCACGTCTGTAATCACAGTTAAAGTGCCTCTAGTAAATTGAGCCTTGTCCTTTGTAAATGGAAGACAAGGGATGAAAGTATGTTGTTAGAGAGTTCACAATTCACATTGAGCAAAATATATACACTGAAGTTGCTAGGTGTGGGAAGAGGATAAAAAAATTCTCTCCTATGAGTCAGTCATCTGTAATGTCTTGGCTTCTAAGTCAACCTAGTGTGACAGATCTCTAAATTATATATATTTTAATATGCGAGGCAGTGAACTGACAGCCTGTGAGAATGAGTCCTCTTTGTTCCTTCAGAATAGATGTACTGTAAGAAGCAGCTGTTATATGTCTGGGTTTTATACTTTGTGGTATGTTCAAAATTGATTCTCATCCCATCCAAGCGACAGGTTTCAGACAGATCTTCACACAGCATATGCAGGAAGGCAGAAATGTTTTCATGTCTCTGTTCTCACAAAAGGAACCAAAGACAAGGTGTTGATTTTCAACAAAAGCATGTGTTATATGAGGGGAAAGGGAGAGATGATTTATTTCGCTAGTGCAACAAAATGACTAGGCCAGGAGCTGATTGTGCTTCCACTGAGTGATAATTTTCAGCTTTGGATGGCCTGTTTATATCTACCTCTAATGATTAGCCATTTCTCCTCTGCTTGGTGTGGGTGATGAAGAAAACCACAATGGAAACCTTTATATCTGTCCTGGCAAAAGCAATTTTGCAACGCTAACAAATTTTGATTTAAATGCTTCCTTATGCTGTGACAACCACCATGTCAGTGGACAAAGAATCTATTGAGCGTTCTGCACATGCTTTAGCATGGGGTGGATGTGGCCTTAGAAAATCAGGGATGTTCTGGATAGAAAGAACACTCTAACCCTCATACAACCAACAAGGAGGAAGATTTAAGTCAGCTCTCGGTTTGGCATGTTATCAGAATATTATGATTTGTTTTTAAAACTGGTTTTAACAATAAAGCAGCTACAAATTTCATTACTTCTTTTTTTCTGCCCTTTTATTCGAAATCAACAGTAGACCTCCTTTGTTAATCATACTATTAAAAAGGTGGCAATTACTCTGCATTTTCAATGTCTAAAAAGAAACTTGAAACATTATAAATGGTAGGATGTTTTTCAGCTATAATCATTATAATTATATATGGGTATTAATAAATAATTAATCAGCAATATCAATGAACAGTGCTAATTTATTATATGTTCATCCTTCAAATTTTATTGGGACCAGACACCCTGACAAATACAAAGGGATGGATAGTTCCATATTTTTGTTTGTCCTTTTGTCTTTTTTTTTCAACATAGCCCATGGCTGTGTAAATCAAAACAAAACATCATACACATACTTGAGCACAAACATACACACAAAACCAACAAACCCTTTGTAAAATCAAAAGCAGAAACAAAGAAACTGATTTTAGTCCTTAAATTAACAACAGTGATAGAAATACTATTCCATGCATCTGGTAATAGTAATTCCTAAGAAACAAAAGCAAATTAATGAGAATAATAAAATGGGGCAATAGATGTCTTATGTCCAGATGAACATTTGAAGTGGCTTCTGTTTCCATCCAGAAAGTGAATCCTCATACCATTCTTATAAATTGAAATAGATGAGTTTCACATCCTAGGACCTATATATTCCATTGGAGAAATGTAATACCACAATGTGCCACAATCATTAAAGGATACGTAATGGAGCTTGACAGAATTACATTCCTTTCTCCCCTGCACAGGCAGAACTACATATAGTCTGACAGCAAACCATACAGAGGCTATGCACCGGATTGTCATGAATATATATCTCCAAAGTTAAAGATTATGCAAATGTTGAACTGAATGAATTGCAATGAAATGAAAATCACCTAAAACAAAATGAATAGAAGAGAAGAATGAATGGAAGCACATAATTTTCAAAATGAAAGAAAAACAAAATTGTGTAAACCCTGCAGTACTGGGCAATAAAAGGTGACGCTATTGCGAACACCCACCCAGGCAGTGTGTGGCTGAGTGTTTTATTTATTTCTTATTTACTACATATTCTTGGCTCCTTTGTACAAAATCACTCAGGGCTGTTTATGTTTTATAATATAATTTGCAAACTAAGGGGTAATCTAAAAACCAAGGAGAAAGCAATGTTGGGAGAAAAAGGAAGTGGGGGAAATTAAATACCATATTTCTATAATAACCTGTGTGTTGAGTTGTTACAGTCGTGACCAACTCTTCGTGACCCCATGTCCATGGAGTTTTCTTGGCAGGAATACTGGAGTGGCTTGCCAGTTCCTAGTCTAGCACAACCCAAAATATGAGCAGAAGAGCTGCTGTGAATCAAAGGGATTTAGATATGTGTCAAGTCACCATGTGGCAATAGGCTCAAGAGGCCTACCTTAGTTGGGAGTAACATTTGGATTTAAACTATACCGAGTTGCTAAAATGGTTCATTGGAGAATATAGTTCCAGTAGGTCCAGGTGGAAAGACCTAATCTGAACTCACTGTCTTACTATTTGTTTCTTCTGATGCTGCCCTACCTTTAAATCTAGGTAAATGGAATGGCTACTTAAGTAAGCATTGTATAGAGCTCTGAGATCATGTGGATGTAGTAAGTGATAATTCTGTTTATGGTGGGGGAATATGAAGACCCTTCTACCATACATCCAGCAAGGAGGATGATTTAAGTCAGCTCTCTGTTTGGTAAGTTATCTAAAAATTGTCATCTGACGAAGTGGGCTCTGCTCTTTGTAATTAGGAGTGGGTACAAATTTGCTCAGCTCACTGTCTGAAGCCAGCAAATGTCCTTTTTTAAAATTAAAACATAAACTGTAACTCAAAATTTGCAGTTCTCTGGATCTCCAGTATGGAAGAGAAAATATGTACATGTTAATGTGTGCATTTGAGGACCATGCACATACAAATACTGTATTATTGAGAATATGGTTGCAAAAACGCACCATCTTGAAGAAACACAAGATCAGGAAAAAAACATGTAATCAAGTTATGAAAACTTCAGGAAGTCCAAAGAGCAGGACAGGCTTTTATACTGGAAAAATTGTCATGCTTCCCAAGTTCCAGTTAGGTTCGGAGCAATATGAAACAGAGGTGCCAAAGCAAACATTTTTCATCTGTCCTAACATGAACCTTAATTTTGTGATACAATTCTTAGTATTTACAGTAACTAGTGAAATCAGACACATTGTCCCCCCAGTCCCGAAATAAGGAGTCCACACAGATCATTGGGTTTTAAATCGGGCCAAAACTTTATTAATAACTTTATGAATAACTTTATTATTAACTGTACTGAAACTGTAACTAAATAGTTGTAGCCGAGGGATGGGCCTCCCGTAGTGCAACTTATATTTTAGCCGACAGATGTTGTTTTAGTGTGACGCCATGTTGTGACCCAGTATGGGGGTGCTGTTCAAAGGAAGCATCCCTCCCAGCCAAAACTAGGTCAGCATATTACTTGGGGCAGCCGTACGAGCTCAGTGACTTTATGATCTTTTAATTTACTTTCATTCTGTGGGGTTTACCTATAGGCTGTTATTATATTTGATATTCTGTATTGTACAGCTGCCCTGCTCCCTGTCCAAGGTGCATTTACCATTTTAACGACACAGTCTTGGTCCCATTTTAGTTGCACTACGCGCCATGGCAAAGGAGCTGTTATACATGCTCCTTGCCCGCCACCAAGCCATCTAGCACAGCACAAGGCCCATCCCAAAGTCAGCTAAAATGATATCCAAGCCATCTTCATTCAAATGAATATCATCACTCCTAAAGAGCTTAGGTTGCGAGAATTTTATATCTGGGTGAATAATCACAGAGCTGAGGCCCTGGTGCATAGCAGTAGCAATTTCTCGATTCAAACATCACCTGGCCCGATCCACCTTCAGTGGGTTACGGGCACCCAGCCACACCAGCCGTGGCAATATCGCTGACCAGGCCACGTGGGTACAAGGGAATTGGGCCTTAAAGGCCTGCAGATCTCAATGATCCTCAGAATTAAATCCTCTCCTTTAGCTCTGGTCAGGTGTACAAGTGGAACAGCAATCAGGGCGCCAAAGGCGCAACGGGATGCAACCGTAGAGAAGCTATCCCAGCTCATTCTGTGCTTTCCTCTCCAGTCCAGGAGGACAAGTGGAACAGCCCTCGAGGCATCAGAGGTGCAACGGGATGCAACCCTAGGGAAGCGATCCCAGCTCATTCAGCACTTTCCTCTCCAGTCCAGGTGGACAAGTGGAACAGCAATCAAGGCTTCAGAGGCACAACTGGATGCAACCAAAATGAAGCTACCCAGCTCATTTTGCACTTTCCTCTCCAGTCCAGGAGGACAAGCAGAACAGCAATCAGGGCTTCAGAGGCTCAATGGGATGCAACCATAGGGAAGCTATCCCAGCGCATTCTGTGCTCTCCTCTCCAGTCCAGGTGGACAAGCGAAGTGGCCATCAAGGCTTTAGAGGCACAACGGGATGCAACCATAGAGAAGCTATCCCAGCTTCTTCTGCGCCTTCCTCCAGTCCATCTGGACACAGTTGCCAAGTCCGAGATGAGGACCCCAAGCAGAGTATCAAGCATATTTTGCTGCTGCAAATATTTAGCTGTGGCCACAAATAACGACCTGAAGGCAGTCAGTGCTTCACTGACCTGTAGAAACACAACTCATTAGTGAGACCCACAGCCCCCTTTACAGTATATAATTAATAGAGATGGGCACGACTTGAAAAAAATTTTTTTCGAGTTGTCGTTAGTCGGGCCGGTTCCGTTTCGGGTCGTTTCCATTTTTCGTGAAAATTCGCAAAAATTAGTCAGTTCATTTTTTTGTTTTTTTGTTGTCGTTAGTACTGGTTTTTTTTTTGGGGGACGGGCTCCTGGAGGCACCTCTGTGGGGTGGGTGCCTCCTCTGGCCCGCTATAAAGGGAAAGTGGGCTCCTGGAGGCACCCGTGGGTGCCTCCTATCCTCACCCACTAGGAAGGAGAAGCAGGCTCCAAGAGACCCCTCTACATGGGGGTCTCCCCTCCTCACCTTCTGCTGCTGCAAAATGGTATGCAATAGCCAGGATATTGCCATGTCTGACACACACTGAAGGGAATTGCCTAACTAAGGCTCTCGCACCACCATGTCTCACACAGAAGGGAATTGTGTGCAATGCAAGTACATCTGGCTTAGGGTTAAGGTGGGTTAGGGTTAGGGCTAGGGTTAGGCTAGTGACGGGTAAGGTTACGGTGGGCTAGTGGGTTGCACTTCTGGGTGCCTCTCTGACCCACTAAGAAGACAGTCTGTGACGTATGGGTAAGGAGTCAAGGGTTAGGGTTAGGGTTAGGGGGCTAGGGCAGGTTTTAGGGGGCTTTTTGGCACATCCCAGAAGTCTCCGTGGCCAAGTGGCCATGCAATTGGTGGGATGGCTCCAAAAATTTGCATGGTCGTCCACTCCCACATGGCTGGCCACTCGGCCAGCCCATCATTGAGCAGGTGTAAATAAAATAAAATAAAATAAAATCAATGGAGGACAGAGGAGGAGAGGAGAGACATTTTGTTGCAAGAAAAAAACCCACTGCTACTGTGAAAAATCTGGCAGTTTATAAATTTTCGCGTGTTTCTGTTGTGCTTGTGTGTTTTTGGACCACGATTTCAAAAACAATATTGCATTCGCTGCCCCATTTTGGATCCCCTGCCCGCACCGCATGGCATGGCGACTCGAGTCCGGCTGTCCAGGATGGGGGGGAGGCGGGACCCCCCCTCCAGAAACCACCCCTCCGGTAGGTGCCCTGCACCCTTAGTCAAAGCAGGCATTTTTCCGCCTGCTTTTTTGGCCCGGGAATGGGTGTGGGGAGAGTTTAAAAGTTTTTTCCTGTGCCATCCATGCCGCTTGCTTGCGCTTTAATTGCGGCGGCCGGCGGCCGGCGAGACTGGGCTTTTTGCTGGCTGCCTGCGAGCCTGCGGCAAGTCCCACCAGAGCAGCCCAGGACGGGGGATGGGGGGGAGGCCGGGGACCTCCAGAAACAACCCCTCTGGTAGGTGCCCTGAGGCACGGCAGGTGTTTTTCCACCTGCTTTTCAGCCGGGAACCGGGTTTTTTAACTTTTAAAAACTTTTTTTCTGTGCCGCGTGGCATCGCGTGATCGCGCGATGCAAGGAACGAGCACGACAAATCAGACCAAAACTGTTCGTTCGTCGGTTCGAGCTTGAAGTCTGGCGGAGTAATTCCCGTTACCGTTTCTGTAGAGTAACGGAAACGAGTAACGGAAACGGAAACGGGAATACCGCTAATTCGTGCCCATCTCTAATAATAATAATAATAATAATAATAATAATAATAATAATAATAATAATAATAATAATAATAATAATAATAAATTGACCCCAGTACTGGGCCTTCAAATATGTTTGCCCGAAATAACTGGTGGCCTTTACGATGAGGCTGAACAATATCTGGGCGATCCTTCCCATCCCTGATTTATTGTAAATGGACTCACTTTCAAGATGGAGGGATGCCAGCTTTAATTTTAGTCACTTTAAATTCAAAAAGACTTAGAATTTCCAACCAGTTCATCAGTTATCTAGCACATCCACGTGTACAGGCCACAGAACCACTGCCACATGCGAGGACAGAGGAAATTCAATCCTCTTGCAGAACTACTACCCCACTTAGAGGTTGTACAGCTGGTAGCTATAATTGTGCCAAGATGAAATTATATCCTCAAAGCTAGCAAAGAAGTTCTGCATATGTATTTCACAAATAGTGACATAATGAATCGCACAGCGCCACTGTGAAATCAAATAGTACGATGTGGACTGTCTGGAGATGATATCTTGTAACCTCTTGCAGGCATAATGTTAAGTTCTTCCAACCGCATTCCAGCTTATGGCTTTTGCAGAGCCTAGAACTCTACTGGTGAGGCTGGCCGGGCCATTGTGCAAGAGGTTTCCTGCTAATGTAATACAAACAGTAATCAGTAAGCTTTCTCTTTACCATTAAGAGCCAGATGAAAAGCTGGTTGTGCTTAGTCAAAATCCATTTAGTTCCACCATGTAGAAAACATTCAGGTAATTTGTGATGGCAACATTGCTGACCCTCAGACAAAAGGACCCTTAAATAAAATGATGCTGCTTCTTTAATGCCCTCAAAAGGAAAACAATTTTGACTTGTTGTAATATGCATAGTTCTCTAGATCGATTATGAGCCAGATGACATAGGAACAATTTTGATTAATAGTTCTAATGACAAGCAGGGGGCTCTAGCTAACTTGAATAACATACATAAATGCCAAGTTGATGCAAATTATATTGAATAACATTTAGTAGGTGATTATATTGATTGATTGATTGATTGATTGATTGATCAGAGAAGCATATTGATACTCTGCCTACACTTTATTCACATTTTATTGGAACTCCATATGAAAAAGCTTAGTTTATTCCAGGGAACAACTGTCAATGCCTTGGGGGTTGAGCATGTGCCATCTGGGCAGTGGTCACCCAGCTGCCTCACTAGAGGGAAAGTCAAAAATCCATGTAGTGTTCTTATTCTTGCTAGTCACAATCATAAGTTAGTCCTATAAGCATGGTTTAGAACTGACAACATGCACGATCTAGAAAGGTTATAAACAAAGCGTTCTGCTTATATAATGCCCCATACCACTACAAGTAGTCTCTGGGCAGTTTAGAATTTTAATTACAGTGTGCAGGCTACACAACAAGCAACAACAACAACACCCAACTAATGTGCAGATTAGTCTCTCTTCTGATTCCATGAATGCTACGTTATAACTGATGATTCCATAAGATTGAGGTTATACTCATTCATTTATTGCCCCATGCTCAGTGGAGAATAATACAGCCCAACACATTTTAGATATATTCAAGTTAAGAACAGGGAGTCAGGAGAGGTCTTTTATATCACTAAAAGGTAAACCTAAGCTACAAAGAGCATGTGAGAAGAAGAAACATTTCAGTACTGTCAAACTGCCATTAATAGGGAGATTTAATATAAATAAAGCTCTCGCTATAAAACATGTTGGGATGCTCACTTTTGTACATATATGCTGTCTTTTTTTTACATGCTCCCAACTTTAAATCTATCCCCACTGTCTATTCAACTGTATTGTTTCCATTTGCTTTCTCATGAAACAGAAAATAGAATTGTATGCCCCAGTTCCTAACAGCATAGCTACTCAATATAGCAAACGTGGTAGGGGTAAAATTTTACATTATCCTGGTCTACTGTATTCGCAGGGGCTTTTTTTTTTTTTTTTTTTGGAATTCAGAGATACAGGATATTTTGATGTTCAGCAGTAGTTCCTTTCAGATGCCTCTATGCCAAAGATGGGCAAAGCTCCCACTCAGTGATAAGTTCAAGAACATTTTGTTTGTATTTCTCTTTGGGGCATTTTGGGCAATCTATTCCCAAACTATTTTGTATTCAGTTTATGAAAATATCGTAGACTGCCATATCTCTTAATGAGATCTATAAAGGGAAAACTGAGCTACTAAATTGAGTGAATAATTGAAAACTAGATAATAATTACATTCCAGGTTGAACCTGTATTGGGGAGCATGAATTTGGTCAGTCCATGTCAGGCAAAAAGAAAAAAAAATTCATTCCACTCTCTCTCAACCTTCCCTGTGCATTCAGCAAACATTTAGAGGGAGAATGAGGTGACAGTGGCCTCCTAGTTTGTGTAATCAAAAGTCTGAAGTAGCTGGGGCTGTGCACATATAGGTGCTACTCAGACCTGAAAAATTCCCAGCAAACACATGGGATCTTACCCCGAGCACCAACAGGAATATGCTCAATCAGAAAAATATAGTGGGCTTGGGAAGGTGCAAAAGAGAGCAACCAAAATCATTACTGGGCTGAATCAACTCCCTTATGAGGAAAGGCTAAAACATTTGGGGCTCATTAGTTTATAAAGAAGGCACCTGGGGGGGGATATGATTCAGTCATACAAAGCAATGCAGGGCATGAGTAAAGTGGATAGAGGGAAGCTCTTCTCCCTCTCACAAAATACCAAAACTAGGGGACAGACACTCAAATTGAGGGCTGGGAGAGTAAGAAATAACAAAGAAAATATTTATATCGCCCAGTGCATTGTTAGTCTGTGGAACTCCCTGCCATAGGAGGTAGTGATGGCATCTGACCTGGGTGCCTTTGAAGGGGGATACAAGGGCAAGGGGCCCGTTTACTGATGGGGATCACCCCCTTTTTGCCACGGGATAAGCAATCCCCTGTAACCCTTCTATCCCCTTTCAATACTCGGTTGCCTGTTTTATTATTATTATCTATGTATTTATTATTTATTATATATCCATATGAGCAGGGGACGGCCCAGCACCTAGGCCTGCCATATGGCGCTGCACGCCCGCAGTTGTGAAGGAGGTTTTATCCATGCTGGCAGTCAGCAAGCGGCCATCCCAGAAGAGATCAGTGGGCGGGAAAGGCACAGTTGCCTCGCAGGGCTAAAGCAGCCCAGGGAGTGCCAGCAATCAGTCAACATAGGCGAACTAGGCACGGCGTGCCCTAGTGTGCCTGGAGAGCTGCTCCGAGGCTTGAGCAGTCAGCGGAACCTAGAATGCAGGCAATCAGCTGGCCAAGCAAGCCATGGCGTGCCTGTGGGGCCTCGCCGAGGCTCGGGATCCCACAGGGGTGCCGGCAATCAGCCAGCCAATTATGCCCAATACACAGGCAGGCTAGGGGACAGCCTGCCAAAGATGAATTCTGGTGATCGGCCGGATAAGGTGATCCGCTGCGTGGGTGAGCCAAGTGCAGCGGACTAGGCGTGGCATGCAAAAGTGCACCCGGGAGGTCTCATTGAGAGTGAAGCAGCTGGCCAGCGGTCCTCCCACTCGCTCGGGAATCGCTGATCGCTGGCCCTATCCAGATTTTTTTTCCAATTCAGTTACGGAGCTGCCCCCTGATCGGGTGTTTCCAGGATGGGCAGCTCAGGCCTTAACGTAGGCGGACTAGCGGGGCCTCGGAGAGCGCTCCTGAGCCAGCAGGCGGTCATCCTGCTTACCGCCCCAGCCTTCCCCCTTCTCTCTCTCTCTCTCTCTCTCTCTCTCTCTCTCTCTCTCTCTCTCTTTTTTTTAATTAACTGCACCTGACGATCGGGTAAGTCGGCCCACGGACCGGCAACTCGGGCTGGGGAGGGGAGATGGAGTTTGTGTGGGGGGGTGAAGGATGATGGCCCTAGAAGGGCTGCCCCACTCCCCAGCTAGAAGCCCTCCCATTCCCAAAGCCCAGAGGGGTGCCGCTGGTGGATATCACCCGGGGCTCAGCAGCAGCACGAGCCCCACATGCCTCCCACGTTGCCAGAGATCCTCCGATGTCCTCCTCTGCTGTGCAGTTCGACACGAAAGAGGAGGGTTGTAGCGCGGGCTGCCATTTTAAGGGCTTTGATCCCCACACAGCCCAGGGATCACGTGCTCTCCTCTTTCGCGCCGAAACTATGGCTAACAGGGAGACAAAGCAGCCCCAATCTGGGACAAGCCCGTCGGGAGCCTACATAATCTAGAAAGACCTTTGATCTAATCTGACATTTCTATGCGCATGAATTTAGAAAAACCTGGTCTCGTTTATTCCTTAGCATTTAAGAAATGAAACAGCCCAATTTTTACACAATTTTACACAACGTTTACACAATTTGTTTCTAAAAACATATGCACCAACGTATTGATTTAGATCAAAGTTTTTTTCCCTTGATTCTGTGCCTATAAAAGCAAATTGAATCAATACACATACTTTTGTATTCCTTCATCAAAGTCTGTTTCTCATTTATTTATTTATTTATTTATTTATTTATTTATTTATTTATTTATTTATTTATTTCCATTTATATAACTCCTGATTTTCTCAAAGGAACTCTGGGCGATGAACAACAAATAAACTGACAGTTCAGGAAAGCAATAATTTTTCTTGTTGTAAACCGCCCTGAGTCCCCTATGAGGGAAATAGGTGCGGTATATAAGTTTGAAAATAAATAAATAAATAAATAAATAAATAAATAAATAAATAAATAAATAAATAAATAAATAAAAAAAATGAAACTGGCAAATCAAGATTAATTAAAAAAACCATGAACAATGAGTGTGTGAAGAGTCACTTGAATTTCAGATATTTATCTACACATCTTGAGGTGGGATCACAGACAGAGACATCAGAGGAAAACTAGATGCAAGGAAGTGGGCAAAGGTGCACATACCAGTTTTCATAATGTGCAATGTGATCCCCCATATACCTTTTCACATTGAGGCTATATAAATTTTAATCTAAAATAAATTAACCTCATTATAACGTTTTTGAAAAGTCCAGAAAATTATTGCCTATGTTAAAGTAGAATTTTAAAATATAATACAAAATTCACATTTTTAAAGGAATTTATTTGGATGTGAAAATTTTAATTTAGTATTTATGGGAAATGATACCTCATACTTTAATGAGATTCTTAGAGTCTTGCTGTTATTTTGAAAAAAATACATGAGGAGATGCGTAAGGGACTATTGATACACTTATGCATAGACTAATGGAGTTCTCATGTATTCAGATATCACAAACCCATCATACTGCAGTTCATCACATTTCATGTCAAATTATGTTCTGAAATGCATTAAAAAAACAGACCTTTTGAGAACCTTGCTTTGAGCCACAGGTGGGCATACATCTAAACATTTAATGAACATTCTAAAAATTAGATTTATTCTTTGCCCAAGGTGCAACTACAAGTCCTATCTAATCAAACATGATTGCTTGGCTTACTGAGCACTCTCCGGTTTAAACCTCCATGTCACTTTCTGTGGAGTTGTAAAAAGTAATCATCAAAGCTCTGTCAATTTGTGCATCAGCAGGAGCTAGCCAGCACATTATTATTTTTTGAAATGTTTTCTTACAACGCATGCATGATGGATAAGTCATAAAAAGTTAAAACACATAAAATTTATGTTCAAAGAGGTAATGTATTTTTGTTTCTTTAACTAACAATAAATTATTTCAAATGGCTTTTAACCATGAATGATAGCTCTGTGCAGGACTGAGATGGACCCGTCCTCCAAATTGATACTAATGGCACAAGAGTTATTAGCCAAATTAATATAAACCCTTATGACTGAGGCTTTTTCATCTTTCTGTGAAAAGGGGATAAATAATGAGAGTGTTCTAAAACAAGGGATGAAGAGCAGAGGGTGGTGAGTACATGTGTGTGTGTGCATTTTATTAAAAATGCCTCCATGATATTTTGAAAACTGACTGAAATCATACCAACTTTCTGACAATATATTTGCTATATGCTGGAGTAAGGAGACTCTGACTTGGGTAGTTTGGCCTGTGGTTTTCTTCTACCTTATCCATCAAGGCAAATGGTGAAGGATGTTGGAACTTATAGTCCAAAATATCACATAGGCCAAAGGCTCCGCACTCCTACATGATGCCATTTATCTGGTTCCTCTTGCTTGATTGCTTCACTGTCATTCTTACATTGAGGTCAGTCCTCCAATGATAGAAAAACTGAAGAAAGGGATAGCATATTATGGGGACAAATGTATTCTAAGACAAACAAGAGTGCTTAATGGAATATATTAAGCCTGGTTTATTTGCAAGTAAAAAAAAAATAACAAATTATGGCTTCTTGAGACATAAAATGAAGTGATAAATACACATTTTCCTTAAAGGGCTGAACCTAGTTAATTGAAATAAACTGGAGTTGCTATAGGTTTGTTTTAAACGATTACAACCACACTAATAAATGTCCAACCTGCATTTTAAAAATGTGGACATTTGAGCACCACACAGTTCCCTCTGCCCCCAAGCCTGTCTATCTGCCTATGTAGTATGTTAAAATAAACAAATGAATTTAGGATGGGGGCAGCATCCCATTTTCAACCCTTGCAAAAAGCAATGCATATGCACACAATAGATATGTTCCTTAAAACACAAATGTATTGGGACATATATTGATTGAGAAGGTTCTTTCATTCCTGTATTCCTGTTCCCCCAAGATCAACAGGAGATCTACAGCCTCTTGTGGAGGTTTTGGCATGACACGTACTAACTAGAGATGGGCATGAATAAAAAAATGGTATTTTGGTTTTTCGTTTTTCGTTGAGGGGTCCGTTTCAGTTCATTTCTGTTTTCATGAATTTTTGAAAAAGAATTTTTTTCATTTATTTGTTTTTTGTTTTTCATTTTTACCTGGGTTTTGTGTGATTTTTAAAGCATTTCCGTGTGTGGGCGTCCCCCAACACCCCAGAACAGAGGGAAAACACTAAAAAAATTGGTGTTGCCAAGGGTGCAAGGCAGCCGCAGAGTGACTGCACTGCGGGGCAGGGGAGGGTACTCACCGAGAGGTATGCACGAACACAGTCACACAGGGAGGCAGCAGGACTGAAGCTAGAGAGAAATCTCTTCTTTCTCTCCCCTAAGAGCCAGGCTGCAGCCGGCAGGAACACAGAGAGACACACCTGCCTGGCTGGCCTAAAGTGAAAATAAACGAGTTGCAGTCAGCAATCCCACCCTAACTCCCACTGGAGACTGCAAGGAGGATGGGGGCTGCCAGAGCTTTTTATGCCCTCTGTGGCTGCCAGACCTGCCCAGTCTGCAACCTGGGCATGCTATTGGTTGAAGTTGTCCAAGAATTTACATGATCCCATCACATGGCTTGCCTCCATTTTGTGGCTGGCAGTGGCGACATCCATTTTGTCATCCTTAAAGGGAAAAGAAAGATACATCACGATGGGAGAAGACAAAAACAAACATTTTAAGGACCCCACCCCCCTGGTAGGTATTATCAGACAGTATAAATAATTCTCGCTGTGTTTTTATGGATGTCCAGGGTGTTTTTTAACATTTAAAACAGCTCATTTCATTGTGCGTCGCCATTAACGAAAAATGAAACGTAACGGACCTAATTTTCGTGGTTCTGTTTGGTTTGTTCCAATTTCATCACAATGTTTGTTATTCATTTCATTACATAACAGAACAAATAACAAAAAAAGAAATGAAAAAAGTTCATTTTGTGCCCATCTCTAGTACAAACCTCTGAACTGAAGATATATCCTTGGCTAGGAGCTCACTGCCTTCCATGGGTGTGAATCATCAGAGGTGTCAGTTAACAGTGCTACTCCTGAAAATGTTTTATTGCACATTTTACACAGAAATGAGGAGGACTTTCTTGGTGGACTATGGAACTCCCTTCTAAGGGAAGCTAAGCTAAGTTCAAGTTGTCCTTCTGGCAGACAAAAACATTTGCATGGAGGTAGGCTTTAGTTAGTAATTGACTGTAGAGGAAACTGCCTTTTAATAAAGGTCAAGTGCTGTACTTAGTGTGTATGTGAGAAAGAGGCTGTTTATTGTAGTTTTTGTTGTTGTTGGGGGGGGGTCCTGTCCTAAAAGCTGGTAATCCAAGCCTTTCTGTTTCTGTCCAAAGAAACTCTAAGTCAGAAATACAATGAAATAACTGAACTAAACTACACTAGTTAGTTTTGGTAATTTTCAAACTCTCAACAAGCTAAGACTCCTGCAAAATTGCATCCTCTTGGCTTCTTGTCAAAGTGGGACACCTAGTCCCTCTTTCTACCCCACATTATTTTTTTACCTGCTGCTCTGTGTAAGAAATTGCTCAGTTCTGTGCAGTTCCAGGCCTTTTCTAGAGAATCTTCCACAGGAATCATATTCTCCACAGACTGGCTGCAAGATTAATTTCCTTATTTATATTCCTACAAGGATCAAAACTGAACAGGTGGCTGAAACAGAAAACAGGGTGAAGATGATTTCTCACACCATTCCTTCAGACAAAGGTAAGGTGACTGCAATATTTGCACATGACAAGCCCACGTCACACCACCAACCCAATATCTGTCTCCTGTATTCTTGCTAAGGTCCTGCCGGTGTTATAAAAAGTGTCAATACCAGTGAATCCAACCTCAGTGAAACTCATGGCAGATGAAGCCTAGGATGCTCTGAGGGAACAATTTCCTAAAGTTTAAGATCTGTACAAATCCACACATGAATCTTAGAAAGCCCCCCCCCCCAACATACACAAGCACACATACATACTTTACATACTTAACTCCCAGATTTAGAAGCCCCAATAAATCTGGAAGTTGAGTCATGGCAACTGAACATCTTTTCTTGTGAAATTGAAACATTTCTCTATTCATCCAATGTCGGCTACGCCGGCAGCTCGTCTGCCGCGCGGGGCCCGCCTTGCCCTCTCGCGAGAGGAGCGAGAGGAGCGGGTGGAGCTTGTTGCCCTGGGAGGGAGGGGGAGGAGCGCCCTATAAAAGGGGCTGCTCCGACCCCCACCTCAGGGCATTTTGTTCTGGCGTTCGACGGGGGAGGATCGCCGAACGCCGCCTGGGCGCCGCCATTTTGAGGCCACTGCCTCGTGGCGGGCGCCATTTTGGATTCGGCCGGGCGCGGCCGGAGAGCGCGGCTGCCGCTTGGTGCGGCCATCGGAGCGCCGGCGCGGCGGGGCTCCGCAACAGAGCCGGAGAGCAGCGCCGCGGGTTGCGGCCTCCAGCAGAGCGCCGGCGGACGGATTGGGGGAGCGGCATCAGCCCTCCCCCCCGCGTGAGCTTTGGCCCGCGCTGGGCTGGGCCTGGGCCCGGATCCGCCCCGAGGGTCCCCATCCCGGGCGGGCAGGGGGAGAGAGGGGCTAACCGCCGGGGCCCCAGCGGGTCCCGTGCCTTCCCCGGGTTCCCGGGGGTGGGGGGGAACTTGCGGCGAGCGCGAGCCCAGGGGGCGGCCCTACGGGGGCCTGTGTGGCTGGAGCCTCCGAGGCAGGCCGGGGACGGGTCGGGCAGTCGGGGCCCTGGCCTTGGGCCTGCTTGGTCGTGGGGGTGTGGTCGGCCGTGCGGGGACAGGCGGGCTCGACCTGGAGTGGCTTGGTTTGAGGGCCGCCCGGGAGTCCTAAAGCGGGCCTGGGCGGGGGTGGGCCGTAGGCCTGGGTAGAGTCTTGGGCCAGAGGGAACCCCCAGGGCCTGGGCAGCGGAACAGGGCTCGCCTCCTCCTTGCACCAGAACAGCAACTCGGAGCCTCCTGCCTGGGGTCTCTGGAGAGGGGCCTAGGGGAGGGAGGCGTCGTGAGGCCTCGGGCCGCAGCGGGGCCTTGGGGCCGAAGTGAGTGGGGGGAGCGCCTCAGTCGAGGGTAGGGCCTGCCCCACTTTACCCCTTCCCACCTATACCCCTGGCCGGCTGCCTCCTTGTAGGCCATGGCGCCCAAGAAAGGCAAGCCGGCAGGCAAGGGCAAGGGCCCGGCTAAGAGGCCTTGCCCTGTCACTCCGCAGTCGGAGCCCTCATCGGAAGAGGAGGGCTGGCCAATATGGCTGGAGTTGGAATCACGCCTCATTGCATTAGAAACAGCTAAAGGCGTGAGCGCGCCGGAGGCCCGGCCAGGCCCTGCACCTAGAGCAGGGGCCAGGCCTTCCAGGTCCAGGAAGAGGGCTCAGTTAAAACAGATGGCTAATGACTTCTCTGCCCGTTTTGCCAGACTGGAGCAGTTGGAGGCGAACACAGCAGCCGCAACGGCTGGGGGAGGCCCTCCAGCAGCAGGCAAGCGGACGAGGGTGCCTTCACAGGGAGCGGCAGTGGTGGCAGCCAGCCCGGAGATCATCGAAGACGAGGAGGGCACAACGCTTCCCGCGCCGGAGACCGCGTCAACGAGTGAGTTGGCTCCTGCACCGGACACTACACCAACACTGACATGGCCGTGGGCGGCTGGCGTGGCGGCTACTGGGTCGGCTTCCCCATCGGGGTGGCCGGCTCAGGCGCCGGCTGCGCAACAGCCCTTTCCCGCGACGTGGCCGCCTTGGCTGACCGCGTATGCGGCCAGCCAGGGCGGCCAGCTGCCGGGCCTGGGCGGGGTGCCGGGGCAGCCCACCCCGCCTGGCGGGTCACTGGGGCAGGTACTGGGGCCGGCCCCAATGGGCGCGGCGGGCTGGCTGCCGGGGCAGGCGCTGGCCTGGGGCGCCCTTGGACAGGCGGCACAGGGCTTGGCTGTTGGGCCGGCCTCTGGCTGGGCGCCGGGATACGCTGGCGTGGCCGCAGCGGCGCTTCCCTTTGGGGACTATGCTTCCCCTTTTGGGCATCATTTGGCCCAGGCCACCAAGGAGAAGATATGGCGGGGGGAATTCCTGGATATATTTAGTCTCCTGAATAGGGAATTGGATTCCAAGGAGCTAGATAAGGAGGACCCCCAGGATAAGGACCGTAGGCTGAAAAAGAAGCCGGAACGTTCATGGGCCACGTGGCTGCCGGCTTACATGATCTACATGTCTCTCTCGCTCCAGGCCCGGCCATGGCGGGCACAGTCGATGCTGAAGTACATGGATCTTATCTATCGGGCCTTTGTGGATTTTCCGGGGCACACTTGGCTTTTGTATGACGAAGAATTTCGTCGTAGAGCCGCCCTCGATCCCTCCATCAGGTGGGATGAACCGCTCCCGCCTATTTGGCTGCAGTTTATGACCCCGGTGAGGCCAGCCTTGGGGGACCGGTATGATAGTGGCCACTTGATTCGGAAGGGACCTACCAATGCAACTGCCCGCGCCACAGCGGGCCAGCCGGTTCAAGTCCGGCTGGTCTGCTGGGAGTACAATGGCCAGGGCACCTGCAACCGGAAGCCGTGCCGTTTCAAGCACGAGTGCTCGGTGTGCGGAGCTCAGCATCCCGCCACTAGCTGTAGCAGAGCCCGCCCGCAGCAAGGACGGGCACGGGACGGGGGAGGTAACAGGAAAGCAGGGGGCAGCGAGGCCGCCGCTGCAAAAGGGCCCCAGCCCAATTAAGGTGGGCGTGTTGCGGAGATGGGCGGAGGAGTACCCGGATCGGGCAGCCGCCCAGTTCCTGGTGGAAGGTTTTACGTTTGGTTTTCGTATTCCGTTTGAGGGAGTTAGACAGCCAGTCCTGGCCAAGAACCTCAGGTCCTTGCTGGGCGCAGAGGAGGTTGCCAGAGCCAAGATCGACAAGGAGGTCCTAGAGGGAAGGGTCCTGGGACCTTTCGCGGAGCCCCCCCTACCCAACTTCAGAGTCTCCCCATTGGGGCTTGTACCCAAGAAAGCACCAGGGGAGTTTAGGTTAATCCATCATTTGTCCCACCCGAGCGGTTCTTCGGTTAACGATGGCATCCCGCACGACCTGTGTACCGTGCGGTACACGTCTTTTGATGCCGCAGTGCGCATGGTTCGAGCCTGTGGCTTGGCCGCGGAGATGGCGAAATGCGACATTAAGTCCGCCTTTCGCCTTCTCCCAGTGCACCCGGGAGACTTCGAGCTCCTGGGCTTTCGGTTTGGGGATCAGTTTTTCATGGACCGAGCACTCCCCTTTGGATGCTCGGTGTCCTGTGCGATTTTTGAACGCTTCAGTTCCTTCGTGGAGTGGCGCCTCAGGCGAGTGACCGGCCTGGCCAGCACGGCCCACTACCTGGATGATTACCTTTTTTGTGGGCCGGCCGGGTCTGGTAGATGCCAATTCCTCCTGGACAGCTTTCGGGCCTTGGCAGGGGAGCTGGGGCTCCCCTTGGCAGAGGAGAAGACAGAAGGGCCGCTAACTACACTGACTTTCCTGGGCGTGGAAATTGATTCCAAGGCCCAAAGCTGCCGCCTGCCCCAGAACAAGCTGCAGGACCTTAGAGCTAGGATCCGCGCGGCACGGGCTCGCAGCAAGCTGTCGCTCCGGGAGCTCCAAGAGCTGGTCGGCCACCTGAACTTCGCGTGCAAGGTGGTGGCGCCTGGACGGGCCTTCCTGCGTAGGCTGTGTGCGGCGATGGCGGGGCTCCGCAAGCCGTCACATAGAACCAGGGTCACGGCCGAAATGAGGGAGGACTTGGCCGTGTGGGGGACCTTCCTGGAGAGCTTTAATGGGGTGTCATTCTGGAGGAATGAGCTGCGGCTGGGGGCCCATTTCCAAGTACAGACAGACGCCGCAGGTGGCCTGGGCTTTGGAATCTACTGGAGGGGGTTATGGTGCAGTGGCTCTTGGCCAGCTGCCTGGCAAGACGACGGGACAACAAGGGACCTTACGTTCCTCGAGCTGTTTCCCATTTGGGTCGCCCTGTACATTTGGTCTAAGGAATGGGCCAACTCTGTCGTGCGCTTTTGGTGCGACAATTTGGCCGTAGTTCACGTGATCAACAACTTGACCTCCCGTTCCCCCAGGGTCATGCGCCTGGTGAGGTCTTTTACCTTGCGGACGTTGCAGTATAATATTGTAGCACACGCACGCCATGTACCGGGGGTGAATAACCGGATTGCCGACGCTTTATCCCGCCGACAGGCCGAGCGTTTCCGGGCCCTGGCCCCAGGAGCGGCCGCCCTACCTGTGGAGATCCCGGAGGAGGTATGGCTGGTTGGCGCGCAGAGGCCGACCGTGCTATCTGCCTCTCTGTCGCTCCCAGGACATGGAAGGGGTATGCGTCGGTAATGGGAGAGTTTTCAGCCTTCAGGACATCGCAGGGCCTGGAGCATATCTGGCCCCTGCCGGTGGAACACCTGCAGCGATTCCTAGTTCACTTGCACCGCAAAGGGTTGGCCCCCAGTTCCTTACAAGGAAAGTTGGCAGCCCTGGCCTTCTACGCGAAGCTGCGGGGATGCACGGATACTACAGGGGACTTCCGGGTGAGGGGTATGATAGCGGGGTGGAGCAGGGAAAGGGGCAGGGTTGCGGACCCCCGTTTCCCGCTCACCCCCAGCATCCTGGCGGAGATGAGTGCCAGGTGGCCCGCAGTATGCAGGGATGGTTTTGAAGCGGCATTGTTTCGGGCTGCCTCCATTCTAGCCTTCTTCGGGGCCCTACGTGTAAGCGAACTGGTAGCAGCGGGTCGGCGGGACACTTCCTTTGCGGCCCTCCGGGTCTCTGACATTATGCTGGAGCCCGGCCTCTTAACGGTGCGCATTAGGAAGTCCAAAACGGACCAAGGGGGTAGGGGCTTTGTGTTTCGGCTTGGCCCCTGTTCCGTCAGCGCTATTTGCCCAGTCCGGGCCCTTCAAGAGTACATGGCCATAAGAGGGACCGCAGATGGCTATCTTTTCCAACACAGGGATGGGGGGCCCCTAACTAAATTTCAATTTAGCAACTTATCGGGACGGGTATTGCGGGAGTTGGGCTTGGGGGCGCTGAAGTTTGGGACACATTCGTTTCGAATTGGTGCGGCCTCCACGGTGGCCGCCCTGGGTTACGACCATGGAGTGATCCGTAGGTTGGGCAGGTGGGCTTCATCCTGCTATAAGCGTTATGTGCGGCCGTTGCCGCCGGTTTAATCTGTTGTTTTATTTCCTCAGATGCCAGCGGCCGGGCCTCCCGTTGGAGAGTGGTAATTCTGGGACACAGTTACATATATTGGGCCGAGAAGTTCGCCCGCAGGTCTGGCTGGGGGCCCAATTTAGGGCTCGGCGACAGGGCGGTTGTTGAGTGGCGAGGGAGGAGGGGGATGTCCTGGCGGGAGTTCCTCAGCGTGGCAATGACCGCGGCGCTCGGGAGGGTGCCAGACGTCTTACTGGTACACCTGGGGGGTAACGACCTGACCAGGCAGACGGGCAAGTCCCTCATCGTGGAAATCTTGCACGACCTCGCGACTTGGAGAGCCAAATATCCGGCCTGTCGCATTGTGTGGTCGACGCTGATCCCCCGCCAGACCTGGAGGGCGGCGTGTGACCCCCAAAAGCTTAACCGGTCTAGGCGGGGTGTTAACCAAGAGGTTTGTAGGGCGGTTTGCCGGGAATTTGGGGCGGTGGTGGGCCACCCTGACTTTAATGTGCGCAGGAATGAGCTCTACAGGCCGGATGGCGTGCACCTCTCAGATGAGGGAATGGAGCTATTCCTGCGTGATTTGCGGAGGGGCCTGGAGGCTGAGCTCGCTCTGTTGGATGGGCGACCGGGGCCATAGCAAGGCTAGGCCCGCGGCGGTGGCGGCTGAAGCAGAGGGGGCAGCGGTGAGTAGACAACGAACATCTGTCCCCAACTATCCTATACCCAGGGCACGGCGGATCAGGAGGTCTCCGTGCCGGGGGAAGACACGGGGATGCCTCCCTGCACTGGGTATCACCCCAGCTTAAGCCCATCTCATGCAGGGAGGGGTAAGATCATCAACTGGCCTGGCGGGGGGCAGTAGGTTGACTGCCCAGCCGGGGGTTGTAACTCGCCCATTGCTGCCCGGTTGGAGGGGTCCCGGGAGACCCCACGGTTCCAACCTGTATGCTGATGCCAGGCCCCTCCTTGTTGATTGTTGAAAGGTTGTGTTAATAAAGTGTGGCCCAGTTTACCCCAGATACCTGTCTCGTCTCGTTATTTCGAGTGGGAGGGCAATGTCGGCTACGCCGGCAGCTCGTCTGCCGCGCGGGGCCCGCCTTGCCCTCTCGCGAGAGGAGCGAGAGGAGCGGGTGGAGCTTGTTGCCCTGGGAGGGAGGGGGAGGAGCGCCCTATAAAAGGGGCTGCTCCGACCCCCACCTCAGGGCATTTTGTTCTGGCGTTCCCCACCCACCCGCCACGCGTGGAAGGCTAGTGTGAGTCTGACTGGTCGCCGGTTTCGGGGCCGGATAGGAATTTTTGACCCGCCCTCTGATTGGCCGTTGAGAGCGGGGATTTTTCGCCTATCCCACACTGGTGTTAGGGTATCCCTGAGAGCGCAGTAATTGGTCACACTGGCGGCTGAAGCAGAGGGGGCAGCGGTGAGTAGACAACGAACATCTGTCCCCAACTATCCTATACCCAGGGCACGGCGGATCAGGAGGTCTCCGTGCCGGGGGAAGACACGGGGATGCCTCCCTGCACTGGGTATCACCCCAGCTTAAGCCCATCTCATGCAGGGAGGGGTAAGATCATCAACTGGCCTGGCGGGGGGCAGTAGGTTGACTGCCCAGCCGGGGGTTGTAACTCGCCCATTGCTGCCCGGTTGGAGGGGTCCCGGGAGACCCCACGGTTCCAACCTGTATGCTGATGCCAGGCCCCTCCTTGTTGATTGTTGAAAGGTTGTGTTAATAAAGTGTGGCCCAGTTTACCCCAGATACCTGTCTCGTCTCGTTATTTTGAGTGGGAGGGCAATACATCTGTGAAGATTCTCAGTCATCCAGGTGAGGTTATCTGGAAGTTGAGTCCTGGCAATTGGACTTCTTTTCTTAAGAAATCAAAACATTTTGCTACTCATCCAAGCAGCTTTCTGACTTAGTGGCATGTCCTCCAATTTATAGTTCACCTTGATTTCACATATCTGGCCTGAACAGGCTTATAAGTTGGACAATGGCCTGAATAGGCTCATTAGCTGGACAATGGCCTGTGGCCCATGAAAAACCCACCTATGCAACCCTTCCCAAAACCTATTAAGTATGGGTTGTTAACTATGGCCCTGCTGGTGGAGGTGTGAAGTGCTTCTGATTTGTCTGCAGATTGATGAAAGGGCAGATTGATAAGTAGCAGACAGATTGTGTCTGAGTCCCCCCATCCCCACCCCCACCCCGAAGACAGTGCTTAAGGCCTGTGGATATCCAAAGTGGACCGTTGACAAAGCAGTGTCTTGATCCAGAAGAAAAATGTATCAGACTGAGACCTAGAGCTGACAGAAGAACCTGGTCATTCCATGCATGGCTGGAGTTTTTTGGCAATACTACATCCCTGTTTACTTCAAATCCACAAACACACTAAGGCAGAGACTTGTCCATCCAAAGGACCTGACACCAATACATAAGAGGAGCAAAATAGTATATGCAGTCCAATGCAGGGTATACAGATCTCTACACTGGAGAAACTAAATAGCCATTAAACTGGAGGATGGGCCAACACAGGAGGGGCAACAGCTCAGGACCAGAATCAGCAGTGTGATTCCATTGAAGTACAAAGGGCACTCATTCAAAGATGAGGATGTACGCATATTAGACAGAGAAGACAAGTAGTTCGAGAGAGGGGTTCCGGAAGCCATTCATGTGAGTATTCAAAACCCCTCTCCCAACAGAGGTGGGGGCTCAGGCACAATCTGGCTGCTACGTATCAAGCAGCCCCTTCATCAATCCCCTGACAAATCAGAAGCACTTCACACCTCCACCAGCAGGGCCATAGCTAACACCTCATACTTAATGGGGGTTGGGAAAGGTTGCATAGCTGGGACTTTCATTCACCCTAGGCCATTGTCCACCTAACAAGCCTGGTTAGGCCATTGCCCAACTTATGAGCCTATTTAGGTGTGTGGAAGTCCCAACTATACAAACCCCAGTAAATAAATCTCATACCAAATCTCATAACTGCAATGTTTTTCCATTTCCTTCTCAGCCGCACCCCACACAAAAAAACCTCTAAAAAGAATGTCCTCCTCTGTAACTAGAAAGGCTTGGTGATGTACATTAAAAACCTGTCTTTTAACAATACATCTTTTTTTAAAAAAAGTCTATTGAGGAAAGGGGTTGTACTGGGAGCATGAGTACTGAAATTGGGCTCCTAAGGGGCCACACTTAGTCAACCTCTGCTCTAGATAGGGAAAAAATATCCCAAGATAATATGTCCACACCACACAATTGGCTGTAGAAAAAAATATTTATGCTAGTACATATCGCTGCATTGCCTTAATTCTTAATTTTCATTTGACTTCCTATGCCAGATTGCCTAATGGGGGTCTATTTGTCCAACACCATTGTTTCGTTTAGCTTATTTGTTGAAAAGGGACCAAATCCACATTACTTCTGTCAACGCTGACAAGCCGTCAGGATGCATCTTAATTATCCCTGAGAGATACATGGGTAAGTGGATACTTCTTTGGCATATTTCTATTGATTTGACAGATGCAGCAAAAGGACATACATACATTATACATTCATCTACCATCTTTGTTATGGAGATTTAGTTGGGTTCAAAATTCACTTACCTTCCAAAACAAATTGAAGATCTATGAAAGTTGTTTTTGAAAATAAGGCCAAAACACACTTTTATACTCTCTTGCTGAGAAAAACATTGGAGCCACCAGACTCCACTGATTTATGTATATATCTTTCAATACTTCTTGTAATGTCCAATGCAACCTGCAGCCTAGCTGAAGCAGGAGGACAAATTTCACATAGCTATTTACTCAAAACCCATGGGAATGCCACATTTGAATTTTCTGCCAAACCAGTAGTAGTAGTAGTAGTAGTAGTAGTAGTAGTAGTAGTAGTAGTAGTAGTAGTAGTAGTAGTAGTAGTAGTAGACTAAAATTCCCCCCAGGCCTCCCTCTCATCCAATGATGAGTACACAGATAATGGGGGTGTCTAGAGCAACTGAGTCGCTCAAAGAGGAATGGACTCAGGCCCAGCAGTGTGAGCAGGCTTATGGAGGGCCAGGGCTAGAAGGGACTCAAATGCACACAAGTTGGCAGAGCTTAAGGTGATGGGAGCTCTAACGATTTTCTGCTTCAATTTTCTAGAGAGTGGGCATACAGGGTCATCTGGCAGGGTGCAGCATTCTACGCCTATATTTGAATGGAGCAGTGATCTAGGTGTCTACAGAGCTGGCCAGTACCGAGCATGGTTGGCAGCATGCATATGATGTTGGACACATCTGATGGTGCTGGTTGCACAGAAGAACTGGTGCCAAGGAACAGCATTGGTGGAGTCAGCCACACAGCAGTCATTTCACCTCCAGGTGAGTGCACCACACCACATTTGTTGCACACACCAGCTGAGGCTGGGCGGTGGGGTACTGGGAGCCACCTGATGCCAGTCCTCTCTGCCTCATCGTTGGCTAACAAGTACAGGCATTGCAAGGGGAGAGCCATATAGTCAGCTGGGACAGCCCGAAGCAGCAAAAGCAGGTGTGGTGGAGGCTGGTTCCCAGAATGAGGACATAGGCACCACCTTAAGCACGGGGGTGCAGGTTGAGTCCCCCCCCCCTCAGGTATGCTTGAGGTGTCAGTATTGGATCTGCCAGAGGGTGGTGAGTCTCTACTTTTTGGTGATCATCTATCACAGCCACTGTAGACAAGAACTTAAGTTATGTTAGTGCCTTTGATTTGCTCAATAGATAGATGAGAATACATTTGAGAGATTAGAGTAGGAAAGAGAGAATTAGAGGACACAAGCCTGAAAAGTGTTCATCAAATTGGCTGTCAGCATTTTAACATTTATGCTGGTTATAATCAGGGTTCACCCTAAGAGGGCATTGGGACCAATCCAGTATCTGGGCTTGATTCCACAGGGCGCACATGGATTGTCCTGGTGCTGCTTGGATGCAATATGATGTAGGGTTCAGGATGTCCATGGCCTGCTGCCTGGGCCTGCATTGGGAGGGCCCCCATAATGCATCATGGCTTAGGGTCATGTCGCTATCATGCCCCATGATGGGAGAGTGTTTTGACAGTGGACATTAAATCCAGGGGGCTGGGTGATTTACTATGGCCCACCAAGGAGTGGGCCAAGTGGTTCAACCCCACTTGGGCTAATGGGATTATGATTCCAGGGGACCTGCGGAAGGCATCAGTGCAGGTTTAAGCATACTTGCTGCAGCTGTGGAGGACTGCAGGCTGCCATCTACTGTGTCAAGGGCAGGTTCACTGGGACTGGGCCTAGACATCAGGGAGGAAAGAGGACCTCTCCAAGTACAGCTCCCCTTCCCAAAGAGACCTAGCCCAGTGAATCTGAAGATTTTGCTGGAGTGACATGGCAGCTAAGTCACTGGTAGGCAAGCTGCACAATGCCTGTTTGATGGGTAGAATTGCACAAGGGCTGTGCAGTGTTAGATACACATCCTTTGATGCTGCAGTAGGAATGGTTAGGATTGGGGGGATAGGTGTAGAAATGGATTGAATATTAGAGGGGAGAAACTTCCTAACTGTTAGAGGAGTATGACACTGGAACCAATTACCCTGACAAGCAGTGAGTGCTCCAACACTAGAAGCATTCAAGACAACCACATGGCAGATATCCTATGATTTATATTCCTGCCTTGAGCAGGGGGTTGGAGTCAATGGCCTTGTAGGCCCCTTCCAACTTCATGATTCTAATGATTCTATGTCCACAGTTTCTGAAGTGTTCAATGCACCTCTCCCCACAAGCCCTGGGGTATATATGTATGAAGGAAGCAATTTCAGTGAAATATGATAAGTGATAGGCTGCAGAAAGGGTGTGAAATTTACCTGGAAGAAGAAATGCTGACATAAAATCCTTGTACTTCTTTTTTATGTTTTCCTGGGTTTCATTCCTGCGGTTATGATTGTGCCCCAGGGTCATCATGCATGGAATCAAGAAGAAACACAAATTACTGGTGCTTCCACTGGGGACTATATGCAAAATGTAAGAACTGAAGATGGTCTTTGATGTTAAACAGAAAACAATCTGTCTATAAAAATGATGGTTTTGAAAATATAGCTCACTTGTCTGCATTCAATAGGATGAGGTTTTTAATTACTTGAACACATGCTAGTTTGACCATAGAAACCTGTCTCTGCTTTATGCCTCCAAAAGATGATGCGCAGCGTGTGGACGCAAGTGATACTTGACCATTTGAACCAAAATGCTCCTGTTAATTGAGAGATACATTGCATCTTCTCTCTGGAGAGCTTTCTAAAAAAATAAGTCAGTACAACCTCCTGAAACTCCCATATTGATGTTCTTTTATTACAAGCTTGGAATTTTCTCTGTGCTCCTCTGCTGAAGAAAAACAGCTTTAAGTAAAACTTCATTTACTAGTTCAATATCTTGTTTCCTTTAGCCAGGCTCATATATATAAAATTTGTCCACTATGTCTTTTTCACTGTGTCAGAATGTTAATGGGAGTCATACAATCTGCTGTATAGATGAAAACATATGTCTTAGATATCACTGTACATTTATTTTTCTTGTTATGAGTTTTATAAAAACAATGAGACTTTCATGAAAAGAAAGTGTCAAAACTCTTTCACATTGCAATATGTGAAGTGGCACTGAAGGGCAATCCTAATAATAGCATGTCCCTTTAATTTGAATGAATTTTGCAAGGAAGGGACTGCAGCTTATTTTATGAGGCCTCCAACTCCATCTGTAAAATCAAGTACACAAATGTGTGTCTGATCCTATCCTACATTCTTTCAGTCACCTTTCTTTCATTGGAACCAGTGAAGTGATTTCTGCATTTCCTCTTCTGCATGAAAAAAAATAGCTGGGGTGGGGTGCTATACAGTCCCACCCCTCTTTTCTCAGTGAATAGAAGGATTTAACTTATGTCCATGGGCATCTTTACAAAACTTGCAGTCGGTTTGATTAAAACCATGACACAGATGGAAAATGGCAAAAGTGGTGAAGAACAGAAGTCAGATTCTAGTACACTAATTATGTACTAACCAATCAAAGCCCACATGGGAGACACACATGTTCATCCATGGTTTCTCTCACAGACTCAATTTCAGTATTAAAATTGTGTTTAGAAAAGCAACTAAGCTAGCTAAGAACAAAAAGAAATAAAACTCTAGAATACTAATTGTGACTCCAGCAACAGTGTAAATCATTCAGTTCACCATACACTTATAAGGTTGGCTCCACAGCTGGGTGCCTCCAGCACGCAGGGCCGCTTTGCCCTATTGTGTGAATGAGCAAGAGACTGGGTGAGAGGATCTCATCCTGTGCAAGGAGGTCTGTATATAACAGGACTCCTCCCCCAAGTGAAGCCTCTTGCAGCTCAAGGGTTCCCCACGCACCCACCGCTATTTCTTGGCACTAGTGTGAGTGTAACTGGTCACCTTGTGGGGCCGGATAGGAATTTTTGACCCATTCTCAGGATTGGCCAGATGAGAGCAGTGATTTTTTGCCTATCCCACACTGGTGCTTGGTGATGCTTGGTGATATAGCTTAAGGGATTTTTTTTCAGTAGGTAACACTGGTGGCAGGAAGGAGTGAAAAGGCATCTGGTGAGTCAAAATAAATTATCCGTTCCTAGCCCATCCAACCCCAGGATGCTATGGATTGTGATATTACAGCAGGGGGGGGGAGAATGCACAGGGATGTCTCTCTGGGCCTGACAGAAACCTCAAAAGCAAAAGTTTTGGTCCCACCTTAAGTCAACCCAACAAGCTTAAAATAAAGAAGTTACTTACCTGTAACTGTGGTTCTTTGAGTTGTCATTCTGTGATTGCACACAATGGGTGAATGTGTGCACACACGGTAACTCCTCAGAATTTTCTAGAAGCTGTATAGATTGAAGGACCTCCCACCCTGTATAAACCAGCTCCACCCCTTCCTACCTCGGTTCTGCTTTTATGCTGCTGTCAAAAGTGACAGGACTGACATGAAAGAACATGGGAAGGAGGGAGGGTTTATGTGAAATCACAGAATGACCACTTGAAGAACCAGATATACAGGTAAGTAACTTCTTTTTCTTCTTCATGGTCTTCTATGAATGCACACAACAGGTGAATAGCAAGCAAGACTTACCAGAGGAGGGTAGTCATGGCAGCACTAAAGTCAAGACAGAGCATCCAAAAGTGGCTTCAGTCCAACCCCAGGTATCAAGCCAGTAATGAGAGGCAAAGGTTATGGATGAAGATCATGTTGTGGCTCCATGGATGCCAGGGATTGGTACACCCTTAAAGAAGACGGTAGATGTTGACATAGATCTAATGGAATGAGCACAGACCAATGAGGGAAGTGGGATTTTTGAAAACTGAGAAGAGTAGTAGTGGCTTCTATTGATTTTGAAATGGCTGGGCAGACATGGGTGAACCTCTCTTGGTACCATAGGTACAGACGGATAGCCAGTTAGTGGAGCGGAAATTGGAGGTCTGTGACAGGTAATATGAAGGAGTTCTCTTGACATTTGAGTGAATGTAAGGAACGCTCCAGGCCAGATGCTATGGATTAGGGGGGAAAGTGTGGAGAAGAATGGGCTGGTTTAGATGAAAATCGGAAATGACTTTTGGTAAGAATGTCACATCAGGAAATAAGGTCATCTTGTTGGGGTGAAATTGAACAAAAGGTAGGACCATCCTAAGTGCAGCAAGCTCAATGGCTCTTCAAGCTGAAGTTATGGCAACAAGGAAGATGGTTTCATAGGAGGGTAGTCTATCTGAGGCTTTGGCCAAGGGCTCAAAGGAGGCCTCAGTTGTTTTAGTAAAATGGTGAATGACCATTGGGGTGTAGAAGTTTTTAAATGAGGCACATGATTTTTAAGTCCTTTAAAGAAATCCTTCAAAAGGGGATGACAGAACAGAGCAGCCATAGAAGATCCATGGATGCTCTGGGTCGATCGAATCCAAAGCCCATGATGACAAGGGTTCCAGCTGGGTATGCCTTGGGCTCGACTGCAAAGTTTGCTTACATTGTTTTCTATCGGCCTTAGGTAATCTAGTTTTGAAGGTCAGTCGAGGCTTAGTTTTAGGAGCATCAGCAGGTTGTTCCGAGGCTGCAGTCGAAGGCTGGGAGCCTGACAGGTTAGCTTGAGAATTCCCTGGGGCAACCGAGGTGGAGGCCATGCCAGTGGCTAGCAAGTGCTCCCAGAGATGAGAACATAAGCGCTGGAGTCCAGTTCAAAGGGCAGCCTTAGTGAAGCTTTTACAGTGAAAGCACAAAGTGTGCTGGTGTCCCTCTCCTAAACAAAAAAGGAACAACGAGTGGCCATTGATTACAGGAATTTTATTTCTGCATACAGTACAACATTTGAATGGTGCAGAAGAGACCATAAAAATGGTGGGAATTGTTTTTTTTTTTTTAATTAAAGGGAAAGGGAAGGTGGAAGTTCCTCAGAAAAAAAACACCAAAAAAGGGACTAAGAAAAAATTAAATGAAAATTTGTTTTATATTTTTCCAGAAAAAAATCACAGCTAGGAAGAACACAAGGAGCACTGGCAGTAGATAAGAAGGAACTGAGGTAGGAAGGGGGACGGAGCTGGGTTATATAGGGTGGAAAGTCCTTCAATCTATACAGCTTCTAGAACATTCTGAGGAGTTACTGTGTGTGCACACATTAACACATTGTGTGCAATCACAGAAGACCACAAAGAAGAAACCACATTTCTGCTTTCACTACTCTAAGAAAAAGGCCATTGTTCTCATATATGTTCACGTTTCAAACTAAATGTTCAGATACACTCTTCTTTTTCTTCTTTTTCTTCTCCTCTTCCTCCTCCTCGTACCACAGAGCCTGGCATTATCAAACAGATGTTAAAATGTAACTATTTCTTTTCAGGTTTTTCTTGACTTACTGTCTCATTCTCTAGTGCCCTCTGGTGGCCTCTTCATTGTGCTGTCATGGTTCCTAAAATTGTCCTCTGCCATTTCAAAGACAGCTATAAACTATACAGAATCACAGCAGCTCTGGTTAGGGATGACTATAATTGTCAGTAATTGTTTCCTTCCCAAATTTTAGAGCAATCCTCAAATCTTTTTGGTGCTAGTCCCTTTTCAGTTTTTTTTTTTTACATGTTTTTGTGTGTATATTTTCCAGAAATATTAATGGACAACTACTTCCATTTACTAAAGCATCATTATGTGCATTTCTGTTTCAGCATTCACCACAAGGCTCTAAGGTAAAAACAGTCTGTAACTCCCAAATTCCCTCCTGTCATCTCTACATTCACAGTTGTCCTATTTTCTCACTCTCAAGTGATCTCCCGATCTTCACCTCTCTGCCCCTTCCTCCTCCTCTTTCATCCTCACTCAGATCTGGTATCTGCTTTCGGTCTCCTGAGGAATTTTTACAACAGAGCCCTAAAACAACTTAAGACAAATCACTGCATGCAAATGTATCATACATCCAACAGCCAATGAATATTTGGTATGAAATGTATAGCCCACTGTATATTACATTGAACATCTCATTCTACTATTATATGTTCTAAGATGTGGACCTTATCCATGACAGATTACATTAAAATATAATAGTTAGTCTTTAATGGGCCACGTGTTTGTGTACTTTGTTCTGTTTTGTTTCTTTGATTTTTGCCTGAAAGCATTCCGTTTAGCACTCCTTCCCATCTATGTATATGTTTTTGAATCCCTATTGTTTTTCTTTTATAGAATGCTTCTCAGTCCTGAATATGCATGGATTTTTAACTGGAAATCATGTCCATCTCTGTTCCAGAAGCTCTATGAGATCAGCACCATACCAGCTTGAGCACATGGATTCTGGCTGATTTTAGAAAATAAGTGAGTACATGCATGAGCCTGTTTAGAGAACAAACCATGAGAGAATACCAGGAATCCCAAAATGGGTTTTAAAAGAACATGTTCCCCAAACACTGGGCAGCAATTGTCAGTCAAGGACAACAGGTGAGAAGGACCAATATTTTTGCTCAGGATAAGCGAGCTTCCTATGTTCCTGCAAATCTGTGAAATAAAATAAAAAATGTTCAGTAAATTGAGATCCTAAATCATTGCCTATTAATGGAGTATCGAGTAATGAATAACTATATGGATATGGCTGTGTATGCATATGTGTGTGTGATACAGAGAGAGAGGAGGGAGGGAGGGAGAATGTCATCACAAATTCTTATCCAAGTGGAAAGTTATCTCCAAGGCAAAACCATGCAGAATTTCACCAGAAGATATTTTTCCCCATGTAAATCTTTCTCTATAGCTTGTTGTAATAATTTGATTACTTTGTGGGTATTGGAAACACACATTCAAACCCAAGGCATAACAAATATAGAACACTTGGTGGTAGGAAGCAGAGGAATCATATTTTTTTCATCTGAAATATTACTCAGATTGCTTTTATAATTCATGTCTATCAATCTCTGCTCAAAATGGACGGTAGGAAAGAATGTGCTGCTTTTTATGAGAATCAGCCACTGCTTTTATTTACCTTTCTAGTTTATTATGAAGAGGCTATATTTTTCCTCCCTCACCTGTTTAGCTCTCTTTCTATAAATCTCTATATGCATGGCAAGAAAAGGACCTTTTAAGCTGCTAGCAGGATGTAGTACTTATGGATGGGCAGTGCTTGTCTGATAGAATCAAACATGGAGGTGTCCCCTTAAAGGCAACCTCCAGGATGCAAGTCAGAAGCAGTCAATGAGGGTCTCTCCTACCAATACTCCATTTACTGTTCTCCTAGAATTCTGTCACTGCTGGATTTTTCTACATGCTGGACCCTTCCAGCTGTTCCTGGAGTCTGGCAGATGCTGAACCAATTTAGTCTGCCCTAGTTTTAAGTCACAGCATACAGAAATCCAGACTATATTCTGATGAGGGAAGGGTGAACATTGGCAGAAGAAATATCAATAATTTTATATATGAGGCTAATATTATCTTACTGGCAGATAGCAACAATGACTTAACTGAAGTGACTTCTGATGACAGTGAAAGATGAAAGTGACCAAGCCAGACTGTTGAACATTAAGAAGACATTAAGAAGAACTCATGACTGTAAAAGAACCATAAACCTTTAATACTGTCAATTAAGATATTGAAATAGTTGAAGATGCTATATACCTTGGCTCAATCATTAACCCAAAGAGAGACTGTAGCCAAGAAATCAGAAGAAGACAGACTAGGAAAGGCAGCAATGAAGGAACATGAAAAGATCATCAAGTGTAAGGATGTGTCACTGAAGAGCAAGATGAAGATCTACATTCTTGTCTTTATGTTTAACATGTACAGGTGTGACAGCTGACAGAAAAAAATTGATTTGGTTGAAATGCGGCAATAGAGGTAAGCTTTGTGGATAACTTGGACTGTCAAAAAAAATAAGCACAAGGGTCCAAGATCAAAGCAAGCTTGAACTATCAGTGGCAGCAAAAATGTTGAAACTAGAAATGGGGATGAATTGCAAAATTACTCACGTTTTCTGACAAATTTGACTGATTTGTCAAAATTCATCAATTCATATTTATTGTAAATGAAGACCCATGACAAATACAAATTGACAATTTTAGTGATTTTTGATTTGTTAATAAAATGGCCCCCAAGGCACCTAGAGACACTTGGAGGGAAGCATCCCTTGCCCCTCCCCTACAATTGCATCAAGTTTAGTGGTAACCAGAATATTGTTGTCTGAGTTATGCAGCCCCAAATAGACTCCCATAAAACTTCTCTCCAGGCATCCAGAAACTCCAAACATGCAGAGCAGGTTCCTTTGACTCTCTACAGTCCCTCCAAGTTTGGTGAAGATTGAATGGACAGTTTCCTAGTGGGTTCCAATTTGTTGTATACAACTCTGATTTCTAAAGTCCTATATTCAGCAAACTTAGAGGGACTGTAGAGAAGAGATGGAAGAAGCCTTTCTACAAATTTGGGGTCTCTAGGTACCTGGGGACACTTTCCTGGGGGACCACTTTGAGGCTACATAGCTTGGACTTCTGAACTTCAATCTTGACCAAACTTGCAGAGTTTATAGAGTTTATAGAGAAGAGGAAGAGGGAGCAATCCTACAAATCTGGGACCTCTATATAGCATGTTAAATGGAAGACAAATCAATTTGTCAATTTTTAATGAGAATTCATCACTGGAAATTTGTCAATTCATCAGTTTGTCACCCCATTGAATGATGAATCATGATGAATCACCTTGATGATGATGATGATGATGATGATGATGATGATGATGATGATGATGATGATGATGATGATGATGATGATGATGATGATGGTTCATCCATATCTTTAGTTGAAACTGAGGCAGTCCCATTTTGGGCACATCATGAAAAGATGGGATTCAATGGAAAAGATAATCATGCTGGGAAAAGTTGAAGGCAGGAGGAAAAGAGGAAGACCAAATACTGTACCAGATGGATTCACTCCCTAGTGGCTTGACTCTACAGGCTGGAGTTTGCAAGAAATGAGCTGGGCTGTTGAGGATAGAACATGTTGCAGATCACACATCAATAAATTGGAGGTGACTTGACAGTCCATAGCAACGTGTATGTTTGTATGTGTTTGTTGCATACTAGCAATGGACAGCACCAGCCCATGCTTGTCCATTGCCAGTATGCAGTCCTACATCCACTGTCTGAGCATCTGTGGACTAAAGGGCTGCCTACCAATATCTTAGTACAGCCTGGGATGTATGATTCTTTAGGGCATTTTATCATCACCTCCCACATAGCTAGCAGTGGGGAAATAGTGGAGACTGTAATAAATAAATATGTGTTCTTTCTTAAGAAAACATTCCTGTGAAGAGATAAAACTTACAGTCACCCTTGAAACATTGGTTGAAATCCAATAGTCAACTACAAGCTGAGAAGGTCTACTTCACCAATGGAACAATGGAGTTGATTCACTAAATCCTCACTAAATTAATGGGCCTTCTCAAGTTGAGACTTGCTATTGGATTTCAGCCAATAGATGGCTTTTGGAAATAACTAAAACAGCAATAAATGCCAACTGAATCATTTTCAGTGGCTCAGAGAGACGAATTACAGTATGACATGTTTAGGAAACTAATCATCAGCAGTTCCTTAAATAATAGTGTCTGTAGACAGGAAAGGTTATATTGTAGGATAGTGTCATTTTTATAGTGTGTGTGTGTGTGTGTGTGTGTGTTTGTTTCAATATTAAGTAAAGAAATTGTTATAATTCTGTAGTGTCATTCACTGGAATAATTATATGTTTGGATGATGCCGAGGCTGGTATCGTTATGGAAGTACAGCGTAGAAGTGTCCCCTCCCAGGTGCGCCTTTGTATGCCTGTCCTCACACTGTTTATAAGATCAGTTATGCAACTAGGGAGCCTGCCAGAACAGGGAGGCACTCCTGCACAATTACCTTCCCATGCCCTATTTTTGAAATAGGATATTAGCCCCATATCATTTCCCCCCTAAAAGTGGGCTCCAATCCTTCAGTGTCTTTGCTCTGCAAAAAGGTGATCATCTATAAATATATCTGGTGGTCACTTACCCCGATGAGCCATATTTTATACCAGTGCAAATTTCCTTTTCTGTATCCTCATCCCTATAGCAATCGTATTTGATCTTAACAGAAATTTCTTTTGTGCTTCATTTAAATTCAAGGAACTGTTCAGGTCACCTAGCACAAATATTTCAGGATCAAAAAGAATGTCAATGTAGATCATCCGATTCATTTTTCCCCTTTTCATTTTCTCCAAAGGAACACTCCTGTATATTGCCACAACATAAAGGAACACATTCCAATTTTCTTTTGCACAATCCCAACATCTGTCATTTGCTTTCATGCCAAATTGCAGTGTTCATGTAATCAATGCCCAATATGCCCATGAAAACAATGCTGTCCTGCCTGAGAAGAACATATGGTAAATATTAAAACATGCCTCATTTTCTCCTCTAGATTCCTTGATACATTCTGATCTTTGACATTTATATGCAATCCATATTTGCAAAGAATGACCAGATTCTAAGTAGCAGAATAAATTTCAAAGACTCTTCCACATTATTTGGCCATATAATCTTTTCCAGTTCCCCATTTTATTATATTTTTCACAGTAATTATGCTTCAATTTCAGTCCTTTGCAGCCAGTAGGAGATTGGATCCATCCCAACAGGCTACTTTAGAAAGAGAAAATTATCTAATATGTGGGCATTGTTTTTAGATAAATAAAAGTAATCCAATTTCTTGGAATATTTTGATGATGAGATATCTTTCCCATCCTAGTTATGATTAGAAATATATATATTTGCAGGTGATTGCAATGCTCTTTAAGAGTTATGACAGGCTAAAAAACAGTTTATTATCCTAAGCAATTAGTATGAAAGTCAAAAGACATAAGAAAATATTGTACCAATACCCTCAAATTCTGACATGACATGACCTCTAAGGAGTAGGCCGGCACAAATGATAGAGACTACTCCACAGAAGCCCTTCACTTGTGGAGCTCTGTTTCAGTTTGTATCCCTCCCATGAAACCTTCAAGGAGCTTGTGGAGCAATAAAACTTGTTAAGCACAATAGACTAATGTTCATCAGATGTACTAAACTTCCAGTTTTAATATCATTAAACAAATGTACAAAACCAGACCAAATCTGTACAGTTTGGGATTGGCTACTACTTTACTGAGAGATGGTGCAAATTGCTGGTGTAAAATCTCCAGTTATATAGTGAATAAAAATCCAGACGGGGGCCTACAGAACAGATTATTAGAATTAAAAGTCTCCCTCAAATATGGCATCCTTTATTATTAACAGTTCACTCAAACTCTTAACTGCTGATTCCGCAACTGTCCAACACACAGAGAACACTGCCATTGGTAACTTGACTCTAAGACGGTTACTTCATATCCTTCCTCATTCCGAGATTACGTTTGTTTCATGATAACATCATTCGCGGTCACATGGTCTTGTCCCAGTTCTGTCCATGTTTCTGTTTACCCACAGGCGTGATTGATGGTATCATGATGACTGTTATTTCACGTCCTTGTTTCGTAACAACATCTGTACTTCCCTGCCTTCATTTTTCCTTCATTTGGGGGTCTGACCTTCTGTTTTTCAATATTTTGATTCTCTGTAACTTTGGCTTTCATGCGTTAAGCAGCAAAGTTTGAGGTTTTAGTCCTTCTTCCCTCTCTGTGATGCATTGTTTATGCCATTGAAATTGTACTGGAGAATGCAACTTCGCACTCCTGCCACTAGATGGAGAATGGATGCTCCGCCCGGCCTCGTGCCGAGCAGGGGCACCTTTGCCAGCTGGTTGAGGGAGGCGGCTATTGGCTCCGCTATTGGTGTAGCCTACGCAAGGGGAGCGCGCCCCTTTATAAGTCCTCGGTGCGCTCCCCTCAGCCTGCCTCTTCAATTGCCGGTTTCTGACTGGAGCGTGTGGCATGCTGTCCGGTGATAGCTGCGCTCCGTGATTTTCCCCTGCATGCTACTCTTCTTCCGACAATCAGCTGATTGTCAGGAGAAGTCTTCTGGATGGACCGTGCCTCCCGGAGCCTCGGTGACAGGTGAGACCTTTTCAGGAGGGGTCCAGGAGGCTGGTAGGTCGGCTGGCCAGGCTCTGTTGAGCCTGTGTGATCCCGGGGTGCCCCAGGAGCAGCGAGCAGGAGCGATCTGCATCCCCTCTTACCCAGCTGTTTGTCGGTAGTTCCGACAAGCAGCTGAGCTTCGTTCGGGGAGGGGGGAGCGAGAGTGGCTACAGAGTTGTCTCAGCTCCTTTTAGCCAGCGATCTCGCACGGGCTGCTTTGCAGCCTTCCAGAGCGGCTGGTGCCCCGGTTAAGTTCCGTGCTGGCACCAGCCTGGGAAGCCTGAGGCTCCCAGTTTGATCTAGGTCTCTTGGGCAGGAGTTGGACTCCATGATCCAGAGTCCCTTCCGGCTCTGCACTTTCCGATTGCCGGGAGCTGCTGCCCCTTGGGCTTTCGATGCGAGGCAGATTGTTCCTGAGGGCAGGCTTTTCCCAGCCAGCTGGCGGCACGCTGCAGGAGCAGCGAGTCTACTCTTTGAACCCCTGCTAGTTCCGCTGCTGGTGGGCCCTTTACAGGCAGCCTTGCTCTGAGTTTAGTGCTCTCTGCGTTGTGGCCAGGGACTACCCTGAAGTTAGAGCTTTACACATGAAGTCTTTGTGGCAGTCTGAGTTGATCTACTGTTTCTAAAAGCAGCACATACATACATGCTCATAGAACACATACGCAGCAAGCATGAAGGAGCATAAGAACATAAGAAGAGCCATGCTGGATCAGGCCAAGGGCCCATCTAGTCCGGCTTCCTGTATCTCACAGTGGCCCCACCAGATGTGTTTGGGAGAGCATGAGACTAGATATCTGTCTCCTGATACCACTCCCCTGCCTCTGGCCCTTGAAGTACCCTGGCTTTTAAGCCTGGAAATTACATACCCCCACCATGGTTCGTATCCTGTGCCTGTGGGTTTGGTGGCCATTTTGTTTGTACTTTCTGGGCCTACTCTTATCTCTTATATCCACTCCCATCCGTTTGGCTGGGTGCCCTAGGCGGCTCTACCTACATCCAGTTATCCTGTGCTTTAGTCTTTTAGCTTTGTTCAGGGGATATTACACCCTTCTATCAGGGGTGGCTCAAGGATCCCAATTTGGTTTGGTACTCGGTGGCCATTTTGGCCATGCCTCATGGGCCCATCCCTTAGGCAGTGATCTACATCCATCTGCCCGGCTGATATTCTGAGTGGCCCCCATACCCCTCTGTCCTGTCGTTTACTTATTAGTGGAGCCTAGCGTGTTTGTATTGTGCATCTGAAGTTAATTGGGGTATTTTTTCAACTTCAAGGGTGGCCTGCCTACCCACCCGTTCGCCATTTTGTACACTTCATCATTCAGTGTGTTTCGGGGTGGGTGTAATCTCCATCCATCCTCTTTCCTCCTCGTTGTTATACCCGGGCCACGATTTGTTCTGGCAGCTACATACTAGGGCCGTCCTTTTGATACTTTTGGAATCCATCTCAGATCTGTGCCACACCCACGCGGCTGAGTCACTTGCCGCCTGTTCGCCCTTATGTTCTGCCCTGCCATCTAGGCCCCACCAATGTGTTTGGGAGGCCTGGATGCTGGATGTTGGTCTCCTGATACCAGTCCCCTGTGGCTGGCCCTTGAATTACCTGGGTTCCTCCATCATTGTTTGTTACCGGTGCTGGACTGTTTCCCCTTGAATCTGTACAGTACCCCCTTTTGGAGGCATCCAGGACGGATGCTACCATCACTTCCTGTGCCAGGGAGTTTCACAGACTTACAACGCGCTGGGTAAAATAAATAAATACATAAACAAATACATGAATATTTTCTTTTGTCAGCTCTCACTCTCCCAGCCCTCAATTTGAGTTTACCCCCTGGTTCTGGTATGGGGGAGGGAGAGATGAGCTTCCCTCTAGCCACTTTACCCATACCCTGCATGATGCTGTATGTCTTAATCTTATTCCTCCCCTGGCGCCCCCCCCTTTTTTCCAGGCAAAAGGGGCCCACACGTTTTTTATGTTTTTCTTGAGATGCGGTGACCAGAATCAGTCCCAATACCCTGGGTGGGGCCTTATTATAGTTTTGTATCTTGGCATTATAATGCTGATTGTTTTGTTTTCAACCCCCACCTTTTCGTTAATCCTTCCATTTGGTTGCATTAAAACACATTTGCCACTTCTCAGCCTATTCCCACAGGTTGGAGAGATCCTGGAGCTCCTCACAATCTTCTCGGGTTCCCACCGCATAGAGCAGTTTTGTGTGACCTGCAAACTTGTCCCCTCCTCACTGTTTAGCCCCGTTTCCAGCTCATTTATGCTTGTTAATCTTCAATTTACCGATTAGTCCTAAGACCTCCTCTTTTTTTTTTTTTTTTAACCTGTATTTGATTTAATTCTTTGGCCGAGAGGGGCGTTTCAGGCAACGGAATCCATTCAAGGTCCTCTGTCATGAACTCAGGTGCCACAAATCGTGGGGGCTGTTACACATCACAATTTGGGTTGGCTGTTACATACTGGGCCCACCCTTACCATTCTCCTTGAATCCATGTTCGGGTTTGTGCCACGCCCACGCCACTGAGTTACTTTTCACCTGTTTGCCCCTATATCCGGCTACACCAATTAAGAAGGGGGGGCCTAATGGGATGGGGAAGGGTAAAGCCCCTGCAAATAAAAGGCCTAGTGTGCTGCCCCCTTACTTCTCCATCCTCTTCATCAGGTGACGAGTCACCTAGTCTTTGGGCAGCTTGGTAGAAGCGTCCTCGTTTGGAGCGCGATCACGCTGAGAGGCAGGGTACGGCCAAGGCTCTCTACGAGCAAGGCCAAGGCTCAGGGGAGGGTGGAGCGTAAACCAATTATGGCTAATGGTGACATGCAATCCTTTTCTTGAGTCCGTTTTAGCAGGATCTGCCAGTATCGTTTCTGCAGGTACGCCATCTGTGACTACTGAACTAGCCGCGTGGCGCCGCATGCTCCGCTCAGCCACCCCCTACCAGTTGCTGTGTCTTCCAAAGTAGTCACGTTCCCGCCTGCAGCTGAAGACTCATCGCTTCCGGCCCTGGTTTTCAGCCTGGGCTGTGCATTCCCGTGGTTATGTAGGCTGGCTAATGTGTAGCCTCGAGTTCGTTCCTCCAGTTATGAGGTTGCCTTGTTTCAAGTTGCCACTTGGGTATTCACCTTTTGCCGCCTTACACGTTAGCGAGCTGCTAGCCCAATCCAGAACACCAACACCTCGCTTATGCATTACGTTGGTCAGGTATGGTCCGCGAGCAGGATCTGGTCTTTCAGCATATTTGTAGATTGAAGATCGACCAGTGAGGTTAGGCCGGCACGACACACCTTTGTAGGTGTTCTGTGCTCCAAATTTGCCCGGGCCTAGCGTTATATCGGTCTGCCCTGCTCGCTTCTATTTATTGGGGGTACCTATTTCTGTGCAAAGAGGGGTCGCCTTTGACAGGTTGCCAATATTGGATAATTTCACTGAGGGCACGGCAGGTTGCTGGCATGTCGGGCCGGCATTTTGGGCGTTATTCGCTCCTGATAGGCGCTGATCACACAGCAGCTGCCTTTGGCACCGATCGGGTGGGCAACCACCGAATTGGGTGATGGAGATCTGGAGACTTTAAACCTTCTGTACATTTACTAATGGACCGGTAAAGCCGGGCCAGTTGTTCTTTTCTTTCTCGTTACAGCTTTTACCCCCCGGGAGCCGGGTTCGAGTGTTGCTTTACGGCCTCAGTTTTTGTTTACTGGGCCTTGGAGTTGCTACCCTGTCCGGACGTGGCCGCGCTTTCGGCCTTGGAGGTGGCCGCGATCTCAGCCTGGGACGTGGCCGTGCTTTGGGCCTGGGACGTGGCCGTGCTTTCGGCCTGTGATGTGGCCGTGCTTTCGGCCTTGGCCAATGGGCCAGTTTCCTGAGGAAGGGCAAGACGGTGATGCCTTGACACGCCTTTCTCACTGTGGCTCTCAGTGACTCCTGCCACCTTGCCGAGCATCGTGGTTACCCATTTTGGGAGGAATTGACTTGACTTGTAAGTCGGGAAAGTCCTCATTCTCAAGATCCTTGTGGATCTGAGAGCGTTACATCGGACTCGCCCATTGGTGGCTCGCATGGCGGGCAAGTCCATCATTCTCAAGATCCTCGTGGATCTGAGAACATTTCAGCGTACTCGCACAGTGGTTCGTGTTGTTTTGTCTGTGATCATTCCCCGGTTGAACGGGGGTTCGTGCTACCATGGGTAGCGCAATTTACTATTAAACACCATGCAGATCTCTCTAAAATGATCAAGGTCCTCGGCAGTCCTCAGTAATAATAACCCCAATGTGATCAAGTGGACTGCCTAGAAATTGGGAATGGGGATGCCCAAAGCACTCCGGTATCCTCATTGCACGCATAACTGGCTGCAATAAATTACTTTAGAGAGTGGACCTGATGAACCTTATGTACTGCCTAGAAATTGGCAATAGGGGATGCCCAAAACACTCCGGCTTCCTCATTGCACGCATGACTGGCTGCAATAAATTACTTTAAGAGTGGACCTGATGAACCTTATGGACCGCCTAGAAAGTGGGAATAGGGGATGCCCAAAACACTCCGGCATTCTCATTGCATGCATAACTGGCTGCAATAAATTACTTCAGAGAGTGGACCTGATTAACCTTACCCATTGCGTGAATTGCCCGCATTGTGCAGGCCGAAGCGGGAGCTTTCCTTTGGCACTCCAACATCCCTGCTTGGGAAACTACCTTAATTCGTCCGGATGGTGGTCATTTATTGGACAAGGGCCTGGATCCTTATTTGGAACCTTAAGGAGGGCCTGAGGGCCGAATTGTTCGGCTGTGGGGTAAAGAGCCGCAGTGCGCCTCTTTGGTGGCGGGTAGCGCATAAAAAGTTATCCATTTAGGTCCCGAATCTAATTACATCTTCACATCTTCGGCAGCCTTCCATTAATTACCCAATAGGATTTAGTTAGGGAGCAAATAATAATAATAACCCAAAACCCTAGGAGGGCTGCCAACCTTTAATCAAGCGTTGATGCCAAAAGATCTCATCGGCATCCTCACTGCGGCAGTTCAACGGGCCGCAGGAAATTGGTGGAGTAGCGGGACCTAATCAATTTGTTGTTACCATTTTGATGATGCGCTACGGCTCAGGCCCTCCTAAAGTTATTGCTCATTGATAAGTAATTTAAAATCCGTTACTGTAGTTAATAAAGTTGTGGCCCTTATTTAATCCAAGCGGAACGTGTGTCGCCTCTTTCTTTCAACCTGGCTCGGCAATGGATGCTCCGCCCGGCCTCGTGCCGAGCAGGGGCACCTTTGCCGGCTGGTTGAGGGAGGCGGCTATTGGCTCCGCTATTGGTGTAGCCTACGCAAGGGGAGCGCGCCCCTTTATAAGTCCTCGGTGCGCTCCCCTCAGCCTGCCTCTTCAATTGCCGGTTTCCCCACCCTCCCGCCACGGTTTATTATGTGCTGGTGATGCTTTACTGGTCGCTTCGGGGCCGGATGGGAATTTTTGACCATTTCTCTGATTGGCCTTGAGCGGTGGTGTTTTTTCGCCCATCCCACCATTCACATATTGGCAGTGGGTGTTGTAGGCAACAACCCTGGTCACGACTGGCGGGTAGCGCATAAAAAGTTATCCATTTAGGTCCCGAATCTAATTACATCTTCACATCTTCGGCAGCCTTCCATTAATTACCCAATAGGATTTAGTTAGGGAGCAAATAATAATAATAACCCAAAACCCTAGGAGGGCTGCCAACCTTTAATCAAGCGTTGATGCCAAAAGATCTCATCGGCATCCTCACTGCGGCAGTTCAACGGGCCGCAGGAAATTGGTGGAGTAGCGGGACCTAATCAATTTGTTGTTACCATTTTGATGATGCGCTACGGCTCAGGCCCTCCTAAAGTTATTGCTCATTGATAAGTAATTTAAAATCCGTTACTGTAGTTAATAAAGTTGTGGCCCTTATTTAATCCAAGCGGAACGTGTGTCGCCTCTTTCTTTCAACCTGGCTCGGCAATGTGCACGTTGCGGGATGATCCTTACTTCACGGGCTCTTGTCTCGAAACAAGAACTGAGACAAGAGATTCCCGAGGTCAGGGAGAGGAATAGCTCATCATGCTTAAATCCCAGTTCAGGGGCATGGTCGGGACGGACTCCCATTGTCACGCAATGGACGTGCAGTAACATTTTTTTCATACCGGTCCCAAGCATGACCGCAAACCACAATGAGGGGGACGTGAAGTAACCATCCAAGTGACACAGACCCCCTGGCTGAGATTTAAAAAAAAAGGGGGGGGAAAAAGATTCTGAGGTAGAGAGGGAACAATTGGCTGTTACTGTGTGATTGACATTCAACCCAAAGGTCCCTCCCATCCAAACCTCTTAAAGGCATAACATCCAGATTGCAGAATTTTTACAGAACAAAGTACCTGCTCTTCAATTTATAAGGAAGCAAAACCACAGCTAATTCTCCATAGCCCATTCAGCATCCACAAACTTAATAAGATGGTCAGAGGTTTGGACTGAAGAAAGGGGGAAGCTGCAGTAACACACTGAGCTTCTGGTGGCAAAAGAGCAGATAAGTGACCGCCAATTCCTTTCCCTCATACATTCCAAGATAGCAGCAGCTATTGTATTTTAGTGCAAGCACACAATTGGTTCAAAATCTTTATTTCAGGTAAAAAACAAACAAGCCCTGTAATCAAGACTGACAGAAAATCTTCCTTTTTCAGGACAGCAAAAAAGCCATTGCTTTCTTGTTCTTAAACCGAGAAAGAAAGAAATACAGAACATCACATGCATGCTCTCCCAGATATTACTTTTCTACCCATATGTTTGCCTCCAGTTTCTATATCCCACCAACAGGTGTGTCTCCAACCTAAGTACTGTTTTTCAACACTCTTTATTGTGTTTCTTGTCCCTAGAGCAACAGGTGGGAGGGACGAGGCACCAAGAGATAGAAGGGAGAGGGATGTCCTTCACTTAATCCTGGTTCTAACTGGGTAAACTTAGAGACACAAAAAGATAAACTGGCACAGTGGTCAGCTAAGAGTACAGTCACATGTGTCAAAGAATGCCAGTTATATGGATTCTTCTGTTATTTAACTTGTGTTATAAATTTCTAGTCACACAACACCTGGGTAACATCAACTCATTGGGCCAGCTAATCATTTCCCCCCCATCTTACCTTACCAGCATGGGCACTTCATTTGTTATCATTTTGCCATGTGTTAATATTGCTGTTGATTAATTTACTTTGTGATTTACCTGGTTGGGTTTTTGGGTGCCTAGACCACTGCATGGCCTCTATGCTTGTTCCATTTTCATTTTTTTAAATACTCAGCTATAAACCGCTTACTTTTTCTTTTCCATTTTTTTCTCCATAACACTTTGGTGATGTAACAGCCTACGTCTTCCCTATTGTATCCGTCATCCCTGTGTTTATGAGGCTTACAGTTAAGTATATAAAATGCTGCCCTACATTTATCTAGTGACAAAACTACCAGGCGATGCATTGGGTAACAGTTGGATGTCAAGAAAATGGTATGTATGTGCCATTGTAATGATATGTATTCATGATTTTAGGGTAGCAGGGACCCAGAAAAAGGACAGAAAATGAAACAATTGATATGTAGTGGAACATGTACCCTACAGAACAAGTACAAATAGCTAGAAATGCACCTTTTGAACTGACAGCCATGTGAATGGGCCAGTGGTATATACAGTACATGAACATATATTGATAAAGGAGGAAAAAAGAAAAGTGTAATGAAGTCCTTCCTAATTGGAGGGAGAAAGGCAGATCTGTGGGCCATTGAGTGGCAGGAGTGTTAAGTTCCACTCATGACAAAGAAGAAAAAATATACCTCATCATGTTCCAAATCAAAGATGAATCTAATGTAAGTTGATTTGTCATACAAGAGGCAGATACTGAATCCCCATTCTTGTGAATATAATATGATCCTAAATTTATTTTTTAAATAATCCCACCCCAGCCTCCCTCGTGATTGTGCTTAATAAAGTTTAAATAGCAAGGCACATAATCTATGGAAACTAGTTATACATCTAGCGGGTGGGTGGGTGGGTGGGTGGGTGGGTGGGTGCACGCACATGTGCAACTGTGAAGAAAATAATCTCATCTACATTTCTAAGAGATGCTAATTACATACTGCATATTAAATCAAGTCCACTTGGGGAAAGGTTTCCTTAATTAATTAAATTCATTAGTGATAAGGCAGAAAAGCGAACCATGGTTATCAGGAGATAATCACACCCTTGGGACATGGCTTTGCACTAACAAGTACTGCTTCAGCTTTGTGGGATGGCAGTAGATCAAATTTCGTTTAATTTTAACAAGTGACTTTCATATCTTTCCCCAGTTTACGTAGGCCAGTCATTTCCCAGTGTTCTGACAAGTCAGATGACCTAAAAGTGGCAAAGGGGCAAAATCCAACACTTGACATTTTTCACCTCTCAAACTTGTTAATAACATCTGTGCATCACCTTCCCAGCAACATATATCCATTAATGCAGACACGGATGCCAATTCAGGAGTGAATAAATAAATAATGCAATATAGTTGGTAACTGTGATGGATAAGGTACAGTTCCATGGTACCCTTTCACTGATATAGGATCAACATCATGTCCTTGTCTGTCACTTCCTTAGTAGCAACTTCTTTCAACAAAGGCATGTAAAATAATACATGGCAGGATACATTACTGAGGCTGCTCATTAGTTCATTAGATTCGTGCAAAAAGTAGTATTTTCCAGCTGCACTTGCTAACACCAGGAACTGAGTTTGATGACTTTGTGTTCTACTCCTTGGTCCCTAACAAAGAAGTCATTTCTTACAGTGTGCGTAAAAGACTTCTGAGGACTTTACAATCAGAGTAGAACCACAACAGGCAGAAAGAAGGGCTCTAGTCCTACTCTCTCCATTCAGAGTTTTTTCCCATTCTCTACATGGAGGGTCACATGTCTGAATAAGGTATTTTCTGCTATTTGTGGGAGCTCTCTCTATAAATTAAGAACCTGATTTTGCAATCGTCATGCTCCATGTGTAGAAGATAAAATAACTTATCACAGAGGGAACTGGACTATGATTAGTTTCCTTCCATTGTGGCGTGTTTGCCTTAAAAGCCTACATGTTGATAAAGGCCAGAAGGGAATAAGACAGCAATGTTGTCATTGTACACTCAACTGTCTCAAATGTTCTGAAGTACAGATATATACCTTGAAATGTTATTTACTGTATACACCATAAAACACTGTTCAGGAGCTCTATAAATAATAAATATTGGTATGATTTCTTCCTGAGTTCTTTAGCCAGTTATCTGCTCAGCAGGTCATTGAATAGAATCCAGACACAGAGGGCACATGTGTGCAGCTCCTCACTGTGTATGAAGAAAGATTTGTTGCTCAGGAAGTTGTATTCAGCAGTGTTCATCTAGTGATGCAAAGCCCTTTGATTCAATGGGCGTTTCCATTCATGCATGGAGATAGGAGATGACATTCATTTCTTCCCCTTCCCCTCTAAAGATTTCCAGGAATACTTTCCACATTGTTCTGAAGGAACTGAAAACACTCTGGAGCAAAGAGATTCAGGTGGGTAAAAAGGTGAGGGGTGTGGTGTTAACCCCTTGGTGATGAATAATTTATGAGAAGAGTCTGTATTGATTGGTTGGTTGTTGACCAATGGGAGAGTTTGGGGGAGGAGCTGGAGTGATTTTAAGACTCAGTCCAGCACTAAATTGGTCAGACAGGGACTTACACAGACTAAGAGAGACTGATAGAGTCTGAGAGAGAGTCAGATAGAGTCTGACTGAGAGATAGTTAAGGACTAGAGAGAGAAGAGATAGGATTTTAGAACTTCTGTGAGGAAAATTAAGTGATGAGTGTCTGTAAACTGAAGAACAGGGTGTGCAATTTTTTTTGTAACCTAACTTTAGTGTGTCTGAGCTATAGTCTTCCTTTTGTTTGTATCCAAACACTTTAAACTTTATTAGTTTAATTCTACTTTGTAATATTTTTTCTTATTTTTATTCAATTTAAAATCAGCCTGAAAGCGTTAATTTACTAAAGAAGATAGTTGGTGACAGTGAAAGTTGGTGCTTGTCAATAGCCTGTGAAGGGGAATGCTACAAGGGAGAATCAGGAAAAAAAACCTCTCCTTGCTTCACTGGTCCTTCTGTGAGTGGAACATCACTGCACACTACTGCAAGTCAGTATGTGTGTATGTTTTGTGGGGGGGGGATAGCAAGTCAACAATAACAAGTCAAAAATAAAAAAGCCAAAGTATTTTGATATTTTAAAGACCATCACATTTATTTCAGTGACAACATTCATCAATAAGTCAGTTTGGATCCAGGGAAGCTCACAATGAAGTTCTCATCTTCAACCCCACCCTCCTTTGTTTTATGAATGTAGGATATTCTGCTCCTGTATCCACAATTTGAAAAAACAAAAACAGGATATGTTCCAATGTTGTTTCACAATATTGTGCCTGCGTTGCCAAGAGGGAAAAGGACACCAAGCTTTACATAGCAAAGGGCAGCCTGAACATTGATAATATCAACAGCACCAATCAATTTGGTATACAGCAGGCATGTCCAAACTCCGGCCCACCTGATGTTTTGGACCACAACACCCAGAATTCTAAGCTTAGATTGTCTATGGCAAAGGACTGTGGGAGTTGCGGTCCAAAACATCTGGAGGGCCAAGGTTTGGACATGCCTGGTATACAGAATACTCTCTTGTGCTTCCTACTACCGTATTCACAAAGCGAGATGAAGCAAGGAAAAACCCTAGAAGCTGATTCCTTTTTTAAAATCAGGTAACCACAACTCACTGAAACAGAAAGCAGTTCTCACGGCTATTTTTCAATGTGTGAATGGTAGTAAAAAAATACAAGCCTACTGTAAAAAAAGTATAGAAAGAATGGCAGAAGGTAAAAAAGGAATGGCAGTACTCCAGAAATGGGGACATTTTGCCATGTCTCTCCAAGGAATTATCACACCTTTAATTGCCCTAAGTTTCAAAATATATCCTTTCCCTGGCTATGAACCTGCAACAATAATGTTTCTGCTTTGCAAAGTTCCTGTTGGCAAGCAAGTTCCAGGAATGTTCAGTGTGATAAGAAATCACACTTTCTGCCTTTTAAAAGGCCTTTTTTGAGGATCACCAACTGTGAGAGTAGACAATCTTCTATGACTGTTCCAAATTTGATGCTGATCTGAAGCCCTTTTAAAAAGTCATAAAATGGCTGCCCCCATTTTAGAATTACTTCATATAATATTGATTTGCAATGCCAGCACAAGATTATTGATGCACTCTTGTGCAGCAATAATAAATCTATTATACTTAAAGTACTGTTTGTTTTTGCTGTATGAATTCAAAATCATTAATTCAGCAGTGGCATGAGAAGAGGACAAAATGGTTAATGCTGAGCAGACATTCATAATAATATATATACTATTGCTAGATGCAAATTCTGATTTTCTAAAACAGTAAATATTTTGTATGGGAGAAGCAGTGGTCTTTGAAATCTTAGGTAGAGATGGGCATGACCTGTTGGACTGATTTCATAGTTAATGCCACTTCATCCTTCAGATGAATAGATGTTTGTAATTTCGCAAGCCTGCCTCCTCTTCTGGATGCCTAACAGCAGTTGGTGCCCATCTGTAATCTTAAATTCACAGTTGCTAGGTATGACAGTTGCATTAAGGATGTGCATTTAAAAGAAAAAGGTATAAGACAATGGCTAAATGTTGAATTAATGGGTAAGATTTATGTAAGTTTTATTTATCCACTGGTCGGAACTTGCATTGATTTTAGACCAATATACAGTGGTACACCGACTTAAGAGCAGCTCGACTTTAAGAGCAATTCGACTTAAGAGCAGAAAACTGTTGGCATTTTAACTGCCACCTTACAAATGTTAGATATGGTCTGCTTGACTTACAAATATTTTTTCCATTTTTTTTTTTTTTTAACTTATTTTTTCAATTTTTAGATAGGTACCCCGACTTAAGAGTAGTTCGAGTTAAGAGCATGCATTCGGAACAGATTAAATTCGTAAATTGAGGTACCACTTGTATTGTGAAATTAAATTTTTGCAAAGCTATCTTTTCCCACATGTGAATTGATGTGTCTTCTTGTAAACATGAGCTTTACATGTGGATTACTTAGACAGAAATTTTCATGCCCTACTGAATCTAACCCAAGATGGCCTTCCAAATATTCCTGAACTGCTGTTTACATCATTTCTCACCATCAGTGATGCTGATCAAGTTTGATGGGACTTGCAGTTTTTCTCATTTTTTTTTCATCAACAGCCATAAGTGCAATATTTAAGAAATCTATACTGAATCAGGATTATATAAATTGCATAACAAATCATAAGGTGGTGTGTGAAGAATTGTTTTCAGTTTGTGGCCTGCGGCCGAGGGGGCCATATGGCCCCCATTATGAATGGCTAATCTAGACAACCATGAAGTATTAATCCAGTATGTAAAACATGTTGAACAGTTTCCTTCTCTTCTAGACATTGCTGTGGGATATGGTTGTGATTTCTCACCAATTTTACAAATGCATAATCAAACAACTGTGACACAATAGAGGGGAGTGACTTTGAACTTATACTATATAGCATTCATTAAATAATAAACAATGCATATAAATCATAAAGACACAGGAGTTCCATGGCATGTGGCCCACAAAACTTAAGATGCTTGCTTTCTTCAGATGCATCTGAAGAACCAAACTATAATTCACACACCTAGTTTGTGCCAAATAATCCTTGTTAGTAGCTGTAATAAGAATCCTGTCTGTCTTTATTCCAACAGACTAACACAACCTCATACCCAGATATTTCCATGAATGTACACTATTTTCAAGTTTTGTTGTGTTATTTTATATTGTCTAATGTTTGTTTCCCATCATTATGATTTTGTTAATACAGCATGCCTATTTAATGAAGCATGAATACTGTACACATGCTGAAATAATTTGTTACTAAGAATTAATTCTTGCTGCATATTCTCTCCTTCCTTTTTAAATTTTCAGGACCATAAAATTCTCCTGACAATAACAAAAAAAAAAGCATGACTGCAAAAGAGTAGAAATCCAGAAGGTCCTGGGAATAGCATCCCAATACCATGAAATTGCACTCTTTAGAGCATGTCAATAAAGGGCTAATTCAATATAATTTTTCTCTGCAAAATTATGATTTGGTCATGACTACTATACCAAGGGTTGTGGTGGCTCAGCGGGTTAGAGTACTGAAAGCTGTCAGCTGCAATGTCAGCAGCTCAGTGGTTTGAATCCCAGGTGCCACACAGCAGAGCGAGCTCCTGCTGTTAACCCCAGCTCCTGTCAACCTAGCAGTTCAAAAGCATGTAAGTGCAAGTAGATAAATAGGTACAACACTGGCTCTTCAGCTTGAATGCGGAAATGAGCACCGCCCCTAGAGTTGGACATGACTAGCACCCATGTGTGTGGGGAAACTTTACATTTTACCTTTTTACTATATACCAGAATTTGAATGCCAGAATATTTCATGATTTATGATTTTTATTGAACATGTTGACTGTCTTACTGCTTTAATGTACACAATCTTGGTTGGATGACCACCAAGAAATATTTTAAATAAATGGTCCTCTGCAAACAAACTATGTCTGTGTTTTTTAAAAATTATTCTGCTTGTCTTTTGGCTTGAAACTTCAATGCATACTTTTCTTTTGAGCAATGAGATTTGCTACAGAAATCAAATATTCCTCATCCCTGTAATTCAATAGTCTTCCCCTCCTTCCAGGCTTCACTCTGACATCTTTGGTACTGTTCTTCTTGCTTAACAAAGCCATCTATTTGAATATGAATTCATTTTGTAAAATTAACACATTAAAGGTTTACATCAATCATATTGAAAAGATAGCAAAAATGAAATATAACTTTCATTTTCCATCATCTTATAAAGAAAAATGTCTTGCTGGAACAAGACAATTACATTTTTATGTAAACAAAAGTCTGTGCTAATATGATTTAGCAAAGTATTTGTAAAATTTGTTGTAAGAAAAAAAATCAGGTTGTGTTACATTGCCCCCCCACTCGAAATGACCAGGCGAGACAGTGTGTTGGGGGTAAATGGGCCACACTTTATTAACACATATAACCAAACATCATCAACAACAACAACAGGAGGGGCCAGGCATCCATAACTTGGTTGGAACCCCGGGGTCTCCCGGGACCCCTCCAACCGGGCAGCATCGGGCGAGCCCCGAACCCCCAGGTGGTGCAGTCGTCCGACAGCACCCACCAGGCCAGTCGATTTATTCCATCCTCCATGCCCCTTCTGTCACCCATCTGGGAGATTCCCAGGGCAGGGAGGCGTTTCCTCTCCCCCACCCCAGCACCGAGACCTCCTGGCCCGCAGTGCTGTGGATGAGGAGGTTTGTGTTCAGCTGTTAATTTTATGCTTGCCGCTGCCCTCCATCAGCTTTTAGCCGCCACTGCCGAGGGCCTAGCCTTGCTATGGCCCCGGTCACCCAAACAGCCACTTCCATAGCCAGGCCCCTCCTCTACTCCAGCAGGAACCCCTCGGTGCCCCTGTCCGTCAGGCGTTCACCGTCCGGCCTGCATGGCTCCGTCTTGTGCCCATTGATCTCCGGGTGGCCCCTCACTGCCCCACAATCCCGGCATACCGCCCAGTTCACCCGTTCCCGGAGTGGCTCCGTTTTGTGTGGGTCACCGTTTACTCTTGCCATCTGGCGTGAAATCGTCATTAACCAGGGCACCCTGCCGGCCGTAGACCAGGCCTTCTCGGACACCCGGTCGCCCCACTTTGAGAATTAGGAACTTGCCAGTTTGCCTGGTCAAATCCTTTCCCCCCAAGCGAGTCAAGGGAATGTCTGTCGAGATGCCCCCCGCCGCAGTCATAGCTACTCCGGGGCACTCGAGCCACCCCGCTCATCTTGTTCCCCACCACTCCATGGTTGCCCGTTTGTCCTAAGTGCGCCATCCTTTCGTGAGCCGTTCCCCACCTGGTACACGTCGGTGACCCACCAAACTATTTGTCGCCCGCCATGGGCAGCCTTCGGATCCTGGGGAAACAAATAACACGTTAAGCCCGCCGGCAACGGCCGCACGCATCCGTCTAATATTGAGAGGCCCACCTCCCAGTTGGCCAATGGGGACAGATCATGGCCCACGGCTGCCGCTGTCAGTGGCCCACTACCCCCTCCAGGAGCTCGGGGCCAGCCCCTGGATGCAGGTAGACCCAGAAACGCTGAAAGAGCCCCGTGGGCAAGGGGGAACGTTAGTCGAGTCCCTGGGCGTCCCCAAAGGCAGTGTACTCCCAGGTCCTAAGCGCCGCCTTGCTGCGCCCGCTTGACCCCATCCCAAGACATGTCCCTGACCGTGAGACGCTCCTGCGATATCCCGGCCTGGACAGATACCCCCTGGGATGGGGGTGATGGGGTACCCTGAACTCCCCTGAAGCTAGCTGTGATTGCCAAGCCACTGGGACACCCGCCACTATGGTGCTGGTGGCTCCCGGAAGGGGCCGCGGACATGGCCCCCCCGGACTTCCTTGGGGATGCTGTCCTCCGCCCCCCCTACCGCCATATCCCTGGTAGCAGTTTGTTTGCTAACCACGGTATGTGAGCCTCCTTAACGTAATGCGGGGCCCCACCACTCAAAATTCTTGCCCCAGAAATTGTGCTGCCACTGTAACGGGTTATGCCGCAGCCCATCACCGCTACACCTCCCGCCCAATCGGGCTGGGTCCCTTTGCCAGGGGGGGTCCCCGCACCTACCCCTTTCGGGCCCTCCACCCTCCATGGCCGTCCTTGCCGGGGGGGGCTCTGCTGCGACCGGTCGCCGGGTGATGTGCACCGCGAATGAAACATTCATGTGTAACGCGGCAGGGTTTCCTGTCGTAGCCTCCCTGGCCATTGCCACCCCAGCAGACCAGCGGGGCCTAACCCGGCCGGCCTGCCGCGCCATGGGCGTGTTGGCCGCCTGCAGAAACCTTAAGGTGTGGCTAGGGTCGCACCCTTCCCCACCATATTGGCCTAACTGGGGTCTTGAACTGCAACAATCGGGTGGCAGCGTCCCGTGACACGACATAGGGGTCCAGGGCCACCATACTACAAAATTCCTTGTCGCCCAAACCCCGCCAGCCCACATATAATGTTGAGATACCTAAGCATCGCCTGCCCCCTTGGGTGGGGCTGCTGGAGGGCAAGACATAAAGTTCAGGTATTCTGGCAGCTATATTTGCCCAGAAGCGATCGGCTATCTCCTGCGCCTGCGCTCCCTGCCTTGTGGGTCTTCCCCGTCCAAGTCCTTGATATCCCGCTCCCCATCGCGTAAGCTGGGGACGTCCATGAATTTCCCCCTCAAGCTTTTCTCCCTAGTGGGCTTAGCCAAATGATGCCAGAATGGGGAGGTGCAGCCGCCCCATGGCCTGGCTGCCACTGCCACCCCGGGGGAGCCTGGGGCTGCATCCATCCCAGCCATGGTGCCATTCCCCCAGCCATACAGCCGATCACCGACCAGCCCGGCAACAGGCCGGGCGCCCCCATTGGGGGGGGAGCCTGGCAGAGTTGGTTGGCGCTAACCTGGCCCACCCCCTGGAAAGTGTTAGTTGGACTGGTCTCCGCCCCACCTGTGGGGGCGCTATCCGGACATCCACAATGGGATCGGCCTCCAGGCAGCCTGGTCGCCGGTAGCTGGAAGGCGGTGCCTGGGCTGCTCCCTGCACCGGGGCAGCTACCCCCGCCTGGAAACCACCCCCCGGGCAAGGCCAAACGATAGTGGGTGCAGTTTTTGGGTGCACACGCCAACTCACTGCGTACTGTGGTCTCCGTTGCTGGCCACGGGGGCCGGTCTCGGCCGAGGCTTCGCTGTATCCCGCGGCCGGTCCCGTGGTTACATCCCTCTGCTCAGGCACTATAAAACGAGACAACGTATCGTGAATCAAGGCCTCCCACTGTTCCCACTGGCGTGCCCCTGCATTTGCTTCCCCCATTCTGAGGGGTGGGCCTGGCTGGGTTCCCATGCCCACCACCCGCTTTGCCGCCTCCCATGCTCTAGGCTAGCCTCCCTGTGTAACGAGGGGGGGCATTGCTCTTCGCTTGCAGCCCCTGCCGAGGGCTGGGCCTGCTATGGGGGCTGCCTCACTGCTGTCCACGCTCCCTTGACGGAGAACCAGGGCACTGCAAACCAGGGTACTTCAAACCCTGATGGGGGACCAGTGTACTCCAAGGGCCAGGGGCAGGGGGGAGGTATCCCGAGACAGGTATCTAGTCTCATGTGCTCCCATAGGTTTTGTACCTGGATGCCTTCTGGTAAGAAAATACTTTTTTACTCAGCGTATTATTAGTCCGTGACACTCCCTGCCACAGGATGCGGTGATTGCATCCGTGCTGGGGGAAAAGTCTCTCCCGGGTTGCTATCCATGCTGGAGATGTGTCTCAGTGGGCCGTTAGTCTGTAGAACTCCCTGCCACCGGGTGCGGTGACCACAGCCAGGCTGGCGGAAAAGACTCCCCCAGGTTACTGTCCCCGACGGGTATGTGTTATCTCCATGCTTAAAACCCGTGGACTTCGAGGGCCCGGTGCCAGGTAGTGTTATTAGGCGACCGCGATCCAGACTCATGTGCTCCCCAAACGCCTCTGGTGGGGCCGCTGTGGAGCACAGGAAGCTGGACTAGATGGACCCTTGGCCCGATCCGCAGGGCTTTTCCTCTGTCCCTTGCCTATGGGCCCTCACGGCTGCAGCTGGCCTGGCCCTGGTGGCCCGGTCAAACCAGCCCCAGCTGAGGGGATGAGTAGTGGGGTGCAAGCTGCCCCAGGGCCCAGCGCCTGCCCGCCCCCCAGCTGCCTCAGTTTGGGCCTACAGACGGGGGGGTGCAGACCAACTCGCCCACACCCAAGATCGACAGGATACCTCCCCTGGTGGGCCCGCCCCCGCCTGGGATGCCTGTTCAGGCCCAGCCCAGGGACAGGGGTAGGCCAGCCGTTGGCCGGGCCTGGAGGCTCCGATGAAACCTTCTGCCCAGCAGCCGCAACCACCCCGCCTGCGCAATCGGTCCCGGCCACCCTCTCCCAAAGGCCTCCTGGCTGGGGCCTAGTCAGGGCCAGGATCCTCACTTGCGCCCACGCGGCGCTGCCTGCAGTGGCTCGGAATAGGGATGAGGGGCCTGCCCGCCAGGCTGGCCTGGCGTTTCCCTTCCGCCGGCGTGGCTTGATTGTGTTCCCCCCCGGCTTGACCCAGTGGACTCCCCCCCGTCACCGGCCCCCATGGAAGGGGCGGGCGCCTGGCTGGCTCCCCCGCCGCGCCTCCTAGTTCCGCGGCCCCGCTCGCTCTGGGGGGGGCCGAGCAACTAAGGGTGGGGGTGGTCCGTCGGTCGGCCCTGCTCACTCTGGGGGAGGGCCGCTGCCGCTCCCCCAAGCCACTGCCCGGCCACGGCGAGGTCGTTCTCGCGCGGCGCTGCTGCTTCGCCCGGCCGGGACGACGCTGCGCCCCGCCGGGTTCGCCGCCAAGGCGGCCACTCCACGCGGCGCCCACCGAGGCGCCCGATCATCGAGACTGGCCGGGCACGGCCATAACTGATGGCCAGGCTCCCCGCCCCCAAGCTGCTCTGCGCAGTAGCGCAGCAGCAGAGGCCGGGATCCGGTTACCGCAGCGGCCCCGGTACCCCAGGGGCCGGCGCGGCCCGGCTCCCCGAGCCCCCCGCCGTTCTGCGTGGCAGCGCAGCAGTAGAGGCCGGGCCGGTCACCGCCACGGCCCCGGCACTCCAGGGCCGTGGCGCGCCCGAAAGGAAGGCCCCCGCCCATCAGCCGCTCCGCGCAGCAGTAGTGCAGCAGCAGATGCCGGAGCCGGTTGCCGCCGCGCCCGGCACCCCAGGGGTCGAGGCGCAGCCCGGCTCGCCCGAGCACCCGCCGTTCTGCGCGGTAGCGCAGCGCCGCGGCAGAGGCCGGGCCGGCCGCCGCCACGGCCCCGGCACTCCAGGGCCGCGGGCGCGCCGGAAAGGAGAGGAGCGCAGCCAGGCTCCCCGCCCGTCAGCTGCTCTGCGCGGCAGCGCAGCAGCAGATGCCGCGAGCCGGTCGCCGCCGCCCCGGCACCCCAGGGGCCGAGGCGCAGCCCGGCTCACCCGAGCATCCGCCGTTCTGCGCGGCAGCGCAGCGCCCTGCGGGCCGGCCGGGGCCGCCGCCGCCATGGCCCCGGCACCCCAGGGGCCAAGGCGCAGCCCGGCTCGCCCGAGCACCCGCCCTTCTGCGCGGCAGCGCAGCGCCGCGGCAGAGGCCGGGCCGGTCGCCGCCACGGCCCCGGCACTCCAGGGGCCGCGGTGCGCCCGAAAGGAGGGAGCACAGCCAGGCTCCCCGCCCGTCAGCTGCTCTGCGCGGCAGCGCAGCAGCAGATGCCGGGAGCCGGTCGCTGCCGCGGCCCGGCACCCCAGGGCCGAGGCGCAGCCCGGCTCGCCCGAGGACCCGCCGTTCTGCGCGGCAGCGCAGCGCCGCGGTAGAGGCCGGGGCTGGTCGCCGCCACGGCCCCGGCACTCCAGGGGCCGCGGCGCGCCCGAAACCAAGCGGGAGCCCAGCCAAGCTCCCCCGACCATCAGCTGTGCCGCGCGGCAGCGCGGCAGCAGCAGGTCTGCAGGGTGCCGGCCGGCCCGCCGAGGACTCCTCCGCTGGGCTCCGCTCCTGCCGGTCCAGCCCAGGCCAACTGCTCCGGCTACGCCCGACCGGAGAGCGGAGCCGTGCTGCCGGGTCGGCCGCCTATGCGGCCCTCGAAATGGCGCCCGCCTCGTGGCGCCCTCTGTGCAGCCGGCATTCGGGGGTCTTCCTTCCCCGAACGCCGGAAGAAGACTGACTGGTGTTTCGGGGGGGAGGAGCCGCCCTTTCTAGGGCGCTCCTCCCCCTCCCTCTCAGGACTTCTAGCTCCTGTCTCGCCCCTCGCCATTCTCGCGAGGGGCAAATCGGCTCCGCGGGCGGACAAGCCACCCGCGGAGCGTGCATTCGGAGAAGTGTATTGGAGAGGATTTTCAAACACGATTTTCAAGGCATATATGCAAATTTTACTTATCTTTTGGAACATAACATTTCAAGAGCCTTCATCTTTGCAGCAATTTGAGCAGTTTACTCTTTGATACTTCAGTTTATACTTAATGTCTCAACACCGACATCATACTCATTAGTGATACCCAACAGGTGTTGAAGTGTTATATACCTTCACCTACTGTAACACTGATCCAAACCCTTGACATAATATGAAGATTGTAACATTTGGAGACAGGTTGCCTTGAATTAAGAAGTTAGTACAAGCATTGTTGCAATAATGCTAAGCAAGTCAGATCCTAGAAATTATATCCTCCCAATTTAATTGTTTGAGTGAAAAAGGTTACAGCTTTTATTGACACCAACAGCAAATACTATTGCCAGGCATTTAGTTGGATTCAATGCATCAATGAACCCAGCTGTGTCCAGATGCCACCCTTATCTCTTCGTTCCCTTTGAGAGACAACCGCAGTGACAGTTCTATGGAACCCCATTGGCAGAAGCCATTACGGTGTTCCTTGGCATTCCAGGGCATGGGGCCACCACTTCTTTGCTCAAGCCGGGACAGTTCCTGACCCCCTTCCCCAGTGCCTGAGAAGTCATTATTTCATCTTCTGGATGCTCATGTTGCCCTTTCCATGTGGATCCAGCCCCAATGCCACCAAACTGTCACTAGAGCCAAGTTATGTCCAGCTTGTGCCAAAGAACTACAGCTACAACCAATGCTTTATAGTACCTTGCATGTCTTCTAGCCACACAGTAATAACTTGGTAGGACAAATGCACCCAATCATGGTGGAATAACTTATGAAGCTTATATAATTGCTAGGATACTTGATCCAACATCTATCCCATTGTGTGACCCTGTGCCCAAGTGCTGTAGTAACTTTCTGGCAAGTGAGATCCACCTTCCTAGGGTCTTGTGCCCCTCTCTAAATTTGCCTTTCCTAAAGCTTGGACCACATAAACAACAAGTTAGGATAAGAGTCATGGAAACATTGCAGCCCCATCCTCATTGAGAGGATGAGATCCCTTTGAGGCTGGTGAGGTCATTTTTCTCTGAGCTGCAGCAACAGCCCATTTAGAGGCACAGGCTTCTGAAGATGGTGCCAGAGCACAAGGAGATGATTGTTCCATTACATGGCTCTCACACTGATCCATGTGACTAACATCTCCAAAGCCCCAATGGTGATGTGGTGACCCACATGGTGGCCTCACAAGGAAAAAAATGAGATATGCCAGGTTTATAAGACATACTTTTTGCACAAATAATCAATACAATCAAACTATGACCGTGACAGATGCTGGTTTGTTGGATCACCTTAAAAAAGAAAGCACTGAGTATGTATGTTTCCTTTTTTTCACCAGTCAGTCCTTCTGTGATTGCCCAGGCTAGGGGTTGTCAGTGGGCTGTCTTGCTGGTAAAGGTGGTCTATGCTAGTAAAAATGACCCATTTAATGGTATTTCTTTACATAGCCAATTGTGAGAAATGAAAGGAGTAGGAATCCAACAACTTCTGGAAGACCACAGATAGCCATCCTGGGTACACAGAACACACGTATCCCTACACCGCTGGAAGACTGAACTTGGTCTCACACCATCCAAATTTTCTTACAAATATGGAGTGTGTAGCTTTTTTAAAAAACAGGAAAGGTTCCTTTGTGTACTCATGTTTTAACATTTAGGAGATGTGAGAGTTCCAAGGGTTTTGAGAGGGTTTCAAATCTTATAAACCTTGAACCTTTAAGATAATGATTCAGCGGATCTACTTTGAGCTTCAACAAGCAATAGGTTAATTGGGTCCCTTTTTTAATTGTAACCACCCCCAGTGCTTTCTAGTACTTTTTTTTTGTTTAAAGCCTGTGGAGGGAGATCTAAATCCTTGATGCTCTAAAACTCACCCCTAATATATAACAGAAACATATATAGCAGTGACGGCGAACCTTTTAGAGACCAAGTGTCCAAACTGCATTCAAAACCCACTATTTTTTTTTTTTTTTTGCAAAGTGCCAATACAGTAATTTAACCTGTATACAGGTGGCTATGAAGGGGTGATGTCGAGTGCCCACAGAAAGGGCTCTGAGTGCCACTGATATATATAGTATGATTAAATGTAGTATTCATCCCACTGCTGAAAAAGGTATAGTGCATCCTTATGCAAGATTCTCTTTCACATCATATCTCCAGACTGATTTGGAAATTCAGCTGTGCTGTTTTTTATTCTATAAATGCTCCATTTATAGAATGATGTTCTGGAAGTTTTTCAAGGTATTAATTAACAGTTATTAAGTCAATTACTATCATGTGTTCCATACATTACCTTCAGCTCTCCAGAATGACTTCTGAATTTGATAACAGAACTGTCCATCACTTTCCAATTGTCTAAACACTGAAGCATTCTTCTGCCTAAAACCTCCCACTAGCACATTTGAATCTTAATAGGCTTCATACCACATCTTTTTTATTTGATATGCTAAAGATGGAAATTATGAAGTACAAACTTTAATGAGTAAAGATTAGTGTAATGAATTGTGAGCCGGTGAATTCATCTTTAGAACATATGCACTCATGCAACCACACATGCACACACTTTTGTCTTCATTTGATTGTCATGCCACAACTAGAAGTTATCTGAGTCTGAATTTATGTATAAAATGGAAATGTGAGGCTAGGATAAATAGACTAATATTCCATTTTCTTGGAGCTCAAACAGTGCCGAAGAATTCAATGGACAAATTAATTATATTTGAAATACATCTATGGAAAAAAAAAAAACAGGTAGAAGCGCTGGGATTGACAATACAGAGTAACCTCATTGCCACCCTGCTCCTTATTCCTAGAAAGTTGCACATTTAATATTTCTTTACCTTTGTGCTTCTTTGTTTGATTGAGCTTACTTGTTTTGACACTGTGCAGAGCAAAATTCTTCCTATTTTATACCCTAGAATTTTTCCAGGCCATCCTAAAAAGGACAATAAAGGACTAGTGAGCATGCATTTGCTTCCTTTTGCTTTGAGATGACAGTGGGGAACTTACTTGTGGCAATTAATTTTGGGAAGAAAATCACTCAGGTCTAATTTCTTCTGTTTTCCATTTTACATCTCAATGATAGCAGAGATTTATCCTGGTAAGATCCATGTGACCTTCTTCAAAGCACTTCATCTGCCAATTGAAAAGTATGCCCAAGGGAAAATCATATTCTGTCATATGAAGGAAGTGAACATATACTGGTGTTCTTAAAAAATGGTCTCCGAATTTCTCTGTGACTTAGATCTGGAAATAGTCTATGTTCCTTTACAGGAGTCTCTTTGTGATGGAAAAGAATTAATAGCATTATGGATATTTGTGTTCAGTGGCTTTGAAAATCGTTTTAATTTAAAAAAAATTAAAATACCTCCCAACCATAACATAAGAACATAAGAAGAGCCATGCTGGATCAGGCCAAAGGCCCATCTAGTCCAGCTTCCTGTATCTCACAGCGGCCCCACCAGATGTGTTTGGGAGTGCATGAGACTACATATCTGTCTCCTGATACCACTCTCCTGCATCTGGCCCTTGAAGTACCCTGGTTTAAACCCTGGAGGTTACACATCTCCATCATGGTTTGTAACCTGTGATGGACTTTTCCTCCAGGAATCTGTCCAATCCCCTTTTGAAGGCATCCAGGTCAGATGCCATTACCACATTGTGTGGCAGGGAGTTCCATAGACTTACAACACGCTGGGAGAAAAAATATTTTCTTTTGTCAGTTCTTACTCTCCCAGCCCTCAATTTGAGTGTATGTCCCCTAGTTCTGGTATTTTGGGAGAGGGAGAAGAGCTTCCCTCTATCCACTTTACTCATACCCTGCATTATTTTGTATGTCTCAATCATATCCCCCCTCAATCGCCTTTTTTCCAGACTAAAGAGGCCCAAATGTTTTAGCCTTTCTTCATAAGGGAGGTGCCCCAGCCCAGTAATCATTTTAGTCGCTCTCTTCTGCACCTTTTCCAGTTCCACTATGTCTTTCTTGAGATGCGGTGACCAGAATTGTGCACAATACTCCAGGTGGGGCCTTACTATTGTTTTGTATAATGGCATTATAATGTTGGATGTTTTATTTCCAATCCCCTTTTTGATAATCCCTAGCATGGAATTGGCCTTCTTCACCGCTGCCACACATTGGGGAGACACCTTCATGGAGCTGTCCACCAACACACCAAGATCTCTTTCCTGATCCGTCACGGATAACTCAGAGCCCATGAGTTGATAGATGAAGTTTGGATTTTTTGCCCCAATATGCATTACTTTACATTTGGTTACATTAAAATGCATTTGCCATTTCTCAGCCCATTCCCCCAGTTTGGAGAGATCCTTCTGGAGCTTTTCACAATCTTCTCTGGTTTTTACCACACGGAAAAGTTTTGTGTCATCGGCAAACTTGGCCACCTCACTGTTTATCCCTGTCTCCAGGTCATTTATGAACAGATTGAAAAGCACCGGTCCCAGGACAGAGCCCTGGGGCACACCGCTTTTCACTTCTCTCCATTGTGAAAATTTCCCATTGACCCCTACTCTTTGTTTCTTGGATCTCAACCAGTTCTCAATCCATAAGAGGACCTGCCCTCTTATCCCCTGACTGTGCAATTTTCTCAGCAGCCTTTGGTGAGGGACTGTGTCAAAAGCCTTTTGAAAATCCAGATAGACTGTATCAACCGGTTCACCCCAATCCACGTTCCTGTTGACCTTTTTCAAAAAATTCTAAGACGTTTGTCAGACAAGATTTACCCTTACAGAAGCCATGCTGATTTTCTCTCAGCAAGGTTTGTTCTTTTATGTGTTTTAAGATTTTCTCTTGGATGAGGCTTTCCACCATCTTCCCTGGGACAGATGTAAGGCTAACCGGCCTGTAGTTTCCTGGGTCCCCCCTCCTTCCTTTTTTAAAAATTGGTGTGACATCTGCTATCCTCCAGTCCTCTGGCACTGTGGCCGTTTTAAGAGACAAGTTGCATATAACCGTTAAGAGATCTGCAATTTCATTTCTCAGTTCCCTAATAACCCTTGAGTGGATGCCATCTGGGCCAGTCACGGTACAGGTAAAATAGAATAGTGCTTAAACTTTAGAAGGTGGAATATAAATATAAATAAATAAATAAAGTATTATCTAATTGAACAACAACCAATAGCAGTGTATTTGGGTGCTTATTACTGTGTTAATCCAATAATGCCCATTAAGTTATTTGCTGGCTAATAAATGTAGGAAGGGTGGTGAAAGAATATGGCAAGAGTTCAGAGAGGAACACAGCTCATGCGACTACTTCATGTTTGAATTAAGAGGATTGGTTAATATAGATAACTTGCTTCTCTCTCACTTGCATATTCTGTCTCTGTATCTGTCTGTGTGTCTGTCTGTGTGTCTGTCTTTTTCTCTCACAGAGAGAGAGAGAGAGAGAGAGAGAGAGAGAGAGAGAGAGAGAGAGAGAGAGAGAGAGAGAGAGAGAGAGAGAGAGAGAGGAGAGCAATGGCAGGACATTTTGGAGGTTGCTTTTGCGTATGGTCAATATAAGTCAGAGACGATGGTACATACAATACTAACAACTAGACATGGGCATGACTCGGAGAAATCCTCATTTCCGTTTCTGTTCCTCGTTTCCGTTATGTAACAAAACAAAGAACGACAATTACTCCGCCTGACTAAAGAAAAATTGGGTCTGAACTCGAACTGACTAAAGAAAAAAAAAGGTCTGATTTGCCTGAAGGCACCTACCAGAGGGGTGGTTTCTGGGGGTTCCCTGGCCTCCCCCTCTCCTGGGCTGCGCATCCTCGCGATCTCGCCAATGCCAAGCGGCACAGGAAAAAAAAAGTTTTAAAATAAAAAAAAACCGATTCCCGGCCAAAAAAGCAGGCGAAAATATGCCTGCCTGAAGGCACCTACCAGAGGAGTGGTTTCTGGGGGGGTCCCTGGCCTCCCCCCTCCTCTCCTGGGCTGTGCATCCTCGTCATCTCGCCAACTCGCCAAGCGGTGCAGCACAGAAAAAAAGTTTTAAAAAAAAAAAAAAACGATTAGCAGCCAAAAATGCAGGCGAAAATATGCCTGCCTGAGTGAGGGCACCTACCAGAGGGGTGGTTTCTGGGGGGGGGCTCCCCCCCTCTCCTGTCCTGGGCTGCTCTGGTGGGGGGCATCCTTGTCGTCTCGCCAACTCGCTCGCCAATGCCATGCCATGCGGTGCGGGCGGGGGATCCAAAATGGGGCAACCACAATATTTATTTTGAAATCATGGTCCAAAAACACACCAAAGCACCACAGAAACATGTGAAAATAGCTATTTTAAAACTGCCTGAATTTTTACAGTAGCAGCAGTGGGTTTTTCTTGCAACAAAACATCTCCATTGATTTTATTTTATTTTATTTTATTTTTATTTTTATTTTTTTACACCTGCGGAATGATGGGCTGGCCATGGGAGTGGACCATGCAAATTTTTGGAGCCATTCCACCAATTGCATGGCCACTTGTCCAGGTTTTGACCGAGACTTCTGGGATGTGCCAGTCAGGCATAAAAAGCCCACTAACCCTAGCCCGAACCCGAACCCTAACCATAACCCTAACCCATACGCCAGTACACTGTCCTTCTTAGTGGGTCAGAGAGGCACCCAGAGGTGCACCCCAGTAACTCATCTTAACCTTACCTGTAACCCTAAGCCTAGCCCTTGCGCTAACCCCTAACCCTAAGCCAGATCTGTGGACTTGCATTACACTACAGCAAGTACACTTCCCTTTTTAGTGAGCCAGAGGGCGCCCATAGGGGTCCTCTCTCACTTTGTTCCTCCTCCCCATCCCCAGCCCAAGTGCACTGTATGCCAGGCAGTGAGTCACAGAGGCACCCAAAAGAGAGGTGCCTCTGCCTACCACTGCAACTTGGTATGCATATCCAATTGGCTATGCATGCCATTTTTTAGCAGGCCAGACGAGTCACCCATCCCAGAGAGGTGCCTCCAGGAGCCCGCTTTCCCTTCATGGCGGGCCAGAGGAGGCACCCAACCCAAGAGAGGTGCCTCCAGGAGTCCGCTACCCCTCAAAAACCAGTACTAACAACAGATAAAAAACGACAAACGAAATGACAAATTTTTGAAAAATTTCGTGACAAACAGAAACGAGCCAAAACGGGCCGGCTCCGACACATGACAACTCGAAACGTAATTTCTACTAACAATAGCATCTAACAGAATACCTCACACAGAAACCCTAAGACCATGCTTCTGTGGGAGAGGATATGCTAGGAAGTATAAACCAAAAGGTTTATTTTCTAATTTGTACACATTGCATGGAAGGAGTTGGAAGAGTTCCTCATTTCTTCATTACTCATTGAGGAATTTTTATGCTGAAGCTAAGACTAGAGATGGGCACGACCAGGAAAAATTACATTGCAGTTGCAGCAGGCAGAGGCACCTCTCTTTCGGGTGCCTCTGTGACTCACTGCCTGCAGTGCACTTGGGCTGGGGAACGAAGTGAGAGAGGACCCCTACGGGCACCCGCTGTGACTCACTAAGATGGGAAGTGTACTAGCGTGTAGTGCAATGTGAGTACACAGATCTGGCTTGGGGTTAGGGGTTAGCGCAAGGGCTAGGCTTAGGGTTACTGGTAAGGTTAGGGTGAGTTACTGGGGTGCACCTCTGGGTGCCTCTCTGACCCACTAAGAAGGACAGTGTACTGGCATATGGGTTAGGTTAGGTTAGGTTAGGGTTCGGCTGGGTTAGTGGCATGCCCGACTGGCACATCCCAGAAGTCTCAGTCAAAACCTGGCCAAGTGGCCATGCAATTGGTGGAATGGCTCCAAAAAATTGCATGGTCCACTCCCTTGGCCAGCCCATCATTGAGCAGGTGTAAAAAAATAAAAATAAAAATAAAATAAAATAAAATCAATTGAGACATTTTGTTGCAAGAAAAACCCACTGCTGCTACTGTAAAAATTCAGGCAGTTTTAAAATAGCTATTTTCGCATGTTTCTGTGGTGCTTTGGTGTGTTTTTGGACCACGCGATTTCAAAATAAATATTGCGGTTGCCCCATTTTGGATCCCCCGCCCGCACCGCATGGCATGGCGAGTTGGCGAGACGACGAGGATGCGCAGCCCAGGAGAGGAGAGGGGGGAGGCTGGGGACCCCCCCAGAAACCACCCTTCTGGTAGGTGCCCTCACTGAGGCAGGCATATTTTTGCCTGCTTTTTTGGCCGGGAATCGGGTTTTTTTAAATTTTTAAAACTTTTTTTCTCTGCCGCGCCGCTTGGCGAGTTACGGCTCGACAAGGATGCGCACTTTGCGCAGCCCAAGAGAGGAGAGGGGGGAGGCTGGGGACCCCCCCCAGAAACCACCCCTCTGGTAGGTGCCCTCACTGAGGCAGGCATATTTTCGCCTGCTTTTTTGCCCGGGAATCGGGTTTTTTTTAATTTTAAAACTTTTTTTCTCTGCCACACCGCTTGGTGAGTTGCGACTCGACGAGGATGCGCACTTTGCGCAGCCCAGGAGAGGAGGGGGGGAGGCCGGGGACCCCCCCAGAAACCACCCCTCTCATAGGTGCCCTCAGGCCGGCATATTTTCGCCTCATTTTTGGCCAGGAATCGTTTTTTTATTTTAAAAACTTTTTTCCTTTGCCGCTTGGCATCGCACGATCGCTGCGATGCCAGGAACGACAACGACAAATCAGACCCAATTTTTCTTTAGTCAGTTCGAGTTCGAGTTCTGGCGGAGTAATTGTTGTTACCGTTTCTGTTACGTAACGGAAACCAGAAACGGAAACAGAAACGAGAATTTTGCCAAGTCGTGCCCATGTCTAGCTAAGACTATATATCTAAAATTATATAATTCTAAAAGAATCATTGTTCTGAAAAAATAGATGTGCCACAATATTTGCTTGTTACGTGACACAACCCATGCTCTGGACACAAAGGTGCTATTACTGATAGAGATACATAATGGTTTTCAGTTGGTAAATTTGTCAGATAAGAGTGTATTCTGTCTTCCTGTCTTTTCAGTCTATCTTCAGAACATGTTATATGAAAAACTGGATTACACTTGGGTGAAAGGAAAATAAAAAATATAAGACACAAAAATAACACTGACAGAATAAGGGAAGTCATGTTCTGCAGTTTGCAATGAGCATGGCTGTAAATAATGCAAACATTTGTGGCTCATTGATAGGGTCATCTTAACTCAGAAGCAACTTGACAACACATGACAAGAACAAAAAAGATCCAGTTGACGTAAAAGGATTGCCCTGCTGCCTGATGGTGGTATGCATTGTCCCACTCTCCCTGTGAATTAGATTGAGGAAGTTACTTGGATGAGTAATGAAACATTTCAATCCCATAAGAAAAGAAGTCCAGTTGCCATGACTCAGCTCCCAATTAACTTCACCTGGAGGACTGAAAATATCCACAGATATACTGCCAGTTAAATCACATCTCTTTATTTCTATAGCTGTTATAAGACTTTGAGTAACAAGAGGTGAATGTTGAAATGAAGAAAGGCCAGCTTTATTGTCAAGGTTTGTCCACAATGTGAATTGGCATATTGAATTCTGGGAGAATGACTGTACAGAAATTGCTGCACACCTGTGTAATAATTGTCTGATAGGTGTAGACATCAGGTGGCACTTTGCACATGCTCAGATTTCCAAATGCTGAATCATTATTGCATCCACCAGGAGTATAAAAGGAGGTTGGATGTATGGCATGTGTGGTTGGCATATGTAGGAAAGAGCAGCACATCATTCAGCCAGTCGGATTAGTGAGTTCCCGGACTGTTGGCTCACTGGACTGGACTGTATTTTGACTATGCTTATGCCTGCCGATTCTACAAAGTTTGCTGCATGTATATTTTGTAAATACGGATGAAATCATTGCATGTATATTTTGTAAATATATATGCAATGTATATTTTGTAAATACGAAGGAAATCATTGCTGCGTACCTGTATTTATTTTAAGCACTGCTATTTAGATATTCTGTAGCCCATACCAACTGCATTTCTTCTGGGCAGTACAAAGCTCTTCTGGGTTATGACTTATTTCGGTTATAAACCTTGACATTTACGATCATTCTTACAATATATCATGAGCCCATACATTGAACGCTGGGGAAAGAATATCAAGGTTACTGGTCTCACTGTCTCAACTTGCTACTGTGAAACAGAGCTTAGTACTGGCTGGGTTTCTGCATATGATATTTTAGGAGGAATGAATATGCTCAGAATGACTGCCTACAAACCCTTGACCCATAATCCAGTGCAAACCTATACTTAGCCATCATGTAGAGTCTAGACATCTATAGCACTTAGTTGAAATGATCTGATAGGAGTGTAAAATATGAGTAAGTTCAAATGCATCTCAACTGTGAAATAACTGTCATATTAAATGCGAGTCAGTAATTTTTAAAAGGAGTCCAGAAAATACATATCACCTTTCTTTTTTCTCTCTCCCTTCAGCTCTTTGGATGTATTGAGACCAGCATAAATTCACTTAGGTTGAACTGAAGATTTTCTTAGAAATACAGCCTGGCACATTTTATCAAAACCTGTCTTAGGTTACACTCATGAGTAAGAAAGATAATGTTTACAGTGAAGCTGATGACTATATTTTAAGAACAGCTAAAGGAAACCTAAAGGTAAAGTGCCTCCTCTAAAGTGGTAATTCATATAGTAATTCTTTTTTCATTTTCAAATTGATTCTGCAACCCTAGCACTATGACAACAGTCATTTCTCAAACCAGCTAGCTTTCTTAACCTCATTGTTACATGTGAAGGATAACAGTAAGGGCCTATCAGACCTAAACTAATTAAGCAGTAGCAGTCTAGCTGTGATGGGAGCTGCACAGGATATTGCAATATCTACTCATCACAATATGCAAAATTCATAAAAGCATAAAATTTTACTCACTTTCACCCCTCTCTGTGAGCTGTGTCTTGGGCTACCCTAAGAAACTGGCATTGTGTCACTTATTTGTAGTATTGTGTTCATTTATTGAGATGTTCCCATGCAATGGCATGCCACATCCACAGATAAATTTCTTTATGCTGCTGCAAAACATAGCAAAACATTCTGCAGTGGTATGAAAAGTCATAATCCATTCCCAGTGGCATGCTGGGTCACATGGAGATGACTTATTACCAGAAAGCACTTTTTGCCTCAATTTCATGTATGCAGTGCAAGGCAAACTTTGTGAGTGGTATAGTTCAAGAAGTTCAAAAGACTACATTATATAAGGGAAGGCAGACAAGTGAGATTAGAAACCATTGTTTAAGGTACACTGGAAATTTTTAATCAGAACCTTTTATTAAGTTGGGTAGGAAATTATTGCACCTTAAAAAAACACATTGTTTATTTTATTGGCCAATATGCCATTCAGGTTTTCATTACATGGATTTTCAATTGAGGAATTTGCAACTGAATTGTTCAAAACTTTGTGTGTGTGGTGGTGAGCGCAATGAAAACTCAGTCTGCACAGGAAGGTAGGAGGGAGGGAGGGTAGTGATTCTACCCAGCACTGGCATAACTAGGGAGGGGGTGGAAGAGTGCATTTGCCCCATGGTGTGCAGCAATCTGGCGGTGCCTGGAGGGGGAGCAGGAGGAGGAAGCCATATGCCATCCTGCCAGCAGTCCTCCTTTTGCCCCACTGAGGCTTGGTGATCCTTAGTCAAGGGAGAGGAGGAGAGGGAAGCAAGCTTTTTTTTTTTCAAGCAGCACCTGTCAATTGCTGCTCCTCCTCCTGTGCAGGTGCCATAATGAATCAGGTCAAATGGCAGTTCATTCCCATTTATAGATTAATAGTGTGTAAAAGTGGCAGTTCGACAGGATAAGTTAGAGAGGCAGTCTGTTAGTGCGAGTTAGCATGTATTTGGATTGCTGTTAGCACTGTTTGATGAGAACCATACATGTTTCTACTTAGACTGTTAGACTGTTACTTCACGTCCTTCCTTATTCCAAGATTGCGTTCGTTTTGTGATAATGTCATTTGTGGTCACATGGTCTTGTCCCGGCTCTGTCCCTGTTTCCATTTACCCACGGGCATGATTGATGGTATCGTGACAAGAGATGGGCACGGAACGAACATTTTTTTCGTTTCCGTTACCGTTTGTCGTTTCCATTATGTAACGAAACGACAAACAAAAATTGTGATAAAATGAAATGAAATGAACAGAACCATGAAAATTGTGGTCGTTATGTTTCGTTTCCATTAATGGTGACGCACAATGAAATGACCTGTTTTAAATGTTAAAAAATGCCCTGGACATCCGTAAAAATGCAGCAATAATTATTTATATTGTCTGATAATACCTACCAAGGGGGTTGGGGTCCTTAAAATGTTTGTTTTTGTCTTCTCCCATCACGATGTATTTTTCTTTTCCCTTTAAAATGGATGTCGCCACCAGCCACAAAATGGAGGCAAGCCATGTGATGTGGGATCATGTTCAACCAATAGCATGCCCAGGTTGCAGACTGGTGGGCAGGTCTGGCAGCCACAGAGGGCATAAAAAGCTCTGACAGCCCCTGTCCTCCTTGCAGTCTCTGGGGGAGTTAGGGTGGGATTGCTGTCTCTGCAACTCTAGCTTCAGTCCTGCAGCCTCCCTGTGTGCATGCATGCTGCGTACCTCTCAGTGAGTACCCTCCCTTGCCCCGCAGTGCAGTCACTCTGTGGCTGCCTTGCACCCTGGGCAACGCCCGCCGCTGCCTTTGCAGCCTCCCTGCGAACCTAGTCTATACTGTGTCTCTGCCAGCATCCATTTTTTTTAGTGTTTTCCCTCTGGTCTGGGGGGTTGGGGGACGCCCACGCACAGAAATGCTTTAAAAATTGCGCAAAAAGCAGGTAGAAACGACAAATGAAAAAACAAAAAACAGTAACAAAATTTTTCAAAAAATACCCGACAAACGGAAACAAACTGAAACAGACCTCTCAATGACAAATGAAAAACCAAACACCATTTTTCTGTTTCGTGCCCATCTCTAATCGTGACGACAGTTACTTCACATCCTTGTTTTGTGACAACATCTGTACTTCCCTGCCTTCATTTTTCCTTTTTTTTTGGGGGGGGTGACCTCCCATTTTTCGATATTTCAATTCTCCGTAACTTTGCCTTCCATGTGTTAAGCAGCAAAGTATGAGGTTTTATGCCTTCTTCCCTCTCTGCAATGCATTGTTTACGCTATTGGGATTGTACTGGAGAATGCAACTTCACACTCCTGCCACTAGATGGAGAATGTGCACGTTGCATGATGAGCCTTACTTCAGTGGGCACTGGTCTCGAAACAGGAACTGAGACAAGAGAATTCCCAAGGTCAGGGAGAGGTATGGCTCATCATGCTTAAATCCCCGTTCAGGGAGCGTGGTCAGGACGAGATTCCGCCATCACACAATGGATGTGGAGTAACATTTTCTCGTACCGGTCCCAAGTGGGACCGTGAACCGTGATGAGAGGGACATGAAGTAACTGTCTTAGATTGATCCATCCTGCTCCTTCAAGATCTGTCTTGCTCCTTCTTGGTAGAGACTTCTGGGTTTTGGCACAGTTCAACACACTCCTAATTATACCATTATGTAGCCTGTGAAGATTGGTGGTTTACAACCAAATGGAGCCATGGAGAGATCAGCCAACCTAGGAGATGATTCTGTGACATGTGAGGCAGGTTGTGACATTAAAAAGCAGAACAAACTCCCACCTCTATTTTTGTCTTCTTTTAAAAAAAATTCCCTAATGGATGCAATGAAATGCTAATACCAAGCTAGGTTGACAGCTGTTTTGATGTGCCACTATGTAAAACAATAACAACAACAGTAACAGTAAATGTATTGCGGTCTACTGAATAATGATCACAAGAAAAGGTTCCCTCCTTACTCCCAGGTAAACTGAGTAAACCTACTCACAAATAAAACAGGAAAACGTACTCATAAGTAAGCCAGGAAAACTGACTCGTGAATAAACTGGCAGTTCCAAGGCCTGTGTGGACCCTGTCACAGAAGAACACTAAACATTTGTGAATGGAAAGAGTGCTCATGTGAAAGATAAAATAAATTGCACTTCAGATGAAAATCTTCTAAGTGTAAACCAGACTCATCCAAATCCCCCTGTTTGGAAAGACTCTTAGTCAAAGAGTTTGTCTTTTGGAGTATTTGAAAGAATGTGCCAGGTGCAGTGTATTGTGCGGAATTAGTTAATCTTGACTTTTGAATAAAGCCAAGTACAGTGGACCCTTGTATAACAAACAGCTTGTATAACATAAAATCTGTACAACATAAAAAATTCTGGAGATAGGGGAAATTTGCTTAACATAATTGCCTATGGGGAAAATCCATACAACATAAAAATGGGATTACTCTATTTTCAATGCATTCCTATGGGAATTTGTATAAAGGAAAATGTGCTTAACATAAATTCATTTGGAACAAATTAATTTCTTTAAACAAGGTACCACTGTAGTTTCTAGGGAAAGGTATATAAAATGTTCAAAAATATATATTAAAATTATTTTACCCTTCATCTGAAATACCTAAGAAATTACCCAAGAATTTGTTTTAACTGTAAAACACACACACGTGTGTGTGTGTGTGTGTGTGTGTGTGTGTGTGTGTGTGTGTGTGTGTGTGTGTGTGTGTGTGTGTGTGTGTGTGTGTGTGTGAATACACATACACATTTCAGCAGCAAACTGTGAAATTGCAGGCCATAATATTCTGTAAGTAAATTTATCTCAGTTCAGGTATTCCCAGGAGTTAAACAAAAGCCTGCTAATATATAGTAGTCACTGTTCATGGGTTTATCAAGTCACACAAGACTTTGATTCATGCGCAGGAATCTTCAAATTAAAAATTACTGTTGCTCTGGAAACATCACTAATGTCATGAAACAAACGAAACACAATAAATAATTTCTTCCATATGTGTGCTCAAAATTAGAAGCCTCTAAATTAACTTGCTGAAAAGGAGGGATTTTTAAATACCTTTCTATTAACTCTCTGGGGCAAAAATATTGCAGACTGAACACATTTATTCAAGTTGATTGATAATGGCTCATAACCCAGTAATCCTCCTTAAATCTTCTTAAACTAAAATATTGAGCAATAAAAATGTAAAAACAAATTAGTGGTGTGTAAGCAAAGCTGGCTAGAAAACAAATAAGGAGGGGAAGCAAGAGCCTGCTTAGAATAAAGCACTGACTGCCATAAGTTGAAAAACAACTGCCAAGGCTTGTTCCCTTTTATTATTCTCATTTCATGGCTGAGTCCAGCCACATCTATCTATAACCAGAAAGAAGAGGCATGACTTTCCCTCCACCCCTCCTCTTGCAGTGTTCTGGGGTACATAAACATTTTCCAGAGCAATTTCTTAGGATATTGTCCCTGCAGGAAAAACAGAGCATTTCTAATTCATTCAGAAAACCTCCACAAACAACCTGTGGCGCTTTATGCATGAAGGATAATGGAACCATGGATGAAGGGAGTGAAGCTAAGCATTTGTCTGTTCATGTATTTAGTCCCCACAGATTGTGTATAAGACTGTGTTGGGAATCATCAAGAATAAGAGACTGAATATTGTCTCCACGTGGCTATCTTATTCACAGAAGAGCCACACAAGGCCTAAATGCCTTCTGCCCTTCATATCTCCTTCATAACATGGAAGCTTTTCCCCTTCCCAGATGGTGCATGTGGGCAATTATAGATGAATCCTCTTCATTCCACCTTCAACACAAAAACCCAATTTAAAAGAAATCTTCTTTGCTTATAAGAAAACATCCCCATTTTCATTAAAAAATAAACTGCACATCTTTTTTTTAAAAAAAACATGAATGCAAACTTCTTGGACTACAATAAACTCATTGGGCAGCTCTGAGTTCTGGCAAGCAAACGATTTGTGAAGCCATTGCAAGTGTTAATCCCAGCTTTAATATTTCTAATTAATTAACCTTGGCTACCTCAACTGTAAACTGCAAAGCAAGGGATTACTCTGAATTATCGGAGAATAAAATAAATCCATTATTTAAATGGGAAAAGTCTTTGAGAACTGTTGCTGAAAACCCACTAAAGCTTTAAATCATATTCAAATACCAAACCACATGTTAAGTATCCCGTTTGATTCTGTTAAGGAGTCCATCTCCTCTTAACTGGGAAAAAACAACTTTAAGTAGTTGCACAATGACTTTGAAAGGCCATCATTCAAAGCTCTTCAAGTTCTGCAGCATGTTTCTGGAACTCCTACAAAGCATGCATAATGTAGAAAGCCCACATATTAGACGGAAGTTCTGTTTTCATTCTTTGTGCCAGTCATTTGTCAGCTAACATGCACGGAGATTCCTGTCATTTCTGGCCAACAGAATCCTCCTGGGCATGGCTTCTTTAACGAGTATGTCTTGCATGCAAAGTCCACATGAGCCTTGTATTGGATGCTTGTTATAGTCTAATCCATGGCATGTTCGTTCTATCGTTAAACTATTCTAAGAGATTGAGATCCAGGTTTATATTCTGTTCAATGTAATTTTGGGGTAAATAACACATCTACTTTATGTCCAAAGCCATCCCCAGAAAAGTTAATATGCTACTATGTTTAGATGATGGTCAGCTGTGCAGGAAAATAAAATCATTAAAAAATTCTCCATTAATTATCAGTTTGTGGAATGACTCGTATAATTCAGCCTTTCAATGTGTGCTGCTACATGAAGAGGTGCCCACACATGCACACATTTTTCATAGCAAGCCAGATGATAATAAAGAATATGCTTTTGAATGAATGGATATGTCTTTGTTAAGGTAATTGGCATCTTTCAGAACAAATTCATTCAGTGAAATTACTTTCTAGCAAGCTGTAATTTACAAGAAGTCAATTATACTTCAATAATTTCAGCATTTTGAATGATCTCATCCCATATACTAAAAACATATAGCTCTTTCACTCCAAAGTTAGTTGCTAATGGCATTGTTTTGAAATGTGCTACCTTATAATGAGTAAACATAGTTTCCCATAAAAAGCTGGTGCACACTATTATATGCCACAAAGTTAGAATTGCAAGGTCAGCAGCACTCCGTGCCCTGACATTCAGGACAAAATAATAATGTGCTATCAAGTCAATGTTGACCTTGTTCCAGCATTTCCCAGACAGATAATGCTCCTTTTTCTGGGAGCATCCAGAGATTATGAAATTTTCCCAAGGACACACAGGCTGACTCCCCTGTTTTTTCCCCTTTTTCTCAAAAGAAAGAAAAATAAATTCAGTTACTTAACCAGATGAAAAAAAGAAAGAACAGAAATAATCTGCCCATCTTCCAGACTGGGCCCCATGTTCCTGGCAAGATCTGTGAAAAGCTTGAACTATAGTGTGGAGAGTGAGCCAGGCACATTGGGGGAGAACCAAATGGAATTTGCAGTAATGGCTGTTGCTGCACAGGCACAAGTCCTTCTGTGGTATAAAAATGGCACCAATGCACACTTTTAAAAACCACATTAAGGCCTCCATGCTAAGCCACCAGTGCTAGGAGGCTTTCCAGTTATCAACAGCACCAGAATCAGGGCAGCAGAGTCCTTGCCTACTCAACATTCAGCAAAAACTTCAGTCATTGGAGTTGCATCTCAGGCAAAACTAGTGGTTTGCTGTGTTGGGAAGATTTCCTAGCTACATCATCACTGGCCCGCTGGCAACATTGTTCTTGACTGCTGGTGGATTTCAATAGCTCTGTTTTTGTTGTGTGTCAAATGGGACTGTCAGCAGCCAGGAAGTCCCCCAGTGCTGGTGGGTGGCTGCTCCATGGCCTACTTTCATGAGAGGAATCCTTTGGAAACAGAGCATGTGTTTCCAGAAGTTTCATGCCTTTTTGCAGACAGGACACAGTCAAAAGTTTACTTTGGGTTATCTGCAAATGTGTGGCTCTTGCCCAGGAATCCATTGTGTGGGGAGAGACAATGACACAGGGACAAGGGCTCTATGAGATCCCTTTGACTTTGATAGTACTGCCACAGAGCTGTCACTTCTGACCAAAAAGCAGATATACAAATTGTATTGCTTTTGTTAACAAAATGATTGTAAACATCATTTACTCGGACTGTTATGATTGTATCCACAGACCATAATTATTGTAGGATGAAGATTCTTGCAGTTAGAATAATAGGTTTGCAGAAAGGAAAGGAAAAACTTAAGGCTTGCCCTCTAAGATAGTGGTTCCCAACATGGAGTAACCCGAGCATCCATGAAGCCTCTATCACCATCTGTGCTGGCTGGGAGATGCAGCCCAAGAACACCTTGGTCACCCAAAGTTCATAACCACTGCAGTAAAGTATGCATGTATTTTTGCCCTTTATTCACTTGAGGCTGACATTTGGTAACTAACAGCAAGTACCTGAGTGACTAGAAATATGAAGTTGATTTATGAAGTACAGTATCCTTGAAAGGCCAAAATGGCCAGTACCAGTTTTAGACCACCACAAATTTGGTGTGCTGCTGGGCCAAAGGAGAGGCTATCATTCAGTCATGAGTGCTACCACAGAGCTGTACATAGTGCATAAAAAAGAAAAAAATATCAAAAAATCATGACCACATGTCCAGGCCAGGCTTCTCTACTTAAAGCAAATTTCAAAGTAGGTGTTGAAGTCTCAAGTTAGAGAGGTATAGATTTCATATATTACCTCTTGTAGCGTGTATTTGAATGTCTTCTGGTGATGAGGTGATGACATCTGGACTGGGTGCCTTCAAAAGGGGATTGGACAGATTCCTGGAGGAAAAGTCCACCAAAGGTTACAAACCATGATGGTGATATGTAATCTCCAGGCTTAAAACCGGGGTACTTCAAGGGCCAGATGCAGGGGAGTTGTATCAGGAGACAGATATCTAGTCTCGTGCACTCCCAGATGCATCTGGTGGGGCCACTGTGAGATACAGGAAGCTGGACTAGATTGGCCTTTGGCCTGATCCAGCATGGCTCTTCTTATGTTCTTATGTTTTTATGTTCTTATGTTTTCTCCTAAAAACCCTTTTTAGACCAAAGGGCTACCAGTCATTCCAATATTCTCCTTCTCCTTCTCCTTCTCCTTCTCCTTCTCCTTCTCCTTCTCCTTCTCCTTCTCCTCTCTCTCTCTCTCTCTCTCTCTCTCCCTCTTTTTTTAAGCGACTTTGAATGACAGTGGAAGAAGATTTGTGTGCCTTGTCAAGGAAATCACTAATGAAATCATTGCAAAAAGATCTCTATATATTCCCATACAGCTTCCTAATAACACACCACATATATTTATGCTACAATGACTGAGAATGCATATGCCATTTTCTTCATTTCATATTCTGGTCATTGTGTAGCTAAAGCAATCTAAAGATACGGATCTTTTTAGCTTGTAGTCAACCCAGGTGTCACTTCCTTTCCTCTGCTTGCCTGGAGCTGCACATGAAATTCATGTGTATCTGTCAGCTCATTTTTCCCCACATCACAAGATGATATGTGTTCAACTTTGGAGACTGCCAGATATAATCAGATCTCTCTCTCCCATTTATGCAGGTGCAAATGGAAGTCCTACTTGCCTCATGACTGCCAAGAGAAGCTGCCCACACAGTGACCTGTTTACACTGGAGTAGTATCACTCCAGGAAGGAACATGCAGATGTGTAAACAACCACAGCCCCCACAACAGAATTAGAAAAAATGTTGATATAGAAATGACTTTGGCCAATTTTCTCTGATATTTACTAAAAATAGGATGAGGCAAATCCCATTTCCTGTAGCAGAAAAAAATGTGATCCATTGACAGATAACTACAGAAAAGTAATTATTGAAGCAGAAGCATTGGCTGTTCCCTTGTGTTCTACAACAGGAAAGCAGATTTGCCTGAGTCAACTGTTGTCCTTGTTGTTCACAGCACAGGGACTCACTGTGTATCTCATGTAAATAGAGATATAATATAATAATATTGCTCACTGTTCAGGAAGCAAGCCATTTTATGTGACCCATGTGCCGGTACCTCTGGTACCAGTTGCCTGCTGCCATTTTAATTTACTGAACTTTCTCCATAGTGACATGACCAGAAGGGAACTCAGCCAATCTGATGCCATCTTGGGGGCCATGGGGCCAATAAAGGCAATAGACTAATGTGTGTTGCTGGGCCAAAGGAGAAGTTGAGTAAATTGAAAAGGTAGCAAACAGCTGTGGTTCCAACACTGGCCCCACCTCTCTTCCCCAATTATCCACTAACATCATCTCCTAGTATGTGGTGATTAATCAAGATGACCCATTGCCTGCCTACTGTTAATCATAATCATATTTTCCATCACTCTGTAGCATTTGCTTGCTATCCCATTCCATCATCTGTGATCTATGCCCTACCTTTCTCTTTAGCACCCAAACAAGTTTGAAGTAGTAAAGTTCATTGACAACCCCAAAGGCTGAAATGCTGTTGCACTTCATCTGTTGCATACTGAGCTGCATGACTCAAGAGACAACAAATCATGTCTTCAGAGATTTCTTAACTCGAGGCAATTCACCTTCAAATGTTATGCCTTTTGCAAAGCAACAGGATATGCTGTGATACTGTAAGAACAAGCTGCATGCTCAACTGAAGTTGAGCAGAAAATGGTGCGTTTAAGGGTGCCATTCATTCCTTATCATACATAGATCATTTAAAAACCAAGCTTCCTACTCAGTATTATGGCAGCTGCAGTGGTAGCTCTGTATCCTGCAGGATTTACCATGTGCAGAATGCCAGTCATATCTGAGGAGGTCCACCGTTTGACTGCATAGATGACATACCCTACACACACATGCAGGGCCGGCGCTAGGTTTTTTTTGCACCCTAGGTGAGGGGTGGGGGTGGGGGTGGCGGGCAGTGGGCGGCGGCCGGGTGGCTGGGCGGCCGGGCGGCCGGGCGGCGGCGGCGGCGGTGGGGTTGCGGTGGTGGCGGGGGGTGGCAGGGGGCAGGGGGCAGCGGTGGGGGTGGGGGAGTGGGGCCGTGGGGTGGCAGGGGGCGGTGGATGATGGGGGTGGTGGGGTCATGGGGGTGGGGCAATGGGCACGGGGTGGCAGGGGTGGTGGATGATGGACAGGGTGGCGACAGTCATGGGGGTGGACAGCATTTTGGCACCCTAGGCAACTGCCTAGGGGATGGGGCCCTGCAGAGGGTGTGGGTGGGCTGGGGATGGACATTTTAGCATGGAACTGTTGAGAAGTTTTAAAGCACAGCCTTCTCAGAACCTGGCAGGAGTGGCAGGGGGCAGTAGAATCAATGCTACAATAGGCCATGTTTTAAAGGCACCCCACCTCTCCATTTTGGCACCCTAGGCAACTGATGAATAACACACTTATAAAACATAGAAGCTATAGCTCCAGCTTATCCACTAACCACTTAGCCACTGGCATTTTCAGAGGGTGTTATTTCTGCATTGTATGTATTAGACTGCTACAATCATTAGTTGGGGAAAATTTTGAAAAAACATAAACAGGGAATTGTGTACGCAATGCAAATGTAGAACGGATAGTGCCTTTATTTGAGTGCTCTGTGCTGTCAAGTCAGAATTGACTTATAGGAAAGCAAAGTGTTCTGCTTATATACAGTGGCTCCCCTCCCATTCGCGGTTCATATACTGCAGTCCCGCTATATTGCGGGACCGCAGTATATGAAAAAAATGTCCCCTTGGCTAAGGGGGAAAGGCCTGTTTCAGGCCTCCCTTGCTTACCCTAGGACTGGCACTACCCCAAACGGGCCTGCAAGAGACTTCCCAGGACTTCTCCAGGACCCAAAAGGGCCTCCCTGCGAACCAGAAGTGACTTCCGGTAGGCAGCGCCAGGCTGGGGGCAAGTACAAGAGCCCCCAGCTAGGTGCCCCAGACCCGACCGAACCTGCACTTCAAAACCCTCTGTGATTTATAGCAGTACAACATTAAAGTCCCTTAAGACCTGAGAGAATGGGTCTGATCCTGTTTCCTCCCCCCCTTAAAATATACACTTCTGTTGTCTGCCAGATCTCATTGCCATTTTTATTTGCATTGGAAAATCAGTGTGCTTAGTGCATTAGTACTATTGAAGATTAGTCCTATTGTTTCACATATCTGGGCCCAAAGCCCATTTTTGCACAGTTTTAAAATTTTACCTAATTAAAAACCTTAATTGAATGTCCCTGCTGACATGTGTAAATTAAAAAAAAATATTGCACAATATTTATGTCGGAGATCTAAACAACAAAACATGCATGATACTTCCTGATATGAATTCTTTACCCTGTTTCTAAATGCCCGTTCTTGAGCCTACTACCTGAATCCATTTGGATCAAACTCAGATTGTGAGTACAGATGAGCACGAAACACGAAAATGGTGCTTTGTTTTTCATTTTGTTTGTTTTCATTTTGTTTTGTTTCAGTTGAAACAATTTTTTTTAAAAAAATGTTTTTTTGTTTTTTTAATCTATCTCCCCAAGTACCTATCAGATGGCATGTGGGGCTTCAGTGGTGAAAAAAGTTTTAAAGTCCACACTTTCCCCACCCAATCGGGTACGTTGGGGGGAAGTGCAGACTTTTAAAACTTTTTTTTGCTACTGTAGCCTGACACGCGAGCTGATCGGTACTTGCTTTGGCAGAAGAAAAAAAAGTTTTAAAAGCCTATGCGAAAGTGTGGGCTTTTAAAACTTTTTTTTTTTTTTTGCTGCTGAAGCAAGCATTGATCAGCTGGAACATGGAACTTCAGCAGCAAAAAAAAAATTTTTTTTTTAAACCCCCGCACCATTCTCCCACCTGATTGGGCACATGGAGGCGAATGGCGAGGGGTTTTTAAAGCGGTTTCCCATAGGAATATATTGCTTCTCTGCATTTCTATGAGAAAATGAAAAACAAAATGGAAAGAACTGAATTTTTTCATTTTGTTTCATTTCTTTTTTTTAAGGGGCAATTTGCTTTTCGTTTCATTGGGGAACAAAATGAAAAATGAAGAACAAAACAAAAAAATTGTGCCCATCTCTAGTTGTGAGCTGAGTCTTCCCTGCAGTATTGCAGTTGAAACACACACCACAAGCCTCACCGTTGTGTAACATCACTAGAGGAATCATCTGCACAAGTAAATTATTGTTGTTTTTCTTCTGTGATTATTTATGGTTCTGAAGTATGCAGTGAGTTGCAACTGATTGTCCTACTTTTTGTACATCTAATTGAACACTTGGAAAAACTTGCATTTAAGTCTCGTTCTGTTCATAACTTGTATTTCTTGTCCTTAAACACAGCAGGACATTCAAGAATGGGTGCTATCTGTCTGTAGAAACAGCCTCTATCACAAGAAATATTCTCTGTGTAATGCCTTTGAGCCTTGCCTTGTTTTTTCCCCAGGCGTGATGGGAAGAAATTCTTTTGGATCTTGTTTTAGTAGAAACAAAGTCATGTTTGCCTTTCCTGAATCTATATACAGACTGGAACACAGATGTCCTTTAGTTTTTACTCTTTGAGTTCTGTGTGCAACACTCTTTTTTTTTTTTTTGAATATACAAAATAATGATACACATTAGGGAAAGACACAGACACACACATAAAAGAAAACAGCATACACAAATGCACACAAGGGACAAAGTTGCTTCCACCAGCTGCAATTGTACATGTCAGTTGCAGCTTTTAATAAAAAGCCATAACACTGTTCAGAGATGAGAATATTCATACAGATATTCTGCAATGCAGAAAACAGGGTGGAATAAATGCAAATATGCAAAATATTATAGAAAACAAAATACACAGACTCATCCATACCTATTCAGATCCAGATGCAACATCACTTCGCATAATAGTGCATTAGATATTTTTCCTTGTTTCTTGGGGGAAAATAAATTTTGCACAGAACCCTGGCTTTTTGTGCTTTTCAAGGCTCTCTCTTCATTTCCATCTTTTCTTCTCATCTATATTACTAATGAAGTAGCACACAAATGCATTTTAAATATAGCTTGGAAAGACTTTCAGTATATTCATGCCTGCAATCACAACAGTAAATCAGATGGCTCATTAGTGTAAATGTTCTTTTGTGACATCCAAGTTTAATAAGCCCAAACTGTCTTGAAAAGATTGGTTGTTTGTATTTTTAAATGAATGGGTGCTCTTGAGTTAGTTACACAAAAGGAAGCAGGAAGAAACATTTTCTTTGTTTATGTCATTTGTGGCACAGGGAAGACCATTCAAAACACAAATAATCAAAATCATGCACACTAGAAACCCACATAGGGTTTCATATATTGTGCCATTATAGCCTTCTGCTAGCTTTCCTTTAAGGTAGGAAATCCCACCAGCATAGGAGTACAGGCTTGCATTACTTCTTCAAGCATTGCCATTGAAGAGACAAAGGGTGGGTTTTCATCTGCTGTAGTTTTTGAAACATTGTATGCTTCCATTGTATGACTGGGGAGGAACTTTCTTGGTTGGGGTGACCATCAACCTATCCATCATTAACCAATTGTTTCTTCATGGATCTGAATTAAGGAGACCCCCTCCTCTCTGCTTAATTCTTTTACCTTCTGGAGTCTGTTGAAGCAGTCATGTTCATCAGTTTGCTGTTGATATGTAAGCAAATCAATTTTTCTCTTACAAAGGACTCCAAGTGAATTGTTGAGATTGTAAGTGCCAGTTAATGAGAAATGAGGTGGGAAACTTTAATTCTGCAGTGCAGCTCAAAAAAATTATCCAAAATTTCAAACTCCAGAACATCATGATGCAGATAGTGTAAGGTTTTTATTGATGATTTATTGATATTTTAGAATACTTTTATTGGCCAAGTGTGGTTAGACACACCCAGAATTTGTTTTGGTAAAAATGCTCTCTCTATATAAAAGGAAATATAAGAATCATATAGTCAACAATAAAAACACAGTACAATACTACAATATAACCTATTATTTAAAAAGGAAGAAGAAATGTAAAAATTAATTATTCAACAGTTTGATAGCACTTGGAAAGAAACTATCTCTATATCTAGTTGTCCTAGTATGCAATGCCCTAAAACGTCGCCCTGAGGGTAACAATTGAAACAGATTATGTCCAGGATGCGTGGAATCTGTATATATTTTCATCGCCCTCTTTTTAGCTCGTGTGGTATACAATTCCACAATAGATGGCAAATTAGTAGCAATAAAGTTCCAAATCTCTTTGAAGTCTATATCTGTCATGCTTAGTCGCAGAGCTAAACTTATAGAGGAACAGATAATAGATTCAATAACACCTCTATAGAATTGAATCAACAGTTCTTTTGGCAGTCTAAACTTCCTAAGTTGATTTTCTTTGTTGTGCTTTCTTAATAATACTTTCAATATTAGATGACCATTTTAAATCTTGAGATATAATAGTACCTAAAAATTTAAAGGACTCCACTATTGACACTAAGTTATTTGATATCATAAGAGGTGGCTGTATACAACGAGTCCTCCTAAAATCCACCACCATTTCAACAGTTTTGCATGTATTTACTTGTAATTATTTTAAATTGTTTTATTCTTTGGACTGTAAGCCGCCCAGAGACCTTTGGGTAGTGGGCGGCATACAAGTTAAATAAATAAATAAAATAAATAAATAAATAAATAACTGCTTGTTCAAGTGCAGTGTGATGCTATTGTTGAACCTTTTGTTCTTCAGAAACTGAATGGGTTACAGGCCAATATGGACTAAAACAAAAGATGGGAATTGATAAAAAAGTGTTGGTCATGATTTTTGATTTATTGAGGCTGACAAATCAGTGAATCAATGAACTAATGAAGTTCTCATGATGAATCAATGAATCAATTCATTTCCAAATTTAGAATGATACAAAATTGCTCCCAAAGCACCCAGAGACACAACATTTGGAGGGAAGTATTCCCTGGCTCTGCTTTACAATCAACATACTCTCCTCTACAGTTGCTTTTCAGATATCTGAGTCACACACCCACAAAGCAGGGGCCCCTAAATAAGTGCCCTATAGCAGCTCAGTTGAGGAATCCCAGTCTTCACCAACCTTGGAGGAATTGTACTATAGGAAAATCTGAGGAAGATTTTCTGCAACTTTGGAATATCCAAGTATATGGAGAGAGCTTTCCTGGGTTGACATATTTGAGGATGCATAACTCATACATTAACAGCCCAATCTCCACCTCTTGAAGGGAATGTAGTAGAGAGGCAGAGGAAGCTTTTCTCCAAATTTTGTGCCCCTAGATACCTTGGGGGCCATCTCATGGCCCAACAAATAGATTAATTAAATTTGCTAAAAATTCATCAATGTGTATTTATCGGGGGGGAACTCTATTTATGATGGATACAAATATTTTCATGAATCAGCCAAGTTCATTAGAAAAAAATCATTTTTCAATCCATCTCCATCTCTAACTGGAACTTTAGAGCAAAATAAATAGGATGACAAACAAACAGATGCATGTTGTGTTCCACAGAAACTCTGGCTGACCAAGTCCCACAGGAAATCTGACTTATTGAGGATAAGTCAAGTGTGCTTCCCATTAATTCCTGAGTGGCTAAATAAACTGTGGACTTAGTCTGTGGTTTGTTTCTTACAACACAGGTGCACAGGCCAAGCTGGTGTTCTAGGTTGTTTCTCTCACAACAAACTAGGAAAAGAATACAGATGTCTTTTAAAGCAGAGATGCACAGATTTGTGTTATGGGGCTGTGCCTACCAGAACTCCCTAAGCAGAACAACAAAATCTGCACATCTCAGATGTTCTGGGAGTGCGGGATAAGCCATTTTCCTAGCCAGGTTCACATGGCATGGTAAATAAATCATAGATCCAAAGACTGAGGCTTGTTACCTGCTTCTCCTGAGAGGATGAGTGATCAGCCTCTGTGTATCACATGGTGCTTTGTCCACAGTACGGATTTAAATAAAAGTCTCTAAATTGTACAGACTTAATGACTTAGAGCATGTTTACAACATTTATAATCCTCACAATATTTGTTGGTATAGTTTAATTTGATTTATGTTCATGTGACAGTCACCTTTTCTTAGAATTGTTGTTTGGGTATTCTTATGTTATTGGCTCACCAACTCATTGTTGGTAAAACTGGTCTGATGTTTCCTGGAATGTGGCATATTTCCTCTAGTGCTGTAGCTGCAATAGCTGTGATGGCCATTTTGCTCAAATTGTGTTATCTGCATTAAAATGGTATCTGTGTTACTTACCAAATGCTGTTTGATTTGTAACACAAGAGTTCTTCTTTTGCTACAATTCCTGACCCTCTCACTGGTCAGGTTGCTCATTCATGTACATAAAAATGAAACACGGAAGGATTTACATCCTAAAACCAAAGTAGGATGCAAGAGGTACATAGGCATTTTTTTAAAAAAAAAAATCCATTTTTATTTCATTTTTTTGACATTTTGCCCTGGTAGAGAATTCTTCTGGGAGTCCCCATGGAGACCAGGTAACAGTAACAGTAGGGAGAAATGCTGTCATGGTACAGCATTCTTATGGTTGGGATAATCAGCCCTGCATGGGATGGTACACTGCCATTTAAAACTGACTAGTGAAAGAGTATGACATTGACAAACAGCAACAGAGAGATACAAGAATCCCATGGAGGGTAATACTACAGACACAAGCAGCACAGGACTGTCAAACTTAATATTTCACAGGAAATCAATGCCAAAGGCAAAACAAAAAAATGCTTCAGTTTTGAAATCCAGAGGGCAAGAGAGAAAGGTAACATAACCATATACAGGAAATGCTATGTTACCGTGCAGGAAGCTGCACATCTCAGGGTGCCCCCTAGAAGAAGGAAATGGCAAAACACTTCTGGGTATTTTCTGTCTAGAAAATGCTGGAAAGAGTCTCCACAAGTCAGAATTGACTTGCCACTGCACAGTGATTATTGTATACATAGTTGGTTGTGGGGGAGGGGGAAGAGAAAAATACATGATTGTTCCCTGAGTGAAATTGTATCTGCAGAGTACTATCACAGTCTTCAGTGTTTGCTATTCCATTCGTAAGGACCAAGGGATATCCCATGATGGCTTATGCTTACAGGCAATTTAATTAACATTCAGTATTTCTTTGCATAACGGTAGATAAGATTTATCTAGGTCCTGCTAAGGAATCCTGCAGAGCACAGCATCAATTCCTGTTCAGTGTCGAGGGGATTATACAGAGGATCTTTCAGAAAGAAACTGAGGACTTCTTGGTGGCTGGGTTAATCAAGGGGAGGGAGGAAAAACAGCCAAAAATCTTGTAGAAAGCTGTAGGGCACCATAGCAAAACTATTTCAAAGAAACAAGACTCCTACTAACTGCAAAAGGGCAACAATATTAATTTTATTTATTTTGAATATCTATGGACTAGCCAACTTAGTTGCATGGTTAGTGGATGGTTAAGAATAAGTACAAAAATTAACCCACCAACCCCAGCACTACATAATCAACAACACCCATTACTAATACCAATAAAATTAAATGAAAAACCAAAACAGAACCTAAATGTTCTCAGAACAAGGTGACTCATATACATAACTAAACAGTCATTCAATGATTGTAATGAACAGTCATTACAGTATGTCACACCATCCTTTGCACCCTCAGTTGTGGCTGGACAATGATGTATGCTGTAGATGGCTGGGGGAAGTGTCATAACACACATTTCAACAACTATTTGTCAGGTCAGGAAGACAGAGAAAACACAACATGGAATGGGTCTATTGAGCAGCAATCCTTGTTTATTGTCCCCTGTGAACTTAGCTTTAATAGTCACCCATTTGATACTACAGGTTAAATTCAATTTGAGCCTGAAGTGATCCATACCCTGAAGCTGAACTGCGCCTGAGAGTGCTAAAGAGCCACATCTTCTCTTCTCTTACACAAGAGAATTAAAACAGCAACAACTTCTGTGGAATTTGTGCACATCTCTATGAAACTTGGCAACATGATCAGCCAGAAATTTATGACTCATTATGCCAAATTGCAGACAAGCAGCTTTTGAGGTCTTTATGCCAACAACCTCTAAAGTTTGCTGATCTTCGGGGGTTGGGTTGTTTTGTTTTGATTTGTTTGTTGTTGTTTAAGCTGCTGGTTTGGATGCACACTCTTGCTGGCACCTCTGATATTTGAGGTTGGGAGGAGGGAACATAATTCTCCATCTCCATCTAGAATTGGCATTGGCCACATTGGCATGCACAACAAGGAGATGAGGACTGAACATTCAGGCCAGTAGGAAGTGGGTGCATGACTACACAAAACCATAAAATAAAGAAGAAAAGAAGTTGGTAGAAGAAAGAAAAATTGAATGCTCTAATTGTGTGACCTAGACATCCAGAGTCCCTATAACAAATATCCTTCAACCATCAACACAAACATATAATCCTACAATTCTAATGATATTTCAATAAAGTTAAGTAAACTGAGCTGAATGAGATGATAAAGGAAACAATACTGTAAAATGGAAAGATGTGAACTAGACCGTGACATGAGTCTTTCTCTTCACCCTATAACTCCACAAAATGTCTGTCATAGTGGTTGCAAGGGGGAAAATATAGTATGCTGTGACAGGCTCAACCTTCTTTAAAACCTCAACAGTTGAAGCAGACATGTTTTTTTTCCTACTAAAAATGCATCACAATGAGTCACTGATATTTCAGGTGTCAGTTAATGAGAAAGGGGGGGGCTCTTGGGAACTTAGATCCATTCTCCTCCTTGTATCTCTGCACCTCTACTACATAGCAAAAAAGAATTTTAAGAGAACTTCAAGAATCTGCAATGTTGTTGTGGAGTTCAGCTGTCACTCTCCTTCTTCTTTAGTGCCAGCAGTTAGTCTATTACATAATTTTAAAATTACTTCAATTCAAATTGCTGATGATCTTTTCAAATGTACAAATGCCAATGTGAGATACAAAGGGTCTGTCTGGTGCTGCTTCACCTTTGAGGTGAATAGTAGCTCTGCTCTGTACTCTCCTTTGTACATTTGTCTGGAGAGAGTACATATTCCTAATCTGAATGGGAAATATCTGTTAAAAGCCAAATTAACCTGCCATATGACCCAAACAAGCTTCCTAGATGCCCTGAGCACATCCAGTCTAACCTGAGCTCAGAAGCTAAGCAGTTTCGGGCCTGGCTCATACTTGGATGGGTGACCACCAGGGAATACCAGGTGCTGTAGGCGCCTGGAGTATAAACAGCCACTCCAGTATTCCTGCCAAGAAAACTCCATGTACATGGAGTCATGAAGGGTCGATCATGGCTGAAATGACACAACACACACACACAGGGTGTGAGAATGGGTCTTTATTACACTAATCAGCGGGAATTTTCCCAGTGTTTCACTAGTTTAATAGCAGTTTTCAACATTTATCAGGGGGTGCTTTTACACAACCCCTAAGATCCGCTGGCCACTTAAATTCGGACCAGAGATCTTAGGGGCTTGTCGCTCTTCCTGTGTCCCCACCCTGGCTGCGTGAGGGGAGGGAGGGGGAAAAGGAAGAAAAGATTGTGGCTCACCTCTGTTCTGCCTCCGTTCTTTCCGCGGCAACATTCCTGTCTCTGTAAAGTAGCTCTTAAAGGGGCGGGAGCCAAAACAACAACAAACAGAAGCGAGGAGAGCCCCGCACTCACCATCGTTACACCGCATCAAGCAATTTTCACCCCGGAAGAGCAGGTACTTGAAAGGTGCGCTGGGACGCGCTAAAGTGGGCGTGGCTGCACTTAATTTCCTGTAAACTCCGGAGCTGGTGGGGAAACATTTTTAAGCTCCGGAGCTGGGAGCCATTTGCCCCGGAGTTTAGGGGTCATGTATAAACGCCCTTAATTACAGTGTTCCAAAAAAAAAAAAAAAACACCATGTAAAACATTTATTTTGATAGTAGGAACAAAAATGACTATTTTACACATGGGGAAGAGTTGGTCATGACTGTAATGAGACAACAACACAACAATGACCCAAGCAGAAGCATTGCTTACAAGTACATCCATATGTCCAGTGACCTCATGCACAATCTCTCGCTTAAGTGTATTTGTTTGACAGAGATGGAGAAAACCTTTCCTCAGCTTTCTGGAAACAGCTGTCACCCAGCAAAGTGGTTCCTCTCTTTTCCTGCCCATCACCCCACCTTAGTGTTTTCCCAATACATTCATGGTGGTGACACATTTTCTATTTCAGCTTCTTCTCCCCTTTCTCTATGTATTTGTGAAAATTCCCAGACAACCCTCCCACCCCAGTTTTCCACTCCAATTTATGTAGGAGTCAAGTTGAGCCAGAGTCCTTCAATCTGGACCTTGTCTGGATGGATATGAATTGGACTGACTCCATTCAGTATAAGGATGAAAATGATGCATGGTTTTGGTTTATGGTATTTTTACCTATGGAACTGCATTGCTTCAGAGAGTCTATGGGCCTTTTCACATGACCCCTAAGATCCGCTGGTCCATTAAATTCGGACCAGAGATCTTGGGGGTTCGTTTCTGTTCCTCCGTCCCCACCCCTCAGCACTTCCTGCTCCTGTCAGTGTGAGGGGGGGGGGGGAAAAAAGGACAAAAGGAGCCTTTACTAACCTGCATGCCGGTCGAACTTGCCACAAGCCCCGTTACTTCCTGGTTCTGTCTCAAGGAGCTCTTAAAAGGGCGGGAGGCAAAAAAACAACAGACAAGCCAGGAGAGCCCGGCACTCTTATCCGCATCAAATTTTTTTCACCTGCAGAGAGCAGGTACATGAAAAATGTGCTGGGTCGCGCTAAAGTGGGCGGGGTCACACTTAATTTTCTCCAAACTCCGGAGCTGGTGGGAAAACATTTCTAAGCTCCGGAGCTGGGAATCATTTGCAGCACAGCTTAGGGGTCGTGTATAAACGCCCTATGATATTGGCTGTTTTCCTGAACAGAGACTTTTGCTGACAAATAATCGAGCTGGTGGATGCCAAAGTTAAAGAACATGTTTGTTTATAAATCTGTCACAGGACTGATGCATACATGAAAGAAGCTGTCAAACTTCCAACATTCGGGTTTATTAAATGGCTGTGGCTTTCTTCTTACACTGTAATACACAATAGTATGAGAATAGCTACCAGAAGAAATAGAAAAGTTGACAGTTCACTTTTTTGTGTGGAGTTCAAGGAAAGGTCAAAATATATATCAAGGTGGTCTCTAACATCAATCATAAGTAAAAAAAAAAGTTTACTCTGAAGTAACTCTCTGTCTGTTGACTGAATTGAAAGAATATTGCATTTTTTCCTTGTTCAGATTTTAACAGTATTTGCCATCATCTTCAAACAGCTAGTAACACAGCCTTCCACCAACACATTCTATTTCTTCTATAACTTCTCTTTCTGTCTTTATTTTTTCATGACTATATTTTCTTTCTTGTCCCATTTTGGGATTTTGAACTCTTTCTATTACAATACTTTATATTTCCTTAAATATGTTCCCCACAAATGATTACAAATCTTGGCAAAATCTGTTTGCCTACTATTTGAGTGGTTTAGCTTACATACAAGTCTCCATGTTTCTCCCAGAAGACTAGCAAAACAAGTTCAGGAGCCGTGGAGCCATCACAAAAATTAAATACAAAAATAGACCAGGTGATACCTTTAGGCTACCAGTAAAATAACAAAAAGTTGCTAATATTTCAAGGGCAACACCCTCTTCCTCAGAGCTGTGCCAAAGTTCAAACATGATAAAAGATGGAGCTATCAGGAGTAAGTTCTTAGATGTAAAGTTATTGGCAAGATAGAAAAAAAATGCTAGGTAGTTGCTTGTGTGCAGCCCAGAGCTGAGATGTAATGAAAGTGCCTCCTTCTTGGTACATGGGGGGGGGTAGTGGCTCATTCTTGGTATCTCAATATTTCCAGTTGAAGCAAAACAAGATCAGGAGCTGTGTAGCCATCACAGAAATTAAAAACACGTACCAAGAAGGAGGGCAATGAACAGCAACGGAAGCATGACAAGACTGTAACCACTAGGTAACTTTTTTCCTTTTTTATTTGAAACAATTGGCTTCACCTAGTGGATTTTTCTAAATTTTATCTCAGACCCTAAATGAAATGCATGAGTCTTCTGCACCAACTCTCCCCGCCCCAGTCCCCAGCCAGCAAGGGGTTATTGGAAAAAACGCACCCCCAATCCAAAGGCAGCTTCATTACATCTCATCTCCAGGCAAGCAACTACCTGGCATTTTTTTCCCATCTTGCCAAGAACTTTACATCTAAGAACTTACTGATGAGCCTCGTGGTGCAGTGGTTAAATGCCTGTACTGCAGGTAAAACTGTGCTCACAACCTGGGGTTCAATCCCAGGTAGCAGGCTCAGGGTTCACTCAGCCTTCCATCTTCCGAGGTCGGTAAAATGAGTACCCAGCTTGCGGGGGGGCGGGGCAATGTGTAGCCTGCACACTGTAATGAAACTGTAAACCGCCCAGAGACTTCTTTAAGTGGTATGGGGTGGTATATAAGCAGAACACTATGCTTTGCTTTGCTTTTACTCCTGACATCTCCATATTTTGACATGTTTGAACTTTGGTATAGCTCTCAGCAAGAGGGTGTCACCCTCAAAATATTAGCAACTTTTTTGTTATTTTACTGGTAGCCTAAAGATATCACCTGGTCTATTTCTGGAAGACTAGCTAAGCAAAAGTCAAAGCTAATAAGACAAGGGCTATCATTACTGACACTTTTGGACTTCTACCATAGCTGAGCCATTAGCGGTAAAACCCTACTATAGAAGAAGGCAAAGGGTTTGCAAATGGACTTCTATTTGCTTAGGCAGTATCCTAAGCCAACTATCTTTAGCAGCTCAAAGGAAGTGCTATTTAGTCAATCCAGAGATCTCTTAGGATGAACACTCTGATAATAAGACTTTACAGCCACTGTGAATCATATTCACTAATAGTCTTTAACAGCCATTAATTATAGAAACTGTGCATTCAAAGCTATTAATTATAGAAACCATGGATGTGATGCCACTGCAATCTTTCATTTCTTCACTACTGGAATTATTCACGTGGAATGTCTTGTCTGCTTCTGTAGTCTACCTGGACTTCAGTTTGTTTTGCTAATATGTGCTCTTTCAACCAAGAGTTTAAAAGATTTCCTTTCCTGGAAAGTGACCTTGACATTGTTAGAAAGAATGCAAAAATTACATTGTACAACTAGTGGCCACAGGTGCTGTAAGCACATTTTGAGCCTATGCCTACTGTATTTGCTTGAGGATTTGCAGAGGCATTTACTTTTAATGTCATGGTTACCAAACTTTAGCTTCAACCATCCCTTTATTAAATAATTGATTAAAAAATAACCTCTCTAGCATGGGACTTCATATAACCTCATTGTCAGCATACAAGGCTTTGCATTAATGTGTAATTACTAAGACAAATTCTCTTAATAATTAACCATCATTTATCTTCAGCAAATATTATATATGAACGAATGCAGGTGTGAGTTCTCTTTGGAGCATATATTATTGATAGAGAGCAAATCAGAAGAGTTGAAATAATAATCTCTAATCTACTGCTGTTCATTCAGAACAGGCACATATTTGCATTGTATGTGTTAGTGATTTGTTTATTTAAAATCTTTTTTAAAAACTCAAATTCTGAAAGTTCCAGGACAACTAGTAAACTCAATATTTAATTTAAAAAAAACTTACTAATACCATACCACAATGATAATAATTAGACATGGGCATGACCAGAAAAAATGATGTTTCGAGTTTTCGTTTGTCAGAACGGGTCCGTTTCGGGTTGCTTCCGTTTGTCGTGAAATTTTTCAAAAATTTGTCATTTCCGTTTGTCATTTGTCAATTGTCGTTTCCACCACGATTTAGCATGATTTGACTTCCCAGAGCATAGGGGCGTCCTGCAATCAGGGCCGGCGCTAGGTGTTTTTGTGCCCTAGGTGGCAGGCGGGTCGGGGGGCGGCGGGGGGGAGGTGCAGGTGGGCGGGGGGTGGGGGGCTATGGGTGGGTGGCGGGGTTGGGGGGCTATGGGCGGGCGGTGGCCACGGGCGGGCGAGTGGGCGGGCCGCAGCGCGGGTGGACGGGTGAGTGGGCAGTTAGGATATCACTTAGGATAGAGGTTCTGTTCTTGGCTTGCACCCCAAATGTGTGTGTGTGTGCAAGCAAATTGAAGTTGGGAAAATAGAAAATAAATGGTAGTATATAATATATTTTTAAAATAAATCCACACCTCCCACTCCCAGTCGAACCTCCCACTTTATCCAATATCAGAAAAAAATCCTCACAAACTGCCAGAGAAGAAATAAAGAATAAACTGCTATTCCCTTCAGCAGACAAAGCTGCAGGGAAGCAAAGAAATTATTTTCTAAATTCAATTCCCTCCCTGCCTGCATAACTTAAATCCTAAAGCCTCCAGCCTCCCTCCTCAATCTCGATTGGATCACACCAGCACCAGCAGCCAGCCCTCCTCCCTCAACCACATCCATACACCCAACTGCAATTTCTGGAAGGTACCTCGGCTTTTTATGCCCTCCGAGACATCCAGAAGTATCAGTCAAAAACCTGGCGATGCCATTGGTGGAATGGTTCAAAAAAATTGCATGGTCCCATCCCATGCCCAGCCCAAATGGGCAGGTCTAAAAAAATAAAAAATAAAATAAAATAAAATCAACACAACATTTTATTGCTATAAAAAAACCCACTGCTGCTACTATTAAAATTCAGGCATTTAAAATAAATAAATTTCACATGTTTCTGTGGTGATGTGGTGTGTGTTTTGACCATGATTTCAAAAGAAAAATTGTGGTCACCATTTTGGATCCCCCCCACCGCATGGCATGGCGAGACGACGAGGATGACCCCCCCAGCCTGGTGCAAGCAGCCCAGGACAGGAGAAGGGGGGGAGGCCGGGGACCCCCCAGAAACCACCCCTATGGTAGGTGGCAAAGCCTCAGGCAGGCATATTTTCGCCTGCTTTTTTGGCTGGGAGTCAGGGTGTTTTAAAAAAACTTTTAAAAACTTTTTCTGTGCTTCACATCACGCGGTCGCTGCGATACCACAAACGGAAACAAAAAACCCACCCAAATTTTTCTTTTTTCGGTTCAAGTTCGAGTTCTGATGGCTTAATTATCGTTACCGTTTCCGTTACATAACGGAAACGATAACCGAAAATGGGAAATGACAATTTCGCCGAGTCGTGACCATGTCTAATAATAATATTGCAAAAGAAAACAAGACCAATTTAGAAGCCTTGGGATGAGTCTGCTCATGCCACTTAGCTCAATGCCTGTATATCTGTGAATAAAACAGGCTTGTGAAGTATTTAGTTGGGGATGCTTGATGCATGAGCAGGCTGGAATGAATGGTGGATGGGTCTGTTCTGGTGCTAGGCTGAATGTGGATTGGGTGGCGTGTTTGAAATCTGAGGGATTGTTATATAGAGTGATAGCTAATCTGCTCTTGGACACAGATGGGTAGGGAATCATTTTAAGGAGTCTGATCTGATGTATTTGGTGTGCACAGTTGGTCATACAGTTAGTCTTGAGTGTAGTTGTGGGAGATGTGGTTAATTATGTGTGAATTCTATAGACAAACATAACATTTGGGTGTTTTTCCCCTTTACCTAGTAAATTACCTTTCTCTATTCCCATTTACCTGTCCATCCTGAGTAAACTCCTTTTTGAAAAACAAAGTGGTCTGCTTATATACTGCCCCATACCACTTCAAGTAGTCTCTGGGTGGTTTACAGTTTAATTACAGCATGAAGGCTACACATTGTCCCCCGCCCCATCAAGCTGAGTACTCATTTTACCAACCTCAGAAGAATGGAAGGCCGAGTCATCCATCAGCCTGCTACCTGGGATTGAACCCCAGGTCATGAGCACAGTTTTAGCTGCAGTACAGGCATTCAAACACTGTGCCACAAGGCTCTTTAGCTTCTCTCATTACATATTTTAGGTGAAGTTTTAATAAAAACTATTTACAAATAAAGTAATTTAAAGTAAACATCCAAGGATTTGAAGGCTATGGAGGAAGAGGTAAAGGTAAAGTTCCCCACAGATAAAGTCCAGTTGTTTCCCACTCTAGGGGGTGGTGATCATCTCTGAAATGCTGGCATTTATCCATACATGTATTTTTATGGTCATGTGCCCAGCATGACCACTCACATTATCCACTTACATTTTAAAGTCCTTTTGAGCTGCTAGGTTGGCAGGTGTTGGGAGAAGCAATGGGAACCCACTCCATTGCATAGATTTAAACTGAATCTACTAGTTTTTTCATATTTCAAGCATTAAACATGGAAGACCCCCAACTACCCAAGAGGTTCCTTGTCCTACTCCAAGCCTGTAGTCTTTTGATTGACAAGTTCAGCTGTTTAACCCACAGCCCCACCATCAGAGGAGGTGGAGGAAATGCAGCTGCTGCCGTCACCAGAGGTTTCACTATGTCAAATTCTTCACTCAACAGCAGATCAAACAATATCTTCCAGATGAGGCAAAGTGGCACTGGATGGGTGGCACAGTTAAAGGGGCAACCCCAAAAACTGAGGAAAGGTTTGGTGTGGGGATTCCATGAACCCCAAAATAACCTGGCAGCACTGAGGCAGCCATAAGCCCTGGACATGCATTCCAGAGAGCAGAGCAGGGAACCCAGTGTGGATGAGCCAAGCCAGAGCTGGGCAGAGGTCAGGCCCAACAGGCATAGCTCAGGAGGCCAGGGGAACAGATGGCAACCCAGATATCAGAACAATCAGGTTACATCTGGTATGTTACCAGCCCAAAGCCCCTTCCTCTCCCCTATCAATGATTCCCTACCAGGAAGCATTCCCTCCTAGATAAGTGTTGTGTGCGGTCCAAGACCCTCCCTCCCCCCACCAATGGAATTCATACGTGACCAAAGGCCATCCTTCCTCTGTCTTCCTCAGTCCTATTGTCAATGATTATCAATCTCTCCCACTTGTGTGTACTTGTTCACTGTAACCAATAAAAAGCCTTGGGTCCCGGGTGAGAGACTCTCTCATACACACACTCTCACACTCTCACAGACACACGCTCACACACGCCTGCACACAGAGACACCCATATGCACAGAGAGACGCACACCTGGGACCAAGAGATGATTGTACCCCAAATCCCATGTCCATATGTAGTCTTATCATACCTACAGTTTGGAAGCAATTGTTTGTGGGCATACACCTAAACTAGTAACATAACTAGGGTTTGAGATGAATGTGTCCAGTTCATGTGACTATTGGGGAGTGTGCATCTCTCTTCTTGTAGCAGCAAATGGTGACATCTCCCTGGATATCTTATAGGCATCATTCACAATAAGAAGTCTTGTAGAAATGAGAACAATATTTAAACATGAGTAGGCTTATAATAATAACAGCAGACCAGCTTTAATAACAAAGGCTGACATTACTTTTGGCAGTTGTCATATTTCTAAACAGGGCTCTAGCAGAGATACAGTGGTGTTGAGCACAGGAATTTGAGCTCCACTTGGAACACATACAGTTGTTTTTGAATGCATTTACAATTCTCTATTTTAGTTTAAAACACAATGAAGGTCTATAGTACTACTGCTGCCTATGATGATCTTTTGGCGATTGGGAGCCATACATGCATGCATACATACACACACTTTCACATTATTCATCAACAAAACGCTAGCAGCAAAGATGATCACTGTCAAGTAACAGCATAATGTAAGCCTCCACAGACAATAACACTGTTTGGGCATTATAAAATCCAATAATGTTATCCAAACTCTTAAAAGGCAACTCTAACTCCAACTTGTGGCATTGCTTTCTATGGGTGCTGACAGGTATAAAAAGGAGACATGCCAGTGGAAAATACTGCCACCCTCTTTCCTTTCTACTGGTGAATTGGGGACTTGAATCAATAATAAAGGTTGTCAGATCATTCTGCTATAATGGTCTGAAAAAAGAGTTTTCAACTTGCAATTAAGTGATTATTGAGTCCAGCTGAGGACTGGAGCTAACTTGGAAGGTGGCATTGACAGGAAGGGTTAATGTCCAAGGTCACAAGAGCAGAGCTCAGAAGCCTGAAGAGGTAAAAGCATTATGTCATGTGGTATGAAAGTGGAAACATGATTGGAAAGAGTATCTACAGTACATATACTATGCAGGAGGCAGTATGTTCTTGCTGCTAGCTGGGGATGCTCCTAGCCAAGGATGCTGTTAGCCCAGGTTGCTGTTATGCAAGTGCTGCTGTGAGACAAGGCTGTTAGGCCTAAGTGCTGGGGCTGTTTAGCCAGTGATGTAGTCTTTGCTGTAGCTGATGTATTGACTCTGATGAAGATGATGAACAGCTGAAGTCCTTATACTACTGGATGTCAGTCTGAAGACAATTGAACCTGTGAACTGTAAATATTGTAAATAGATTGCAACAGAAAACCAGCAACTGAGTCTGTCATATTTTGTTTCTGCTACTGTCTTGCTATTTCTGGGCATTGAGGTTAACCCCTCAGCTGCCTGATAGAGGTGGATAATATCCTCAGTCCTGGAAACAATTTTAAATTATACTTATTTTAAAATCTGAGCAAGATGCTACAGACATGAGCTCTTGCAGAGCAATATCATTAAGTAATCCGAATGTGAACATATTTGTAGCAATTCTTGCAAACAGATTTAACACATTTATAGGGAAGTATATTGTTCAAAATCAAAATGGATTCCTACAAGGAAGGCAGAGGGCAAACCTGATGAGGTGAAATTTGAGACTGGTGTAAGTTGCCAAAGAATGAAAAATGAAAGCAGGTTTGTTGTTTTGAGACATATTCAAGGCATTTGATTCTGTGGAATGCAATATATCAAAAGTTTACATAGACAGGGTTTGGCACACAAGTTAATCACATAATACATCAATTATACTCAGGCAATAGTGCAGCAGTATTAATTAATGATGGAGTAACTTCATTTTGTTTCTTGTTTTATTTTTTATTTTTTCTCCCAGTGCCAACCAGCTGGCCTGTGGACTGAGTGGCACTTTTAAAATTTTTAATGTTTATTTCTGCCCCTCCAGCGCCAACCAGCTGGCCTGCAGGCTTGTCAGCACTTTATTTTAATTTTTTATTAGTTTTTCCCTAGTGCTGACCTGTGGGATGGTCAGCACTTTTTTAAAAAATTACTCCCCGCCCAGTGTTGACCAGCTGGCCTGCGGGCTGGTTGGTGCTTTTAAAAATTATTTTTATTTATTTTTCCCCAGTACCATTGGGTAGGGGGGGAGAGCAATTTTCAAACTTTTTTTGGCCAGCCCCAAGCCCGGGCTACAACTGATCGACACTTGGGCGCAACATAAATAAATAAATTAAAACTCCCGCCTTTTGCCCCACCCAATTGCTAGCTTTTGTAGTTTCCCTTTATAAATTAATAATTTAAGGGATCTGTGAAGAATGTCCATAGAGTCTTTCCTCCGCTCCATGGTCACCCTATAGACACAACAGAAATAAAAAGATCTGTGATTGGCTCTTTCTGTGATACTCTTTCTGTGATACTCTTTTGATATTCTGCTGAATATGTTGCAGATCACTAACTCTGCCGTTTTTTAAAAAGAGCCCAACATAGCTAGGATTGTACATATTTGTGAAGTCTGTATCTAGTTATGATTATATGGATGAGATATGACTCTTTGCTTCTTTCCCCCACCATGCACATTTTTGTGTATGTACATGTTTGACTAAGACATATTCTTTTTCATTTACATGTTAAATGTGTGCAGTTTTGTGGCCGTTTTTAAATGTGCACATTTTTTCAAACACAGTCATGGCCATCTGTTAACATGACAATTCCGAGTTGTTGTTGTTGTTGTTGTTGTTGTTGTTGTTGTTGTTGTTGTTGTTGTTGTTGTTGTTGTTGTTTTGTAGGCCTGAAAGAAATGCACTCAAAATATCAGACTTTCAGGTACCAATAGTTTCTCTGTTCTCCAATAGTTTGTGAACACCAGGACATCTGAGAAAAGCCACTAAGGATACATAGAAAATTATACTACAGTGATGCAAGTGTGACCTATTCAGCGAAGAAGCCATGTTTTCAACCTCATGAAAAACAATGTGATTTGGAAGATTAGGCAAGATCATATTATATATTTGTTATATATATATTTGTTCTAACTTAGGCTTGCACAAATTTGGCATCCATCTCACCCGCCCCCACTATAATTCAAATATTTACAGCTGGACACTTAATAGTAGAGACAGACACAAAATGGAAAAACAGCATTTTATTTCATTTTGTTTTCTTTCTGGAGTTGTTTCATTTCATTTCATAAGTAATGAAAATTTAAAGTAGTTTGGTTAAAAAACAAAATGAATTGAAAAGAAACACTATGCTCCCCTGGGCCCTAAAGGACCAAAGTGATCCGCAAGTGATCCTAGGTAACCCTCTGAAATTTGAAAAGGTTTGGGGGTCAGGGAGATGAGTTATGAAGCTCCAAGGGTTGCCCCTTGGGGCAAAAATCTTTCTATTGGAATCAGAAGCTGATCAGGTGAGTGGTAGTGCCACTGCTGTTTGGCTTCCGATTGATTCCAATTAGAAAGATTTTTTCCCTAGGCTCATCCTATTTGACATTTAGTATATCAGTCCCCTGTGCCCAAAACCTTTCCAAATTGGGACGGGGGTTATGGAGAAGAGTCTGCAGTGATTTTGGTGCCAATTCATGGCTGTTGCAATACTATTTGGGAGTATGTGTACAGCAGCCATGAATTTGCACCAACTCCTATCCTGGATGATGAGTGAAAAAATCCAACCCAATGGCACCAGGTGTGAGACATTTAAAAACACTCACCCTCAAACTAGTTGAAACCATCTGTCAGTTCACCTTAAATGCCTGGTTGATTTCTGCTATAATCATTTTGAGACATTCATTCATAATTTTTCTACATCATAAGAAAAGCCATGCTGGATCAGACCAAAGGCCCATCTGAGTCCAGCTTCCTGTATCTCACAGTGGCCCCACCAAATGCATCTGTATGCTCATGAGACTAGGTATCTGTCTCCTGCTACCACTCCCCTGCATCTGGGCCTTGAAGTACCCTGGTTTTAAGCCTGGAGATTGCACATCTCCATCATGGTTTTTAACCTGTGATGGATTTCTCCTCCAGGAATCTGTCCAATCCCCTTTTGAAGGCATCCAGGATAGATGCCATCACCACATCTTGTGGCAGGGAGTTCCATAGACTAACACACTGGGTAAAAAATATTTTCTTTTGTCTATTCTCACTCTCCCAACCCACAGTTTGAGTGGATGTCTCCTAGTTTTGGTATTTTGAGAGAGGGAGAACTGTGTCCCTCTATTCACTTGACTTATGCCTTCCATTATTTTGTACGTCTCAATGATATCCCCCTCAGGTGCCTTTTTTCCAGACTAAAGAGCCCCAAATGTTTTAGCCTTTCCTCATAAGGGAGGTCCCCCAGGCCAATGATCATTTTTAGTCATTCTCTTCTGCACCTTTTCTAGTTCCACTATGTCTTTTTTGAGATATGGTGACCAGAATTGTACATGATACATCATGCCTCAGGAAGTAGATATTATTTTAAAAGTTTGCATTGAATGTTAGATTTGTAGTACTCTAAATAAAGATTACCTCTTCTACATTTGGATTGTGCAAAGGACCACAAAGGCATCTCTGTTTTGGATTTTAAGCTGTTTTTAAGGTTTTAATTTATAACACAACTCTAGGCCAATAGTCAACAAAGTGGTCCAACATGGATTGTGCACCTCTTGCAAAGCAAAGTCTTAAAACCTATGGTTGAGAAAGTGGTTGAAGTGTACCTGAACACAACTTGAATGAAGGCATATGGAAGATCAACCTTCCTTGACTAATATGTTGGGAGATTTTATGGAGTACTACACACAGTGACAGATTAGTGAAGTGCTATGGTTTAATGTGCTTACATTTTCAATAAAGCATTTGACAAAGTGCTGTATCAGGGATAACTGGTCAAGGTAAAACAACCACACACTGCAGAAGGTAAAACATCATACAAGATAAATTAGTGATTTAAAGTGAGGAGGAAAAATGGAAGCAATAGACTGGAAATACTAGTAACAGGAATTGGGTTTCTAGGGAAGCAGATCCAAGGTCAGGTACGGGCCTGTTGATTGCATTTCCAAAGATAATCTGCTCATTATCCAAACATACAGAAAACATGGGTTAACAATTTAGGGAAACATTATCAGCTTAAGGGGCACAAAGATCTGCTGTTTAGATTTTTGAACAATAGATGGGTGAAAAATTCAATACAGAGAAATGTGTGGAATGTGTGAAATGACAAAGTTAACCTCATTATATAGATACAGTCAGTGAGGTGATGTGTAAGGAGTGCTGGTCACACAGTGCCATCCAATTATCTAATAGGAAATATAAAACTGACCTTTAGAAAGTGAGACACTAAAGCCAGCAGCATAGAAATTCCTAGCTGACTCTTGAGGCATGAGATGGACAACCTATGGCCTAGCCCTGCAGGCCTCCATCAAAAACTGAGTTAAGAAATAGCTGCCCCAACTCAAACAAGGTTCGTGAGCAGGGCTTCTTTGCCCACTTGGATGGATCCTTGGCACTACAGTTCATGCCACAAACATGATCTGGAAGGCAGGGGCTGGGAGGCTATTTAGCCCAGCTCCTCCATTGTTCTTCTTTCTTCTTGACTGCGAGCTCAGACCCATCCTCCCACCCTGTATTATGGAGAGAATGAGATTATCTGGTTGCTTCAGGGCTGGATGGGAATCTTTGGTCATCACTCAAATTGGCGTGGAGTGGTGGTGAGTTTTCACCCATCCCTTTCTCCCTTTGGTGTGGAGCAGGGTGTTTAGTCACATCACTGGTCACAGTGCTTGCAGGTAGTGCAAGAGGTACAAGGATCCAGGCATGCCCTAGGCAAGCTGCCCTCAAGGTTCCTGAGAGCCCTCAGACAACATAAATACCATCAGTAAAGAAAAGTACAGGAAAAGATTTTCCATTTGAACATTAGGAAGAACTTCATGACAGTTAGAGCTGTTCGGCAGTGGAATATGCTGCCACAAAGGGTGGTGGAGTCTCCTTCTTTGGGGGTTTTTAAACAGAGGTTGGATGGCCATCTGTTGGAAATATTGTGATGGGGTTCCTGCATCTCAGGGGGTTGGACTAGATGGACCTTGAGGTCTCTTCCATCTCTATGATTCTATGATTCTATGATTCTATGATTAGGATTAAACAAAGTTAAGATGACAATGGTAGGTGAAACTGTGGGCTGTCCTTGGCTAGTAGATTCCATGCGGGGAGGATGCTGAACAGGTTGGCAGCATCTTCCAAGAAGGGAATCTCCCTGAATCCATTTCAAAGAAGAGAATGATTCAATGTAGCACAGTAGCTGCTTCCACTAATTTCCAGGTCCCCTTGACAGAATAAACACAGTTCAGAGTTAATTATATTATCAATAGAATTGTGGCCCATTTTGAACCCAAGTGAACGTTTCTTGCCTCTTTATTCCGGGTTGGGTGGGGAAGGACTGACAGGTATTAGGACACCGGTGAAAGTCTCAAGGACTGGCTTTGCTTTGTTGAGGATGATCAGGAGATGATCCACGGCTCATGAAGAGGAACATAATTCCTGGAATATGGTCCTTTATGGTAGAAGTAAAAAACCTCCAGTCTTCTAGGAGGGCAGCTTTATTTAAACTTATACGGTTATGCAAATTTTTTAGAATATAGGCAAGAATAAAAGCAAAACCTGCTGCCGTACACGTCAAAGCCGATGAGTGTGAAGTATATGCCAGAAAGCTATTTGGGGCATTCAAGAGTAAGACATTGTGGATATGTGTTTTTCCCCCTTATAACTTTCCTTTGTGGTTTGATTCTCATTGGCATTTATTCTGACATTTAATCTTGAATCTTTTATAAAAAGAGACTATATTTGCCTTACACAAAATAAAAACACGTTGTATAATTTCCTTTAGGGATTTTGTCACCATTCTGCCCCTGATTTTTGTGACATCTTATCTATCCAAGGATGCCATTATTTTTATAGGTGTGAATTAGCATAGAGCTTTTATAAAATCAAAAGTTCAACAATCTCCCTGTGGATGGTATAAAGGCTAGAAGAAGGGAAAGACTTTTTTCTTTTTCTTCCTAACATTCGGGGAAGACGTGGTTTGAAAGTGATGCTGGGCTTATTAATATACCCCTGTGAAATACAAATGGGCCGTTTTAAAAATTGCTTTTAAGATCTGCAATACTAGCAGTTTCCAGGTGAAAGGAGGGCTATACAAGGTAGCCAAAATTATGCACATTGAATAAAATGCATGCTGAAACTACAATGATTCCGGATATAATAAATGCCAAGGGGGGTATTGTTTAACAGAAATGAATTCATATTTATAGTTGAAAGGACAGCACTGTGAACACTATTCAGGTGTTGTATCAAAGGGAATGGGCTTTAAGGATGGCACAGTGAAATATTTTTATATTTCTGTTGTTTTGGATTTTTTTTTCTGGATGGCTCTTTCAACATTTTGAATTTTCTAGAACACTTTTTATTGCACACAAAATTGTTTATTTTTATTGAGACTCCAAACACCCCAAAGGGAAACACAAACCTAAGGCAGCAGAGTATCAGTCTATTCTAATAACAGATAATATGGACGAGGAGGAAAAATAATCATCAGACCCTCTAATTTTGTAATAGAGCTCCCCCCCCCGTTTTGTGGGGCTCTATTCTGTTTGCCCCCCATGGGTTCCTTTACAACCAGAATAAACACAGTTGTGATGTGTGCAGGGGATAGGAAAATCCCTGTGTGAAGAGGGCTGAGGCATGAATGTGTGTACCTTAGAAAGAACTTTAATCAAACCTATTCATGCACCTTCATAGCCCTATGACACATTGGCAGAGTTACAAATTACGCTTCCAACCCACTCACCCTCACAGAATCAAAGAGGACAGTGCCCGCCACCACCAATAAAATGTACAATTTTAATTGCACAAATACACAGCAAATTAAGAAAATATCAGTTTCTCTGATTTCAGCCAAACAGGTTGAAGCCACCCCACCCAAATGCAACTACTAGAATATTGGGGGATTTATCTCCCATGGTATTTAATGCGGCATCCTTATGACTTACCCAATTTAGTTTATACAATAAACATCCTTCCACAATCACATATAAACTCAATCTGAACAACATAATTTTTTAGTACAATTTAACAAATTAAGCTTAATCTCATTGGTTGTATGTTTGAATGGTTGTGCTCCATACCAACAGCGGCTCTGCTCTGAAATCACTGCAGATTTGCACAGCTATCACTGCTTTGTTCTATTTTTGCACATTTGTTGCATGCCGATACATATGTTTAACATAAACATTTAATAACATACCTAACCACACATGAAAATGTTTAAATGGTGCTATTTGATTTGCCAATCCATGTTTCTGTAAAAGTATAATCCAGTTAACTTCATCCAGTGTTTATTTTAAAAAAATCATTTTGCATAGCTCTACAGCCTTAACAAATGTGTTTCTTTGCTTAGACTTTAGATACACATTTTGGAGTTACTCACCTGTGAAATGAGTATCTTAACTTTATAATCAAAGTGTGTTTTAACACCATTAAGAGTTTATGTCTGCAATTTATTGCCAACCTGTCCTACTGAGTGCTTGTGTTTTTGATGGGGGAAGGATGGAGAAGGACAACATGCACAAACAGCAATTTTGGAGAAGAAACTCCCTGCAACCTTCTTGTAAACACAGCATCAGTATTATTAAAAGATGAGGAAACATGGAGAAAATTGTAGAAAGGACTGTGCTTCTGACATCTGTCTGCCAGACCTTGTGCCAGAAAAGAAGCAGACCTGAGATACCTAGGGACGTACTAGAACAATCTCCTTCTGCGGCTCAGAGGCGGAATAATGCATGGCCTGCAGGCTGCCTCCAGGCCTCCAGTGCTTTTTGTAGTCTCAAGAGACTCCAGACATGATCCAATGTGGGGAAAAACCTTCAAAATGATGATTGGAAGCTTCTGGAAGCAATATGTAAAACAAGCACTGATTTACTAAAAGAGTTTGAGACTTAGAGGAGAACTGAACTGGGATTTATCCCATCAATTCAAGGGAATGAATTGTGATTTTTTAAAAACACCTGTGGCTGGACTCCTGATCCTTAGCATACAGGTCATAACTAGAGCAAATCCATTGAGTCAGTGGAATATGTTGAGTCAGCTCCTTCATAAATTCCATTGACTCAATGGGCCTACTTTCATTGTGATGTATTAAACCAGGCCTGTACAACTTTGAACAGCCCATTGGTCCACTTACAGCCTCTGCACATCGCTGTGAGCTAATTTGAGAGCCTCTGCATGTTCCTGTGGGGTACTTTCACAAGTGCGCACCCACCCAGCAAGGGGGCCCAATTCTGTGGGAACAGCAGGGGAGTGGAGACTCTGTTCCTCACTACCTGGGGGAAGAAGCCCGATGGCTCACCCCAACTCACACGTTCTCTGCTTGGCTCTCCCTCTTCCTCCTCTTCTTTTTCTTCCTCCTCCACCACCACTATGACAAGCCCCAGGTGGCAGCCCGGCCCTAGGGTGGGCAACTAGTAGAGCTAGGGGTTCCCAAGGCAACAGAGCAGTCCTGCCGCTGTTCATTAGGCTGCCCGGGGAAGGCTTGGGTGGCAGCTCACATGTCATGGCCTGGGAGCAAGGCGAGGAGGAGGGTACTGCGGCCTCCTCTTGTGTTCTTATGACTAGAGATGGGCACGACTAGGGAAAATGACGTTTTCGAGTTGTCGTGTGTCGGAGGCAGCCCGTTTCGGCTCATTTCCTTTTTTCGCGAAATTTCGCAAAAATTTGTCGTTTCATTTTTTGTTTTTTCGTTTGTTATTAGTACTGGTTTGGGGGGGATAGCGGGCTCCTGGAGGCACCTCTCTGTGGTGGGTGCCTCCTATCCTCACCCGCCAGTGCTGCTACAAAAGGGCATGCATAGCCATATGCTATGGATATGCATATTGCAGATGCAGCAGACTGGCAGAGGCACCCCTCTTTGGGGGGTGCCTTCCCTGCAACAGTCGGTGAGACACAGTCAGGCAGCACTTGCAGACATGGTTTGCATGGCACACAAATGCTGCTGCAGGAGTCAGCCAGAGCCACAAGTGTCGGACTGGCAGACTCTTTGCAGCCGCTCCAAGGGAAATGTACTTGCGTGTAGTGCAATGCAAGTAGATCTGGCTTAGGGTTAAGATGGGTTAGCGCAAGGGCTAGGGTTAGTCTAGTTACGGGTGAGGTTAGGGTGAGTATTGGGGTGCACCTCTGGGTGCCTCTCTGACCCACTTAGAAGGACAGTGTACTGGCGTATGGGTTAGGGTTAGGGTTCGGGTTCGGGTTCGGGCTACGGTTAGTGGGCTGTTTATGCCTGATTGGCACATCCCAGAAGTCTCTGTGGTCAACCTGGCCAAGTGGCCATGCGATTGGTGGAAAATTTGCATGTTCCACTCCCATGGGCGAGCCCATCATTGCGAATGTGCAGTTGTAAAAAAATAAAATAAAATAAAATAAAATAAAATAAAATCAACGGATACGTGTTTTTGCAAGAAAAACCCACTGCTGCTACTGTAAAAATTCAAGCATTTAAAATAGCTAATTTTTGCATGTTTCTGTGGTGCTTTGGTGGGGTTTTGGGCCACGATTTAAAAATAATATTGCCGTCGCCATTTTAGATCCCCCCGCACTGCATGGCAAATGGATGCGCCCTCCCAGCCTGGTACAGTCTCCAAAACCTGGCCATGCGATTGGTGGAATGGCTCCAAAAATTTGCATGGTCCACTCCCATGGGCGAGCCCATCATTGTGAATGTGCAGGTGTAATAAAATAAAATAAAATCAAATAAAATCAAAGGAGACGTATTTTGGCAAGACAAACCCACTGCTGCTACTGTAAAAATTCAAGCATTTAAAATAGCTAATTTTCACATGTTTCTGTGGTGCTTTGGTGGGTTTTTGGACCACGATTTCAAAAAAAAAATTGTGGTCGCCATTTTGGATCCCCCCGCCCGCACACCGCATGGCAAAGGCAGACGAGACTATGCCCCCCGCCTGGTACCAGCAGCGCAGCAGTAGCACTAGCCAAGGAGAGGGGGGCAGGGAACCCCCCCAAATAAAACACCCTTCTGGCCTGGTATGTGCCCTCAGACATTTTTCGCCTGCTTTTTGGGCCGGGAATCGGGTTTTTTTTTTAACTTTTTAAAACTTTTTTTCTGTGCCGCTTGGTATCGCGGGATCGCCGCGATGCCAGGAACGACCACGACAAATCAGACCCAATTATTCTTTAGTCGGTTCGAGTTCGAGTTCTGGCGGAGTAATTCCCGTTACCGTTTCCGTTGCGTAACGGAAACGAGTAACGGAAACGGAAACGGGAATTCCGCTAAGTCGTGCCTATCTCTACTTATGACACAAGTCTCTGTTCCATTCTGACTGACTGGAGAAAAGAACAACCATTCCCAGAAGTCATTTCTGCACAGAAGTGTGGCATTTGGCACCTGACTCTATTGAAAAGTGTCAGAGTAATCTAACACATAATGTTGCTAGCCATCTGCTTTGTGTATTAATAGGAAATTGAAGGTCTGTTTGTAATGAAGTGTTAGTAGTGGAAGAAGCAATTTGAGGGTTTCCCTTCTTCTCTGCTACTTTCAGAACTGTAAAAGGCTACAGGAAGGAACACGCTACTGCATTCTTAGAAGATACAGTTAAAAAAGAACTGAACAACTAAAAAAATTACTGTAGCTGAACACATACCAGTGTTCTGCCAGTTCCAAAAAGGGGAGGAAGGTTTACTTGGTGGTTTCTGAAATTCTGATTCTAAGAGCTCTTTCTTATATGCCGTGAATAAAAAGGAGCTGACCAGCACATTTTCTTTCTACACTTTTTTCATCATGCTTAAAGGAGGAATTTGTGTGTTTACACTTGCAACCCAGGTTGAAAAGTGTGTACAGCCAGTCCTTAATTAACACTAACAGCTGCCTCAGGAATAACCTGCTTTCCCAGCCCACAGGGCCTGGTCATATGTGTCCAGCCTCCTTCCACTTGCTTGCACCTGCCTTGTTAGCACCTCAGAGGGGAAGAAGCAGGGCTACAGTGTCCCCTCTGCCTTCCTGATGGACAGCCTCCAGCTCTAGTCTGCCTGGAAGGAGTGCCACCTCAGTAAATTATGAGATATGTCTTGAAGCTCCTTGCTTAACATGCTTTACTGGAAGGTAAACAAGAAGAAAAGAAATGTGAAAGGTACAAGCACTGTTATGATCTTTATTGCAGATGAAGATAAGGACATAAGAAAAGCCATGCCAGATCAGGCCAAAGGCCCATCTAGTCTAGCTTCCTGTATCTCACAGAGGCCCCACCAAATATGTCTGTGAGCAGACGAGACTAGATATCTGTCTCCTGATTCCACTCCCCTGCATCTGGTCCTTTATGCCTGGAGATTACACATCTCCATCATGGTTTGTAACCTGTGGTGGACTTTTCCTCCAGGAATCTGTCCAATCCCCTTTTGAAGGTATCCAGGCAAGATGCCTGGATGCAAGGTTATACTGGCCCCAACAATCGTATGTACAGTGGCTAAATACAACACATGCAGAATTGTATTTGTGTTGGCAAATCCTTTATGCATCCATATCCGATGCTATGCTGCATTTTGACGGTCAACACTAGAAGTATGAATTGTGTCAAGAAAAAACACTGGGACCCAATGTTTTATTTAATTTTCAGCCCCACTGGGCAAGGGTCTGTCCTTCATGCATTCAACTTCACCCCTCATGTGGCTCACTTCCCCATGTGGGTTCCATCATTACAGGAACAAAAATAGCCACTGTGGATGCACATTGAAGGAAAAGCCCTGCGTAGAAAGGGGCAGAGGCATGCACATGCCCACATCTTAGAGGGAACATTGCTGGAACTACTATGTCATAGTACTATGTACTAGACATGGGCATGACTTGGCAAAATTCTCGTTTCCATTTCCGTTTCTCGTTTCCATTACACCACAGAAACGGTAACGACAATTAAGCCGTCAGAACTCGAACTCGAACCAATAAAAGAAAAATTGGGTCTGATTTGTCGTTGTCGTTCATGGCATCGCGGCGATCACAGAAAAAAAGTTTTAAAAAAACCCGATTCCCGGCCAAAAAAGCAGGCGAAAATATGCTTGCCTGAGTGAGGGCACCTACCAGAGGGGTGGTTTCTGGGGGGGGGGTGTCCCCGGCCTCCTCCCCTCTCCTGTCCTGGGCTGCTCTGGTGGGGGGCATCCTCATTGTCTCGCCATGCCATGCGGTGCGGGGGGATCCAAAATGGTGACTGCAATATTTTTTTTTAAATTGTGGTCCAAAAACCCACCAAAACACCACACAGAAACATGCGAAAATTAGGTATTTTAACTGCCTGAATTTTTACAGTAGCAGCAGTGGGTTTTCTTGCAATAAATGTCTGTCTCCAATCCCATTTATTTTATTTTATTTTTATTTTTATTTTTATTTTTTTACACCTGTGCAATGATGGGCTGGCCATGGGATGGGACCATGCAAATTTTTGGAGCCATTCCACCAATCGCATGGCCACTTGGCCAGGTTTTGACTGAGACTTCTGGGATGTGCCAGTCTGGCATAAAAAGCCCACTATAACCCTAGCCCTAACCCTAACCTAACCCTAACCCTAACCCTAACCCAACCCATACGCCAGAACACTGTCCTTCTTGGTGGGTCAGAGGCACCCAGAGGTGCAGCCCACTAACTCACCCTAACTTTACCCGTAATTACCCTAAGCCTAGCCCTTGCCCTAACCCCAACCCTAAGCCAGATCTGTACTTGCATTGCACTACACGCAAGTACACTGTCCTTCTTAGTGAGTCAGAGGGCACCCAGCAGAGGCATTCTTCTCTCACCTCGCTCACAGTCCAAAGTTCCAAAAAACCTGTATGCCAGTATGCTGTCCTTCTTAGTTAGCTAGAGGCACCCAAAAGAGAGGTGCCTCTGCCAGTGCCACTTGGTACGCAATGGCTACACGGTCATGTACCCTTCCTTTTCCCTTTGTAGCAGGCCAGAGGAGGCATCCACCCCAGAGAGGTGCCTCCAGGAGCCTCCTAAATGCCTTTCCTTCGTAGCAGGCCAGAGGAGGCACCCACCCCAGAGAGGTGCCTCCAGGAGCCCGCTACCCTACCCCCCTAAACCAGTACTAACGACAGACGACAAACAAAATGACAAATTTTTGAAAAATTTCGCAACAAACGGAAACGAGCCGAAACAGGCCGGCTCCGACACATGACAACTCGAACCGTCATTTTTCCTGGTCGTGCCCATCTCTACTATGTACTATCAAACAATTTCCTATCCACATTTAGATTCTGAGAGAATTGGGATTAATATTTGTTTTGGATTTTTCATCTTTTTATGCACACACAAGGACATTCATTACCGACACTTCCTCTGGATCCTGTTTAATCACTTCTCTTCCACAGATGTTGTTTTTCTGCAGATACATCACTTTTTGCAAGTGCAAGAATCACAGGGCATTCTCCCAGCATGACTGTAAATGTTCTGCTTCTTTTCACTTCGGGTCCAGTTGATTTCTAGGAGATAGCCTGACGTGCATGGAGCTGGCTGCTTCAGCAAGGTGAACCTAGGTTGCTTATCTCATACAATATTAATCTGTGCCCCCAAATGACAAAACATTTCAGCTGTCAGCCTAAAGAGGCATTGTTGATGTTATCTGTGCAGCTTTCAAAGGGGGCTTGTCGGTTTTCTTTGTGGCCTGGTTAACAACAATAGAGATATTTACAGTTCATTTCCTATTCTACTCCTGTGCTTCACAAAGGTCTCCTCAGATCTCTTGCTAATATATTCTCCAGCAGAGCAGAGTAAAGAAAACCTGCTGTCACCTTTTACAAGTTGCCAAACTTTGGCAAAGGGAGCCCATTGAAGAGTGTGCCTGCCTTGCTACAGGAAGGCAAATCACTTTCTTGTTCCAAACATCATCCACAGTAGTGATTTATGTCACTAAAAGAAACATGTTAATAATCTAATGTTTCCAAATGAAATCCTCAGCTACTTATCTTTGTACTGAGATCTTTTTACCGAAGGATCTTCCCATGGATCAGCCATGGAAGTGGTACAACCACTCCTTCTTTTCTTCCTTCATTATATTTTTACCCACCTTTCTCCAGAAGAAGGATTCAAAGCTACTTAACTAATAAACAATGTTTAAAGTGAAAATGTTAAGCATACAAATACTAAAGGATTAAATAACACACTAAAAGACAGGAAACAAAAACAAAGTGTTCTGCTCATGTACAGCCCTATACCACTTCAAGTAGTCTCTGGGTGGTTACAGTTTAATTACAGTATGCAGGGTACACCAAAATGCATTCAAAGCAGCAATCACAACAATCCATTTAAGAACCTCACACTGGCAGCCAGTCATTGAGGGGAAGCTTGCCTGAAGAGAAAGGTCTTCATTTGTTTGTGGAAGAACAGCAAATATGGAGTTTGCCTTAAATATCTCACTTACTTTGAAAGCCCTTTTAGGGTTTTGAATGTGATAGGTCCGTTCTGACTTGATATCACATAAACACATGGTGCCAAGAACAATTACATTCTGTAATTTATAAGGACGCTGAGGTATTTAAAAGGACACTGGGTCCAACACCTTGCTCAATTCAGGAATACAAATCAAAGCAGATCTGCCAGGTGACTGCCAATTTTCTCTTGAAGGCCTCCAGCACTGGAGCACCCACCAGCTCCTGATGTAATTGGCTCCATTGTTATATTTCTCTAAAAGTTAAAAAGCTTTTTTTGTTCTGATAGACAGTGTAAATCTGTATTCTTGAACCTATTATTGCACATCCGCTGCTCTGAGATGACTGAGAACAGATCCTGCTCCTTTCTGACTATATTTCAATAATTTGTCAAGTACTCTCTTATTTCCCCTCAATCTTCTTTTCTTCAGTCTAGACAAGCCCAGTTCTTTCCGCCTTCCCTCATACGGCTTGGTTTCCAGTCCCCTGATCATCCTTACCCTCCTTTGAACTTGCTTCAGTTTGTTAGCATCCCTGTTAAAGTCACTTCTCCTGACTCTCCTACGACCCCATCAAACAACATGAATGGGAGAAGGCTGTTTGTGCATTCCATACTATGTGTAAGTTAGTAATTTTTGCCACTGCACTACAAACTTGTCTCTTTTGTAAAAACTAGACTCCAGATAGTGAGAACACACAGTAGTGTTCAGTCTATCTTTTGCTCTAGGTGACTTCTCAGAATAAGAGAGTGAGAGACATCCTCATAATTTGGAAGCACAGTTTCTTCCTAGGCCAAGTAGCCCATTTTACCATTTTCTTTAAATACTATAAAGTTTAGGGTTACTAAGGCTGACATATAATAGATTGTAATGAAAGTGTGCACTTCAAAAAGTGAAAAATACAAAGACAGATATTGCAAATAAATCATGTGGGAGCATTATTACAAATGAATAATGTATTTTAAGATGTATCTGAGTATACCTGTACTGTAGGGTTATCAAGAGCAAGCCAACTTATCTAACTAGTTCATTACAGCAAACACTGATGCACATGGAACAGATCTTTCTCAATATTTTTCTCCTGCATAAAGAGGGGAAAAATCCTAAAAGAACAAATTTTATTGCAGCATATTAAAAACTTGCACCAGATGCTTTCCTTCCTTTAACATTTGCAAAGTTTATATTTCTGCCCTCATGAGCCCTGCTGTTTTGTTTAAGGCTTGGAAAGGGTAAATGTTGGTGTAAGTTCATTTCCATCAAAAAGTCCAAGTTTATCAGAGTATAATCTAGTAGCAAATACCCACAGCTCCAGAACATATATTGAGGTATATGCCTCTCAAAATATGAATCAAAGCCTTATCCAAATGACTTGAAGAAATGGCAAAGGTTGGACTAAGGTTATTTCATCTTCATGCATCCATCTACAATACATCTTAAAATATATCTACAACTTCTCCTTCCTCACAAAGTTCCTGGAGAAGTTCTGAAGGAGTCCGAGGCCTCCAGGTCACCTTTGGGGAGTGCACAGATGTCACAACGAGAAGGGGAGATTGCCCTCTATTTTCTATCAGTAGATGCATCTTCTTGGTTTCAAGCTACAGTTTTAGTTGCTCAGTATTTTTCAGGTCTATTGGTCATTTCTTGTAACAGAGATCTTGACTAACTGAGGAAGAATACTATCAGCATTAGTCATATTAAAATACTGTGTATGTGGAAAACTGTGAAGGCTGAAAAATTGCACTTGAGTAAGCCCATTGGATCAGTAGTTGTTTAGCAAGTCAAAGGCTCTATAAATTCCTTTGATTCAAATGGGCCCACTGTAGTGTGACTTACTGCACAAAAGTAAATTGCAGTTAGAGGAGGCCCATTAGGGAAAGAGTTGATACTTTACCCCCTCATTGATTCAACGGCCCTTTCCTAGTGTGATGCAATCTATCAAACTATAGGATTTGGGCCATTGTCTTTGGTAAAAGCATCATGTTCAGATTTATTTTCCCAACATATTATCTATATTTTACAAAAGCAAAGTTATTTCTACAATGTATGGGCAGTAATTAATTTCTGCAAAGAATATCCAAGAGGCATTTTTATTTGGGAAATTGTATTTGTATAATGTTAGCTATTAATGCATAAAGTGGGAAAGGCATCTTCACTTGAATAGCAGTTCTTATGCAATTTTGTGTTATGATTCTGTCATAATGTAAGACAACTGTAAATGCATAATCATGAATAATAATATTTTATTTTATTGCACCATTTATTTTTAATCACTGCTTATCGAAATATTTGGCTAAATACCAATTCTTCACAAGCATTAAGTGCTAGATTTCTAACATTTCAATCCTATTCAGAAACAAGTGAGTGTGCCACGGCAATCATGAGCCATTGGGATAATCCAGTAGCAAAAGCCCAACACTGTATTCTGCCCGTACCTAGGAATAATACATGGTCCAGTCATCATTCTTCACTTCAGCACTATTTATGGTAATTCAGCAATGTCTTCGGAGGAGCCACAAGTCCAGGGGGTTTATATTCACCCATGAAGCACATGGGATTGTCCAGACACTGATGGGAATTCTATCCTGTAATTTGAGATTTGAAGCCATATCAAGATGCTAACATGTTTAGCAATGGTAATTAGAGATGGGCGTGAACCACCAGTTTTTTTGACAAATGTTTGGTGGTTAGAATCCCCACCACCTTGGCAAGACCACACACAGAAAAACTATACTAGCTTCTCTGCTTTGCCTCTGTCTTCTCTGTGTGCTGCCTCTGATTGGGTCATGCCAGATAAGGTGAGCCTGGGAAACATTAAACAGCTGTTTCACCAACATACAAACCAGTATGAACTACCAGTTCAGTGGTTCGTGCCCATCTCTAATAGTGATTAAAGGACAAAGATGACAAAATATTTACTACTGAGTATACTTTAAAATGGGGTGACATCACTCCTCATTTCCCCCGATTAGCTCAGGATAATATGCACAATTTCTTCATCATCAACAACATGTTACCTTCAGAAAAAGACTGGAGAGGCCCAAATAGAGTCACTGAATGGATGAAACTTGTTCACCTGACACTTCTACAAGACCTATTGATTCAAGGAGTCTATTACTGTCAGACTAATGATTGGATTTGGACCATAATCTTTTACATTCAAGCCACAAGCTCTACTGACTAAACCATACTAACTTAAACATTTTAAGCTTGATAATGTACACACTGGCATTTAATTAGGCAAATACATACAAAAATACATGAAGACTGACTGTCCTTGAGATACATTTAAACATGTACCCATCCAAAGATTTTATTTTTCACAAAGTGTTGAATTCATTCAACAGAAATTATATATCTTCTGGTAGAAAATATAAATTCCAACCACTTGAGACTTCATAAATCATGGTTTATGAACTATAGAATGAGCACATATACTTGTAGTCAGAATAGGAAGACAAATATTTAATTAAATATGAGCAGAAACAGAGAGGGGGGAGGGAGGGAGGAATTATAAATATTAGAGACGGGCACGAAACGAACAATTTTTCATTTCCATTTTTGTTTTTTTGTTTTGTTACGTAACGAAATGACAAACGAATTTTGTCTCTAAAATGAAACGAAACGAACAGAAACACTGGAAATGTTGTCGTGCATTTTGTTTCCGTTACTGCATTATGAGTGAATTGCTTAAAATCCTTTTAAAAATCACAAAAAATGAAATAAATGGTAATGAAATGGTAACAAAACGAACAAAAATGAAAATGAATTTTTGCAAAAATTCACAAAAAAATGGAACCGAACCGAAACGGACCCTCCAAACGACAAACGACAAATGAAATGCCATTGTTTTAATTCGTGCCCATCTCTAATAAATATGGATAGGTGTGCTTATTGCAGACATAATCAAGACACAGAAAATTCAATAATCAAATCAGGTTTCATCTTAAAGTAAAAGTCCAATGATCAAGCCAACATTTATTTTAAAGTCCTGAATCAACCAGATCCAAGGATCATGCGCACCATTCAACATGACAGTTGCCATTTCAGATATTGGCTTCCCAAATACAGTCCATAACAGAATATGTAGGAAGCATTTTGTATTTAAAGTCAAGGGGGGAATCAAAAGTTCCATGAGGAATAGCCCAAGCATTGTATATAGTAATGTAAAATTCCATTTCATCAATATAAAACAATTTTGCAGTATGGATTTCCAGTGAATTCCTTTTCCCTCCAACTAGTGGAAACTTAGTCCTGAATCTTCAGAGCTACTTAGGTATTTGCATATATTCTAGAGGCAGACTTTTCCTTAATTCTGTCACCAGAGACCACACTGATCTACAGACCAGTGATAAGTATAACAGCAGAAGACAGAAACAAAATAAAAAAGAGTAAATATTTGAGATTATGGAAATTGTTGTAAATCTACTTGCTAGTCCTAAATAATGCAAACCTGCTCTATTGATGGAATGTACCATTCAGTGATAGATTCCATGACTATAATATAATTTGGACTAGAAACTGAATTTTGGTATTATTGTTTGGATTGATGGACAGAGTCTAACCAAAAGGGATGCATAAGAGAACCGAGAATAGAAGTTGAAATGAAACTTAATACATGTTAACAACTATATACCTTTTGATGATTCTGCCTGAATAGAAGCGTGAGAGAAAATCTTTGCACCCTGCATATATTTTCAGGTACATCACCTGTTTAAAAAAATGTCTCCTCTCTGTACAACAGTATTGCTGACTCCTTCACACCCAAGGTGCTGTTAAACTGATACCATCTTGTTCCTTTAAGTGAGTTTTTTTCCACAAAAATATGAGGTCAGCTTTTCCCTTTTCTTTCCAGCTATTTTTTTTTTTTGTGGATATAGCGTTCAAGCAACTTACATTCCACATTACAAATTTCATTACTGCTTTTGCCATCAGTCACTTCCACAATACCCAACCTTTTAATATAGAGTACTTTGCCCTTTTGCCAAGTTTGAATGTAACCCTCAGAACACTGCTAACATTTCGGAAACTGGCAAGAGGCCCAAGGAAATGCGTGCAAGCTGAGAGTCTTCCCGGGCACAGCACATTTTATGTTTGTGAGGAAACAGTTCTCAAAATAATTTGGTACTGCTGTCTCATGTTAATTGAAGAAGCAAATCCTCCATGTATCAGAAATATTAAAAAAACATGATTTATAAAACATAATAGTAATAGAAATAACTAATAGTAGTCATAAGAACATAAGAAGAGCCATGCTGGATCAGGCCAAAGGCCCATCTAGTCCAACTTCCTGTATCTCACAGTGGCCCCACCAAATGCATCTGAGAGCACACAAGACTAGATATCTGTCTCCTGATACCACTCCCCTGCATCTGGCCCTTGAAGTATCCCGGTTTTAAGACTGGAGATTACACATCTCCATCATGGTTTGTAACCTGTGATGGACTTTTCCTCCAGAAATCTGTCCAATCCCCTTTGAAGGCATCCAGGCTAGATGCCACCACCACATCACCAAAGACATTCCTGTGGCAGGGAGTTCCATAGACTAACAATACACTGGGTAAAAAAAAATATTTTATCTGTTCTCACTCTCAAAGCCCTCAATTTGAGTGGATGTCCCCTAGTTCTGGTATTTTGCGAGAGGGAGGAGAGTGTCCCTCTATCCACAACTCATGCCCTGATTGTATGTCTCAATCATATCCCCCCAGCGCCTTACACAAGCACCTAAAGTTTTCCAACCCCAGTAGATATCATAGAACCATAGAATAGTGAAGTTAGAAGGGGTCTACAAGGTCATCAAGCCCACCCCCCTTTATTTGATGCAGGAATACGAAGCAAAAAAAAAAATATCTGCCACATGGTTGTCCAAATTTCCATTGCTGCAGTCAGTACATCATGTAGTTACTCTGTGGTTCACAAACTAAGAGACAAGGATAAAAATGTCATTCACATCCTACTGGCCCTTATTTCATGGATAATTATACCTTAGTTGTATTGTGCAGCTACCAAGAAAACAATACAATCCTCCCAAATGATTTACTTGTAAGCAAAGATTTATTTATTTATTTATTTATTTATTTATTTATTTATTTATTTATTTATTTATTATTTTTGAGTGACTTTCTCAATGCTAGGGCCTTGATTAACCTGGCTTTGCAGCATTTGTAGTACAAAAAGTAGTCAAAGAGGTAACTTTTCCATACTCTTATCATCCTTCATCACAAGGGCACAGAGGTACTCTGCAACTGTTTGGAACTAATCATAATTAAGCAAGATTAATTATGGATTAATCAAATAGGATTGTTACCACAAACTCTTTCTTTGATTCTATCTAGTATTAATTTAGCTATCAGTAAGATGAAAGATTGGAGCACTGGGTTCCATCAGGTATATCAACATGATCCAAGGGAAATTAGTGGAGTTTCAGAAGTCTTGCCATTTATTGACAGATATAGAACAGGATAAATATTTAACATTCAAAGGGCAGAAAATTTATGTGTGGTTTTCTGTCTCTGCTTATTTCGTTTACCATTATTCAGTCCAAGGACACATAGAATGATGTACAAAGTGATGAAAAGAAACCTATTAAACAAGGCATTTCCAAACGTCGGCCCTCCTGATGTTTTGGACCACAATTCCCAGAATCTAAAAAAGCAGATAATGTATCACAACAAAGTGTTGCGAGCACAGATAAAACTGGCAGAATCCAAAAGCCTGCCAAGGCACTTCTACCTTATATCCCCTGTTGAATCTTAACAAAGTTATTATGTTTTGCAAGGATTCATTGGGGAAAGTTCCAGAGATAGGAGCAACAAGACCAAAGGACCTGTTCCTAACCTGTCCAAGTCAGATGGCTCTGCTTTGTGACTGGGCACCTCCAGAGGGTGGAGCGACTTTGCCCCACCTGGCCGGAATCGCATGAGACAGGGAAAAGTCTCACTCCATGGGAAGGGTGGGGAGTGGGTTTTATACACCCACCCTCCCCAGACTGTGGCCTCTTTTTTGACATGGACCCCACCCACCCACCCTGCAACCAGGGCAAGTTTAACTGGTCACCTATTGGGGCTGGATAACAATTTTTTTACCCTTATCACTAAATTGGCTCAGGCATGATGGTGTTTTTTTGCCTATCCCACACTGGTTGAGGCGGTTTGGCCCTAGTTAATAAGTAGACGAATAATTAGTAAACATTATGGAAATTTGTCATTTAGTCATACTGGCAGGTAGCACGGAGGGCAAAATGTTGATGAGTCCATGTTAAATGTCAACCTAGCCCATCCAACATCACAATGCTGCAGATTTTGAGGTTACAGTGTCATGGAGAAAGATGCACTGGGGATCTTCCCTGGGCCAGGGGTTGCCAACTAACAGAGATTAGATACCTGGGGGTTCTTTTTGGGACATTTCACTGGTCCCTGTGTGCTATCTGGAAGACGGCACAAATGGGGGGTATTGGACTTGCCCAGGTAAGATGGCATGGAGGTCAGGGAGGTCACAGGTGACCTCAATGGCTGAACCATTACTCTGCACCACTACAGCCCTCTCTTTCAATTCAAAAGTTAATAACCTGGTTAATAAAGTGTGGCCAAATTTACCCCATCACTTGTGTCTCACCTCTTATTCTGGGGTGGGAAGGCAAAGCTTTTGCTTGCTGTCACTTTTAAAAGAGCAGTACTGCTTAACTTTAGGTGAAGAATGGCTGTATTCTGTTACTTATTACTGCAAATTGCACTAGAGTAGGGCCACTGGGGATTTAGTAAATCTATTCCTACCAAAATTCCAGTGATTCAGACAGGCCTACTTTAGTTGTGGCTGCCTATGCTCACGTATGTTGCAGACAGAACAGACCATTTCAAATCAATGTAACCTATGAAAGAGTTGAAGCACTAAATTCATACTGATTCAGTGGGGCTGCTGTAGTATGTCTTACTACACTCCCCAACAGTTTCAGCTATGCAGTAGGATCTCTGAGGCACAGATTTATTATGCAGTACATGGTATGGGAATGGGTCTTTACTACACTAAGCAGTGGGAATTATCCCAGTGTTTCACTAGTTTAATAGCAGTTTTTGAACTTTATCTTAATTACAGTGTTCCAAAAGAAACCATGTAAAACATTTATTTTGTTAGTAGGAACAAAAATGACTATTTTACACACAGGTAAAGCAGATGTCTAAATTATAGGGATATGAACACAAGAGGAAATGCAGTATGTGAGAGAAGATTTCATGGAAAGTTTTCTGCCAGCTTTACTGTGCAGTGGGGTAGTGTGTGTGAACAGGAACAATGATCCAGCTGAAAAAGACATGGTGTGTAAATAATAGAATACACTACTATCTGGATTGCAAATGGCTGCCCATTTCACTGGTTGCACTTCACCAAACTTTGCCTGATATAGGACAAGGATCCATTCATTAGGCAGCCCAGTTTATAATCCTAGCACTGCAATCTCCTCTCTAGAACTGGGGATTTGAGGTGAAATAAAATGGAGAAGGTGAGGGAGACAGCAGCAAGGTTGGTAGAGTGATATCAGTTGTTGCAGCAGTTTTTTGCTTCCTAAATCAATAAAGTTCAAGCAGAAAGGACACATAGAGATGGGCACAAAATGAATTTTATAATTTTGTTTTTCATTTTTCATTTCTTTACAGAACGAAACAAAAAACGAAGTGCCCTTTTTTAAAAAAGTGAAATGAAACAAAACAGAAATTTTCATTTTGTTCCATTTCATTTTTGTTTAGTATTTATTTTGACAAGCGCCGATCTTGGCACTTATCAAAATGAATAATAAAAATAAGCACTGACCAGCTGGCCCCGTGGGCCAGCTGGTCAGCGTGAGGTTAAAAAAAAAGCACTGATTGGCCTGTGGGCAAACTGGTTGGTGCAAGGGTTTTTAAAAAAATGCTGACCAGCCTGTGGGCCAGCTGGTCGGCACGAGGTTTTTAAAAAGTGCCGATTAGCCCACAGTCCAGCTGGTTGGGACAAGTGGTTTTTTTAAAAGTGCTGACCAGCCTGCAGGCCAGCTGGTTGGTGCAAGGCTTTTTTAAAAAGTGCCAACAGGCCAGGCTGATTGGCTGTAAAAAAATTTAAACATTTTTTAAATGAAAAATGAAACAAAACAAAAAATGAAGCTTTGTTTTTTTAAAAAAATATTGCAAACAAAATGAAACAAAAAACAAAATAAAACATGATAGGAAACACCATTTTGGCATTTTATGTCCACCTCTAAAGCCATGCTTATTATGGACACACTGAAGTGCTGCTTGAATGGTCACATCTTCCCTTCACATTATTTTACAATTAACTTTGGTGTTTATAGCACTGTCTTTTTGAACGATCTATCAACTCAGCGTGGGGGGGGGATTTAGGGGTAACAGAAGTTTCATATAATACCTCAAAGACTAAGAAATTGTTTTCTGGAAAAACTTTCAAGGATTTTGTCCATGTCTAAAATTGTTTACCTTTAAGTTAGTGCAAGATTTCTTTCTACCAAGTCAGGGTAGAAAGCATGCCATGTGTTATAATCCCCTAAAATGGCATAATAGTATAATCATTGTGTTAGGGATTTCTGTAAAGAGATTTCAAGGAATTTAGTTATTCTTTTCCCTAGCATAACACAATGCAGAAACACATAGAAACATGGAGGGATTATCCCAGTGTTGCCACTTCCTCCTTAGCTGCACAGAAAATCTAGCTCTTTCTATGGCAACAATCTGTTGAGGAGCATCTTTAAGCAGAAGGAACATCTCTACTTGCAATTACCACCAGTATAGTCAAAATGTTTAAAAGGGGGTGAAAAGAGTCTCCTGGAATGGGATGATCTTCTTGGAAGATCATCAGAGAAGAAAAAGAGGGCAATCAACAAAATAACAGGATTCTAAGTATGCAGGAAGATGGGGCTTGCCTCCAAAATGCCAGATGTTTGAGGACTCTTCCCATTCAAGTTAGTGAGAAAAAAATACCCACATAAGGCTGCAAAATCCTTCCCACCATTATCCAATGTTAGCATGTGTTAGCATAGGTGAGACTGCTATATTCTCCAACCCACTGCTCTTCAGTGTTCTACAATGCTGCTTAAAGTTGTTCTTTTACCTGAGACCTTTGCACTGTTGGTCTCAGAAAAGAATATCCCAAGGGGGCTTCCTTGGAGTCTGGATATATCTGGGCATTTAGCTTGGCTCATCATCTCAGCAGATGGAATTGGCAGCCATAGGTTCAGCATATAATGCCCATCATTGTTGGAAAGGTATTACAGTAATATTAGGGCAAAGCAGCCAAGCAGCCAAGCAATAGAAATAATAAAAGCTAAATAAAATGCTAAAATTCTGTTCACACAGAAAGCTGATAATGCTACCAGAAAGAATGCTTTTTCATATATTACCGTATTTTTCCACCTATAAGATGCTCCAATGTATAAGGCACCCCCACCCAATTTCCCAAACCCAGAATTACAGTTTCACAACTGTATGGTTTTCTCCTTGGCTTACTCTTGTGTATAAGACAACCCACAATTTTTAGTCTAACACATTTAGACAAAATGTAGTCTTCTACATGGAAAAATAGCATATCCTATTTCAGTCTTAAGGTTCCCACAGCTCCCATGCAATCCCTTTCATCACTGAGAAGCCTTGTGGGCCTTAGGGCGGGAGGAAGGTCTTTAATTGTTGAAAATTGCTGACACTAGGCTTTATTGACAGCACTTTTTTATAATTATAGTCTCACTCTTCCCATCCCACTGCTCTCACAGCCAGTGGCAAAGCTGGGGGGGGCAAGGGGGCATCTGTCCCTGGGCTCAGCATCTGGGGTGCCAAATTGGGCACCAAATGTCTTTGGTGCCCAGGACCCATGGAAAGGCACATTATGAGTGACCTGCCAGGGATGGTGCATAGGGCTGCCCAGCCGCCACCATCTTCTCCATGGCACCTTAGCCCTCCCCATCCCTTGAGGGAGTGTGAAAACTGATTTTGCACCTGGGTGCTGAAAACCCTAGCTACACCTCTGCTCACAGATTCATGGTGATGAAAAGGAAGCTTGGGAGCTTTGCAATACAGGTAGGATGTGTTCCAAATAATGCCAAGCTAATGCCATCATCAGCTCCACTAACTGTGGCCCAATTTTTCTACAAATGCGGAGGACACCATGTTCCTTCAGCCATCCAAGTCTTTCAAGCAAAAACAAGGGGTCAATTACTATATGGCATCCCTGTTTGGATCAATGCATATAACCCCAGAGTTGAAATAATTCAATCTATGTTTTTGTGTCAAATCTTGTGTGTGTGTGTGGGGGGGTATCACTAACTGTGTAGCCTATGCAGTCCTATGTGTTGTAGTAGAAGTAGATCACCTGGAAACTAATGCCTGGACTCAGACCTTAAAGTTCCGGCTTACATTACATTTATGTGCAGATTAGCTGGGGTATGTGTATAACATGTTGCTTGATTCTTACCAAAGCCAGTGGCAATCCTTCATTAAACAAAAACATCGGTCCATAGGTATCCCTCTTGAATATATCCTGATGCTAGGGCAGAAAAGTTCTGCAGGTAGTTAGTTTACCCAGAGTCTAATTGACATAGAGAGGCAGGAACTTCTTTCACAGGCACACAGAACCTGCTCCCCTTTGCCACAAGGTGTTTTCCCATCATGCAGAACCCCTAACCTCACTCTGTTCACCACAGGACTGCAGAGCATTTATGCTGGCCAGGATGAATGTGCTGCCTTCAGCACTTGTCCAGGGTAGGTTCAAAGGAATTCCACACCAAGAGAGATTTTGTCCAGGGGGAAATGAGTCCCCTAAATTTGTTCACTATGTGTTTCTATTTTGTCCATTTTATGAACAAATTAGGAATAACCTAATTTGTCCATTGCTGGATAAACTCCAAGGCCACCCATCCAGGTGGTTAGTTCAATACTGTCTAATAGACAAGAACTCATATGTTACTACACAGGTAGCAAAGTTTTTTCTAGCTGTCATTCACAAGAGGACAGAAACCATGTTGACCAGCTATTCCCCTGACACTCTTATTTACTAGTAGTCTTAATTTTCTTCTTGCTTCTACTGTACATTTGTATATATGGGTCATATGACTGCAATAAACTTGATTTGAATTGAATTGCCATCATCAGCTTTCTGCAGGTGCACAGGTGCAAACAAGATTTCAGTCAATATATGTGAACGTGATTGGATGTATCAGAAACTATTATATGAATATTAACATTTTGAACTCTTAAAAGGTATTGTAAGAAAAGAGCAGGACTAATAAATGCCTTAGGACCTAGGTACCTTAAGGACCGCCTCCTTCCATTTGAACCTACCCAGCAATTAAGATCTAGCCAGGGAGCCCTCCTGAAAAAGCCATCCCTTAAGGAGGTAAAAGGGATGGCTTTTAGGTATAGGGCCTTTTAGGCAGCTGCCTCCAGGCTATGGAACTCCCTCCCAAATGAGATCCACCTGGCACCAATGCTGATGACTCTTCAGTGCCAGGTAAAAAACTTCCTGCTTCAGAAGTTTTTTAACTGACCTAACATAGATTGTGTGTCCTGACAGCAATGTTAGGGTTTTGCATTTATTTTTTTATTTTTTTAATTGTTCACTGATATTTTAATGTTTTAATTGTTTTAACTGTTCATTTTAATTGTAAGCCACCTAGAGACTTTTGGGTAGTGAGCGGCATATAAGTTGTATAAATAAATAAATAAATAAATAAATAAATAAATAAATAAATAAATAAATAATATTTCAACATGATGTTATCTTCCTCTCCAGAATTTTGTGATTAGTGAAGCATTCATGCTGCAATCTTGTCTCTTGGTAGTCGCATCTATTTTCAGAGATATACATCCAATGTGATTCACATCTGTGTAACTGGAAAGGAAAATTACAGTGTAAAGTGATGAAATGCCTTCTGTTTGAAAATCAAGATGGACACCTAGAACTTTCACTAGTAATTCAACTGTCAGCGAAGTGGCGAATGAGAATATTTGTCAAATGAAGGCTTAGAAGAAATAAATGTATTGTCAGGCTGGGTGTTCATTTCGCTGCTGAGCTAATTGCTCAAATGTCTTAGACTTAAGTGTTAGATATATTTTTGATACTATCAAAATCCATTACCCAGTTGGGCTTTAATGACATTCACTTACATAAGGGAAGCTTATAAGAATCTCAAACTTTAGAACTTTAACCTGTTTTGTGGAAATAAATGTTGCTGGTTTTTTCTACTATAATTTTTAAAAGAGTCTAAATGTATAATTTTAATTCTTTTTATTTATTCAATTTTCTATCCCAGATATCTAGTAGCTAGGCCTCTACGCTAGGCAACTTACAGTTTCATAACATAAATATATAACATAATTAGAACTACAACAACAATCTGATAAATCATACATGGAAACACCAATCTCTAAATAAATTAATTAATCTGACATATATAATCAAAATACAGTAGATGGTGGCAAAACAGACATGATTATTCCACCATTCATGGAATATGGTGATCATAGGTAGAATTAGTCAGGGATAAGGCTATAAAAGGACTGTGTAAAGGGTAAAGTTTTGAGTTGTTTTCCAGAACCTGGGATTGCTCCTCAGTTGGGAATGAGCTCCATAATGATGTGGCCACCACAAAGAGAAGGCTGGCTTTGAGCTGATTTACTGGCCTCCCTTTTTAAATAAATTTATTTTCAGTCATGCTCATGCATCATAGAAGTAGTATCAATTTGTATTAGCTTGCCATGTTATGAACTTGTCTTTTTATTTACATAAGGAAAGGAATGTGTAGAATATGTTTATCACAGTACCTTTCTCTCTGGGTTGCTACCCCCTAGGAGGCTTGTAAAGCCTCCTACTCGGATCCATGCCTTTTCTGTGGTGGGCCCTACATTTTGGACTCATCTTCCGAGTGAAATTAGGACTATGGAGCCCCTTTTGGTCTTCAAGAAGCAGTTAAAACTTTCTTTTAAGGCCGCCATTGGCAATCAAGGAGGTTGACTCATTGGATGTTGTTTCATCTGCCCCCCTGTGTTTTTTGCCGTCTTGCCTTTGTATTTTTTCTTGTCTTTTGTTTTTGTATTTTATTGATTCAGCTTTCAATAATTTATATGCCTGTTTGTGGATTTGCTCCATTTTCCCCCTTTCCCCTTAGACTTGCTTTCCTTACATTGTTCACCGCCCTGAGTTCCTTTGGGAAAATTGGATGGTATGTAAATGAATGAATGAATGAATGAATGAATGAATGAATGAATGAATATATAAATATTGGTAAAATAAATAAGGCAAACAAGAACTGGGTGACATAGGAAGATTATAAATGTGATAACAAAGAGAGAGAATTCTAAACATAACAAAGAGGGCAGAAATCAATTGGGTAAAAGTCAACTAGGGTAATGTTACAATTTGTTAGCTATACAAATATAAACCCCAAGGCACATTGTTTGGATATGAACCCATGTATATTCCATTATTCTGCAGAATATATAATTCTAAAAGTCCTTTCATAATGTATGTTCTGTTTTTCTCCCATCATGTAAGGAATTGGAAATTGGCCTACCAAGGTGTCCAAACTGTTATTTTTTGCAACACCTAGGGTGACCATGTGTCACATCCCAGTTTGCCGTACCAGGTTAAAAGAAAGAGGCGACACACATGCAGATTGGGTTAAAACAAGGGCCACAACTTTATTAACTACAGTAACAAATTTTAATTAATTATCACTGAGCTGTAACTTTAGGGGGGCCTGAAACGTAGCGCACCATCTAAATGGTAACAATAAATTGATTAGGTCCCATTATTCTACCAATTTCCTGCGGCCCATTAAACTGCCACAGTGAGGATGCCAACCAGATCTTTTTGGCATCAACGCTTGATTAAAGATTGGCAGCCCTCCTAGGGGATTGGGTTATTATTATTATTTATTCCCTAACTAAAACCTATTGGGTTATTATTTGAGGGCTGCTGAAGACCTGAAGATGTACTTTAAATTCGGGACCTAAATGGTTAACTTTTATGCACTACCCGCCAACGAAGAGATGCACTGCCAACTCTTTACCCCACAGCCGAACAGTTCGGCACTCAGGCCCTCCTTAAGATTTTGAAGAAAAATATCCAGGCCCTTGTCTGACAAGTGCATACCATCTGGACGAAATAAGGTGGAATCCCTAGCAGTGATGTTGGAATGCCACATGACACATCCCATCTCAGCCTGCACAACACTAGCAACTTCCCTGTTGACGCCCTTATGGGCCTTGTGCATTTTTTGCAGATGGTGGTACGGCCCCCAGTTCAACCGGGGAATAATCACAGACCAAACGACACGAACCAATGGGTGAGTACGATGGAATGCTCCCAGGTCATCAATGATCTTGAGAAGGAGGGACTTGCCCGACATGCGAGTCAAGTCATTTCCTCCCAAATGGACAACCATGATGTTTGGCAAGGTGTCGGGAGGGGTCACTAAGAGCCACAGTAAGAAAAGTGTGTCAGGACATCCCCCTCTTGCCCTTCCACAAGAAATCAGCCCATTGGCCAAGGCCGAGATCGCGGCCATGTCCAGACCGGATAGCAAACTTTGAGGCCCAGTAAACAAAACTGTGGCTGTAAACCAACACTTGAACACGGCTTCCTGGGGTAGAACCTGCAAGGAGAAAAGAAAGAACAACTGGCCCGGTTTTACCGGTCCATTAGTGGTCGTACATAAGATTTAAACTGTCTGGATCTCCATCGCCCGATTCGTTGGATGCCAACCGAATCGATGCCAATGGCAGCCGCTGTGGAAGCAGCACCTATCCGGAACGAATGCGTCCCAAAATGCCAGCCTGATATGCCCACGACCTGCATAGCCCTCAATGAAATTGTCCAAAATTGGTAATGGGTCAAAGGCAACCCATCTTCGTGTTGAAATAAGTACCCCCGATAATTGCCAACGAGCCGGGCGTACCTATTTAATGCTAGGACAGGACAAATTTGTAGCACAGAACACCTACGGAGGTGTATCGTGCAGCCCTTACCTTGCTGGTCAATCTTCGATCTACGAATATGCAGAAAGACCTGGTCCTGCTCGAGGGCCATGTCCGACCAAAGTAATGCATAAAGTGAAGTGTCATTTTTTGATTGGGCAAGCAGCTAGCTAACATGTAGGGTGGCAAAAAAGCTACCAAAGTGGCAGCTTGAAACGAGGCAACCTCATAACTGGTGGAACATACTCGAGGCCATGCATCAGCCAGCCTACATAACATATTAGGGGAGATCCGGGTCCTCGTATCCCGGGGCCTACCCCGTTCCCTGGACCAACCATCAACCATTTTAGAAATCTGAAATTGACAGTCAGGTATCATGAAACCCTGGGCCTTAGCATAGTAATACAAGGCCGAAAGCTTACCCTGAATAGTAACGGGGTGCCAAACCTTTGAAATGTAAATAAATGGCAAATTGGACCAGTTGATCGGCTGTTGCTGGCCAAAGCCGAGGGAAACCCTCCTGCGCACAAAATCTGGCATACTCTGCACATGCAGCAGAATAAGCACGATGCGTGCTGGGGGCCAATGCTAGACCCATGGCCCGGTTAGCTTCTACCCTCCAAAGTGCCATACCTCCGGTGGGAGTCGTTCAGGGTCCTTCATAGCGTGTGGCGCTAACGCTCTGAACCGCTCCATCTGTTGGTGGGACAGAGCGTCAGCCAGCTCATTCTGGACTCCAGGCACATGACACGCATGAAATAGAATATTAAATTGCAGGCAGCGGAGGGTAAAGGCCCGAACTAGTCGTATAACCCTTTTGGATTTGGAAGTCAAATTATTAAGGATGTGCACAACTGCTAAGTTGTCGCAACAAAATTTTACCACCGAATTGGCCGATAGTTCAGCCCACAGAAACAAGGCTGCAACAATGGGGAATAACTCCAAAAAGCTTAGGTCACTGGTAATACCACTGTGCTGCCACTCCAGAGGCCAAGAGCCAGCACACCATCTACCTCTAAAATACAAACCGAAGCCCAGAGCTCCCAAAGCTTCAGTTTGTACCTGCAAGTCCGCTGCCGCCACGACTTCGGAATGCCAGAAATAAACGCCATTGAATTTGGACAAAAACTCAAGCCATATGCGAAGGTCTGCCTTAATTACAGCTGAAATGTGACGCCTATGATGAGGACTACGAAGTCCCACAACACTGTCGCACAGTCTGCACAAAAATGGATGACCAGGCACCACAACTCTACAAGTGAAGTTGAGGTGACCAATGATCTGCTGAAGCTCACGTAGCGTAGCTTTCTTGTGCTTTAACATATCAAGGATTCGACCTCTCAGGTCAGCAAGTTTTTGCTGAGGCAAGCGGCAAACCTGGGTAGTCGTATCTAACTCAATACCCAAAAAGGTCAGACCAGTGGTAGGGCCTTCTGTTTTATCGTCAGCAACCCCAGTTCACTGGCCATATCCTGAAATGATGCCATTAGCATGGTGCATTGGTCAGAGCCGGCAACTCCCACGAACAGAAAATTGTCTAAATAATGCACAATGTGAGAGTTACCGATCCTCTGATGAACCGCCCATTCAATAAAGGAACTAAAGCGTTCAAATGCTGAACACGAAATAGAGCACCCAAAAGGCATCGCCCTGTCCATGTAAAATAAACCGTCAAATGTGAAACCTAAGAGCTCACAATCATCAGGATGTACTGGGAGCAATCTAAAAGCAGATTTAACATCACACTTACCTATCTCCACCCCAATTCCACAATTACGCACCATCCTAATAGCAGAATCAAAGGATGTGTAATGTACGCTACACAACTCCTGAGGAATCCTGTCATTAACAGAATCCCCCGTCGGATAAGAGAGATGGTGAATAAGGTGGAACTCACCCGGCGTCTTCTTGGGGACAACACCCAAAGAGACACGCGGAAATGGGGAGTAGGTGGGTGATTGAATGGGCCCAGCACCCTTCCCGCCGAAAGTTCAGCAGCGATCTTAGCCCTAACAATATCCTCTTTACCCAAGACTGATTTAAGATTATGTGCCATGTATGGTGCACGTTCACCCAAAGCAGGAATGCGAAACCCCAGCTGGAATCCTTCCCAAATGTAAACCGCATCCTCATGAGAGGGGTAACTACTCAGCCACTCCCTCAGAACCTGTAGCTTTATGGGACTAGGTCCCTTTTGGATGCTGAGATGGGCCTGACTGGTTACGTTTTCCGCCCACATCTTTGGTTCCCTCGCCCCCTGGCTTACCTCTAGGGCAGGTGTGATCTGGATGGTTGGCCCCACATGTGGAGCAAGGTGGCGGAATTTACACTGCCGGTGTCTGCACGATCCCTTACTGTTATAGTGTCAGACCAGCCGGGGTTGAACGATCCCTTACTGATGGAATCCCTCATCATCATCAGTAACTGTGTGGCCTATCCCAATGGAGAGTATCCTGAGCAATATGGGGCCATCATGAAACAGTAACCATGCATTAGGGGGGCCATCATGTCGGGCCCTAATAATCAAGTCAAGGTAGTGAAACAGAACGGAGGTCTTCTCCGGTGAGCTGCTGAGTAAATCCCAGCATACATTACAAAGGCATTAAGCCAATTATTCCATGAACGATCTGGCTTCCTCTTCCGAATGCGTTCTTTTTCCTTGTCATCCAGCTTCTCTAACTCTTTAGAGGCCACCTCCCTATTTAACAATTCAAAGATGTCAATGAACTTGCCAGAGGTAATCTTGTCAATCATGGCCTCAGATAGATGATAAGCCAAGGGCAAAGACTCATCCCCCTCAGGCAAGTCATTGATTCCCGGTTTAGAGGAGGACAAGTATAAGGAGACAGATATCTAGTCTCATGTGCTCCCAAATGCATCTGGTGGGGCTGCTGTGAGATACAGGAAGCTGGACTAGATGGGCCTTTGGCCTGATCCAGCATGGCTCTTCTTATGTTCTTATGTTCTTAAGTCGTCCGGTTTATCAGTCATGGTCGCCGTAGACACCGAGGCAGTGGACCCTGACTCCCTTGAAGGCATCACCACAGAAGAGGACTGCACATCAGCCTCTGTCTGTGCAGCAGCTTCAGCCATGGCCAGTAACCCAAGGGCATAATGCGGCGTAGATACTGGGGGTCGCACTGGCATTGGGATGCCAGGTCCCGCCCGCATCTGCAAATCAAGAGCACCCGTCTGCCAGGGACATGTAACCAGACTCGGTGTGTGTGAAGATACTGTAAATGACTCACCCATCACAGATGGACGCTGGACTGCTGGGGCCGACTGACCATGCGAAGACACAGACAAGGATTAGTCGAGAGCCTGAAGCGATGAGTCATCAGCACCAGGAGGGACGTGACTACATTGGAAGGCAAAGCAACCAGAGAGCAGAGCAGTGCATGTGATGAAGTGGCTACATCAGCTGACACAGATGGCGTACCTGCAGAAACAGTACTGGAAGATCCAGCTAAAGCAGACTCGAGAGAAGAAATGTGTGTCATCATTAGATCCATCATTAGTTTACTCTCGGCCTCCTCTGAGCCTTTGCATCACTCGTAGATCACCCACCCCCATAAGAAGCTGCCATCCCCTGCCTGTGAGCGCGTTCGCGCTCCAAACAGGATAGCTTCTTCCAAGCTGCCGAAAGAATTGGCCACTCCTCATCCGATGAAGAGGATGAATCAGGAGGGGGCTGCTGACTGGGCCTCTTCTTAGCAGGGGCCTTACCCTTCCCATTAGAACCTCCCTTCTTAGACAGCATGGCAGAATATGAGGAGTCACAGGTAAAATTTAACTCAGCCGCGTGGGCGTGGCAGAGACCCGACAAGGATCCAAAGAGTATCAAAAGGGATGGCCCTGGTCTGTAACTGCCGAGACAAGTCCTGACAAGGAGATAACAACAACGAACAGAGAGGATGGGCACGGATTACACCCACCCCCCAGACACCCTGAAAAACGGTGCTCACAAAATGGCCAACAGGTAGCTAAGCGAGCTACAGCCAAAGTCAAAGAAATTGCCACAAATGAACTTATGATAAACAATACAAACACACTCCACTCCACCCAGACGTCACCAAAGGACAGTGTAATTAAGGGCCACTCAGAATGTCCAGCCGGGCGGATGGCGGTGGATAAATGCCCAGAGAATGAGACCATGAGGCATGGCCAAAATGGCCACCAACTGCCAAAAACAAAATGGCCACGCAATAACTATGTCTCCCTGAGCCACCCCCAATATAAGGTCGCAATTCTTGGGGCTCCTACTCACAAGCACTCCTGCTAACCACCACCCAACCGAGGTTCAAACAAGCGGCCTCCCCATGCAAAGGAAGCCCAGTAGGGTGTAAACTATCCTAACCAATATGCAGTTCAGTTTGACAGTGGCTCTTATCTCAGCCCGACAAGCGGCTGAGCTGACAGGAGCTCAAATGGAAGGACTCACAGTGGCCCCCTCTTCAGCTGCTCAGGAACGTCCCGACAAGCAGCTGGGATAAAAGGCACTAAAAAAAAAGCTCCGTGGTCAGCTCTCACCCCCCCTCCCGGAAGCAAAGAAAGAGGCTTATCGCGAAGCTCAGCTGCTTGTCAGAACTACCGACAAGCAGCTGAGAAAAAGGGGCTCAAAAAGCCCCCACTCACTGTTCCTGCGGCGCCCCGCAATCGCACAGGCTTAAAAGAGCCTGCCAAGCCGGCCCACCAGCTTCCCGAACCCTTCCTCGAAACAGCTCAACCTGTCACAGAGGCTCCGGGAGGCGCAGTTCCGACAAGGCTTCTCCCGACAATCAGCTGATTGTTGGGAGCAGGAAGCAAGCAGCCGCTTGCTCGCAAGAAGCCACGCGATGTCTGGCCTGCGCTCCTGGAAAGCACAAGGAAACCGCGCTTAACTTATAAAAGGCGTGCTCCCCGCACGAGCTCAGCTGCCAGTCCCTCTCCCTCAACTGGCGACTCCCAACAAGGCTGGGCGGAGCAGCCAATATGAGGTGCAGCTGGGAGAGGCACTCAAACAATATATTTACAAGGCTAGAGATGGGCACAAAATGAAGCACAACCCTCCACCCCCCGAAAAAACTGGGCTAGTTTGTCATTAATTGCATGACCCAGTTCAGGGATCTTGTTTTGCCAAAGCAAAATGAAATGCTGAATTATTTCTTCTTTGGCATTTTGCTCTCATTGGCAAATGGAGATGTCTGCCTTTCCCTTCCCACTGACGCATCACCTCCAACTACCTGCTACTTCTGCCAATCCACAAAATAATGTTTTACCAATTACTTATTTCTATTCTGTTAATATTTTTAAACCATGCCAGCTTTCACTTGTGTTCTTAAAGTCCATTATCTCTATTTCCTACCTTACACTCTGAAATGTTTTTGAATCCAGATTAATATTTAAAATTAAATGTATATTTCAGTTCAGATATGTGAAATACTTTTATTTCTAGAAATAATTACTCTCAGCTTTGCTTCCCATTATACCATTTAAAAACCCACCAATGACTTCTTTCAATGAAAACTGGTCAAAGAGATTACTTAGTAATGGGATGGCTACAAATTGTGTGAATAAATATATAAATAAATTTGTAATCTGGAGGTATAAGTATAATCTTCCAACTGTTACAGCAATGAGTTTCACATTTTTTATAATCAAATTGTATGAATTTTAGTCCACTCTGTGGAATTGTCACCTGTACCTGTATCATAACACAATTTGCAAAGAACACATTTAAGAAGCATAATGATTCTGATAAGCTGCTAGAGCTCAAGTGATTCTTTTTCAGAAATCTATCATTCTGTGGACAGCTGTGTCTCCCAAAAAGAGAGAACACAAGTAATGTAAACACATATTGAATGTATAGGTATAATGTGAAAGCTACTAGGCTTTCAAGTGGTTTTATATTCCATTAAGAGATGGAGCTGTTAAAGGAAGGAGAGCAGTTACATGCCTTATTGCAACATTTTCCATCTGTGAAGAAGTTGGATGCTGACATTAATTCCATAGGCTTGTGATATAGCACTCTCTCACACCTGATGCTTGGGCTGCAGCCTCAGGCAACTATCAATTTCAGTGGAGACTAGAATTTGTCTTCCTTTAGGTGAAACATAGTGATATTTACTGAAATATTAAACAGGAGAACAGATTGCAAAACCCCAGGCTAGACATCATGTGGAGCTTCAGAGACGTCTTTAGGCAATTTTTTTTTCTATTTCACTTCATAAGTAGGATAAGGTAAATACCTACCCTTTATCACCAAATGTTTCTTCATAGAAACCATTGCTAACAAAAATTTCTGCAAATAAATTGTCCCTATTCTGAAAACTGTATTAATTTTTAGGAATCTGTTTTTCTACGAATATAGTGTTCTTTTCCCCATATGTTAAACTAAAAACATACCACTTTGAAAAGGAAAACATTCCATGTTCCAAAGTATAAGGGCAGAAATATTTATTTGTCATAAAATTAAGAACATGCAAAGAAAAACAACATTCTGAAAAATCCTGTGTGTGCCCCATTGACATGAATTGGAACTATGCAAGAGTGTATTTTATTTAAAAATTGAAAATAAACAGGCTTATTCGAAAATGATTTGGCTCTGATTATACTCATTGTTTATTAATTTAAACACAGCCGAGAAAGGAATTTTCATATTTTTTTGTCATTTAGCCCATCAATTCTTTCCAAATCAGTTTTCAAAATAAAATTATGAAGTCAAGTGACATATGTAGCACTTTGCAGTGAGAAGCTGGTGGGCAAGCAAAGAGCTGGTGGGCAGCCCTGGTGGCAAGGACCAGGCCAGTGGATAGGAGCCCGTCAGTAGGTGTTGATTGTCTGAGGTCAGTCCTGCGCTGTGACAGTTGGCTCTGTGGAGGAGGAGGAGGAGGAGGAGGAGGAGGAGGAGGAGGAGGAGGAGGAGGAGGAGGAGGAGGAAGAAGAAGAAGAAGAAGAAGAAGAAGAAGAAGAAGAAGAAGAAGAAGAAGAAGAAGAAGAACAAGAACAAGAACAAGAACAAGAACAAGAACAAGAACAAGAACAAGAACAAGAACAAGAACAAGAACAAGAAAATTTAGGGCTTTTATATAAGTGCACCAGAGAAAACTGATCACAGGCAAAACCAAAATGAATTGATAATCATGACAGATTGGAACACAGATATAGAAAATAAATCAGAAATAAACTTTGCGAGATAATTTGACCAAGAAAAAAATAATCAAGAGTAACTCATAAAATTCTGTGAAGCCAATAAGTTGTTTAATGTATATACATGCAAAAGGGAACCCAACAGATGATCCCACAAACAAATGTCAAAGAGTCCAGTACACAAATGATTTTCCAAAATTCAGTTAATATACTCGAAAAACTATACAGAAAAGATGTGTGAAGTGTGGAAGTCCCCAGTAGTGGTGGAGTCACGATGAGTTTTTCAACTTCTGCCATATCATTTATCTCATGGTGACATATAACTGACTTATTTTAATGGCATGGGGCCTGAATTCCTATTATCGTTTCAACTTCCATACCATCCCAGAGAGCTAGTGATATCAGAATATGCAGTACAAAATACAGTGGTACCTCAGATAACAAAGTTAATTCGTTCTCTGAGGCAATTCTCTGAAAAAAATATGTTATCTGAAACGTGGTTGCCCATTGAAATGAATGGGAAACAGATTAATCCATTCTGGAGGTCTGAAAAAAGGCAACAAAAAAGCTGGGTTTTTCCTCAGACAACTTTGTAAAGTGCACTTTAAAGGCATGCAGTGCTGGAACATCCCCCTGAACACCCCACCCCCCGGCAGTGCAATGCAAACAGGAGAAATGAAACCACCAAGTAGAGATGGGCACAAAACAGAAAAATGGCATTTGGATTTTTCGTTTGTTGTAGAGAGGTCTGTTTCGGTTCATTTCCGTTTGTTGGGAATTTTTGGAAAAATTTTGTTACCGTTTTTTGTTTTTTCGTTTGTCGATTCTACCCACTTTTGCATGATTTTTAAAGCATTTCCGTGCGCAGGCATCCCCCAACACCCTAGACCAGAGGGAAAACACTAAAAAAATGGATGCTGGCAGAGACACAGTATAGACTAGGTATGCAGGGAGGCTGCAAAGGCAGCGGCGCGCGTTGCCCAGGGTGCAAGGCAGCCGCAGAGTGACTGCACTGCAGGGCAGGGGAGGGTACTCACCAAGAGGTACGCAGCATGCACGCACACAGGGAGGCTGCAGGACTAAAGCTAGAGTCGCAGAGACAGCAATCCCACCCTAACTCCCACCAGAGACTGCAAGGAGGACGGGAGCTGCCAGAGCTTTTTATGCCCTCTGTGGCTGCCAGACCTGCCCACCCAGTCTGCAACCTGGGCATGCTGTTGGTTGAACATGATCCCACATCACATGGCTTGCCTCCATTTTGTGGCTGGTGGCGACATCCATTTTAAAGGGAAAAGAAAAATACATCGCGATGGGAGAAGACAAAAACAAACATTTTAAGGACTCCAACCCCCCTGGTAGGTATTATCAGACAATATAGATAATTATCGCTGCATTTTTATGGATGTCCAGGGCGTTTTTTAACATTTAAAATAGCTCATTTCATTGCACGTCGCCATTAATGGAAATGAAATGTAACAACTACAATTTTTGTGGTTCTGTTCATTTCGTTTCATTTTCATCACAATTTTCATTTGTTGTTTCGTTATGTAACGGAAACGACAAACGGTAACGGAAACGAAAAAATGTTCATTCCGTGCCCATCTCTACCACCAAGCCTAACTCGGCCTTTTCCTGCCCAAAATGGAGAGGGGGAAAAATACAAACAGAGAAACATAAGCAGCAAAATGAAGCCCGTTTTTGCATCCAAAGCAATGGAGAACACTTGCAAACATGGATAAATGAAACCACCAAGCCTAGCTCAACCTTTTCCCACCCAAAGTACAAAGGGGAAAAATCCAAATAGACAAACATGAGCATAAAACCAGAGAGTCTAGCCCAGCCTTTTCCATCCCAAAGTGCAAAGATTAATAAAAGCTAGCTCCCTACCTTTCCATGTCCAAACCCCTCAGCAAAACATGTTCAGAATGGCTCCAAAACGCCATTAAAAAGTTCTAATTCCTCCCTCTCCTCCACAATCTACAGGGGTTGCAATGCATCCTGGGTAAACTATTTTTTGCAAGGCATTTTGAAACATTTGTTATCTGAGCTAGCCCATAGGGAACATTCGTTATCCGAGGCAACCATATACCCGGAAATTTCCATTCGTTATCTGAAAAATTCATTATCAGGGGCTTTCGATATCCGGGGTATTACTGTATATAATTGAGAAACTGATTAAAAGGTGCAACTGATATATATATAACATTAAAAAAATCAGAAACCTGTCTATCTAAATCATTTTCCCTCTTTTGTTCCACAACCACAACCAATATTTTAGGCATCTCAGAGGGCGTATTGGAAGAGAACTTCTACTTCAAAAAATTTAACTGCTGCACTTGTGCTATCTTTTACTTGACATTACATTCTCAAAAAAAAAAAAATTCCCATAGGAAAATCCATGGTAATGTTATTCTTGTCCTTTAATAGGGGATAAATAACACAGTTATCCATGGACCTGCTTTTTAAATATGTATTAATGCACATTTAAGAGAAATTTGGACAACCACCAGGTTGATATCCTTTGATTTGTATTCCTGCCTTGAGCCAGGGGTTGGACTCAGTGACCTTATAGGTCCCTTACCGCTTCATTATTCTATTCTATGATGCTAAATAAATAATGAAACAATACTGCTGTGATGGTAGCCAATAGACCCCATAGCATGAGTTATAGATTCCATGCCATGTCTGAAGGACTCTAAGAGTTTTTGAGTCAGAACAACACATTGTGGATACAATATAATTTTCAATTGCTTTTTGTCACGTTTCTGGCCTGATGTAAATTCTACTAGTACCAGCTGCACAACTCTTGAGAAGACTTAATTTAAAAAAAGAAAGAAACTTGGCAACAATTAAATGGGAAATATGATGTATTTGGTAGCTGTAATTCAGCTAATTTGAACAATAAACCCATTACTTCAGACAGCTGTAGATATTTTTGTTATATGGCACAGCTCACTATCCATGGATACACAATATTTTATTGTTCCAGGAAACAAAACTCCAAGGGTTTTTTTTACCCTTGACTCAATAAATATAATTATACATATGGAACATTACAATCATTTATTTTATTGTCATTGGGTGGGAATACTGAAGCATGAACTGAAGGGAAAACACTACCTTAAGTTTCATTTACTGAAATAATGAATGCGTGTTAATAATGAAATTCAAAATGTGTAATAGAAATTAATGTAGTGTGACATAAAATAATATTTGGTATCAAGAAAAATAAGATAAAAGTTTAAAAATATTTAAATGAACATTGTATCAAATAGACATGAAGATTATTTTATATTGTGTTAATAGGTGATCAAACATATATGTCAAAACACAAGTACCTGCATATGCAGTTTGTAATTTTACAGATCAATCTTAATAGATGTTTATCTTTTGTGAAGGGGGATTCTGTTATGTTTATTGAGGGTTATTTGGGTTGGTGTCACTTTGTGAATGGTGCTATGAATTTTTATAACAAAAAGTTTTATATAAATAGGACTTAAAAGCAGAAAGGGGCCTCTAAGTTTCATTTTTGTGATGTTTTTAATTGATTCCTAAAATATAACTTCTTAAACATGAAATGATTCACTTAAACAAAGGTTCTCAAAAATTTTGAACATGGGATTTTTAATGTTGGACATTTCAAAGTGCAAGGAAATGACCCAAGATTTCTGCACAATATGTGCCTGCATTGCCAGGAAAAAATGGATGCCAAGCTTTAGATAGTCAAGGACAGCCTGAATGTTGAAAACACCAGAGTCAACAGTAAAACAGTCAAGATGGTCTATTGCAGTGGTTCTCAATGTTGGGTAACCCTGATCATGGAAAATGCAAGATGCTTAAATAGAATCATTTTTCCTATGTTATACTTCATGTGGTGGAATAATCTAGGGAAAAATTATTGACCCTAACTTTAAACCAAAGTGTCCCCCATGACCTCACTTTCAGAGCCAGATAAGCTGCTTCATACGATTCCTTCCAGGGATTCACAGTAAGGCTGAAAGTTAAAGACCACATAGGAGCAGACATACAAGATCCCACTTCTGAGGCAGTTCCATTGTTTCCTCTCTCATGAATTTGACTCCTTCAGAATGGCCGAGACTTTATCTTGTATTGTGGGACAGAACAAGTCACTTTGTTGTCCAGGGAAAGGGAAATTCTGGTCTATGGGAGTTCCTCACAAGGCCATATGATTGTGCTCTGATCCATGACTGGAGACCAGGAATAACAAGTTATTTAAAGTTTGGGAAAGTTTTGCAGTGCAGCAGCTTTAGCTTTCCTAAGGATAAGATTGGGAGCAGTCAGAGACCACCTCTTCCCTGACTTGAGAGGGCTAAAAATATCTCTTGACATATCTTTGTTAATTTTAAAAAACCCTTCCACTCCAAATAAGGCTAGTAAACAGGTGCTCTCTTTTCATGTTTTTTGCTGTTCTTTTCATGCCCACACACAAAAATGCAATAGGCAATCATTGTGGGCTACTGGGCTTAGATCTCACATGAAAGTCCTATAACATGGTTCCTTCATGTAGATAACTTTCAAGGCCACCTTCACATAGTCATTAAAACTGAAACAAAGAGTTTTTTAAAAAAAACATTAAAGGGCATCTTTCTTTTATATTTTCCTTCATAAAAGTGTATCATTGTGTTCACTGCAGCAACAAACCCACACAAAGTCTAAATGAATTTTTTTCAACCCCTGCCTTTTTAAAAAAATGAGTTTCATCTTCCTTTTCACTGCCATTGGCAATTATTCCATTCACCTGCACTCAACCAGAAATATAATGAAAGAGAATCGGTCGCACAACAGAAAAGTTATCAGCAGCACATACTATTAGACTGCTTTTTCTGGGCTGTACCATGCCACAATCAATTGCCACATGTTTTTGCCATGCCATACTATGTTTTGCTTATAGTTATACCTTCCTACTCATCCTAACCCTACCTCTCATATACCAAACCTGTGGCAACAAAGTAGCACTTAAAACTGCACATACTTGAGAAAGAGAGGAAACCGGGATAATTGAAGTGTAGTAAAAATACTGAAAAACCCTACGAAATCTTGTTCCAATAATTACTCATTATCATTTTATGATTGCCTCAGAATCCTTGCTCCCTCTGTCTGGAAATCACAATCTGAGCTGCAGAGATCCTCTAACTGTTGTGCTGACTTGAGGACTGTTAATTGCAATGAAGCTTGCAGTAGCAGAGTGCTTATTAGACCTCATCTTCATTGAAACCGATGAGCCATTTAGATGCCATTGTCTTCATCATGGTAAGAAGAACTGAATATAGCCAATGTTCATGGGAATATATGTCGCAATGAGGAAAAACAACAACCCACAGCTGGTGGAACCTTGATCTCCAGCATCTTCCTTCATCTTGCATGCATTTACAAAGTGTGTGCAGTGCACATATAATGAGGGGAGCACTAGCAGTCCAAAGACAGAGAGCCTACCTTATCTGGACATCTTCTCAATGTGAAAAAGAATATTCCCCCCTCCCAAGTTCTGGCTCACGCAGAGGGGCTACCTACAGACATCTTCCTCCACCACCTCTGCCTTCAGATGGCCAGTTACGTGCGTTGATATTGATGAAGAAGGGTGTGGGATAGTGCATCTCCTCAATGCATGTGGGGTCCACACTTTTAATTGATGTCTGAATAGGGCTTATATGTGGTGGTGAACTTGCACACAATTTTACATTCAATCAAGTATTTGTTCAAAGGAAGACTATTTAGAGTTGAAGCACGGAGACTGGGGTTTACCCTGAAGGTCTGCAAGCCAGTGAGGTTCAATGCTGTATATTTCCATATTGTATATTATAGATGTAAAATGTTCTCTTATCCTTATTTATTAGGATGAGAAGCCACAACATTCCTTTCCTTAGTGACAAGTGTAGTTAGGAATTTCTCTCAGTCCTGAAGAGCATCCTCACTATACCAATGGCTACAGTTATACATGTGTACACACACCTACCTACATACACAGACACCTACACCTACAGAGAGAGAGAGAGAGAGAGAGAGAGAGAGAGAGAGAGGAGGCAATTATTTTAGAAATCTCTGAAGTCAGCTTTCTTACATGATATTTAAAGGGATTGGAGGCATGAGATCAGTTATTTATGTATTTTGAAGCAACTGATAATCTGGTTCTCCCTCTCTTCCTCTCCCTCTCCCTCCCCCTCTCCCTCCCCCTCTCTCTCTCTCTCTCTCTCTCTGTGTGTGTGTGTGTGTGTGTGTGTGTGTGTGTGTGTGTGTGCGCGCGCACACGCGCTTTTACTTCCAATCTTGGAACGTCTCTGTGTTTATAGCACAAGACATGGAGACAGCGTCCTCGCAGTGTATAGCATCCATGGCCAATATCCTGTGGAATATTTGGAATACCCACTTTCTACAGCTGGAGATTCTGCACTCATTAATATTGAGTATCATACTGACATGGGCAGCTCAGAGCCCAGGGAAGTCTGGGGACAGAGCACATTTGCCTGTTAGCCCCGGACACTTGGTGCGGTTCTCTCTTGTCCTGGGGAAGGGAGCCAATATAAGGCGGCTCCCTTCCTACCCCAGCCTGTTCTTGGTCATTCCAACAGCCTCACCCACCCACCCTAACAAAGGAGAATGAGTGTAACTGGTTGCTATGGGGCCAGATGGCAATTTTTAGTGGCTACTCTGATTGGCTGTGAGTAGCCATGTGTTTTTGCTCATCCCATTCTCTTTTTGCATGGGATGGGTATTCTTTTATTTCCCTATGGTCACAATAATGTTAGGTGGGTAGTGCAAGAGGTAACAGTATTCAGGCAGGCCTGAGTAAGTCACCGTTAAGGTACTAGACAGAGTTCAAATAAAGTTAAACACCACATTAGGAGTTAAACAAAGTCAGTAAGTTAATATTAGGCCAACACAAGGGCTGTGATGGGCTAGCAGATTCACCCGTTGGCACAATCCTGAACAGGTGGGCAGCATCTTCCCAGGGGTGAATCTCCCTGAATACATATTGGCTGTTAGGGGATTATTCCCTGGACATTACCTTCTTTCACTATGCTTCAGGTCCCCTTAACAGGTTATAGAACAGTAGTTGACTTAAGTTGAATTTGTTATAAATAAAATTGTGGCCCAACGTATCCCAAAACTGAAGTTATCTTGACTCTTTATTTCCAGGGCTTGGGAAGCAAATGTCTGACTCTGCAGGTGGTCTCAAGGGATCTATGAAAGTGAGAGAAAATTGGTCTTTCAGAGCAGCTGAGAATGAGGGATGCTGTGAGCATTATCTCCATCTCTATTCTAGGCTGCTAGTTTGTGTCTTATTCAAGCCAAAGACACAGAGATCTCTTGCTTTCACTTATACAAAGAGAACAGGATTCCTGTCAATGTCATTGACAAATATCAGATCTGAAAATGATTCTAAGCAGCTATTGTTGGACTTCCCTGCTTTCAAAGAAGCCTGTCTTGAAGTATTTGCGTAGTTGTAATTCATTTTTCCTTATAAATAGCCCAGACATATATATGAATGACCACCTCCTTCTTCACAAGCCTACCCTGAGTTTTTTGACATCTTCAGCAGAAAGTGTTGGGTATTCCACTTTCCTGGGAGGTGTGATTGTACAAAAGGCAAAGCTTTTTCATCCTATCCATAGTGGAAAATTGCTCACAAGCAACATCAGTCTTCCTATACCTTCCCAGGTTTCCAACCAAGGTGGAAGAGAAAAACTGGATTATCCCATCTGGGTTAGTTTGGCCTTTTGCAACAAGTTTCTGTTTCCTCTTAAAAATACTTCTGTGTTTGTGGGTAGATCCAGTAGACCCTAGTGGAAGAAAAATAAAAATAAATAACCTCTATTAGTAAACACAGAGGTAATAGATAAATTGTGTATTGATTGTTTATTAAAGACCCCCTGCAGCTATAAAACATTGGAAAAATGTTCTTTCTCTTCATCCTCTCCCTGCTTGATGTAAATCTTTCAGATTCTCCACTGAAGACTCAGATCTATATTCCTCTTCTGTCCTGATGAACACTGAAAGATAGGTTTCAGCTAATGTGAAATGCTATTTTGTACTGTAAAATATAATTCTTTGGCATCAGACAATCTCTTTTCTAGAGCATACTTGTGGTATTTTCGCGAACTCCTTTATGATGGGATCATGAAAGTTAATGACAAGGAGACAATTTAAAATTTTCGCTTCAGCATCTGAGAAACAACTTAGTATAGAGGTTAGCATGAGAACCCATCAAGCCTTGATTCAGATATGCTACACAATCCTGGTGTGCTTTCCGTTCTTCCTCATCCAATATTGAATTTCCCCTTAACAACTAGGGTTTTATACAGATCAACATTTTGGTTCTCACATAATATATTGTCTGGTTTGTGGTCATTTTTTAAAGTCAGACAGCATTTATTTGGTGCTCATCTGGGATAACAAAAAAAAATCAGTATAATATTATAAGTACTGTAAGCCTCAGATATCTTGCTCTGCCATCACTCTGTGTGATTGTCCTGTAGATCTTCATAAGGTATTGTTCCAACATGGCTTGCCTAAAACAATAATCATTTTTTAAAAAAATAAAATTGAGTGTGAAATACTGGTGATACAATATAACAAAACAAAAACAAAAACCCAGAATTCTCTTTCTTGTTGAGAGTCTCATTGTATGTCTTTCCTTTTTTGACCCGAATAGCTGAAGCTATGATATATGAAATATTCTGAGCTGCTGTTCTGAGGGCATCCTCAAAGAGCTGCCTCTTGTTGACAAAATGTAATTGTAAGTAACCAATTATTGGGAACTGGGTGTGTTTAGGGGTGAAGAAATTTTGACAGGTGCAACAAAGTCCTGAAAGAGAAGCTTGAGGTCCTTGTTTCCATAACATATGGACAAATTTCGGAAAAATGAAAGGTTTTAAAACTTTCTCAGAAAGCAGGAGTATACACCCCCAAGCCATTTATTTGACCAAATAAAGTGTTACAATTATTGAGTATAGTTGGTAACAGAGGCTTATTAAGTTCAACATTTGACTATATGGTAGCTACAAATGCCCAAATGATGCAACATCTCCATGGAAACAGATCTTATAGGCAAAATTGTTTCCCATTAACAACCAGGGCTTTTATATAGCTCAAACATTCTAAAGTAAGAAAACCCATCTTGTGATAGAAGTTTCAAGTAACAGGGATATTTAGGGGAAATTGCCAGCAGTATTTCAGAAATGTGATTGTGCAAATACATCCTGAGGAATATGAAAGGAATATGGGCTGAGAAATAATGATTTAATTAACAAAAAAGAATCTCTTGATAAGCTATTGTTTCTATACAGTGTGGGGAACAATATGCAGCCCCTACCCCTGCTGAGACTCTTTAAATCCTGTCATCTTTCTCACCATCACATTTCCCTTTCCTTTGTTTCAACAAGCCACACTGTCAACAAGGTGACAATTTTCCATAACCAATTACATGTAGATAGGATAGCAGAGCATAGTAAAGAGAATACGCATTGACAAGTGAAAATTGGGTTTGTAATAATAAATGCATCAGAGAAGTCATTGTGTGGACTGGAGACCGAAGTCTAGGCTATTTCACAAGTGATACCTGAAATTTACATATTAATGATACCCTTTTCAAACGCCTGGTTTACTATGGTTTTTTTTTTTTTTAAATTCTGCCATCACGCACAATAATACTATTCTTTTAAATAAAATCTAGGCAAGTATTGATCCTATCATGAAAATTCAAAGACTGCATGATTCAACAGATAGTATCCAACAGAAAAATGGGGAAAAATGAAATGATTGTTCTGAATTATTGCTACATATAGTGCAGCAATGATCTTGTCCTGGCAGAGCAAATCAGCTTTGTATAAGGTTCAATGAGACAATTATTTAAGTTAGTTAGTTAGTTAGTTAGTTAGTTAGTTAGTTAGTTAGTTAGTTAGTTAGTTAGTTAGTTAGTTAGTTAGTTAGTTAGTTATTGGGTAAAAATATTTTCTTTTGTCTGTTCTCACTCTCCTCAGTTTGAGTGGATGTCCCCTAGTTCTTGTATTTTGTGAGAGGGAGAATAGCATCCCTCTATCCACTTTACTCATGCCCTGCATTATTTTGTATGTCTCAATCATATCCCCCCTCAGGCGCCTTTTTTCCAGACTTCTTTCAATATGCAAATTACAATCATAATATATACAATTTCAGCCACCCCCTCAGCCGTCTCAATGACATTTGGTATAAACTAGAAGCTCGGCCATCTGTTGAAGTAACTTTAGTACAGCCCTAATACAGTGTTTCTGTTGTACTAAATCTGGCTTACATTGTCCAAAACAGCAAGGAAATTAAACACCACTTAAAAGCTTCTAGATCAGTGTCTTTGTTTTCTTCCATCTGGACATTGTACTCTGAAGATGGGATGGGAAGATCAGTTGGTTTTACTCTTTTTTCATAGACAACATTATTTAAACTTCACATGCTTTCCATTTTCAAAATGTGATCTGATAATGTTTTCCCCAAATTTTTAAAGACAGGAACAAGAAAGAACCTAAAACCAGACCAATTTCAGTGAAATCTAACAGGTGCTGCAGTTCCCAAGAAGAGGAGACACAAGAGGAGAAATAAATGGCAAACTTAATTCAGTACCAATATAATTGTTGGACATGGAATCTCTTGGAATTTTTACAGCTTTGCATTCTGCCTCTGGAAGATTTGGCTGGGAGGGGCCCTTCTCAATTGCAGTGACCATCAACAGCTAAGAGTACTAACCATTAATTCCCTTCTGTGTCTGAATTTAAAGAATCCTGCTTCTCTGCTCTTGAGCTTTTTCATTCCCTGTTGGATGAAGTTAGATCTGCTATATCAAATGAATGTAAACAAAGCTTGAAGATGCAGTCCATCTAAGAAGCAAGCGAACCCTGATTGTCAAAGAGTCGACAATGTGACATTTTCCCCGTGCTGTGAGCTGGCAGAGAGACAGAGATACAGAAAGATTCTTTCCCATATTCTTCCAATATGGATTATAGACCAGGCCTGTCCAACAGGTAGACCAGGGGCTACCAGTAGCCCATGAAGGGTTCAAAAGTAGCCCACCAGCCATCAATAAAAAATGTGAGGGGAATCTCCACATCTACCTCCCCCAACCCAAGGACCACCACTGCCCCAGCAAAGCTCTGGGTCTGCCAGCCCACTGTCTCAGCCAAGCGGAGCAGTTCAAGGGCCATGGCACAGTCCCCTGCTCTCCCTACCGGCCAGATGATCGGTGCACCACTGTCTCATGACCAATTGAGTTGTTGATGCAGAGTGGAAGAAGGGAATGGACAGCAAGGGGTGGGGTCATGGGTGTGTCAATCTCCTTTGCGTGGTGACGTCCCCCTCTTCTCCCCCCTGGAGAATTCCTCCCTCCCACCCTTCCATCCTCCTCATCCTCATCCTCCTCCCACCCCCACAGCTGTCTCACAGAGACTGTGACCTGCTGCTCCTCCTGCTCCCCTTTTGAGACATTCCACTCCCCTTGCACCGCTGTGGCAATGTGATTGCCCTGCTGCTGGCTTGGCTTTTCCCAGCTGCACAGCGAACATGGCAGAGGTGAGTGAGAGCTATGGCCAGCAGCAGCAGTGGCAGCGAGGGGACTGGAAAGGAGAAGAGGAAAAACAGGAGGAGAAGTAGAATCAAGTCAGGCCCCAGGCAGGTTGGGAGGGAAAGTGCACCTTTTTTAAAAAAAGTCTTCCAGCAGCCTGGGCAAGCGGAATGGGTGATCTGCGCAAGCATGCATGTGCCTCCCTTGCACTGTTCATGCCAGCTCGAGCGGGTATAAGGGAAGTGTGTGCATGGTCAGCCTTACCATAAGAATGCATTGAAATATGTTCCCTCCAGAAAGGATTAATTGATTTTCAATGCATTCCCATGGGAAACCACTACTCTACTTACAATTTTTTTTTACTTATGAGCATATGCTTGGAACAGATAAAATTCGTAAGTAGAGGTTTTAGTGTAGTAGCTCTCAGGCACTTTCATCTGGAAAAAGTAGACCTTGGCCTGTTCAAAGTTGGACAGACCTGATATAGACTATGTTTAGCTATATAATTTCAAGTAGAATTAGTGAGGTTTTTGCCTCTGAAGTTTGCTTTAGATGTCTTTAAGTCAGGAAGGGAAATCATGTCATTATTTTCCAATAAGAAAATATTTCTGTGAAATCCTTATTAGTCAAATAAATGCTTTTACTTATTATTCAAGTGAAGGTGCCTGTTGAATAATTATTCTGGTAAGTGGAATAGCTATCACAGCAAGGCTGGGAGACGAGAAAGAATCCAGAGGGATATGTGTTTGTGTTCTCCAAATTCCTGCTTTCAGCAGCTGAGGTTGATTGATTGCAGAATGGTAGAGGTGCACACAAAACAGAAAAACAATGGTTTGGTTAGTTGTTTTGGGCCTCCCCTCAGTTCATTTCATTTTGTTTCACATGAACTTTTAAAACAGAAATTTGTGCCAATCCAACCAAAATGAACTGGTTTTGGTTACCTGGCTCGTGGAGGTGGCGGCGATCCCGGCAATGGTGATGGGGGGGCTAGGCCAGCCTGCCGGCCACTTGGCCACTCCAGCTAGCCGGCAGGGTTCTGGCCGCAGCAATCCCAGTGGTGGCAGCAGCCACTTGGAAGCCTCATAATCTTGCCAGGCCACACCTTGGTGGATCAGCAGTGGTGGCAGCTGCTGCCTGAAAGGCCCAGGCAGCAGCCACTCTAGGTGACAGTAGACTTCACCATTGCTGCCTCTGGAGCCCTAGCAACAGCCACACTGGGCAGCAGTAGACCTCACTACCACCTTCAGAGCCCCAGCAGCAGCCGCACTGGGTAGCCAGAGGCCTCCACCACCACCCTCGTTGGCGCTGGATGTTCTGGGGTCCAGGTGGCTGATGTGAGGCTTCCAAAGCCCTCTCCGCAGGGGCTAGTCAGCTGCAGGAGCAGCCCTGGGTGGCCAGGAGGCATCCCTGACCTGGACATCAGGAGGTAAAAGACGCCATTAGGCGGAACAAAAAATATACTGAATGAAATGGAAATTTCCACTTTGTTTCATTTCATTTTTCTTTGAGAGGGCTGTCCATTATTCATGAAATGAATAATGAATAACAAAATGAATTTATATTTGTTTCATGCCCATCTCTACAGATGGGATCTGGGCAGAAAAATTGCCTTATTCCGGCACAGTGTGAAAAGTCCTCTAATGAGCAAATTGCTGTATTTCAGTGTCTCCACATCTTTTTATTTAAGTCTTGAACTCCTTTCTTTCCAAATATGGTAAAATGTGTGAGTTTTAGAAAATTCAGATTAAAAACCCTAAAATTAAATTATCCTCCTTCTTTACTCTGAAGTACATGAGATTGCATGTGTGGCCTAGAACATAATTCAAGTTTAAGTCCTAGCACTGCAAAATTGTAGGACACAAATAAGACATCAGTCTCCATATATTGCAAAAGTCACCACATGTGGTATATCAAGAGCACAGAACGCATCTGGTTTGAGTCATGGATTCTTCCTTTGTTTTTTTAGCAGTAGAAATCAACAGCAATGCCACAAAGAGGATTGCATCTAAGAAGAAAACTAGAATGACAGGAAAACTCAGCTTCCCATTTCTTTATAAATTACTTTAAGAACATACCAGGCCAAGAAGTTTCTTTAGTAAAGATATGCATATTAATTTGGCTTCACATTCAACAAATGCAGATCGAGTGCTGTGAGGCAGGAATTTGAAATACATAATTACAATACTTTTAAAAGCTTTTTAAAAAAACCCTCAGGGTGTCATCCTTGGAGAACAAGACATAATGAACGTGAAATGCACATAGGAGTGAGTTTACATATTGTCAATGATAAGAATGATATTCACTTCAAGACAAAGCGAAATGTCAGATGAGAGAAACCTATAGAACATAGCCTAGGGGAGCTCCTGAGGCCAGTCAGACAGCAGAGACACACTTGCAGGATTTGTATTTAATGAAGCTCATGCTCAGGTCTGTAATGAATGTTGAAGCCTCTCCAGAGACATTCGAGCTACTCAGCTGTGCTGCATAAACTCTCTGATAGTGCTTGTGTAGGTGTGTTATCACTCTGTGTGCATGTGCATGTGGAATGGAAAGAAATGTGTTTTCTATTTCTACTTTGTTTCAGTGGAAAACGATTGCTAGGCATAAATATTGCATTCATATTTATCATTTTCCTCAGGAACTGTAATTTTTGCTCTGTGTACACACAGACATGCTCGCACAATATGAATGCCACAGGGTGCAGATTATAGCAAAATATTACCTTATTGTGGCTCTTCTGGATGATGGGAAGGATAGCAAATTTCTTCCATTTAGCCTGACTTCCTTTGCTGCATCTGGAGATCCGGAAAGCAGTGCAAATTCTGCCTACATCTCTCAGTTGGTTCTGGAAAGAAGAGAAACACAGATTATCACAAAACAGGATGTTGGGGCAGGTTTTCAGAATGTGTGCTCCTCCTAAAAAATGGAATGTCCTATTCCCAAATTATCATTCATCTAACCATGTATAGTCTGAAGGCATGAATATTTAGAAAAATACTCTGCCTTCTACTTTTATTTATTCTATAGAAGAAGAAATGAGGCATCAATCCTTGTTTGTCTTATTGGATACAAAGGCAAAAACTGCAGCATTGACTTCCTCACCATTTCCTGGGATTCTTGGCATTCTCAACAGGGCACTTGAATTGTCAAGGATGCGGTTTTGTTCAAAACTGCCCCTTTCCCCTGCTTTGTTTTACTTCAAATGCGTAGTTTGGTTAATTGCAGTAACTGCCTGAAAGTAAAGTTGACTGCTAGGGATCTAAAGCACTGAATGAGTTCTTTGCATATTTCTTACCAATCAACTAGTCTTTCTATGCCTTTCGTGTCTCCGTGTATTTCACTTCTCAAAAGTAGAGATGGGCACGACTAGGGAAAATGACGTTTTCGAGTTGTCGTGTGTCGGAGGTGGCCTGTGTCGGCTCGTTTCCGTTTTTCGTGAAACTTCGCAAAAATTTGTCGTTTCATTTTTCGTTTTTTCGTCTGTCGTTTAACTGGTTTGGGGGGTAGCGGGCTCCTGGAGGCACCTCTTTTGGGGGGGTGCCTCCTATCCTCACCCGCTAGGGAAAGCAGGCTCCTGGAGACACCTCATACATGGGGGTCTCCTCTCCTCACCTGCTGCAAAATGGCATGCATGCATAGCCATTTGGATATGATTGCATACCCAGTTGCACAGAGAGACACAGCAGACTGGCAGAGGCACCCCTCTTTTTGGGGTGCCTTCCCTGCATCAGTCAGGCCTCGGGGGCATGGTTTGCATGATGTCACACATGCTGCCGGCCGAGCCAAGCCTGTGCAGGAGTCACCCAGAGCCACAAGTGGCGGACTGGCAGACTCTCTGCACCCACTGTGTCTCACTAAGAAGGGAATTGTACTTGCTATAGTGCAATGCAAGTACAGATCTGGCATAGGGTTAGGGTTAGTGCAAGGGCTAGGGTTAGGCTAGTTATGGGTGAGTTTAGGGTGAGTATTGGGGTGCACCTCTGGGGGCCTCTCTGACCCACTTAGAAGGACAGTGTACTGGCGTATGGGTTAGGCTTAGGCTTAGGGTTCGGGTTCGGGCTACGGTTAGTGGGCTTTTTATGCCCGGTTGGCACATCCCAGAAGTCTCTGTTGTCAACCTGGCCAAGTGGCCATGCGATTGGTGGAATGGCTCCAAAAATTTGCATGGTCACTCCCATGGCCAGCCCATCATTGCGCAGGTGTAAAAAAATAAAATAAAATAAAATAAAATAAAATAAATGGAGAGAGGAAAGAGGAGACATTTTGTTGCAAGAAAAACCCACTGCTACTGTAAAAATTCTGGCAGTTTTAAAATAGCAATTTTCGCATGTTTCTGTGTGGTGCTTGTGTGTTTTTGGACCATGATTTCAAAAAAAAATTGTGGTCGCCGCCCCATTTTAGATCCCCCGCCCACACCGCATGGCATTGGCGACTCGAGTCCAGCTGCCCAGGACAGGAGAGGGGGGGAGGCCGGGACACCCCCCCCCAAAAACCACCCCTCTGGTAGGTGCACTCTCTGCACTGCAGGCATATTTTCGCCTGCTTTTTGGCCCGGGAATGGGGGGGGAGTTTAAAACTTTTTTCTGTGCCGCTTCCGCTTGAATTGCGGCAGCCGGCGGCGAGTCCGGTGCTTTGCGAGCGACTACGACGAGGATTTCCCCCACCACCAGAGCAGCCCAGGACAGGAATTGGGGGGGTCAACCACCTCTCTGGTAGGTGCCCTGAGCCCTCACCCAGGCAGGCATATTTCCGCCTGATTTTTGGCCGGGAATCGGGGTTTTTTTAACTTTTAAAAACTTTTTTTCTGTGCCGCTTGGCATCGTGGGATCACCGCGATGCCAGGAACGACCATGACAAATCAGACCCAATTATTCTTTAGTCGGTTCGAGTTCGAGTTCTGGCGGAGTAATTCCCGTTACCGTTTCCATTGCGTAACGGAAACGAGTAACGGAAACGGAAACGGGAATTCCGCCAAGTCATGTCCATCTCTACTCAAAAGGAATGAACAGTTGAGACACTGCAAATTACGGAAGGTCTCACAGGGGAAAAGCAAGCTAAGGCTGACACGTTTGAGCATAACACTTTTAAAATAACACGGGAGCTAAGACCTATGAATGTGACTATTCATCTCTAAGCTATAATGGAGAGTAAAGATGGGAGGTGACTATTGCAAAGATATATCTACACTCTTTCTTTAAGCTTTTCATTTATTTCCCCAACATACTGCAGCTTTGCTCCTGCTGACAAACTGCTTGTTTTTCATCATGTTTTTGTTGTCCTGACCTAACTATTATTACAGCACCATCTCTGGATTTCTTTTATTGCACATTGATCCATTGCCCATGACAAGAGCAGTGCTTCTGGGAACAACCACTTCACCTACAATACTGACAGTGCTCAGTTTGCAGCATTATCCTCATGACAAATCCCCTGCCCTGATTTACTTTTCACCACCAGATTGGTGTTTGATAAGTAGATTCAATTGAAGACATACAGATGCCCACTGACTGGGAGGCAGCATGGAAGACTAGATGGAATTGATCTGGCCAAATTCTCCTTCTTAATTATGCTTCTGATGCACTTTCTTCTCTTAATTGTTTCTGTAACAGCAAAAGACAGTGAACCCCAAAACTGGACAAACTGCACTGCTATCCTGTCCGCAGCTTCCATTTTTTGCTTCTAAAATTTTATTTACTTATTATTTGTTTAACCTACCTGCTCCCTAATAAAGGCACAAAGGCATTTAGAATGAATTTTACTCATATTAGAAATGAAAGCATAATGACTGTAGTGAGGTCAAGTAAGAAACAGATCTGTAGGCTCATAATTAAAAATCTCATAAACTCAAAAGAGCAAAAGAATGTCTAATCTGGCTTTTCAATTAATAGTTTCAAAGTCTGAATTAAATAGGACACACACAAACCCCTGTTTTGTAGAAGTAGACTTGTGGTTGCCTCTGTGTTGCTCTATTTAGAAATGTCAAGTTTTTCCAGTTTGGCCACTTGACTGTATTTTAATTCTTCTTCTCCCCTTCCTTATCTGTATATATATCACTGCTGATTTTCAAGCTGCCAGAGTGACTCTGCTTGAATATGTTATGTCCGGCTAGAATGGGAGCCAGATTATTAACACAGCACTTATTCCACAGGAGAACAAGCACAAAATTCAATAATGCCACCGATTCCAATCCCATCTCTCAGTTTTGATTCTCAAAGTTTTTGATTATTAATGAAAGCATAATAACCAAACAGTAGCACTAAATTGACGGCCATTATGTTCACACGCGTCACTGAGGTCCCCAAACTGTCCATTTCTCCATTTTTAATACAGTTGAATGACAAGCTGCTGATAAAAATAAATGCATTATGGCAGGAGAAGAAATATGACTTGAGGGTGTCAGTTGTGAAATGAATAACATACTAGTCTTCCATCAGAGCTGTTAAAAATGAAATGCCATTTTAAACTACACAGCTCAATAAACAGTCAAAGTAGAATTTGGGTTTAAAATTAAAGTATGTAGGCTATTACTTCGGGTTTGTGCATATTTAGAGATTTATAATATTTATGCTACATATTTAATATTTCATAAAACATTTTGGCAATATTTGACCTTATGAATCATTTACAGGTATTTGGTGATGATTTTATAACACTATATGGTAGAATTGGTGAAAACAAGGTCCTTTTATACACTAGTGCAGTAATGGCGAACCTTTTAGAGACCGAGTGCCCAAACTGCAATTCAAAAGCCACTAATTTTTTGCAAAGTACCAATACAGCAATTTAACCTGAATACAGGTGGCTGTGAAGGGGCGATGTTGGGTGCCCACAGAAAGGGCTGAGTGCCACCTTTGGCACTGTACCATAGGTTAACCAACACTGCCCTAGTGGGTAGGAGGGCTTAACCAGAAATAACACTATGCTGCTTGTAGGTATATTTAATGGGGGGTGAATATAACACAGAAAGCAAAGAGAAAATGATGTTCTTTTTTAATTCTGGAAAGATGAAAAATTGTCAAGTAGAAAATAGGAACATTTCATGAAGAAAATAAGTCACAAAATCAGTTGTTCCATACAAGATTTTTCCCAGGCAAAGCAGACTATGATTCTACTTTCACCAAGGTTGTTTGAACAATATAATCCTAAACAAACTAAATTAACCCTTTGAATGGAATCTAGCTATAACTGCTTGAAGTAATATCTAGCACCACCTAAAACTCCCTCCAGCCCAGACTCTTGGAAGCAGATCTAAAAGTTCCAATTATATGCCAGCAAAGCTGTCAAATCAATATATGATTAGAACAGAAAATGAAATATTATATATACCTAATACAATGTAGAGATGTGGAGAGCTTGTTTATGTAGGTGAGATCAGCTGAGCCTCCTCCTAGATCCCTGATGGGGGACCCTGGAGTGCCTCAGTGGGGAGATTAGTTAGGAGAAGGAAGAGTTAGTGAGGGCAAAAACCCTATTCCCTTCTTTCAGGGGAAGGATATCAAGAATCAAGAATTTAGAGCAGGCATGTCCAAACTTTGGCCCTCCTGATGTTTTGGACCACAACTCCCAGAATTCCAAGCCTGTATTTCCAATGGCAAAGGACTGTGGGAGTTGTGGTCCAAAACAACTGGAGGGCCAAAGTTTGGACATGCCTGATTTAGAGATTGAGGAGAGGAAGACTATTTTCTCTGGGTACAGTGGATTTTGGGTCCATTAACACCCCTAAAGTTTCCCACATTCTGATTGGTTTCTTTGCCTCTCACCCAGTTGTTAATCACACAATGGTTCTTCATTGGTGAATAACTAGGTGGGCCCAAAAGCTATGGAAACAGTTCTCTATTGTTTTAGGGGGTGACATAACCTAGGTTCCATATCTCTGTGTAAGGAACATCCTAGGGTTGTGGGGTAACAGCTTATCCAGGGGACTGCACATCATACTGATACATTGTTTTGGCCTCAAAGAAGCTGTCTCAGCACCATGAAGTTGTTCTCAGCATCCCATTTTCCAAGCAGCTAACATTTGCTGCCCTTTATGAGATCTAGACCTGCATCTGAGCCATCTTCTTGCCTCTTTTTCCTGCATGTTCCCATATTGAGCCCAATGGCATAGCTAGAGTTTGTAGCACCCAGGGACAAAGTCAGTTTTTATGCCCTCTCCTCCCCCTAACTGTATCTCACCCACCCAGCAAGAGGGGGCAGATCCTGGGGGAACAGTGGGGGAGGAAAAGAACAGTATCTCCTTCTCATGCCCTCTTTCTGGGTCTCTTTTTCAATTAAGGCTTTCCTCTTCATGCAAATAGTGCCAAGATAGTGATTTTTTTATCACTATCCGTAGCACAGTTCCCCTCTCCTTTCCCCTGGCTAAGGCTTGGTGATCATTAGCCCGGGGAAAGGAGGAGAGGGAAGCAAGCAATGGGATTTTTCACTAGCAGCACCTCCATCGCATGCTTCCCTATCCTCCTTTCCCTGGGCTAATGATCACCAAGCCTTAGTGGGGGTGGGGAAGGAGGAGGGGGGAGCAATTGATGGAGGTGCTGCTTGGAAAGAAAAATTTCCTGCTTCCCTCTCCTCCTGTCCCCTGACTAAGGATCACCAAGCCTTAGTGGGGCAAAAGGAGGACTGCTGGCAGGATAACACATGACTTCCTCCTTCTGCTCCCCCTCCAGGTGCTCCCAGATTGCAGCACACCCCTGGAAAAATGTACTCTTCTGCCCCACCCTAGTTACACCAGTGGTTGAGCCACCTGTTCCTGGCATATACGTATATTCATGATAGGACCTGAGTAACAACTGGAACAAGGGTGTTGTATTCCACCCTGTTTTCATCCGCTATTTTATTTGCATGGCAGTGCACAAGAAATGCATCTGTTGGTGGAAAATATCCAAACCTTGGACAATCCTACTTTTAATTTACAGCTGATCCACTAACTGGTTATTCCAATGCCTGTGCAAATTGTGACATTTGGAATCCTTCTCCTTAATCTCTCTGTGGTCAAATCTCCAGGGGATGCACAAGTGGGCCGTATTTTCTCAGCAAATCTCCCTGGGACGTAATGATGATGCATGAAAAGAAGGACCGCCATTTACCACATAGAGAAGTCATTGAATGTTCAGGAGCTTTGCCTACAAATCATGGACCTTTCACATGGGGAGTTAATGCCTCAAGGTATTAATTAAGTGTACTTTTGTTGTACTATATGCTATATATGCAAAAGCCCTCCTTGCATTACAAGCAAATTACTGCAGTGCTTTTATATATCATTTTAGATCTTCTCTTTTTTGTGAAATATGCATACTAAATGTTATTTCTTTGAAAAGCTTAGGAAATATCTATTTGCTGCTATCTCACAGGATTCCGTTTGAAACTATGATGGAGAATGGAAACCCTGCAGGCTGTAATGAATTATTTTGTCTGTAAGCCACTGGAAAAGAAAATAGAAATATGCTGCACTAATCTTGTTGATTCCTGCTTCAAATCCCATGCACCTAATCTTTAAAACTGGCATGACAATATTCAGTATATGTGCAGAATATATCTAATGCTATACTGAAATTTTACTCAAAACTAAAATACTAAAACTATTTTCCTTTCCTTTCCTTTTGTTTTTTCGTTTCTTTTCTTTTTGTGTGGGACTAAGAAATAGGAGGCTATTTTAATATGTTTATTTTTCTTTGAAGTGGAAGGATTGAAGTCCAGATTTGCCAAAGCTTGAATGCTGCTTTAGTTATCCCTCAGAGCATTTACCAAACCAAAGTATGAGACCTTCTAAATATGATCAATAATTTGTTGTGTTCCTTAGTGACATATGGTTGGCAAAGAACAGAGCAACATGCTTTGATGTGCATCCATGTTTTGAGAGAGAATCTTCACAGGTGCTGAAGCTGTATGGGTCTCAGATGCTCTTACAGATCTAAGACAACAGAATCTCTCTCCAAACCATTAAAGTTTGAAGAGCAAGATAACAGATGTTTATATTCCTTTCATTTAATATTTCCGGCAGCTGTGTAACTCCACTCTGTTGCTTTTTTTCATTTTTCTCCCCTCTTCTAACATTTAAAAGCTAAACTGGATTTAAGGTCAAAGCTGATGACAGACTGAACTGATTCTGACAGCTGTTTAAATGTTTGTGACATCTGCCTCATCTGCCAAAACTTGCATCTTTCTTCTCTGTGCATTGACATGCAAGGAATTCCCTCCTCCTTCATTTTTATCATTTATCCTGGCTTCTTATCTCTGTAAAAGCCTGCAGAACTATGAAAGTTTCAGCATTGTTGTGAACCTGCTCCCCCTTCTCTGTGTGTGTTTGTGTTAAAGTGAATTAATCAGTCAACAGTCAGACAGGTTCAAAGAGAATGCATTTCCACATAAGTTATGTAAGATATCAGCATTTTGGTGGTTCACCCATAGGACAGCACCTCCTGCCTCTCCTTACCTGAAGAGAAACTCATGTGATGATTAACCTAAGTAAATAACATTATTGTTGACTAGCTATAATCTGATTCTGGAATGGCAAACTCAGATATCCACAAAAATCCCCTGTCAGAAAAATAGGCCTTACGTTATTATTATGTGGAAAGTATTTGTCTTGCCTCCCCCTGCTCCAAGTTCTCAGTTGGATTTTACTATCTGTGAATGCCACCAATGGCAGATGATACCAAGTAAGAATGAAGTTAATATTTTCTGGTCTAACATGCCCCCTCCTTTCAAATTGCTGCTCAGTTCTGGATTGGGCCTCAGAGCTGATGTTTTATTTTTGTTGTTGTTTTGCCAAAAGGAGAGTAAGTTATTTCTGCTAGATATTGCAGGATCCACAAGAGAGCAAGAAAAACACATGGAATGTGACTGTATGGCCCCATAAGATTTCAAGGAGAAATGAGTTTACTTTTGCTTGGAAAGGTGTTTCAGAAAGCAGACAATATCAACAAGCTTGAGTTTAGTCCATTCACATATTTTGAGACAATGTACAAATGAGTATGTTAACAGCATGATGACATTTTGATGGTTTGCTTTCAGCAGGATTATCATAAGCAAACAGTGTCATCTGTAAATAAATGCTAGCATATTTATGGGAAGTAAGCTACATAAATTGTCTTGGTCTACTGCCAAAATCAGTGTTTGTTAAAAGCTATAGGAAGAAGCAGTAGCAGAGAAAAGAACAAACTCAGTATAAAATATAGAGGAAGATTCACAAGGAATGAAAGTCAGAACAAAGAGTAGCTCAAAATATATAGTTTTTCATACTGTAACCTGCTCAAACCTAATACTATTCCAAATTCACAACTACATATATTAAAAATAAGCAGTAACTATCATCCTTCAGAAAACAAAAGAGAATGTGCACACACCTATGTATGTGTGTTCATGCACACACAGAGATACACAGAAGCACACACACATTTACTGCAAAGAATAACCACTCCTTTTAGCTTTATCAGTCTTCCATCAAGCAATGTTCTGTAAAAAAGCATCAATATACTTGTTTTCCAGCATTTTTAAGAAGGACAAAGGTGCATCAGTTCCAATATATATTAGACAAGCTAGAAATTGCAACCATTGTTGTTTTGTGCTGTCAAGTGAGAACTTGCTTACAACAATCCTACTAGAGTTGTCAAAGTAAGTGAGATATTTAATTCTTCAAAAAAACTATCTGTTCTATGTCTGTTGGTTATTGTGCTTATGTATCCATGATTCAAAACTAGATATGGGCATGAATTGAAAAAATATTGATTTTTTTCATTTTATAATTTGTCAATGCTGATAAATCACAAATCATGAATATACATTTCCCCCCATCAAGTGACAAATTGATTCATTGGTTCATCATCAGACTTATAAAAATCCTACAATCTTTCCCAGCACCTGTTAGACACTAAACTCACAGAGAAGTTTCCACTGACTCTCCTCTACAATCCCTCCAAGTTTGGTGATGTTTGGGTTTTGGACATTATAGCTTTGTACCCCCAAAGAGGGGGCCTCAGGATATGCTTCCCAGGAACCTAGAGATGCCAAAATTGCAGAGAACCTTTCATTGACTTGACTCGACAATATTTGTGAAATTGGTGAAGTTTGGGTTTTATGCATCCTCATATATCCCCTCTCAAAACATGGCAGAGACTTCAGATGACAAAGGCCCCCCAAAAGAGTCAAAAGGAAGTTGACAAAAATCACTAAACATTTGCCACTTTGTATTTGTTGGGAGTCATTGTGTTTGATAAATATAAATGAATGAATTAGTGATTTTGTACAATTTCTTAAATTTGTGCCCAAATTTTGCATAAATTGTTATTAAATAGACTAATATTCAAAACACCATGAAATGGCCCAATATTGTTTAACAATATCTTGCCCACATTGTCAGCAGGAAAAAAGATGCCAAACCTTACATAGAAAAGGGCAGTGTGAATGTTGACAATGACACCCATATAAGCTGTCAAGACAGTCTATAGGATACCCTCTTCACTACCATTCACAAAGTTATGCCAAAAAAGGGAAAATCCTAAATGCACAAATGCAAAGTGATTGCCAGGGCTGATTTTTGATAAGTGTGAAGGGCAGTGAGCGCAAGAGGGTAACTTGTAGACCAGGAATCCTCAAACTTTTTAAAGAGGGGGCCAGTTCACTGACTCTCAGAACTGTTGGGGGCTGGACAGTGGTGGGGGTGGGGGCAAGGTAACCAATGGGGGCGGGTTGGGACAAGCGGTGGTGGCAGCAGGATGTGAGGGAACTGAGGGGGGGAGGGTTGGGGCAAGTGGTGCTGGTGGCTGCAGTGGTGGTGGGGGACAAGTTAACTAAGGGAGCAGGGTTGGGGCAAGCTGTGGCAGTGGGGGACAAGGGAACCAAGGGGTTGGGGGAAATGGTGTTTGTGCAGTGGCACTGCTGCAGCACTGGAGCCATCTTGCCATCCTTTTCTCCAAAGTGCCCAGCTCCCACTCCCTGCCCCCCCCCGTGCATTGTCACCTGGAAAATCTTACCCTTAGCTCTGAGTGTGGCTCCGGTGAGGGACAAATGGCCCTGCAGCCCCATGGTGTAGATGCCACAAGTGCTGGACTGCACCACCTCCACAAAGGCCATCTCCTTGGTTGGCCTTAAGGCCATCAAGGACCCTTCTGCCCCCATCAATCCCAGCACCAGACGTGGCAAGGATGGACCAGCTAATCTCATTCCCTCTGACAAAAGGGTTGGGAGGGCAGGAAGAAGCAAGACAAAAGAGAAATTGGACCCAGCAGGCTGCCTTTTATAAGCAACTGAGCCCCTGCATGTCGTCCCCGTGGAAGGTGCACTTTTGTGCCAAGTTCCAAGCAGGCAAGCGAAGAAGCCCTGCCCTAGAACCAGTCCCTTTGCGGAGCCACCATTGCTACTTATTTTCCAAAGAATGTCTCCTCATACTTTGAAATAAAAAGGGAGAAACATGATAATTAGAAAAAAACATTGAACCCAAGGAGTAGTTTTATTACTTCCATTCATCCCAGTGGACTTTAATGGGTGAGTGGAGATTCAAACCCAGGTCTTCTGAGTCCAAGTTCCACAAATCTATCCAGTACACACTGGGCACTATGATAACCAGTAGAGCAATCTAAATAGAAAGCCATTAATAAAAGGCACTGGTTATTTTTTTAATCTGACAATCAGAAGAAGCACAATAATTGGTAAAGAGAAATCCCAGCCAAGCCCAAAGTTTCCAGGCGCTTTTCATTCAATGTTATATAAACCTCCTCCGTGCCTATTTTGTAGTTCTGTTCTGGGTATATGTCAGTAAGGTAGCAGTTTTCATTTTACTCATGTCATATCAAATTGTATATGTCACTTTGTTGATTGAAGCATATTGCTAAAATTATTTCTGGTAGGCTTGTACATATATGCTTATATATAAGGTAATGCATGTAAATGAGGATGGGTTTTCACTGACAATAGCACTCTGAGCTAAGACATGTCAGGGAAGTAGAATTAAATACTTTGTGACATTGCTAAGTGTCAGAAAGGAAGAAGATAAATTACACCATGTTGAACCTGAGAGAATAAATAGTAATCTCAATATCAGCAACAGTTTCTGGGGTGTGTGTGTGTGTGTGTGTGTGTGTGTGTGTGTGTGTGTGTGTGTCCATTTTTTTTTATTTCCTGAGAACAAGCACAATTCATATGGTGGAATTTAACACAGTTGCAAACACACACATAAAAAAGTAACTCTGACAAAACTGTACAGATGAAACAGAATAGTTGTCTTTTGATGCAAATGTAAGGATGTGAAAACTGGACAGTAAAGAAAGCTGACGGGGTGGGGGATTGGATAATAATTCATTTGAATTACAATGCTGGAGGTGAGTTTTGCTTTAGACTGCTAGAAAGATGAACAAGTACAATAGGTCCTATAGGAAATCAAGCCTGAACTGTCTCGGGAGGCAAAAATCAAGAAACTGCTGTTGTCTTACTTTGGGAACATATGGATATGGCAAGATTCTCCAGAAAAAAAAAAAAATAATGTTTGGAAAGACTGAAGGCAGCAGGAAAAAGGAGAAGAACAAATCACAGAAGGTCTGACTCTGTAAAGGAAGCCACAGTCTTTAGTGTCCAAGAGCTGAGCAGGGCTGGACAAGATGTGCTGCAGATCTCTCACTCATAGAGTTGCCATGAGTTTGAGGGGACAATGTCTGTCTGTCTCTCTCTCTCTCACACACACACACACACACCCCCACTGCCACCATCACCATCACCAACAACAACAACAACACACACACACACACCACCACCACCACCACCAACAACAACAACAACAACAACAACAACAACAACATTGTTCATGTGTTAGCTTCAAATGTTATAATAGAATGCAATTTTCCTTTGCAGAAACTGAAATTCAGACACGTGCTTGCACTTGACAGCTAAAACTGCTCCTGGAGTGAATAAGGCATTCCATAAAACCTCCATCTGTTTTGATACAACATGGATCATTTCAGTTTTCCTTTCTTCTCTTGATGAGAAGTCATAAATCCCACAGAGAACTTCTCTTGTCCCCATTCACCCTGCTGTCAGTGCCATTTGAGCAATATCATGCTAACAGTAGTCAGTGGGTTGAAAGCTTAGTATTTACAGTAATACTTTCTTATGCTTCCTTGAGAGGAAGTTTGAATTTCAGCTGTATTTTGAAAGTGGACATATTGAATTTATGTGCAATGGCATCCTTGAGGTCCCCCCCCCAAAAAAGGATTCTGCTCTCACTTCTCCATGTTATCCATTCTACATCACCTTTCTAAGTATAAAGACATTTAGAGTTCTGATAGTTTGGTACTATTTGCCATTATTACAATAATTTGGGATCTGAAAAATCTCAAGTCCTTATAGAGTAGATTGGTGATTCCACCTTAGCCATTCTTTGGTTGCACACAATAGCAAACATAACACCTTCAGAATACTCCCACCATCAAGAATTACCAAGATTCAGCCGTACTTTTATCCATGTACAAAATCTGTACCTTTCATTGCTTTGGACTGTACTTATATTGGTGGAAACCAGAGCTTATAAATGATTTATCATTGTAATTTGCTACCATTTTAGTGCAGTGGGGCAAAATGCCAATAGCTCAATGATTTAAACCAAATTAACAATTCAGCATTGCATTAACAAGGGCTTTTTCATGTTGACCATTAATTATTAGCTATCACAACTGCATAACAGGCCTGTGGGGGAGGGAGGATTTTTCATTGTTGAAGACAGATAGGCTAGTAGCAGCAATATACAACAATAATGCTAGCACTGTTATAAGCCAGTCACAGTTCTTCAGTGTCTTCCCTAGAAGACTGATGATAGGTGGCAGACAGCCAATGTGTATGGCGGTGGGGGGGGTGTTTCACCAAAGCAGATGTTGATAGCTTCTTTTCTACCACAGCCTTTACTTCACACATGACAAGCCAGTTGGAGAAAGGGAGAATTTAACCAAGAATGTGACCACATGATCAAATGCCATGGGAATTGCTTCCTTTATAAAACAGATGAATATGAAGGCTTTTTACTGACCACATGATGCAAAGGTCTAGCCCTTTCCACTTCCAAAGCAGCTTTTAAAAAATTCTGCTCCTGGAGGGTTGATGCTTTTCCAAGCTGAAAGTATGTGAAAGGGCTTTCCCTCATGCAGTTAGCTGGGATACATTCTTGTAAAAACAAGTGAACGTCAATGAGTGGTGCTTCAGACACATAGGTAGGTGGACCATGATGTTCAGTCCCAGGGATTGGGTGGGGGATAGAGATGGGCATGAAATGAAAAAAAAATCATTTCGTTATTCGTTATTCATTTCACTATGTAAAGAAAGGAATAACAAAAATTGTGATGAAATTGGAACAAACCGAACAGAACCACGAAAATTAGGTTTGTTACGTTTCGTTTTAGTTAATGGCGACGCACAATGAAATGAGCTTTTTTTAAATGTTAAAAACGTCCTGAATATCCGTAAAAACCCAGCAATAATTATTTATTCTGCCTGATAATACCTACCAGGGGGGTTGGGGTCCTTAAAACATGCATTTATGTCTTTTATCAGATCGCTGTATTTTTTTCCTTTAAGGGGAGTTAGGGAACATTGACCCAAAATGGCTCCCAGATAAAAAATACCCTGGACATCCATAAAAATGCAGCGATAATTATTTGAAATTATTACCTACCAGGGGTTTTGGGGTCCTTAAAATATTTGTTTTTGTCTTTCTCCCATTGCGATGTATTTTTTCTTTTCCCTTTAAGGATGACACAAAATGGATTCCAGCCACAAAATTGATGCAAGCCATGTGATGGGATCATGTAAATTCTTGGACAATTTCAACCAATAACATGCCCAGGTTGCAGACTGTGTAGGTTTGGCAGCCACAGAGGTCCTCCAGCCCCTGTCCTCCTTGAGTCTGCGGTGGGAGTTAGGGTGGGATTGCTGTCTCTGTGACTCATTACTTTAGGCCAGCCAGGCAGGTGTTTGTCTCTGTGTTCCTGCTGGCTGCAGCCTGGCTCTTAGGGGAGATAAAGAAGAGATTTCTCTTGCAGCCTCCCTGTGTGCGTGCGTACCTCTTGGTGAGTACCTTCCCCTGCCCTGCAGTGCAGTCACTCTGTGGCTGCCTTACGGCCTGGGCAATGCCCGCCGCTGTCTTTGCAGCCTCCCTGTGTACCTAGTCTATACTGGGTCTCTGCCAGCATCATTTTTTTAGTGTTTTCCCTCTGGTCTGGGGCGTTGGGGGGCGCCCACAAGCGGAAATGTTTTAAATCATGCAAAAAGTGGGGAAAAATGAAAAATGAAAAATGAAAAAACAAAATGATTTTTTTCAAAAAATTCACAAAAAACAAAAACCAACCAAAATGGGACCCACAACAAAAATTAAAAATCAAAATGTCATTTTCTCGATTCACGCCCATCTCTAGTGGGGGATATAAAAGTAAAGTATTGGGGTTTTGATGTTGGAGGACTGGGTGCAAGTCCTGAATTCTGTCCAACATATTAAACTTCAGATCATGTGTGAAGACCCTTTTTTGTGAAGCAAAACCTGACTAATGTTATTACTTAATTGATAGATCTGAAAATAGACTTTCAAAGTTTAATACACCAAGAATCTAAAATTGTATGTGGCCACAAGGCAGGTAATTCCTGCATATGTTACTTGAAAGTAAGAGTGAAAAGTAGCAGTTTGGAAGGCGGTGGTGGCGATTCCTTTCATGAAACCATTCTAACATGTGAATTATGTATTTTGCAAAATAAATATTCAAACCTTTGATATTCTGTACTCTCAGACTAAGTACCTTTTCATGTTATTTTTCTATGAAAAGTTTTTTGAGGAATGTAATACAGTAATAACTTAGAGTGTTTTGCAAGACAAGCAAACATTTTGAGCCGCATCACATGTTCTCACCCATGCCTGCCCATTGGCTGGGCCCCTACAGGTTTCGCTTTCCATGTGGTGATCACCATTACCCTTTGTTTGACCTGGAATGTACCAGCAACAATTGGAGGACCCAGTAAGTCGGGTCCTTTTCCTATATAGTAATAACTTAGTTTAAGAATGTTTTGTAAGACAAGCAAACATTTCTTCTAAATTTTGCCTTGATCAACAAGCAATGTCTTGGTATACAAGCACTGGAGCATGTCACATGATCACTAGTGAACCAATGGTGGCTCTCTTTCTATCTCCCTGCTGGATTGTGAGTGATTATCTCAAACAAGCCTCCAAAGCTAAGGGAGGAGAGAAGAATAAAGGTCTTCCTTGCACCAGCCAGAAACGTTTTCCAAGACAGTGCAGGTTTGCATTTTATTTTTCTCTGTATTTATTTTAAATTGTTTTCAACATTCTTATTTTTTTCAAACAATTTCTAGTCAAGAGGCAGCTAGTCAAGTGTGCATAGGGCTACAAGTTGCATTTTATTTTTGCCATATTAAAAATGCAGAGTAAAATCCAGTTGTTAGTTTCAAGCAGAGCAGATTCTGCAGCCAGGCACCTAAACTATGGTATGGACATGGACTTCTAGCCAACTTCTTTTGTGAGTTTTGGCATTTAGTGTGTACAGTATGAGGTTTATGGGAGCCCAGAATTTTTCATCTGAGTTTCCATTATTTCTTATGGGGAAATTTGCTTTGATACAAGAGTGTTTTTGGTTTATGAGCATGTTCCCGGAACGAATTATGCTCATAATTTTACTGTAATCTGAAGCTTTAAATGAGGAAGTGGCATCACAATGAAATATAAAAAGGTTAGCAGGAGTGGGACTACAGGAAAGCAGGAAAGAGAGTAGCTATGGGCTCACATCACATCCAGTATGAAGAATGAATCCCCAAATCAAGCTGTAGCCTTGATTGTGATTTTAAATGTAATAAGGCTTGTGAACAAAATTACAGCAAAGTGTGGTTGCACCCTGAGCTCCAATGACTTTGCCTCCCTCCCTCTCTCTCCTTGGATCCTTGTGACAAGGCAGTTACTGCAGATAGCCAAGGAATGGAGTTGAGGTCCATCTATAGTAGGACCTGAAGTCAAAACTGGTAGCATGCAATGGGTGCAGACACAATCTATCTACAGAATATTACAGTTCCTGTATCTTTGTGTTGCCAATATATGTTTTAAGACACTGCCAACAGCAAAACAACTTATCTATGTTCTTAACAGTGCCACAAGAACTGACAGTTTCCCATGAAGTTGAAGCAGCAACACAGACATGGCTTATTGTATGCCACGGCATAAGTGTTACTTTGGTTAACTCTGACAACTGCACTTGTCAGATAAATTTTTAACCCCCTCAATGTATTTGATAAAATAAGGGCAACACTAGAATTAACAACTTTTAACAACAACACTTGCTGCAGCACAGTGCCAGTGTGAATTATCTTTAAATCTTCACTAGAGCAGCAGATGAACGTTGCACAAAAAGAACAAGAAACAAAAATGGAAAGAAAATAGCATCTTGCTCTTCTTGCCTGCTTGCAATATTCATTTCCGTTGCAGAGCAACCCCCCCTAAAAATCTTGACTTCCTCACAATAAATTGGACCTGTGCCAGCCATCGCACCCCATCAGAGCCATCAGAGCCAGCGAGCAAGCCTGTGCTGCATACCTGCCAATGTGCTCTGCTGCCCTCCCAAGCTGAAAACCATCTGCCCCTCCCACCCGGGTTGTTGGGAGCAGCCCAGAAGTAAGAGTGAGTGCTGTCAGCAGGGGAGGAGCAGCAAAAGGGATGCTGAGTCAGAAGGCTTCTTAGCTGGCTGGAACTGGATCTCCATGGACCTGCACCACTCATCATACCCCATCAGCACCAGCTGAGCCAGTGATCCAGTTCCTGCTGCATCCCATCACAGCTGTTAATGCCCACCATCAGCCCTTTTGGCTGTCATTGACCAGGCCTCCTTAGCTGGGGGTTTTGATGGAACTGTTGTGAGCAGCCACCGAAGGACAAAGTCAAAGGGTTTCATGCCTTTTCAGTGCCTGGAGGACAACTGCTGTGTTAAAACAAACAAGTTTCTCTGGAAGCGGTAGGGGAACTGACTGGGCAACAGGAGGTTCTGGGGGCTCGGGGGGCAACCAATTGAAATTATATGGGGCAGAAGAAAATTCGGCGGTGGGGGTAGAGCATGCCCATGTAGGAGAAGGGAAGTTAGGTGCCTTACACCTATCCTCCCTTCTAGCTCTATCCCAGCCAATTGGTACCAGGTGACCATATCCACCAGCCACCAGCCTTTTTACAGCTGCATGAATATATCAACTTTGTCCTTACCTGGATTGAGTGGAGCCTGGCAACAGTCACACATGCACTGGTAACAATCAGACTGGACTATTGTAATGCACTTTACATGGGGCTGCCTTTGAAGATGGTCTGGCAATTGCAACTGGTACAGAACTCGGCTGTGCAGCTGGTGAGTGAGGCCACTGCATGAACCCATATTACATCAGTTCTAAAACACTTACACTGGTTACCAGTTGCTATCTCAGCCCAAATCAAAGTGCTTTTGCTTACATATAAAGCCCTATATGGCTTGAGACCTGGATATCTAAAGGACCACCTTCTTCCGTATGAACCTGCCCGTACACTAAGATCAGGCCAGGAGACTCTGCTGAAGGTGCCATCCCATAAAGAGATAAGGGGGGTGGCATGTCAAAGCAGGGCCTTCTCAGCCATTGCCCCCAAACTTTGGAACGCCCTCCCAACAGAGATCCATCTGGTGCTGACACTTTTGACCTTTCGGCATCAGGCGAAGACCTTCCTGTTTAGCCAGTATTTTAATTAACTAATGTTATTTTAGCTGGGCACATGAATAGCAGGGATTTTACTATTTATACATTGATTGTTTTAACTCTTTGTTATTTTGATGGTTTTTAACATGTGGTTTTGTTGTGTAGAGGACACAAAAAACTGTGTGTGTGTGAATTGGGAGCAGACACGTGTCTGTGGAGGCAGGCCTGCACCCGCTCCTACGAGCACACGTCAATTAGGCAAGGACAAAATTAGACCCCCGCATCTGGCTGCAATCCTTGATATCGTCACAAGCACAATGCAAACAAACCTGGTCCATATTGGCCCAGCCGTCCCCCAAAAAGATATGGCTAAGCCCCGGTTTCTTTCCCTGCAAGCAAATAGGCTTGGGAACAAAGGTTGGAGGTGATTGACAGTGGATTCGATAAGTTGTTTCCCCTGGACATGTGCCCCCAGCCTCAGGAAAGTAGAGGGAATGGGGCAACCCCTTACTCCTCAGTAGATCAGACCTTGACATACTTGGGGGTGGGTGAGGGATCATCTCATATTAACCCCCTTTTCATCACTGCATCCTTCCCTGCACAGCCAAAAGGGCACCAAGAAGTATTTTCTCTTTCCCTTCTCCTCCTCCTCTCTCTCTCTTCCCCAAAATAAAGGTTCTTCCACCTATCCCCTCTGTGCCCCCCCGGGCTTCCAGTAACATCCCCGACCCCTCCATTTTTCCAATTCCTTCTTCCTTCACGTATCTCAAGGCCTGGACAAAGGTACACGTTGCCTCCATGCAAGGGCCACCCCGCCACATGGAAGAACCAGTTCAAACTGCTTGATTCCTCTGAATGGATTTTGCCAGAAGGCATCTTCTCCTTCCTTCACAGAGACAATGGGCTCTATGGGGCACCTTTTTCCCTGCTTAGCCCTCCAGCTTCCACCTCAAGCACCTGGACATCATCAAATCCCTTCATCTGCCTCTGGACCATTGGAAGGTCTGCCATTATTCTACCTCAAGACAATACCCACCCCATTTCTTATCATGGATGACTCATCATTCACCCATTGATGTTGCTTGCTGACCCACCACCCCCTTTCTTTCTCCTATCTTCCTCTCTTCCGCCACCTCAAGCTAGAAGGTCACCCCCCTTACCTCTCACCTCACCATGTTTTCCCTTCTTAACCCTTTACCCCCCTTCCCCGTCTCTCTCTCTCTCTCTTCTTCCCTTGCCCTCCCCTTTGCCCCATCTCCTCCTGGCTTTTTCCTATTCCTCTGCACCCCGTCTCACTAAACGCTAGATGCTTGAAGCCATGTCCTTGTATTCTTCCACTTTCCTGGACCCGAGTCACCTTTGGGGCAATAAAGGAGCACCAGCATGGCCGAAGAAGAATTACCCAGCGAGACTCCATTCCCTCCAAGCGGAGCCAGCATGTACACCCAGCAGATGGGCCAAAGATGGTATCACAGCCTGAGGCACATCATTGTTTCATCTCCACATTCATTTAAGACACAGTCTGGCAGCAAAGGACTTTTCGGATTAGCTTTTCCACCTTCATTGTGATTCCCTCACCTCCCATTGTGATTGTTCCGTCTCCCCATCTACCTGTTAATTGTTTTTTGGTTACCCAGGCATTTGGACAATACTAACCTCTCCCCTCTCATTGTCAAATCTCCTGGCCACACATTGAGGGATTAATCCTTGCCTAATCCCCCTAAACAGAGGTCCGGGCCATGGACTGTGGAACGCCCAGGACCTCCCCCCAAGAGACTCATGGACTCACCTCATTGGTGACCCCCACAACACCACCCCTAGCCCAACCCTGTAGGAGGTACCACTCTGTGGGGGCGGGAAGGGAGGAAATAAAGTTTGGAGTCCTTTTGTCTTGGGGTGCGAACCGTCCCACTACTGCCTTGGGTGATTCGTGTTCGCCTTACCATCTTTATTAGGCCTAATAAACTGGTAATATTGCCTGGATCTCTCTGTATTGGATTTTTTTATTGGGTCTTGTGAAATCCAACAGCTTGCAGCAGGATTAGCTTGCTGTGGTCTCAACAGTTGTTTTAATATATTGCCGTATGCCGCCCACAGACCGCTTGGTAATGGAGCGGCTAAATATTTTTGTAAATAAATGAATAATTGAATAAATAATTATAAGTTGTTTCAAGGTGCTTTTGTGTCTGCCTAGTCAGCATCCAGGATCCAAGAGATGCATGCTCAGAACTTGATTACCATTTCAACCTCTTCCTTGGTTTTGCAAATTATAGTTCTTTCCTGAGATTATGCTGGATGATCTAATTCCTTCCATCAATATGGGTGTTCAAGATTAGTATATACACTCCAAAGACAAGATGTGTGCTTGTTTCACACAAATGGAACAGTCTTTGAAAAGATAATGCTGTGTAGAAACACACAGGAGTGACAACATTACTAATGTGTGCCATGCCTGTGGTGAGTAAGTCTTAAAATGGATTCAGAGCAGAAGGAGATAAGTTATTACTTTCTGACAGGGATAAGCAACTAAAGCTTAACACATACATTTCTAGATCCTCTTGGGCTTCATGAGTTCCTGTACCCCAACTCCTTTTCTCTTCAATTTTACAAAACCCTCCATGGTCTGGGACCTATCTATCTGGCGGAGCGGATCTCCCAGAGATCAATCTCATCCAGACCAACTAGAGCTTCATCCTCCCTGTCCCTCAGAATGCTGACACCGAGAGAGACCCGTAGGGTTTCAACCCAGAACCGGGCCTTCTTGGTGGTGAGCCCGGCTTATTGGAACAAGCTGCCGGCTGAGATTAGGCAGGCGGAGTCGTTGTTGGCCTTCAGAAGGGCCTTGAAGACATGGCTCTTCAGCCAATGTTTTGGGGCCCTCTGAGCACCTTTTTCTCCCCCCCCCCGGCACTTGTCTTTCTAGTTCCTTGCCGGATATAATTTTTCTTGGCCAGTGACATTATGCCATTTTATATTATATATATTTTTCTTTTCTTTTTTAGTATTTGCTAGCAGTTTTTAATGGTATTTGGATGTTTGATTTGTTCCCCTGTTTTTAAAAAATGGACACCTATTACATGATCCAGTCACTCTCAGGGTTCAGAGTTTCTCCAGAGTGTAGCTAGTTACCCAAATGGATTGGGGCCAGGTGAGGCATGACTTGTAACCCCAGAGACTTCAACCACTGAAGTATTAGACTGAGGTAACACTGTGATTTCTGTGTCTCAGATCACCCACTCTGCTAACTGTTTTGTGAAGCTATACATCAAATACATGTGCATAGATTTGTAGAAGGATAGTTGATACATGAGTATTGAAAGGCTAGGCCATCCATTTGGGGCTCTGCAGAGCTCCTGAATCATGACACTGTCTCTCATCTCCTTCACCTACATGTTTCCTTATTTTGAGTGGAGATCTAAAAATGCAAAACTGACTCAGCAGGATAAAATGTCTTCTGATGAATACCACACAGATCAGCCCTGATCTACAGACCCTGGTCCTACCTAATTCCTTATCAAATTCCCCCTGCCACAAAGTCATTTAATTTCTTTCTTGACTGAATGCCTTTGGTACTTGCTGAAAGTCAAAGAACCAAAAGCGAGATCAATATATAACCAACATTAAAGAAATACACATACTTGATTGCTTTTTAAAAAACTAAATAAAGCTTCATATCTATGGGTTTTATTTCTTAAACTATGCAAATTAAATTTCATTTGTCCTGGAAAATAATTAGGAGGCATACATTCCAGTCCTTCTCCAACAAATTTATTGTTCTAACAAGCTGCACATCTGTGAAGATTCTCAGTCATCCAGGTGAGTTTATCTGGAAGTTGAGTCATGGCTACTGGACTTCTTTTTTTGAGAGATAGAAACGTTTCGCTGTTCATCCAAACAGCTTCATCGGTCTGAATACCAATTCATGACTCAACTTCCAGATAACAAGCTGCACCTTCATTTTAACTCACAAGCGTGTACGGTTCACTCTATTTTTTGTTACCGGCACCACAGAATGTTACAGTCACTGCCCTTGACGTCTCCCTGGAATATGTATTCCAGTTTTCATTCTGCCTTCTGCTTTCTCACTTCCATCCTTCCTAAAGGTTTGCAAAGGAGATTTTTTTCTTTTCTTCCTCCATAAACATTATTTAGCTTTGCCTTGAGTGGTTTCAGCCTTCTGAGTGACATCTTTGGTTTCAGTGCATTTCTGCCACCGTTGCTGTCTCTTCTGGTTACTTACAGTTGCTCTCTTCAGTCTTTACTCACTAACTCCCAAACTGCCACCTCTCCTGCCCTCTGGTTACAGCTTCTTATATGTTCCAGTTATATGCTCAGCCACACCATTCTGCATTTAAATCCAAGGTGTTGTTTACCATCCTGAGACGCATTCCTACCTGAAATCCTCTACCATTTTTGGGAAATCACAGCTGTCAGGCACAACCAACATAAATTCCTGCACACAATACAAAAACCTGAATACTATGAAAGCATATTTAATTCAATATTCTGTCACCAGAGCCCGATGCTTACAAGCGCTACAGGAATGCAATGTCTTCTACTCATGCTGCAAGCAATGCCTAGCCATTACCACCAAGAGCTGATAAATTTATTGACTATGATTTTGTCTAATCATCCCTTGAATTGAAAGGATGACTCTTGGGGTAGCAGGTTCTACAATTTACTCTTTGTTAAGAGTTCTTACTTTTGTCTGTCCATTCATCCAAGCTGGATGACCCTGAGTTCTAATATTCTGCAGGAAGAAAACCCTCTTCTTGGCTAGTTTCTCCATACCATGCTTTTAACTATACACATCTATCATGTGACTACTTAATGTTTGATTCAAAGCTAAGAAGCCCTAGACATTGTTTGCCTTTCCTCATTGGGACGTTGTTCTTTTGAGAGAGAGAGAGAGAGAGAGAGAGAGAGAGAGAGAGAGAGAGAGAGAGAGAGAGAGAGACAGCACCATGTCCTCTATCTTGTTTTGCCCATAGCATTGGTCAAGCATAGAATTTATGGGCAGGACTCTGATACTACCCATTGTACCCCTTACAGTTTGGAAAAGTCTGTTTATGCGAGCAAGGCTATTGTCGACATTTCTACCAACAGATTGCAGAAAACGGTAGCATTTCAGCGGTGAAAGTGGCGTGATTTCCTTAATTGCTTTTTTTCAGAAACGGCAAAGACTTTAAAGCAGGCACATTTGTACTTTTCATTATTTGCAGGTTACATTTGCACATTTCAGACTTTTAAAAAAATCTCCTTTGGAGCTGTCACACCCTTTTATCTATTCCCAGAAGACAATGATGCATGCAACAGATATGAATAATGTTTGTAAATGGAGGAGTACTTTAGCTTTTTTGGAAAACATTTGTTTTTGTTTTAGTGTCTATCCCCTTTGTTACCTGCAGCTGTTTCATCAGCCATCTGTTCTTTGAAATGTCTTTTCCTTTTCATCCCATGCTAATCTGCGCTAACTCTCTGAGTATGCTGGTTACGGATAGCTCCGAACATATGCTCGGCATCTTCTTTTTAATTTCAGTCTTCTCTATGGCATGCTAAGTCATGTCAACTTACAACCCAGATGCTTCTTGAGGGGCACTTCTGAGATGATGTGGACCCAGTGAGAAAACTGGCACTTCTTTTCTTCAAACAGCAGTCCCATGCCTCCTTAAGAATGAGTTATCCAATTCTGCAGAGGTTCAAAAATATTTCCCCACCAGGGAGCTGCTGCTTGGAATCCACTATCAAAACTTCTTCCAGTCTTGTGACCATAGCCTACACTTAGCACTCACAATGATTTCTAAGATAATTATTTTACTGATATGTAGGGTGGCCATAAACTAGTACAGGGACAACTAACAGACATACATAGCAGAGTTCCAACACCATTTTTTTTAAAAAAAGAATGAAGCTTTTGGTTGTGGGAAACACTATTGAGATCAAACACAATGAGAGAGCTGGTAAATCCTATCCCCTCTGGTGACTTCGGCACCCAGAGATGACCCTGCTCAGCAGCTTTTCCAGTAGTCTGTAAAGATGAAGAACAGAAAATTAGAAAGGAAGCTGGAATGGCATGATGTATTCATATTTTGGAATAAAATATAGAAGAAACACCTCATTGAACAGGGGAGTTTATTTTAAAGCATTTGTTTTAGCTGAAAGTGCATGTGGCAACAGATGTATAAAGCTCTTCTTTTCTTACAGTTTCATAGAGAAGGACATTTCAGCAACTCAACAACAATCCTTACCTTTTAACACTTTTCTGTTCAACACTTAAAGACAAAAGAGGGAGAAGGGGAAAACCAGTCATTTCATTGAAATGGGCCTTAAATTATATAGTTGGTTAAGGATTATTCAGCCAGAAAAGGTTGATGTATACTACTATAGACAGAAAGATAGACCTTCCTGGATGAGAACAAAGATAGTAACAGACTTCTGTTACTTTGTCAGTTAGCACATAAATTCATTTCCCCAAAAATCTTAGGATGATGGTCTTTTTCTGAATTAGTATATTTCCGGAGCCACCAAACATACTTCATTGATTTGGGCTTAATGCATATCACCTATCTTTCAGCATAACAAGGACTAATAATACACAGAAAGAATGGAAAGGTGAAGGTCAACTTATTTAAATTAATGAAAAGGTGACCATATTCACCATTCTCTTGTCATGCGTAAATTAGGCTAAAGTGAAAGACCCAAATGATTTTAGCCTATAAAATATGAAAGACATGGCAGCTCTTTGATGATTATTGCACATTTCAGTAGTTTTAATATGGCACAATCCCAAACAGAGCTACAACCATTCAAAAATCCAATAATCACTCTACATTGCTGTGGGCGCCACAATTTGATTGCTAGTCTGAACCTGTTCTTGTATCTTGAAGTAGAGATGGAAAACAATTAGAGATGGGCACAAAATGAAAAAATGAAACACTGTTTCATCATTTCATTAGATAAAAAAATTACTTCGTTACCTAATGAAACGGTAGGACGTGTTTCATTTCATTTCATCATGAAACACCATTTTTCCCTTTAGAACAAAACGATTTATAGAGGAATCAATGTCAGGGGATCTCAAGATCTTCCCTGAAAGCCCCCCAAATTTTGAATGGTTTGGGGGTCAGGGAGTTGACTTATGAAATTCCAAAGTGGATGCCCCTAGGAAAAAAATTGGAATTGGAAGCCAAACCGTGGCAGTGCTACACGCATCTACTCCTTGGCTTCTGAAGGTCCGATTCCAGTAGAAAGATTCCAATAGAAGGAAAGAGTCCAATAGAAAGAGTGTGGATCACCATAAACCACTTCTGGGGCCTCCAACAGGCCCAGGAAGCCTGTCAGAGGCCTGTTCAGAGCGGTGCCAGGCCTTAAGTAAGTGTAGGAGGCCCCAGATAGAACCCCCACAGTCCGAAAGCAACCCAGTGTCCACAGAGCATGGATTTTCGATTATCATGGATTGGTCAGGTCCCTAATGTCCACAGTAGGCAGGGGATGACTGTACATACATACATACATACATACATACATACATACATACATACATACATACATACATACATACATACATACATACATACATACATACATACATCAAGTGGATCAAACTCAGGTAATGAGCAGAGTCTTGATTGCAGTACTGAAGTTTAACCACGGTGACACAAGGTTTCTACAAAATACAGAGGAAGAGTATTCAGGTGACTCCTCCTTTTTCTTGAGAAGATTACCAGACCCTCACCTTTTAACTTCCCCCTTTTAAAAGGAGGAAACTATTTTTATTTATTTATTTATTTATTTGATTTATATAATGCAACCATCTAGCAAAAAAGCTACTCTGGGCGGTTTACAAGCATTTACAAAATATAAAAACAGATTAAACAACTTAAAATAAAAATAAAAACTAAACAATCAAACCAAATAATCAAATCATAAAATAAAAGGAACAAATAAACAAATAAGCACAAATACAAAAATCAAAATGCTGTAACAATTCAAAATAAGAACAAATGGAAAAAATAACTAATAGAAAATTTTCATAAGGCGGGGAAAATAACAGTGTCCTATTTATATAAGTTGGTTGAATCAGAATATTCAGTGAAGGCCAACCTATAGAGCCAGGTTTTCAGCAGTTTCTTGAAGGCTTGTAGTGAGGGCACCAGGCAAATCTCTTGGGGAACCTCATTCCACAGATGAGGTGTGACCACCGAGAAGGCTGTTTTCCTTGTTGATGTTTTCTGGGCGTCCCTCGGGGTTGGTACCTGCAGATAGCCCGTCTGACTTGACCGAGTGATTCTGGCAGTTCTTTTTGGGAGGAGCTGTTCTGTCAGATACTGAGGGCCCAAACCATTTAGGCTTTTATGTTAATACCAAAACCTTGACATCAATGCAGTAGCGAATAGGCAGCCAGTGCAGAGCGGCTAAGACAGGGGTAATATGCTGGCACCTTTTTAACCCTAGGGATGGGCATGAAATGAAAAATGGTTACAAAATGAAAAACTTACAAACTGTTTCATAACTTTTAAAAATGGTTCCCCTGGGTCCTAGAGGCACCAAATTTGGTTCCAGGGGAGCCATTTCACATAGTTAACGAAATGGTTCATTTTTAAAAAAACAAACCACAAAGTTTCATTTTGTTACAAAAAACTGTCTGGTGTTTTGTAAGCTTACAAAATGATTTGTAAGTTTACAAAAAGACAAAAGAGTTTCATTATTTGTGAGGTGCCCATCCTAGAGCAAACACAAAAGGGGTCACCTCCTTTGGTGTTATCCCGTTTGGAGAGAACAACTGGTATTATAGTTTGCAAGCAGCTGGTATTAGCAGGCTTTAACTGGAGAAAAATGGACTCAGTGGGGCTGGTTCAGTAATGAGATATTCTCCTAAGGCCACATTGCCTGTGCACAGATTGGCAAGCTGGAACTGTATCTGGTTAAATGTTATATAATCAGCTTGCCTTTCCCTGTTTTGAAGCTTTCTCTTTTCAGCTGGGACATAGAATAGCTTTCGTCTTGTCAGTGTGGCTGGCTGGCTTAGACTATCATGTGGTTTTGATGCATTATGAGAGCCCACAAAGACCAGTTATCTGTCTGGCTGGGTTTATGGAGACCAGTTGTATAAGCCTGGAAAGAGTGATACTCCCTTTGATCTGCCTTTCAAACTTTGTGGCTGAAATCATGCCGTTTACTGTTGCACAGGAGCAAGCTTATTGAATCAGTTAGGATTTGGTGAGGCAACTCCTCCAAGGGTCCCATTGATTCAAACTGGCCTACTTTAATTGCAAGTTTTTGTGCTGAAGTGAATTACAACCACTGTAGGCCCGTTTGAATCAATGGATCTTACAGATGAATTGATTCAGAAAACTCCCCACTGATTCAATGGGCCTACTCTACAATTACTTACTATGTTAAGCAGCAAGTTATCAGCCATTGTTTGCTGCAGCCGACTTTAGTGGTACCCTCCTTTGTGCCATAATGGTTTTGCAGCAGTTCATTCTGCACTTTGCTTGCATTGAGCTTTCAACTAACTTCTAATTCCTCCTTCCAAAAATAAAATTTGCCTGCTATCATCTGGGTGATGAATTAGTCTGGAGAAAACTTCTAATAATACTATGAAGATCTTGCATATATATTCCACTTCCTACATAAAAACAGAGTTTAAAGTAATTTCTATACATTTTTTCATGTATACTTGCAATAAACTGTGTCCAAAATACCCTTGATAAATAAATGCCATCATTAGAGTTAAGTGCTAATTAGTGTGTATTGTAATTAACTGTCACCTAATGAATTTGCTTAAAGTTGTCTCCTTAAAAAGTCAATTAAATGCTTGAACAGATCTTTCTGTGTTTAATAAACAAACAAGGATGATTCATTTATATTCCAACTCTCTTTTCAGTAATAACCTAGCTTCTGTTTTTAATCTCTTTTATTAAAAAATCTGCAATTAATAAGTGTTTTTATCTCAGTTGTGTTTTCATTCATGCAGTCACAGTCCTTACAGATCATATTTCTTCATACAGCTTAGATAGTTTTGGTGGAATAGTACAGGTGTAGCAGAAGGAGACTTTCAGTAAAACCACATTGCTAAATTGATTGCAGTTGGAAGTATATTAATAGATAGAATTATATACATCTACAAGTAATTGCAAAACAAAATGTTTGCTCTGACTAAAGGGAATAAATAGTGATAAACCTAAATAAATTAACTAACACAAATATTTAATTTTTTTTAAAAAAATTCCCTCCATTTTTTTCTAGGTCTTGTTGCCAGATTGCTGAAGTCCAGGCAAGTTGTATGATCAAAGCAACCAATAATAATAATAATAATAATAATAATAATAATAATAATAATAATAATAATAATAATAATAATAATAATAATAATAATAATAATAATAATAATAATAATAATAATAAACTTTATTTTTATGCCGCCTTTCTCCCTGAAGGGAACCACTACCCTCAGTAACCATCAATAGTTTAAAATAACATGCTTGTTTGCACAGCCATGCATTGTACAGATCATAAAACATAAACAAATCTTAATGTCTAGATGGGAAAATCTACCATACTCATACCTATCCCTATTCAGCATCCCATGCATACAAGGGCAGCATCTTTCTGACAGGAAAACTATAATTCATTAAACCTGCTCTTGTGGCAACAGGAACAAGTGCCAGATCCCCATAATATCTTCTTAACGTGTTCCCACTGAGAGGGATGCACTTAGGAAAATAGATCATGAAGTCAAAGGCGGATGATGACAACAAGCCCCACCTCTCTCCTCCACAGTTTGGACAGTCAACCCTACTGATGATCTCAGGGGTAAAAGGTTGTTCAGTCAAGTAGGAATTTGCAAGCTTCTGTCACAGAATGGACAAAGAGGAATCCACCCCTGCATGAATCTTGCTCTGGACAGTATCAGGGTCAAGTAATGTCATACTTTTCTCTTACATGTTAAATTCTAGTGGTAATATTCAGATCCCAATTCTCTGGCATCAGAATGAGTCAACTAAAATAGATCAAAGCAAGTTGGGGGTCATTTTAAACTGATAGAGCTTTATGTTTTATTTAATCTTTTAATGAGCCATGCACAATGATAACATGCTACAGTATTCATCCATTATACTGAACACATTGTACTGTATTCATGATAAACAGTAATTGGCATGCTGTTAAAATCCCTCTCCCCCACGCCCAATCCGCCACTAGTTTTGGATAATGGGTATTTTCTGCATGAAGATCAATACTTTGAGTAGATGCTCATTATTCACTTTCTAGAACTGATATGAGAAAACCATTGAATTTTAATAAGTAAATGACTTTAACAGAGTTTTGAGCATAGATAAAAAAACAAGCTTTCATGTTGCAATAAGACAATGCATGGACTATTGTTAAAATACCATATAACTTAAAACAACAGGCACACATGAGTTTAAAAGATCTTTGTTCCCAACAAAAGAAGGGCATGTTTAACAGTGTGAATAGTAAAATATCTTCCCATCATTATTGTTCTTCATCAATAACATTATCTAATTAAGTCAATGCATTGTCTGCTGGAGCTACCTTAGATGGTTGATATTGAATTTTGGCTTTCATTATACAGTTTAACTCTTCAAGGATTTATATTTTCTTCTAGAGATGGGTGTTTCATTTCAGAAGGGACTGGTAAAGAAATGAAACACGCCAGCACAGCTGTTGTTTGGAATCCAGTCCTACCCTCCAGAACAAAATCAGCCACTGTCTTATCTTTCTGTAGTTAGTACTGGGTGAAATTCCAACCAGGAAGCAGCCTCCGAGGCATCATCTTTCTCGCTCCCTGGCAGTGGCAACGACACGCATCATCCCATCTCCCTGTCTGATTGGACAGTGCCAGGGAGAGGGAAAGTACTTTCTGCCTGCACGACATCAAGTAATTAACATCCCAGCTCATTCCAGCCTGTAGTTAATCACTTAAAAAAAACAAAAGAAAAGTTACTCACAAGTTTTGTGGAAACAAAGCCCTTTAAAGCTGTTTACATGTTTTGATAGTATGGAGTTCTATTTTTTAGCTGCTCATCTCAAGCAACTCTAAATGACATCTCATTTTTCATGTTTTCCAACACTGCACAAAATGCAACACCCTGAATTTCGACCCCCTCCCTTGCTGTGAGATGAGGAGCCTTGCATAATTTTGTTCATTTTACTTGCAGAAAAGTTGTGCATTTCAAACTTGCGTGTTTTCCAACACTGTACATTTCCCCAAAATTGAAATCCCTCCCTAGAAATGCACAACTTTTCTGCAGGTAAAATGAACAAAATTATGCAAGGCTCCTCATCTCACAGCAAGGGATGGGTGGGAGAAATTCAGGGTGCTGCATTTTGTTTTAATGAACCCTTGAATCTGTATTTGCCCAGGTTTTATACCTTAGTTTATCAGGTCCTATAAGTATTCTTTTCATTTTTCAAACCAGGATTTTCAGGAGAAAGCAAAATGGCAGACAAACAAATACACCCTCACCAAATCACCTCACCATGAAATATGGTTTAAACAATATAGCTGGTTTCAAGGTAAGTAAAATAGCTGAGTCAGCAATATAGGCTGTGCTAATATCAAACACTTGGGCAACAGAAGAAGCAGATATCACATGGCATTGAAGTAGTTTTATACTACATTTCCAGTCTATAAAATGACCCCCAATTTTCCAACCCAGAATTACAGTTCCACAACCACACAGTTCTCTCCTTGGTTTACTTCTGCGTATAAGACGGACCACAATTTTTAGTCTAACAATTTTAGACAAAAATATAATCTTATACAAAAATATAGATGGTGGTAGATCGCATTTTTTCTCCTTCCCTTTTTTGATGCCATTTTATATGCCATGTTTTCATTGATTTTAATGGTCTTATTGATTGGTTTTTGTTTTATACATGTTTTGTGTACTTGCTTTGTGTGGATTCCTTTGTTGTGTACCACCCAGAGTTCCTCTGGAACTGTATAAATAAATAAATAAATAAATAAATAAAATACACAGAAAAATACTGTAATTATTTTCCCCCTCTATGACAAATGCTAAGGTTTGTTTATATGAAACAGACCACTTTTTATTTATTTCCCTCTTTTTTTGAATCATAATAAACCATATCATTTACAGGTATTTTTCAAAACCAGTTTACCACCCACTGCAAGTCTTTATATATGGCATTGAGTACAGATATTATTTGAACATCAACAATCTCAGTTCAAAACAAATTGTGTTGATGTGTGTGTGTGTGTGTGTGTGTGTGTGTGTGTGTTGTATTATTTGTATATTTTCTACACACAAGTATGACTTCAATTGTTTCCAAGGAGAACATAGGGAATCCTTTATTAAAATTAGTTTTATCTTAATTCCTACTGCAATGACTTTTACTTTCCAAAACTTTGTATATTTTATATTTGCATCATCATCATCACTCATTATTTTCTGTCTTCTGTTTAAAATGTTTCTCTCATCCTATATAATGCAAAGCAGTTTTACCTATCAGAAGACATTGGGGATTTCCCCCATTCGTATATTGTGCTTTCTGTTTTTGTCTTCCACTCAGAAATTACTTCTAAGGACAATAATTGAGAGGGTGACTTGACAATAATGGTATTGGTCTTCTTTTCCTGGGCAGTTGATACTAGCAAAGGTAATTCTCTTTTCAAAGTAATCCTCCAGAAGCCAAGTTGGGTATCTAATCTTCTGCTCGCAGGCAAGTGGAAATGCACTGGTGGTTTCAATCATGAAAGAACAAAATAAATTCTATTTAACTTTTTGATATGGTCAATACCATTCGTTCAAAATGTACCCACTTGGGACTCTTTCATTCCAAGCCTATGCTCACAATTTCTTCAAACACATTGTACTTACAATATAAGGTTTTCAATAAGGTTCCCTCTGTACTATAGCAAGCTGTGAAACAATGCTATCACTATTGCAAATTTTTATATAAAGAGGACATGTCAAATTACATGAATTTTGGTGTTGGAAACTCTTGGTTTTCTATACCAAGTCATTGTGACAAAACACTTGCTGAACATGTGTACTCAAAGTACTAGAGGCTTAAATGCACCACAACCTCTACGTTCATCAACATCTGCAGATCTGCAAGAGTGGGTGATACCTTTTATTGTGCCACTAAAACATTAAACGAATTGCAGATATGTATGAAATTCACTTCCTCAGGCTAAGCACACCTTCCTCAGTCCAAACATTATTTCATGTTTGTCAGAGATGAACCAGATCTTCTTGAGGCTGGACTCACTAACTTTTTTTAGTCATGACCTTTTGACCTGAGACCCTGGCCACATTTGCATAAAATGGCATTTTTAATAGAAAACACATCAAAATGATTTTTCAGAATATAGCTGTAACTAAATCTTTAATTTGGTGGTTGTACTTGGATCTGGACAACCAGCTTCAACACTCCCCAGAAGCAAAAGCAAAGTGTTCTGCTTATATACCGCCCCATACCACTACAAGTAGTCTCTGGGCGGTTTACAATTTTAATTACAGTGTGCAGGCTACACATTGCCCCCCCAGAACATTCCCTTAATGGGCTCCAGGAGGTGGATACAGAAAGGGTGGGTTATAATTGGGCTCCCTCCACCCCAAGATGATAGACAAGTAATATCTTAGCATTGTGCTGTTCCTTTTACACATTTTATTTTTTGTTTTCCTTATTTTTTATTATATTTTATTGTTTTCTATACCAAGCCAATGTGACAAAAGATTTGCTGAACATGTGGACTCAAAGTATTAGAGTAGTGTAATATTACACTACTTTTGCTTTGTATTTTGTATTATTTGTCACTATTTTTGGCTATTTTCTTTTTTGTTAACTTTATGTTTTTCTGTGTTTCCTGGTGGGTTAATGCCCACTCGCTTTTTGTTTTTTTCTTTGGTTAATTTTTCACTTTGTACTCTTACCAAATAGTGGATAATGGCCAGTTAACTTAAGATTGCTTCCTGTTGATCAGAACAAGGTTGCACATGGAGGTTTTATTTATTTATTTATTTATTTATAGACCACCCAACTTGGTCTATAAATATAATAAAGGAACTCTGTGCAGTGTACAACATAAAATGCATAATAAAAATGAAATAAAATATAAAAAGACAATAATAATACAAGATGGTGGCAAATAAACCAGATGGTCAACAAACAACAGAATCAGCAGACATTCAAACTCCTTGGTCGCCAAAAGTGGCCTTAAAGAGCCAAGTTTTTAGCTTCTTCCTAAAGACTGAGAGGGGCTCCACAGCCATAATTCCACCATGTTGGGCCTGCCATTGAAGAAGCAGGGTTCCGGGTACAAGTCTTATGAGCCGCCCGGGGAGTGGCAACTCTGAGCGAAAGGGCCTGCAATGTTCTGGTGGGCCAGGCTGAAGTTGACTTTAGGATGATATGGTCTGCCAGATATTCTGGACCCAAGCCTTGGAGGGTTTTGTAAATCAAAACAAATACCTTGAAACTTATTCAGGAGGCAACAGGTAGCCAGTGCAGATGAGACAGAATGGAGGTGATGCAGTCATATATTCCCACACCAACCACCAATCTGGCCACCACATTCTGTACCCGCTGCAGTCTACAAATAAGGTTCAATGGGAGCCCCATGTAGAAATTGTTACAGTATTCTGTCCTCAAAATAACCAGCACTTGCTCAACCGTCCCATCAAGGTACGGGCATACCTGGGAGAGCAGCCTAAGTTGGTAGAAGGCTGCCCTGGAGACGGCAGCCACCTGGGACTCCAGGGGCAATGGCAGATCCAGGGTGATGCCCAGACTCCTCACTCCATCAACCAGCTGAAGGGAAATCCCATCCAAACTGGGAAGAGGACTACAATACCTGTCCTACCCCCAAGGAACAGTACCTCAGTCTTCTTGGGGTTGAGCTTAAGCATGTTAGTTTGGGTCCACTCTAAAACTGCATCCAGGCAGTGACCAAGGGTCTGCACAGCCTCAGTTGCAGAGGTGGAAAAGGAGAAATAGAGCTGTGTATCATCAGCATACTGATGGCCGCAAACCCCAGATTTCTGAATGACTTCATATAAATGTTAAACAGCACAAGGGAGAGGTAGGTGACCCTTGAGGCACCCTACATAAAAGGGACCAAGGAGCCAACAAAACTCCACCCAGCCTAACTCTCTGGGCATGGCCCTGGAGGAAAGAAGGGAGCCAGCACAGAGCTAGGCCACCAATTCCCACCTCTGTTAGCCTTCCCAGGAGGATACTGTGGTCAAGAGTGTCAGAGATTGCAGACAAGTCAAGGAGGACCAGCAAGGTAGAGCAACGCCTGTCATCCCCCCCTCAACAACTTTACCATTGTTGCTCTTCTCTCCTTCACTTCAGTTGGGTATCCTATGTCCCTTTAAGATCACCTGCTGCTGTCCTCTGCCATTTTTGTTCTTACGATTAGACTACTGTAGTGCTCTCTACATGAGGCTACCTTTTGAGGCTAATGTAGAAACTGCAGCTGTTGCATAACTTTGCAGCAAAACTATTAAAAGGTACACATAGATTCTAACACATTATCTCTGTTCTGGATACACTGCACTGGCTCCCAATGCATTTGCACATTGACTTTAAGGTCTTGATGATAACATACAAAGCCCTAATAGGTTTAGGTCCTCAGTATCTGTCAGAACAGCTCCTCCCAAAAAGTAATGCCCAGATCACTTGTTCATCTAAGGCAGATCAACTGAGGCTCAGAAGACAATGCAAAGAGTCATGCCTTCTCAGCAAACACCTTGCAGTTATGGGACTACCTGCAAGGCAACCAATGATGTAGTCATGACATGACATGGCGTGAAACCCAACTGGAATGGTTTGAGAGCATCAATATTCTCCAGGAGATCTTGAAGCTGATCTACCCTCATCCTCTCCAAGATTTTGATCATAAAATATTGGCAATGGGTCTATAGTTCTCAATTTGGTCTGACACCAAGTCTGTTCCCCCAAATAGGCCTAATGAGTATCTCCTTGTGTTGTCGTATGAGTATTCTGATCACACAAGCATTACCAAACTTACCAGCTGGTGGGATGACCCTGAAACCTGTTCAGCAGGGGAGCAAATAAAACCACTCCTAATTTGTATGTAGAGGGTTAGGAGCGAAATTCAGGAGGCCCAGATCTGCATGGGCAGAGTTTTTCATGATATTTTTGTTTGTTCAATTTATGTATCACACTCATTAATATCACTGCACTACTTGGAGCTGTTCACCTTAATATACAGAGTCATAAAAATAATAAACTATAACCATTTAAAAAAAACCACCTATATGGCACAGAAGCAAAACAAAAACTAAACAATCATGAAAATGAAGAGAACAAGAACATTATCTATTCCATTCTGAGTAACACAACTCGGTGTTCAACCAATCAAGTCTCCAAAGGTTTCTTAACTTACAGTGAGTGGCCTTTAAAATTATGCTATTTGGATAACAACACCACATGAATTTAGATAGCATATTTAACCTGTTGAGCAGACGGACCATTGATTGTGTTGAAGTGTATCATTTAAGATAGTACCATGAAGGTAGAATCAAATCTGTTCTGCTTTACAGTTACAAATAAACTTTGGATATATTTTTCTTTCCAGCTGGGCTCTTCCTCCAAGGCTCAAATGCAGAAAACTCTGCCAGCTTCACTTGCTTCTTTGCTACCTTTATGAATCTTCAATTAAAAATGCATGCAATGTGAAATGTATGAAGTGATCCCTTAAGTTAGGGAGTCTA